>OW799209.2:21294910-22582320 GCA_941918905.2 Xestia sexstrigata
ACAGTATGCGGAATATCGCCGTAGGGTATAAAACGAAGGAACGCGTGGCATCCGAGCGGGCCACATAAATCCTCCTTCAGCCAGTTTTTGTCCGTTTTTGGATTCCATTGTGTCAGGTATACAGTAGGTTTGCCAACCGTCGCGGACACACGGGACACGTAAAATGTTGTCTGATTTCAAAATAATTTGGAAGTGAGATAAAACTCCCGCTGCGTGTAAATTGTTCAGTGTAAAAATTATTTTCGTTGAACGTTCTTTGTTAAAAAAGCGGTAATAAGAATTGAAGTTGAAGTTAACATAAAAATAAATTAACAATACCTACAAAAAGAAGATTATTTATGTTCTTTTATTGGCCGAATAAAGTAACCGAACGAAGTCGGATAATTATGTATTCATCGACGTTTTATGGGTTTTTGATTGCCAAACGTTAAGAAATATTGCAGCGTTTGTGAATAATCCTCGGATAGCGGATGACAGAGGCACCCTTGTCGGGTAACATCTGCTGTGTTATCGGGTTATAGTTAATTGATTCCCGATGTTACTGATCGTATTTAGATTGTCTGCTCATCGGATTTAATGAGCGTATAAAGGAGCTTTAGGAGTCATTATATGTAAATTATTCATTTCATCAAAAATACTATGTTTTTACGTATCTTTACGAGGTACAACCCGTTTTCTGTAATCTCAAATTCTATTCATGTAGAATTTTATTGTTATTAAAATTGTGAGGAAAGATCGTAATTTATAGATAAAACTAACTTTACCGTATCGCTACTAGAATAAACTGCTGCTAGACAGGTAATAGACGAAACGTTTGCGTCAATAACTTGTTGGTCGTATCTCCTGAAAATACCCATTGGGAGTTCTTCTTGACACTGAATAAAAGTCACACTATGTGCGCAAGGCAATTGCACTACATTCATACAAATCATTAGGTAGGTAAGTATATACCTAGTTTCAGGAAAAAAAATCTATTCTGCTACATAGATGCAATTTATATTTTACATTTGTTTTTCTCATCTATTCATTTACCCTGTACAAAATACGTAAGTATCTTATTTATAAAATCATCGATATTGTGAACTTTGTACTCCTCCATATCTTGCTAAGATATATCTCATGAGAAATGACATGGCGAGGTGGGGCACAAATATTTGAAGTTATTCACGTTAAAAAAATGCGGTTTGTCTCGCCACGACAAATTACCGGATAATAAAGAAACGGAGCCAAGCAGAATGTACCGAAGGACCAGTCTTTAATAGAACCCTTATCCCAATTCATTTGGGGTCGGCGCAGGATGTCTTTGTCTTCCATACTTCTCTATTTTTCGTCATGTCATCAGATTTAATAGGTCGATGTAAATAGGTGAAATAGATACTATTAATATTTAGTTAACTGTGTCTCGGTAGCCTACCTGAAGGACTAAATTGAGTACAAAAGCTTATAACAGATGTTAAAACTGACAAGAAGAATAAAATCTTTTGCTGAGTTTTATGTTTAAAATGACGGAGTCATGCCAGTGAAAAAATGTATTCCTTCTAAGTCTTTGAGGCTTATTTGGTGTTATTCAAGCTGGTTTGATTGTCTGTAACTTGGCATGCGTCACTTGTTAAATCCAAAGTCAATAATTAGTTGCTTAATTAGTACCTAATACCTAGTTAAGTTATTATCGCATGGACAGCAACAGACATAATATGCAATAGTAACTTAATAATGACTTTTTCAATAATTAACTATTACTGTTCGTAGTCTCCTGCTACTCGTATTGGTATTTTGAAGTGAAGCTTCGTAATCTTATTTTGTTGGTCGATAATACCTACCTACTTAAAATGAAGCGCGCAGGCGCAGGAGTGTTGCCACCGCGCTGCGCACGCGCGTCCTCCAGTGATTAATAACAGAACGTTCGCTACCGGATGAAGGGCACAACTCAGCTTTGAACGGAGCTTTTGTTGTAACTATGTAAAGTTATAAAAGCCATGCAATTTCATCAGTTATTAGATTTTACTTGTTATTATGGCTCTCTTCATGATCTCAAAACGACACATTGTTGAATTGTGTTTTAGAAGCTTGACAGCTAGGTATTAAAGCTGTCACTATTATCTTTGTGATATGAAATGGGCACTAAGTTAGCGATAAAACCATATTTATTACTAACTTGTCCCTAACTGATAGTGCTCAATCAAAGTTGTGCGCAGCGTATGGATGTACTTCACAAGAAGACGATAGTGGTAATAAGTGCAAATAATTCTCGGTATTACTTCAGTAACAGTAGGTAAGCAGTGATAGTCTAGCGGTGTGACCGTGGCCGTCAGACTGGCAAGTCATAGGTCACAAGTTCGAACCCAAGACGCACCTCTGAATTTTCGGATTTATTTGCGTATTGTATAATTATCACTAGCTTCGTTGAAGGAAAACATCGTAAGGAAACCAGCATAACTGAGAGATATTTCTTAACGGCATCATGTAAAGCCAAGTGTCCAAGTCAGAGGCCCATGGCCCATGGGCGGCATAAAACGAAGAAGACTTCAGTAGTAGGCACTGTGGTACTTGCGTGCTAAATGAGTTATAGTTTTTCTAAGCTTTGGTTTATGGAACTGAGACAAGTTCAGCTTGTCATACATAAGTACTAAAACCATGATACCATTATCATAACCTGAAGTGACAGAGATACCACACTATAAAATTATTAGAAGTAGGTAACTGCGCAACCCCTTAACAACATCGATATAAATATTGTACAGCTATCACCGATACACTAATAGCCTTCAAATGATATTAAAATAACTCTGTTGCAAATGTCATTAAGGTTCAAATAACGTGCCGCGTCAGTATCAATCATATGGACGTCTAATTTAATGAGTTACCAATAGCAAGACGTTGACTTTAAGTAGATACTAAGTATGAATAATGTGATTTCTAATTATATTATTATATTCTTGTCTACAGTACAATATGAGCTTTATCGTGTCAGAAGTTTGTGCAACTTATCGATACAAGTTATAGGTTCGGGGCACACAAAGTTCCTGTAACCTAGGCAAACTGAAAGACCGGTGAAGTGCGAGTCGGACTCGCGCATGAAGGGTTTCGTACCATCGTAGTAGGGAAGGTCCCTTTAATTTCTAATTAGAAATACACATTCTGTGAAAATGTCAACTGTCTACCTATTACGGTTATGGATCATGAGATATAGCCGGCTGACAGACAGACGGACGGACGGACAGCGGAGGCTTAGTAATAGGGTCCCGTTACCCTTTGGGAGCGGAACCCTAAAAATTGGAGGACATTGTGACACAAACTTCAAACATACCTAGTCTAGTCTAGATGCCCTACTCTCAGCTAAGCTTAGCTAATAAGCTCTTGAATCTTCGTATTTAACACAAATTGGTAGTCGGTAAACTGGTAACCCTTTCTCTATTTATATCCAACGTGCACTAACATACGAGTATCTACTTTATTGGTCCAATTGCTCCAGAAGCACTAACAGCAATAAATGTATCTTATTGTCGATCACTTAAATTCGAGCAAGCCCAGTAGCCGCGAGGGTCAGTAACTCAAACATCCTGGCACTTCGGCAGCTGTCCGCTATGATTGATGGTCAGCAGGCGTTACATTATACCGCCAAACCGGCCACGATTCACTAATTATGAACGTACAACGTGACCACGCTGCTCCGCGACTGAAATTAACATTGAGAAAGAAAACGAATGAGATTTGGCATTACTTTAAGAATACATTTGCTGCTCGTGTCGAAAAAAATCACATCTGAATAATCGGAGAGTTAAAATTGTTAAAAATACGCTCAGGAATGTATTTCTGGAATAAAAGACAACGTCTTCGTCCTTTGTTGTTGTGATTACAGGGTAATTTTGAACCAAATTAGATACCAAAGAGAATTTTGGGAATCAAATTAAATGCGACTTAGTACACGAACGAGTGTGTTTATGGAATTAAATATTTCCGAGTAAAATATTTTTTTTGTATGTTTAGTTTGAGGAGTTTGTTCATACCGCATAGACAGGCAATTATCAATCGGTTTCAAAAGATTTAATTTTTAATTTTTGCATCATCTATTAATTTACACATTGTTGACAGAATTTCAGTGTCACTAGACTTTCAACATGTGAGTGCGTGTCCACAATAGACCTTTGTCACTTTTAGTGTTTATTTACTGCCATTCTTGAAGGAACTGAGTAACAGTAACAGAACCCGACCTGATACGATTTCATGATTACAGCATTGTAAGGTTGACGAATTACGAATTGACGAATTAATTAATTTACGATTTACTTAGGAATATTAATTTTCAATTTAAACAATTGGTAGGTGGTATCTTACAGTTAGTGGTATTTTTTTAAGCTATGTTCGATAAACGTCGAAATCTATCCATTGTCTTATATTCCTAAAGTCAAGCTTTTCTCGTAAACTTTGATGTTAGTTATCACCATTTCCATAACATTGAGGGTCCGAGTGAAATGGCACGGCACGGCATCACGGTGACTGCGTCAACTATTGTTAGGAGCACGGCCCATCGCACAAGTGGGTGCGGCTTCCTTGCTCTCCCCTCGAAACCTTCCATCATTGAAGTTGGAGGTGCAAAACCGGAGCAAGCATGAGCTTCGTTTACTACCATTGATTGGGTTATATTTATAGTTTTGAGATTAACGTTAGTGTGTCTGTACTTATATATAAAGATAGCTTGATTCGCAATTTCAATTTGACAATTAGACTTGAATGAGAGTAAACTATTGAAAACCTTATGTCAATCATGTGTGTAGATAGTCGTTGCAGAAATACGAAACGCTTGTAAACGATTGGTCATCTGTTCTGGCCCTCTCAATGAATCATGTACTTCGAAAATGTCAGCAAGTGACGTTAATAGGTTGAATATTATAGTAGACCAATAAATAAATAGATAAAGCTCGAAGATATATGCCAAAGGAGCAACAAAGCAAAAATATGCCGCTCTAAAGCTTATCATCACCTACAAATACAAACAGAGCGCCGCAGTATCTAGTTCAAATAGCGACGAACCGGTACCGCAGTCCCGCGCGGCGAGTACGCACGTTCCTGCGCGCGCATGCCAGGCGCACGCGCCCACAGGGGGGCTCTTTGTGCGACCGACAACGGGGGCTCTGTCTGCGAGCCGCGTATGTACGTGATGGGATTGCAGTTCCGCGATGTTTGAGGGTGCATGGTTGCACAAATGTGTCATAGCCTAAAAGTAGCAGTGAATGTGGGAGAGGGCTGACGTCGCTCAGTTTGTAGCATCACTTAGAATCGTTTTCGACCCGTAAAAGCGCTCAGTTTGATTTTCAAGCGTCGAACGAAAGCTGAAAATTCATCTGCGAGCTTATATTCAAGCATTCATTTAAAAAAAGACGTCGTATGGTGTTGTTGAAAACAAGTAAGTATTACTTAGTATTTATTTTAAAGCATTGTAAACACATTTTTTTACAAGTCTATATTATCCATGTAGTAGGTGTGAAAAAAAGTCTGGCCGTCTATATTATACCTTTTCAGGCTTCTAGACTGAGTTAGGTCTGAGCATAGTGTTATTCATTAAGCTAAATCTGTGAATTCCAGCAAATGTGTACTGACTACTGAGACACCTCAAACATTTTCCAGTGTTCCTGGCTAGCTTGTTTGCGTCCAAAACAATAATTAACAATCGTTTGTGAGATTTGGATCTAAGAGCTTAAAGCCGTCCAAAGCTCAGTTTGTTGCAAAGCCTACAAGGCTATCTTATTTAATAAACTTTAGTTAACAGTAAAGCGAACCGTTACTTTCTGCTAATAGTATTAGTTAACGCCAATATTTATAATCCTCTTAAAACATAGAATGTATTTTACATAACTTATTGTTGGCACGATTAGGGACACTAGAATACAGGTCTGGTATGTGGCAAAGGGCAATCTGTTTATTACGAGTTCTTTACAGCTATTTGTTGGACTAAGATTCTGCTTTCAATGGTAGTTAGAATTAATTTATTAAGAACCGATAATATTTACTGTAGCAAACAACTACCGTCGCGGTCGTATAGAAAGGCCAACGACCAATTAGCTTAAATGTTTCTGATTTTCATGCAGTTGAAGACCGTTTCAATAAGATGATTGTTTTTTATGTAGGTATGCATGTCATTCATTCATTCAGTACCTATGTCTCGCATGTAATTTATAGTGAGAGAACGCAATTAAGTACTTATATAAAAAACAACAAGTAGTTGAATAATTATTTTAGTTTCTCGTAGCAATGGCGTAGCGTGCTACGAATATACATATGTAGGTATGAACATTACGTTAGTTGCAATTTGTTGTTGCACCAATCTTCAGAAGGAGTACCGGCGAGGGTAGGCAGTGGCTCATGTACTATACAATGCTGGTATTTTGCAGTATTCGCCTGCGGACTGAAAGCAAACCTCAACCAAGTTGGGAAAAGGCTAGGCAGATGATGACTGAGTTTTGCTTGTTCCAGTGAGGATGCGTGCACGCCGCGAGCGGAGGAGGCGGCGCTGAGCGTGGGCGGCGCACCCGCCGGCGCGGGGGAGCCGCGCACCGAGCGCGCCTGCGCCTGCGCCGCCTGGACGCCGCGCCGTCAGCCTGCGCCGCACGAAATCCTGAGACCTAAACCTAGAAGGTACGATTCTAGCATAGAGTAAAGCTTAAACAAACAAAAGTGTTCGCCTCTGTACCTTTTTTTTTTTTTTTTTTTTTTTTTTTTTTTTTTCGGATGGGAAATCATCAAATGACTTCTCCCGCTCTGGGCGGAGCAGGAGGGTGTGTCAGACTTTTACTGACTAAAACCCATCCATGTTCCTTCATCGCCCTTTGTGTTCCGGGGCCACGGTATCTCTTTCGAACAGTCCCGCAACCCCGGCAGGCATCGGTCCTTGCGGACCCCTTCCTTTTTGCTGACTCTCTTTGAGGCGCGCGTGGAACACGAACGCGCCGTCGACACGGCCTGTCGTCATGAGACGGACGGACGGCGAGCTAGCCCATAGCCCACCGTCCACAGGCCCGCGCCTACGGTGGCCGGGGGCCACGTGTCGCCTCTGTACCTGTACCTCAAAACTGTACCCGTACTGTAGCAAAGCGGTGAGGAGATATGAGATTGGTTGAAATCCACAATACTTATCTTGTCTGTCCTGTAATTAGTCAAATATTGCATGTCGTCACACCTCTCCGTTTGTCTCTGTTATAATGGAAACCGGGCCTGTTAAGCCTCGGTCTCTATCAATGCGACTTGCGTCAAGTATCCTTCGTGAGAATCCTAGTGTCCTCTAAACAACTTCTTTCATTAGTTTTGTGTGTCGTTCAGCACGTAGTTCATGACCAACTCTTAGTGTTTGATTACTTGCATGAGCAACAGGATCTCACTGCTGAAATACTTAGCTGTGTAAAAAAGTGGTAGAGAAAGGTGTAGAAACATTACTTCAGGTAAGATCTCGATTTATTGTTCTGATTGCTTGAATGACCCTCGATTATTGCTTGCGAATTCGCAAATCGTTGTTACCACCACTTGATACAAATGTGTTATTTAATCAAATATGGCCAGTATTAACACACAATCCAATTGTCCTTATTGAATTTATGTGTTCTTACTCTCCTTCCCTTCTGTATCACATAATATCTCCCTTCGTTAAATGTAACGACGTTTTATTTTTGAGTACAAAGGCCCGGTCCCCGCTTGGAAACCTCCTGTGACGACTGCTGCGGCTGGTAGTAAGGCGTACCCCGTAAAGATTGACAAACCGATTTTGTCGCGCTCTACTGGGGCTCGAATTTCACTCTACAGACAGTTTAGTGAATGAAACACCCCCTAAACTGTTTGGTCACTGACGCCTGCGACACTTCGACGAAGAATTGAATTAAGCCAGTCAGATAGAGCTTTAAGTCCATTCCATGACAGCGAAATGGACGTCATCCACCGTTTCAGTTCGGACGGCGCTGCGTGACTCGACACCACAACGGACTATTCGCTTTTATTTGTAACCGTCCTCAGACCGAAAAGTTTCCACAATAGAGAGACCACTGAAAATTAGTAGACTTGATACAGTACCTATTAGGTACTTCAGTTAGGACGACACCACTATTAACAGCTATTCTGCTGATGAAGCAATGGTGCAAAGCTTCCCCCGTCGTGTTGTCTGTAGACAGTTTTTATTATATTGCATTTACTTTCCCTTGTTAATCACTTCCACACTCTGCGTATTTTTCTCTAATCCAAATTTCCCACAGCGAACCAAAGCGTTTCCCCCGCGGAAATAACTTTCTACTTACTTTTACAATAAATATATCGTCATGATCATAACTTGTCCAAGAAATTCGTATTAAAGACCGCAAACATTTAATACAAATGTATGGTTGATAATGGGGCAGATGTGGCAGTATCGTAAGTTGGCGTGCCGTGCTGTTAGCCGGCTGTGCTTCATACGGCGACGGCCGGCGTGTGGACCGCTGGACGCGTATTTAGAATTCCTGCTATAAACACGGTGACGGGCAAAGAGTAGGTCTTACTTTTCTTTGGATACAATGCATTTAAAACGATTTATTATTTTATCTAGACTGTAATGTAGCTAACACACTGCTGCATCATCTTTGGATACTTGATGTCTTCAAGGGATTCCAAGATTGGATTTGTAATAACAGACATTAAAAACCCAACAAACTCCTCTTTTTGCAACAGTAGATGACCATATAAGCATGACGACCAAACCTAAACCATAGAAACCAAAACTCGATTCATGTCAGTTCTGTCTGATTATGATACTCCTCAATAGCATTCCACCTAAATGCTTTCTTGCTTTGCTGCCGCTTCGTGAGCTCTCTACCGCAATTTACCCGGAATCATTCTACCGATCTGATCTATAGGACTGTTAGACTATTTGCTATCGGATATGCATAACGGAGCTCTACATCTGTTGATATGTTTATAGCTCTGTTCGATACGGTTGCAATAGTGTCGCTACACAATACAAATATTTTCTATGACGTTTTCGACCCTTTGCCTTTGCGTGTTGGTTAGTTCCATTTTGCAGTTATTTATTGAACGATTTGAATACTGTGAAGGGCACGCATTCCTATGGTAATTCTAACTTAATAGTTCCTGTGAAACCTTGGGTTTATAAATCATCTAAGAAGAGTTAGTATATTTTGTGACGTTAAACTCTCTTAATTAACAACGTTTAAAAACCACGTACTGTAGGTAGTATTCAAAAATTACTGATGACATTACTTTTTGGTTCAGAATGCCCACATTATGACCTGTTTCATATATAGGGTGTAAATTGACCCTTCACGAAGCCGTCAACCATGATTTATGTACTTACATTAAACTAAGTAACTATGCAAAAATTATTGCTGGGAAACAATATATTTTTTGGGGTGAAAAATCACGTTTTATATATATACATTTTTTATTTTTTTATACGTTTTGAGTGCGTTACATTGAGTCCTAACTCAATGTAACGCACTCAAAACATTGTGTTATTGGATGGATTCAATAGTATGGGGTCGTGGAGGTGTTTAAAGTAAAAATCTTACATTGTGTACGTGATTGTGTCTGTGTTAAAAAAAGTTGGAACTTTGACCCCCAATATTTCCGTAACAAGAAGGTATGGTTTAGATTCTAGAACAAAAAATGATCGCAATGACGAGAAGAACAAGAGCCTTTTGGCTTCGTTAAGAGTCTTTTTACACCCTTTATACAATAATGCAGCAAGCATCTTCTTGTTATTTTTTTGGGAGAAATTAAATCATTTCTTTATCTTTGGAATGTCCGGGTTAACATAATTAGCGGACATTTGTCCTCTGGCGCGATACTGTCCGATCCCGATAGCCGGACAGGGGATACTGATGGCATTCCACATCTCTGATAATTCCTGTTTCTCAATTCCGACGCCATTGCTGAGTGATCGCCGCACGGTAGCCGCGGGGCAGGGCTGGGTGATTCAATTGAATTGGTCGTATTATATATTCATTTTATTTATGTGGGATTCAGTAATATGCAGGTGTATGTACGAAGATTTATAGGTTAGGTAAGGTATTGACTGACGATATTCCATCAAAATAATCAATACATGAGTTGCCATGGCTGACCTGGAAGTCTTTAAATAGACTAGGGACCCAGGTTGGCCGCAGCAAGGAAAACCTGATCAGGTGGAGATTCATTAATGATGCTTCCCTGGAGTGTAAATGTGGTGCTGTTCCACAAACGATGGGGCACTTATTATCGTGTCCTGTTGTTTGTTCACTACAGGAACTGATAAACGCTACAGAAAGCGCCAAACTAGCCGCTCAGTTCTGGGCCGACTCAATTTAGATTGCCATCGACACGCTAAGAAGAAGATCAATACAAAAACCTACAAATCTTTGGATGGTTTTTTCCGCTGCTGCAAGAACCATTAATAGGTACTTACTTATAATATAAATGCGAAATTAACTTTATCTGGCTTTTACCTTTTCTCCGCGTAATATCTCTGTATCAATCAGGTAGGGCCCTGTGAGAATATTTACGACATAAAGCTGTTGACAACCAAAACTCTAGGAAGCAAAGTTGCGTTTCCCGGTTACAGACATAAAAAATTGTCGACCCTGCGCAGACGCAGCACAAATGACGAAATAATCGAAATAGCGTATGTCCACAAACTCGACAAGACATCCCAAATGTATTATGTATGCACATCTCTTTTTTATTATTACAAATGTATGGGAAATCCTCATCTATTTTTTACAAAAGGTTACAAGAGTTCAAATCTTGTGTAGTTTAACTTACAGATTGACGGCTCAATGGTAGAACGAGGTGTTTAACTGATCGGTGTTATTAATTAGTAGGACACGTGGTTTTTGTTGCAGTATCCTTGGAAGAGTTTATTTTCCCTGTTTTACACCAATGGTTCACACTATGAATTGTAGTTTTTTTTATACTCTAGCCTTTGACTAATACCTTAAATTAAATTAAATTTAAAAACGTTGATTTCAATTACAATAGGCATTTCGATACATATTATGGAGATCACCTTTTAAGCAAGGAATTGCTTGTATTAGGAGACTCCGCACTTCCACTTGTCATTTTTATGCAATTGAAATGTAGACAGTGTAAACATGAAAGACTAAACAAAAGTAAAAGAAAAAAAAAATGATAAATGGGTAACTTAAAAATTTCACAAACAGCTCTGCAGATAAATGAGCGTTATGTAGAAAAAGCCAAAGACCAGATCGCGCGTGTACATGTGGTATGTGTATCATGAGTGAGTGTGTGAGTGAGTGTGGGTGTGAGTGTGAAAGTGGGGTTGTGTGGTGTGTGAGATAATGAGCAATGGTTAGTTCACTCTTCCCAATCAATATCCTGTCTGTTTGTTAATTAGTTAAAAGAAATAGACAAGGGGGCGAGTTATAAGAATTTATTAACAAAAATCCTAACCTAAAAGCTGGAGCTACTTAAATCACTAATGCCAGTGAAGCTGGCGGAAAATACTGAAGATGAACGCAGAATGGAATAAATAACTGAAGAACGTCCGTCTTCAGACTGTGGAGGAGGACCGAGGAACCATCAACTCTCAGGCCGTAGAGAAGGGCCGAGGGCATCCGTCTTCAGACGGTGGTGGACGGCCGAGGACCGTCAATCCTCAGGCCGTAGGAGGAGGGCCGAGGACATCTGTCTTCCGACCGTGGAAGAGGGCCGAGGAGCATCAAATCTTCATCATCAGGCTTGTGCAGCTCAAGCATCAAGGTTTCCAGGTGTTCTAAGTGAGGGTGCGGCACGGAGAGAGGCCGACTTAAAACTGAAGAAAAAGGGGAACTGCCCTTTAAATATACTTTTTATGAAGCTTCTCAGAGGTGTTCCTGCTCTCAGCTCCGAACGTAGACTGCCCATTTCACCACCAGGCTCCTGTCAACTCCAGATAATTTACATTTTAAAATTAGAAAATTATTAAAAAGAAAATCGAATGAGGTCGATGTGATTTACCTATACAACCTACAACTAGCTCCAGCAATAAATTAAAAATAAAACTAGGGTTGCCACTAACTGACATCACAAAAGTAAACAAAGATTTAATAAAGATAAAAACTTAAATAACATGAATTACAAGGTAAAAAAGGCCAAAGCCGTTGCTAAGCCTCCAAGAAATGACCATGAAGCTACCTAGGGAGGACGAATGCTTAAATTTTCAGGTTAATAATATCCAAAAATGTAAGTAAAAAACCATATAAAAGACATACACATTACATTACCCCGAAAACCCCGGAAAATTTTTGAATACAATGAATTTTTTTTCTTATTTAGCATTAAGAGAGCATTAATCAACAAAAAATTAAGCTAAATGAGTATTTACAGTGATACAGTAAGTTTAAAAACAATTAAAACTAAGATTCCCCATAACCCCAGAAAAAAAAATTTACTAAAAAATTTCGAGGTTGTAAATAAGACCTTGATCTTTCATACACCTTTCATCAACCTACCCTACACACTTCCTCAATCATACATCACCAGCATACTTAGGGGATATGGTTCACATTCAATGACGCATACTCCACAAGGAATTATTTTTAAGGTTTACGAAGGCTTATTTATTTAATTTAGGTGTCGTAATCCGCACCTGTTCTAAAACCCGTAGGGAGGACGAATGCTTAAATTTTCAGGTTAATAATATCCAAAAATGTAAGTAAAAAACCATATAAAAGACATACACATTACAACACCTAGACGAAGCGTAGGTCCAAATGTAGGTAGTCATTTGTCGGTTAGCCCTGCGACAATGTCTTGGGATCGAAAGAAGCTAAATAAGTCTTCATTCACTAACCTAGCGCACAATAACCCAAATGTAATTTGGTTATTATACCTACCTATCGGAACCTACAAGCGAAGATGCGGTTGATTTTGATTAAGCTTTTCCGAAACAAAGGAAGATCCTTTGATACGGTGCTCTGGGCGAGGTTGGTAATAATTGTGGCCCATCAAGCACTGCCCATTGCAGTCAGAACACCAAGATTATATACGCTTTGCTTCAGAGCAAAGGGTAAATCAAATCATTGGCCCTTACAAAATTTATATTTGCAACTTTTTAATTTTGCTTATACTCTAAATGTGGATAAAAATTACACTGCTTGTCTCAGTTCTTGAGAGCCAAAACAGTTCATTCATCCAACGTTACAATAACAGGTTTCACTATCAAAAAACCTCAGGAGCGGCCTATTCATTACATAAATAATAACATAAGCGACACCTACAATTAACTCTGTTCACGCGAAGATGGGGTTTTTATCTCAAATATCAATGGATACTTTCATTCTTACGACTAACTGTAACAGAAGGTAATTTGTATCTTCGTGTAACTTCTGCTTTTTACTGTTATATGTAGACTGGTAAATGCAGTTAGTTTGTCGTCGAGACATGTACAACATTCAATTAAACAGGGGAAAAATCACAAGATAGATCGATCGATAGAATATACTCAGATGAGTCGCACCTATTGTACTTAGAGCAATATCATAATTGCAATAATGATTACCAGCGTAATGTGCAGTAAATTTTTGATTGAATAGCAAGAAAACTCCTGCCTAGGTATATCCCACTTTATTTAGGGCAAACAAAAGACAGATAATGTTTTCCTAACAAACCACCGAAAATACAGGAAGAGCCTTTAGATTTTACTTTTCATCATCATCATCATCTGCCTAGCCTTTTCCCAAGTTTTATTGGGGTCGGCTTTCATTCTAACCGGATGCAGCTGAATACCAGTATTTTACATGGAGCGACTGCCTATCTGACCTCCACAACCCAGTTAGTACTGGGTAATACGATACCCCTTGGTAAGACTGCTTGTCAGACTTTTTGGGCCTCTGACCAGTGGCCTGTGGACGGTGGGCTATGGGCTAGCTCGCCGTCCGTCCGTCTCATGACGACAGGCCGTGTCGACGGCGCAGGAGTGTTCCACGCGCGCCTCTAAGAGAGTCAGCAAAAAGGAAGGGGTCTCAAGGACCGATGCCTGCCGGGGTTGCGGGACTGTTCGAAAGAGAGACCGTGGCCCCGGAACACAAAGGGCGATGAAGGAACATGGATGGGTTTTAGTCAGTAAAAGTCTGACACTCCCTCCTGCTCCGCCCAGAGCGGGAGAAGTCATTTGATGATTTCCCATCCGAAAAAAAAGGACCTACTTCAATTTTCAATTTTTTTACTTTCAATTTTTTCAATTTATTATTAATAGTAGAGGCTCAGGATTTTTGAAAGTTTTTAATATCCCCGAGCCCCGAGGCCTATAAGCAATTCTGGCTGGATACACAAGGTTGCAAAAAAAGGGAGCATGTTAACATTTTGATCTTAAACTACATATTATAACTGAATATTGGTGTTGGTCGATTATAAATCGACCCTGTTTAAAGCAAGGTGTCAAAAAATTTTCAAGCTCGCTTCGCTCGCTCTTGCAAGCAAATCCTCTTGACTCTTGGCTTTAACTGCAAGTCAACCAAGTAAGTCTTGTATAGAGGGTCGAAACAATTTAAACCTGTCCAAGGTGAGGCGTTAAAATTTCCGAGCTCGCTTCGCACGCTCTTGGTGTCTTATTTCTTTATGTTTTTATAATTCATTGCCTTTCTAAGTCGATTCAGTTACGTCTATTTCTGAATAAAAGGACTAAAGAAAAGCTAACTTCTCTGAAGTGGAGAGCTAATTTTTTTTTAGTTTCTAGACTTTTCAAATAACTCATTTTGAAGAGTTACTATTTCTATTTAATCAAGTATTTAGATACTTAGAAGAAGTTCACCTGCATCTGTAACTAGTAAACTTAACCCTAGCAAACCCTACAAACCCTTACCCCCTACCCTACCCTTAACCCTTTAAATCCGTTTTTACTCGTACATTTCTCCCTCCCCCTGGTTCAAAAGCTTGCGACGCCCTACTTGTTCGACAGCGTCGATATTCTTTTAGTTTCGAGCCTTTTCTTTATCAAAATCGTAGCCTAGCATTTCTGCCCAACGTTCTTTAGATGTTTTCTACAGTTGATTCAAAATTTACATTAGTGGTTTTCATTTGTCTTGAAAGTAGGGGTCTAGGGTCGACCGTCTTTAAAATGCCCGAGCCGGTTTCGAGTCCCAGTCCGGGCCTGCTGGAGGCCTACCATGATCTAATTAGAAACGATTCAAAAGCAAGGCAATTCAGTTTAGGTTCCTAAACTGCATCGCTCAAACTCGTAACATGACGTCCAATACGCTCAGCGGCATTTGGATCGTTGAAAGTGAATGAAAGATCGCAATTTATGGCTGAACCCATGCTGAACCGCGTTTAAAACGTTTTTGGTGAAAAAGAGACAACGCTATAGTTGACGTTACTGAACTCAGTAACGTCACTTTTAAAGTAAAAAAGACACTCAACAGTTGTTTTTAAGATTCCACGGTACGGTACGTTCATACGGTAACTATTGTTAAAATAATTCTTAGTCAAAGTTATAACATCATCATATTATAATCTGCTTAGTCATCATGTGAGTTGACCCAGATGATATCTGAATTTTTATTAAAATTCCCATTTTCCCAGAGACAGTGCGATGAGCCGCTCTGCAGGTTGGTACGGAATAAACTTATTGATACGTCTACCAATACTGCTGAGCGTGCCCGCCTGCTGGCTGTGGGTGAATGGGAGTCGGGCCTCTGGCTTCAGGCACTACCGTCACCTAATATAGGCACTATGTTAGGTGACACAACCTTCCGGCTCGCTACATGTTTGCGTTTTGGCGCTCCTTGTGGGGCTCCACATCGCTGTCAATGTGGTGAAGCAGTCGACTGCCTCGGACACCATGGCCTTTCTTGCAGTAAGAGTGCAGGTCGGATAGCGCGGCACGCTAGCATTAATGATCTCATCCGTCGTGCTCTTGCCACCGCCGGGGTGCCAGCTGTATTAGAACCCACTGGCTTGGCACGCGTCGATGGCAAGAGACCAGATGGTATGACCATAATGCCATGGAAGTTGGGTAGGCCTTTGGTGTGGGACGCAACTTGCGTCGACACCCTTGCGCCATCCCATCTTCTTAGCACAGTGTGCTGCGCTGGGACGGCTGCTGCAGGTGCTGAAAACCTCAAACGACGCAAATACAATAATTTAATTGGTAATTATGTGTTTGAGCCGTTTGGGGTTGAAACACTAGAGCCATGGGATCCGAGTGCCCACCTAGTATTTCGGGAAATCGCCAATCGGTTGGTCGACTCTTCACGTGACCAGAGGGCGGGCCTATTTTTTGGCCAAAGAATCAGCATTGCCATCCAACGTGGCACTGCTGCCAGCCTTCTGGGTTTTTCCTGTTGATAGCGATGTGGACGAATTTTTCGACGCCCTGTAACCTTTTTTTTGATATTTGTAAAATATTTTTATTTCTTTTTATAGAGTTAGTGTGTAAATAATATAGTCAAAGTAGATATTTACTTACCTTTTGCTATTTATTACACGAAATTATTTTTTTATTTCGACGTTATAAAACAATTTATGTTTCTGTTTCGAACGTACCAGAGTAAAAACAGTTGTGCGAGTCATGTCACAGTCAGTGTCAGTTTGACTAGATACGTAAGTAGTCTGTGGAGTTGTGATTACGGTAGGAAAATTAAGGTGAAGTGTAGTTTTGAATTCGATAATAAAACATTATTTCAATCGGCATACTCAAAGTTATTGAAGTGGTCCAACTGGCGCGTGGAGGCGCTACGCCGGGGGGAAACTCCGCTGACGCGGCAAATTGTCGCTCAGCGGACAGACTTCCGGCGGGATCTCATGGCTACATGGAGAGAGCGACTGTCGCAACCCCGTGCAGGGCACGCCCCAATAGTGGCGATAACTCCCCTCTTTGAGGAGTGGTTTGAGAGACGCCACGGCGTCCTCACCTTCCGCCTGACGCAGGTCCTCACCGGACACGGTTGTTTCGGGAGGTTTCTGCGCCGAATCGGGTGGGAGGAAACGCCCGGGTGTTTCCACTGCGAGGATCGACCGGAGGACACGGTGGAGCATACAGTGGAGGTGTGCCCCGCGTGGGTGGAGCACCGCCCTGTACTCGAAACGGCGATTGGCGGCGGCGACCTCTCGCGTCCGGCCCTGGTGCAAGCCATGGTCCGGAGCGAGACGGAATGGGACGCCGTCACCTCCTTCTGCGAAGCAGTAATGCTAAAGAAGGAGGTGGCGGAACGTGAAAGGGAGAGAACCTCACGTCCCGGCCGCCGCGGGAGACGCCCCGGGCGTCGGGGGCCACCGTAGGCGCGGACCTGTGGACGGTGTGCTATGGGCTAGCTCGTCGTCCGTCCGTCTCATGACAACAGGTCGCGCGTTCGTGTTCCACGCGCGCCTCAAAGAGAGTCAGCAAAAGGAAGGGGTCCGCAAGGACCGATGCCTGCCGGGGTTGCGGGACGGTTCGAAAGAGATACCGTGGCCCCGGAATACAAAGGGCGATGAAGGAACCTCCTGCTCCGCCCAGAGCGGAAAGAGTCATTTGATGGTTTCCCATCCGAAAAAAAAAGGTCCAACTGACCGCGTAACAGGAGCCTCTTACGTTTTTGTGCATAGTGTGAGGCAGAATCTTCCTCAAAAAACTCAAACAAAAGTAGCTAGTAGTTAGTTTTAGGCAAAAACAAATGCGGTTAAAAAAGGCATGTAAAATAGGTATTTTAGACTTTTAAAGAAAGATTAAAGTACACTTACATTGTTTTTGTAAAATTCCACTAAAATAGAATTAAAAAACTTTATTTTCGTCAATAATTCACCAAACGTTTCAGTTTATGTTAGAGAAATAGTAACTTCTATTGAATCGCTTAATTTGACAGTTGAGCGTTTCAGTTGAGCTGCTCTATGGACGACATGGTACCAAGAATGAATGAAACCAAAACTTGCGACTCAGTTTGGGGACTATCGCTGTCAGATGGCATGGCCTAAATTGAATCGTTAAACTAACGTCATGGTACGAATTAGAAGAACAGTTCAGTTTAGGTCCTAAAATGGATCGCGTTATGAGTTCGTGGTAGATCGGCTTTCGGTATAAGTACACCGTGCGTCGTTGGAAGTAGATGGGCGTGGGTGAGACCAAGGATCCGAGGTCGGATTCAGACGTATTGTTTCCACTATACGCTTACAGATTTTCGACTTATTTTCTATTGAGTCTTCAATATAGCCTCCTGCAACCGTATTGGACTTCGACCCGCCGCGCGCCGTAAAGTGGTGAGATCGGCTCCGGAATCAGCCAAGATCGTTGCCGAAGTTCTCCAAAAGCAGTGACCCAAAGTGGCAATTTCTCGCGGTATAGCACCTATTTTATTTACTCCCATAGGCTGTCTTGAGCATTTATTATTATGGTATTGGTGTCGATTCTGTTGTGCACAAACTAAACTTAATTTAAGCTATTGCTATATTTTACTAAAAGGCAGTGTGAGAAAAGAACGGCTATAGCTATGAACTAAGTTAGAGATGTCAAACTAGTTTATACCTTGCGCTTCACCGTGTTTTTAGTCAACATGTTTTTACGTTCATTTGTATGGAAATATTAGTTCCAACTTAATTTGACAGCTCTAAATTACGTACGTCTCTTTCTCGTTTTATTAGAGAGAAAAAGATAGCAATAACCTTAATTAAGTTTAGTTTGTGCACAACAGAATCGACACCATTGTATAAAAAATCGGTCGGTTTGTATATTGGCTGGACGTAAATTTTGGCATTTTGACAAAAAACCTGTCAAGGTTCGTCTTCGTTTTTTTTTCATTTTTACTAACAGTAATTTATCTGAATGCTTTTCGATATTATTAACTGTTAGCTGTAATAGCTCGTTATTGCGACACGCTCCACTAATTCCTATGATCAGTACAACCTGTAATAAAAAAAAATAAAAAAAAATTACATAATTAATATGCATAATTTAACATTTACAGCATTTTTTACATATCGTAATAAATATTTTAACAGTATTGTTAAGCCAGACTAGGATTCATTGCGCCTCCAAAAATTAGTAGTAGGCAGTAAGTACCTTTATACATAACAGTCTACACACAAATTTTAATAACTAACAACATAGATTCATAGGTACCACTTACTTTAGCGGCAAGAAAATTGCAGTCCGGAGCTTCATTAAGAAATTTTTCTATGTTAAGGGCCGTGAAAATTTTGTTTTTTTTTAGCCTTATGGCCGAACTGACATTATTTTTAGAAAAGATACGAGATAAAAGATACGAGATCAACATTCAGTAAATACTCCACATTGTAGATGATCGCCTCGTCTGTGATAAATCTAAAAAATAAGATAGCAACACCGTCTCCGAAAAACTGCTTGCGCCCTTTGTAAGTCTCCATTCATTGAAGACATGGTATGCTTTCAGATATTTCTCGCGAGACTTCTCAGGTAGGAAACTTAATTCTACATTAATAACTTGTTGTTTTAACTCTTTCAGTGTTAAAATACTGTTCTCGTCGCTAGTTTCACTCATATTTTACGATTATTTTAATATTTTTTAACTTATTCAACTTTTTACGCCAGCCACGAAATTTTATTCCCTCTTTTTTATTTAGATTAATGCGTTTTCATTTCGTGTGTAAAAGCTAAAGACAACGAGAAGAGGAAAAAAAACATTTCAACATTGCCCACTTCGCCACCACAACTCCAAAAGGACAATGGAAAAAGTCTAATAGCTCCGGCAAAACTACAACGAACGGATTCATTAGCGTTTATGAGATCTAGATCTCATTCTTTATCTAATAAAAACACACCTGACGCATATGATCCACTGGACATCGGTAACCGAAGAACAAAAACAACAACGAACAAGAAATACATAACAAATAAAATTCTCCCCAACCGGGTTGGTCACCGTGGGGTCAGACACCAAAACCCCCCAGATATACTGGCAAAAGAAGAAGATTCACATATCAGAAATAATAATAGTAGATTATGCACTGAGGGGCTAAAGATGTGTCTTATGTCACGGGCGTCATATTGAATCTCGAGCGCAATGAAGGATTCGGGATTTAACTCCCGAGCGCAGCGAGGGAGTTAATACAAGAATCCGGAATGCAGCGAGGGATTCAAGCTAGCCCAAGGCAAAGACACCTTTAGCCCAGAGGAGGATACTCTACTTTTTACACCTACTGTGAGAAAATAATAGCCATAGTACGAAAAACAAAGTATTTATTAAATAAACAAACAGTAAGAATAAATAAATTAACTAATGTTACAGCCAATTACAATTACGGTATTACGGCGCGGTACGGTATTTGTTATTATTAATGCCAGTTTGAATGTTATTCCATTCCTTTTAAAAAATGGTTCGTAGTTATATAATTATTCTTACAATATTATGTCTTCGAAAACATGGCAACGATATGAAGAAGCAGTCGTTATGATTTTGTAGGAAATCGAGAATATCATCCACGCGTAGCACCAAAGGGTGTTTGTTAGTACTAGACTGCCAATTTAGCTGAGCATGTGAAATTCCAAATTCAAATCACATTATTGACCAGCGGGTCATAATGAAATCCAGTACAACATTATTGACCGGCTGTGCCCCCGGCCACTAATGACTCACTTTAAGTTAAGGTTGCTTGACATATAATTTGACATTTTCGAGCAGCTGGAGTGAAATACAAATTATTGCATAGCAACATTAAATACTAGGACATTAAAATCACGTGAAAGATTAAACGAACTAAACACTGCGCTACAAAAGATTAAATGGGATATCATAGGTTTATCGGAGATTAGAAGATCAGGCGAACAAATTGAAGAGTATGATGATTACATATTGTATTCTAAAAATGAAACTCCGGGAAGATACGGCGTCGGATTCCTTGTAAAAAAATACCTCAAAGATAATATTCTAGAATTTATTTGAATTTCAGACCGAATATCAGTTCTGAATATTGAGTTACCCAAATTCGAACATCCCATTTCAATAGAGCAAGTCTATGCTCCTACTGAAAATGCAGAGGAAGAAACAAAAGACCTTTTCTTTCATAAACTAAGACAAGTCATGGAAAAAGTGCACAAAACAGTCATTTTAATTGGAGATCTAAATGCCATAGTAGGAATTCGAACAGCAAATGAGAACAACCATTTGGGACCACATACATCTGGAAAGCGAAACAACAACGGACAAAGGTTAATTGACTTTGTACAAGAGCACAATCTTAGTGTTATGAACAGCTACTTCCACAAAAAGCTTTGTAGATAATGGTTAAGGGTGTCGCCAAACGGATATGTCAAAAATGAAATAGATTTTATAATTACGAACAAACCCAAACTGTTCATGGATGTCGAGGTCATAAACCAATTGAAGTTCAACACCGACCATCGCATGGTTCGCGGAACTATGACTGTGCCCCGTAAGCAACATTCTCGCAAACACCTACATAATAGTAAGAAACCATTTAAATTACCCTTACCGGATACTACTTTAGACCCCTTGAAACTAGCTTTGCAAGACAAACTCCACCAAACTCATACTATGCGAGAAAAGTACGATATCTTAGGAAATGAATTAAAACAAATTGAAAACACGCACTCTTTGTCAAGGCAGGGTAATTACGCATAATGGGCCAGTGTTAGATTTTTGGGAGTACCCACGAACTTAAATACGTAATTTGCAATCAATGAAGTCAAGTTAATTTGTAAATCCGAGTGTCGAAAGACAATGATTAGGATATACTTTGTTTATATTTGTTCTCATGTAAGTGAAATGTAAATTTCTCTATGAGAATTAAATGTCTTTAACCAGAAAACAACTAAAACACCGAAAGATAAATCGGAAAAGAAGCGAGAGAGTTAATGGAAACGAGACAGACTTTGAGATGTGAAAAACCAATTAACAGGAGAGAAATAACCAAGATAAGCAAAAATATCAACGAATGCATAAGAAATCATAGAAAACAGACAAGACAAGATCGAATCATTTTTCACATATAATCTACTGGAGCAGTCAAGAAAGCTTGGAAGGAGTTGGAAGAATACACAAATTGGATACCAGAAAGTAATAGTAAGAAAGAAAAAAAAAAAAAAAATAAGGTGAAATATTAGAGGCAGCAACAAATTTCTATCAAAACCTTTACAACGATGAAGAAGACACGACATCTCCATATCTAATACACATGGGAGAAGAAGACAGAATCCCAGAAATAATGAAAGGTGAGATATTAAAAGCCATCCAATCACAAAAAAGTGGGAAATCATTAGGGAAAGACACAATTTCGAATGAACTCTTGCAAGGGTCCTCACATGTGGTACTAAATACTCTGCACGATATAATGGGTGTAAAACACCTCTTAACGAAGCCGAAAGGCACTTGTTCTCCTCGTCATTGCGATCATTTTTTTGTTCTAGACCATACTTAGGAACCTTCTAGTTACGGAGATATTGGGGGTCAAAGTTCCAACGTTTTGACAAGTTTTTTTTTAAATACAAGTTTCTATTTAATCTAAGATTTTTATTTTAAACACCTCCACGACCCCCGTACTATTCAATCCATCCATCAGCACAATGTTTTGAGTGCGTTACATTGAGTTCTACCACAAAACATGATTTTTCAACCCAAAAAAAAAAGTCGTTTCCCATCAATAATTTTTGCGTAAAGTAACTTAGTTTGATGTACAGAATGCTTGGTTAACGGCTTCGTAATGAGGTCTTTTACACCCTGTAATTAATGACATCCTTAAACAAGAAAAAACCTGGACCAAAACAATGGACTACGTCAACAATTATACTGCTTCATAAAAAAGGGTGACATTAACAACTATAGAACTACATATAAGTCTCATGGCCAACCTTTACAAAATATTTTCAAAGATTGTATTAGAACGGATTACAAACAGCTTAGATGAGAACCAATCAAAAGAATAGGCAGGATTCCGCAAAGGTTTTTGACCATAGATCACATTTTTACAATAAAACAAATCATGGAAAAGTACAAAAAATATGGTCTACCTTACTATCTAGCATTTGTAGACTATCATAAGGCATTTGACTCATTAAAACACAAAAAGATTTGGAAAGCGCTGGCCAGTCAAGGGGTAGCTGAAAGTATATTATGGTTATAGGTAACATTTACAAAAACATGACGGCGAGAATTAAAACGGAAAAACTAGGAGAACTAATTCCCATTTAAAAAGGCGTCAGGCAGGGCGATCCCCTATCACCTAAATTATTCTCAGCAACGCTAGATTTTTGTTTCGAAATCTTGAATGTTCAACTTACGGCACAAGGATAAATGGAATCTGAATCACCTTCGCTTTGCGGATGACCTTTTAATAATTTCTGATAGCCCAGATCAACTGCAAACTATGCTCAGTCAACTAGTAGTAACTAGCCAAAAAGTAGGCCTGCAAATGAATTCAGCAAAAACGAAACTGATGACAAATCGTTCGAAACCACCCATAAGGGTCAACAACGATCTAATAGAATTTGTAGATCAATATACCTACCTTGGACAGATCATATCTCCTTCAAATGGTACGTCCAAAGAAGTACACAATAGGGTAAATGTAGCGTGGAAGCGTTACAGAGGCCCTACTCTCTTACGTTTCGTCCGAATATTCTGATCTATCCGTCTCTCTCACTCGCACTCATCTGCAGACGTGCGCGAGAAGGAGGGATAGATCCGAATATTCGGACGAAACGTCAGAGAGTAGGGCCTCTGGTCCCTAAAAGAAATCACAAAAAGTCAGGCAATACCAGTAACGTTAAAAAGCAAAGTATTTGAATCCTGTATACTTCCTACCATGACCAACCGATAAACTGGAAAGCACATATTGATACCGTTTCCAAACGAATAAATAAGTTCGTACCTATATGCACTCAAAAAAGTTAGAAATATAACAAACGTTAAAACGGCAATAACGTCATATCATGCATACGTCGAATCGGTGCTCTGCTATGGTTTGATAATGTGGGGTAATAGCACAGATCAAAATAGAGCGTTTATTGCACAAAAAAAATGCATTAGAGCAATTACCGGGCTTCGACCTGACGAATCCTGTAGACCGATATTTAAAAAGCTTGGCTTGTTACCGCTACCGTCTCTTTACATACACACATCAAAAGTATCTAGGGATCAACATATATTTTTGCAATAACTTTTCTCCTGATTGATATTAATTAAAATTTTCTTTAAGGATTCATCAAATAAAGTGTTTTCGTTTGTCACAGTAACGATAAACCAAGTCACCTTTGCATTAATAAAGAAATTTGCCATTTTCCTAATAAAGGGATTTTTGACATTTGAACCACTAACATTAAAGTTCGAAAAAAAGACTGAAATAACAGTTTTCTTTAAAATTTTATTGGGTAACTTAAACAATTAATAATCCGTGTTTCTACCGCGAACACTAACAACACAAGAACATCGGTTTGGCATACTCAAAATGAGTTCATCCAAATCACGCTGTGGAATGGCCGCCCATGTTCGTTGCAACAACAAAAAAAGGTCTTCTTGCGACTGGATACCCTCCATATTCGGCAGAGCTCTTCTCTGTAGCATATCCCATGCATGCTCAATCGGGTTCAAGTCTGGCGACTGAGCAGGCCAGGGCAGGACATTGATGTTAGCTGCGGCGAGAGTCTGTCTTACAACTCTTGCGGTGTGCGGTCGTGCATTAACTGAAATAAGGGACCGATTTGCACTTGTAGAGGAACGATGACGTCTGATACAATCGTCTCAGCATAAATTTGAGCGTTGAGGTTGCCTCTGATCCAAATCAACTCAGTTCTTCCGCCGATCCAAATACCCGCCCATACCATGATGGTTCCACCACTATAAGGATGGACTTCCTGGCAGGATTTTAATCGCTGTTGGCGTCCAGGGGTTCTCCAGTGTCGTATACGTCTTGTATCCGGTCTCATACCAAAGCCTCTCATACCCGTAGCGGTCTTCGGGAATGAAGGTTCACTTCATGCAAGCGGTTTCTGACTGTTTGGTCGCTAATTAAGTTCCCTGAAGAGTGATGAAGCCTCACGGCTAACATCATGGCGGTTATTGTTGGAGCTCTTCGAGTTAAGATTTGAATGTATCGGTCTTGTCTCCGTGTGGTGCAGCGATACCGTCCTCCATGGCGTTCAGCCACGGTACCAGTGCTTCGGTAACGTGTCCAAAGTCGACTGATAACACTCTGACTTGTATTCAGAGCTAAAGCTACAGTACGTTGCCGGGAACCAGCTTCTATCATTCCCACGGCTCTGAGCATTTCTTCCCTGCTTAAATGACGTCGCCGCTCCATAATAACGTTGGTTTTAATCAGTAGTAGGGAAACAGTAGCACTAATAATGTCTTCAATGCGTTGTATGTTTTTATAGGGAAAATATTGACAGCTTATTTTCATCTTTTACTCGAATTTGATTGAGAGTTCCTGATTCAAATTATGAAATGCACCAAAAAGGATCCATATAAATTTATAAAATCATAAATTTATTACAAAGCCACATCTCAATCTCAAGAAATCCGCATAAAAATGCTTGATCCCTAGACATTTTTGATGTGTGTATATGAAACATGTATGTTTGTGAGGAAGCATAAAGAATTGTTTATTAATGCAGATGATTTATATCCTCGTAACCGACGAGACCCCCAAAAGCTAGTTCTGGATTGCCTTCCAAGACTAGCCAAATATAATAAAAGTTGTATATCTATGTGTGTGCGTATATATAATAAGATACCAAGTAACCTCAAAATGCTAAATGTAGGTTCATTTAAGGATAAATTGCATGAATGGTTGTGTAGTCGTAGTTTTTATAGTGTCAAAGACTTCTTTGACAGTAAATGTTAAATAATTGTCTTGATAATTTTGCACGCTTATCACTGTAAAGCAAAAACATGTATGCTCTTGTTTTCTTTTGTATTTGACCATCTTTAATACCATGTTTTTAAGCAAATAAATATTATTCTATTCTATTCTATTCTATTCTACCTAGGGTTGCCAAACATGGGCTTTAACTAAACAAAACGCTAAGAAATTACAAACATGCCAACACAACATGGAAAGAAGTATGCATAATGTTAAGAGAAAGGACAAATTAAGCTTTAAACACATTAGAGGGAAAACAAAAATAGAGGACGTATCAAGCAAGATAAAAAGGCTGAAATGGAAATGGGCGGGTCATCTAATAAGAGACAAAAAGGAGAAATGGGCTAATTAGTAGCTGAGTGGTACCCAAGAGAAGGAAAAAGGAACAGAGGACGCCCGACACGAAGGTGGGACGACGATCTCAACGCGACAGCGGGGTCAATGTGGAAGAGGCAAACCCAAGATCGTGAAACGTAGAAGAATATGGGGGAGGCCTATGCTACGGCACAATCAACAACATCACAATCGGCAACAATCTTCGGAAACCGATGTCTGAAGAATAATTTATTTTCTTATTAAAGTAAAAAATAGGTGTAAGTATATTATAAGATTGTTAATAAAGGCTATTCTATTCTATTGTATTCTAAGGCGTGTTCGGAAATAGCACCCATGATATTTTATTATTAAAAATATTAGGTAACATTATTGAAACTAGAAATAAATATTTACAGGATAAAATATTATTTACAGTTTTATTTACAGTAAATACTTATTTTCGTTTAAAAAATTCAATGCGGGAAAGAGATAGAGTGTGAATGTTTCGAAATGTATGATTAACCCAAGGCTGAATAAGATATTCGCGGCTTTCTGAAAACAATAATTAAAAAGTTACTTTGTCTCACTCAGTGAATGTTTGAGCTACTGAAGTGAAAAGGTTTTTTTTGAGGTTATTGTACTAGTTATGATCAACATTTTACTGTTGGAACAACAACAACATCCGAACAACAACTTAAAATTGCGAAAAAAAGAAGGTGTTCCCTACATTTTGTCAAGTATTGCCAACATAAAAATTACACCTTGAGAAGAAAACCTTTTTTGTAAAATTATAGTAAATAAAACTCCATTAGTTTTTGCCATTTCTTGCGGTTTCACTAGCAGCAGCTAAACGGTTGCGCTTGCGCAAATGTGCACACAGACCAATGGCACACCATGCAATGTCACCAGAACTAAAGGTGTGTGCAAAAATTCAGCTCAACCGGTTGAGGTGAACTGGTTTGAAATTCAGTTGCTACATTTGACCAATACATATACGCCTTCCCATCTTCCTAGTTCATTGTGCGTTGCCGCTGCGGCTGCGGAGAACCTCAAGCGGCGACACTTCCCGAGATCCTAGGGCTGGCTTTTACCTTGGCCAAAGGCTTAGCGTTGCCATACAGCGTGGTAACGCCACCAGTCTCTTGGGGACATTACCAGTTGACAGCGTTGAGGAGGAGTTTTTTGACGCCATTTTTTAAGTTTTTAGTTTAAGTTAGTTAGTTTAGTTTATTTTAATAGATTTGTAAATTGTAAATAATGTACCTACATAGGTAATGAATAAAATATACCTATACATACTAACTAAATGTCTATTATGCGGCAATTTCAATGTCAATTTGTTTAACGAATAATATTGAAATCCGTCCACATAAAGTTTAGTTTATTTCGCATCCTAATGGAACCAGTTTATTTATTTAAAATAGATTCTAGCTATAGCACGTGCCGTTTCTAGTATTTTCTTTCGTAGTACGCGTAAATATCAGACTAGTTTTTTAGGTAATTTATTCGTGTGTAGATTATAAAAGACTAGTTTCTAGACAAATTATTCATGATTTGAAACATTATTTTTTTCGTCCACTCTTACTCGAGTGTCAACGAAACCATAAAACTTCTTATAACGACATTGTCTAGTGTATTAGGGGTTCTACACACTTGTTCGGGTCGACACTTTTGGTTCGGCAGTAGATATCTATTGGCCAAACATAAAGACGACCCATAGCAATTAATTATTCTATGGTATTTTTTTTCTAACATCGCTAGATTTAGCGATGGCCACTCGGCTTAGCTCTGTAAGGAACTATGCCGACTTGACCCGAACATGATTATGTTCGGGTCAAGTCGGCATAGTTCCTTACAGAGCTAAGCCGAGTGGCTTTTTCCTGAAAATACTTATATTAATTTTGCGGCTGGGCTATGCCGAATGAAACGTTGCCGAATGTGTGTAGCACCTCTTAGGTACACATCTATAACAAACAGCATTTTCCATGTGAAAATTAAGTAAAACAATGGCTAAATAAAGTTTATATAAAGCGAAGGACTTTCTCCAGCTGGGATGGGAAATATGTGTTGTATCTCACTATGATTATGAAGTGAACAATACCCGTATTTATGCAATGAAAGTAACTGTTACTTGTTCGCTTTATTATTATTTTCACTCTGTTTTTTCGTAACTTTTATTTTAATTTTGTAATTTAAAAGAGTTCAAAAGTTACCTAAGTTTTGGCACAGTGTCGTTGTTACTTAGTTAAAGTAACACGGTACGTTTTAGCTGAATATAATCCTGAGAAACGGTGCCTATTCGTGGCTAATCCACGTCGTAGTCTATTGGCTAAATATTTTTGCATTTTAGTTTTTCAGCAAGGTTCAAGGAAGTTGTGGCTTGCGTTTCCCGTCCTAATATAATTCCATACAAGACTTATGTCAGCAAATACTTCATTATTTATAGTGGACCAAACTGCATAAAACTTTTACAGCGTATTATTAATTACGTTCAAAAGATAACAAAATAAAACTCTGTTTTATCAGCGCCCGTAGCACGTACTCGTAGCATCACGCCTATCAGATCACGGAAATAGGAAAGCAGAAGTGAAAAAAATACATAAATAAGAAGTAGGTACTTCCTTGAGGTTTCACAAACTGGAACTTTCATTTACTCAGTGAGCCGTCAGGAACACTTGGACGACTCTTTGATGCTATTATTATCTTACCTAGAAGCAATATCCCACAGCTACACTATGTTTTAAAGTATTGCAGAGTAAGTAATAAACTACTGGACTGGTTCGTTGATTTAGTGGCATGAGGTGTCGGGTTGTGTTATTGTGTTTTTTTTTCAGTTACAGCCCAGAATTTGGATCTGAACCCGTAAAATGGCTTGGAATGGCTTGGCGTCTAATACCCCTAGTATTAGATGGGACTTACTTGAATGGCGACTTGTGGGTGTACTTCTGCCTAGCCCTTCGGGTATTACAGGTGTGATATTAGGTAGTAAACTAAGAACTGCAGGGGAGCCCAGTAACCCAGTAGCCCATTAAATAGAGAAAACGTGCGGTTTTGGAGTGGGTAGTGATTTCAGAACAATATTCAAAATTACCTTACCATTACCATTTATTATTATTTTATATTTACAACTCACTTGCTTTAAACCAGTCTGAAAGCTAAAGTTTTCGCTGACGCTGACGCGTGACGATCTGATTTTCAGAATAACCTAGTCACGTACCTGTTAGTCTTACTTAGCTTAAGACAATTATTTTATTTTAACAGATCGGACCTATATCACAGACAAAGAGATTCTGATGTTGTATACAAAAGAAATATGCGATCATTGTTATTAGTTCATTACTAAAACATTTATAAACGAAAGCACATAATTAGTCTGTACGTCCGATATATAATTATACGTATAATTGCTCTAATTGTGTTGATACCGGAACGGAAACGCATAATATTATGCCTTAAATTGTAAAATAATAGAACGAGCCATCATAACATACCCGACGGCCGCTATTCGCAACACACTCGATAAAACCTCGCTTATTTTTCATGTGTGTTGTACCATAGATAAAAATAAATATAAAATTATAGCGAGCGTTTTTGAAATAGAAGTAAGCATTGCTTTTTGGTGTGAACCAAATTAGTTTCGCTTCTTAGAGCTTACAGTAACAGAACTTACCTATCTTACTACATTTTCCTCGCTTAGTCAAATCTTGGTCGTTTTACCAACATTTTAACAAGACGAAAAATCCCAATCTGATTTTTCTATTTCTCAGCAGTGTTTATATTATTGTACTTATATGACCTCGTGACTCGTCAGTTTCATCCTAAGTTTAGAATCATCATCATAATCTTTGTTATAATAAATGAACAAGATTCATTAAAAAAAAACAGTGACTTATTAGTGGTTTGATCACTGGTTATTAGTGACTTCTATCAGAAGATGTCTTTGAATAAAAACATTTGCAAAATATCCTGGTAATTTGCAAATTTGTAGGCAAGCTCTTCAGCTATTTCTAATTAGTGCTAAAGCTAATGTTTTGGTTTTAGTTTCGGCTGTAAATTAATTTGGTAAGGTTTTCACTTTCCTAACTACAATTTGATTTAAACAATCTTATCGGCAAGATATTTCTTTTTACTTTATGTAATGTAACGTTTACACATTTCTTAGGTGAATTCGTGCATTTATGAATTGTAAAACTTTTATCGAGTGTGTTTCCTGGTTTATTTTGAATGCTGACGTAATAAATAAGTATCTCAGGAAACAAACTGCACAGCCGGCGATTCATACAGGCTCGGTATATCATTACGCTGCGTATGATTCAGTAATAACCCCTCTGTTAGAAGTGTGCTCTATATTTAGCTTGTACAACTTATGGTTTCGTTTACCTCGCATTGAATATAGACGAGTTTCGTATGCAAGTGTTACTGCATGTCCAGAGTCCAGGTTGCGAGCTCCGCCACACATCTCATAAACCACTCCAGGGCCGACCATGTGCACAACCATTTAAACCGTCTATAAATACTCGTATCAAACGACCGATTTTATTAACTGATCTTTTACAAGTAATCAACAAGGGAGCAATTAAAAATTCTCAAGATCGAGCGCATAGAGCTTTCATCAAAACGGTAACATTAATCCATGGATAACACGTGTGTCGGCAATTACCGCGAGACTCTGTAGCGGGGCGACGACGGCGACAGCGACAACGCTGCTTGGAGGGTGACGCCCGCGGCGCCGGCGCAGCGCTCAGTGCGGCCGGCACGTCCGCGCAGACATGCTGTGCCCCGCGCGTTGCTCGTGTTTCCTCTGCCGCGAGCTGCAATCCTGCCGCGCCGCGGACGCCAGGAAACCCAACAACAAAAACAACATGTGCGACAATTTCATACTGAAAAAGGCGGAGGCGTGGGAGCCCATGAAGTTCATCCGCGGAGCCGCGCGCATGTCCGTCCGGCACTGGCAGAGCAGGGACCCGCTCACCTCCAACAAGGCGAGGATCGCGACGCACAAGTCCACCAGCTGCGAGCAGCTGTACCCTCACCCCTCGGAGGAGGAGTCGGGCCCGTTCGGCATGCGGCGCGCGCCCAGCACCGACCGGGTGAAGCCGCAGTCCGACCACAAAGCTCTGTTCAAACTCCTCGGGAATTCCCGGAACAAGAAAACAAACATCAGTGATGCTTCGGATTCAAAAGTACGTCGAAGTGTGTTGAATTTTAGAAAGATTGAAGCTCCTACTTCGAAGAATGTTCATGAAAAGTACATTCCTTTACCGCACGTGTCGTCACCCACGGAACATATTTATAGTGAACCCCGACCCTCCGTAAGGAGCCCGCAGTCTGCTCAGTTCGACGAGTGTTGTCGACCTCCGGTATACCAGAGCGTGGAAAAGAGGAAGGAAGAGCTAAGTAAGTGCTCTGCGGACAAAAAGGTTTACAGCAACCGGCTTCCGTGTTACGAGGAATTAGCGCAGAGACTTTCCCAGGAAAAGAACAAAAAAGCTAACTTACCTCTAACGGAAGGTGGATTAGCGAATAAGATCACGCAGAATAATAATAAAGTAGTCATTTATTTTGGTGATTCCATAATTCGCAGACATAATGAGCAAAAGAAAGAAGAATATCGACTTAAAGAGGAGCCCGCTAAAGAAGAAGTTATTTATGCCAATAGACTTTTAGAAGAAACGGGTAACTTGGGACTGAGTCGAGAAGTGGATAGGGGCGGAGGCAATACACAGATGGTATCTGAAGTTCAGGTTCCAGAAGCTATTTATTCTGAGATCAAGGCTGATGCCAGTAAAGATACACTAGACGTCGTGACGATTAATGATGCGACATACAAGAAGGACGTGTTTGGGACGATGAGTTCTGACGGGTTCCTAGTGGTGGAGTTTGAGGGTAATTTCGAAAGAGCTCGGCAGCTGGTTGAACTGGTGCATGGAGGTGGGGTGGACCACCACGAGGCTACGGTGCTCGATGAAGATGAACACTGCGACTGGAGCTTCATCCAAGACTGGAGGAAGCGGTAAGTAACAAAGATGCTGTTATGTCTGGTCCAGACGAGATGACCTCGATCCCATCTGCTTTGTTTTATAATCGCAATATTCATAATTTTAACAGTTACGGTGTGACCTGAGAGCTCAAGTATTGTTAATTGTGTAGGAAGCAGGCCAGGCGAAGTAGTGTAAATATTGTTACAGTTTTTATGACTTTATTCTTCAAACTATGTCATTTGGATTCTTAGGTCACAATTATTTTTTGGAAGGTCCCCATAAACCGAGATAATGAATATCCATCTTAACTTGTAACTTTTACATTTTTAATTATATGAATTGGTAATAGAAATCTGTCACCGCTTGTGCCTCGTTGAGAAATCGTTAGTCCTGGTGCGTAATTTCAACTGGTTTCAATTAACTTACAGTCGCTATCACTTAAGAGCTATGTTTTCACATAGAGAGAGCGTAGCTAGCGTTCACTTCAACCGTGTGTTTACAGAGTTTTCTTCTAATTATTAAATGGTTCTTATATTTCCTTACATAACGGATATAGACACCGCATTTTTCCGACGTGTGAACGTTCGGGAAGACATTCGCGTTAATTGCGTAGCGATGCCACCGATAACAATCGTGTGTTGTTGGTCGACGAACTCGTGCGAGCTTCTGCTTCTTTGTGGCGATACCGATCCGGCGCAGACCGCACCGACACACGCACTTCCATTCTCGACCTTATCCTCTCATATCACATCCGAATTTCAAATGACACATCCCTCTTTCAATCTACATCGAACGTTCCGCTTAACCGTTCAGATCATCTTTTGTTCTGTCTCTTAGATTTTCTTGTTTATCGGATTGTCAGATTTTTTCTAGCACCTTTACTTACTTCCCTGAGAATTCAACACAATCAACGTTAAAACTGTTTACAATTCAATTAAAAATGGTGATGCTCTTAAAAATGAATGCCGGTTTCGTAATAATCCGGCGCGATCTTTTATCTCGAAGTTAATTATCATTACGTTCTTATTCAAGTTGAATTTGTTATACTTTTTCGACGAATTCATGCTCATATAAAACTGAATTGGAGAAAGTTTGACACATTGTGCCTTTAATATTTCGATTATCCACGAATCCAATTGGAGAAATGGAGATAGCGGTGCATTACTGAACAATGCAATTATTAGCATTGGTAGACTGAACTTTCGATTAGATAAAACAAAACAATAAACAATACTATGTATTTCAGAATCTAGTGCTTATTTTATAATTGTAATCTCTAAGTTTGTCACCTTGTTTAATGATTTTTTTTCACCTTGTTTAATGATGTATTCGCTAAATGGACAAAAGCTATTTATATAAGTCGTTCTTTGGGTATGTGTAGTTTCTAATTATACTATTTTGACTTAAGTTTGTTTATATTGGCTCAACTTATGGTGCACTCAGCCTTTTACATTAGTATACCAGACTGCAAGGCTGCCAAAGCCTGAGACGTGCGTTAGCCAACCCGGCGCCCACAGCCTGCTACATTAGTCAATACGTCGTGCAAGCCCCGTGTCACGGCACTCGAGGCACGCCCGATTGGGTGCCAAAGCCTACTTGTCTACTGTGCTGGCACCTTAATCTATCGGTCACGAGTATTGTCGCCCGCTTGCCTCAATCGATTCGACCATTTTGAGCCATTGATGCATGCTGATGGACTTACGTTCCACTTTTGCGTGACTAGCTTTGTGTTTACACAGACTTAGGTCCTTAAGGCCTAATAGGCCACATATGTGGAGAAGCGTCTCATATTTCTATAACGGCTCTGAACAGGACTGACATATATTTTTAACGGTTCCTTCATCGTTTTTCCATTCTTAAAACATATATTAGGAATGTCACTTTGCCTAAATTAGTCCTTGTCTTGATTTGTTTTGCCAGTCACTAGTAAATAACAACAGTAAATGCCTTCGTTTACGCACATGAACATACCTCGATGATGACATTCAAAATGATCAAAACAGTTAAGTGTCCGTGAAGGGTGACCAAGGACAGCATGTCACAATATCCTGTGATGCAATTTTTGTGCTTATCAAGAACAGTTTTCAGGGCAACATAGTCGTGATTTGCTTGGACCTCATACTGTTGTGTGCAGGCGTTTGTTATGGGCGCATCGCATTGTGTTCATGCTTGGGCGACAATTATTACGCGCTAGCTCGTTTATGACGTAAGAGCTTCACTTTTGAAACAAGCAGATTTGTTCTCCTCACATAATTTTACTTAGTGGTAAAATATTCTAACATTTCAGTAACAAATCTGGAAGTGCAGAAAAATAATCAAATAATCTGACAAATCTGACATCTTCGAACAAAAGTTAAAGACCTATAACGAACCGTGTTCGAAGATAACAATCAAGACGAATCAATCACCACAACCGACAAAGTTCTTCTTTAAAAGCCAATCAATTCGTACGTTATTCGCACTGAAGCTTTTCAAGTTGACCTTGAACAATAAAAACAAATAATGATTTTCACCATTTTTACCAACAAATCGACACTTTTTCTTTAAAACTGTCTGTCTTATCCTTTCATAAATTACATAACTATTATGCATGGCTATGTAGAGTTTCTCGTTACACTGTGCATTTTATGTTCTCTATCTTCATGGAATCTTTCTTGTCAGGTTAGTGGCTAAGTAATCAAAGAAAAGATTTATGGATTATGCGGCTCGGAAGAAATGCTGAGATGTTCTATATGTACCTATCAGCTATCATCTCATGGAAGAAACGTCGAGAGGTACATAATTAGTTACTACGCTACACCATAATAATTAGCAGGATAAGAGAAAGGATGAGAAACTTACCCACATTCTCTTCCTGATTCAAATCTTTAATTTACAATTTTCTTCCCTTATTTCTCCTACTAACATCTTCAAGCTGACCGCCAAAACATTTAAAGTGCATACTTGCTTTCTGAATTAGTTTTCAATACGACATTTTTAACTGTCCATAATTATTCATTATAGAAACCCCTGTAGAGAACCATTGTTATAGACTCAGGAGGTTAAGCTTAGCGGTAAGGCTTCCTGTCTCGTGACTGCAATGAACAAAACCATTGCTCCACTTCGGGGATATTGCAAAACTTTGTAACCGGCTGCGTTTTACAATTGAGCTAGAAATGTGAGTAGGTATTTTGGGTATTTCTAGCTCCATTTTAAAATGAAGCTGGCAAAACTACTCCATCAACATTTTCCTGGTCTCTTCTAACTTTCTGATGGATGCAATAAAAAGTAAGATTTTTTTCAAGAATACAAGTTTGCAGCTATCTTGTTAGCATTGTTGATCAAAATTGCTTCGTAATTCCAATATTCTTGAACGTGACCAAGGAAAGTCTTTATCGCTGTGTTCAATGTTGTTAACAACCTCTTGGATGTCTATAATTTTCAACATTGATGTAAACGATTTTGATACACGTTTAATATTGGCAAATATTATCTACTGTCAGTCAATTTTAGGTTAACGGAATTCCAAATTAGACTCCTTACATTAAAGTTTAGGAATTAATCTATTTTGCATTATGTTCGTTAGTAACCTCACGATATTTGGGACATTTTATTTGGCACTCGACCTCTCTCGACCTCCTCTATTTTTCTAATAATTGTCGCCATTTATTCTGTGGGTTAGTTAGGTTTTATTTATATCGATATCTTGGTTTTTGTTAAAAAGATGTCGTTTCCAAAATTCTAGTAACAGAACAATTAATGCTGCTGTGTGTACCCACATCTTAGTGATACCAATCTGCATTTCCTCTCATCGGCAACATTTATTTGGAACACATGGCTTCTTGAATTTTATTATCATTTCCATTTCCACCTTTATTGACATCAGTTCCCAGTTCAACCGGAAGCTTGTCAGCATTCTATTTCCCTCTGTAACACATCACAATCCAAGGAAATCAGTTCACATGTCTGGTGGGTACAAAAACTGTTTAGTTCCACCTGTAACATCATCATACGATTGGGCATGCTCGTCTGCTCCATGGTCACGCCATGGTCACGCGTATTCACCTCGTCGGTGTGATCCTCTATTTGTGAATCTATTACGACCATTGTACTCTGTTTAGATCGAAGACGTGATCATCTTTTGTTAAACTTTGATTCTCATTTTCCCACTGCATAAAAAAGGCAAATACTGAATTGCGTGACAGGGTTTTTCTATTGAAAACGATGACTGGTTTTTTTATTGAAATGGGAGCATTTCTTTTGGTGTTTAAGTTATTGAATAGGAGCCTCGAGATGTGAAAAAGCCAAAAGGCAGAATCTCGCCTTAATAACATAACATAACATCACACCTATAATCTCCGAATGAAATAGGCAGAGGTGTACCTAATGGTACACCCTAATCTACCACCGAATATTCTATTTTTGTAGCATGTAGTAAGTAGCCTTTCCGAAATCTTATTAACATACGAGATTTTGAAGCGAAACTTTATATTTTCATCAAAAATTATCAGTCAATAAATTTCTAAATCTACAATTACTCACATAGACGTAACCTAATCCAGAATAGGTCCTTAACGTTAGTCGACAACTCGGTCAATAGGCTCGCAGCATGCTTAGCTCTCCGCATTCCAGCCTCCGAATGCAGTCCCGGACAGCTCGTGCGCACTTCTTGCGACGATTAAAGCCTTTTGATGTAAAGTGGCTTATGTATTTTTGCTAGAAACGGTACTTACATGCGTACCCGTAGTAGAAGTATTACACGATGTTAAGGGGCTCCCCCATGCACACTAGCGCCACTTTAGTAAAAAAATCAGAACTCGTTAAATACACAATTAATATAAAATCTGATTGACAAAATCAATCTTTTGGTCTTCTAAATTATTTACGTCTGCTTAACTCATTGAAACATAGCTCGCTGTCGTTACAGATACAAAATGGAAAAAAACGGCCGTTTTTAGCAATTTTTCTACCTGTAACTACAGTGAAGTATATTTTAATGAATTAAATAGACGTCAATAATCTAGAACTCTAAAGCATTGATTTTGTCAATCAGATTTTATAATAATTGTGTATTTAACGAGTTCTGTTTTTTTTTACTAAAGTGGCGCTAGTGTGCATGGGGGAGCCCCTTAAGTTAACGCATCTAGTAATGTAGATGAGGTGTTCTGGCCCCGAAGCATTATTTTCTCGTTTATTGGAACTTCGTGCAGAAAAGTATTACGGCTTACGGCTGCTATGTGGAGTACGATGTAACAGCACATTGTGGCGATTGGTCGCGGCTGTACACCGGCCGGTGGCGACTGGTCCTTAGTCACGCACTCGCCGGATCAGGCGTTCCGTTGACACCGGACCGGCATCAGCGGCAGCCCGTTAGCACGCCAGCCACGCCTCGGGGCACAGGTTATTGGGAAATTGAGTGCAGCTCTAATGTTTTTGTGCAGTTGACAGTTAGAAGCGGTATGATGAACTCTGTAGACGCGGACACGCGACAACTATGGAGTTAGAATTACCTTTAAAGGCTATTTCTGGATATGTCTGGCCACAATATTTTACAAACAAACGGTACATTTATTTAACTTTAATTGTTATGAAACTATAAACTACATGGTTGACCGGAAATCATGTCCAACTGTTATCAAACTTGGTTTCCGGCCTATCACAATTTTATAAACATCCTTCTCTATAATTATTGCGAATTTATTATCCAGGGAATTTCCATCAAATGTATTGTGATCTGAGTTATTTACGCCTGCGTATTGCACATTATTCAAAATTTTTTTGATAGTTAGGTACCTTATTCAGGATACATTCTGTTCAGTTTTTTTGGAAAAAGAAATCATAATTCCCACTTTATCCATCATCGTCGGCTTCTAGTCTTACCGGATGCAGCTGAATACCAGTATTTTACATGGAGCGACTGCCTATCTGACCTTCACAACCCAGTTAGTACTGGGTAATACGATACCCCTTGGTAAGACTGGTTGTCATACCCACTTTATCCAAGATAGCATTTACTTAGAGCTAAAATAATTCGGGCTTACAATTCATTTCATTCCAGCGTTGCGTTAGTCAGGAACTTAGTTTTTAGGGTTGCCGTTTTTAATTAGCGAGTACCTACGAGTAGGTAGTCATAAAAGACGTTTCAAGATTTTGTATGTTTATGAAGCCTCATAAGTAGTCATGTCTAACATGTTATTGTTTGTTGGTCCCAGGCCATCAAGCGGCTGCCGGCCATCAGAAGAGGGGGCGTGGTGCGGCGGCGTGTCGGGCGCGCGGGCGCTGCGCGTGCGCGTGAGCGGGGCGGCCGCCGCGCCCGCGCCCGCGCACGCTCGCCGCCTCTCACCGCCGCCGCATGCGCACCGAGCTACCACGCCTCCCAGGCCGACCTCACCCACCAATAAACGTAAGTTTAACTTTACGAAATTGAATCAAAATATGACAAATCATCGGTCAACCTCCTGTTATCATTCGTCGTTGTCGGTAATCATGTCAAATTAAATAGGGAGCGTATGTCCAGCTAGTACCGGCGACTGTTGAGGACATGCAGACACGCCCCAAGTTTTCAGTAGAATCTGCTTTGATTTCCTCTATCCTCATTTTAGAAACTGCAACGGCTCCAAGACCTAATCTGCAGAACTCAAGTTTCCCTGAGCAACCCAAAAGGGAAGTCCAATTGTTCAAGTTATACAACTGGTGATAAAAACTGGGCCATACTTATACGATATTGTATAGACCATTTTATATTTCTATGGTAAATATCGACCCTACAAGTATGGACGGCTATCAAATGAAATTCTTTAATCATAGTATTAAGTGCTATAAAATTAACATAGTACAAGTAAGTCCAAATTAACCGACTGTACCGCTACTCATGAATCCATATTAAAATGAAACTCTAACGGGGCTTTTACAAAAATGTTATTGAGTTTGAACTAACAAGTTCTAACTACTGCAAGGAAAACTATCGTTGTAAAGATGACCTTGTTGTGATAGTTTTCAAGTAACTCGATAGATTTTAATAAGCCTTGAAATCAATAATGTAACACTTCTGGACCAGCATTCCTGTACGGCTTAGAAGTGCTTCTCGGGATGTTGTAAGGGCTAAGAGGTGCGAATGAGAACTACAAGGAGTAAATCTCGATTTTTCGTTAAAATAACTTCTAACTTCAATTCTGACAATGTATATCTCCTCAGCCATCCATGAAGAACACCCACCGCCATCAACAGAAGGCCCCAGCTCAGCCCAGCTCAAGGCAGTGGGCGCGGTGTCCCAGCTGACCGTGGCCAGCGCGCCGGTCCGCAGTGCGCCCGCTCAGAACAGCTACGCGCTAGAGCGACGACCGGCCAAGCACGACCATCATCACAGGCCAGTTGAAACAGCGCCGCCTGTGCAGGTTGGTTCACAAGTAAGCAAACACACACCAAAAGCATAATCACTTACCACGATCACATATACAACGTGTCTCCAGGTCTTGTCATAAATAGACTTTACTAGTCAGAAAGGTCATATTAAAAAGTCAAAGCACTTACCACAGGCATCCGTGTGACACGTGAAGCTTTACAATGTCTGTGATGTGTCATATAGAAGACCGAGAGACACGGAAGGTGGCCAAGCCGACCTTTTATTATAACTCGATGTGTACCTATGCCATATTTATCTACGATAATATAAGAAAACGAGATAAGTAATACCTTTGACTTGAAGCCCGAACTTACTAAGACCATTGACGAGAGGGTTTTCTCTTTCTTTGGCCAAAGAATTAGCATTGCTATTCAACGTGGCAATGCTGCCAGTCTTCTGGGTACGTTTCCGGATGACGGCGATGCGGAGGAGTACTTTGACGTCCAAGTGTCCTATTGTCGTTGTTGTATACTTTGTTTTAGTCGTGTCTTAGCCTTTTTTAAATAAATAATTAGTACCTATGTGTATTTCTTTAGGATTGTTCATGTAGGTAGGTACGTAGGTACTTAGACTATTTAGAAACGGGCTATTAATTTGTGGAGTAAAACCTACATTTTAGTACTTACATAGATCATAACTTCCAAAATAGGTAAACAGTTTGTTGTTAGGATGTTTACTAATCGGACTTAAATTAGCTCATGAAACAAAGCTTCAGTTTCAGTTCAGTACGACGTGGTAGATAATACAGGTGATAAAGTCTGTAAGTACACCCAACCGCAACTCTACGGCTTCATATCCACATCCACCTACAGAGTTTGATCACTTTGATGCTCTCTCATACGCCGCGATTTGTAAACACATCTATTTGCGGTTAAGATGGACCACAACAATTTACAGTTCACTTGATGTAATTAAACCACGTACAGTTACTTGTAACTAAGAACAGATCAAAGAACTCGTTATGGGAGTGATTTCGGGGAAACTTACACTTGTTAATAAATTTATGTTGGAGGTATTGTGATGAGGCACAAGGAAGAAGTTTTTGTTACCTTAAAATTCTATAATTTTCATTAAACTGTTATTTTTTCTTTGTTTTATACTGCATAGATGTCAATACCCTTCACATATGTGTAGTTCGCTAGCTAATTTAATTTGAACCTGTTTAAATATACAAAATAATAAAATTGTTAAATATCGATTCACGATGTGCTGGACTGAGGTACTTTGCATCTTATTAAACCTACTTTGTACTTATTTTAGGTAGGTACACCTACTCAGATGCTTAAGTTTTATTAAAATGTTGACCAGCACAAGTTTCATATCATGCCATGCCTTGGCCAGCAGATTGGCCAACCTTGTCAATTAATCCTAAAGAGCTCTGTGGAGATAGATACACCGATCCTATTAGTTAACGGGGTCAATGCTATATTTGTCTCTTTTAACTTCTTAGATTAAGTTTTTTGATGTTGTAACCAGTTAGGCAGTTAGGTACATTACAAAGTTTGGCTTCATGACACAAATACCATAGTAATTTCGTAGAAAGTCTTCCAGTGGAACTTACAGAAAGAACATGTAACTTGCTAATTTGCTTGGGTAAGCTAAAGGTACGCTTTCCAATACGATGTTTACGACCGGCGCGATCCCCGGAAAGCAGTAGTAGTAAAGTAGTCAAATAGGGTTGCCCAAACAATACTAGTAAAATGAGTTCTTCAATTAATTTCGGTATTACAACATTAAATAACAAAACAATTGCCAAATTCAATTACCGACACAATGTTCGTAACGGTTTTGACACCGATATTAACACGCAAGTAATGTTTGGAGGTAGGTTAAGTAATAGTGATATGATGTCATTTCTTTTAACTTAAGCTACAGGCTTTTAATGTTTTGAAAGCTAAGAAGCTCGGCAGCACTGACGTAGAATATTAGTTCGTCGAGACGCTGGCACCGTGGACGCCGTAGAAGTGGCAAAGTTTTGCGCCATCAAAATTTTTAATAGTTTGCCAGCGACAAGAAGAAGATTGAGAATGATAGACCAAGTAATAAATCGATGTCATCGGGTCATCTAGACCTGTAATAGAATAATAATGATTTGTTAACTGCGCAAGAGCACGCGAAAGCGACATTATAGTTACGGGATCCAGATATTGGACAGATTAAAAATCTGTTACGTGCGTGAAAATTGATTCACAACACCATGTGCACCTGGTCATAATAAGTGGTTGGACGAATTTTAAATATTGTCGGATGATTACTGTAAATTCAGGGCGTCCGTAAACGAACCCTGCACGAAGCCGTCAACCAAGCATTCTGTACAATAAAACTAACTTTTGGAGTAGTGAAAAATCACGTTTTACGGTAAAACTCAATGTAAAGCACTCAAAACATTGTACTGATGGATGGATTGAATAGTAAACGGGTGATGGAGGTATTTAAAGTAAAGTTACAACCTTAAAAACTTGTACCTTGCGGCTTCGTTAAATAGGCCACCAGGGTGTAAGCCCTTCTATTTATACCCGTTAGGCAGGTACATAATATCAGGTCAGTTCCTCAATCATCATCAGCATTATCATAATCAGCTTATAATGCTCCCACTGCTGGGACAAGCCTCCTCTCTTTGAGAGGGAATTGGCTATAATCCACCACGCGGGCCCAGTGCGGGTTGGTAGATTTTCCTCATGATTCTTTTGAAACTTTGTGGGGTACAGTGTTACCCAGTTTCTTGGTGTGAAAATCGTACTAAGTACTAAAAAATACTTTTTCTCAAAAATGGTATGTCATGTTGCCATAACATCTCTAAAAAGTATCCAGAAAGTGAACTCTACCGGAGACTTAAATTTTTAAATTTGGAATCTCCTACTGTCCAGTAAGTAAGTATGTAATTTACTTACTGGACAGTGCTTAGAAAAAAAAACATAGTACCAGACACAGATAAGGGTTTAGCCATTATAACATGATTATAGGAGGGAGGCTCCAAATATACATTGTAAATGTAAATGTACATGTATATCTATCTCTCTGTTTGGTATGACATTTTATGAGGTACATATATCTTTAGAGCCATAGACAGCCATTTTATAGTCTGTGACACTTAACGCGACGCAGAAAAAGTATGCACGTTGCGTTTTGTACTTAGTACCTAATGTTTGTATTTAGCAATTTCAGTTTATAAATCATGTTGGATTAAAACTTTCCATTCTAAAATTAACATGGAGTTTCAAAAACAATAATATAAATGCCCCCGATAAACACCGATCACAATATCTAGATATGCATATCTAGATATGCCCTAATTTGAATGTAACATTTTTCGGATGTGAAATCATTAAATGACTTCTCCCGCTCTGGGCGGAGCAGGAGGGAGTGTGTTTTACTGACTAAAACCCATCCATGTTCCTTCATCGCCCTTTTTGTTCCGGGGCCACGGTATCCCTTTCGAACAGTCCTGCAACCCCGGCAGGCATCGGTCCTTGCGGACCCCTTCCTTTTTGCTGACTCTCTTTGAGGCGCGCGTGGAACACGAACGCGCCGTCGACACGGCCTGTCGTCATGAGACGGACGGACGGCGAGCTAGCCCATAGCCCACCGTCCACAGGCCCGCGATATGAATGTAACCTTTAATATTAATTAAACGAATTTGTTGTTAAACTTTCTTTCATTTTTGAGAAACGCATTATACAAAACCTCAACCAATAAGAAAGCCATCCTGGCCTCGTATATAACCGGACCTCACCTGCGGTTCGTTCCGGTTAACTCCTACTAGGCCAGGAAGGCTTACTTACTGGATTCTGCAGTAATGTACTATATTCAGCTATCTAATCCGGTTACGCTGACTGTTGGGGCTTTACCTAGTTATCTATCAATTAAATTAAGTTCCAGTAATCAATCTGTTGCTTAGAATACTAAGAAATGACTCTCCAGTAGCTTTTCGCTTGCAGTACTGCATTCATCGCGAGCTAATTAGTAATTAGTCGCGATCACATCGTCGGTAACCATTACAATAATTATCCGAGCCAGCGTTATGCGGCGAAAGTGTTGCCGCCAGAAAAAATAAATTACCATTGTTTTAAACAAACTCCCACGATCTCTTGATAGGAAAAAGCGTAATCGGTGGGAAGCTTTAAATATTGTTGAAAGCGAAAGCATGAGCGACAATGGCAGCCATGTTGGGTGCATGCAGATGTGTCAGCGCGGGTTTCATAAGACTGATGAGGTCTCTTTCTTTATGTTAATGGAGACTGATGATTTAATTCGTTGATGTGGTTAAGATGCCGAGACGACCGCGACGTGACGTAAAAGTTTGGCACTCTGAACTTATTACATACCTACCCGAGAAATTTTTTAGAGCTCTGTGAATGTTTGGATCAACCTGTGTTGTCAAATGTTAACTCTCTGAGCATTACTGGGTAAACAACTGGACGGTGGACGGCTCAACGTTTGACTTGATACGGCCTGATTAACACCCTCATTATGAAAAGTAAAACGTAGAATCCAAAGAGTATAGTAATATATATGGAAGTAGAATCACTCTTTCAGATTTAAAACCACCAGCTACTAACCTTTCATACCTACTTATCTATCTACTTGTCTCTCTTTTCGAAGGGTTAAAACACATTCACGATACGACGCGTTCGTCGGTTTAAGATGTCGTATCGTGAATATCGTGATATGATGCACATCACAGAAAAATAAGTTTATTTTATTTTATGTTACCTGTATCGGGTCTATCCATTAATTCTTTCCATCATAAGACCCAAATTGCATCGTCAGTTTTCACGTTAGGATGTCATGTTGCGATTTTTGCGTTTCCATGACACGACGCGACGTCACGTTGTCATGTGTGATGTTTTTTGTCCAAATACCAACATAGATTAGGTATAGTTAAAATGCCTAGTCTCCATCACAGAATGGCGTCCGCGAATGCAACAGCAGTTCGGACGAGAACAGGTCGTCCGGGCACGCGTCCATGTCGGACAGCGGGGGCGGCGGGGAGGCGGGGCGGGAGGAGCCACGCCGGGCACGCCAGCCGCCGCATGCCCGAACCAAGCATCGACCACATAACAAGGTAAGTAGTTTTAGCCGCTTGTGGTTCTCCAATTGCAAGGCTAGTCCACTTCAGAAACAAAGAAAATGAGAGAAATGAGCTTTGGTTATTTAAAATTTCCCATTAGAATCAAGCGGTTTCAAAGCAATACGTCTAGTTTTCACGTCGATGTTTCCCTTCGCTGTCTTCGTTCGGCCACCAAAAACTAGCTACACGCTTGAGGGTCTCGCTAGCAAGGTTCAAAGAAATTGCTCAGAGAGCGCGACGCAACTTGTGCGTCGGTACTCACGCACGCGAAGAACGAACAACACAAATGCAACTTGTTGACGCAACACGAGTCGCGTGACGCGTCACAACTTTACCTACATGCCGCATCGCCTGAGGTCATGAGCGGGGGGGTGTTAGGCAGATAGACACTATTAGAAGATATATACTCACATGCTTAAAAAAATCTTGTCAAAAGTTTTGTTGTCATTCAGTTACAGTCACCATGGCCTGGAGGCGGAGGGCTGGAGGACATCAGGTCGGCTATCAAGCAGCTGACACTTCGCTCCAGGGACAGCAGCAGCACCGCTACCAGTGCTTCCAGTGCTGGCGGTGGTAGCAATAATGGAGCTCAGGGTATGGATCATTTCTATTTCCCTAAAAGTATTGTCAATCCCAAGTGCCTATTTGGTATATGGCGTGCATACTTCATCTACAAGAGACAAATGATTTCGCTTTTTTCTAACTTAATTTGTGGTTTATTTAATGATAGAATCTGCCATCGGACCTCGTCATTTCGTCGTCGTAGTTGTTACTTGCACTAAACCATCAGTACAGAGTACAGACCATGTTAGACTGGTTAAACCTCGCAGATAATTCGAAACGTGCGGCTGACAAAAAAAAAATCAGGACGTCTCCATTTCGTGCTAAGTAATGTAACTGCGTTGATTGTACGTTTCCAGAAAGTGGCAGTGCAGCAGAGGCTCGCAGAAGACGAGCCCCGCTGGTGCGACAACCGTCACTCGATACCGTCTGCACAAACGTTACCAGTGCCGATGAGTTCGTGTGGGTTGACTCGCACAACAGGTATGTCCTCTCATCCATAGTTCCATACTTATCCCACAAATGCGAAAGTCACCTGCGACACGAAGAAGAAGACGAAATTTTTCACGCCTCAGCGGCTAAACAGCTTTCTATGAAAATAGACATACCTACGGCCTCTTAAATTTCCATTTCCGAAATCCCCGCGGACAAAGCCGCAGACAAAAGCTGGTCTCTGATAAGTCATTGGAAGATGTTTGTGTTGCTGTGTAGACTTATGCTGTCATAATATCTTTTATGTTGTAAGACGGTTGTCGTTAGGGGTCCATATCCCAACTATTACATATTTTGGATCTCCTTATAATCGATGTTTCTTATAATTGTCTACGTATTCGGGAGCTTGATATATGCACTTGACTAGGTCTAATGTTTGAGAAAACAAGACAACAAGAATATAAGGAGCAATCATGTCTGTAGTCTACCTGGTACTTGTTGCAGGCTGGTGGAACTTCGCTGTGTGCCCTGGACTGCGAGCGAAGTTAGTCGCGCGTTGCAAGCTGGGAGGTGCAGAGATATCGCGCCTAGGATGGCACCAGACACACCTTCACGGCTAGCCTATTTATTGCAAAGGTAAAAAGACTTAACCACCACATCATAAAGTTTACTTCTGTTCGTCCAGTTTTTTATCTAAGTATAAAACGTTCAATTTAAGAACTTACAAAGCGTTATAGCTATCGCAGAATCAATGAAATCATAATTTTCTTGTGATTCCAGGGCACTGGTTAGGATAGCCCGCGAAGCGCAGCGTCTCTCCCAGAACTTTGGCTTCTGCTCTAAGCATGAGGTAGCTGGTGCGTTCAGGGTAGTACTCAGCACGCCGCTTGCTGACGCGTGCATCAAGGTGAGAAACTTATTCGTACTCTTCTGTATCTAGGTTAGTGCCAATGTTAACAGAGCAGCTACAGATTGTTAAACGCGTCCAACTTATCTTCTGGCGTGGTGTGCAGAGTTTGCACCAAGCATTTTTATCTCAATTCAACTTAGTGTGCGTTTGCACTAAGGGATTAAATTTGTGTTAAGATAGAACTGACACACTAGCAGGACGTTGCACGGTTGCGCTTTGAGCTCTTAGAAGAAAGAGTAAGCACGTTTTGGGGGATTTAACGATGTTTATATGTTAGGTACTCACTGTTACGGACATAAACCAATTGGTCCTTAACTTGCAGGGTTGCCAACGAGCAGCAACAATGTACGCGACATCAGGCAGCGCAGCGAGACGCCTGGGCTCAGCAGCTCGAGCCCGGACCAGTCTCGCACCGGGGCGTTTCCAAAGATGGATGCTGGATGTCCGTGTCGCGTCATTTGTGCACGAGTAAGTGGTTTGTAATCGAAGACTTTGAAAATCAAGATAACAAAGTTCTCTGTGATTCTCTTTTGTAGTTTCCGCGTCGTCTTGGACTGCACGGCAGCTTAACCCAGTAGATAGCCAATGCTCATTATCCTTGCCGCGTTTCACTTCTTTATTCTTATGGATGATTAAAATCAGTCGTGTCAATTGAGATTGTTAGTCAGTTTTCGGTAAATCGGATCTGAGACTTCTTAATTCTCATAGTTTCGGATTTGACCAAACGCCCACTTGATAAATTTACCCTGTGTATTTCTCAGGCACAGGTCCAACTGCTTTTCAAGTCTTATGGGTGTCATAACAGCATAATACCAACTTTCAAGTTAAGGCTGCTACTGAGTTATGCCTAATGTTATTCCTGTGTTCAGATACGCAGCGATCTACTTCTGTGCTGGTATGGAGACACTCCTGGAGGAGATCGCACTGATAGCTGGCAGCAGCGCAGCCACCTCGCCAATCACACCTGCTGTGGTGGACCACGCGGTGGCTAACTGCGCTGATCTCTGGGGACTGTTGCAGCCTTACAGCCATTTAAATGCCGGAAGAGTTGCTTCAGGTAAAAATAATGATGATCTGGTATCGGGTCACTTATTAGACGTTCAATAAGCAATAAAAAATATGGAAGACATGGTAGGCCACGAAGGAGATAGTGGGAAAATTTGGATTTCTTCCAACGGGCAAGGAGGACTGGCACCCTATCGTGTGAAACCAATGGAAGTATTTTGATGTGAACTCGGTCAGTTACTTTCTTGTGGGTACATTCTCATATTTAAATTCAAATGCTTTCCCAAACTTTCCACCATAAAAGAGAGTAGCTTGGAGCTAGTTGTTAATAACAACTTACTCGTTGTCAGGGCATAAGTAAATGAACACTCCTTATTTTATTTTGCAGGTGCATTATCTTTATCTCGTTGGGAATCCATGAGCTCGCTGGGCTCCGGGTCATCATCAGGAGTGTCCCGACCTGAACATAGAGCGTTGGGACTTAGTCACGATTCTGGTATCACTACAAATGGTTCTGGTATGCATCATAAGTTCTAATACTTACCGAAGTAGGTACCATACAAGGTTTTGGAATATTTAGGAGAAATAGATTTACAAGTATTTGTCTACCTGCAGGTGGTTCGGGGACCTCAGCTGGCTCTAACAACAGTTCTGGTGGGTCGACTGCGTCAGTTCTGTTGACCACATGTGCTGGGTCCGCTTCGGAATTGCGAGCTGTGTTGCGGAGAGTACACCCGCGGCTTCCACCGCTTTCACCAGCTGCTGAACGAGCTCTGTACTATTTTATGAGATGCTCACAGGTTGGTGGATACTATTTAAAAATCAGGTTTGCTCTATAGATACATATCATTGATGCGACTATGGAAAAAAAAAACAAAATATAAAAGAAGTCGTTGAGAGCATACCATACATACACTGCGAAGCAACTTGCTACGCGACAGTACTAGCGCGAGGTAAACGTTGCGCGCGCGTGTTACTTTACGCAATGCGCATCGGTCAAGGTTGTGACAGCATCCACAACTTGACTGAGGTCTGGTTGCGAATAAAGTATAATGATTGTCGTTTGAATTGTTTCGAGTCTCTATGCCGGTTCCGTCCCTTCTGCAGTTGGAGCACTCGAGCACGAGCGACGGCGCGGGGCTGTGGGGCGCGCGCGGCGCGGGCGCGCTGCCGCCGCTGGGCGAGTGGGTGCGCGTCCTGCGCGCGCACGCCGCGCTGCGCCCGCCGCCCGCCGTGCCCGACGCTGACGACGTCATGCAGGCTGCCAGGCTGCTGCTGCCGCATGCTGACTGCCCTCCTAGACCGATCACGTAACGCTACCTAATTTTATCCTTAACCACCATAGAAATATAAAAACATTGGGCACGTTGATGGATTTGCAACATTAGACACCATATACCGAAAGTTGAAAATCCAACAGCACGCTCAATGTCCATAATTGTAAATAATTGGCGCCGTGTCGCTGTCGATGGCTCTTTGCTTTTGGATGTTTAATCTCCCTTTTATCCCATTGGCTTTTCTCAGAGGCTCACTCAGGTTTGTGATTGTGATTATGACCTTCGGCAAAATGAAGCCTACAATGCGATGATAGTTGCGATATCACAGCATACCTAGACGTACCTACAGAACACCCACACTTCACCAGTTTTATCATATCACACTTTAAAATCCACATTGCAGCTTAGAAGATGCCATAGAGCCCGTATGGTCCCGCTGCGCACGCACGGCTGACGAGCTCAGCCGGGCCGCCGTCGGCGTCGCTCAGCGGGCGCTGCTGAGCGGGAGAGCAGAGCTGGTGGGCGGCGTGCGGTCGCTGCTGCCTCCGGCCGGCATCGACGCGCCGGATGCATCGGGGCTGACGGCGCTCATGAAAGCGGCATTTGCTGGCGATGAACAGATTGTAGCTGTAAGTTGGTTTTGTAAACTAGATGCATGACAACAACGCCATTTTGAGCTTTCCCCATCGACGACACGGGAGAGATAAACTCATTAGAACCAATAAGTACCATAAATAAACATTATAATTTGCCATTGCAGCTGTGGCGGAATTCTATATAGTAGGCTGTTTTGCGGCTTCATACCTTTGCTTCTCCTTTAGTTAACAAACACAAAGCGCAGATAACAAGAAGAAATATGTACCTACTTAGTTTCTTAATAATTAATGATAAAAATAATTTTCGATCTATTGTTTTATTTCTTCGTAAGTATTACCTATCAAAGTGGTCCTACTTACCACTTACCATATCCTTGTGCAGCAATAAATGGTATAAATTGCATTACAGATGTTGCTCGAAGCGGGTGCGGAGCCCAACATCGAGACAGGCGGCGCGTGCGCAGCTCACTGTGCGCTGCCGCTGTCGCCGCGCTCGCCATCCACACAACAAACTACCCCCGCGTACACGCCACCCACTGCAGGTTAATGACAGCATGACGTATAAATATTTATATCTAGTAGGCACAGTCACTGAAGAGTTGATTCTACTAAGCAAAGCCTTTTTGATGCACTACATGATAGCAATATAAATTAAAATGCATTTGACTATGTACTCAATTATAATTTGAAATTACTTACTACGTGAACTGTTTTTTATACCGATATTCATGTCGGTGAAGTCCCGCCATTTTCAATAACACTATAAAGGGGTTGCCCATTCAAAAACTATTTTACCTTCAGGTTGGACGGCACTGGTGTACGCGTGTAGTGGAGGTGGCGGGGGCGCCGTGGAGTGTGCACGCCGCCTGCTGTCCGCGGGCGCCAGGGTAGACGGCGCGCCAGCCCGGGGTGACGATGTGTGCACCCTCACGCCTCTACAGGTAGGCTGGATAATGTAAATTATGTAGCATACTGATGACCAACTGATTTGCACATGATTGTTTAGTATGTTAGAATGCTGCATGGTTTTTAATTTTAATCGCGTGGCCGTAGTCAGAGTTTGCGGTGCCATTTTGATTTTCCAATACAATTTCTACAGAATATTTCACAAATGTTTTGCGCCTTCCTAAATATGAAAAATCATTTAATCGCATTAAAAACCATGAAGCACTTGTATTACCTTGTCACATCAAGTTATGTAGTTAGTTTGTGAAAAAAGATTCTCATTTCTTGTGGTTTCAGGTTGCCTGCGGTGTGGGTAATTTGGAGCTCGTGCAGTTGTTACTGTCACATGGCGCAGATCCATTCCTCTCGACGCAACTTAACGATGCCTTGTGCTACTCTGCTGCTGCACAATATGGGTGCTACAGGTGAGGAATCCGCTGAAAATATCTTAAAGCCAACCAATTTTTTTTGTTGTGCTTGTATGTCAATATAAGCATTTAGGTACCTAGTTGAATTCCATGCAGGCGTTGAAGGTCAAAGATCTTTATCTTAGCAGACTGATAAATGACTGGTCAGGATTTTGTTATGTCTAGTGCTGTGGCGGTTTGCTGTGCACATGGTCGTCGTGCATGTTTACGCGCAGCAGTGCGAGGCGGAGCGCGTGGCAATGCCCAAGCGGTGCTATCACTTGAAGAGGTGCTGGCTGAGGGTGCCGCAGCGCCACCTGTACGGCACCCCGCTTTCACCAAGCAGCAGCAAAGAGCGCTGCATGACGCCATGTACTGTGCCGCTGAGACTGACCATTTGGGTAAGATTTTGATGATTTTAATGCTTTTCTGTATCATCGAAATTAAAGACTGATTCCTGGTAGGCTATTGAGGCTATGTAAGAACTTTGGGTCCACTAGCTAGGAGGTTAGCATTATCATGTCACAGGTTAGATCAAGTAGGTACTCATTTATACATACATCGCTCACTTATTTTGTGAACCAATTGGTGATTAATAAATATTGCTGCTTTGCAATTCTAATCTTCCCTTAATCATTTCTTTCCCAGATATTACATTAGAACTACACGCGCTAGGCGTGCCGTGGTCACTGCATGCGTGGACTCTGTCTCTGGCCGCCGCTGCAGACGCAGCACTTGATAGCGTTATCGACCAACTTTTACAAGACTTTTTACAGGTAACACTCATTGCATCATTGCCGGGGCTCAAATTATTTTTTGCTAGGCCCATTTTATCTGAAAGTGTATAAGTAACTTTGTTTTTCTGGTGTTTTTCAGGTGTGTCCATCAGACGACAGTCACTACAGTAAACAGTTCATTTACGAGTGCCTCCCCCTGCTGTTCAATATTCTACGATACAGCAAGGTAATGTGACTATAGTTGGTGCCAGTTAAGATGAGAATAGTGGTCATTGACCCACCTACATTTATTAAACTTCTTAACTTTGAAAACCAAAAATAAGCCTGTTCAAGTCTGGAATCGTCATCTATCGTGATCTTCAACATTTTTTGTAATGAAAAACTATACTTGGTTTATTTGTTTTGGTTCGTACGAAGAGATATTAGGGAAAGGGCAATGACCGCTATACTCATCTCAAGTGGCATCAACTATAATAATTTATTTTTGGCTCAGATAGTTTGGCTATAGGCGAATAACTGGTCAGAGGTTGAAATACAACGAAAAGAGCGTCAGAATTAATAAATCCTCCTTTTGTTTAGAAGGAAGGCACTGTCTTACTGCTGGCTGACATCCTGTGCGCGTGCTACGGGCGGGAGCCCGTGCCGGGCGTGGCGCAGCCCCCGCCGCCCGTGGCGCCGGCGCCCGCCAGGGTCGACCCCTCCTACGTCAACAACCCCTCGCTAGCTGACGTCACGTTTAGGTAATTCAAACCCTAGGGAAGTCTAGATTAACTTTTTGCAATAATTTTATTATTGTTATCTAATTATTAAAAACTCCTTTCTCAGGGTTGAAGGGCGATTGTTCTATGGCCACAAAATAGTTCTTGTCTCGGAGTCGCCGCGCTTACGAGCCATGTTAGCTCCTGCCAGATCGTCGAACGAAGCCTTACCAGTCGCCAATGCTGCCCCACCTCTTGTGCAAATCAACGATATCCGGTATCATATATTTGAGGTTCGTTTTACTACTTAATTATTAAATACATAATGGTTCCTGTTCACTTTTTTACTTAGCAGTTTATTGTGCCACTCAATTCTTCAGCTTTACAGTGACGGGTTGGCAATTTTGGCGTCGCGCGTCTTCAGCCTTGCTATTTTCTAAGCGTTCATAATATGCCTTTTTTGTTTATTCTAACAGCAAGTAATGAAGTATCTCTACTCGGGTGGCTGCTCGGGTCTAGACATCCCTGAGATAGACGTGTTGGAGGTGTTGGCCGCAGCCTCCTTCTTCCAGCTTCTGCCGCTACAGAGGCACTGCGAGGCAAGAGCGGCCAAGTCTGTAGACTTACACAACCTCGTCTCAGTCTATATTCATGCTAAGGTATGAGTCATTGCATTCTTTCTTAGAATCTTCCTTACAAACTTCAACATACTACAGCCTTCCGTTTTAAGTTCAATAAAAGTGAAATATTTATAGTTTTAGCATTTTAAACTAACGCTAAATTTTGGCATCTATGATAAGATAAGTAGTTTAATAAGTGGTTCTGTTGCAGGTTTACGGAGCTACTCAACTGTTGGAATACTGCCAGGGATTTCTACTTCAAAACATGGTCGCTCTTCTCACGTACGATGATTCCGTTAAGCGTTTGCTCTTCGGCAAACGACTTCCCGGACATAATGTTCTTGGTGCTTTATTGGTAACGTTACAAAAAAGAATTGAAGCCAGAAAGAACCAAGCGAAAAATAGATAACTTTAATTTTCAGATGTTTGGTGGGTTTAATTATTTTTCTAAATAAGAACATAATTTTAAAAGAGTTGTTATTGACTTATTGAGTAATCAAGTTATTCTGTTTATATTACAATTGATTTATAGAAAATAAAATATTTTCCCAAATATTTTTATAAGGCTTTAATTTTGTCATGCTGCAATACCTTTACGAAGTTTGATGATATTTTATAATATAATAACATAAGTACTAAATTAACTTTAATATAGATAAGTAAATAGAATAACAAGTACAACTGAGATATAAATGGTTTTGTAACAAAATATATTTTGTCTTAATTTTGTAATTTTATCAATAATTCTCATCTATGAAGCAGTTTTTGACTGGAAAGTATTATATCTTTGTAATAATTGTAATGTAATTATTGTTGAAATAAAGCTTTGTGTTGTAAAATGACTTATTTTTATTTTTAAGAGTTACAAATACTGTAATATAAGTACAATTTTTGACCTTCTTCAATCACAATTAATGGAACTACAACTACGTCAATGTAGGTCTTCCGTTGGCCTTTCGTTTCATACCTAACAGTCGATACATCATATGATTCCACCGGAACGTTGTGCAATAATAGACCTTAATCTTAGACCCAATCTGACCAATGAGGTCAAACTATTTTGAAATATAAAATTACATTGACAGATTCTCAACCAATGACGGTGTTTGGTTCATGCGATGCTAGCGCCATTAGTTCCACCAGTTGCCCACCCCATTATATTCCTCCATTGCTACAATGATCATATTATATTTAGGTAATAATAAAAACTATAATCAGTTTAGAAAAACACAGTTCAATATAAGAAAGGTAGTGACATGATAGACTCAATGATAGCGTTAGGGCTGCTCACCTTAGCATTAAGTAAATTATTTCAAACATAATATTCAGTTTAAATCAATAAGAGTCTCGGATTCTCTGTAGAAATTTCAGACAACAGCTGTTTAACAATCTCAAAATTACTCTATCATTAACGGTTTTTCTGAAAAGACAAAAGCAGTGAAGAAGTTTCGCGTTTTCCCCAGAATTATGACTTATTTTATTTATTTGGCAACATTATTTGGAACTGTCAATAATATTGTCTATGGCTTACGCGTGGCTGGATGACAGAACATCGCTGCGTAAAAAAATCGGTCACATTGTTTATGGTGTCATGTCAGAATGAGAATAGTGTGAACTGTGATGTGAATGTGATTTCGCATTGCTATTTTGCGAATTTTAAACTTGGGGACATAATTAGTAGTGGAATTTTGTGGTGCATTGTAATGTCGTGACAGTGAAATAAAATGCAGTTCTATAAAGAGAGAATACTCAATGCTGCACAGTTAAAAAGACTAAGTGAACACAAATATTCTTGTACGAGTGCCAGTATATTGGATGCATGGCTCCAGCCATGGTGGTGCTGGCTAGTTTCTAAAACGCCGTTATGGCTAGCGCCGAATCTCATCACAATATTAGGTTTAATAATAAATATAGTCACCACACTAATACTAGTTTGGTAAGTACCTTGAAGGTTATATCAATACGTTTTAGGAACTGTGTCACAGATCTCGTCCGACCGTAACGACTTTCATTTTCTGCTGGCACTAAGACTTTCTAACGGTCTGTAATACTAGTCCTACATAGATGCACTGTAATGATTCAGTAACCATTGCAGTTTCCATTCATTGTAATGAGAGTTTCACTCATGTTTACATATTGTAATTCTTAAAAAACCTGGCTTACGATTGGTCGACGCGAAGTCGCGCCACAGTATGTTTCGATAAGATAGGCTGAATTGAATTATAGCTGTCTCTTCAGGCTTATCATTTATCAATGAGGACCTTCAACTATCTTCAGTTAGGTACAGACTTTGGTTTCTGTCTGGAATCTGTGGTGATTCTTAGTTCTTACTTGACACAACCTTTTCACTTTAGTTTCAGTGATAGTTATCACTATAATCAGCCAAGTGCAAAATTAATTTGCTATGATAAATAAATTGACTCACAACTTTACAAGTCATAATAATTATTATTGCCAACTTTCATAAGACCAGGATTTTTGTAAGGTTTGTTAAAAATATTTTTAGTGAAGGAAAACATTGTGAGGAAATCTGGACTCATAATAATTAATATAAGTCTGAAATCGCCAACCCGTCATGAGCAAGTTTGGTGATCAATGCTCGTTCCTTCTCTGCTCTTCCTTCTCGTTGCCCAGCAGTGGGACAGTTCCCACTACTGGGCAAAGACCTCTTCTCAAATAATAATAATACCAGCGTATTACTGAATAGGCTGGTATTATTATTATTATTGGTAAAAAAATATTTTATCTATCAGCATGGCAGTGCTTAAAGTAAAGTAAAGTAAAGTTAAATGTAGGATGATAAGTAAAAGATGTTATCACAGTTGTGGGGTAATATAACTGTGGGTGTGTTGTGATCTTTGGTGTGATAACAAGTCATGGCCAATGAGATTTCCCAACATCAAAAACAATGAAATAAATACAACTTTAATTCCCTATTAAACCCGTTGTAGAGTATGAAATTTAGCTTGTTAATAAGAAACTCCTGTGCAAAATTGGATTGCATTAGACCCAGTGGTTTAAGCTGTGCATTGTCTGACAGTGAATTATATTTTTTTTATTAAGTTCAATAGCATTAATTGTTAGTGTCCTGTTAGTTAGATACCACACCCATTTCTTAAAATAACATTGGGATCTCAAAGCCAATCTAGTATTAGAATCAAGTGTCCATCAATTACGCAATACACACAATTGTTAATAGTTTATCTTACAGCTTACTTATTGAAATCAAATATAACTGTTCACAATTTAGGACTTGTTAATATTAATGATAGTATTTATCCGTGGTGCGAAGGTACTGGGCTTATCCCAGTTGTAAAGGTCCCGTTGTGCCTATTGGTCTTGTTTTGTTTGTCTCATATGTATCACAGAAGAAAACTCAACATCTTTCCTACTCCTCTGCTATTCTTTTATGATTAATTTAGTTGCGGGATCCAAGACAGTTAAACTGTTTGTCTGGTACTTAACTTCATTGTCTCGGTGTATTTGATTCTAGTTATCAGGCATTGCAGTGTAAAGTAAAAATAATTAATTAAGTAAACTTAAAATTATTAAAATTCCCGACACTTCACAAGCTAAAATCCATCAAGCCGTTCAGGCCACAGAGTGTGCCAAACAATTATACATATATACTCTCGAAAAACCTCCTTCTGGCGCAGTCAGGTAAAAATAAACAAGTATTAGTATCTTATTTGCTGAAATTCTTAACATAGAAAACAATTTTCCATTTGTACAATAGAATATTGATGAAATTAAATTATATTTATTTTTGCAAGTAGGTAAAAACTAGATGGGGCCGGTGTTGTATATATATTGTATAACGGGATGGTGTCCGCAACTCCACGTCAAAGCGCGTATTTTGCGTAAGGGCTATAATCCACCACGCGGGCCCAGTGCGGATTGGTAGATGTCACATGTCTTTGAATTTTTGGTTCCAGGACATGCCGGTTTCCTCACGATGTTTTCCTTCACCGTTTTGAGAGCAGTGGTGATGAAATAAATTACACAAAGTAATGCGCCTGCCTGGGTTCGAACCCACGACTTACTGTTCGAAAGTCGGGGCCGCCTCCACTGGGCCACCGCTGGTCTCAAATACCGCCGGGACCGGTGTTTCGTACCAGACTACTGTGAGAAGAAACAGCCGAAACAAACTCAGAGGTCATAGTCTCTTTTGAAGTCCAGACATAATCTTGCTCAATTCACATGAGGACTATGCAGATTAGTGTCTGAGATGGTCTTTTGAAGAAAGAACCACATAGATTTGAGTGGACCTGTCCAGTCAGTGCAAGCATTTGTCAGTTATTGTGTAGCTCGACTTATAACTCAAAGAGCTCAACAAAACAACAAACAATACCAAAGAAATTAGGTACTTAGTGTTATGAAATAACTGGAAACATATTCTTTTGATTCGAAAAAAGGTTAAATATCACCTGATGTTTATAGTAATTAATTATACATAGTTTAGAAGTAGGTACCTAGTTGGGTAGGTTTGGTATGTTAATTAACCTCATTTGAATATTTGTAAATTCCTTTATGATTGGAGGCAGTAGATTTAGACTCTTTAAACACAAACACATCACACACATGTCAAATGTTATTCTGAGGGATACTGCTTAAGTGCTTACCTGCAATCAGTTAATTATGAAATTGGGCTACTGTACTTTAAACATGTTTTGGCTTGCTTAACTTCGGCCATTTTATTTTATTTTCACAATAGTGGCCACACAGTAATCCTGTTAATCAATAGCTGGCATCAATATAAAAAAGTATTGTATGGGACAAAATCTCCCAAAGCGTCACGTTCCCGAGATGTAAGCCATCTAGAACAGGGGGTCTAAAATGGCCGCTAAAGTGGCCATTTTTAGACCCCCAGGACTTTAAAGTTTTGCTTTAGGTAATAAATCCTTGGTTGTTTTTGCGTAAGTAATTTGTGAAATGTGTAGTAATGATTGTAGTAAATTAATCAATCAGGTATTGTGTCCTTATAGCTTAAAATTACCATTCTCACACAAACATCTCTTCTTTACGTAAATTACGTACCTAGTTATAATTTATGGGCGCCAGTAGGCAAAAAAGTAACCGATTCGTCGCACCATCTCATTCTGTGTTCTACGGCTTGAAAACGTCGATGCGACCCCATTGGTACCCATGCGTCACACATCATTGAATTAGTCGCGCTTGCTTGCCTGTACATCGCAATACGGCAATAATGGTGTTTCCAAACCAATCGCAAGTCAACGTAGGTTGTCCTCGCGTTCAATGAAGCTTATAGGCTAGGCATTCCACCTAGGGTTTAATAATACTATACTGTGATGACCTATCCGCCTTTGGTACGTAGTGACCTGTAAGGCGTTTTACACCTACGCAGAGAACTTATCGGCCTGAGTGATCCTATTCAAGCTTTCTATGTCGATCAGAATCGTAGTCAATGACCGTAAATACAATAAAACTCATGATAAAACAAACCTTAATAGCTTGAAAGAAATCTATCGATTTAAATCACGATTGACGTACGATGTTCTGCAGGGCAGCGCATTAGGTCCACCTCTACTTATCATTTTTTCAAGCTTGCATTCAATGCAAGCTTGAAAAAATCATATTCTTGACAGTATACTGGGTGTCTATCTAGTACTACCTCTCAACAATTCCTTGTAAATATTCTAACATCAAACTTGTAATCCCCGAAGAGTTGAGCAGAGGTGTTCCCCTCTAGTATAATCACACTTCGCGAGTTACGTTGAAGTCCCATGTAATAGAGAGCGAGCTCAACCGGACACAAATCTTGTCTATTCTATCTCCTGTATAACCCATGATTTGACGCCGCAGGTTCAGTCCAGACGCGAGACAGGAGCCCCCGCGATGGGCGTGCGCGCTATGTGCGCTAGGAGTCTTCATTTACCAGAGCCTGGACGCCATCGACGGCAAGCAGGCGCGCCGGACCAACAGCCAGTCTCCGCTGGGAGAACTCTTCGATCATGGCTGTGACAGCATATCAACGGTGTTCATAGCCCTAGGAGCATGCATAGCTGTCAAGTTGGGAGAGTACCCTACGTGGATGTTCTTCCAGGTAAGTTATTTTTATGCAATGGTAAAGAGCAACTACTAAATCCTCTGTCCAAAAGGCACCGACACTGGCGTTTTGTACTTTTATATGGTTTGACACTCATTTAATAGTTTGACCCTGAGCAAGCCTTAAAATAACCTGAATCAGTGTTTTATGTTGAGGCCGTCATTGTTATGATTAAACCTTGATTCTTCATTAGTTATTAGGCAGCCAGCGATGCGACTAATCTGTTCACCTTTTCAACCTCACCCAACTCTTGAAGCATGAGAGGCTCCAGGCTCCAGGCTAAAATGTCATGTTTATTGCTCGATTGTCAACATATTAACATACTGTAATAAGAAGTACGTAGTATGAATCACATTCTACGCTCAATTAAACGATTATTATCGGCCCTTCTACGAATTATGAAGTGCCATGTTCTGCAAGGCCAAAACTGGCCTTAGGCAAACCCAGGTGCATTCTTTTTTGGATATGCCGTAATACCATATTATGCTTAGGAATTTAGTCGATAAATGGCCGATTAATTATAGCGCTGTTAGAATGTCAACTTTAAATGCTCAGCCGAGCGTTGAGATTTCTACAGTATGCTTTTGCTTAGACATTTATAACTGTCTAGTGTCTGTGAAAACGGACATGCGGGGAATAACGTCGAACCATAACAGTCTACTACGACTATCACGTATCGGTAATCTTCATAATTATTATTATTTGCGATATGTCGCGAATGCTTTTGACTAATTAGTATAATATTAAAACGTAATTTAGATAAGTACTGTACCTAAGTACTTGGTAATTAACGCGCACGTATCCTTTGGGAATCTATGGAAATTAATGGTGAAGTCCCGAGAGTATTGCGTGTGGGTACTATTTGTGTAGTATATTAGTTTCATTACTATTATTACGAAAACGTGTCTTAGGATCAAGGTCGAAAGTGACAATTACTACAGTTCGTCGATTCAATTGTTAGAAGAATGCCAATGAGTCTGTTATTGTTTATTTCGATAAACTCAAACTCAAACTCAAACTCAAACTCAAAGCATTTATTTCAATTAGACCATTACGGCACTTTTGAATGTCAAAAATACAAAAAAGAAAATCAAAGCTACAGTCCCAGTCACAAGGCATAATAACTTGAGAAAGTACTGTAGTTGCCCATTCCCTAGCGTAGATCTCTATGGAGAAGAACATATATAGCTAGGAAAGCCCTAATAGAAGCTTGTTATGGGCCATAAAGAGAGTGTTTACCGATGTAAATGGGGTACTAGATGGATTAGCTACTCGTTTTTCTTCTGTTACATAATCATTGTAGATAAATAAGCATCCGAGAAAGTAGAATAAATTAGTCATTGAATAGGTAAAAAACTTGTCTTACTGGAGAAAATCATGTTTGTCAAGAATTGATGAACGAAGAAAAAATATATTTCCGTATTATTTTCGCGCTTGTTTTATAACTTTAGATTGCGGCTTCGCCAATGGGAAGTCCAAAATTATCCCAGTGGAACGTTCTACCGGGATAAAATGTATCCTACGTCAGCCGTTGAATCATGAAAAGGTTACAGACAGACACGAGACTTAACTTTCACATTACTATCACTACATATTATAAAACAAAGTCTTAATGTATGTTTCTTCTTAACTACGCAACGGATTTTGATGCGGGTTTTTTTTAATAGATAGAGGAAGGTTTTATTTTATAATTTGCGGGCGGGCGAAGCCGCGGGCATCAGCTAGTTTAACAATATAAGTGTAGATACAGAAGCTGAATATAATATTTTCTTTCTGTACTTTTTACTTTACCATACCACGCAAAAACTACGAGACAGATTTGAATGAAACTTGCCAAGTGAAAGTATATATTTCGGACCGCTGCCATATTCCGCGCGAAATTAATATTGTGAGAGTAGAAAAGGAGGTCGTCTTAGGAAATCAAATGGCGGAAAAAACTTAGACAGCCTTGAAAGAAAAAAAATAAGCCTTAGCTTGTCTTTAAATAATGTTTAGGAAGATTCGGATGAAGGCTCCATAATTGAGCTATTTCAGATATTCGCTGCAGCCTTCCAGTGATCTTGACCTTTACACCCTGACCAGCGCATTAGAGAATCAGTCGTGAATGAACTCAGTAGCTCTGTCTCCGTAGATAACTATCAATGATGTAACGACTATGTACTTTTCCGTATTCGCGACATGGCCCTCATTATCTCAACATTCTTATTTGGGAGTGCTGCCAAGCAAATGCGCCTAGATACCGCCAAACTCTGGAAACTGGCCAATTTCTGTGATTCACTATTTTAAGTTTTACCTAAATTTGGCCGAGAATATTCGTAATGATTATCTTTTCCTTCTCGCCTGTTAATTGACGATATTGAACTAAAATCGAACCCAATTCTCTGTTATAACAGTTGTAACCCACTGACCGATTTGCACAATTTATTTTCCTTACGAATTCTTTACGTTAAATGTCTTGAAATCTAGTTCACACGTGAATTATTCGAAAATTTTAAGTTTTCTCCTTGACTAGCTATGTAGCTATGTTATGATTTGATTGAATTTATCATTCGTTGAAGCGAATTCAGAGTCAAATGTATCCGAAGCTTTGTCAACAATAACAAATGAAAGTCTTGTAATACAGAAATTAAAATTGAACAGAAAAGTTTGTAAAAAAATAGGTGGGACTCGCCATTAAGAATCTTGATCTACATCACAGGCTAATAAAATATTTTATTTACAAAACATACTCGTACAAATAAACGCTACGGAACAATTCTTCGAACAACGTAAACAGACTATCAATACACCAATTCTTATAAATGCTCTGTAACTTTCCAGTGTTTCTGCGCCATGACGCTATTCTACTGCGCGCACTGGCAGGCCTACGTCACAGGGACCCTCAAGATGGGCAGGATAGACGTGACGGAGGCCCAGTACTCCATCATCGCCATCCATCTGGTCTCCGCCACGCTGGGCCCCAGCTTCTGGGCCACTCAGGTAACGTCCTCCAACTGTTCTGCACTGCGTATGGGTACACTGGACTGGCTAGTGATGCAAAATGACTTCCAGTATTGACGTCGAACAAAATCACTCGATAAAGGCGCCATCTTTATCGAATACTGGTGCAAATGTAAAACGTGATGACGTATTCGACATGTTGCCTTCATCGAGTGCAGTTTATGTTCAAACAAATTACGTTTCTACTTCTGTCTAAACGATCTCAACAAAAACAGAGTGCAAGTCATTTTGTACGCAAGCGAGCCTCGTATAACACACAAATTATATCGTAATGTTAGCTCAGTGTTGTCCAATGTTCAGTTATCTAACATTTGAATAACACACCACTTATACAAAACAAGTTGTTCGATATTATATTGATGTTGTCTCACAAATATTAATGTACACGAAAGAATTACTGGAGTCATTAATATTTTATACATATTTATCAGAAGATTCGTCACACGTAAATAGTTGAAAGCAAACCTAGTTTGAGATGAATTATCGTTACTTATCTATAATTCTTTTGTGTTGCACCAAGCAATTTGTTATACAAATGACCACATACTAATGAACCACCAGCTATCAACTGTTAGGCGTTGTTTAAAAATACCCACATGACCGCTGTCGTGAACTCGTGATTGTCCTTGTTCCACGTAACACCAGGTACTACTTGACTCGACCTGAACTGAATACTACCACAACGCCTTTGTCCAGTCGATCATTGCACAATCTGATCACAGTTCTGCCAACTAGAAGCGTGTCACTAGAAGCTTTTATTTTGTTAGTTAAATATTTTGAGTCTTTTATAGGGTTACTTTATTGTTTTCAAGTTGCATTTTTTTCTAAGCAGGACTACAAATAAATTTGGTAAAGTAGTGACCCTTAGTCACTTCTGTTGCCCCAAAAAGTCGATTGTGTTGGTTGGTTGCGAGAGCGTGGCTTCTATTTGGTGGAACTTGTTCGTGTGAGGCGCCGCACACAGCTCGCGCTGGGCACGGCTCACATGTAACGCACCTGTGCACTAGGTGGGCGGAGGCCTCGAGGTTCGCTACTCGCTGGCGCTGGTGGCTCTGGGGGGCGCAGTCCTCACGATCGGTGCACTCCTCGCCGCCATCATCTCCGGCGGAGTGGGCAAGAACGGCTCCACAGTCGCTGTGAGATATCTCTTTAGTCCCACTTTCAATCACCCAGTGTGGGAGACCAAACATTTATCTTTTTTTTTTTGTCAACGACTTAAATATTCACTACCATTTTCCCAACTAAATGTCAAGATGGCAGAATAAAGATTATTGTTACTTAGTTATTCATCTCAGTTGGCGCTGTTGGCGATACTTAAAAATCAGCACAGCCGCCACAACCGCGGTAATGACTAGAACAAAAATCAGCTTCACGAACGCGGCCCCATCTTGACATGACAACTAATTTTCATTTTGTTTTTTTTTTTCTACAAATAATTACTGTCAAATCTTTTGGTTTTATGAAGTGTATAGGCGAGCTTTGTTTCGAATGTAGAACTCTGAGAAAGCAGAACTTCGGTTCACTACGTCCTTTAAAAAAAAATTTTTACTTCTTTTTTGATTTTCTTTTCTTTTGCTATCATCTTGACATAGAATGAGTATGTTTGGCATGGGTCCCCCACACCGGCACTGATTGGGTTACAGATTGGGTATCCGAATTGTATCGTACTTTATAGCGTCGTCGGTTGATATGCATAACCTAGCGCGGTCAGTAGCCCCGGCTTGAGATTGGCAGCAGATAGTTATCCGGCACTTTCACGCGATTATAACACAATACAGTTTTTTAAAATACTTTATTGCATAATATATTCTTTCGTTCTGTAACTTAAAATTAAATATATTTGTTTTTTCAGTAATTTTGTACCGATGAAATTTAGACAAAACTTATGAATAAATGTGTAGATAGATATAGTTATAATTTATCAATGGTTTTCGGTATAATATTGTACGTATACGTAATATCGTAATATATATATTATATCGTAAAGTAATATCTGTAAATCCTTAACTCGTCAAGCAATTGCCTTCCAGCCGCCCCTTACCTCGTAAGAGCTCTAAAGCTTTATGACGATTATATTTACTGTCGGTTCGAGTACATTTAGTCTTATGTCCTATCGTCGGTTCATTAAATATTTGTCGAGTTAAATGTAATGTGTTAATTACACAGTTATATTGTAAGTAAATAGTTAAATAAAGAATTGAATAGTGATATATCGTTCGTGTGAGTGCCACAGTATACGTAGCTTTGATCTGTATAACTATGACTTTTGGTTCCATCGCTTATATCATGTGGGTTTTTTTAATAGCATGAATAATTAATTAATGTACCTAACTAGATTATGCTCCCTGTTGCGACCAAGGAGTACCTACATACATCGTAGTTTGAAACATTTTTAATAAAGTTGAAAGTATTTAGTAGAATCGATGTTTTAAGTATTTTATTTGCAGATTTTTTAATTAGGAAATAACATGATATTATCCCTTCATGGAGCATGATCTATGATAAGTTATTATTGAAGAATGTCTTTGTTTCCGTGTAGGATTTGTTAGTCATGTTTTTAAACATGAAGCCTTTTTCATATTGTGCGGTGTAGACCGATATTTACACACAAATTCGGTACTTAATATTGTCTATTGCATTATATTCTTTCGGTAACCAATATAACAATGCGTAAAAACTGCTATGACGGAAAAACTGTCTAACTTCAGTACTCGGCCGGAAACATGTTACTTACATCAAGATTTAAGAAAAAGTTATATTTTAAAGGGGGTATCCCTTTAAAGGGGGTTTCCCTTTAAAATAGTATTTTTTTTGTATTTATGTACTATAAATGCATAGTATATCTTATCGCACGCGTGTGGAAAAGCCTTCATAATTAATTTTACTATCAATTGTGGCTGGTGCGTCTCCCTTTTATTTTGTCTTTAAATGTGGGTCTTCACTCATTCTGAAGTATTCATGCAGTGTACATAGACAAGCTATGTTCTGACGACCAGCTGTCGAGTGAAGTCAAAAGATGACAGAAGTTTGACAGAAACTGTTGAGCACGACATGATTGGTGACTATTACGTATTTGCGGATTATGTAAGGAGTAGGACAGGGATGGCAAACCTACGGACAGAAAATTCTGGGCATTGATTGTAATGTAGTGAAGTATGTACCTACGTTACAAGGTTTGCCACCCCTGCAGTTGGGTGTGTTGACTCCTATGCCCTGGTGTAACGGCCCCCTCATGCGCAGATCCCACCGCTGGGCGTGCCGCTGAGCCTGCAGGTTACCTCCATGTGCTTCGCCCTACAGTTTTACTTTGCCACCAACTTTTTTTCCACATTCCGTGTTAGAGGATGTGGCAAGAACGGATCGACCGTCGCTGTAAGATTGCATATTGATTACTTGGACATTCGTTCGTGGGACGTCGGTTTAATGCGACGATTCAGTTGCGGTAATCAGCCGCCATATTTGTTTCCGTTAAGATTTGAATTTCAAAAGAATAGGCGATAAAAATGTACCGTCTCATAATGAAAAACCTACTTATCATAATACAGAGTCTATCCTTCAAGTAATCGTAAACAATAAAGCAAGTAATCGGCTGAATCGTCACATTTCGTGGTTTAACCAAGCTGCATGGAACATATCGTGTAAATAACTCTGACGTCCGCGCCACTACAGCTGGAGATCTACATTATTGTCTATTAACTTATCTCATTACGGGTTTACAATGTTCTTGTGGTAGAACGAAAATGTGCCTTAATTTAAATAATAATTGTGTTAAGGCCATTTATGTGTTTATTTCCTATTGTAAGCATGTTTTTTGTACTTAAAAAATCTGTTACTTAATTTAATAGTGTGCCCCGATTAGAAAAAGTTTTAGTATAAAAAAATGGCTCATAAACAATATTTAAACTTATAAAGTGACCTATAAACAAAACATTTACCTTTTTTTATTTGTCTAGAAATTAAAGGCAAATATTATTTGGGCGTGTCTATCGGTACCGGTAATTATTATCAGAGCTAACTTGGGTATACATCAACAGCCTACCTGTTTAATGCTAACTTCCAAGTATCGACAGCATTTCGTACAAATGCCCATGTCTGTAGACATTCTTGACTAATTAGGTTCCCTGACATACATAGCTATGTAGCTATGCACTAGAGCTCTCCTAAAGGTATATTTAATTCGATTTATTTAAGCCCATATGAATATACAGAACACTTAGACAGATCAGATGTGTTGCTGGGGAGTTTGTTCTGCTACTTCTCCTCAGCTAGAACACTAGGAAGTGATAATGGCTGACATTTTTGGGGACTTTGACGTTCAAATAGTGCTGAGTCTGCCATAGTAAAAACATTTTTTTGTTTTTTGATTTCTTACCGGGATTTTGTCGTAATTTTTATTTATTTATTTTGCTACTTTATGATGTAACCATGTGACTCTATACTCAATCTCTAAAACTTTTCTTTTTTTCTAACGTGGGGTTGCACAGTATATTTTATTTAAGTATCAGTACTTTTTTACATTGGGTTTTTATGTTGGTTTATTTTATTCCCAAAGACTAAATCATGTAACCATGTATTTAACGTCATTAAACATTGTAACTAACTCCTAAAAATACGTGTAGGACGTAACTTTTAAGTTTTCATGTCATTTATGTATTTCATCGTTTATACCAAATACATTCTATTTAATTAACAAAATAATAATATGTGTTGAGAGGTTCACGGATGCGGTTTACACATACGCACCTAAGTTTAGTAGCAACAGGCAGTCTCATTCCAATCGTTTATTTAAGGTGCTCATACAAATAGCGACTGTAAACCGCAGCGGTAGCGTCACTCAACCGCAATGACAGACTGGATTATACGGAACCCGACGACAGCGGGGTCAGGTGGCTATGCCGACCTACTGCAGCATTTTCATAGAACTGAGTAGAGAAACCTGCCGACTCGCTGTAGTTCGTCATCGCGATAGGGCGGCGTTGCTGCTGCGTGTTACGGTCGCAGTCACCTTTAGTAGACGCAGTCGCAGTCACCATTATACTTATCTATACGTCAGGAACATATATTCTACATGATCCATCAGCTAGTCAGATCTCCGTGACCACCACCTACTACCACATACGTCACAACTACTCGATACAAGTAACACACGACCATAAATGAGTGAAGACAGCACATACAATGTAACGGACGTCGTACGCTTCCAGTCCGTTCGTTCCGTAGTTGATGTAATGATATTAATGGCATGTATGTGTTTCTCTTTCTGTTATGGCCGCCGTCCCGCGCCCGCCGCCCGTCGCCGGTCTAACCGCATGACGTCATCACATCATCGCATATCACGGTCTAACACTACAGTTACCGATAAACATCAGTCTGAATCTGATTTCGAACTACGCAGTCGTGTTGCTCACGCTGTACCTAGTCGTGAGTTACGTAGCCGTCATTATGAAGGGTGGAGTGGGGAAAAACGGCTCCACCGTGGCAGTAAGACCTTTTGATTAGCATTGTGCCGTATGATAACACTTAACAACAAGATATGATATGCTGCACAGACTGTACTAACGCCAACGCGCTACCACCGCGCCACGCTCACGTGACGATGCTCGATGACTGGCTCGCCACTAGTGTTGTCCCGTTGTACCGTCCGTCCTGTAGTGTTGTGCTGTGTCTCATAGTGCACGGGTGTGGCCTTCATTGCATGCCCTCTACTGTATGGCTTACTAACCGCATGTTTGTTTCTGTTGCTTGTTTTACGTTGCATGGTACTCGTAGTTTGTAAGTAGTAGCTTAGCATGTTGCGTTTTTAAACTTTAATTCCCTTTACTTGTCTTAAAAATACCTATTAAAATTATATAATAATTTTCAAGTTAACAAAATAAAATGTTGCTGAACTTTACTGCCTGCCATATGTCAGTGTTCGTCCTCAAAAGGCCGTGGTACACCCAGGAATGTTCCTAGGGCACGAGTATCCTGTCACCGGTGATCCCGTTCTCGCTGGTGGTGGTACCGGCCTTCATCATCTTCCAGAAGAGCGAGTCCAACGTGTACCAGCATCACCCGGCCCTGTACATCATGGCGTTTGGAATGGTTGCTGCTAAAGTCACCAATAGACTTGTCGTGAGTGACAATATTATTTGAACGTCTTATTTTCGAGTGCTGTGTGTTTGAGTGCGGTTGAATTTTTTATGCTTTCGTATGAGCTTTTTTGGAACTTATTGGCTTGAATTTTGCTTTGTCTGCTTATGGACAAGAAAACCGAACTATTAGTACATATGTGTACCTCCAAATAGCATCGCATATTAAACTAAAGGTCTAACTAGGTTCGATCCCTGGTTCAGGAAAATTGTCTATAGATTTTACGCGTTTAGACAAATTTGTTTCTGTTAGACTAATGGCACATACATAACTTAATGACTCGCCACATGCTTCATAAGACTTATAATTATAACCTTTGCAGGTGAAATGTGGGTGTTCCACAGGGTCAAATCAAATTAACTAGTGAAATCAGATATCTAATCACCCTACATCCAAAAAAAAAACCAAGTTTCTAAAATCATTCTTCAAACTCGACTACCTGCTCAAGTTTTCGTCTAGTTGTTGACCCCAAAAAAATCATCCTATCTCTTTTCTTTTATTGTGTTTCGATAAGGATACCCATCACGTCTGCAGAGATTCAATAGCTAATTAAATTTGACGTATACTTGATGTTAAGTAATGATATGTCGGTGTTGGCAGGTGGCTCACATGACCAAGAGCGAGATGGACTACTACGACTGGTCGCTGCTGGGGCCGGCCATGCTGTTCCTCAACCAGTACTTCAACCACGCGCTGCCCGAGTATTACGTGCTCTGGCTCTGCACGGTACGTAACTATGCACATATAGCTGGTGAAAATAAAGATTATTGTTGTAATATTGTATGAGAGAGAATGGACGACAAATTTGTGTTCTAATCTGGTTTTTCTTCTTTTCGAATTGGTGGTAAATAAATATTTTTTATAAATGTGTTTGTCCAGTTGGCCACGCAAGTCTTGGCTTCAGAGACATTTATAGGTCCCAAAAAGTGCATGTTTGGAGTTGGATGTTCCTACATTCATACGACACGGTTTGGGTTAAAAGTACCTCAAAAGCACTGGTCGCGTCGGAGACTATAATCCGTTACTTCGCTAGATTAAGCTTGCAGCGCCTATCTGGGTCCTCAGTGGGTTGATTGTATTCTTCTCTGTTGTTGCACATGATAATTATACTAGAATAGGTGTACCATAGCGAATCAAATTATACCAATTACCAAAAAAATGTACCTAAAATATACTATTTAGTACCTAGCTCTAAAAAATGTGTACCTCCTTCAGAACGAAATTATTTCGAAGTTAAGGTACACCCGCTATATTGACATCAAGATGGCAGGTGTTCTATAATATTTTATTATTTAACCTTTACTTATAAAATATATTTACACAAAAAAAATGTACTTACCTAAAAAGGTTCTACGCTCACGCGCGTACGAGCCACATTGTCAGCAGCCATATTGAGTTGAGAGCTTGGCGAAAAGATGTTAGACAACAGTTCTTCTGATGAAAAAGCGTTATTGTTGCTACTATGCCAAGAATCTTCTGCTGCTACAAAAAGACTGGATCCATGATATTAATAATAGAAGAGAGGAATGCAGTGAATATCATAAACTATGCCGGGAGCTTGAGTCTTATGAAGATCGTTTTATTGGTATTTTCACATGTCAAGAAGCTCTTTTGAGGAGTTACATGAATTGGTGAAACCTCACATCTAATACACTCATATTTGCGAACTATTTCTATTAGTTTTTCCTTTAAAATTGTCTCCATTGCAAAAAAAAAACTTAAAACTATATTCTGTTTGTAAATAAATACTACCTGCCGTGCGTGCGTACGTGCAGCAATGACCGATGCGTGTGCGTGCGTGCCCGGTCTGGCATCTAACAGGGAGCGCCATATAATACGACGTCATCACTGCAGGCTTGTGTGCGACGTTGCCGTTCCTCTACACACGCGCGCGGCCTCGGTTTGTCAGTAGATGCGGCTCTGCGTGCGTAAGTGACGCACGTGTACGTCTTTCTTACAATTTCATACATTACAACTGATGCGTGCACGCGTCACGTCACGCTACGCATCCGGTGTGACCGGGCCTTAAAGGTTAAATAATAAAATATTATAGAACACGCGCCATCTTGATGTCAATATAGCGGGTGTACCTTAATTTCGAAATAATTTCGTTCTGAAGGAGGTACACGTTTTTTAGAGCTAGGTACTAAATAGTATATTTTAGGTACATTTTTTGGTAATTGGTATAATTTGATTCGTTATGGTACACCCGCCATTTTGACTCTGACGTAGCGTCGCGTCTCTAGGTGGTATATTCAGAATATGAACTCAATCTCTAAAAATGATGACTCGGGGTGTTATCCTGTGGACGATTGTAGCACGCAAACTGGCACTTCTCGTGCACCAGTTTATGGTGTGAGACGGATCATAAACCACGGACATACCGTAGCCAAATAGAGAACTAACATGAAATGTACTGCATTTGGCAGTTTAATCTCATAAAGTTTAACACCTCGCTTCTGTTCCAGATATGGGTGTGCGTGGACCTGGTGCGGTACTGCGGGCAGATCTGCCTGGAGATCTGCACGCACCTGCGCATCCAGCTGTTCCGCATCGCAGCCGGCGGAGCGCCTGCCGCGAATGGTACGCGGCGCGCCAAGCGCCAGCACTCGCACCACGCGCACCACGCATAGTGCGCCACCACTACACGTGGAGGCGACACACTCATACGCCCCTGTTTTTGTTGCTTCTTTATGGGATAGCAGATCCGATACTTTTAGCATACAAGATTAACAACAGATGCCATTCGCAGACTGCCACTTTGGCTTATATCTGTCCTATCGATTAGCGGAAACGAGTACAAATAGCACCTTAAAACGACTTGTTGAAGTGAAAACTTCTTTAGACGCGTTGACTTTTTGGGTGAAGGAAAAACATTGAACTCATCGTCACCGAACGCTTCGTAACACTCGTAGCCGATCCGCTACGGCGTAGCTCCACTTAGGCCTGTGCAGGGCACAACCCGTAGCAGTGCTACGACGGGGGGAGGGGGGGGAGAAGTGTTTATGCTTAAGGATTAAACTTTAAATTGGTCATTAACACTACAAACCAAAAATAATAATCTAATAGTTCGACGATACAATTCACAAGTAAATTAGTTTTCACTTCTATCGGCAGTCCCCAAAAACTGCGCCGCATGTTTTTTTTTGACAGATTTTTGGTCTCGAACTACTATTGATATTTTAGCTGACAAGGGAACCCACACTCTTTTGTGCGTTTCTTGAGAGAGAAAATAATCGATTGCTACCGTGGGCGGTGGGACAGCTGATCACTGGATCAGGTGTGCCTGACAAACACAGGTTGAAGCTCAAATTTTACCGCGATCAAACACGAGCCAATGATGTAGTTGCAGTATCGCCGCTCACCAGTGTTAAAAGTATCATGTCTGCTATATCCCTATATAAGTTTAAGTTTTGTACGCTGCTGCGACAACTTATAATGTGGTCGTATCAAGTTGTTTCATATGTAGATTTATCAAACCTAAAAATCGAGAATTTCAAACATTTTCTGCCTTAAAGGTAGTGTAATCATTTTGTATAAAATACAATGTTTCAGTTAACATGTACAGTGAAATTTCGTTTTAAAAATTTCGTTGTACTTTTCAAGCTGTCGGCAGCGTCCAAAACGGACTTTGTTTATCTAATTTGTTGATTAGTCAAGGCTCGGTACGTATAATGTTATGGGATAAGGCTGCGGTGCTCACACCGTTCTAACTTCACTTCTACTCTAACAATACACTTATGCTAACACTTAGGACGTCCAAACAAAAGTAATATACGTTTGAACATAAATGTAAAAATAATTATATCGTTATTTTTTATAAGGTCGCATTTCCTACTATGCATAAAATCACTAACTCTGACGTGAAAATGTTGTCAAACGGCTTTACAGAACCATTAAAACATGGCGCATCGAATTTTTGAAAAAGTTTGGCTATGACAATCATTTTTGCCACTCATAATATATCTGTGTGACCAATCTCTTTCCAAAGCGCGATGAGTCTTAGTAAAGCCAGGCTACTATAACTTGTGTGCCAGGGTAATGCAGATCGGATCTCCTTTTCTAGCCCCAAAAATATAATTTAACCAACGTTTTGTTGATTTAAAATAAATCGGTCGCAATTACGTATAATCCGTAAGGGATTATACGTAAAGAATATATAATAAAATAAAAAAATTAAGAAAAAATACTAAAACAAGTCTCTTCAAACTGTTCAGGCGGGTCTAACTAGTGCGGGGTAAACAGGAGTGCATGCCCTCTATCTACTAACTCTTTGACGAGGTGTTGGGTCCTTCCGATACTAACAAGACATATTAAAGTGATGGGTCGAGGGATCATTCCGGCATCAAGAATGTTCTATAATGTTCTTGAGAAAATTGTCACTTAAACGCTTTATTTTTAAATCGAATAGATGAACAAACAAACGTAAGTGTGAGCTTTATTCAACTCAAAGTGAAAAGAATGTTGAAAGAATACAAAAAATCAATAGCAAGTAATACAAATATGAGGACCATAACCCAGCATTATAGATGATGGAATTCAAATTTGTAAGAAATACTGAAATTACAAGGAAATTAACTTCTTGTCAAGGACATTCATTCTCGATGTCAGAGTGCTCTCCGGAACATATATCACTAGTCATATATTGTGCATCATTGTTGTAGATGAGGCGCTACTATTGGATAAAAGTTATCACATATACATAGGAAGCTGTGACGAGTAAGTCAGGGACGAGGCTTGCCATAACACTGGCGCGTGTGACATACGCGATGTTGATGTTACCACGCCATAACTTTGGAAAAGCGCGACTGTTTCATACTTAGGGAATTAACTTGCACTTTTGGACGTCCTTCACATCAAATTTGAATGCTTGAATGCTGTCAACATCGCGACTGTCTTAATGGACTGTTAATTTAAGCATTTCTCTGCTAATCCAACTGATTCATATCAACTTAACACTATCAAAAAGAGACAAATTAATCGCACTATTACATGACATATATTTCGACTCATTTCGAGGTTACATTCTGTTAAATATGCAATTAACGCTGGTCTGATGTAAATAGAACATTTATTTATTTTTAATTTGCTTTTTAATCTGTACTAATTTCCTTGGTGACGTTTTCTTGCGTCATTTGAGTCTAATTTGTGCAAACATATAAATTCTTTGTTAATAAGTTATTTTTAACAGAACGTGACCTTGAAATAAATGATTACTAGTTATTTTTAAACAGCTAGTTTATTAAATCAGGTAGACGTCAGCTAGAACGAATACATTATAGATTGTGATTATGTATGTAAATAGCTAACAGTGCAAAGTATTCAAGTCTTTGAGAAAACATTTAGTTTAAACAAATGTAACTATGTTTTGTTACAATTTCTGTTAATATCAGCACCAGTTAATTAGAAGGAAATGTGGTAATAGTTTTTTATAGTAGTATGTAGTTGGGAAAGTGTCTGTAAATGTAAGAGATGGTTACTTCATAAATGAATAGTTATGACTACCAGCAGTGAGGCTGACTGGCGAGGATTGTAACCAACTAGATAGTTATATGAATAACCTACACAACTATTTAATAGATCTTGTTATAAAATGTTAAAACGACTGTTTATACCCTAGCCTAGGCAATACTAAGTTTGTGACTTTAGATGTTCTGTCGTTCCATTTATAAACATCTAGTACTGTTATTGAAACATGTCTTAACGTCTAGATATAGATAGCCTATCAATAAATTATGTCCTACTAATAAGTTTGGAATGTATACATCATCTATGTTTCGTCTGTCACCTAACATCTACAACCGATCGACTATGGTGATGGCTGCCACTAACCTTGTCTTCGCTCTCGTAGTAACTTTACATAAATATACTTTTTCTTCCTAATGTATGTGCTATAGTATATCTTATATGTATGAAGTGCTAGGAACGCTTGCAACTGCTAGAGAAATATAATATCGACGGTGGAAATTTGTAATCGTAAGGGACATGAGCGTGTAGTTGGATTTGAAACGTTCAGTGTAGTACTGAAAGCTGAAAATCTAATAACACGGTCAGTGTCCTTAATGCTCTTCATATTTTCACCATCGTTATGTACTGTCCTTTCATATCTAGTCGGTTAAAATGAATTTAATAAAATAGTTAGTACGCAACTAATTGGTATAACATAATCGGAGCTCAAAGAGTAGCTATACAGCCGCTGTAGCGCTAAGTGTGTAAATATGTGTTAATTATTGATGTTACACAAAACGCAAGCCCGCTGTATCATATACTGTTAAATGTATTTTTTATGTGAAATATAACAAATGTACATTTTGATCATACTTGTTTTATTAGAGTACCTGTTATTGTGTGAAATGATCACAGTTATTTGCTATAAGAATGTATTTTAAACTTAATGTTTCGCTAATCGTTAGTTACACTATATCCTGTGTTCCACTGCCCACCAGAACCACGTAGCATTAAAGATTTTCTACACGCTACAATACGGACGCAAAGGTCAGTGGAGCTCGTGTTTGTTGTTCAAATATAAACTTTATCACAAAAGAGTAGAGTTTAAATTGATGTTACAGGCTTTATTTGCTTGATTTTTTTATTTTATATATGGCTTTTTTTATTTCTCAAAAGCTTGTTTCATTGTCATTATTGTAGTACTAACCTGAATGTGTTAAACATCTGCTTACAACATTGGAATGAAATCCTTTTGTTTACTATTCTGATTTTAAATCATTATTTGACATGTTTTTGTGATATGATGCTAAAGTACGGTCGGAAAAAGAACAAAAGCATGATTAATAAACGTTACTTAGCAAGTGGTTCAGCATTATTCCTGTCAGTGTCGAACTACAAGTGTTAGATAGAGACAGACTGGTTTTACAATTAAGCAAAACTTCGAACTAAGTATTGTTTATTAATCTCCGCCTCACGCTCGACCAAGCTATTTGGTTTACATTTTACAATGTAATTTGCATGTTAAAATGTAAACCAAATAGCTTGGTCGACCGTACATGCCAGTGAATTTACTTTAAAAAGAATGTGCTAGTTCTGGATATCCACGACTTGAGCATTTACTGATTTCAGTTAAAGAAAAAAATATGATTTTTTTTAATCGTGTTCAAATATCTATACTCGCCAGCTCATCGGAGTTTAGCTCGATAGTTTAATTTCACCTTGTCTAAAACACATTTGACGCGTAATGGAAACATGTTTGCTGGCCTGTATACTAATAGTACATTATGATATAAGTGCGCTAAGTTGAAAATTACAGCAGAGGTGATATTGAGCCCCAGCCGGAGGCGAGGGCTACAAGAAAGCAGAGGCTGTAATTATCAAAGCGCACGTATGTTATACGACGTTTTATAACATATTTGCGAAGAAAAAAATAAAACTCGAACTTTCTTAAACGAATAAATCTTTAATCACTTGTTAGAGCAGTTATAAAAATTCGAACAATTTGTAAAATTGATTATTACGTTGCCAGTTGGCATTTTTAATGTTGTCAAGTTATTATTATTATATTTTATCTCCAAAAGTTAATTTTATTCATAAAATGTTGACCACTTTTCTGCCATAAAAAATCTTTGCCGAGATTTAAAAAAGTACCGTTCGTTTTAGACGGAGCATCTTGATAGACTGTGCATTTTACATTACAATAACGCACAAGTACGTAATGAGATACAATAGATATTGAAATTGGTGAATTAAGAGACCCTTTACGAGCAAATGTGTTATAAACTTTTTACCGACTGTACAATTTAGCAGTGTGAAAAATACATATAAGCAATTTACATTTATCTTTTACAGAGACGAGTGAAAGCGAGAAGTCGGAGTCAGAAGATGTAATACCACTAATTAACAACAATTCTATTAGTTAATTTAATACATATAGGTAGGCTAGCATTTCTAATAAATGTATGTAGTAGGAGTAAGAATTGAATAGTAGGGAATTTATATAAGTTATATTAGGTGACGGGAGAGGACAAGGGTGTACCTGCTGGAAAGGAATTGAGTGATGATATTTTTACTCATAATTAATGCATGTTAAGTTTATGTAAAATCTAATCATTTACGAGAACAAAGATGTTTTCTACCAAGTTCAATGTTATTTATTAGATTGCGTTTCCTCATACGTCAGTCCTACGAATATTAGCAGAATAAATTACCATGTATTGCATATTGTAATAATGTCCACACCAATCGTAACTCCGCTCCTATACAGTATTAACGCAAGTATTCTTAAACGATTAAGTTTGTAAATTATAAAAGCATATTAGTAAGTCATTTATTGATTCACAAATCGATAATAAAGTTTAATTTACAAAAATAAAACTGTTTCAATTCGCACTGAGTGTAAAGGAAAACAATAAACGAAGTTACTCACAGATAGTGATGACATGACTGCGTTTGGTAGTGTCGCGGTCGCCGCCCCCGTTACTGATAAGTGTTATTTGTTTACCAATTGAGTGTTATGATATTCATCGCAGTGTTTACATTGTGACCGAAGTGTAAAAGTGACCATGGATGGTAGAACGCGAAGGAGACAGGACTACGAAGGTCTAGGTGAAGGTAGGTGGAAATATATAAATCGTTATCTTAAACGCTGCTTCCTGCAGACGCATTGTAGGTACGTCAGTACAGTAAATTGCTGTGTAACATGGCTTCATTCAGTTACTAACTGAATGTTGTATGTAGATATAGATAATTAGGGTTTTCTAGAAATCATTCGACCTTCACGCACGGCTAGAGTTACTGATTTCACATGAAATCGTGCCAACATAAAACATTTTTAGTAATGATGCAATCCACGTAAGATAAAAGCAGAACATCATAAAATTGAGGTGGGTTTAACCAAAAGTGTGTTTAACCATGGGTACGTTTAAGTAAGCCGGCGAAATTTACTCCGGATAAAAATTAAAATAGCGAGGGTTCGCTGAACGGAGTCATAGGTCTACTGGTCTAAATCAATGTTAACTATCAAATTCAATTGACAGCCCAGCTTGTCAAACAAGTAACAACTATCAATTCAACTCAACAGTCCATGATCCACAAATAAAATTCACGGGAGACGATGAATTAAAGTACTCGGTAGAATTAGAAATATTTGTTTCAAGGGCGCGAATCGAGCAAATAAAACAACAAACAGCTCAATGTCAATGTCAATCTGACAGCAGACTAAAATTTAGCGAGATAAAAAGGTCGCTAAAATTTATCCTAGTCAGGCGAAAAGTTATACCAGCGGACGACCGTGAACGGGGCAGATTAAATTTTAGTCAGTTTAATTTTTCACCTCGCGGTGTGCTTGAACGGGGTGTTTGACGTTTAGTCAGTATAAATTTTAAACTGGATAATTGACTTTAACGCACCCCAGTATAATAAAAATACGCACCGATTGCTAAATCTTATTCATAAGGAATGCGGGCGGTGGTTCTTCTACGAGAGCATTGTAGGAGTATTTAGCTAACAATCTCCATTGTTAGTGTGTACGTGCGTGAAATTAAAATTATACAGCGACTATTGAATGCAATCCATGAAGCAGATCTCTATGCATTTATTATTCTGAATCACAAACACTGACTATGATGAAAAGGCGAACGATAAGCACTGAAGCAGGTACCTACCGTTAGGTACCGACTACTGAGAATTCGAAGATATACTCACTTATCATATGGATATCATGTAGGTATTACCAACTGTGATTCCAAAAATGTTTTTCACAGTGAGAAAGCAAATACGCAAGTCGTTATCACTTTATCAGTAAACGATTAACTGTTGGTTTCACATCATCAATATTGTTAGACTGTTTACTAGTTGGAGGAGCGTAGGGCACTGTCTACCGAGTTACCGATACCCGATACTATCAGTGCAGTGTGACTGACTGACTACTACTACAGGGCTCGTTACAATAACGCCACCTGGCGGGATTCATGGCAATTAGGTGCCCACTACCGGTATAACATGAGATAATAATAATTAGGCAATGAGTAGGTACCTACTTGCGTATCTGCTGCTTAGGATAGGTTATGAGCCTAATGATAGGTAATAGACGCAACAGCTGAGATATTTGATGCAGCTCTATAGATACGGTAGGTGGGTGGGGCTCACAAAATTTGTACCATAACGTACTAGAAATTATAACACACAAGTTCGTATGCAACACACGGGAAATATTGTAACACGCTGGAACTCTATAAAGGCAGGATTACAGTACTTACCAACATTTACTAAAAAAATTAAAAAATCTTACCACATTTACGACTAATGATGACCATGTATAAGATATCAAATTAAAGGGCTTGAGGAGACAATTGCAAAAATATAAGTCACTGTTAGGTTTTTAAACCTTAGGCGAGTTTTTTGCACTACTTTTTTTTGTATTTATTTTGTTCCTACTCAAATGGAAATAAATCTCACTAAAATTGATATAATTATGTTCATAGTTAAAATTAAAGAGGAACTTGTTTTTATTAACGTTAGAAATATTATTACAATCAATAACAAATATTAAAATTATATAAACGGCGCCGCCATTAACCTAGCCCGCGAAAATAAAACTTTCCTAAGTTGCAAATTGCAGCTCTGTATTGGGTCTTATGTGGATCGTTTTTCTCTCCATTGTTTTCTTAGTTCGATGTGCTCTTCGGGGTCAAAATTTGAGATTCTTATACTCGTTTATGCACACGGAAGCAAAAATGATATCCTCTTTTTGGACTCCAACGCAGTCGGTTAAAGACAATGTAAACCAAGCTTAATGCTATCTAGTGTGTTACGTAACACACCATGTAACACACCATAACACACCGGAGCGAACACACGAGAACATTTTAGTGTTTATTTGATTATAGCAGCCACAAATTCAAAGAAATTTAGGAAATAAATCCATAATATACGACATACAAAGGTATTCATTTAATATCTGTACTTCATTATAGAAAAAAATAAACACTTCTCTTGATAATGCTTTGTTTAGTATCCAATAATTTCGATGAACAAAAACACCCCAACAAGTCACCTCACTTTTGTGGGTAGACTAAAATGGTTGACATTAAACTGATATTTGATAGCTGTGGCTATATGGTGCTGCCACCCTACAAAACAAGTTCTGGCGGGATTATGACTAAAATACGAAAGTTACCGTGCAACACATTACTTGTAACACACTAGAAGATTTTAACGGACATTTTTTAAATTTGTTGTATTTTATGTAATTGTAATATTTTGCGAGATTTTCTGTCAAAGTACTTTAAATAAACTCCCTTAGTAACAATAAAGACAAAAATAAATAACATTAACAACGTACTAAAAAAATAAAAAATCAATCATTGTTGACGGACGGTGCTGGGACATTTAGGTTTTATAAGGAGCAAAAAAAATATCATAAGTTTGATGAACGATAATTTTGTGTGTATTGAAGATTTGTGTATTTTATTTACACCCATCTCTTTGTGATGTAAATTTAATGAAACAAATAAAATTTTCTAAAAAAAACATTAAAATCATTCTAAAATTTAGGGGCAAACAGGTGACCGCGAAATTTTTTCAAGAAGTACATCTTTTTTGAGCCCCACCCAGGTACTTAAGTGATCGCGGGTTCCGCCCGGTTAAAAATAATGTTTCGCAATTTGTAGGTCATTCACCTACAAATTAAAAACCAGGTTTTGTAAGACCAAGCGTGGGGGATTTTGTTGCCCAGTAGGTACATAGCTGGGATGTAAAAGTCGGATAAGCAGTCGCTCCATATAAAATAGGTACGAATAAGTTGCACTCGAAGCAGACGATGCTTTAAAGAAGGCTCATCATTCTCTGTGGCCTACAAATCCCTAAGTAGTGGTTTCAGGCCAGACTGTGTCTGCATATCAGATTAGTTTGCACTTGCCACAACAAAACAAGCTAAGCTTCAGCAGTCTAAAAGCAATAACAAGGAAATCAAAACTACAATTAGGGCATACCTATATTAGTAACATGCACCTAATTTTAGCCTAACTTGATAAGCAATTTGTTGTGTAACTTAATTAGCACTTGAGCCTCTTCAAGCTAATTACTGCACACTCTCGGTAGACGGCGCTCTAGTTGTTCCGGTAGTTGTAACAGTTATTTGACGTGAATTAGGCAGTTCTGGAAAGCTAGAACTACTTACTGAGTAGATTTTGCTTACATAAGCGTTTGCCATGTATGGTAAAGGAAGCTACTTCGCGAAATTAATCATTTTGTGGAAGTAAAGGAACTCAACTGCACATCAGTGGGAGTCAGAATATCTCCAATAAAAACAAATTGTTATCACTAATGTGCGGTTGACAGTACCTACTCCTAAGTAATATTTAGGAAGATAAACTAGGTTCTAAGTTGCAGTAGGCTAAATGAAACTTAAGTTATGTTGTAAGAAATAGCACCAGATACATATATAAAGACTGAACTTCTTCTAACCAAATAGAGTGATTTATGAGTTAGCAACTGACTCGTCCATGTTCCAGTTTCCAGGACAGCAGAATGGCTGGAAAGAGGCCGAAGGGTCGCTCGATTGGTGCTTCGGACAGCACGCAGAGTCCATCGCTACATCCAGCATTCTACGCAGCCTTGGACGACCCTATGTAAGTCCTTACCTATTATCTTACCTGACCTACCACCATCAGACCACGTCTTGACCAAAGCGATCATTGGCGCAAACACGCGACTGCAGCGTTCATTTTGTTCTGCGAACTAGATTGCGTGGCCGCGCTGACAAAGGCCGTCCTTCGTTTTTTCAAACAAACTTCACCCAATCTCCTCTCGGGGCATCTACCACGCGGGTCCAATGTGGATTAGTGGGAACACGGCTGTCGTCGACTTGTAGTCTTGGTTCTAGAAAACATTACGATTTTCTCCTGTTTTCTAGTATTAGGTCTTCTAGAGCAGTGTGGTGACGAAACTGTAGCTTACGAAAAGTTTTATGCCTTCATTGTCAGCCTTACAGCCAACATACGTTATTGAAAAAAAGAATGAAAAAAGCATCCTACCATTGCGGCATTTAGAACGCAGTGAAAAATCAAATCGTGTTGTGGCTTTACTGGCTTTAAAACAGTCGGTAGGGAAACTGTAATAAACTGAAATGGGAAGGTAACAGGGTCACAGTCTACTATTAATCACGTGGCACTCCTTTGACTGCCGGCCAACAGGCCAGTTCATCAAGTGAACCAACAATTAGGTGCGTGCTGCAAACAACATAACTCGTCTATCACGTCAAACTGAAAAATGTAATCCAGTGAGACTGTTCCTCCTTAATTAAATGAAGCCTTTTTAACTAAATCTAGTTCATATACCCCAGAGGGGTAGGTGGGACCGGCTTTAACCCAATTTTCACCAATAAAAATAAGCATATTAAATCAGCCTGTAGGTACCTATGACTGGGGAACATGCCTACAGTTTGTGCAACTAACTGTACTTACATTCATTAGTCAAATCAATGCCAATCAAACCTCGTGTAACTGCAGGCACTGCCTACTTGCCTACCTCATAAGCTATGTAAGGTACTAACAGTAGTTTTTCATACTCATAGAGACTACAACCTGCACTAGGTACTTAATGTGTAAACATTATTTGAACGCCTTTTAAGGTAGCAGTATAGTGAAAAATTACTTTTCGTACCACTTGCTCAAAAAAGTGACATTCTATGCCACAAAAAGCGAACTTATCAATAGTCATTTTTAATCCGTTAAAAACAGGGAAAGAAAATTGTACTGAATTTCATTCATCCTCTAGGAGGATTTAAATTTGGAATACTTACCGAAATTTATACTGAACTACATCTGTGTTTACACCATTGAGTTTGTATATGTCGTAGGATAATTTGATACTTCGAATCTTCGCGGAAATCCTAGGGGTTTTGCGAAAACGCGGATAATTAGACATAGGCGAAAAATTATCAAATCTTACTGGACAAAGTCAGGATTTTTGCGAAACTACTCGTTATTATAGCAATATTGCGAAACGAAACGCTGGCTGTTATGAAATAAGAACGCTGATTGGTCGGTCAGCGCGTTCAATAAGAGATCGTCTCTGATTGGTTGACGTCATAGATGTCAATCATTTGTTGCCGCACGTTATTTGTTTACGTTTGTGGCTGAGTTAAATTGCAGAAGTGTGTAAATAGTGTACCTACTTGGACTTAAATAAAGTGGTAAATAAAAGTGCTACACGGATGTACATAGTGTCATATATCATAAAAGTCTTAGTCAACCACTCAACAACAACAATGCTTTCGAGATTGGTTTAGCGGTGTTTTGTTTGTCATTGTGTTAAAAGTGGACTATACAATTGGACTTGAACTAAGAAACGGTGTGAATAGGAGGTTTGGTTTTCATATAATTATGACAGATTCGACAGAGAATGATGTTCAACCTTCAGCAGAATCGGAGAATTTGGAGGTTATCTCCATGTACGTCAGGCTGGCCCGGCCCCATGGAATTTAATAATGAGATTGTTATCAATCCAATGTACCCGGGTATACTAATATATGTAACACCTTCATTTTCAATGTAACTCTTTTTAAAAGATATTACGTGCACTTCTTAGTGGCCGGGCCAGCCTGACGTTTTCAGCCCGGCCACCTTGTTTCCCACTAATCTACAAAAAATACTGGCAATATTGTGCTACAGATGAAATGTACCCTATAATTTATGCATATGTAACACAAAATCGAATCCTAAAACGCAATAGCATACGAAATATTAGCGGTTGCAGGTGGCCGGGCTGAAATTATTTCGTTAATATAAAACAGTAAAACTGCAACACCTACCAAAAACTAATACCAGTACATAATGAGATATAGAGATATAGAATACATGTAACGCTTTCATTTTAAATTATAATACATTTTTAGAAAGAATAATCACTTGAAATTATATTTCAGCCCGGCCACCTAAAAGCGGTAATATTCCCTAAAATCTTATGCCAATTTGTACAGTAAAACCTGATACAGCTATGAAATGAAAGTTACATTCGTTTCGTTTTAGTCGTATACCTTTAAGCCTTCTGTTTGACTACATTATCAAAATCTGAGAAACTTGCCGAAGAGTGACTATCATTTATTAACTAATTTCAGGACATTTGGTTTGTTGAGTGAAACAAAATGCGTTACTATGATATTTTTATTAATAAACTAAGTAGTATAAATCACACATAATAATTGTTGGATACATAATACCTAAACCTATATATATTTTCTCCGTTTTTGGCTTCACAACATAACCATTCAAGGATAATAGTTCACAGACGCTACCACCGATTTTTAGACGGCGCCTGTGTCGCGTCCCAACCTAAGTCGTAAGATATTTTCCCCGAGTAGACAGAATAGATGCGCAAGAGCCGTGTAGTTATCAACACTTCTGACATAATATTTTACGTTTTAATATTACTGTGAGTGTAAAATTTGATCAGTTGTTGCAGTGTAGTTGTTTGTGATGTGATGTTTTTAAGGTAAGTCATAGTTTTGATAAATTAAAATATATCGACAAACAATGTTAATGGGTAGCTAAGTAATTATTTAAAAAAATATACAGGTAAAGTAAAGTAAATCTAAACACTCATTTACTTAATAATAAAACTCCATACAATGCCATCAACTAAATATATTTTATCCTTTCGTTTATAGTCAATAGGTAATAATTTTGGTGATTTACTAACAGTAAGTGTTTAGTTTTTGTGAATCTTATTGTTGTGTACCTACCCTATGTATTTACTTATTATTATTGTGTACTTATTTATTTCGTGAAATCAATAATTAATCAGTTTCTTATTAATTACTGTAAGATTTATATATTGGATTTTAGTGAATTATTCATTGTAATCAGGCAACCGTCGACGGTGTTCGTCTGTACCCGCGCTTCTTGTAACTCCCCCTTGTACGGCCTGCCACAGCGATCCACGTCCCTCGCTCACCGCATTCTTTTCCTCGTCCCGCGACACGCGCCCCTCTCCCCATCTCTATTCTATCTTATATATTTCTAATGTCCCAAAAGTTATAAGTTTTGTGAAAGTAAATTTGATTCTTATGAACATTCTTTGCTTTCTTTCTTTCTTTCTTTCCTTAGGTGCTAAAATATTTTTTAATAGATTTATGTATATACTTGATAATGCATGCAAATGTTACTGCATACACTTATCTTTTTAGGGAATTTGTATTTAAATAAATATTAATGTAGTTATTTAGCCTACATGAATACCTATTACGAAACCATAGTTAAAATGAATATATTTTATTTCAGTTGAGCGTGCCTACACCATGGGAAAACGTAGTGCGTTAGATATTGTGGCTCAAAAACAAATATTTGAGAAACATAAACGCTTGATCACCACGACAAGATATAGTTCTATTATATACAATACCATAGCAAAAGATATAAACTATGTGATGTCACCAAAAGCACTATATCTCAGCTTTAGAAGAAACTTTTTAAACAACCAGAACTCACCTCGGGCAAAAGATGAGTGCTTCATTAAAAGAAATGAAGATAATACCAATAGTATTATAATTTCGTCAACATCATCATCAGGGTCTTCTCCAGTTATTCAACAAGCAAGCTTACTTCATCAAATTAGTTTTAAATTTCCAATTGATGTTCATGAATGGAAGAAAATTGAACCCTTAAGTTATACGTATAAACGACACGATAAAAATAAACCTAGTGCAAGATATCAGACGTACAGAGCTATTCCCAAATTTAAGTGGTCCGGTCTTTTAAGAAAAAAACTCTGGGAGTTTTATAAGTTACCTTGTACTGTAGCATTTAAAAGACATGTTATTCAAGGCGCTAACATTACATTCTACGGACGTTGCACTCAGTGTCAAGCAACAGTGAAAATTCAAAATAAAGATAAGACTGATCATATTATTGATTTTTTATGTGAAATTGATCAACTTCAACCAAATTTTAAGCATAATCCTTTAAAAAAAATACGACTCACTCCGTACTCAAGACGAACATTATCTAAGAAATTAAAATTTGATTCAGCAACAATAGTTAGAAAACAAATAGCGAGTCATGATATGATATTTCAAGATAAGGAACCACCTGTATTGCCATCAGTCGGAGCATTACGCCAAATACGTCATGAAACAAGGAAGCAGAAATGGTACCATACCAATCAAATATTATCTGTTGTCATTATGGCAAATACTTCAACATACTCTTCCGTAATTCAGGAAATTTTAATGAAACCAACTTTTCATATTTACTACTGGTTAGAAGAACAAATAAAATATTACAAACAATATGTTCAAGAGTATGGTCGACCAACCATATCATTAGATGCCACAGGCTCTATAATTAAACCAATTGTGTTACCTAATGGGACTAAATTTACTAAAAGATTATTCTTATATGTTATATTAATAACTGCTGATAGCTTTTTAAAATCTATTCCAATTTCACAAATGCTTAGTGATTCTCACACTAAAAATAGCATTGCGGATTGGTTGGGTAAATGGGCCAGTAATGGAATTATCCCTCCTGCAGAAATAATCACGGACGATTCCTCAGCTTTGATTGCTGCTACAATCCAATGCTTTACTTCATATATTGAATGTTCGATGTTAAGGTAATATTGATATTACTATAATTTTTTGATAACTGTGTTATTATCAATGTGTAACCTTTTTTTACATTATTTATAATTAACAATTGTTATAGTACCTAATTAATATAAGTACAAATGTTGTCTAACTAATTTCAAAAATGATTATTAAAAAAATATGACAATTACCAATTTTGTTTCACTCAACAAACCAAATGTCCTGAAATTAGTTAATAAATGATAGTCACTCTTCGGCAAGTTTCTCAGATTTTGATAATGTAGTCAAACAGAAGGCTTAAAGGTATACGACTAAAACGAAACGAATGTAACTTTCATTTCATAGCTGTATCAGGTTTTACTGTACAAATTGGCATAAGATTTTAGGGAATATTACCGCTTTTAGGTGGCCGGGCTGAAATATAATTTCAAGTGATTATTCTTTCTAAATATGTATTATAATTTAAAATGAAAGCGTTACATGTATTCTATATCTCTATATCTCATTATGTACTGGTATTATTTTTTGGTAGGTGTTGCAGTTTTACTGTTTTATAGTAACGAAATAATTTCAGCCCGGCCACCTGCAACCGCTAATATTTCGTATGCTATTGCATTTTAGGATTCGATTTTGTGTTACATATGCATAAATTATAGGGTACATTTCATCTGTAGCACAATATTGCCAGTATTTTTTGTAGATTAGTGGGAAACAAGGTGGCCGGGCTGAAAACGTCAGGCTGGCCCGGCCACTAAGAAGTGCACGTAATTTCTTTTAAAAAGAGTTACATTGAAAATGAAGGTGTTACATATATTAGTATACCCGGGTACATTGGATTGATAACAATCTCATTATTAAATTCCATGGGGCCGGGCCAGCCTGACGTACATTTATCTCCGATAAAGACAAATTTTACATAGAGTTAAGAAAGTTTTACGATAATAGAGTTGACGGTACAACTAAACCAGAATGGACTAAAGAACGCGTAAATGCTGTAATAAATTCAATTGAACAATTTAAAACTGCGAGTGTACTTAAGCAACCAAAAACACAAAAACAGTATAGACATGCAAAAAAATACGACGTGATGAGTGTAGGTGAAGAAAAACTTGTGATACTGAGAAGAAAGGATCTTAACTCTCCTGTTGTACAAGTACCTTCAACAGATATGTACTATGATATTCTTCTGCAGGCGCACATATCAACTGGGCATGGAGGACGCGACAAACTGATATATAACCTAAAGCAACAATATGTGATACCGGTACCGATTATGATATTGTTCCTCAACTTGTGTAAGATCTGTCTGAATAAAAAAAGTTGCCCAAAAACAGGAATTGTTGTACGCCCCATAATTTCTCAAGACTTTAACAAACGTGGGCAGGTAGATTTAATTGATCTCCAGTCAACTTCTAGCCACAATTACAAATGGATTTTAAACTATCAAGACCACCTCACTAAGTTCTGCTTTCTCAGACCTTTAACCAGTAAAAAAGCAACTGAAGTAGCCATGGCTCTTTTAAAAATATTCTTAGAAGTGGGTGCGGCAATGATTTTACAGAGTGATAATGGCAAGGAATTTACTGCCAGCATAATAAAAGAGCTAATCACATTGTGGCCTGCATGCAAGATAGTGAAATGGACGTCCCCGACATCCTCAAAGTCAAGGTTTGTTTGCAAGTTTTGCACTATCCCGCTTACCGCTATGCATTTTTCTTTCACCCAAAGGTTGCCTGGTAGAGATTGCTACCTTAGCAATAAGGCCACCTATGTTGTACTGTCTTTTGTTGTTATATGTTGTTTTGTATATTTTTTTATGTGCAATAAAGTATCTTTCTCTTTTTTAGGTTCGGTAGAAAGGTGCAATCAGGATGTTGAGAACATGTTGCGTTCCTGGATGTCCGACAATAACTCAACTGAATGGTCACTGGGATGCTATTTCGTTCAGTTCCAGAAAAATTCTTCGCATCATCGCACAATAGGACGTTCACCATACAAAGCCTTGTTTGGTCACGATCCTGTAATTGGCCTGTCTTCAACTTATTTGCCTAGAGATACATTGTCAAAATTAGAAAATGAAGAAGACTTACAACAGGTTTTAATTAATGAAAATCCTCCTCGCACTGAAGATATTCAAGACGAGCGTAATGCAGGTTGTAGAAATGAATCCAAAGTTGAAAATGCAATCCTTTTCTATGAGCAGCTTTCTAACGAAACCACAAATCAGTATGTTTCCACTGATCAAAAAATGACTATCCGAACACAAACTTCAACACAATCTACCCCTCTTTCATCTATGACACAATATAAAAAAATTCTGCAAATAACATTACAATTTTAGAAGATGTAATAATTGTCCCAGCAAGTACAACAAAAACGATCTGTCTTGATAACAATATCGCTATAAATGACACAAATTCCCACACAAATGTACAACAACAACATTCCAATAATATTGTTGCTACTGAAGTTAAATGTTGTATTTGCCAAATTACCACATCCGATTCACTCAAATGTTCAAAATGCCAACAAGTGATTCACGGCGCATGTGGAGTGTCTGAAGTTAGAGAAGGTAGTAGTTCTTCTAATGTTAAATGTAACTTATGCTGGCAAGAAGATTCTATTAAGAAAGAAAGAACAAGTTCGCATGAAAATTTAAAAAGAGCAGCTGCGACTATGTGTACTACATCCAACAAAAAATTTAAAGAAATAGATGTAGGTGCTACAATTTTGGTTGATGTTCCGAAGTACGATCGTGCACCCTTAGATAACAAAAACATTACAGGACGAGTAATTGATAAGAAGAATGGTTTGTTTCAAGTTGGTACCTCCGTTGGTATAATTAAAGATTGGCTACCAAGAAACGCACTTCAAATATCTCCAGGAGCTCAATTTACCGGCCCCGTTCCCGAGGTAGTATTACCTATTCGTGGTATTTCCTCACAACTATCACCATTCGGCGGACAAGGGTTTAAGCAATGTCATTGCAAGAAATCAAGCAAACAATGTTCCTCAAATAAGTGTGCTTGTAAAAAGCACGGTTTGCTTTGTAATTCCAAATGTCATAAATCTTTGAATTGTTGTAACAAGTAAAGTCTTACTAATAATTTCATATTACTATTTACTAAACGCAGCTGTGCTTGCATTGCAACTCCAATGTTACAGGTCCATGCAACTCAGCGTAAGTTTCACATTAGTGACGTATTTAATTATCTTTTGTTCTGTGATTATTCGCTTTTCAATTTTTTTTCTAGTTATCTTTTAATTTCTTTGAATAAGTCTATTTTTTCCTATTTTTGCTAATTCAATAATAATTTGTTGTAGTTATTTTGTTCACTATAAGTGAACCAGAATGTGATAATAATTTTGCCTCAATATATCTTAAGTTTAGCTGTATAAGAGAAGAGAAGGCTGATGAATGAGTGATTTTATCTCAAGACTTTAATTCACAAGACTGATGAATTCCATTGTTGCACTATTAAACTAATTGTTTACCTAACCAGTTTCATCCAATTTATGGATTACACCCTAAAATTGGATCATTTTTTTTACTACGACTGAGATCTCCTATTGTCTGTAGAAAACAACATACATACTAAAATTTTCAATAAAAAGTTTATAAAAATCAATTTAGTGATTTTCCTTTCTCACCTATTCTAAACCTTCATAACTCTATGATACAATACTTGAAGTTAATCATCGGCAAACTAGGAACCAATTAGAAGTCAGCCAGCAAAATTGTAGCCAATCAGTGTTGAGCACATCAAATCGTACTATAGTAACGAGTATTTTCGCAAAAATCCTGACTTTGTCCAGTAAGATTTGATAATTTTTCGCCTATGTCTAATTATCCGCGTTTTCGCAAAACCCCTAGGATTTCCGCGAAGATTCGAAGTATCAAATTATCCTACGACATATATAAAGCATTATACATCTTTTTGAAAAAGGAATACGCATTTATTATGCAGTTATGATTATTAAATAAAATTACGAAAACCGACGAGGCCGTATGAGCTTGATGCCTTTGCTTTTCCGACAAAAAAATATTAGTCTAGGAATTTGCCGCGTTTTTGTTTTCTTCAATTATATAAACGTTAAGTTTATTTTTATTTATTTTTATAAATAAGTTAATGTTCTAAATGCTTATCTCATATTATTATTTGACGACCCGAATGGCGCAGCGGTAGTGAGGCTATTGAGTCTATATTTATTCTGCAGAAAAGAGCCATCAGGGCCATATATAATCTTCGTAAGCGCGATTCTCTAAGGGAACTGTTTAAGGATATTGGCATCATGACGGTACATTGTCAATACATCTACGAAAACATAATGTACGTCAGAAAAAATCTGCACCTTTTTGGTAAAAGGGGTGACAGACATAATTACAGTACTAGAAATAGGGACCAACTAGTTCAGCCAGGTTTCCGACTCGCTAAAGTAGACTCATCTTTCATGGGGTACTGTTTGAGATGCTATAATAAAATTCCACAAAGTATTCTTGAACTGAATGAGACGAAATTTTAAACATGCATTAAACGCACAGTATGTAAGCAAGCATATTACAAGTTGAGCGATTATATCGCTGATAAAAATGCTTGGCTCAATGCTGGTCCTGCTCCACAAGGACAGGGGCGCATAAATTGATAGCATTAAAATGTATTGTTGGAGCTGCTGAAGATTGTACTATCTTTGCATTGTATAGATTCAATCTCTTTAGTATTATATAAATGCATAGCCCATATTGTGTGAGTACTATGTACTAGAAAGCTATCATTCACTGGAAACCTACGTCTTTTCTTGACTTGAATGTGCCCTGGCGATTTAGAGTATGTCATGCTCACTCAAATGTCTCGCTGATGGTGGCGCATGTGTCGGATCATATAGTTCCCTTCAAAATGGTTGAGTTGAATGGTGCTGATCCATGCGTCATGTCCGTGAACGGGCGCTGTCAGTTGTGACTGGTCATCTCTCAGTTGCCATGGCTTATTTGAATGAATTATTTTGAATTGTATTTTTTTTGTTTGTGTGTTTTTGCTGTGGACACTTTTAACGTGCACATCTTGCTACATTGTTCTCACATAATATACCATCTCAACATGAATGATGTAACCAAGATTTTGTAACAATATTCTGATTTAAAAGAGTGTCCATGGAGTTTCTTGCCCGTTCTTCTCCATAGAGATCTACGCTAGGGAATGGGCAACTACAGTACTTTCACAGTTGTTATGTCTTGTGACTGGGACTGTAGCTACATTTAATTTTCATCTTTGTTTCGACAATTCAAAAGTGCCTGTAACTGGCTTACTTGAAATAAATGCTTTGATTTTGATGATTTTGATTTTGATTTTGATGGATGTTTATATGTATAATATGTATGTATTTGCAAACAAAAAGTATCTATGTAGTATATCAACTATCTGGTGTCCACGACACAAGCCTCGTTGCTTAGTGTGGCACTAGATGGCGCTGTGTGTTAATGTCCAGTGATATATTATTATTTATTATATTTATTGTGTTAATTTTTTCGCAAATAGTACGTAAAGTAGAGTATTTTCCTCGGTGATAAAGCTGTCTTAGTCTTGGGTAAACTTAAATCCCTCGCTACACTCAGGACTCGTCTTAAATCCCTCGCTTCGCTCGTGATTTAAGTTTTTAACACCCTCGCTATGCTCGGGAGTAAACCTCGAGTCCTTCGTTACGCTCGCGATTTAAATCGTCACCCGCGACAGAAGACACTGCTTTATCCCCTTGGTTAATAATCTACTATTATTGATGGCACCACAATGTAAATAGGTACTTAGGTACCTACCTTCTGCTTAAGTTAATCAATGTCCAAAGGTAACATTGAATAAACACTTTTACTTATGTGTTACGAATAAACATTTAAATTATGACAAAATATCTAATCAGCAAAAAAATACTTTTATCATAAAGATCGCACCGGTGAGGCACCGGCCCTTCAGCAAAACCACTCTGGTGGAAGTGGTGGATCAATGGTAGGCTAGGTAGATTTGTATGAAATGCTGAATACGTGCTCCTGAATTTTTAGCAGAACTCGATTTACCTGCGGCGACTAATGTTATACATAAGAGATCCGTCCCACGTTTATTACGTCGACAAATGCAAAATCGAAGTGACCTTTACGATCGTGTGATGGTGACAATTTCCAGCAATTTTCATTTATTTCGAATGGTCAGAAAACGTTCAAACTCGTTAAATATTATAATGTTAATCCATCGTACCCCCAGGGAACCATCAGGGTGTCAGATACCACGGATACCACAGACAATATGACACGAGCGAGGTAGTCGACACTCGGGAATATTCGTGATATGTCGGGGACAGTCAGCGATACTTGGGACACGTCGACACTGCTAACACTGGCCCAGGGCCCAGCAGGAAGCTTTTAGTGCTGCGGTGTGTCAGGGCTGCCCCCGACAGGATTCTGAAATGTCAATGTCAGTAACTTATATGGAACTACAAGTAGGAAGCATAGTGTCGTTGAAGTTCTAACACCATAGTACCTAAGCTAAGCTGTTTTGACATTGTGATGCCGTTTGCCAGAGAATCGGAAGACTCGTTGTTTCAGCTAATCAGAAACTAGCAACGTCTGCTGTCTAGTAGGTACTCTTATGTTACCTAGGTATACCTACTTAATTAAACAGTTTTTTTTTACTATCCTGTACTTAAAGTTATTATTTTTGACTTACGTGGTGACTGAAACTTCAGCGACGATGTGTGCTAGTGTGCCTAACTTACTTACCTACACAGCGTTGTCCTTCAGTTGAAATGGAAATTAATGCTTGGTTTTGTTCTCATTTAAAATTAATGTAATCGTCGTAGGCTTAGGTAGACTATTCTGTGTAAGTTGCTTGCCCTTGATGGAAATTATGTAAAACACGACGCGCCGTTGAATACAGCTACAATTTTATGGTTTTTGGTAAAATTTTATCCAGAACATTGACATTATATAATATAGCGTCTGTGTCAATTTAAATTATTATCCTTGGTACGTTTCGTCTTATAAGTCCCGACCTTTAGGTCTTAGAGTTTTATCGTTATTTTTTGGTGTGAAATATAAGCAGCCTATTGTTTTATTAGGATAAAACCTTTATTTTCGTACAGATACGTAACTATGTATTTAGTTTTGTAGTTCTTGTTTTCTATATATTATGAATCATTAGCCTAGTTTAGAAAATATAAACCTCGCAACTCATACAAAAAGTTTGTGTCGAATAAATTTCATAATAGCATGTATACCTGTCACATGGATTTCCAATCATAACTTCATATCCACAATTTCTACAATTTCCGCTACGAGACAATCGTAAAAATATTTGCTGTCTACGCGTATTAGCAGTGTATTTTAGTAGTTTATTAAATAAAATAAAAAAGCACTCGTAAATATTACCGGTGAGTTGGTGACCTATTTTATAGGAACATGGGAGTGTCAACTTGAAAAAAAAAAGACAAAATAACCGCTAGTTATCATGAACATAACAATCATGATTACGTATTTATCATATTGTTCAGTTCAATTTACTAACAACTAAATTAAACTTAATAACTAGGTAAGTATATTAAATAAAACTGCTATTCAAAGCTAATGTGTTTATTAAATTAACTAACTAGGTAACTCAACACACTGGCAGGTACACACAAACACAGTCCCGAGACCCGCCTGTTTCAGCATAAGTGGTATTCTACGCCTCCCTGCTAGGGGATAATTGTTACCTATTGAATAATTCTTAGATTAAAAGTAAGACAAGAATATCAGCTGGTTTTATTTGGATTAAGTACTTTCTTTTACTAAACCCACTGCCTCACCCACGGCTTAGCTCGCATGTAAAATCTGCAAATAATCCCACGGAACGCATTACCACGACAAAACGTATCTTATGCCCTTATACAGGTCATGGTTTACTGGTGTCCAAAATTTGTTCAAACGATAAGGTAACACACAGAGTTACTTTCGAATGTAATGGAAAGGATGGATGGATGGAAAGGGAGAAGAAGACCAAGGAAATGGTGGATGAATTATGTAGCGAATGATATGCAAGAAAAAGGAGTACCTAAATGATAGCGTGACGGTTGTCAGGGGAGAATGGAAGAAAAAACCGTGTTGCGCAGACCTCAAACATGGAACAAGGGCAGGGAGATGAAGAGATGGATGTATTAATTGTTATTTAAGAGCTTTCCTCATAGCTTTCCGGATATGAGGTAGGACCTAATTCGATTCTTATAACTCAATAACTCCCGTCACCTGTAGGTCGCTCGGTAAATTTATTTGCCGGATTAGTAATTTCGTTTTACGCATCGAAGCGTCACGTGTCGCGCCCCTCCACCTCCTTCGTGCGTCTCCCGAGGTGACTTTACGGACATTTTAATAAGCATATGTCTCACATTTAAATCTAAAAATACCGTTTTACTTATAACCATCATTCTCTTACCCTTAAATCATTTACCTATTTGGTTTATTCCCGTCTGCCCCCACCGGTCTGTCCCCACTGGTGGTAATTGCTACTACTTATCGCATCTACCTACAACCACTGGTGGTGGTTGCGTCTGTTCAGTCGCATTTTGGGGTCGCCGCAGCATGTCTTCTATACGTCTCTATTAGTTTCGATCTTTGTAGTCACCGCTTTCTAGCCACATCATCTTTCACACAGTTCATCCATCGCTTCTTGGGTCTTATCACAATTTCCTTATTTCTGCATATCACATGCTCCATTGCCAATAGGTTATCTCTAATAATGATTATTTTCAATCGGAATCCGCTTTCATTTGCACTGATCATGTCGTGATGCGTGTAGTGAAGTTATACAACCTCTCCGGTAATTATGGGATTGCGTGGTAAGCCCGGCACTCCCCAGAGCCTAGCCTAAATATGGAAATAACTGTGAAGTTAGGTACTCAATATAATTACACTAATTCTGTGCTCTATCTATGAAATGAGTAATTCTGCGTCGTTTAATTGATCATGATGGTTATTACTAAAAGAAACAACGTTAGGATCCGTTCATGTCCTCGGGCGATGAAACTTGCGTCAAGTGAAACGCATGCGGTTCACTTGTATCTTCCGTGTCGCATGTCGCGTCGGTACCGTCTCGTGCCGCGGGCTCGTCGCTGTTCCAGTGGCTAACTCGTGGGCAAGCTGTAAAAGCTGATAGCTGTTACACGGCAGCTGCTAAAGAATCATTTTATTCGCCATTCACAAACAAATGATTGAATTCTGGAAAACTATGCAAAATAGCTTGCACATTCCTGTCTCTTGCTTCTTCAATGATTTATCTTCTTTTTATTTTGCCATAGACAGGGGAAAAGAAGTAGGTATCAAGTAAGTAGTAACAGTATTTATTAAACTTTTAATACTTACATAATAATTATGATGTCATTCTAGCCAAGTTAGTCCGGTTGCGCCGCCCACGCCTCCGCTCTAAGATCTCCAGTCACTTGAAGGTTTTCTTTTTATAACTGAGAGCTTTGAAAAAGCTTTCAGCTAAGGGTTTCCAAGGACCACGTTTTCATATCGATGAATGTATAACCACAAGGTACTCTTTACATTTTTAGTGCTCGATTTATTTTAGAAATTAAAATATTAATTCATTACTTGATTACTTAGTATTATTAGTTTACTTATCAATTATGTTTTTAAAGATCCTTAATAGGGTGTGACTATCAATAATGATCGCATGCATAAAAACGAAATAATCCAATCTCAGGACCCGAAACCCTATTTTGGCAGCCGCGCATACAGCCACTTTAACAAGAAGCAGTCCATTCATTTATAATTTACTAAATGATGCCACGTAAAAGTAAATACTTGCTTAAATAGGTATAAAATCATAGAAAAAACTGTCTAAATAAAGAAACTTGAAAAACACCATCAGTTTTAATAGCAAAATGTTTGCCGGGTGGCCTTTCGTAGCATAATAAAAATGTCGGCCCCAGCCCCCCAGCCCCAAACAAAGCGCCCTTGATATTCTCTGACATTTTGAAAAATAGGAAGTTACCATTTTACTCCAAACAATAACTTCTCTATTGACATAGTTCTGAAAGCTTCAGTAAGTTTACGATACAACCTGGGGACACACCTTCTACATTATTTTAATAATTACATACAGGGTGTAAACGGACCCTGCACGAAGCCGTCAACCAAGCATTCTGTACATCAAACTAAATAACTCTACGCAAAAATTATTGCTTCGAAACGATATTTTTTTTGGACATTAAGCATGACGACAGTATCAAAAAATGCAAATCTATTTAGTCCGCCAGTTAGAGTATTGGAAATTGATGGACACGTATTTTTTGTTTTTGTAAATCAATGAATATTGACAAAAACTCGGGAGTGGGGGGCTGGGGGCTCGTGACGTCAGAACTAGGTAAAAATGATACCTAGGCGTGACGTATTGAGAATTATAAAAGCGTCATATCTTCGTCAATTTTGGTTTACGTAACAAAAGAAAAAACACGGGTCAAATATATTTTTGATAATCTAACTGACGGACTAATTCGTTTTTTTTGTCGTCTTGCCTATTACGTTTTACGCTAAAACTCATTGTAACGTACTAAAAACATTGTGCTAATGGACGCTTTTAATAGTAAACGGGTTATGGAGATATTAAAAGTAAAGTTATGACCTTAAAACTACACTGGCCTGCAAAAATAAGTATCACACTTTTAAAATTGCAGTTTTTGAAAAAAACTTGTAACTATGTAGGTTCCCAGGTATGATCGCAATGACGGAGGACAAGCCTTTCGGCCTTTCGGCCTTTCAGCCTTTCGGCTTCGTTAAGGGTCTATTTACACCCTTTTTAAACTCGGAAGGTACGGGCTGCATGTTCTCAGTTATACAATTCTTACTTATTACAAAAATGTGTGATTTAAACTCTAATAGTCTCAATCGTAAAAGCTTAGCGTGGATTCCTGAGTTTGCTTCAAATTGGGCAGAGTTTACGAGAATTTTCTTTCAGAAATTCTTCAGTAGTATCCCAAAATCGAGATTTAGGACTGGTTTATAGTGAAATGCTCGCCCTCTAATACATATGACATATCTACATAACCGGTAAAGAATCAAGTACCTACCTACCTACTTACCTCTTCGGGGAATACGTACGTTATGCTAAGTTCTGTTACAATTCACGTGAACTCGTGTACCGGCCCTACCAGTTTAAATTTGGCAAAAATGACACATTTAATGGAGGTCGAGGTTCAAGTGACGCAGGGCTCGTCACGCGACGACCGCGACGTTCCGTGAACGAAACATTCGGAATATTTATTAAGTGTCCGCACTTCGCCGACCACTATACATGTTCTGTTTTGTGACATTCCTTAAAAAACGCCACGAACTTTTAAGGAATTTTTGCCAAGCCTTATACAGGGTAGGTATTTAGTGTGATGTTAAGGATGTAGATTTGTGAAAAATTCCAAATACAAATTCTTATAGGACAACAGTAAATAGAACATAACGATGGCACGTATGGTTTGTTTTTTAACTAAATTGCCACCCTCTAGAACTACAAAGGAGTTTTGGCTGCTAATGTCATGCAAGCGTCAAAAGATCCTTGTAGCACTATGTACAGAAGCAATTTAACAACTCGCGTTTCAAAATAACTTGATCGATTTGATTCGGAAAATCGGGACAAAGTTAGATTGAGTTCTGTCCTACCTGCCGTGGAATCTATTCTTGGAAAATTGACGTTCATTTGTCTTTCACTTTCCTTGATTATGATTACGTTATCTTGCTCTAATATCAACGATTGTCACAAGATAAGTACCTTTTCCTTCTAAATCTAATCTTGTGACCGGCATCTACAACGCCACACGCGCTCTACGCATCATTGGCCGACGTCACATAAATTAAATCCTACATCGTGTAAGCAGAGTTTTAACATACCTACTATACAGAAACCCAACAACACCCGTCTGGCCGGAGGATCCATCTTTTTCAACAAAGTATCAGGAACTTCGTACCCAGTGAGTGCCCCATAACCAATCATGTGACCTACTAACTCCGGAAGTACCTAATGAAAAGTCGGCCTTTTTTCAACCTTGGCTTTATAGTGACCAATCAAGTTTATTGGACAAACAAACGTTCCTTAGTCTTCAGTAGATAGTGAAAGGTCAAATCTGGCCTGGGGAGCGGCTCCCCGCCCTGCCAGCCCCGCCGGCCACTGCTCGCGTATATTATTACTGTCGCAGACAGGTCATCAGCGAATGTTATCGCTGCTTTTAGCGTTAGTTGCACTTCGCCTCGAAATAGGTCAAAAATTAAAGCACACAGTATTTTTTAGAATTGGCAAATAAATATCTAATTTCTAATCAAGAAAAGCCGTGTGCTTGATGGAATCTGCCATCGACAAAAATTACAAACAATACAAAGTTTCATTATCCCCTTTCTCCTTACGGGATTAAGTCTCATAGCCTTTTTAGTGCTCATCTTTGTTTTTAGGGAACCTTTGGACAAATACTCGTATGCACCCAGCGGCGTAAACTGTGCAGTGCAGCCTGTAGTGAATTTAAGATTTTAAGAACATAGGCATCTATTAAATAGTGGTATTATGGAAAACTGGAAGACTGAAACTAAAATAGTTATTTTAAGTTCCTGTTTTAGTTAGGTAGTTGAAGCTTTGGCGTTGGATCGTATTCCTAATTACTACACGTGGCAGCTCACTTTTAGCAGACTTTCAGGTTCCAGCAGTCTCGTGTCTAGGTATCAGTTATGAATTAAATGTTCCTTATATGTAAACATGACATTAACACTTAAATGTAAATAAAGCCAAGGTTAAATTAATCGAAATAACCAATTTAGACTCAAATGCTATACTTAACTCAACTACCCGTTTCAATTCTGCGAAACAATGAAATAAAAACGTGTAATTATGGTGAAACTGAAAGTTTTTATATCGATTTTTCCATATTCTCTTTGTTATTATGGTTCACTTCAAAACTCACTTTTATAAGGGACTATAAATTGGTAGTTTAATGTCGTTTCTCAGGATTTGAACTAACTCTTTACTTACCTTTTAGAAAATCAGTTCAGCCGCGTTTCAGCACTTTCTATTAGTAAATACATGGATTTCGTAGCATATATGTGTGTAGAACATTATTCAGGGTTGAACCGATCTCAGACTATTCAGACTATATATATTCTAAGTTCTCGATAGAGTAGAATTGAAAGATGATAAGGAAATTCTTGAGACAAAACTTTAACCTAAGTGATTTAGGGTGGCTTAAGTAGGTAGGTACCTTGGTTGTTTTTAAAAGCTTTTGTTTAGTTAGTCTTGTAAGTATGTATGTTGTGGAAGATGTTTTTTCTACAAGGTGAAACTTAGCGTGATCGTTTCGTTCAGATAGTTGATTAGGCAGAAATGATGCAGGATTCAGCGGCTAGTAACTACGCTAGAGGGTCGTCTTGAAATGTTTGCACATTTTTTTAGCAAAGACGTTTACACATTTGTACTTTTTTAAATAACCTCGTCGCCATTCTCCTCTTAATATAACAAGGTTCTTTTATTATCAAGGTTTCATAGGCTGATGACTGTGTGTAACCTTTCCATTGTTAGAATGTCCAAGTAAGTAGGTATAACTGTATAACGGTAGTAAAATATTGTGTAAACAGTTCCCCATTAGCCGTGGTTTGCCATATAACAGCCATGGTTGGCGTTGTGTCGGCGGCCGGAAGTACCGGCCACCGTGCCCGTGCCCACTTCCGGCGACCCAGCCCTCTGCTACGTCATCATTACTTACCATGCTATGTTACGACGAAGGGTTTCATTTTGTAAAACCTTTTTAATTATTTTTTTCTAGCGTCAGTGGCAGTGATAGATAGTTTGCATATGGGGCGTTCAAATAAGGGGAAATTTTAAGGGAAATAAGTTTCAGATCGGCTCGTTTTTGGACGCGCGTGTATGGAAGTGTACGCGCGCCTTTTGCCACAAGACACGTGCAACTAGTACGAACTTAATATACTTACACATACTTATATAGGTGCCAGCGAAAGTGACGACATATCTCGTGGCGAGATAAGTCGTCAGTTTCAAGCGAACACGGAATAAGCGTGCCCGTGTACGCGCGTAAGCCGGTACGAGCTTATACGCGCAACAAAATACGCTAATCTGAAACCGCTCTAAGGCCCCGTTCACGGCTCGGGCGATAAAACCCAAGCGAATGCACCGCACGCGTCACGTGTACCCTCCCGTGAGTACTAGCGGCCCGCATGTCGCGTCACGGTAAGGGTTCTTTATTCTTACAGATGAGCGGCTCGTTGCCAACTGCAGATAAACTGCAGCCGCTTGCAGTTGTGGCGTGCCGCGTAAATCTATTGCAGTCGGGGTCGACGTTTCGGTGACTGATGGCTCATCGGCAACAGCCGCTTGCAATGAATCAAACACTGCGCGGCATTGAATCTGCTAAGTCGAGGTTAATCCATGGGTGGCTGACCAACATTAGAACAAGACCTTTTGTACGTCTTAAAGCTAGATAAAAAACTTGTTTTAAAATTTTCTCTACCTGAATAAATATATTTTAGTCCATTACCAACCGAATATTTAATAACCGAGCTCCAGAAATAGAAACACTTTAACAAATCTACCCGAAAAGTGAACGTGATACTTTTGGAACCTAAGTATCTTCATTATATAAGGACCTGGTATAGGATAACCTATGTAAAAATTTGTATCCAAACTAATATTATAAAAGCAAAAATAACCATCTGTCTGTAAACTTTTCACGCTTTAACTGCTGAAATGAAAAAATAATAACAAATCAAACATACAAATACATGAAAAAGTTATAAAATACAACACAAGAAGTAAAAACAAATTCCAACTAATGACTGCGCGTTCACGGACTAATTACGGCAAAAAAAAACAGTATTAGTGGAGGGAGCACAGCTGTTCAATGATTTACCGGAAGACATAAAGAAATGCAATAATATTAACATGTTTAAACGTAAATTAAAGAAACATGTTTCTACCCAATAACGTCACCATCGCCCCAGAGGCAATTATTATATAAGTAATTAAGGAGTAACTTTGTATCTCATTATAAGTGAACTGTTATTTATTAAGTTCTTATGAGAAATAAATATCTTTAAACCTATAAATGAACAGAGCTATATACTTAGACCGACTCAGGTAAGAGACACAGGATACTAACCCTTCCGCTAGAATGTGAAATAATTACCGACCTTTTTGCGGACGAAGCGGCGACCAACCGCTAGTATCGTATAAAATGTCCAACACCATTAATAACTTTTTCACCTACGACCCTATCAATTAAGCAATTAAACACAAACCATTCAGTTAATCGTCCACAGTCAGTCAATGTTTACGTCAAGGTCGCGTATTTCAGTACTCAGTATCATTTCATTAATACGTATCTGATGATATTATCGATTGTTTAGCTCGAGGACACGCCGCTCGTCGCCGCGGGGAAATCGATGTGCTCACATCGACATCCGATTTCCGCTGTTTCGCCAACTGTAGGGTTATTTGTGTGTCGGGGGGTAATGAATGGCAGAAGCTTTCGTTTTACTTAATTGAATTGGATGTGATTTAAGATTTGTAGGAAGAAACAGACAATATGCATATGCCAAAGGGCTTCTGTAACACAAGCTTTTCCTCATGTTCACATAAAAGCTTGATCGTCAATAAATCTCATACATTAATCATAAATGTATTGTTATTTATATTACAGCATATCTAAGTAGCTACATCTCTTCACATCTATTACAAAATATCTGGGTGACCGCGTTCCTTCTCCTTTTACACGATTATCACATTTTATCACAAAATAATATCATTTCACCATATTTTTCTCATTCATACCTTAGAGTAGTGTATTCCGGAAGATGTGGACAATGCGTTACAAGTACTACTACAACTACAACAGCCCATAACGTCCACTGCTGGACATAAGCCTCTCCCATGATGGGAGGAATTTGCCGTAATCTCCACGCTTGGCAGGCGGATTGGAGATCGCAGTGATGAAAAACTAACAGAAAACGCTGCTGCCCATTCTCTGGTCTACGGAGGCGCAAGGTGTTCTGCCTCAGACATTAGTCGCCTTATACGACACCCGTGAGTGTAATGGGTTGGTTCTATTCTACTCTGCCGGATACCACACGGCTAGTGTTACAAGTACACACTTACAATAAAAAAATCTGGATATTTCGTCAAGTCGTCAAAACTGTGTGAAGCAGGCGCGCGCGGGCTCGTGGCTAGTATGCTAATAAAGACTGTAACATAAGATTTTCCCCCCAACTGAGATGCCAACAAAAGCTTCAGGAATAAATCGCCAAAGCTGACATCTCTGATTAAGATAACATCAATAAATCTAATACATTGTATAAACATCGTCTTACTACGAAAAACATATGTAATACTCGTATTTACAATACCTAATGTAATAAAAGCGTATGTAAAGTTATCCAAAGCTAGGTTTTCCGCTTGTCAATTAGTAATGAGCTTTCCGATACGAATCCAATTCGTGGGAAAATTAAAGTTTTAGTGATCCTAACTAATAAAAAAAAATGTGTACCCACGTTGTGTCTTCCTGAATTAAGCTTTTCGTCAGTCTACAATTTACAAATAGTATACTTCCGTAAATGAGCTCTTTAGTCTATAATCAATTTCCGTAACGAAAATAGAAATAGCTCTCATATTAGTCTATTTGTGTAAGTAATTGTCTTCAATTGTCTCCATTACAGAAATAAACGAGTATGAGTTGTTTCTATTTTCGTTAGGATAGTTATACACGTAAAGCTTCCTGAATAAATACTCGAGTGGTCGAGAAAACAGTACCTACCTACCTATAAAAATTCGTTGCTTAATTCAGAAAATCTTAGCGGTTACAGGCAGACAACACAAGCTTATTTCTTCTTTTTCCGATTCTGTTCCTATATAATCAGACTTTACCTAGTGTTGCTAGGTAAAGGAAGGTATTCATTAATTCGAAGAAATCAAAGCTTCTTTTTAAGAAGCTTTTACGTTGAACATTTTAAAGAATAATATGTGACTTTCTATTTGCACTCCCCACCCACGAGCGAAATATTTTTAAACTTGAATTCTCTATCAAACACAATAAGTGTTTACGAATAGATTGACGTCATTGTGCATGTTATTGAGACCTGGAGATGTTTTGTGAAAACATGGGGCAGTTGGAGATTTGTTCGTTAACCGTCAAAAACACGTCGGATCGTCTTTCTACCTGTCGGTTACTAAGCTTATTGCCCGATTTCCGCAATTTAGGGCTGGGCTAGGTAATACTAAAGTATGGAATTATTCCACATTAACGGAGCCGTTTTCATAACTAGGATTATGAAATAACTCTAGAGTTCTAGATTTGCAGACTTTCTCTCAAGTATCCAATAAGCCGGAATAAAATGCAGACAAAAGACTGAGAACCTACTAAAACAAACCTACAAAAATTCCAATGTTATTTATTTTATACATTTCATCATTTTTACTTTTTGCTATATTTTAATGTATTTATAATATAACATTTATTTGAGAGCAGCGGTGGCCCAGTGGTGGCGGCCCCGACTTACGAACAGTAAGTCGTGGGTTCAAACCCAGGCAGGCGGCATTACTTTGTGTAATTTATTTCATCACCACTGCTCTCAAAACGGTGAAGGAAAACATCGTGAGGAAACCGGCATGTCCTAGGACCAAAAATTCGAAGATATGTGACATCTACCAATCCGCACTGGGCCCGCGTGGTGGATTATAGCCCATACGCAAAATACGCGCTTTGACGTGGAGTTGCGGACACCAGCCCGTTATACAATACAATACAATACAATATAACATTTTATTTTTAGTTGGTATTTGTGCAAAAATTATAGACTTTAATATGTGTTTGTTTATGTTGTCGAGCGTATGGCACTCCTGGGCTGCAGCTGAAAATCAGCGTCAGGTGGTACACCTTGTGTTGCCATCTGGCATTGTGCTGAGCTGAGGCTCTTTTGGCATTATTAGTTTAGTTTGTTTATTTATTTTGTGAAATTTTGTAATGTTTTGAATGCCAAATAAACACTATTTTCTTTCTTTCTTTCTTTTTTGTAAAACGTGTGCAAACTGCCAATGTTCCCAACCGGTGTGCACGCTGCTTACGAGCTTTAATTGCCTCGTTTCGTTTTAATCCAATGTTTATGTGTTACCTGCTAACGGTCGCTTCAAAGAATTTAATCTCCTATTCCGTGTAAGTGCTTCTGATTTTAAATATTTAACCGCTTCCGAGAGTTCTGGTTACTTGAATTAAACCGGTTTTCGTAATACATGATGTGAAAACGAATTAGTGTCAAATGTTGTTTTTGCATTTTGTACTGTACAGTAAATGTTCGCCCTGGCAGCCGTGACAGCTTACTTACGCTATAATAATCTGAGTGCTGGACTTCTTTTTAGCATGTCGATGGCAATCGAAAGTGCTGGACTGCTTTATAACATACACGCCTGTAGTTCCCGAATTGCTTGGCAGAGGTGTTTTACGTCCACATGTTCACATTTTGCCTGTTATGTTTAGGTCGTAGGTAATAGTGGGCGGTCCTATTGTCATTAACCGGTCACAAATTCAGGATCTACCGAGTTACTGCCGGGAAATTCCTGATGACTGACCGCCTTTTTGGCCGGACGTGACGTTGCAATTGCTAAAGCTGAGCAAGAGATCTTGGGGGTCGACTCTCAGACCGGACATAGTCGGAAACAGTCGACTAACGAGGCAGACAGTTTATTGCTTTATGTATCACATGAGGAAAAAAAAACTATATCCTCAGGTTTGTTCCTACCTCAAAATCTGGTGTTGACTTGCAGATTTATCATACAAACTATAAGATCTACGCCAGACTAAACCTCAAAAGATGTTTAAAAAAAAGACAAACAAAGACAGTGACATAAAAAGGCTTCTCAAGGGTTGAATATTTTATTTGAAATCAGCGTACCAATGCAAATAATATATACGGCAGCGGGAGCGGCGGAAAGATTTGAGCAGCCACATTTCCTCTGAACAAAATCGACCAGCTTCTTCCTTCATGCTCATTTTGGTTAGGCACAGAGACTACTCATATTTTACTACATATGTATGTATGTGCTTTACCTAAAGCCGTTTGTCGTACCCTCTTAGCTTCGAATGAGGCATCAAGTAAAGTGTATGGTGTCTGTATTACAAGGAGGGTACCTTGGAAACCTCTGAGGGACATTTCTTGTGTTTTTTGAACAGTTGCGTTCTAATCGCTATATCAATTTGTCTAAAACACCTCGAGATAATACATTTTGACAACTTTTAGACATTGATTGTCCCTAAGATGAGATTCATGATGCACTTTAAATGTGATTATACGAAAATTGAACATCTGTGGTAACTTGTTTTACCTGTTTGCTGAATGCTGTTTATAATATTGTCCCTAACGAAGGAGTACTTTTCCAATTTAAACTCACTTTCAGTGTAGTCTAGTCTAAGTTTATTATCACACTATTATTGGAGTTTTCTTCGGGTGTTGTGTTCCCGCCGTTAGCGGCAAGCTAAAACTTTAGAGTGATGTAGAGTGAATGTTTAACGTTAATGTCTTTCACAGGGATGATTGTAAATCGTTTCAATGTTTCTTATTGATTAAGTAAATAGTTAGTTCTATGTGGCTTGTTGGGATTGAAGGTGCCTCAAAAACATCACCATAATAAACTATAGGGTACACCTCTGCCACTGCAGTGATTAAAGGCGTAATCGTATTATCATACGTATTATTATCATAATATTTCGACGGAGCCCTCTCATAAAAATCAGCAATGTATATTTAAACTTTAGATTTTAGTCGGAGCATTATTATGATCTTTCTAAAGGACTCTTTCCTTTAGAAAAATCATAATAACGCTTCATATGCATATTCTTTGAAACTCCGAATTTTATTGCAAACAGTTCTAGTAAAGGCAGTATTATAGGAAATACGTACGGTTTCAGGAATCTCCTCATTGTTGCTGGAGGCGGATTTTCTACGAAAATTGAAAGCTTTCCAATACACAGAATATTTAGCAAACTGTTATGTACTCACGTCTGAACGTAGGTAATTCTGTGAATCTTCTCAAACAGGTAGGTATAATGAGATGTAGAAAGAAGAAGAATGAAAAAAAAAATGTCCCACAAAATTAGATAAAAATTAAATAAACAATAAACGCATAACAAACATTTAGAATACAAAAGGAAGGAACAAAAGAAGTAGACAGTTTGCACGCTTGACTGCGTCAATGTAGATATTACTGAACAGGACAACCATGACAATTGGTGTGAATGGCGTCGTTAACACTCTTATTACTTTTCCTAGAACAATCGCGAGTTGGCACATGGCAGCGACATTAACTCGTTAACAGCGTCCTTAAAACTATTTACAAGTATTACCTATTATTTATTATTCGGTAATGAATAAGTACCTCATTATTCTCTTAATGCATCCCAGTAGACCTCGAGGAAGCTTGTACCGTTAGGTAGGACCCAAAATGATTTTCGTTCGGTCATTTTAAATGTAACATGGGTTTCGCCTTCATCTTACCACGCAATGATGCGGATAAGTTAATCTGCTGTGTAGGTTGTACCCACTGCGAGACAAACTAAGGACCAACCCGAACAGTGCATCTTTTTCGACGTTTTATAAGTGTCTAGGTTTTATTTGATTTTGATTTTTGAAATTGTTTGGTCTCACTTACGCTAGGTTACAGTTACAGATGTACGCTTTTAAAGTCAACCCTTTAATTAAAAGCGCACTGCTGGGTTGTCCACTCTCAGCGCTGTGATCAAATAGTGTGCTTTTAAATTGCAAGACAATTAGGTGCTATCTTGTGTAAAAACAGGTATTATGCCAATGTTGTCAACTTGTATTTTCCTAACGTAGTAATTCCTTAGCAAGAAGTGGAGGGAATTTAGTCCAAGTCACAATTTACGCTAAAGTTCTTGAAGAGCTCTAGGTACTGTCACATGAGTAGGTAAAGGGAAGTACCTACTGTACAGAAATCGTTTTAAATAACAGTTTAGAATGAAAATAAAGTGTATGGGAACGTAGCGAAGTGTCTAAAAAAAATAAAAACAAGTTAAGGAGAAATAGAGCACCTTGAGGTCGGGCGAATTGTTGTTATAACATTTAAGTATTCGCGGTACCTGCGTAGCGAATACTGCAATATTATAAAACTAAGCTTATCATCATTTTTTACCTATTTTTGCTTCTAATATTAGATTAAAAACCGGCCAAGAGCGTGTCGGGCCACGCTCAGTGCAGGGTTCCGTAGTTTCCCGTCCGTCACAATAAGTGTTCCCACTTATGAGTTTAAAGGTGGGTATCCAATATGTTCGCGCTCCAGCAGCGCTCCGCGCTCCTGTAACTGCAATTATTTTGTACATATTTTTGTCTTTTTTGTACAAAAACTGTTGTTTCCATCAAGTTCAAAATGATTTTCCTAGAAAGTCCTTATAAAGTTCTACTTTTCAGATTGTTTTCATATTTTCTAAACTTATGGTTCAAAAGTTAGAGGGGGGGGACACATTGTTTTTTACTTTTGGAGCGATTATTTCCGAAATTATTGACATTATCAAAAAATTATTTTAGGAAACCCCTATTCATTTTTAAATACCTTTCCAACAATATATCACACGTTAGGGTTGAAATTAAAAAATAAATCACTTCCCACTTTACATATAGGGGGGCTACCCTAATAAAACATTTTTTTCCAATTTTTATTTTACCACTTTGTCGGCGTGATTGATATACATATTGGTACCAAATTTCAGCTTTCTAGTGCTAACGGTCACAGAGATTAAGCGAGGACGGACAGACGGACGGACGGACGGACAGACATGGCGAAACTATAAGGGTTCCTAGTTGACTACGGAACCCTAAAAAGTTAGTAAAAACTTAGTAAAAGTTCTCAATAAAAAATAAAAGCTGAGACAACGTTTCAGGAAATACGGTAACCCGCGTGACGAGACGGAGTATAGAATACTCGATGATCAAGCGCGCTTGATTATAAAAAGTTGTTAAAGGAAATATGTGCACTCTGTGGAAAGTAACATTCGATCAAACCCAAAGGCATTCTGGTCTTTCGTCACCTTTCGGCAAGACAAAAAATTCTAAATCTAGCTCTATACCATCCGAAATGAAATTGAACGATTCGACATGCAGCTACGGCCGTCGACGAAATATGCAAACTTTTTGCTACCCAGTTCTCGTCTACTTTATCTGTCACTAGCAGAAATGCTAACACAGCAGCGAATGTCCTAACGTTTCCTCAATTCGTGCTCAGTAAAATGAGTTTTACTGAGAGAGAAGTTTTTAAAGCACATAATACAAGTTAATGTTGTGTCAGTACAACCTTCTTACAATTAATACGTCGAAAACCTCATTCATGATTTCTCGATTCATGTGCCTCGGAAAGCACGTTAAGCAGTTGGTCCGGGCTGTCAATTGAAGATCTTTGATAGTCGTTACAGGTAGTCAGTAGCTCAAAAAGTCTGACAACCAGTCTTAGCAAGGGGTATGGGGGTGGGGGGGGGGTACTTCAACTGACTTTAAGACCATAATGTACCTACTACTATACTTATTGCATAAATGGTTATGATTATGATTATCGTATTAGCCAGTATTAACTGGGTTGTGGAGGTCAGATAGGCAGTCGCTCCATGTAAAATACTGGTATTCAGCTGCATCCGGTAGACTGGAGGCCGACCCCAACATAGTTGGGAAAAGGCTAGGCAGATGATATTTAAACCAATTACTGTAACTAAAACTAGAATAAAAGGAAGAGATAACATAAAATTAAAATAACAAAGTAAAGGTTCACACATTCATAAATTCCTCTCACAATACTTCTGACAAGTCAATATAATATTTTTCCATCCACCCGCAAACAAACCTTACTGTCGAAATCTGGCTATTGTACACATCTGCGTACCACCTCAGAGGATACAGGCGTGATGTTACGTCATGATGTTGTATAAACAATAAACACCCAAGCGATTGCAGCTATCACGACAGATTTGCCGTTTATTTTTGAAGAGTTCCATTTTATATCTCCGAAGATCAGCATCGTCACCAAATTTAAATGGGGCCGTCTCAGGAGTATTCCCTTTCAAATAATTAATATAATATAATATAATATAATAAATATAATAATTAAAATAAAGAATTTTGAGAATCGGTTTACAAATGGGAGAGAAATCAGGTAACAAACATTAAAAAAAAAAATACATACACACGAACATATAACCTCCTCCTTTTTTGAAGTCGCCTAAAACGCTAACGTGGTTTCGATAGTCAAAAAAGGTGACAGCGCAGAAACCAAAAATTATTGACCAATTTCTATCTTGTCCATTCTCAAAACTTTTTGAATCAATGATTTGCCCTATACTAACATCCCATTGTAAAGTACGGCTTTACCCTCAACAACATGGTTTCTGCAGCAACAAATCCACTGTCACTAACTTGGTATCATATACCAAGTTAGTAACAGTTGACTAAATTTGGATGAGCGTTGACTCAGGCGGTGTAGTGCTTAGCAGTGACCTGCCGTTTACCACACACATGAATAATACATATAATTAAAAAGGCAATGAAAATGCTTGGGTTTATAAAAAGAATTGGCAAGGAATTTAAGGAAACCTTGGCACTGAAAGTGCTATATAACACCTTTGTGCGTAACCTCGTAGAATACGCATCTCCAGTCTGGAATCCGATCTACAAAATACATACCTATAGATCGAATTGAACGCGTTCAAAAAAAAATTATAGAATATGTCGTTGGTGTGCCTTAACCTAATAAATAAATAAATTAACTTGCACGATCCAACGCAGTAAGCACCACCAACGCTGTGGGCAGCGAATAGTAAGCGAAAAGTCTGGAAAAACATTCCACGGCGAGACCGCACCGGAGCGGTAAGCGTTAGATTGGTGTGCTTACAGCTGTAAATTTACTTAGCTATTTACTCTATATTTGTACAAAATGATCTATTTAATCAAACTTCCTATACCAAGACCGTATTTCACCAAAAAAGCGATCAACCACTATATCACGTTCAAGAGCTAGTCATCTGTTATTAAATAAAACTGACTGCTCTTCAACGCCGTGTTGATGATGATCTCATGATGATGATGATGATGAATTCGGCCCAAGTGTTTAAAACTACAATGTGTCAAGATATAAAACTAATACCTCCTTTGGCACTACTGAATAAGTTTTGATTCTATAATATGTATTAGGTGTCATCAATTTTTGAAAGGAACAACCCGTGCTGGCATCTGGCCCGTATTTAATAATGTGGCAATCCGGTCGAATGGACGGTCAATTCACAGAACCCCGGTCCGCCGGTAATCCCGGATCGTGTTAACCCATTAATCGGGACTTAGCTTTGAGTAAATAATTCGCGATTTTGGCCACAAGTGTAATTAATATATGAGCGGTTCGGATTCATCGAATGTGATTCTAATTAGCTGTAATTCGTTAAGCCTGTTCGTATTTTACAACTAATAATTACGAAACGTTGAATCGGTGAAAGCTGTATTTTATAGCTACCTACGCATATTCATTTATTTGCGTTCCACAGTGTAGGTATAAAGTGTTATATTTACATAAAGTAGCTATGCCAACATGTTTTCACACATCACATAACATCACGCGTGTAATGCCTAAAAGTTTAGGCAGGTTTTATCTGTAGTAGGTACAACCACCGTAGGTTCGCCGTGTGGTATTCGGCAGAGTAGAATAGAACCAACCCATTACACTCACGGGTGTCGTCTAAGGCGACTAATGTGTGAGGCAGAACACCTTGCGCCTCCGTAGACCAGAGAATGGGCAGCAGCGTTTTCTGTTAGTCTTTCATCACTGCGATCTCCAATCCGCCTGCCAAGCGTGGAGATTACGGCAAATTCCTCCCATCATGGGAGAGGCTTATGTCCGGCAGTGGACGTTATGGGCTGTTGTAGTGTAGTGTAGTAGTTACAACCACAATTTTTCGGAAGTTTTGTTTATAAATCCATGTTACAGGGGTAAGCATTGCTACCAATCGAGCTAAAATCGAGACTCAGGGCTGAACCTATTAAAACATTTCTGAGCTTTTATTACATCGATGCATCGAGTTTAACTATGGTAGGTAATCATACTCAAACAGCATCAGTGCTTTTGTGTTCAGACTATCAAGTCAACCCGAATCTTTGTGAAAAGATAACTGTGCTCGTATCTTTAGGCTAAGGCGAATTTCCCGCGAAAGCCGAGCCGCGATAACACACACATCCTTTTTATGTAAAACCTTCCGTTTAACACGATTATAAAGAGAATCTCACTTTGAGCATCTAAAATTCAGCGTCGTTTACCCACAAAATCGTGTTTCCTAAATATTGTATAACGGTAAGTACAAAAGCTCACCACAATTCACCGTCACACGGCGATATGAAAAGTCTCTAGTCCCCTTAAACCTACCACCTTTTTCATGTTTTTTTTTCTGTGGCATACTTACGTTGTGGTTGTGGCTAGCTCTATGGTCTCATCGCGAGACTACGTACCTTTTGTTTTAGTTAATTACTCTTTTGCACTGTTTTAGACTTTCGTGGTTTTTCACTACACTTAAAGTACTTACGGGATAATATCCGTGATTTTCTTTTTCTATGGGCTCCCGCTATGTATTCCCGCGATCATGATGCATGCAACAGCGTCGAAATATCGGGAACACATAGAAAAAGAAAATCACAGATATTATCCCGTAAGTACTTTAAGTGTACTCTTTTGTCAATGTAACTGCAGCTTTGAGGTAGAAACAGTCAAAAGGTCCATAAAACTTTTTGTAGAACATTTTTAAAAGGTTCGTAAAGGCTGGGATGTCAGTCGAAGGAGCCTTTAAAAACTAAGCATTGATTCAAATGATATTTATAAAGTAATAGTATTGTTTCAGCATATTCAGACGTCTGCAATAATGAAACGTCTCAAAAACAACCCGCCAACTGTACAACATCCCCCAGGTAAATCTCCGCAAAGCAAACTGCGGTTAACTCCGAGAGTTATCAGAGCGAACAGTTAAGAAGTTCAGCATGGTGGTGGGCGGCTGCGTACCGCGCGGCAGTGTCCGCGAGGGTCGCGAGCCGGCCGCTCGTCCGCCCAGCCGCCCGCCCATATCACCCACATATCCGAAACACCACAAAACAAACTTTGTTTACCACACAACCACGTTGTAGAGAAGGGTTAACGTGAAACCAGTCCAGTTTCAATATACAACACCTATTAATTGTTAGTGACTTAGGTTAAATTTTCAATTCGGTAAGTGTACATTAGACGCGTTAAAATATTTTAAAATCTGCACTATACTGTCGAAGCTTGTGACTTTGTTGTAAGAAGTCTATAAATAGTCAGTGAAATCATTCTGTAGTGTGTCTATGGTAGTGTGTAATCCATTAATAAAGTTTTCCCGCCAACGCCGCGTAGCCTTCAAAGCCCTGAAAGCTTCAGGTGCAGTTGAATGTTTTCGCGATCGTCGAGTTTTGTCATTGATTTATTATTCTATAATAGGATTATACAATGAAATATGGATCACTCCACTGAACGTGCATTAGTTATATTGTATAGGTATTGGGAATTGTGTGCCATCTGTCTTTCAGTATTTACAAAAAATAAACACAAGAATGTCGTGTAAGCTACAAGCGGAAATCCCAATTCAATCAGTATCGTAAATAGAATTTTCTTCTCGCTAAAACAAACAGTAGAATTGAGTTTCCCGCTGTCGAAAGAAGAATCTCGTTAAAATAAACAGATGATTAGAGCGTAGTACACAAACATTCTCTTGTAATAATAGTCCAGTGAGCTCGAAATAACATCAGCTCACAAAGTATAATGGTGCGGCTCGTAGTTTTAAATAATAATACCAGTACTAATGGAAGCTGGATGAACTTTTCTCTTCTGTTGTCGTCTCTTCGAGCGAGCCAAAGGGATAGAGATGTGATTGGATTGCGGTGATCCATGGCAACCTTTTCATAGAGTTAGGGCTGTCGCGTACTGTTGTGATAATATCTAAGTACTCATTTATTTAACTTCTTATAATAATAAAATTCTTATAATAGAATAAAAAGTAGTAGGTTCTTACTCAGGTAGACTTGTGTCTGTCAGTTAATTTCTAGTTCTTATACTAGAACTGACCTAAGGTAGACCTACGCTTTTTCAGGGAAATCCCTTGAAACATTTCTTTGGTTTTCATTCGTTTTCAGATTTACATAACAAGTCAATATTTGTTTTTCTATTAACAAGGTGGCACTGAATAAATCTGAGAGAGGAAAACCTGAACTTTTACATTAAATCAAACACATGAAAAATTCACAAAACGGTCGCCAAACATGTTTTGTAAATATTTATTTTTGATTAGCAGACACAAAAAGTGCAGACATGGTGTTAACATACATCTTACAAAATAAATAAACTAGGTAAATAGCACAGCATACTTAAATCGTGATCATTTATTCTGATGATTATTATCAGAAGAACTGTATATCCGTTGATCTCTTCAGCCCATTATTTTTTTTTAGCTAAACCATACAAGTTTTAGAGCTCGCCAGAATCCGTCGGAGAAATTTAGCATATACACAACACTTGGTAGACTAAAAGTTAAACGTTGTTATATATGTTATCATATTGTATTCCGACGATGTTTCCCATTCAACATTTATGTTTGTACGCATTTCATTCTTAAAATTAATTAATAAAAGTAAACGCTACTACAAGGCAAGAAAGTTAGCTTGGTTCTCTTAAACTCTATCACTAAGGGTCTACATTTTAGCATCCACCTTTACCGTAGTAATACGCCATTCTAATGATGTGTTGACGCAGACCCGGTATCCTTTGTTTGTACATAAGCCGTAAAGAGCTTCGAAGAGAACGTGTGCATGATAGCTGTGTTCTAGTCGCTGATCTGTGTCTTAAATAATAAATATATTCACTCTGAGCTCGTACTAGAGAGTACAATAAATATAGGTGTTCAATTTGAACGTTTTTCACATTGTGTAAAACGTTCAAATTTACGTTCATCCATCATATATCTACTAATAACTGAATTATAAATTTGAAAGTCACTCTGTCTGTCTGTTTTTGTCAAATTTGAGTCGCCCACAGGTACCTACCTGTGGGCGACTCAAATTTGACATGATTTGGGATAGGACTTAGGACAGAATATTTCCCGGCAATACTTTTCAATGGGATCATTTACTGTTGCCGCACGGGTTTTGTGTCAAGTCGTGGTTAAAAGCTGTACTTAATGATATAATGACAAATAATTATACCCACAAATATAAAAATGGTAATGTAGTAAGAGCTATTCTGACAAAACAAATGTGAAATGAACACAGTGATGAAATTATCCTAATGTTAGTAAAACTGCTCGCTGAAAGGCGGCAGTTAAAACTTTTAAATCGATTCGTTTTCCCACTTATCTATGCGCGGCTGTGGTTTAAAATAAAACTTATAATTTGACCGCATCGCTTTTACCATGCAAACATTTTTCAGCCGATATCGGATGTCGGTTTGCGGAAAGTAATCCCCTGCTGACTATTATCTACATCTACAAGATAAACCATCTGTTATAAATGGCACGTTGTAGGCCACTCAGAACATTTTTCATTTTGCCATAATAAATTCCGCAGCAAAATAACACATTAATTACAATGTAACTCGATATGATATCTAACGACGTAACAAGAGCTACATAGGGACCCAATAGTTATACTTATAGCGCTGAATAGAAAAAAAACTGTAAGTCATGGGGAGAGGCCATTGCCCAGACGTGGGATGACAGGCTAACAGTAACAGTATACGTATACTACAACATCTAAACTTACACACCTATTAGAAAACAAAGCTTTTGTGTCTGTCTGTTTGATCTTCTAAAGTAAGTAGTACCTAGTAGAGAAACTAAATTATCTAAGTTTTAGATAATTTATTCCAAAAGGTTCGTGTGTACCATCAGATTTCCTAATTAAATATTAGTTTTTAATTAGGAAATCTCGAAAAGGCGAGTTAGTATCTTACAAAAAGAGAGAGAATTAAACTCATTTTGGCACAGTGCAAATACACAAATTCATGTAAATTTGAATCCGTAACAAACATATAGGTAACTAGTCTCCTCCAATAATCATTGACGTAGTCTCAAGTAATTTCCTGCAAGTAATATCGGAACAGATCATTGGATTCTGCAAACCTTCGGCATCTGCCTCAGACGAGATGCATTCACGGAGATTCTCTCACTAGCTCATGATGTGTGCTGTCGTGCGACCCCGCCGTGGATATCCGCTATAAATTATGTATTTATTGCAACTGAACAGCGTTTCGTTCAGTGATTTCTTCATTCAGTTATTCTCTGTGTGAGTTGCCAATTCTTTGACTAGCTTTTATATTTTCTAGAAATCGATGTTCACGGAATATTTTTGTAATTCTACACTATTACTATTACTATACTACACTACGCAACTACACTACGCTACTACACTACTACTATTACTACTATTACTATTTATTTTTTATTCGTGTACAAACGAGAAAACTAGGTCCATACTAAAATACAAATGCTTTTCACGACTAAACCACTGAATAGTTTGTTATGAACACTGAAAAATTGGTAGGAAAAGAAATAAAAATAACTACACACAAAGTCCCTGGCAAAGGCAGTTTAACTATTAACGCTCTTACTCCACACCCGCAGTTTCAGAACGACTTAACCTTGGCCGCAGCACTTCAAAGTTGGTTCGCTTTCCCGTGGCTCGCCTGTGTGTCGGGATCTCGGGATCGCATCTCTAGCTGCGCAGCATCTGAGCCCCGACCTTGACACACTCACCAAACAATCTCTCCCCTCTCCCCTAACCCGTAGAACGCACCAAAGTTTATCCCAAAATCAAGTAACGATTATAAGAATTTCTTTTCTAAGAGTGTGTGCCCGAAGGGTTCTTCTAAGACATAAATGACGAATTTTCTTACAGAGTTTTATCTTTTTAACCCCTGGAGGAAAAGAATTTTCAAAAATCCTCTTAAGTTAGGCTCTACGTTTTCTTTCAGTGAGAGTACGACTTTAAGATTTTGATCGAGATTTTTCCGAAGGTTATACAGACGAACTCAGTAGAGAGCTTATCTTATTTTAATTAAGATTTTTATTAACTTTTAACAAAGATTAATGTTTTATCTTGCTTTGCTATCGCCCATCACTTAATTGCAAAATAAAAGGATATCGCGAGCAATTTATATTTCTGAAATCAAGTAAATAAGAGCCGCAATAATTTATAGACAGTTTGCAAAGCAATTTAATTGAAATCTAATTAATTTAGCTTTACTAATTAATTCGAACTTCAAGCAAGAAAATAATTAAAGAACTTACATCATATATTATTACTCTGTTTTCTACCCACTCCGCACGTATTGTTAAAGTTAACTTTTAATTAATAGTTTCCAGATTGAAATTATTACTTTATTAATACATTTTTCCTTGAAAACCTAACTATATTTTTACAGATAAGTTCATAGTGCAAATGATCGGAAATTCCGCAAAATGTCCTCCGTATGTATCCGACTTTAATATTCGACACAAAACGTTTAAAATATATAATAAAATGGTTGGGAACGATTCGGAAGCAGCACCCGCAATACATACGTACTATTATGTATGTACGTGTGGTCGGAGGACACGTCCAGAAATGTGAAATTTATTTTATTCAAACATTATGATATCTCATTTTAAACGTTGTTATTTTAGTCTGAAATGTATTACTGGCGGACGTCGGGGATAACGAATACCTAAAAGATGTTTTAATGAGCAAAATTACTTCTGATGGTTATTCCCTCTATCTTTTGTATTCCAACAGGAAAGTAAGTACAATAGGCTCATTGTTAAATAACGTATTTTCCTGTTACCCGAGTACTAATTAAATATCAATTATTCATAATAATTTGTTATTCTATGGATTGTTAAACCTAGCAATAGCAGAAAAAAGCGCCTTGATCTTCCTAAGTAATTGTTTTTTTATTGATCTAGCCCGCCTTATTCACTTTTTCGAGACATTCGTTTTTTCGAAGCGACATTTTCGGTCAAAGTGCAATTAGCCCCGTAACCCATTTTGTTTCCGATGTATTCTTGGTAACCCAGTAATCAAATATGTGAAGTTTCATTTTTGCCCACTACATACCATCTGACGCGTTACAGAGCAAGCTAAAAAATCTATTTATATTTGAAACTTTCATCGCAGCACATTATGATGATGACAATCGTAAACATTCCGTCCGGTGCGCCTTAAACTAATTAATAACACTTTGTTGCTGTGGTGCTAACGAGCTTACATTACTTGAGTTTATATTTGCGTGACCTATTTACATTAATATAGATCGGTTGTAATTATAGAGATGAGCCTAAGGTACGTAGTGTCCTGCTCCTTTACTAGCGCAGTAGGAAACAAAAGAGCTCTTTATCCGGGTTAGGGTTGCTATTTCGAATTTTAAAAGTCCGCACAATTAGACTAAAGTTTGCAAAAAGTGTCCCATTTTACTTTAAAATCATTATCTATCTTATTCGTTCATACGAGTAGGTTCATCTTTTCTGTATTTATTGTACTCACGTTTTTTTTTTTTGTAAAGAATTCCTCCTGTAAATCGAAAAGTCAGAATGACAAGGACGGAAAAAGACATGCTAAAAAAACTGGTTTGAAGGAAACCCTATCCGGGATCATATTTTCCAATTCGTTCTGAACCCTTTCCGCGTCAGGACTAATTTGATCCGCTTTTGTGTAGCTATGGCTGACATATCCAATCAGCAAAGCTTAGTTTTTCCACAAAGTCATTTTCTGTATTCCGGTTTGAAAAGTAACCGGTGAACTTTATTTGCAGATAGGTTTTTCTAACTTAGACTTTGAGGTTGACAAAATACCTATGTCTAGTATCAGATAGTCGCTCCATGTAAAATAATGATGTTTTGCTTCGTCCAGTTAGACTAAAAGTCGAAACTTAACATAAAGTCGAGAAAAGGCTGGGCAGGTGATGAGTGTACTTGGCTATGTATAGGTCTACTTTGTGCAAGTTTGAGTGTAACAGGTGTTTAAAGGCGGTAAACATTTTCAATCATGTGAGATGTTGGCGCCGGCGCCGGCTCGTTAACTATCACATAACATAAAAGAAACTTCCAATATAAACTTTATGGTTGGTCTAGTTTACAGTGTTTTCCTGACTATAATTTACAGAGTCAAAGTGTTTCTTACAAAGACTCTTTTGAAGTTGCTGAAATTGGTGAACGATTACGAGTACGTAACTATGTTAGCTTTAAATCACAGTTTTACATTGCGGTTCTCGATGTCCTCTGATTTCATTTAATAGTGTCTAGCAACAACTTATTGTCCTCCAGCCGTCGTCCCAATTTTTTTCGGGACTGTGCAACATAACTAAATCCTCGTTCATACATATCCACATACATAACATGACGCCTTTAGTCCCTAAAGGGTTAAGCAGAGGTGTATCTACGATCTATGAAACGTGTACCTACTTCTCATTCCTCATGACTGCCAACATTTCGCCTGGCTCTGGGCTTCTGCTAGGCCTCGTAACAAGATACAAATTTCAATGTTCAATGCTGCGTAGGGTAATCTTTGATGCCTTGGAGTCGATCTCTCAACATTGGAACGTACGTACCTACGGTCGAACAAGCTATTTGGTTTACATTTTACAATGTGATTTGTGGGTTAAACTGTAAACCAAATAGCTTGTTTTACCGTACGTATGAATTTACATTGGGTAAAAAAAAAAAGTAGGAACTTTGACCCCCAATATCTCCGTAACTAGAATGTTCCCAGGTATGGTGTAGAACAAAAAAATGATCGCAAGGACGGGGAAAACAAGTGCCTTTCGGCTACGTTAAGAGCTTTTTTACAGCCTTTATAACACCTCCCACTCACTCCCACAAAAACTCACCACACATACATACATCATAAACACATTCACCCATTCACATACATAGGTATTAAATTGTTATTTTATACTATTTTTCCTTTCCTATTTCTTAAAATACTTAAAGGGTGTAAAACACCTCTTAACGAAACCGAAAGGCACTTGTTCTCCCCGTCACGCATCATTGTCATTCTACACCATACCTGGGAACCTTCTAGTTAACGGAGATATTGGGGGTCAAAGTTCCAATTTTTTGACAAGTTTTTTTTCAGCTCCATGACCCCCGTACTATTCAATCCATCCATCAGCACAATGCTTTGAGTGCGTTACATTGAGTTTTACCACAAAACTTGATTATACACCCCAAAAAAAAAAGTTGTTTCCCAACAACATTTTTTGCGTAAAGTTACTTAGTTTGGTGTACAGAATGCTTGGTTGGCGGCTTCGTGTTGAGGTCTTTTACACCTTGTATATAAAAAAAGGTAGACATCTACCAATCCGCACTGGGCCCGCGTGGTGGATTATAGCCCATTCCCTCTCATTGAGAGGAGGCCGTGTCCCAGCAGTGGGAACATTATAGGCCGATGATGATGATATAAAAAAAAAACATTTATTTTTATTATTATTATATATTGCCACACTCACGCTTATCCTGCGCGGTACGCAATTGCACTCGTCATTTTTTTTATGATAACGAAGTTTGCGATATTCTATGTACATAGTTGGCACAATCGGTGCAATCAATAATTCTAGCACAGGATTAGCAAAATGGCAAATCATAAGTTTAAATCTAAAAATACTGATTTCAGTTATTGCACGCTCAAAAGAAATGTTTTACGCCGAACGAGTGAAAAATTTCAGAAAAACTACCGCCTGGCTTTCTGAGCAAACACTAGCGCACAGAACAAACGGCCTAACCTATAATGGCCTAACAATACGAGCAGTAAAGATGAATTATTACGACCACATTCCTACTAATTACATTTTCTTCTTCCGCTGAAAACTGGAAAATATCTAAACATAATTATATTTACAAATGTATTTTATCCAGAAACAAACGATATACTTATATATCGTTTGTTTCTGGATTGTGAAAGTACTTTCATTGTATTTAGATCGGTTTTTTAGAGTTCCGTAAGTAGTCCTGACAAAAATCAAATCATCATCTTCTGCCTAGCCTTTTTCCAACTATGTTGGGGTCGGCTTCCAGTCTAACCGGATGCAGCTGAATACCAGTATTTTACATGGAGCGACTGCCTATCTGACCTCCACAACCCAGTTAGTATTGGGTAATACGATACCCCTTGGTAAGACTGGTTGTAAGACTTTTTGGGCCTCGGACTACCTAACGACTGTCAAAGATCTACAAATCACAGCCGGGACCAACGGCTTAAAGTGCTTTCCGAGGCACGGAGGTAACTCGGTATGTAATGGATGGTGACCCATCCACAGACCAACCTAGGCAAGTACGGCTTAACCTAACGATCGACCCGAGCGGCTGTTATTAAAAAAACAAATCAAATCATCTTAATTTGTGAACACAGGTATTAATTTTTTTATTTATTTATTTATTTCTCCATCTTACGACTATCTTTACAGGGTTACCTAATGCGATAGTGTACACAATAACAATATTAAATTTTGTAACTAATCACAAACAATATATTTTTTGTGAACTCACTCAGAGAACAATTGAATAAGTCAACCTCTATGAGGTTGAGAGTGCGGAGCGCACGCGTCAGTGGCGCCTCCCCTAACAGATTGGTCCGCGCGCGCGGCACCGCCAGCAAGCGTGGCAGCCGACGTCGCCCCACGTACCTGTCCGGAACACACAAACCTATGTTCCCTGAAATGTCCGCATCATGTATCTTCCCTCTAAGTACCTTGAATATGTACGAGATGAATATGTACGAAAATAAAGTTCATATTCATACATTTTAGTTGAGCTTTATGTACAAAGAACCCTTATTATAGTTTCGTCATGTCCGTCTGTCCGAGGTTTCGCTAAGAGACCGTTAGTAGGTACTACTCGTAGAAAGCTGTAATTTTGTAGGAGTGTGTATAACGCCAACAAAGTGGTAAAATAAAATTTTGGAAAAAGTACCTAGGGTTTGCTAAAACTATTTTTCGATTTAATGCTCCATCTACGAAATATTAAACTTTGAAGTGCAAATTTTTGTTCCAGTAGAGCGTCCCCCCCCCCCCCTCTAAAAGCTAAACTGCTGGCTTGAAAAATATGGAAAAATTATGATGAGAGTGCATTTTATGAACTTTAGAGGAAAATTATAGCGGTTAAGATAACTTTATTAGTTTAGCAGTAATAGTCGTTGAACTTGGGTGTTGGATAATTTTGTACCAAGTACAAAATCCTTAGAATAAACCGTTCTATATTGTGAAAACTAATGATATGATGATACTGAATGATACTAATATGTGTCACTGTTTCCGATCTCTCCGCTGGCAGAATAGTCGACATCGGCTCAGTGGGGATGCCAACTGTGGAACTAATGGCGCTAGCATCGCTTGTTGCAAACATCGTCATTGGTTAAAAATCTGTAATGTCATTTTATAGTTTCAAAATAGTTTGACCTCGTTGGTCAGATTGGGTCTAAGCTATGGACGCGCCATCTACAATCAGCTTTGACCAGCCTTCCCAGTTGGCGAAGCGGAAAAAAAATGTCACTAATTTTGACAGACTTGTCAGTAACAGCAATCGAATACAAGATAGAAGATAGATCACTGTCATTTGGACAGTGACGCTCAATGACAGGTACAGTCCTTTCACAGTAGTTTGACGTCTGACAGGAGCAACTCAACAGTGCCGACCGTGACGGAAATAAAGATCACTGTGATTTGACAGATTTGTCGGCAGCAGCAACCTTTGTAATTAAAAATTAGTGTGGTTTTGACAAGGACGTACAATAAGAAATAAACTAACTGCTAAAGAATTTTATAAGAAGAGATTATACCTATCTGCACAACAATGAGAACAAAGCCGCCATATTTATTTTTTCATTATACTAGGTACTTCCATTCTACTACATAAAAAAATCACAAATGTTTACCGATTTCGTCCAAACATCCTTGTGTCATTGTACTGTCGCCTGGTAGAACTCATTAAGTAGAGGAAACGACGTCTCATAGAAGGGGAGTGACCATCAGTGTTAACTGTCACCCTGTTTGTACCTAATGTGGCTGTGGGTATTAGGAAAATTAGGGAACTGCCTTATAAGTTGTATTTTAAAAAGAAAACTAAATAAACAATATATTATAAATACTCTGAGAGATTATCTTAATAATATCATTGGTTTTATCTCAGAACTAAATAGAATCGAGAGGATTGAACTTTTTATAAGCTACAGCTTTGTTTTTTTATAATCGTAAATTGATAACGATAACCGATAACGATTATAATTGCGATACCCACATCTGTTATCAATCAGTATACAATATAGATCCATGAGACTGTGTACCCACATATATTATATCGTCAAGACGTCAGTTGTCAGTAGGAGTACAGATAGATAAGTACCTAATTCAATGATCCCTATCAGTTTTGTTATTCTGAAAAAACTTAATTACCATCTGTTTAAAAGATAAACAGAAATAAAGTGATTGTTTTAAAGAAGCATGTTTCACTTAATACAACTGAGAACTGAATGCAGCGGTTAATTGAGAGAAAATTAAATTATAAGACCAGTTACGATGAGTTCCCGCTCTTCTTTGATTCTAGTTCACAGTTGTTCTTTAAAAGCGGTTTGAACTTAACAATACAACGTAGAAGTTGCACAATAAACAGTACTTTTAACGCAATATTTGTAATGAAAGAGAAACATTATAATATCAAACACGAGAGCTTTGTGTATTTTCTTTTATTGTTTGAATATAACGAAAATGTCACCGGTTTTATTACGTTGTGTCTATAAAAGTGATTTATTTCGGAGGCTATCAGAAGAAATGTTGAACTGCCCTTTTGCAATACCGTGACCTTTATTCTTATTATGGTAAGGTTCAGACACAAAATAACTGTACGGACTGTAGCCAAAAGGATATCACATGTCTAAGTGACGTATTTGTCTTATAGTGAAATGACAATTGCTAAGTTTGACACATTACACTTGTACCGACGCCACCTTGGACTTTGCAAGTACGTTACTGTTGTCCGTGACTTCGTTCCCGAGGAAATTATGATGTGAATGTGAGAAAAAAAACCTATGTGCCATTCCATACAATCATCTATCTCTGTGCCGGATTTTATCCAGATCCGATCAACCGTTCGTTCTTTCAGCGTGGTTGAGTAACAAACATCCATCCATCTAAACTTTCGCATTCTAATAGTAGTAAAATGTCGTTGGTTGTTTCCCTCCGTAGATCTGTTGTATAAAGCTTCTCAATCAAGCTCTACTTCCACATTTTAGTTTGCACAGATACCTAAGTAAAGCAGTTCTAGAGAGAGTTTCGAAATTCAATACTTTTTCTCTTATAGTCTTAACAGTTGTGCTAGTTTTCTGAGCGAAGTAGCAGCTCTATGCACACTATTGTTCTAGCCCAAAAGGCCATACAATAGACTATCATTAATACTAATATAAGTCCGGAAACCGTGCCCACTGCCCAGCTCGCGCGGTCGCATGGTTGCGTGGTTGCCAGGCTATAAACCCCGAATTTAATTCTGTTTATAGGCTCACATGACGTCACTCGGCTGTGATTGCCCGGGCGCACCCTCGCCCGCGCCTCCGCTCATGACCAGCTCTCGATGGCGCTGACACTGATTATAACCATCCTTTCTGTTTTATTATGTTGATAATGTAATTGGTTACATTATTTTATCTGTGAAAGCTTGCAGTATGTGCTTACATTAGAGTTAATGTAGTCGTAGTTAAATATTCATACCGTTTAAGTGTGTCCCCTACGTTCGTAGCTGTTTGAAGCTTTGATAGCCTTTATATACTGATACTGTTAGCCTGCGTCATCCCTCTGCTGGGCAAAGCTTTTATATAAGTACTTAAGAATATTTTGAAGTTCTTTCAACCTGTTGTCCTAATTTAGTTTGTCTTAAAGATCGCGTCGAGACGGACAACAGAAAGTTGTGCAAGTGCTAACTCTCTGTGCGGTGAGGGGCCTTTCTGGCAAAGGTTTAGATGTTTAGACAAGTTCCTGAAGGAATACATATTATTTAAAAACCCTGATAGACAACGCAAAAACTTAACTAACATAGATTTTCCAAGTTGAGTTCTTCTTTGTGACTAGGTACTATGCGGTCTGTCACAGAATAGTTCAGTGGGCACATGATAATGGCATTATAATTAATATCAGTAAAACTAAGTGCATGCTTATTCACTCGCCGTACCATAAAAATAAAAAAAATTGTTGACAGTGGGAGTGAAAGGTCATTCGTACGAATGTCTGCATAACAACAAACTGGATTGTCAATGTTCATATTTAGAAACAGTTAAATCATACAAGTACCTAGGATTAGTCATAGATAACACATTCACTTGGAATTTGCATGTCAACAACGTTTGCAGCTACGAGCCATTTTGGGTAAATTAAAGACTCTTAAACATGCTGTCAGCAGAAAAGTATTGTATACTTTATACTATGCACTGGCTGACTCAGTTATTGAGTATGGGTTGGGTGGATATGGCCTTACGTTCCCTACACATTTAAATAAAATTAAAATCTTGCAGATGCGGTTACTTAAATTACTTGTAGATAAAAAAACTAAAAAAGCCTAAATAAAAACTATGAAAAACTGTTCAAACTTTGTAAAATACTTCCTGTCCATCTCAAAAGTAAACTTAATATCTTGACTGAACAATTTAATAATGAGTATTACAAGGAGGAACGTAAGCATATGTACCCAACTCGTTTATCTAAAAAGAAGACACTTGTTCCTAAAGTCACAAACTACTTTGGTAAGCGCACAAGAAAATATGTGGTACCGTCGTTAGTGAATGAGCTACCCCCACACCTGATAAAAATAAATAAATAAAATAAGCCTTTATTGCTGTTTTACAATAATTACATTAACATTTGTTACTGACGATCGGTTTTAAAACAACAGCTTGTCCTTCAACAAAGGCCTCCTCCATAGACTTCCACCTATCTCTGTCTCTTGCAATTCTGGTCCATTCTGGACCGGCGACTCTTTTGAGATCATCTTCCCAGCGTTTCATTTCCTCCTCTCCCTTACTACCTTTGTCTACCTTTACTTCTTTTACCACCTGATATCGCATGTTAAATCTAAAAACCAGCTTAAAAATATTCTTAAAAAACATTACCTCTCATTGCGTCCATAGCTAATTTTGTATTATTTTTTCATAGGTGTAAAATGTGTTTCCTTCTGTAAACTCACTTCCTTTTTTTTATATTGTTTCTTTCTAATAAAAATCGAAATTTGTTATAATGATATTGTGAAACGAGAACACCTGCCCACAAACTGTTTTGCAGTTTGGCAGACTTTTTATATGTTATTGTTATACTTACAGATTTTGAACAAATAAAAAAAAAAAAAAACAGACAGAGAAATCGCAATAAATCTGTGACTAGGACTTAGTCACAGATTTATTGCGATTTCTTCAAAGACATCTTTGATTCTAGGAGGACATCTAAGGGCTTTCAGAATCCAAGTCCCCAATATCCCATTTTAAGAGCTCCCACGCATATTATAGGTACATAATCTCACTCCTTTTGCCCAAGGGGACGGACAGAACGCAACTAATACTTAGTTGCCTACCACTTATTCCCTTAATTAGTTTATCACTTCGGCGATAAAGTCAAGTAGGTATTTATGAACAAAATTAAACAGATTATCATGGCAATTACCTCGCTTTGTGCGTCAGGTATACGAAGCTGGCGTGGAGATTGGCTAAGTGACGTCCGCAGGGCATTCCGACATTTCCGACTCGCTGCCATCTATGAGCTCTAACAACACTTGTCTATTGCTTGTCACTTGATTATACTCAAATTACAACCGGTTACATTATCTCTGGACCTGGCGTCGACGACTTTTATAACAATGAAAGACCAAACGTAGCAATGAAATGTTCAAAAACACGCACTTTTGTTGCCATTACATGTCGTGATGTTTTCGTGCTATCACTGAACATTTCATTTACTAGTAGTAGTAGGTAGAAAGGTATAGCTCACGGATACCCTTTGTGTTGAAAGATGATATTGGTGTCGATTCTATTGTGCACAAACTAAACTTTATTTAGGCTATTGCTATCTTTTTCTCTCTGATAAAACGAGAAAGAGACGGACGTAATTTAGAGCTGTCAAATTTAGTTGGAACTGATATTTCTACTAGGTACCAAATAAAGAAGTATAGAAGAAGACGAAATGCTGCGCCGACCCCAAATAAATTGGCATTAGGGCCAAAAAGAATGTTCCATTTAAAGTGGGCCTGGTATTCAGCTGCATTGGGTTAGACTGGTAACAAAGGAAAAGTAAGGCAATTCATGATTTCCTAGAAATGAAACAAAAGCACTTAGCTTTTTCGACCACTGGGACCTCTTAAACCGGGTGCTGTGTTTTGTTTATGCCGTTTTCTAAGTGTCTTTGGGTTTTGTAAACCTTTGACCCCTTTTCTTTATTTGTTCGTTGTTTTTACAACAGGGTTTTGTATAGTAATAATAAAAGGATACCGACACATTAAAGTTTTGGGTTAAACTTGAGAATATTAACTTCCTTCTGAAGCCAATAGCAAGTTACCCATACCAAAATCAGTCAACTATTTTGCCATTTACAAATAATCCAGAGTAAAAAGGAACACCCTTTTAAATGTTGTAATTACCTCCATAAATAAATATTAGGCGTTAACAAGTCATACCTAAGTTGCGAAAGTCTTTTGTCGTGCAAACTGTTCCCACCAGAAGCGTTTACAAAGTTCGCTGAAAGAGTTTGTCTGAAAGTTGCTAACTTTACTGCGAGGGGATTCTTAATAAATGTGATAGTTGTTGGAGAACGTTTTAGTACTTACAAAATCTTTACTGAAACATGACGATTTGGTTCATTTACTTTTAAGATACAATTCCGAAGACAAGCTACAACAGTAGAACATGAGTTCAGTTCAGTTTCATGGTCCGAGAGACCACATGATTGCGGGGTCTTGCGTTTAGTATATACCTATGTTACACCTTGTATATTAAGATATGGGAAAATATTTTTTTTTAAACTAGTGAAGAGAGTTCCGCTGTTAGCTGCAGTATGCCGTTGCGGTCGCGGTAGATGTAACGTTGCGTTTGGAACCACAACACAACGGGCGTGCGTCTTTTTTTTTTGTTTCTGGGTGGAATATCCTCATGAATGTCCTGCGCCCTGGGGCGAGTGAAGGGGTCTGTCGGACTCTAACCGGCTAAAAACCACCCCGGTGTACCCTTTTCACACTTGCACCGGGGATCATGGGAACTAGTGCGCCTTCCACGATCCCCGGCAAGTCACCGCAACGCCACTGCTAGCTTCGGTCAGCCGCGAGCCGTCGCGTTCAGAATTGTACCTTTAACTAATGATAATCGTTTTTTAACGCATAACATACTTAATTACCGATAGAATTCCAATCACGCACATCTAATTAAGCAGTCAGCTACAGTTGTGAACTATTGGTTACCGATGCCATCTCGCGTTACCATTGGTCAGTTATCAGTCTGTGTCGGTATCTTATCAATGCTATCTGTATGGTGCTTCTTTTGATAGAAGATACTTCAGTCACCGCCGCGTCGGGTGTGATAATTATTGCCGTTTGTGCGGTGTGGTGACAATATTGGAGTTATGAAAATTAGCGCTGAGTTGAGAACTTCCTCCTTTTTTGGGATCGGTTAAATAAATGAGTGGTACCTATTAAGTGGTATTTCGTATAGTGAAGTGTTTAGTTGTCATACATATAGTGATTCTATGTTGGAGTATAGGTACAGTTAATTTTCTAAACTTTGGTACCTAGAGTTAATCTCGTTTCATGATACTTAGTAACATTTGGACTGTTTACCTACCCTCGTATGTTGTGTGTGTTAGCAATGTTAATCACTCATATAAATTCCGAACTATCCACTGCAAATATTTGTGTTAGGTTTGCTGTTTATTTGTTTAGCTACATAAACGGAACATCTTATTTCAGGCTAGTTATTTTCAAACAGCTTCAACAAATATCATTCAACATCAGCTAGTATTGGTTAGCATTTCAAATATGGAACGACCTCTGTTACCCTTCGGGGAAACAGACGTGGTATATGTTGAGGAAAGTAGGCTTTGACAGCTGCCTCACTGAGTGTATTTGATTTCACTTCTATAGGTACGTAGGTAAGTAGAAACCGACCAGATGTACTCGCATCTAATAAGTAATATTTGCTAGTGAAAGGCCATTGTTTGCATTCTTCTCTTGTTTATTGTAAAACGATTAGCCGCAGTCAACAAAGTTGATAACGTAACCCTGGGTGCGACTCACTTGAGTTTCATGACTAATACAGCTATAGTACATACGAGTACTACATGTCTGGTCCTTCAACATATACGTCAAGTCAGTTACCAAGTCAGTATTTTATTAGGTATCTGCAATTCGTTCTTTACCATGTAAATTATGCAGGCTATCACGGTGCAGTTTCAAACCTCCAATCAGCCGAAAGTAATTAGATTTTCCCATCAGGAAATTTTCTAGCACCTAACAGCTTAGATTAAAAATATTTATAGGGTAAGCTTTAGCTGAGAATTTTCCAATCTTATTTAATTTTAATCTCACTCTCTGTTGCGTGTGTGTTTATTATCAGCTTCAGCGTTTAGTGTGGGTTGTAAACACACACATAACATTGTTTTACTGTTTGAGAATGGAAAAATTTATTATACACACTTGGTTTAAGAAATGCACAGACTTTTCTTTTTCTATTCGCGGCCTTATACTATTACCCAGCGCTGCAAAGAATACTCCTACCTACTTCCTTTGACGTCTTTTTCACAAAGCTTTTCTCGCCTCTACAAAACCTGCGCAAAAACAGTAATATTTAGAACCACAAGTCCTACAGACTTACGACATTAGTATTAAACTTCAAAAGTCTTGCAAATACTTGGCAATAACTTTAAGATAGATAAGAGCGGCAGCGGGATATGCTTAGCGCGCATTTACTTACAGCTTACTTGAGCAAGCACAAGGTTGGTTAGCGCACTTAACACCAACCTGCAAATAACTTTACAAAGTCAAAGTTTAACTTATATTACTTAGTCAACGCATGTAAGCATACCTGCGAAGGGGATAAGTAACAGCCTAAGTTCAACTCCGTTTTAACCCATCTTGAGCGAGTGCCTACTGAGTGATTAGATCTTTGATATCTTTTGCTAGAGAGTGCCTAATGTTCAGCAAGTATAAAGAAGTTTATTCTGGCTGATATTATTGATGGCACTGACCATGTTACGTGTTGTTTACATTAGTCTACCGCCATGCTAGGTTTGTAACATTTAACAAGTTCACATGTTTCGTTTTGATGTTTGTGTTATCGTCGCTTACTCATAACGTTAGCACCTTTAGTTGTCGACAACACTAATAGACTTGGTACAATGTCATTTAGTATAACCTAACCTTTCTGTTCCCCGTCATCATTATCTATCTACCTTTCCCAACTAGAGCCTATTCAAATCCTTGTTTCTAATCGAGGCTATTTTCATTCAAACAAATTTCATCTTTATAACAGTTTAAAGTAAGTTGATTTGTTAATGGCTCTATAAGAGCATTAATAAATTAATTACCTATTTGTATATTTTATAAACTAATCTCATTTAACGCAGGTTAACTTATCTAACGCGAGGTTAATGTTTACGGATGCAACAAGCTAGTGGAGCCACATAATCTCACAAACTACTGTTACACTGATCTTCACTTAGGCATCCTCTACGGGTTATCATATCACACAAACAGTTAAATGTATACACATACATACCAAGTCCTTGGCCTCAATCACATACCTACTTAGTTATCTGCTCAGCACATGCTGTCTGCAACTCCTTTGTGATGGCACTTCAAAGTGTGAGAGCCTTTTAATAGTCTGAGATTGAAAATATAAGGATATTTCATCGCCTTCAAATACATTTTTCTAGGTAGTTTATGGAAGGCAACGTCTGTGTTTTAGTGCACTTATACAGAGGATATTGAGAAAGCTACCGTGTTCTCCACAATTTATATTCGAATCAATTTGTAGGTTTCACTGGTCAAAAACATAATAATCGTATGATAAGTCACTAATTTACACAGGTGCTGCGACCACCAATGCATTTACCAAGCGTGACGATTATGGCCATACCAAAAATACTGATAAATAAGGCACTTTTCCTTTGTACCAGTTGTTAAGTCATTACAGACTAATTTATCGTAAAATGTTGTATTATTAAATATTGTTAAAACATTCAAAGTAAAATGAGCTTCACGCTACTTTACACATTATTAATTACCGACGAATATTAATTAGAACCAATTTCTTAGCAACCAAACTAATTATTTCGGTCTGCTGGTTTTAGTTCATGTAAATTAACAATAACAGATCCATCTTAACTTTATTAAAAATTGTGTTATTTACTAGCAAAATTAGTTATGGAATGTTAACTAGCGATCCGCGCTTGTGTTGTATGGCTACGACATTAAATAGAGATTCCTTTATTTTAGGATTTCAATTTTTGTATTCACAAAATAAATAATTCAAAATTGTTTATTTCTTTAACAAGATTATAACACTTAGTTTGTGATTGGAGCCTTCTTTTAAGCAAACAATGGCCGTATTAGAAGACTCCGCTCTTTCGTAACAAAAGTAAAAAAAAAAATAACATATTTGTCATAGGTAAATCCAATGATATTCCAATAAACAGATATATGAGTCATATAAAAGCAAAGGCAGCAACATACACTTTTACTGAAAAGGCAGTAGACGATTTTTTTGTTTACGTAGCATGTAGCAGTTTTTAGTTATAATAAGTAGCAAGTTTTTTTTTTTCCAATATTGGCCTGCTCTTGACCTCGATCATAGATAACGAATGATGTAAGAATCAGATATTTTGAAACAGAATGCTCCAATAAAGACTACAATTACTAAAATAAGGTGATACATTTAAGGTGTTGCTGTTTTTGCAACTAGTGTGTGGATATTGCTGCTTTTGCGCCATTTTTAATTGGATGTTGCTTTTGATTGATTGAAATAATGACGCCTGATTGGTCAAAGATGGAAGTTGCTGTCTATGCCACAACTACAAAGGTATGTTGCTAGTTTTGCTACCAATCTCAATTTAGAACATCTATTTTGTATAGAATGATGCTAGTTATTGGTGGTGGAAGTAAAGTTGACGGAATACTACCATACTGCATTAAAAGTTGCCAAAATGAAAAAATTGGATGTTGCTGCCTTTGCTTTTATATGACTCATATGTTATACACGTACAAAACCACCGAAAAAAGTGTTCCGCGGGGCAGAGCCACCTCAAATTCACGCAGTGACTCAGAATAAAGGCAAAACGAGCCAATTGGCCCGTTTTCGAGTCTTCACGATTGCGCGCTCACAACATATCTGTTTATTAGAATATCATTGGATAAATCCAAATAACATTTTCACGTTTTATCTAAACACAAAACTATACATAAGCCAATCTTGTCTACAAGATTGGCTTATGTATAGTTTTGTGTATGTGAGTGAGTGTGTGCATGTAAGTGTGTGTGCGCGTGTGTATGTGTGTGTTTTGTGTGCCTGTCTGAGAATATAGGTTATGTCGGGGGTTTCAAGAGCTCTTCCGTTTCCTAAGAAGTAAGTGGCTTGATCCATTTCAGTATATTTTTCTTGCATTCATAATATTGGTTTTTACCGAGCAGACCGTGTATTTAATTGCATTATATACTTAAACCTAACGTGATGTTATTTGTACATAACACCACGCTTGTAATCCCCGAAGGGTTAGGTAGAGGTGTACCTAATAGTACACCACATTTCGCCAGTTATGTTTGTAAGTCCCTTCTAATAGGTAGCGAGCCTATTGCCATCAACCGTGCACACATCCAGACTCAGTAGCTGCTACTGATAAATTCCTAATAGAAAAACGCAATTTAACTTTGCCCTACCTGGGAATCGAACCCAGGACCACATGCTCAGCAGTTGCGCTTGCGACCTCTACACCAACAAGGCAGACATTGTCAATGTTATTTGTATGGTCTACACTTCCGAATTCAATTCTTTAATTGATGGTAAATACCACGTCATATTCCGTTACGTACCTACTGAGAAGACAACTCTTCTCATCTGCATAAATTAAAACTTCTCCATCGGCAGCTACAATAAAAAACAACAAAAACAATAACCTACAAGTCTGATAAAGGTACTAATAAATAATCTCTTTCTCGTGCAGAGAAAGGTTATTAATATATGTAGGTAAGGTTATTGGCAAACCGGTTCTCGCAACAACCGCTCGGCGTACGCGTCGTCGTAATCTCATTAGGTACACGTCATTGTTTATCTTCGGCACCGGTAGTTAGGCACTAAATAACTTTATTTGTCTATCCAGCGCATAATAAATACTGAGGTAGGTACTGTTATTTATAAACATAACCTAATTTCACGCCTGTAAACTCTGAAGTGTTAGGTAGAGGTGTACCCAATGTACACCCACATCTCGCCAGTTATGCTTAAGTCCCATGTAACAGGAGGTGAGCCTTTTGCCATCAACCGGGCACAAATTCAGACTCCATGACTGCTACTGAGGAATTCCTGATGGAAAAACTCAATACCAAATTGCCCGACCCGGGAATAGAACCCAGGACCCTATGCTCAACAGACGCGCTAGTGACAACTACACCAACGATGCATTATTTATTATAGGTGAGTAATCATTTTCATCAAGAGAGGATAGTATAAATGCCAGTTTTAGTTGATTCGATATGGCTGAAATATCACATAACTTATCGCAAAATTTAATGTAACCCATGTTTACTGTATTATGTTCCAGTTTTACAAAATACCTCATTACTTCAACTTAAAGTTAACTCTGTGAGCTGGCTAGCCAACTTGGACCACTAACTAATTCCTAATTCTTTTTGCCAAGGACGAAAGTCATTGAAACTTTAGCTAACTTTACGTGAATTTTTTCGATTTATGAAGTAGGTTTTAATCCCGAAACGATTAATAATACATGACTTACATTTTACCAAATATGCTGTAAGACTAATAGTAAAATAAAAGTTTTAAACCATTTGCATACTTTAGATGCGCAGAATAGTCTCAAAGACCTATATTATTTTAGTGCTACGAAAATGTGTTCGTAGCATTTTCGTAGCACTGAAATAATTCTAGCTCTACGCAGACATATGGAAATAGGGAGATACGAACTAAGGATTTCAAGAACTCTTGTAGTCGTAGCAAGCTCTACTCTAGAACATTCGTTTTCGTGGAAGCAATCACTTTTGTCAACTTGCTTAGATTCAGAAAATAAATATTTGCGCACTCGAACGTACCTCTGATACCTAGGAACATACGTTTTTCAGGAAACGCATTTTCTATAATTAATATTATGAAGAGGAAAGATTTGTATTTTTGTATGTAACGGATAAACTTAAAAACTACTGGACTGATTTGAAAGATTCTTTCAGCAATGGATAACTACATTATTAGCGAGTAACATAGGCTATATTTTATCCTCATACTCCCACGGGAATGAACTACGCGGGTGTAACCGCGTACGTCCGCTAGTAATTTATAAGCATACTGGCTTTTCTCCGCGGCTTCACCAGAAGTGGAAACATACGAGTACCTAGCACCGGGATAATAGTGTCGGGATAATCATTTGTAGTAACTCAGGAGTATAGGATCTACTTACATACAGTATATTAACGATGCAGATGTTATGGCGTGTAAAGGTAACAGACAGATGGAAACAGTTACTTTGGAAACTGAAACCGTCTTTATATCACGCGTGGCAAGGTAGTTTTTAGCCAGCCTTACACAAAAGGTCCGATTGAAGTATGGAAGAATATGCTTCCCTGGTGTCTTGAAGCGTGACATAATCCTACAACTTGTGAACTGTTTTGGCCTCGAAGTGTACACTTCCGTGCAAACATTTACGAGATTTCTTGAGTAAGTAATGGTTCATATTCCTGTGGTCTAGAAGTTTGTTTGGGTTAGGTATATTCACTCAGTGATGCCTAAGTGGTGCTAAAAGTCTGACAAAACTACAGGCTTCAGAGATTAACCGTAACTTACGGAGATAGGCACTCGGGACTTATTCTATTACATAACTTAATACCTGCTTAGTTGGTCTTAGTTTTCGCAAGTGCTTTTGCTAAGCACAAGGTCGTGGGTTCGATTCCTAGGTCGAGCAAAGGGTTTTTTCATCAGGAATTCCTCAGTAACGAAGGGAACTGTTTGCCCGGTAGATGGCAACAGACTCGCCCCCTATCACATGGGACTTACACATGACTGGCGATTTGTATGGGAATACAATAGGTAGTAGGTACATGATGTTATGTCGAACGTAATACTCTAAAGTTTTGGCAGACTACACGTGTCTAACCCCCCTGATGTGTTGTGTGGTCATTACGCAGATACGATGACAGCAGTTCACGACTTCATTATCATCCTAGGTTATTTACCCATTCAGGAGTAGGTATTTAACTTCAAATATCCTTCTAAGGAACTTGACTTCAAAGTGACAAATTTTTATCTTTGTTTTATTGGCTTTAACATCCACAGATGGTTCGAGTCTCGATCAAAAGAAAAAGAAAGTCGCTCAAAGAATCGATTCTTATTTATTTTTTAAGGTAGGCACTTATTCCTCTCTAGATTCCTACAGACTATCTCTTTACCTTTACGAGGTACTTTCTGAGTATCTACTTATAAAAACGTACTTATGAAATTCTTGCTGGTAGGTAATTGAAATGGCGCGCAATCTTATCTCAGTTTTTATAGAGACGATACCTTAAAAATGTCTGCAGACTATATTTTCTTATAGAACTAATTTAATAGGAAAAATCCTTTATGTACTTAGTCATGTTATGGTTTTTATTCAATATTCCAATCTAAAATAACTACTATGGTTTACAGCCGGAAATATGGCGCATCGTGGTTAAGATTAAGTTAGTCTTCATAGTCTTGTCACTGCATGTACTGACAATCCTTTTCAAAGAGCCTCGATGTATCATCTATTTGATGGTTTGGTTTAAGAATTGAATAAGTAATTGAAGTTAAGGGGTCGTCAAACTCTTATTGAGTTTTTAATGTGGAGTACTACTTACCTACCTGCTACCCTGGCGTTTCCCCCTTAAGTAGTTTGACTAGTATTCTATTCAAATACTGAAATCAGAAAGTGGTAGTAGATATAGGTATCTGAAGATCAATTCTATTACCTATAAAAACATTCATGTTCTTATCTCGGCCTCAATCTGCAAAAAAACCCTCTTCTCCTTTTTTGACAAGGCTGATGAATTTCCGACTTGAATGTGATCGTTTTTTTACGTACCCCAGTTATTTTATACGTTATATCTACCCAACAGTACTTCTATACATAAAACAACAACATATTAATCTAAAACCAAAAGACGTGCTCGAAACTTGAAGGCTGGACATTGGTGCAAGCGACTAAATTGTGTTCAAGTGATTCATCGCGTGTTGTGTATCGCGCGAGTGTCAGTGATGCGAGTGTGAGCCAGTAATGTTCGTGACATGGCGTGGCCCGGAGGCTCCGACGGCGTGGAACTGCCACTACACCACGTCAACAACAATGAGGGTGACAGGCTTGCTGTGCCCAACACGACTGTCCTTAATGGACAACAGAGGACGAGTAAGTACCTATTGTTAGATAAGGAAACTGTTAATAGCATTTAATCGATCTATAATTAAGCATTGTTCCTTTTAACGGGACGCGCATCATCTATGTGAGAAGGAACTCTGAAACTGTTTTCATTACATCGGAATAAGTCTATAGAATAGAATAGAATACTCTTTATTATGTACACCATAAAACGTACAGATACAAATGTAAAACATTTTACAAGGGGTGACACAATGAGCGGTCTTCCTCAGTCTATTTTCGGTTTTTAAATGTTTACAATGTTAATCTCGGGTGTAATATCTAAAATAATAGTAAATGTGTTCCCGGTGGTTTTTATTTGTCAAACACATTCTCAGAAAATACTTTTACTTGGGAGAATATTGAGATCGATTTATTAATCAACTTGGATGAGTTTAAAACGTGGTATAATAGTTCGGAAGCCATACTAACGATAAAAGTCTTGGTTGACATTTCCTGTTCAGTAAGTTGGGACAAATTAATTCAAACTATTCTATTCCTGTCTATTTGTCAGTTTTAAATAAACCGAATACAGATCATTTTCAACCCTCGAGAGTCCGGGGTACCGGGGATCAGGGCCAACAGTCAATTGTTTAAAGTTGCAAACGATTTCAAGTTTGCGTCGAATTTAATCAACCTTCAGCTTACCTTTGAAATAGGGAAATAACATCTTCCAGTGAGGAATGCCTGACCCTGGTCTCTGTTCCGGTTGATCAGGCATCCCTAATTAAGATTAATTTGACATTGCAAAGTTTTCCACATTGTATTTATCTACGGACGGAATATTAAATTGCTAGTTACCTATGGTTACCTGCGCAAATTATACTTTCACGGCGATTCAGTCAGGATGGCTATATTTTTGTATAATGCTAAAGCAGTAACAAAAAAAAATCTTTCCATAGACACGTTATTATGCTGTCATCATGGTAGGTGAAAAGCTTTTCTTCACAATGGATTTCCAGCTGGGATAACCAAATCTGCATTGTCAACGCGCAGTGCATTTTTTTTTCTAGGTGTCGTATTACCCAGTACTAACTGGGTTGTGGAGGTCACATAGGCAGTCGCTCCATGTAAAATACTGGAATACAGCTGTATCCGGTTAGACTGGAAGCCGAGCCCAACATAGTTGGGAAAAGGCTAGGCAATGATGATGAGCCTTGATAAAAAGTATGTTTAAAAGTTTGAAAACTCGAATTTGTCCGAGTGTTTGTACCGAGTTATAGGTACACACCCAGCTGGTAAATCTATCCCTTCGTGAGATTCTCGCAGCATCATAAGTACAGTCAATGGGTGATCATCTTCCTATACTTCTGCCACGAGCTTCAGCCTGTAATGTTCCTAAACTGGCCACTTACTGTATGCCGTAATCCATCTCCAGTCCAGCATAGCTATCCACAACGCTTCGATTCGATTTCGATTCGACAAGTCGTATGTCTGTATTTTTTAACCAACTTCAAAACAGGAGGAGGTTATATGTTCGTGTTTGTGTTTTTGTTTTTAATGTATATTACCTGATTTCTCTCCCATTTGTAGACCGATTCTCAAAATTCTTTTTTCATTTGAAAGAGTATACTCCGAGGTGGTCCCATTTAAATTTGGTAAAGATCTGATGCTGATCTTCGGAGATATACAATGGAACTCTTCAAAATTAGACGGCAAATCTGTCGTGATAGCTGCAATCGCTTGGATGGATGGAAAAAGCATGGCATTGGCATGTCAGAAGTATTGTGAGAGGCATTTATGAATGTGTAAACCTTTACTTTGTTATTTTGTATATTTTAATTTTATGATCTCTTACTCTTTTAGTTTTTTAGTTTTTAGTTACAGTAATTGGTTTAAGTATCATCTGCCTAGCCTTTTCCCAACTATGTTGGGGTCGGCCTCCAGTCTAACCGGATGCGGCTGAATACCAGTATTTTACATGGACCGACTGCCTATCTGACCTGCACAACCCAGTTAATACGATACTCCTTGGTAAGACTGGTCGTCAGTCTTTTTGGGCCACTGACTACCTGTAATGACTCAAAGATCTTCAATTGACAGCCGAGACCAACTGCTTAACGTGCTTTCCGAGGCACGGAGGAAACTCGGTATGTAATGGGTGGTCACCCATCCACTGACCAACCTAGGCAAGCACGGCTTAACCTAAAGATCGACCCGAGTGGCTGTTATTATTTAGCCACGAGTTCCTCCTCTTGGTTTAAATATAACCGTTGTAATTAAATAAATAAATAAATGTTAAGTTCCATTTATTGGGGATAAGCCTATTACCATGACACGTATTGTTAATAATGTAAAATAAATTCATGGCGATTTGTTTGGGAACAACTAAAAATGGAAAAATAAATAAAAAACTTTTTTGCAAAAAATAAAACCGACTTCAAAAAAAAAACAAAAAGAAAAACGTTATTTTTCACTTTTTTGTGTTTTTCTTTTAGTTTTTTTTTTGTGTTTTTTTGGCATTACATAGTCATACGACTTTCCGAATCGAAATTGAATCGAAGCGTTGTAAATAGCTATGCAGAACCCACTGATGGTCAGATGTCATTGCACATATCTCCGAATTTACAATAAGTTCCAGACTGATATGTTTATTGGTAGATATTAATTAGTAGATCGTAATTAAACGTTGAGTAGTTGTTCGAAAGTCATAAACTATTGGGAGTTTTGGTGAGCCGCAGTCACCGCAGTGCCAGTTATTACGGAGGACGCCAATTACAACTGTGAGTTATCGCTCTTCCTACTCCGAGTTAATTAACGATCTACTCACTGCAGTGCTAATTAACTGATCCTTTATGTATGCTGAAGTGAGATTTGTATTTTTGAACAAGGATTTTCAATTCTAATTATATGCAAGGAATTTTGGCAGTCATGCCAGCTGTCGATATAAGTTAATTAGATCATGCATAAAAACCAGTACTACACATAGATAGAGTAATAAACATGCTTTGTTGTATACCAAAATAGTTACACAGCGCTCTTTATATCTATGCGTACACTGGCAACCCGCATCTGTCTGCATAGCTGAAGAGAATTGCGGTACAAACCTGTAACCCAGTCTAGTGGTAATGTGCTACCATTACCGGTGTTTCTACCGTCCGGCCGTATGCCGGGCTCATTCACCGGTCACTCGACATCGAAGCGATCAGTTACGGCTCCTAGACTCGTAGACTTAGGCCCGTAGCTGACTGCTACGCCGTAGCTGCGTAGCTTTGATGGCATATTATTTGTGTACATAGCAAACTAGCAAGTGCAGAAATGTCATATTGTAAGGCAACTAACCTACATAAGTACTTCAACTCTTGCCTTTGTCCCATGGGGGTAGGCTAAATATATGAAACCCACCTACTACGATCCTAAAATACTTCTCTCGCGTGGTCTACGTTCATAGATCTGGTCATACACGCACGCCGGTTGCAAGCGCTACACACCTGAACCTTCTAGAGAACCTTACCATAAGGTCTTCTAGGGCGTCCCCTCCCGATGTTCAGACAAGAAACAACCATCAACTATGGAAATGATTATTTTATTTTTAGGATCAAGTTATCAACTGCTCTTTGGGAACCGATGTAATTATTTTTATACGAACTCTGTCTCAACTTTAATCTGGAAACTTCTTAAAGATAGTGTGAGCGTTGTCAACACAAAGGTACACCGAAATGAAATCGCTGAACCAGGCGATGAGATTTAGAAAAGGAAAGAAATCTTGAAAGAGGAATAACATTCTTTAATAGTATAGGCATGCATTTGGTCTCGCTTATATTTAGTTAGTGAAAACGAACATACGGCTACTTACCTACATACCCGTAAGATCACCTATCCGATTTATGGTTATATTATGTCCGATGTCTCCAAACATAAGGTATCTATAAGGTCTGGAGACGGATTAGCAACACAACTCACCTGCCCAGCGGCTCATTTGTTAGCCTAAGGACCACAATGTGTACATGCTTGAAGGATGATGTTACCTGCCAATAATGAAGATGTGCATCCATCTACCTAGCGTAGCTTGTTTACATAGCTCATACTTGTTACGATGAAGGCAGACACTTATACATCTGCTTTCAAAGAAATATGAGTCAGGAAACCTTTCAATATTGAAATATTTATCCATTTGAAAATTCCACGTTATTTCTTCTTTCCACATAAATTCCAATTTGAAAATAACGAATAGATTTTCTCAGTATTCACTAACAACTACATTCGAAAAACGTATAAAAACAGACGAAACAGTTCAAAAATTCCATAAATTCTTCTCTTTGTGACTGAGGCGTATTGTCCCGAACTCTCTCGGAATTTATGTCACCATAGTGACATCATTGTAGGACAACATTCACGTGGGAAGTAACACCAAGGGTTGTTCCGTGCTCGGTGACCGAGATTTCTTTTGTGTTAACTTCTATTGATTGTATCGTTGTCACAACAAATTGCCATTAAAAATGCTGTTCGTTGAAACTTTCACACAAAAATTCAGCATGTACCAGAAAAGTGTGGTCATATTGAGAGTGCTGGTATAGATAGACTGAACAACTTTCAGTATGAGACACACTAACACACGCTGTATCATATGCAAGCTCCCCGATCAATTACATTCACGCCGTAGATGATGGATCACAGCAACACACCGCATTTACCCGAACGCCATTATTCGCACACCACAATGACGGTCACACTGATTACAGACGACTTAATAGTGTCCCGTCTTCGAACATTATCCAGCGACGTTTGTATCAAGTTACGTAACGGATCACTGTGTAATTGGCATTTGTTCAGCATTCACCTTGCAGTAGGGCTTCGCTGACCACGGGGGCGCCCGGCCAGTCGGAGCGCGGCCGCGGGCTCAGCACCATGCTCATACAAATACTGGTGTTCATGTACATCGCTACTTGCGTGCTGTTCTACGTGGCACACGTCATCGACTATTACTTCTCGGTTCTGTGAAGCTTCAGCTATGTTCTGTGTATCCAAGGTCAGGTAGACCATGCGGAGGACGGTGAGGGCGCTCCTCCGTTTCAAAAGGCTCGGTGAGTAGTAATAATAATAATAATAAAGAGCCAAGAGCCTCGACCAACATCTTAGGAGGCTCTCGCTTGGCAGCTGGATCAAGGGCTTGATTCAGAAAGCAGTACTTCTGGACACGGCACGTATTGTTAGGAGGTTCCTCTCTCAAGAGCCCTGACCTCGGACCCTGTTCCCAGCTCTGGTGAGCTACAATTTTTTATATTTTTAAATGTTTTATATATATATATATTGTTTTAATTAATATAAAAAAAAAATATAAACCATTTATTTCAGGTAACTAAGACCCATAGATAAATACCTTAGCCTAAAAATACATACTAAGAACAATTTTTTGTTAGTTTAAGCAACTTAAAAACTATGCTAGCACTTCACTTAAACTATGACACACGAAGTGGCGGTGTCGTGTTACGCTGCGCGGTGTCACGTAGCCTGCCGCGAAACTGACGGTAGACTACACCCTTCGGCCAAAACTCTTTATTGAGACACTTGTCGAGATGTTGTCTCGGAACTCGCACCACAAACGACTTGAAATTGAAGTTGTTGAAACTTGTAGTAGTGCAAGTCGCCTCAGGATTGTCGTCACATTATCAAGTTTTGTAATGCGTCAAACTTTTAACAATGTTCTTTGTGCTAGCGTGATGGTTGCATCCACATACTACCTTCACTATTATTAAACTTCGTGAATGTATTTCAATGTGTTGATTGTTTTTGAAAACATTGCCAAGTTTTTAATATGAAAGTTCTAGAAGCATCATATTTCCGTTTCTGCTCAGAGGTAGTAAATCGATGCACAGTTTAATTCCGTTCCGTCCCACTTCGCATCTGACGAAGCAGATCATAATAACGGAGTTAGGGTAGTGTACGGGAGTGTCGATGTCATGTTTAGCTCCTGTCACTTCACACGTAATGCTTGTGCAAGTAGTTTATACTTTTGGCGTGAGGCCAAATCTAACGGTGGGTGAATATCAGCAAAGAGCATTTTTTGTCAATTTTGGTGGCGAACTTTAATCTTCAGTTTTCGTGAAAAACAAGGATTTGGTATAACAATGGAAAGTCCAAGCTTAAAGAATCTTCAAGAGGCCCAAGAATATCTCTATAACTTTTTGAGATATTTAAGTTTAAAGTGTAGTGAGGCCACCAAAATTGATAATCGCCCACCAAAATCAAAAGTGCCCACCAAAATTGAAAATCAGACCACAAACCTCAATCTCATTAATAAAGCTCAATGTAACTAATCTCACAATCATCGCATGTACTGTATATCTCGACCTGATCCCGAAAATGAGGATTCCAGAACCACCTTAACCGTCATTTCACAGAAGACCTGTCAACATTCAGCAAAAACTTAATCTTTAGGATACTACCCTTTTAATAATAGGTCTTATTTACTCCCAAGTACATAACATTTAATTGTTCGCTAATGAAACTGTCTTACAACGTAAAAAACTGGCTATGCTGGCAAACAGTACGTGAAAACGCCACCAAAGCCACCGAAATTGAGCCACCAAAATTGGAACCAGGCGAAAAGAAAATCTTTAAAAATAGGTATAAATACCACTGATTTATGCGTTACCCAAATCACTAGCGATAACGTGTAGCTTACTATTAAAACACCGTAAAATAAACAGCAAATCGATCCACCAAAATTGAACAATTCTTGTCCCCCGTGCCACCCAAGATGAATACTTACGTTTTTGGCGGGTTATCGCAGCACTAATCACACACCTGTTACAAGCAAGCCCAGCGGACGACTGTGAGGTGCAAAATAAAAAAAACGCGATTGGTCGCACACGCACGAAACTATATGTTATAGTAAGTTGAAAAAGTGCCACCAAAATTATGTGTTTTGCTTAGACAAACTTTGATCGAGTGTCCTGTGCTGTTAAATTAGATTTTCTAATATAAACTAAACTAAGGAAATGGTTTTTTTTTACTGTAGGTACCATAAATTGTTACTTTGGTGAATGCAATTATATCAAAAAATGGAACTGGGACAAGCCACCAAACTTGAATTTTAAGGCGATTTTTTTTCCTGATTATTTATTAAGACATATAACAATTAAAAATGTGGCCGTAGTTGCACCAAGTACTCGTAACGTAGTTTACTATAAAAAAATAATTAAACATCGTATCATTTTACACCTTGATTCTCAACGTAGACACGTAAAATTTTCACCCAGGTACATTTTTCATCAAATAATTTGTCAAAGGTTTACCCTGTCAACGTAATTCGAGCGCCAAATAACCCTTGTAGCACTATAAAAGCAATATCTTTTCTCCTCGCTTATTTACTTTAAGAATGGCTTTAAATTTTCGCCATTTTATTTCGGAATTATCAAATAATTCAACTTACAACAAAGTAAACATTCAAAGGACAACAAAACAAACTCAAAGGCTTCCAATTGTAACAATCTCAACGCTGTTTCATAAATCCTGACTTGTTAAGAAATTCATAATCCTTGTGATTGTCCGACACAATGCTGTAGCCCGAGGAAAGACTTAAACTTTACTTTGTTACATTAATTTAAAAACAACATTTAAAATGAAAAATACAGGCTTCAAAATCAATTTCACTTAATCCCGACCTCATCTACCAGTTTGGCTTAGCTTATAGCTTAACGTCTTCTAAATCTATACAAATGACAGCCGGGACGGAGGAAACTCATAAACTCCTAAACGTATAATGTCTACATTAGGCTGTGCCGAATTATGCTGACCCGAATATGTGTATAGCACTTCTTATGTTTAACTGCCCCCACACCTGCGTCAATATTCGATACTAACTTTTACCTCAATTTGCAATATCCTTGACCTGACAAAAAACAAAAGAACAAAATAAAGATGGTCAGTATAAAAGTTTGGTTGTAAATACAAAACACGGACTTAATAACCTCCTGTTTTGAAGTCGGTTAAAAAGAACAGCACAAACAGGATCACATGAGACAAGCCAAAGCAAAGCGGATTAGTGTTGTGTACGTTGCTCTTTCACCGTAGTTTGTGTTTTGTATTTCCAAATAACATTCAGACATTGTTACGCTACTTTAAATTATAAAAACGTAGTGACAATGCGCTTCAGAAAGATACAAAGTATATAAGACCGTTGAGGATGACACCTTTCATCATCATCAATTAGCCTCTATAACGTTCCTACTGCTGGGACACAGACCTCCTGCCTGTAAGAGGGACTGGACAGTTAGTCCAGCACGTCAGCCAATGCTTACGAGTGAGAATCAACTACTTGTCCGTCTCATAGGTATACAAAGCTCATCTAGTTTTATTCAGTGTTCGGTAGTTTCGGCAGTACCGTTTCCAAGAAAGAGCTGTTTACCAACCTTGTAATGGTTCATTTATCTTGAATAACAGCACTAGACGTATAAAAAATGCACGATCAATTGTCGCTTGATCGATCGTCGTAACTCCTCGGGGTGGCTGAGTGGCCGACAACCGGCATGCAACTGACGGGACGATATCGAATTAATTCGGTAACGAATAGGTCATCATATTGGCCCGGTTTCGTGTTCGAGGAAACAAGTAGTCGGCGGAAAGGTTACGGAAATTATAGCCAATGTGCATGCTGATTGACATGAAATTAAGGTTAAGTAGTATTTAACAACAATAACATTAATTTATTATCAGGCAACTTTGGCTCATAAATATATATTTATGTGTACCTGACAGACTAACATAAATATAGTCAAATAGAATTTGTGTTAGTAAATAGACCCTTAAAACTATGTTAGTAACACAACTTGTGCACTATGTGACTGCGCGATCATGTGGCACTTGCCCGTGAAAGCTACGGAGCACAACTCTGTGTGTGTGTGTGTTTAAGACGTGTAGCATGTCATTACGACACATAACATTAGATAAGCCTGTAAGAACAGAAGGGTTACAATGGTCATCCACGTTTGACATACGGCACACAATATACAGGGTGTAAACCAAACATTTTATGTACATCAAACTAAGTAACTTTACGCAAAAATGATTTGTGGTAGAACTCAATATAACGCACTCAAAACATTGTGCTGATGGATGGATTGAATAGTTCCGGGCTCGTGGAGGTGTTAAAAGTAAAAATCTTACATAAAAAATTTACTTATATTAAAAAAAGTTGGAAATTCGGCCCTCAAAATCTCCGTAACTAGAAGGTTCCCAGGTATGCTGTAGAACAAAAAAAATATCGCAATGACGGGGAGAACAAGTGCCTTTCGGCTTCGTTAAGAGGTTTTTTTACACCCTTTATTGCCATCTACCGGGTACAAATCCCGAATCCGAAATGTAACGTTACGTGAAAAAAAAAGAATAATACTTACTACATCAGTTTATGTGAAGCAGCCAAACAACGTGTCCGACGAAATAAACAACATTTTCAGAAAAGGAGGAATATAGTCTGAAAAGTCCCTGTATTCAATAATTCTGGGCGGGATATATTCATCCTGGATTTTGTTACAGAGTGCACGGTGTAGTAACCATATTTCCCGAGCTCTTTACAATATTTAGTAGCCTGTGTCTGGCTCGCTGGGTGTCGGGTCAATGTGTTTATGTCCCGAAGGTGACACTAAATTCTTGCATTGGTATATAGGGTTTGCATACAAAACCGAAGTAGTTCCGCCCCCCAGCGCCCCGTCAACCAGCTAAGGTGCACCAAGCACCATTCACCTTCTCGGCCCCCCCCCCTTTCCCTAGAACAAACATCGCCCCGTTGCAAGACCCATTTGACCCCTTCAGGGTAATCTCTAGCACCTTCGCGATATGTCACTCCCCGCGAGGACACCAAATGGCGAGAGACATAATCGCCTGTAACGGCGACTTCTTCGCCTTACTCCAAGTCTACAATGCGTACCCAGACGTAACGCAATCCCTTAAAAACCTCCCCCACAACTCGAATCCATAGAGCTCCTCCCCCTTTGTAGATTTAAACCAAAATCCCTAAAAATAGGGACCTTCAACGCCGAAGGCCTAAATGGCCAACGTGATGAGATCGCCACATTCCTCCGCGACCATCAACTAGACATCCTATTAGTCCAAGAGACCTTCTATAAGCCCCACCAGCGTGACCCAAAAATTGCCAACTACAGGATAGTTCGCAATGACAGGACTCGCTGTCACAATGGAGGTACTCTCATATATTATAAATCCAGTTTGTACTGCATCCCCTTAGACCCCCCTTCCCTTTCCAATCTTGAAGTCTCTGTCTGTCGGCTGGGCACGACAGGCCATCAACCCATCACGATTGTCTCGGCGTACCTTCCGCCGCCCAACACCAACACCGTTTCCGCGGCGATTAACGCCTCCATTAAAGAAGACCTCACAGTCCTCCTCAATCTAAGTGACTCCGTCCTTCTGGCGGGGGATCTTAATGCAAAGCACCACGCGTGGAATAGTCGCTTGTCCAATTCCAGAGGGAATGTCCTCTACAACCTCTGTTCCCTCCTCAATTTTGATGTCATCGCTCCGATGCATCCTACCCACTTTCCAAACAACCCCAATCACACCCCCAATGTGCTAGATGTCGCGCTTCTGAAGAATGTTAATTTGCGATTGCATTCTATAGAAACGATCGACGAACTCAATTCGGATCACAGACCTGTGATTATGGAGTTTGCCCCCAGATATGGTCCTTCTGACCCCTCACAACCCCCACCCACCAAAGTGATCACTGACTGGGGGAAAGTAAGCGAATTGCTGAAATCCACCGAGTCCCCTCACCTAGACCAAATCCCAGACATAATCGATACCGTAGCCGACACGGAAGCCGCGATCGGCTTGTTCACTGATCACGTACAGTCAGTCCTGAATGAAACTTCCGGATGACGTGCGTGAGTTGGTGACTGAGAAGAACGCGGCTGTCCGTGCTTACAGACCCTTCCCCTGTGTCAATAACAAAGTTTTTATGCGTCGCTTACAACGCAAAGTAAGTAGATGCGTTAAAAAACTGCGTGATGAACAGTGGGATAAGATACTCGATGACGTGGAACCGACCCATCAGGCCTTCTGGGACCTGCAGAGGAAACTACGCTCCTCTGAGGTCACTCCCATGCCTCCTCTTACGAACCCTGATCAGAGCGTCGCTTTGGACGACGACGACAAAGCCGAATGTCTGGCCGACAGTTTAGAGTCTCAATGCTCCCCCAGCACCCAGCCAGTAGACCAAGCTCACCTTGCCAGGGTGGATGCTGAAGTCGAACGCCGGACCTCCCTACCCCCCGTAGAAGACCCAAATGATCCCCTACCTCCAGTCACTCCAGACGAAGTGGAGGACATCATAAAAGGCCTCAAACCTAGAAAAGCCCCTGGCTCTGACGGAATCACCAATAAGGTGTTCAAACTTTTCTCCCCCGCCCTCATAGTATTACTAACCGCTATCTTCAATAGCGCCATGACCAACAATATCTTCCCACAGTCGTGGAAACAGGCTACCGTTATTGATATTCCCAAACCGGGCAAGCCCAAATCCTCCCCGAGTAGCTACCGCCCCATTAGTCTCCTCAATGTCATAGGCAAAATCTACGAGAGGCTTATTCATAAGCGTCTCAAAGACTATGCCGAAGCAAAGAGCTTAATCCCAAAAGAGCAGTTTGGTTTTAGATCCCAACACTCCTGTGTCCAACAAGTGCACCGCATAGTAGAGCACATCAGCGCCCGCTTTCAACGAGGCATGATGACTGGTGCCTTGTTCTTCGATATTGCGAAAGCATTCGACAAGGTCTGGCACAACGGGCTGATATACAAGCTGTATCGGCTCGGTGTGCCAGATCGTCTCGGCCTCATCCTTAGAGACTTTTTGTCGAATCGCACCTTTCAATACCGCATCGAGGGTGCACTTTCTGCCCCTCATCCGATTCGCACCGGTGTCCCTCAGGGCTCGGTGCTATCCCCGTTAATATTCACGCTGTTCACTAGCGACATCCCAAAGAGTAGTACAGCCCAGTTAGCCCTTTTTGCCGACGACACGGCCATTTATTACTCTGCAAGGAGCCCCTCTAAAATCGCCCGTGCACTCCAAACCTCCGCAAGCGCCTTAGGCGATTGGTTCCGGAGATGGAGAATCGAAGTAAATCCCGACAAGAGCCAGGCAGTACTTTTCACCAGGCCTAACCACACTATTCCTCCGACTCCCAGTCCGATCACCATGTTTGACAAGCCGATCCCTTGGGAGACGCAAGCCAAATATTTGGGGGTCACTCTTGATCAACGCCTAAACTTCCGAGAGCACAAAAAAGACGGTACGCTCGCGTGCCGCTTTCGCTCTCAGTAGGCTCCACTATGTGCTGAATGCGCGCAGCAAATTGTCACTTAAGTGCAAATTGCGTATCTACACCGCGTGCATTCGGCCTATCATGACTTATGCGTGCCCCGTGTTCGCACACTCCAAACCTTACCTAATCCATAGGATGCAGACCCTCCAAAACCGTTTCCTCCGAAGGGCCACGGGCTCACCGTGGTACCTCAGGAACGACCAACTTCACGCAGACCTTAAAATCCCAACCATCCAACAGTTTATGAAACGCCTCGCTAAGAGCTTCTTTGATAAGGCCGAGAAGCACCATAACCCATTGATAGCTTCAGCCGCCCATTATGTCCCTTCGAAAATCTCAAAGATCCGCCGTCCCAGGCATACACTCCTCATACCCGATGACCCCATCACCCTCATTCAGGAGAGTTGTAGGGAAACTAGCACACTAAGAAAAAATAAAAACAGATACAAACCGCGAATCCGAAACCGACCCCGCCACCGTGGTGTACCGCGAGCGCGTCCCCCCCGTAACATCACCGCCCGACCCTTGCCCGACGAGCCAGCCCGCGCCGCTGAGCATGTTGCTTCAAATTCCCAAAATAATAATCCGACCCAGCCACCCTTGCTGCCCTCCCTCAATGACGCACTAAGCCGAGGCCCGAACCCCACAGGGGGTGCCCTTAGTGTCGCTCATTTAATGAAAATCCATAGTTTGTAAGCCCTGGCTGGGGGGCCTTAAAGTAATTTTTGGCCACCACAGGATAGTCCGGTTAAGCAGTTTGACAACCTTAACGTGTTGTGTCTGCGAGTGGTCCCATCTAAAAAAAAAAAAAAAAACCGAAGTAGTTCAACGCCCGGTGTTATTTTCAATATCTGTTTTCTCTGTATAATCAAATGAATGATAATTTAATTTTCATAATACAAAAACCTAAAGCGTAGGGCAGATATTAAGTTTTAAACAGTTTTGCCTGATTACATTTTTGTGCTTGAATTCTATTGTTAAACCATCTAAAACTTCAACAGAGTATAAGACGGGCTGGTAGCATTAATAATATTATTTTTCCTACGTATACCTTCTACGTGTTCTCATAACTTACTGGTAAGCCTGCTTAGGTGTTTTATACACGTACCTGACTAACTTTCATTCTATTACCCATCAAAATGACCACATGGGGCTAAATGACATCATTTAGTAAAGAACATTTTCCCACACAAAAGCCCAATCTTTTCCACAAACTAAACCAGCAAGTATAGTATAAATATAGTTTCTGATTAGCAAAGAGTGTGTCAGTAAGCAGGCTTGTGGTCGGTGGCAGGTGGGACGAGGGACCACAATGGTAATTAATAGAAAATTTCCATATAAGTACAAATCATACACTATACTAATATTTTGGATAATATTTTAATCATGTTCTCGAAAATGACTAACGATTTTGATAAAAGTTAGGCGTAAGCAATATAGGCGTTTACGACGGTGAACAATAGTTCTCATGGGGAAATTCGTTTTCTCTAATTTGACCCGAGCATGGTTCGGTCGCGAATCTACTGCATTATAAATGCGAAAATAACTCTGTCTGTCGATACTTTTTCACGCCTAACGGTTGAAGGGATTCGACGTTTGGACATAGGTCGGCCATGACCTGGGTTAGGGCATAAGATATAGGATACTTTTTATCCCTGTGTTTTCGGCGTATAATTTCTGAAAACCACGTGGTCGAAACCACGGACAAACGTAATAGTCATTCGCACCCAACAGGTCTAGAAAACCGAACATTTACGAGCGATTTAGTGGCCGTCTTTATTACATAGGGCAAGAACATTAACAGCTGTTTTCTTACCTGTTGCCGGCTGATTGTTACTATTAGTTTTACACGTAAACAGAGTTATGTGCCGATACTAACCTTACACTGTACCAGTACCACACATAATGTAATACTTCGTACTATACCTATCTTGAAATTTATTATATGTGGCTGTTGCGCACTATCCTTTTATCGAAGAAACTTTATAACATAAGTAATATGTACCTATACCTACTTAACATTCTTCATTAATTTCTAATAACGTCTATTTATAAATTATCTTAATTCGTTCGCTAAACTTCGCTGACAGACCACAGTAACGAAAGTGAGCACTAAGAAACAATGTTTGAAAATTCATCTTTGAAGGTGGTGTTGGTTGAAGGTTTGTACGGGATCAACATTTTTGCCGATAGGGAAGCATCAAGAAAACTGCTCCTAACTAGAAAACACCGATAAACTCACGTTTAATGCTAGCGAAGATAATTTAAACTAAGTAGATCGATAGACGGTACATTCCAGAAGTGATTTATTACGGAAACCAAGATGATAACACAATTCTGACTTTAACTTATTATAATGGATTAGAATTAAATCCACAGCTGTCTACGACCACAGACACGGCACGAGAGTCAGGCAACACATGCAACACAAATGCTGAGGATTTAATCCCATAACGCCTCGATTAAAATGCGGGCGCCGGGCAGACATGGCTGATTGTCGAGAATTCACTCTGACCACACTTACTTATATTTAAGGTAAGCTTGGTCTCAAAACACTGCCCTGAGGAACGCCTAATGTTCTTGAGGTGTTATGACTTACAAGGTTACCCTATATGTATACATGCAGTCCGAGAAATATAGTCGCTGAGTAGGTCAAGTTGAACTCAGACACGACTGTCCCATTTCATACATTTCGTTTAGCAGTAGTTTATTGGTGACTGTGTCAAGATGAAAGCCTTAATCAGGTCTAAAAACAGTTTCGTTATGTTAACGAATAGATTGCATTGGATGCCAAAATGCTGATATCTTGATCAAAAGCTAAACTTACTTTGGTAGAAAACGGTATGAAAATCTGCTTCCGAGTATGTATACGTCCAAGTTCAAGGTGTTAAACTGACAAGAAACTGATAGGTAATGAATTTGAAATTGATCTTTATGTAATTGGCCATCTCTCTTCGCACTCTTAGAGCAAAACAATGTCCGTAAATCATTGCTAGTAAGTAGAAACTAAACAAAAATTAAACAAAGAAGCAACAAGCTGCAAAAGGTATTCTACTGATTTCCAATCCTCTGCAACAACCTGACGGTTAGTTAATTCCATTACGATTAGCCGTCAATCGTCCGACTGTCAGTGGATCAATCGGCTGCTCCCTAATGAGATAATGATGGCCAGCCGGCATGGCAGGCCTGCGTCTTAACCTTGCGAAGCCCCACGATCGATCGCACTTGACTCCGAGACTTCGCCTCGAGTGGGGACTGTTTCGGCAGCTTAGCACGGAGTGGCTAAAATTAACAGCTTAAAGAAGCCTTGCAGTTTTCGTTGAGTCGAAAATTCAAGTTATGGTTTTAGCAAGGCAGAAATATATAGACTAAAAAGGTAACCATTTTTTGGAAGTTTGTATGTAGTGGTTAATCTTGGGAACTACTGATCCGATTCCGAAAATTCCTTCACTAACGGGAAGCTACTTATCCCCAAGTGTTATAGGCTACATTAATAGGGGATTAATTTCCGTACACAGCGAAGCGAGGCCGCGAGCAAATGCTAGTATATCACACGAGTAATAGGTCAGAAATCGGAATCCTCAGGCATGAGGATTCCGTTGGTCCTGTTCGTCGATTTAATGATAATTATGTTGTTTTTTTGTCGTTTTCGCACTTACTAGGACGGAAACGCAGGCAAAATGTATTGATGTAATTTGTGGCCATCAGGCATGACCCCATTTGCCTTCATGGGACTTAATCATTACTGGTGGTTACATTTTGTTTGTTATAGAACGAATTAGGATATTTTATTCAGTCGGTAACTACTGTCCTTGTTTTGTTTTCAATGTATACTCAACATGTGAATAAACAACTGCCAATGTCAGTTCGGTAGACAGAAACTCCGCTACACAAACATCTGAAAGGTGGTACCGTAAGAACGTTCATGCACGAGGTTTAGGAGTAAGGTAATGAGAAGCAGGGTATAAATATTATCTGTCGGATAACTCTGATAGCGCGATGCAGAATTTTAGATCTTAATTTTGCGGCATAGATATTGTAGCGTTTTTTTTATATTAAGTAAATGGGCCTTTAACCGCAATCTAGTCCTGAGGACAGAGAGGTCGACAGAACGAGCTAATCCAAAAAAAGCCTATAGCTCTACTTTAATAGGTCATATATGAACTTGGGATCACCGACGCAGGCAGGGAATCCCAATCCTTCGCTGTGCGCATAGGTAATAAACGATGTAGCAAAGTGCTTTGCGAATGTGTGGAACATCGACAAGATATGGTGATAACCTGCAGTACGTTTGATCTCGCGATGGAAGAAGGGAGAGCGTTCTTTTGTCAACTTGATTATGTTTGCTACAAGGTAAAAATCTTGCCGTGTCGACGGCGCGTTCGTGTTCCACGCGCGCCTCTAAGAGAGTCAGCAAAAGGAAGGGGTCCACAAGGACCGATGTCTGCCGGGGTTGCGGGACTGTTCTAAAGAGATACCGTGGCCCCGGAACAAAAAGGGCGATGAAGGAACATGGATGGGTTTTATTCAGTAAAAGTCTGACACTCCCTCCTGCTCCGCCCGGAGCGGGAGAAGTCATTTTGTAAAAATCTTCAAAGTTCTTTTACGTCTAGGTTAATGAGTCATGTGTCTATTGACTATAGTCAATGACTATACTTACATAGGTAGTTTAATCGTAGTCAAAAAGTTAACAAATGTAAAAATAGCCCAGTTACACATTCATAGTGTCGGTTTGTTTCTGTCACGCCATGCCTAATGCTTTTCCATTCAGTCTAATGTTATAAACAGCGACAATAGGGTGACTCTGTCTGTTACCTTTTCACGCCTTCGTTCATGGCTGAACAGAATTAGATGTACGGCACACAAGTATACCATAACCTGAGTGTAAGGAGATAATAAAGTATCCTATACTTTTTATGTGCGTAGTACGTTCCTATGGAATAGCCGACCTCCGCTGGCGAAGCCGTGGGAATACGCTAGTTTTGTACAATAAGTTCGTTGTAGGAATCAACCTGTCAAGTCAATGACAAATATGTACATATTTCTACTGATCTACCACAAGGCGAGACCCCATTCATCACTGTGGACTGACCCATTTACGCATAAAAGCTTTCAAATTGTTGTTGCCGCTTCGTTTATATCTATATCGTATACCGCCGGGCGCATACTTCAATACCTTACCGAGTCTCTTTGCATATTGCAAATTTGACCTTTTCCACCACGACTTTTCTCACGTTTCATTTGGGAGTGTCCAACCAGCTCACTATGTCATCATCATCATCATCATCAGCCTATTAATGTTCCCACTGCTGGGACACAGGCCTCCTCTCTATGAGAGGGAATGGGCTATAATCCACCACGCGGGCCCAGTGCGGATTGGTAGATGTCACATGTCTTCGAATTTTTTGGTTCTAGGACATGCCGGTTTCCTCACGATGTTTTCCTTCACCGTTTTGGGAGCAGTGGTGATGAAATAAATTACACAAAGTAATGCGCCTGTCTGGGTTCGAACCCACGAACTTACTGTTCGTAAGTCGGGGCCGCCACCACTTGGCCACCGCTGCTCTTTATGCTCTATGCTCACTATGTAATTTCCTCGTATCCCCGTAGCTGCGTCTGTGCCAATATTATTATCATAGCAAACACATAAAACAATAGGCTTGTGTCCTGAAAAAATCTAATTAGTCCGTCAGTTAGATTACTTACAAAAATTGACACGTATTTTTTCTTTTGTTACGTAAACCAAAATTGACGAAGATACGATACGACGCTTTTAAAATTCTCAATACGTCACGCCGTGCTATAATTTTTAGTGCGTTGTGACGTCACGAGCTCCCACTCTTGAGTTTTGATGCGTTTTATCTTGTCAATATTCGTTGATTTACAAAAACAAAAAACCCGTGTCCATTATTTTCCAATACTCTATCTGACGGACTAAATGGATTTGCAATTTATTGATGGTGGAAATTAGCCTATTACCACAGAAACACACGTGACAGTCGCGTCGCTATGTATTACTCGTATTAGAATCACAACTCCAGGGGGCCTAGTCTGCTATTACAATAGTGTCACAATGATCTATCATTGATTTCATAATTGTTGAACGATGCCATTGTCATTTTGTTAAAAGTTCGTAATTTGCTAACTTCATAATGGTCGAATTGTGTTACAATGGCATTGTTGTATTGCCATTATTATAAAACCTGTTAATGGAAATGATTTTCGAAAAACTAAAATTAAATTTGAACATCTAATCATTGCAGATTTCATTTATACAGGGTGTAAACAACCTCATCACGAAGCCGTCAACCAAGCATTCTGTACATTAAACTAAGTAACTTTACGCAAAAATTATTGCTGGGAAACAACTTTTTTTTTGGGGTGAAAAATCATGTTTTGCGGTAGAACTCAATGTAACGCACACAAAACATTGTGCTGGTGGATAGATTTAATAGTACGGGGGTCGTGGAGGTGTTTAAAGTAAAAATCATACAATAAAAACTTGTATTTAAAAAAAAAAAACTTGTCAAAAATTTGGAACTTTAACCCCCAAGATCTCCGCAACTAGAAGGTTCCCAGGTATGATGTAGAACAAAAAAATGATCGCAATGATGGGGAGAACAAGTGCCTTTTGGCTTCGTTAAGAGGTTTTTTACACCCTTTATATATTTTCACATATTATTTATTAGTGTTCTATGCAATCTGAAGTAGTAAGAAGTTCGTAAATAGCAAAAAACATTAATTTATGTGTAACGCCGATTAATGTAAACTATACAATTCAATAATATTTTATCTGTTTAGCTGTCAAAGTCAAATGTGACATTACTGGTTACTGACGCTTTATCTGTTTTTATTTGTAGCGGTCGGTGCTTTGATTTATTTTCATTTATGTGTTTTAAATTATCTTTATTATAGAAGCTTATATTTATTGCAATACAAAATGGTGCTAATTGAGCAAGCTTCGGCTGGAACTGTCAAAATTTTTGCAGATTACCGCGTAAGTCAGTCATTAATTTGTCATTGTGTACGAGATTACCATTCTATGCTATTTCTTTCAATGGAGTGTCAGTGGTTGATCATTGGAAAGTCATATGTAATGGCGCCACTATATAGTAGATTACCAAACTTGTCTAAATCAACAATTATGAAATCAATGATAGATCATTGTGACACTATTGTAATAGCAGACTCTAAGACACGCCCCCAGACTAGGCCCTCAGGACTGTCACTTCGCGCGATCCTTGGTTAGGTACTTAATAGCTAATACCGTCAGAGATAGTTATTTATAAGTGGATAGTCGTTTGTTTTTTTAAATATTTGTTTTGTTTGAGTGGTCGATAAATTTGTAATAAACATGTTTTATTCATACGAGTTGATAGCCACATTATCGAATAAGGTTCAGACCTGTAATGATAGTTGTAAGTCGAAAATAAATAAATTGACGTTATAGAGCGTAGATAAGTAACGCTGTGTAATCGCATCTCGCAAGAGACCCATGCCCAGCCCTATAGAGAGCGATGAGCTCACCTACTTAGTGAAGATTTATAATCTACTTGGCGTCAGCAGTCAGCAGGATCGGCGCGTAGGCTGAAAAGTAAAAATAAATGGAGGGATTTTATTTTATTTCCACGTCGATGAGCTAATTGGATCGTCAATTAGATAAGCGGTGTGTGTTGATAATAAACTTATTTTCGATAGTTAGATACAATCAAACAAATTAATTTTCCAGTGCTTATTACAAAGTAAAGTTGAATAGAACCTTTTGGAGGGACTGTCGCTGATAGCTAAACAATCTGCTTTGTCAAACAATGAACAATTGTTTTTTTTAATTTGTTTTCATTTCAACCACTAGGACAATGAAGCAAAATAACTAGATATTGCTTTCCGTACTTATTTGTAAGTAAATCATGTTTATTGGTCGAGCGTACGAGTTGAATCCAAGGATTTACGTCTACCGCAAGAGTATTGCTATTTTGCTACGCGCTACGAGCTACGCGCTACGAGCCACGCGCTACGAGCCACGGCTACGAGCAACGGACGGTAATTTCACCCTCCATTAGATACGGATCGTAGTTTGTAGAATGTTTTCTTTGTTTCTACAAAGAAATAGATGAGTTTGTAAATACTAGTTGGCATCGACTGTTGGTCTTCCTGATTGGGTGTCTGTTACAGTCAATATTTTTTTATTTACCTGGAAAAGTTTTCTTTGAAACGAATAATAATTAATCAGACTTAGTTGTCGATGAAACTAGATCTTTCGATGTAAATATATGAATCTGAGTGCTGAATCGAAACCCAAGGATTTAATTAAACTCGACATTTAATTATAATATTGATAAAATATAAACACTTTGGTCTAAGGTTTTAGACTTCCATGTACGGAATCCTAAAAATGCAATCTAGTTGATCGTCAATGCCATTGCTTTGACAAGCGCTCGAATCATGTACGATCTGTGTACGTAATGGTATATTGAGATTATGACTGAAGTACATTCTGTGTTGACGTAAGTACGCGATAACGTGACGCAGATTTGTGGCGGCTGCTAATAGATGTTGTGATTGATCACTCCATCAGCTCCCGGCGGGATGCAGGAACGATTACACGTGCTCAGTATTTCTCAAAATAATTAACATCAGGGTTTGTAAACGTCACCGAACAGCACGAACTTTGACCAAGTGTAGCCATGTCGACAGTTTCTGTAACTAGTGCACAACTGTCACTGGTCACACTACAAGTGCCTAAGTATTGCTCAGAACTAGAAACATAAGAGACTACTGTCCTACCTCTAAATACCGTACAGTAGTGATGTCGCCGACCTACCTAGAAACTTGGAGAAGCTAGGTCACATCAGAGCTGTATTGGTGTGACTGCATTCAGCATTGCCTATTATCTTCGTAATAAATAACAATCGTATCCTTTCGGTCAGCACTCCGCCAGTCAAAGATATAGATGTGACGGTTCTCCAGGAAGCACTAATTGATGCTGCGAGCTGGTGCCTCGGGTCCAAGAGACGAATGTACTCTGAATGATTTCCAGCTCAAGGACACGAACAATGCCAGTGAAAGTTTATATTTTCATTTCAGTCTGGAAACTTTTTCTAATGCTTAGTAGAAAACCACCTATTTTTGCCGCTGTAGCATTGCAGATGTGTTTCGGTCAGAAGAGTATGGAGTGCCGATGCTAATACTTAGGTTCAGGCACATCTTACAGTTCACCTTTTAATGTAGGTTATCTTGACCTTTTTTTTTCTGATGGGACATCATCAAATGACTTCTCCCGCTCTGGGTGGAGCAGGAGGGAGTGTCAGACTTTCCATGTTCCTTCATTGCCCTTTGTGTTCCGGGGTCACGGTATCTCTTTCGAACAGTCCCGCAACCCCGGCAGGCATCGGTCCTTGCGGACCCCTTCCTATTGCTGACTCTCTTTGAGGCGCGCGTGGAACACGAACGCGCCGTTGACACGGCCTGTCGTCATGAGACGGACGGACGGCGAGCTAGCCCATAGCCCACCGTCCGCAGGCCCGCGCCTACGGTGGCCGCGGGCCACGTGGTGGCCCCCGAGGCCCGGGGCGTCTCCCGCGGCGGCCGGGACGCTGTGAGGTTCTCTCCCTCTCACGTTCCGCCACCTCCTTCCCTAGCATTACTGCTTCGCAGAAGGAGGTGACGGCGTCCCATTCCGTCTCGCTCCGGACCATGGCTTGCACCAGGGCCGGACTCGAGAGGTCGCCACCGCCAATCGCCGCTTCGAGGACACGGCGGTGCTCCGCCCACGCGGGGCATACCTCCAACGTGTGCTCCACCGTGTCCTCCGGTCGATCCTCGCAATGGAAACACCCAGGCGTTTCCTCCCGCCCGATTCGGTGCAGGAACCTCCCGAAATAATCGTGTCCGGTGAGGACCTGCGTCAGGCGGAAGGTGAGGACGCCGTGGCGTCTCTCAAGCCACTCCTCAAAGAGGGGACTTACCGGCACTATTGTGGCGTGCCCTGAGGTTATCTTGACCTTAGGTCACTTTGACGACCACTGGCCATTGATTGCTAAGCAATAATTGAAAGGTAAATTGCGGTTTTCGATTTATGACGTATTAAAAAAAACTACTTACTAGATCTCGTTCAATTTTCGGTGGAAGTTTACATGGTAATGTACATCATATATTTTTCTTTAGTTTTATCATTCTCTGATTTTAGAAGGGACACACATTTTACCACTTTGGAAGTGTCTCTCGCGCAAACTAGTTTAGAAAAAAATGATATTCGAAACCTCATTATCATTTTTGAAGACCTATCCATATATACACGTATGGGTTTGATGAAAAATTTTTTTGAAGTTTCAGTTCTAAGTATGGGTGTGGTGGAGAACCCCCAAAATGTATTGTGTAATTTTTTCTATTATTTGTGAAAATCTTAATGCGGTTCACAGAATACATCTACTTACCAAGTTTCAACAGCATAGTTCTTAAAGTTTCGGAAAAAACTGGCTGTGACATACGGACGGACAGACAGACAGACATGACGAATCCATTCTGGTTCTGTTTTTTGCCATTTGGCTACGGAACCCTAAAAACAAGTGAAAGTTTGTAGTATTTTGTTTTCATTATTCTACTTAACCTTTAGATATGGGTTTATCCATTAATGTATTCGTAAACAAGTTGGTCATGTTAATTTTCGTTAGCTTGTTAGTCGAAAAACTTGTCATGCACTAGCCGCATCTTGTTTAAGCAAAGCTCTCATATTGGTTTGCATCATATTTCTGCCCGCAGTGTTGATGATTCCTAGCACAAACAGTAAAACCTCAGAGATTGTATGACATCATACTTTCTATATTACCTAGTGTAAATAATTTTAGGCGCAGAAACTCCCTCTTTATACAATTTTTACTACGCTACGGGGCCAACTTTGAAGTAACTTACGTGACGTAACTTTATGTGATTTTTGGTTTTGATAATATTTATGTTGTTAATGTTTATGTTACATTGTATGATGAATGTGTGTGTGTGTGTGTGTGTGTGTGTTGTGTGTGGGTGTGTGTGTGTGTGTGTTTTATTGATTTCATTTGTTATTATTATATTTTTTTATTTTTACTGTCGTTATTACAAACACAATGTGAATTGTGTGTGTTAAATTGAAATTGATTTTACGATTCTAAAAATAATGACCATTTTTCAAGCGACTAAACAATTAAGCAATTTTAAATACAATTAAATATATAAAAAAATAATGGATTGATAATAATGGATAGTATAATATTAATACTTAGAATAAGTAATTGGATAGGATTATGAAATACTTAATAGGATATGAAATATTTTAAACTGAAAAGTAAAAAAGCGGTCTTCCTCTCTCCATATTTACTAAATTTGTTGTGCCCGACAGGGTCCATAATTGTTTTTATGTTTTTATTTACCACCTGTAATTGTACATTTTGGATTAGCAATAAACAATTTTGACTTTGACTTTGAACTTATTGCGTTGGATCTCTGAGCGATGAAATTACCCTATTTCTTAAAATTTACTTATTTATAAATAGAAAAGGCTCATGAAAACACCTTTGTGTTAAAATGAATGTCCTAAATGTCGAAAATCAGTTCCGGCCCTCTATGTTTACCTAAATGAGGAAAATCATAGATTTTTTACCTACCTACTTGTTTTACGTATTACGATAGCAATGTTTGACACTCGAGAGGGAAAAGTAGCAAATAAGGTATTTCTGGGATTAAGTCAAACTCAAAAAATACAAAACGCCAGACTTTGCTCTACATAACATCACCTTTGTAAACCCCGGGGGCCAGCCTGATAAAAAAGGGGCGTGCCTTTAGTCATCAACGGGCACTAACTCTGGGCTGCTTCTGAGAAATTCAATTGTGATGTAAGAGCCCAGTAAGTACTTAATACTTTACCGGACCTGGGAATCGAATCCAGGACCTCACGCTCAGTGGTTGCGTCGTCTGCGACTATATGACCAACAAAGCAGTAAAAAACCTACTTTTTATTACGAGTAGGTTTAGGTACCTTCCTAAATAAACGAAAAATTAAAACCGAACAAGTATGTAGATACAATTCTATTGACTATGTAATGGTAAAGTAAAGTGATACTTAGGTAATATTATGTTTGTAGTAATATAAGGTAAATGCTTAGTCTCGTAGCTCGCCGACGCGATCTAAATGGACTCATTAGTTATTAACGAACACATTCCGAACCTACTACCAGACGCATAAAGTTTGGCTAAGGCTACTTGTTCATTGGAACGGACAAAAAACAGCGGCGGAAAATTACAGAGCGTGGAAAAATCAAAGTTATTTTTTCAAATTAAACACTTTTTGAACGTCAAAATAAAATTACAGAAGACAGCATGTACTCGTAGTAGGCTTTCCGAGCACAAATCCGATTTCCGAGTCCGATGTGCTATAGTGTAACTAAGGTCTTTAGAATCGAATTCGGGACGCTACGTACACCCAGAAGTGGTTGCCACTGAACCAATGAAGCAGTTAAAGTCAATTCACATGACCCAATTATCCATAACAACTCAACAATTTCATCATGCAGGCTGCAGTGCTCCTCAGAGGGTAATCTAATCCTACCCTGCACCGCTCTGTCATTTTCATAGTTCGCTCATCTCCGCAGGCAGACAGACTAACTCCGGGATCTATATCAGATACTTTCTGGTAAATGCTTGCTAACCATTATACTACGTAATATAAAACGTAACACGCACAACGCACTCAAATAGCTGATTTGATAATGTGTTACGAATGTTATCGAATTACCTCTGTTTAATTGATTTGGTGATTTGATTTTAACTGTTTGTTCTATCTTTTAATATGATCACTAAAGACAATTTAATAGGCAGTCATGACTCATGGTGGACGTGGATACATCTAAAAGGCGTAAAAGAAAGTGAAAAGCAGACAGAAAACGGAAGATGTATTAGGTACCTATAACGACGTTGGAAAGCGATTTTGTCGTATCTCGAAAACTTACAATTTTCTTTTATGGCATCATTTAAATCAGAAAAAAATACCGCGTCGGACGGTCTGATCAACGTCTTCTACGATTTTTTTGATACTACGTTGACTTTTTCAATTTTTTTTTTTAACGAAACCTTTTTTCAAATTTCTGTAAATACCATAAAATCAACTATTTTTAATGCCTTAACCCAACTTAATGCCAACTACCAAGATACAGCAACATTGCTGCTTCAAATTGAAATATGTACCAAAAATTCCCTTTACAACTACCAAGATACCTACAGCAAAATTGCTGCTTCAAATTGAAATACCAAAAAATTCCTTTACAACTACCAAGACACAACAATAGTGCTGCTTCAAATTGAAATACCTAAAATTCCCTTTACAACTACCAAGATATAGCAATATTGCTGCTTCAAATTGAAATACCCTAAATTCTCACTCGTGTAGTTGTATGTCGCAGCAGGCTTGCCAGTGCCCATCACTTAGGTACTGCAGTAGATCAAATAAAATATCTTGGTACCTATCTTTATTGACAAACACTAAAATTTCAAATCACACATTAATACCCTATCCGGCCGCTATCATGGCGCTTGCAACAGCGTCAAAATATCGGGAGCTCAAGTGAGTTGTTTTAAACCGTGAAAGCTTAAAACACACCTTAAATATTTTGTGTGCGTTGGAAAATTATTTACATTTTTAAAAAACACTGCGTCATGTAGCGCACTCTTCAGATATCTCAAACTCAAACTCAAACTTTTATTTCAATTAGAATTTATTTCAATTAGACCATTACGGCACTTTTGAATGTCAAAATTACAAATAAAAAACAAAGCTACAGTCCCAGTCACAAGGCATAATAACTTGAGAAAGTACTGTAGTTGCCCATTCCCTAGCGTAGATCTCTATGGAGAAGAACGGGCAAGAAACTCCATGGACACTCTTTTGAATTAAAATATTGTTACAAAATCTTGGTTACATCATTAATTTTGAAATTATACATATATGTGAGAACGATGTAGAAAGACGTGCACATTAAGAGCGTCCAGAGTAGAAAAAGACAACAATTTAACAACAAACGAAATAAAATGAACCCTGGCAGCCAAGAGATGACCAGTCCCAACTGACAGTGCCCGCTCACGAACATGACGCGCGCATCGGCGCCATTCAACTCAACCATATTGAAGGGAATTAAATGACCCGACACACCCGCCACCATCAGCGAGACATTTGAGTGAGCATGACATTCTCTCAGCCACCAAGGCATATTCGAGTCAATGAAAGATAACTAAATGTAAATGGTGGCTGAACAATACAAAGTACTCAAACATGTGCTATGCAATTATATAATACTAAGAACTGGAATCTACACAATGCAAGTAGGTATATTTTACAATTTTCTGCCGCTTCCACAAAACATCAACATGGAATCAATTCTTCTTCTTCTTCTTTGCGTGTCGATAGACTCAAATAATGCCCGACCAGTACAATCAATTTAGTTTGCCCCTATAGTTGTGGAGCAGGACCAGCATTTAGCCAAGCATTTTTATCATCAATGTAATCCCCCAACTTATAATATGCTTGCCTACATAGTGTGCGTTTTATACAGGATTTAAATTTCGTCTCGTTCAGTTGAAGAATGTGGGGAGGTATTTTATTGTAACATTTCAAACAGTACCCCATGAAAGATGAATCTACTTTAGCAAGCCTGAAACCTGGCTGAACTAGTTGGCCCCTATTTCTAGTGTTATAGTGGTGTCTGTCACCTCTTCTACTGAATAAATGCCGATTTTTCCTAACGTACATGATGTTTTCATAGATGTATTGACAAGGTACTGTCATGATATTAATTTCCTTAAACAGTTCTCTTAGAGAATCGCGTCTACGTAATTCATAAATAGCTCTGATGGCTCTTTTCTGCAGAATAAATATAGACTCGATGTCTGCAGCCCGTCCCCATAGTAAAATACCGTATGACATAATACTATGAAAATAACTAAAATAGACCAGCCTCGCGGTATCAATATCAGTAAATTGACGGATTTTTTTAACAGCATATGCTGCTGAGCTCAGCCGTCCTGCAAGAGATGTTAAATGAGGACCCCATTGTAACCTTTAATCGAGCGTGATTCCCAAGAAAATCGTTTTATCGACAAATTCTAGTTTCTCTTGATTCAATATTATGTCACAATCACTACTTTTGACATTTGGTAGAGCAAATCTAATGCACTTCGTTTTTTTCCCATTTAGTACTAAATTATTGGCGGTAAACCAATTGTGGACCTGCAGTAGGGCGTTATTTACGTCGTCAAGATTAGTGGCACGTCTGTTTATCCTAAATATTAAAGAAGTATCTGGAATGTATACTTCGCTCTTTACCAATCACTAGTCACCAGTCGCATTTCCTGCTGGGGCGGAGCTGCAAAGACAGTGATGAAGCATATAGAGATCGCTCACAGAGCCATACTTAAAGCTGCCACCTTTCGCACTATCTTATTCCCAACGACCGAACCAGTACATTTTACATAAAATAGTTTTACTCCAACATTCCAGAACACCGTATATCTCTAAACGTCGGAAAGACAGAATCTGAACTATTTCACCTCCACGTACCTCTTTCGTAAAACGATTCTCTGTATAGTCGTATCTTGCTCCATCTCTCTATAATAAAATTAATGCAAAAAGCCTAATACTTAAACTCTCATTCTACAATTGTAAAAAACTGTACGGGCACTCCTTTTGGATCTCAATTATGATGACACTGAATTATTCCTCACGAAGTAATCATGAATATACACACGCACACACTCACATACAGACTTCACACTAAACACAATTCACCTACACTGACGCGCACACACATTCCCATACACTCTATTAATTTGATTTTCGTAATGATTTTGATTTTAATTTTAATTTTCAACCGACTTCCAAAAAGAGTAGGTTCTCAATTCAACTGTTTTTTTGTGTTTGTTACTATTCAGAACTTTCGTGTGAACCCACTTTTTTTTTTGTAAGCTGGTTCTTTCCGTGTGGTCCCATTTCAATTTGGTGAAGATCTGATGCTGATCTTCGCTTCTGCTGCTTTTCTTCTTCTTGTTATACAAAGAAACTCTTCAAAAATAGACGACAAATCTGCAGTGATTGCTGGAATCGCTTGGATGTTTATTGTTTATATAACATCATGACGTAACATCACGCCTGTTTGCTCTGAGGGGGTACGCAGAATACACCCAGATTTCGACAGTTAGGTTATTAGATTGGATTGTTAGTTTGGTTAGGTTCTGATTATGGGATCCTTGACAAAGTAACGGAACTCTTCAATTCTTAGGAGTAAAAATAACGATACTCGGCCGAATCACCTACCGTAACGTCGTCATGGTCAAGTTATTGTCGTAGTCGAATATGATGATCAACTCCATAACGGCTTACAGTAAGGGTGCGATCTGTGGCAGAATTTCTAACTGTCTTAAATTGCAATGCGCTTACGTTCGTTGATATTTAATGTAAAATAAATTCATGGCAAATATTTGTTTGGGAACAACTAAAAATGGAAAAATAAAAAACTTTTTTGCAAAAAATAAAACCGACTTCAAAAAACACAAAAAGTGAATAATAACTTTAGGTCGGTTTGGTCGGTAACCTTTGTTTGATTGATTTAGTTTTTTGTCACCGACTTCTGAAGCTAAAGTTATTTTTCATGTTTTGTGTTTTTTGAAATCGGTTTTATTTTTTTGTTTATAATTTTGGTTTGATTTTAATTTGTTTTTGATTCTATTTTGATTTTGTTTTTATTTTTTGTTGAATTGATTGTCTTTTATCACATTTATGTATTGTTGCTCTAAATTGTTATATAAATGGGTGGATGAAATGAAACTTACTTATTTATTTTTAATAACTTGTACAGTAACTACTGATCCTGTCCAGATGCTGTATCAAACTTTAAATTTAAAATACACAATTTTTATATAATAATCCGCCAATTCAGGGGACCGGCACTCTCTCTCCTTAACACAGACTAAATTTTAGCCTATCTAGGAGCTAGAACAGTACTTCACCCGTCTTTATTGTATAGTTGAACCTAAAAATTGTATAAATGCAACATTTGCAAGCTTTGCAATCCCATTTTCAAATAAACTATTATTATTATCTCCTTTATTCATTTTACAACTTACTCTCTGAGCTACATTTTTGAGTATTTATTAAAAAAAACATAGAAAAAGACCTGAATTCTCCAGCAATGTGCTTAGAGGATTCAGGGCTAAACCGAACCAAAGTGGACTCAGACTGTCGCCCTGGAATATTCCCCGTTTAATCCATACAGGTTCATCGTTCCCCTGGATCTGTCGTCTTCCTGGATATCGAAGGACCATCCTCAATTGCCCCATACATGACTCAAGGAAGGCGCGTAGAGTTGCATCTATTTTTTACAACTCCAGCACCCGCATGAGTCATGAATGTGGCACCGAGTCGTGGGCCTTCTTATAATCTATCCAACATGTCGACAGATCTTTGCGGGATCGGACCTTATTATTATTATTATTAAATACCAAAAATTCCCTTTACAACTACCAAGATACAGCATTAGCTCTCTGATTCAGCTAGTTTATGAGTTATGAATTTTAAACAGTTTTTTGGCTCTGATGTAAAGTTAAACTTTTCGAGATACTATGCAAGATTGCTTTCTTGCGTCGATAAATACTTCCAATACTTACATGATGGTGTCGACGGATCTCTTCAAACGGATTTTTCAGGTTGAACTGGCCCCTTATTCACAACTCTTCGATTCGATTTTCGATTCGGAAAGTCGTATGTCTATCTTTTTTTGACATTATGAAATCGAGCGAGATGGACATACGACTTTCCGAATCGAAAATCGAATCGAAGCGTTGTGAATCAGGGGCCTGGTCTAACCTATCTCTGTAGGTATATCTACCTACCTACATTAAATGAAATGTTTTGTCAACACACCCATCATGGGTCGGAGGGCCACTGGTTCATATAATTCACCGACCTGTGAAATAAATAAAACAAACAATAAGCATCAGGGTCAGGGTTGGTATATGTTTCGTCGCGATGCTGACCGAATAACCAGAGATATTTACCGAACAGTTACTTGATGCACAAAGCCAAATATTAAACAAGAACAAGATTAAAAGCTGCTTTTCACTTCATTGCCAAACGGCCGATTAAACTTTAAACTTAACTTCAGCGGAGAATGCACTCCGTCCCATTGAAAAAGGGTGTGAAGCTGTAAAAGTTTGAATAAAACGTCACGGCGCGGTGGATTTCGAAAGGGTGCCGTACCGGGACTCTGGGACCGGTCGGCCCGAGTCCAAGTGACGCACGGCTACCGTTTCGATGAAACTTGGTACACCAGTAGACCTAGGTTACATCATACTTAGCATTGTTTTTATCCCGGTAATAAGTTCCTGAGGGATAATTTCTGAACTCCATGCAGGCATGCCCCGGTCATTTTCCAACAAGAATTAGACAATAGGTACCTACTAACGCAATCGATACTTCGATAGTAGGTAAATAAATACCTACAATAAAAAATAATTATCACCGTCAGCGCTGTCAAAAATGACAGTTGTGTTCAAAGGCTGTGTTGTTTTGTTAAGAACCTACTAATCGTATCTTATTAAACATTATATTTAATTATCGTTGCATTTAGGTAATTTGTAATAATTCGTCGTATTTTTTTACGGGGTAAAACTTCGCCGGGAGCAAAATCCGTTACTAAGGACACTTCGACGTCATCCTTTTCATCACTGGACGAATCGTCGTCTCTATCTCAAAATCTGAGTTATCAGAGTCGATAGAGTCAACCAACATAACTTCCATTTTCAAAAATAGGTTTTGTGCAAGGTTTTGGTTTGGGTTATGTTCACTGTGAACGCGTTCACGAGCGTTCCGAATTGATGACAGCTCTTAGCTGTCGTGATATCTAAATCGGAACGCAAAATATATTGTACCCTAAGTGAGCGCTGTGAGCGATTATTTTTAAATTCGGAATGCGGCCTAATACAGGGTGTTAACAACCTCATCACGTAGCCGTCAACCAAGCATTATGTACATCAAACTATAATAACTTGACGCAAAAATTATTGCTGGGAAACGCCTTTTTTGCTTGGGGTGAAAAATCACGTGTGTGGTAGAACTCAATGTAACGCACTCAAAACATTGTGCTGATGGATGGATTGAATAGTACGAGGGTCGTGGAGGTGTTCAAAGTAAAAATCTAACATTAAAAACTTGTCAAAAAGTTGGAATTTTGACCCCCAATATCTCCGTAACTGAAGGTTCCCAGGTATTGTGTAGAAAAAAAAAATTATCGCAATGGCGGAAAGAACAAGTGCCTTTCTGCTTCATTAAGAGGTTTTTTACTCCCTTGACACGTCCGTCGGCGTCGCGTGTCGTCGCGAACAGTAACTTTACGAAAATAGCAACATAGTAAAAAAAATTGCATAGGGCAACTTGGTTCTTATGTCATCTGTCATAATAGTCTCCGTAGATGGCAGCACGGTACCGCTGTCATTCCGTTAGCGATGCACCATAGTATCGATAATCTTGAGTATCGATAAAATACTCATCAAGCAATACATGCTGCGGCGAGCCCAAACGAATTGGAAAAAGGCAGGAGAGTGAATGAAACATAAAAATAAAATTTAAACCTTTTAAAAGACAAATCAGTTTCTAACTCATGAAGTTACTTTGATTGTTCGTTTAATTAATGCACTTAGTTATAATTGTCTAATAAAGCAGTATTAGACAATGATCTGATAATTATGATATCTCTATTCAAATCCTGGAGTATTATTTTCTACAAATATCAACAAAATAATATGTTTTGATTTTTTTAATGTAGTCCACATAAAAAAAGTTATAGCCAGACGGCAAGATTGTGGCTAGATTAAAAGTACTATCGCCTATTAATAGCGATTAATTACATTTATATTAATTTACTCAACTCCACTCAAAAACGACTTGTGAAAGCAATCTTTTTGTATTATAAAATAATAAATTATTCATAAACATCATCGACACCGTAGCTTGTTTGCATGGTCGCTCATCACTATTCATGGGCGGTGAACATGGACAGATCGATCGTACGAAGCGACTCACGTAGCGGCTGTTTATGATGTCAACATGTATTTTAAACACTTTTGATATTTTAAAAGAACCTGTGAATGAAGTGATGTTATTATTTACACGTAAAGTTTACTCTACGAAATACGGTTAGAACTTGTGCATCAAACGAAAATGTCGAATATTTAAACATCGGCGAACGACGTTGTTTTTATTCCCGTTCTAAGTTTTATTTTCTTCGCGATTCTACGCGGTGATAATGAGTGTCAAATTTAGCGTTTTATTAGTGTTTAAATAGTGTTGGTCAGGTGTTTTACATAGCAAGTTGTTTAAAGATTCTCAAAAATGGATCTCGTGGATAGATTTATGCGTTATCTGAACGAGCGGAACGTGATGGCGCCGTTCTCCAGGTTCTACCGAGCCATGGTGCTCAAGATGAACCAACGTAAGTCCCACGAAACATCTCTTACTTTCTACCCCTGCCCTACCCTTAGCTAGCTGAAAACATCTTCTGAGTTATTAACATGTAGGTTTTTGTTACATCCAAATTTCCATCAAGTTCAAACCTTCACATGTCTATTAATATCAGTTTCGTATAGTTTTAAAGGTCAGTTTACAGTTCGGAAGGCCTCCTAAGAGTCTATATTTAGAAAGGTACATTAGCTGATATACAAAACATTGATTTTCTTTCAAGTTCTTAGTGTGTCAAGAAATGATGTCATCGGTCTCTAACACTGCTAATAACAATGTTTCTTTCTAGCCTACTTCCTATGTTGTGCTGCCAAATTTTATGATTGTATAGGCAAACACCTGCTTGCTTACTTGTTATCTCCAAACATGAAAACACCTGTATTTTAGTGGAAGGTTCCTAATTATTGTAACAGAACAACCTGTCAGCTCCTCTTTCTTTATAAATTATAACATTCTCTGTAATGCACTGGATTTGTACCTACTCTTTAGAAAAATACCAGTATTGATTGACACATTTTAAATTAAAAATAGTTTTGTGTAAACTTAAATATTAAAATAGTGTCTACTGGCTGTCCTAAGGAATGGTGACAGGATACAATAGGAATGATTTGCCGCACTTTTTGCAATCCATTATGATTTTTGTTGTCATGTTGTGTAGTATTTTGCCAAGAGGTATGAGAGTAGGTCAATTAAATATAAATGAAAATTTAATTTAATTGAAATAAATATCAATGAAATTTAATTTTAAATGAATTGAACTAGAAACAGGAAATATCAATTAATAGTTCAACCACTAGAATATTTGCCCTACATTAAACCAGACCAATAACCTGTCAATTGCTTGCCTAGAATCCACACTTTCCTTATAAGAGCTCTATGGCTTTAACTATTTTATTTATTGTCATTTTGAGTACCTACATTTTGAGTACCTACATTTTGAGTACCTACATTTTTCCTCTGTACTATTATCAGTTCTCATACAAGATCATAATGGGGTCACTTAGGATAAAAGGTTTCATTACCCTATTGTAAAGTTACACTGAAACAAAACAAATCAAACAGTTCCTCCTTCTATTTCATGGGGTAGTACAGGTATAACATACCGTCATAATGTACAATAGCTCTGAAGCAAAGCATCCAAATTAAGCAATAACAATGACTCACAGAGTGACTGTGTCCAACTCATTAAATTGTCATTAGGAAATTTAAGCTTTACTATCAAGATTATGTATATTTGTCTTCAAGTAATTGGTCTGGCTACTAAAATTCCACTGCCTTTACATAGGACAAGTATTGTCCTATGTCATGTCGCTATAATATGGGTATAGGAATATATATGGTCAGTATAATAGGGATACTCTAGGTACATTTCTGCCTATCCCTTCGGGGATTAAGTACGGCGTGATTACTTATGTTATGTCCTAACGACCTACCCTGGAGCATTCGTCTTAAATCTGATCATAATCAGAGGTGACTGAAAGCAGATATGACCAAAAAAAAAATGCCCTAACGAGTCACAGTCTATTTATATAATTGCTAGCCATCTGTCCTCGCTTCACACGGCGTTACCAATTGGGTCCAAAGCTATCTTCAATTTAAAACTGGAACGGACTAAACACATTCACAAACTTTTTTTTAGCTTAGCTAACAGTGACATGGGACTTTCATGTAATAGTTTGAATAAACACTTAGAAATAGCTATATCATAAATAGATATAAACTGATATTTATTATGTTTTGATTGAGAGATTTTATGATTACAGATTGAACTTCTTATCACTATTGGGCTCAGGAATATTATTTTTATCGGAAATGATGAATGTTGAAGCCTTTCTGTAAAACAAGATCGTCTGATAGGATCAGTTGCTATCAGTGAAACAATTTATAAGGATAATGCATAGTGGGTACTTTTCGTTTTGTTGTTGTTATCAGACAAGCAGTAGGTAACCTCATGTACCACTATCACTAGTACTACTAAATATAGCCAAATTACCTAGTATTCCATTATTTTTCCTTCATATCATGAAAGATAAGTAAATAGGTATCATTATCACTAAACCAAGACACAATACTAATTATAAATGTAATCAGTTTTGCTATGGTTAGACTGCAATGCATCCACTGCAGTACCGTATAAGAAAAGGCGTTATAATTCGGCTATAATACCTATTCTAGAACTTTTAATAGTGAGTATATGGCCATTTCGACCTTGGAACACCCTGTATTTGAAGCCCCCTATGCCCTTGACCTTAGAGCGTAAACGCGCTTACCTAGGTGTGATAACAATCGCCTCATGAATAATAATGCCCATTACTGAAGGAGGTGGGTACCTACTATACGAAACTAAACAATAACAAACAATTAGGGGCAGTACTAAAGGGCCGCGGTGCCGCCATGTACCTATGGATTAAATCAGTAGATTCGCCCTAACGCGTCGAAAAAGGCTCGTTTCTATTTTTTGACGATGACATGCTCAATCATCATACTGATTTTTTTTTAATGTGTAAATCGTATCTATCATTCCTTGCGGTGATGCGGGAGGTGCCGAGTAAACTCTTCTCTGTATGAACAGCTTTTCCCACGAACTATTTACGGTGATGATGGCACCTATAACGAATTAAACTTATGTGTGTCCCAAAGACCTCATTTAATTAAAAAGACGATTTAATTTCCACGTAAGAGAATAGCCCTAAGGTACACTAAACTGATCGTTAAGCCTCGTGAACTACAGCACTAACTTTTTATTGCCCAGATAGTTTCTTTATTACTTCTTGGTGCGCGTACCGATCGATAAAACAGCCTATACTCGTACAGTTATTTATTTGCACCTGCACCTACATAGTTTCTACGAGGAAATCGGTGACCCGTTAGGTGATAATAGGTTAATGTGTTTTGGATTATGTAAAACGATGTTCCTCGATGTGAGAACGCGTCACCAACTTGAAGGGTTAGCTGCGCTTAGGGTTGCCACCCGTACTATAATATATAGTACTTATTGTACGATATTTCAGCCAATTGTACTATACAGGCCGTCCCACGGATATGCCACAAGGAGGGAAAGTACCTTGAATATTGTAGATTTTACTAAAAGAATTGAATTGAATTTAAAAATAATAATCCTTATGATGAAGCCTTTCGATCGGTATGATTAAGCTACAGAATGACTATTTTTCTCGTATAACGGGTTCGATTCCCGGTTCAACCATGTAATTATTTAAATATCTATGAATGCAGTTTAATTTTTTTTTTTAATTCAAATAATGTCTTCTTTTAGTAAAATGTTCCATCTACAATATTCAAGGTAGTTTCCCTCCATGTGGCATATCCGTGGGACGCCCTGTATAATATAGAATAATAATATAGTACGAAAAATACTATATTTTTATCCCTAATTCAACTGTAGCGCTTTTTTAAATTAACTGTGACTGGAAGAACGTACCCGCAGCGCTGCACGGCGAGTTTCAGAACGCATTCGCGGCAACAAAACGTCAACTGTAAAACAGTCAATAATTTGTCGATGAATGCCGCCCGATTTTTATTTAAGTGTTTATTTGCTGTTAAAATAAAAATAAAAAAACATGGGAAGTGATGATGGTTTTTGCACGTCACCGAAATAAAAGCAAAAAAAAAAACTAATAAAAAGACACTAAAAGGCTTCAAAAATATAAGAGCGAATGGTGCAAATAAGATTTTAATAACAAATATGTAAAATGGAAAGAAGAAAAAAATAGAGAATCTATTAATTTAATTAAAAATAAATTGTTAAATTATTTCAATATGAATCTAAAATTGTTCATATTCCTATAATTATTTAACAATAGAACATTGATGGCCAAAGCGAAGAGCAATAACAAATGTAATATTTTTAAAAATAAATAATTATCATATTAAATAGTAGTACTAAATAGTTAGTACTGGGGTACTAACTGGGTTGTGGAGGTCAGATAGGCAGTCGCTCCATGTAAAATACTGATATACAGCTGCATCCGGTTAGACTGGAAGCCGACCCCAACATAGTTGGGAAAAGGCTAGGCAGATGATGTTTAAAAATAAAAGTGTACTTTTTTTTAACCCGTATTTCCCAAAAGTACTATATTTTTGCATTTTTTTTGGGAAAAATACTATATTTATTCAAAATAAAGGTGGCAACCCTACCTGCGCTGCTGCAAGCCCTCTCTAGCTCTGAACAAGCGACATCCGTAAGCCATCACTACAGTCAAACACGGGTGATTGAGTCTATTATACAATGTTACGATTAAATTAAATTTGAGCCTAAAAGTCGCTACAGTAATGTAATTTTTTGAGGATAATGTCAAGTTAGTTCGTAACCTTTCGAATGGAAAGTAGTCCGCCTTCATTTCGACTGAAAGTGACTTAGGCGGGGAAATACCTACTCTTAATAAAAAATATCCATTTTATTAATCTACTACATTTTGAGCTAAAATTAAAGAAATCAAATATTTCCGCAATCAGCTAGGTTCACCTCGCTGCCTGTATTTGTTTTGCATCATGATAACAACATGTGGCGTACTGATACGGTCACGTTTATCTCAACAAACCAGCGAACGTTAATTAACATTTTAATTTTAATGCCGTTCTCTCTCGGCAGTGCTCGGCTCGTGCCCAATGAGACAATAATGCTCGTTATTAACTCAAACAATTCATTCATTTCGTTGTAAAAATGTTGGCTTTGTTAACCATACAGAAGCTCCCGCAAAATTAATCAAAAACGTTACATTGTTTATCATAATCAAGCTTTGTTCATTTACATTTTAATTGGAAAAAAAATTAAACATGGCAATTTTCTAGCCTAGGATGTCTAGACGTCAAATAAATTGTGGGGCTTATGTACGGTCGAACAAGCTATTAGGTTTACAGTTTAACCAACAAATTACATTGAAAAAGGAAAAACAAATAGCTTGTTCGACCGTACTAATTATTATCATTCTGGCGTGAAAAACTGGCTGCACCTAGCCGTTCCGCCTGTACTGTACACCCGGTGCACTATCTATCTATATAACTATCCTCAGTCTTAATAATATCACCTTGAATTCGAGACAGCAATATTTCTACAGCTTAACTGTTATATAAAACTACCTACACAGTTTTTCATTAGAAAGTTTTCAATGCAAAAAGCTAAACGCTTTATGTTTTCTCTTTTTGCACTGACCCTGATAACGGTCGGCGACGGCATTTTTGTGATATCTTGTCGATTTTAGACGTCTGTGATTGATGTTGTCGGACATGAGATCACTCAAAGCATATTGACATCGTCTATAAATAAGACATCAGCGATGACTTAAATATTCCGAAGAATTCTGCATAATGACAACACATTTTATAGCAAGTGACCAACAATCACGATACGACCTTTACCTCGATGTACGGTCAGCCACGTCCTTAGATAATTTCAGACGTTACTTATTATTTGGTACATTATTTACTGTTTTACGTCATCCATGATTTCATCTGCACAGTCGTACATCTGCTGAATTGTAAGATTTATTTAAAGCTCTTAGTAAGAGATTGAGAAAGGATTTTATTTTAAGAAATTTTCTGGGAAGGTCTGTTATTCAAGATGTGATCTGTTATTCAATAAGGTATGTTATTCACTCTGTGAGAAAAAGGGAGCCGTAGTTTAGGATTGATAGATCGATGTCACATTTGTCTTCAAATGTAAATAAATAAGTAATAAAATGTTTGCTGGTTTCCTCACGATGTTTTCCTTCACCGTTTTGGGAGCAGTGCACAGTGGTGATGAAATAAATCACACAAAGTAAACCCTGCCCGAGTCGAATTCAGGTTACCACTGCCTGCACCACCAAAGCTCTCAAGAAATTCTTGTTACTTTCCGAAATCTGATATTCTCGTGGTTAAGGTTCGTAGAAATCACACAATTAATGTCGACGTTCTGTGGTTCCGAAATAACTTTCTGTTGTGTTATTATTAACTTTCGTAAAGTCCCATGTTAATTAACGAACTTGGTTCTCTTGAAAGCCTTGTTACTTCAAAAACTATGTTTTCGAAATGAGAGGTAAATGGTCTCAGAATTCAGTATCAATATGATAAGCTAGGATTTAGAGTTTTAAAATATTCGACGATAATTCGCAACAATTTCATGGTTTCACATTCAATCAGTCGACTGCCGTTAACAAACTCCACTATTCACTAAATGTGATTACTCAGTATTTTTTTAATACGTTGTGAGCGCTAAGTGCATCTTATAATTTCTGGTGCAAGTGGGTCTTGGAAAGTTTAAAACGTCCATTAAAGAAGTTCTTTGTAGATTCTCTGTGTCAAGATTTCCCTGCGACTTAAGTTCTCTTCGTTTGTTTGCAGATGAAGATGAGGCGACGACATCGGGCCTGACGGACGGAGCGCCTCTCGAACAGAACAGACTCATCTTCATCAACAGACCGCAGCCTATCAAGTTTATGAACAATCATATAACTACGGCTAAGTACAGGTAAGCTAAGAGTCCATCATGTTAGTTTACTATCCAGGCAAAGCTAGCTCCCACTGGCAGAGGAACGGGCCATGATCAACTACGCGGGTCCAGTGGGGGTGGTGGTGGATATCTCATGTCGTGGAGTCTTTGTTTCCAGAACACCGGTTTGACTTACAAAATCCTCACGCTTTTTTTTGTTGTCACTGATTAAAGGACCTCCAGCTGCGTATAAACTCACATATGCCAGTAGTTTACTACACAACGTTGTATGTCGGCGCCGCTGTGGAGCATAGGACTCGGAAAGCATTCCCTTCCGCCATGTTCCATTGCAATATGGATCGCGGGCACACTATCTGCATTCTAAATATTGGCTTGGCTGCTGTAATACGATCCGTGGACGGAAAACTGCGGTGTGATGTGGATTTAGTTTTAGAGCTAGTCAAATTAAAACATTATAAGCAAACCAGCTTTTCTCGCAGCTTCGTCCGTGTGTATGGAGAACATAAAAAATCTACATGGACCAGGTTACCTACATCTGCCAAATGACACAACGATTCATGGACTGGAATGACTGAATGGACTTATTGTGTATGGACGTACTTTTAAAATATATTTACTAGAAATAAAGAATCTACAGATAAGACAGATCAAGTTCCTAGTTAGCAAAAAGGTTAAGATAAAGTGTAACAAAGAGTACCTACGATAAAATGTTTTCCATTTGTAAAATCTTGCCAGTAGATGAAAGTTGAATATTTGGTAGGGTTAGAACACCATTATAGTTTTAAAGTCGCGAGTAAATGTTGAAAATAAGTTTAACACAAGGAGTGTGAGAGAGAGAAGACTAGTACAACCAACAATAACAAACTATTACGGGAAAAGAACGTCTAAATATTTGCTGCCAAATGTATTTAATAAAATAAAATTAAAAAAAAATATTATGGAACAACTCTAACTTAGGAAAGGTGTGTTAAAATCAAATCTAAAGAATCTATTTCTGGAGAACACGGACACGTCGTCGGACTGTGATAGGCGGTGAGTTCTGGAGCGGAGTGGCCAGCTCGAGCTGGCTGCTGCTCGAGCTGGCAAAAAAAAAAAGATTGGTTCAGACTTAGAAGAGGTTTATATTACGAGTATACCGTGAAAATTTAACAAAAGTACAGACATAGAAACTTACAAAGTTGCTTTCGTATTTATGATATTGCTATGGATCAGGGGCCAGGATCTCAACTGGATACAAGAGCATCCTAAATGTATAACTTTTCCGAATTTAAACATTGCATGCGATGCGAATTTTCATTTTATGCAGCTGAGTCATCTTCATTAGATGTATACTTGGTAAAACGGAAATGTGCACCATTTCCGTTTTATCTTCAATCTCGAGCCACGATTGATGCACAGACAAGCAAACATAGACTTTCATTTTATGAATTCGGAAACGGACCGACTCGTTTCTTTATTCATTTTTTAAACACATCCGATTCATTTCCGTAAAAGAAAATTGGATTTTCTGCCGTCACACGTCGGTATGCCTATAACATGATCAGCCTTTAACTTTCCCACTGCTGGGACACAAGCCTCCTCACTTTGAAAGGGCCATAATCTACCACGTGGGCCCATTGCGGGTTGGTAGATGTCACAAGTCTTCGGATTTTTGGTTCTAGGACACGCCGGTTCCCTCTCGATGTTTCCTTTATCGCTTTGAGACTATAGTAGTGGTGATGAAATTAACTACAATAGTTTATCCCGGTATGTATGTACTAGATTCAGGACCTTACTCTCCATATTGGCAGGCCATTTTAGCAGCCCGTAAAGTTTGTGAGCCGACAATGAGCGTGTCCAAACAGCGGCGCAGCATTGTTTACCCGGCGCATTGTTTACGCGCTGCGACGCTTGGCCGCCTGCCCATCCACCGTACTCTGATGTCATACGCGTTAATATATGGCTACTGTCTCCATGGGAACTACGCTAGTTTACTATTTCATAAACTATTTGGCTTTCTACTAAGTTTTAGAGCAGTTAGACCTAGAAGACTCACGACAGATCGTGGTATTTTAAACGAATGGGGTCACAATTGATTTGCCACCTATAAAACCAGCCTTCGTCAACGTTTTCATTGCTGGCGTACAGTACAGACCTGCTCAGTGCGGGTTGGTGGACATAAGACGTCTTCGAATTGAGAGAGATCTGGTTGAGAGAGCGACTGTCGCATCCCCGTGCAGGCCACGCCACAATAGTGGCGGTAAGTCCTCTCTTTGAGGAGTGGCTTGAGAGACGCCACGGCGTCCTCACCTTCCGCCTGACGCAGGTCCTCACCGGACACGGTGTTTTTGGCCGGGGGCCACGTGGTGGCCCCCGGCCACCGTAGGCGCGGGCCTGTGGACGGTGGGCTATGGGCTAGCTCGCCGTCCGTCCGTCTCATGACGACAGGCCGTGTCGACCGTGTCGGCGTTCGTGTTCCACGCGCGCCTTAAAGAGAGTCAGCAAAAAGGAAGGGGTCCGAAAGGACCGATGCCTGCCGGGGTTGCGGGACTATTCGAAAGAGATACCGTGGCCCCGGAACACAAAGGGCGATGAACGAACATGGATGGGTTTTAGTCAGTAAAAGTCTGACACTCCGTCCTGCTCCGCCCAGAGCGGGAGAAGTCATTTGATGACTTCCCATCCGAAAAAAAAAAAAAAAAAAAAGGACATGCCGGTTACTTCACGCTGTTTTCCTTTAGCGATTTGCCATTCAAATAAAAAACATTGATTGTCTTTTTCGGATCGAACTCATCGGTGCTGTGAGACAGTGACTTTGAAACTTCATAAAAGGAGGTGACTCAGTATGTCAGCAGCGTGGCAATGAATGCGTGGCTGCTAATTACAATGCTCCCTTATTTGGACTCCGTGCACACCCCGTCCTCGCCAACTTTCCGCTCCACTCTAGACATTATATGCAAAGATATCCTGAAGAAAATCTTGGAAGATTTCGCATTATAGAGGGATATCGTGATACAAAATTATTTATCAGTTCTGTAAAGTTTCTTGGACATAACGCTCTCATTGTGTACCTGGTGGTGATAAGGTATTACGTGTTGGTATGTACGTGACTGTGACATAGGTCGCACAGGTTGTACACCTGTACCCTTGAGTGTAGCGTGACGATAGAAGCGTGTCGTCGGAACACCTGGCTTCATGCGCTCCCTGCACATTATCCAATTAATTTCTTACATTTCCACGTGTTTAAGAATGTATCTGCTACCTTACACACAAAGAAGTTTGAGTTTTATAAAGCTTTCTTTCATAATGCCAAACACATATCCGTCCTCCCACGCTTTTCTACGCAGCATTTTCATCACTGCGTATGTGTAAGAAATTCGCCATTATTATACAGCCACGTCTGTTCTACGTCGTTCCTTAAATAAAACTATTATTACCTAATAAAGATGTTTATTTATAAACGTATCATCAAAGGATCTAATGTGTGTGGATCGATGAGCAATAAGATCATGGTTATAAGATAGCAAATAAAAAACCGGCCAAGTGCGTGTTGGGCCACGCGCAGTGTAGCCCGTTATCACAATATAGAACGAACCCGTTGGTACAGCGCCATCTAGCGGCAGCTTTGTGAAACTTATTATAATTTATTATGTTTTTTTAGTTTAGATTATATTGTATATATATATTAAAATACTGTAACAAAAAAAGAAGAAAAGAAAACAAAATTAAATAAAAATAAACGATGATAAATATCCACAAACAAAACAAATAAGTATTTTATTTTACCATCCATTGAAAACAAACACAATTTCTTGACAGTTGATAGATGAAGCATGTCCTATTCATGTTCTACCTATAATTTATTGATGTTTTCACACAAATTACTTTCGAAACGATCAAAGTAGCGAACCCATCATTACTTAGACATTATTGTCAACTTCGAACGCCCATGTTAACTACTTATGTACATCTGTAAGCATCATAGGCGGCCACTATCTATACTTATCAATTAAATATATTATATCGTTACAAAACATTGTTGATGTCATAAGGAGTAACTTAGGCTTTTATTACCCGACTGCGCCAGTAAGTTCAGGAAACAGGACATTATTGACTGCAACAGTCGGGACCCATTAAATAATCTAGACAAAATCATTACATCCAATATGGGTCCCGACTGTTGCAGTCAATATGTCCTGTTTATTGAACTTGTTTTATTCTTTTCAGTTTTTATTTAAAGTTATTAGTTATTTTTTACGCAGTCGGGTTTTTTAATTTTTTTAGAAAAAAGGATTAGTTAGGGTTCCGTGGGGATAAAAATGGTCTTAGGAGACTTCCTAAGACCATTTTCGTGTAGCTGCAACGGTTAAGTTAGTTCCCCTTACTGCCCTGTTTACCGTATCCACCCTGTATACTAAAACCTTACTCGAGGACCACTCTATCCATTGGTGGTCTAACAGCATGAATATCGGTGCAGTAGTTTTTGAGTTTATCGCGAACAGACAGACAGACGCAGACGAGGACTTTGTTTTATAATATGTTAGTGATGCCTGCCTGTTATAGCCCATAAGTAGTTGCTACTTATGACTTGTGAATGGATAAGTTTGGTTGAGGGTCAACGGGGAATCACCACACGATATCGACGAGAAACAACTTTATGTTCATACAAATCATAATATAACGGTTGGATAGAAATACGAGTGAAATTAAATAATAAATTATGTTTTTTCTCTGTTATTTCCAGTTAGGGCCAGAATCATCATTTTCGTCTCATAACGATTATTTTGATCTTTTTGTTAGAGCTGGGAAAAAAAAGTAGCGCTTCTAACTCCCCAGCAAGTCGGACAAAAGTGAAAATTATGTTTTTCTTACTCTGTTGTTCTTTTCTGATTTTTTTCCAAGACATTTGAATCGTGTTCGCCACTTTCGATTCTGGCTTTCAGGAGTTGCAGTGTTTGGGAATAGTGTAGCGAGTTTGTCCCTAGCAAATGAAAGAAATAATTAAAAAGTTCCTCTTTACGTATAAGGCAAAACTGATTTTAAAGGTGTAGTGTATCAGCGCTGGTGTGTTATCGCATTGCGGCTGAGCTGTACCTAAACACTATGTGATCGTATATAGCTGTGGTTATGGTTTTTTTTCGTCACGCATGCATGCCGTGCTGCGGCACTATAAGTCATACTGTAAAGTGATGAAACAAGTAGCCTTTATAAGTTAATTGGTTTTATAACTGTTCTAAAGACTTGGACCACAGCTAAAAACTGACAGAACCCAAGACAGAATAGGCTAGACTAGAGCCATAGAGTAAACGGTTATGCGTCCAAAAGTCATATACGTTTAATGCCTAGCTAGCCCATTGGAAGGAGCCCCAATTAAATAATCTATATCTAAGCCATGTTAATGTGCCGTGTCCTTCCACAGCGTACCATCGTTCATCCCGCTGTTCCTGTTCGAGCAGTTCCGGCGCTACTCCAACTGCTTCTTCCTGCTGATCGCGCTGCTGCAGCAGATCCCCGACGTGTCCCCCACGGGCCGCTGGACCACGCTCACGCCGCTCATCCTCATCCTCTCCGTCAGCGCCATCAAGGAGATCGTCGAGGACTTTGTGAGTACACTCAAAGTCTCGTAAAGATAGGTCATGTCCTGGTCAAACAATCAGCTCGTCAGAAAGGTGGTGGCGGTGATTTGGTGACTGCTCAGAATGCGCCTGTCCCTTAAGTACTTTAAGTATTGCTACTCGTAGATACTTGCCCCTAGGTCATCCCCGCACGGCCCTCTCGAGGACTCTCGACGCATGCGTGTGCACGCACATATAATATAACTTGTGAAAGTTGTGGCAATGGTTTTTGTACCCTTGAAGTACCTAATTTAAAGAATGCAAGGGTGGTCTGCACATAAAGGCTGCACTCCTGCAACGTCTCGACTCTCGAGACTCCTCAGGCTTTCCGGAATGTGCACGGCATTCTCTGGTTTAGTGATTTCTCACTTTTCTATGCACCTACGCAACATACTCGTAGGTAACACCCAACTTCTAATAATAACAAACTAAGGTAAATTGGAATGGAATTTTTCCTCCTTATCGTCTACATGTGAACACATTTACCTGCCCGGCCCATGTTGTACTGCATTGCTATACGAGCTGTATAACTAAATAAAGTGTCGAGCGTACTCGACGGAATGTGACGTATTTGAGCCCGAAGGTTTTAACACATACATTCTTTATGTGGAGAGATCTCTAGTGGTAGTAGTTCGGGTTTTTATTATAGTTGGCTACAAGAGTCGGGTGTTAGTTAGCTACAAACTACTATGACTCTTATGAATTATGTAGATAATTTCTAAATTATGGTCAGAACTATAATTTGATGCCGTGGTTTCCGTCTCCTACATATTACTACACACTTACTAACACTTTATATTTTTACCTACTGACTAGTAATTTCATCTTGCATTTTGCTCGTTGAGAACGCGGAAAAGTTATCCAATTTTAAAATAGCAATCTGCATATTAATGCAGATTTGATGACGGTAGGTACTAATAAATAAAATCGAGTATAACTAACCTACCTAGGTAGAGTTATATAAATTAGAACAGAGTATGTTCCCACGCAATTATCGTGAACGGAAAAGATGTACCTAGTACTCGGTCGTCAGGCGTCGCAAATTCGCAACCAATCACTTAGATAACAGGGGTAAGTTGTTGCGGTATACATTGTGGGTATGTACGAGCATTATCAGCAACTTGGGGAATAAAACTGGAAAAACGAACAAAAACTGTCTCTATTTAATGCATTGGTTTACATATCGATTGAATATACTGTTCTTAGCGGTGGCCCAGTGGTGGCGGCCCCGACTTACGAACAGTAAGTCATGGGTTCGAACCCAGACAGGCGCATTACTTTGTGTAATTTATTTCATCACCACTGCTTTCAAAACGGTGAAGGAAAACATCGTGAGGAAACCGGCATGTCCTAGAACCAAAAATTCGAAGACATGTGACATCTACCAATCCGCACTGGGCCCGCGTGGTGGATTGAAGCCCATACGCAAAATACGCGCTTTGACGTGGAGTTGCGGACACCAGCCCGTTATACAATACAATACAATATACTGTTCTTGACTTTGCCTTTGTACACAACAGATATTGGTAACGATAGTGGTGGTGTACCTAGGTACAGTACACCCAACTGTCCATACTCCTCCAGGGATTTTAGGTGATGTTGATCTGCGATCTGCGAAAATGCTGACATCATAATAGACGTTTGTTGACATAATACTGACATTTATTATATTGTTTAATTCAGAAACGTCACCGAGCAGACGATGAGACGAACCGTCGCAAAGTGGATGTGCTGCGCGAGGGTCGCTGGATCACCGTGGTGTGGGAACAGCTGCTCGTCGGGGACATCTGCAAGGTCGTCAACAACCAGTTCTTCCCCGCCGATATCATCCTGCTGTCCTCAAGGTAAGACATGTAGGCGTTACTACGACGGTGCTGCCGAGGCAGCTCAGAAAGAGGTGGCAAGACCTGGACGTGTACTGCGAGAGCTGGTTCGAGGAGGCACAGGATAAGAGCTCCTGGAGGGAATTACGGGTGGCCTTTGCCCAGCAGTGGGATAGTATAAAGGTGTTCCTTAGTACTCTCTGCCGCCTACGGATATCTCGAATACCAGAGGCATCACATAGACAGCTTGGACTTACTATGTAGAAAAAAAGCAAAAACAATTGTCTTTTTAAAAAAACATATGGTAACGGGTATTTATCGAATCCGCGCTCGGTCGAAACGTCGGGCTTATATTAAAGGTAAAATTCGCGATAAATACCCGTTTCCATTTGTTTTATAAAGCAAAAACATTTATACGAACCATGCAAATTTAGCTAATAAACTCAAAAAGTAAGTTAGGAAAAAGTATGCATCTCTTTTTCACTAAAAATATGTGCATGTGACATCAGTTTGACAGCCTATTGTGGTCTAGATTAGCAATTTGCTAGTTAATAACCCTCCTTTTGGGCTTCGCCGCAGTCAGGTAAAAAACAAGGACTAACTAATAATCACATTACACCAAACAACAATAACACATAAGAACCTTAAGTAATATTCTCTATTATAATTTAAGTACTAACTACTCGTAGTTGCTTTTAAAGAAATTCTAACCGCGTTTGCCCTCGCCTTCTGATGACTCAGTCGGTCATTGTTCTAACGACCTAATTATAACTTAAATCACGAAGGAAATCATCCAAATAATCATATTCACATGACAAAGCGTGGAAGAAACAGTCATTACAGTATTATTGTAGTTCTTGTTTATGTCCTGACACAAGGTAGTCAACTAATTTCATGCGCCAATGAAAAATAATTGTCCGTGTAGATTTGCGTGAACGTTTACTGGCCGTCAGCAGTGATTTGTAAAACGTAATGTTTTGCATGGTTTGGGGTTTTTATAAAAATAATAATAATCATTTTATTATCAGGCAACTAAAATGCCCATATATACAATACACAAAAATACCATTTAACAACAATAAACTAATACATAATTAAAACCTTATGAAACTAAAACTATTCACGTAACGTTGTCGGCGTCGTGTTACGTTGCGTGGTGTCGCGTAACCGTCCTCGGAGACGTCGATATACGACACCCTTCGGCCAAAAGTCCTCTTTCAAGCAGGTCTGTAGATGGTGAGATGGAACTCGTACCACGAATTACTTAAAGTTGATGTTGTGGCGCGATTCCAACCTTTCGACCCTCAGAGTCCAGTTGGTGTTCACTTTCAAATACTGCGCCACTTCTTCAGTTGTAGTGGAGTGTATGCATGTAAGTGTAACTAAAGTTCGCAAATAAAGATAGATTCTATCAACACAGGCTATCGCAGTCTGCTGGACTTAGGCCTCTCCCAAGCTGCGTCACGACACCAACAATTGATTGATCAAGGTTAATTCATCAATTGTCAAAGCTCACTCGAGGGAATTGCGTGCGAAGATATAGTCGTTGATCTTTATGTAGCCAGGCAAAAAGTATGATTGGGTTTTTCCATTAGGAATTTCTTAGTAGCAGCCCGGAGTTTGAAAGTTGGCAGTATGAGATACCCGTGGTCCTGCGCCTTATCTCTCCGGTCGTATCGTATTGCCGTGCCATCAGCCTATGCGAGTTAGGGAAGAGAGAGTGCACCTGTGTCTGCGCTCACACGCGTGCACTGTAATATCTCTGGCGCCGATGACTAATCTCTGCTAAGATTGGCTGGCAGATTGGGTTGCTGTGACTGAAAAGCGGTCAGGGGGACTAGTAAATCTCGAATAAAGTGATTTATCGCTCGCACATTTATCTGCAACTGCTTCTTTGGCCTTCTGGTATCAAGAACAACTGCTGAGCCTCGGGCCCTGGGTACGCTCCTAAGTCATATAGAGCTCACCTATTAATCCAAAGCGATTTATAACGTATCTGGCGGAATATAGTAGCCATGATTTTTAGGTACTGAATGCACAGTGGACGTTGTGTTAATATTACGGTACTTCAATACCTAGGCACCTGAGTTTTGTAAACATCTTGGAAACAATCGTTTACTATGGTTGGGTGCAATTGGCTAGTACCCTATTACATGGAGCTTAAACGGGGATTCCAGAGGTACAAAATTGAAAAAGAAGAAGAAAATACATTTATTGGCACATGGCACTAGTACACACAATATAAAAAAGCAAAATAAAATAAAACTTAAATCTAAGGAAAAAAGATAACATTGTGTACCTCACGGCTGCGCCAAATAGGCCTAGTTCAGAATAAGACATATATGTTTGTCCCCAGTGAACCGCAAGGCATCTCCTTCATCGAGACGTCGAACCTGGACGGGGAGACGAACCTGAAGATCCGCCAGGCACACCCGGACTCGGCGCGGCTGGACAACACGCTGGCGCTGGCAGACTTTGTGGCCACCGTGCAGTGCGAGCAGCCCAACCGCCATCTGTACGAGTTCAATGGACTGCTGAAGGAGAGCAGCAACAAGTAAGTGGCTTCCAACACTGTGAACAAACAAACTATGTTGGGGTCGGCTTCCAGTCTAACCGGATGCAGCTGAATACCAGTATTTCACAGACTTAGCTAGCTATCAAGTTAATTAACTCCGTATCGATATTTAAACGCGATAAACCAAAAATGAACCTATTTCCGCAACTCTAATTTCAACTGCACTACCAGCGGTAGTTGACCCCAGAAGAAAGACTTCGAGCCTCAGTTTCGCCAGCCAATTTGATTGGAACTTGTACAAATCTGAACTCTAAATCCCTAATCCTCTATTTCTTATGTTTGTCAGTTAAATTAATCCTAATGTATTGTATAGCGGGCTGGTGTCCGCCACTCCACGTCAAAGCGCGTATTTTGCGTACGGGTGGGAAATTTATTCGATCCACCCTAGCTCCCCGAGAAAGGTCAGCATCGCCTTGGTGTTGCTGACAATCTCGCGGAGAGTACCTGGGTTACCGAAGTACTTTGCCCTATATGTCGCAACCCCTGGGCAGTGCAGAAGCACGTGGGCTGCTGTCTCGTCTTCCTCCATGCAGGCACGGCTCAGGAGACCGTCTGTGACTCCCATGACAAAGAGGTGTTCATTAAAAGAGCCGTGTCCAGTAATGGCGGCTGTAATGGTTTGGTCAACCGAAGCGCGCGTTTGGTGAGGCGGCCGTCGATAGTAGGAAGTGCTTCCTTGGCCTGCCTGCACTCGCCGTGGTCTAGCCATAGCTTGTGGTGTTGTTCACTAGTTCGGTTCCTTACCAGTGTGCGTAGGTATCCGAAAGGGAGTAGTGCGATAGGTTCGGGTCCCACCGCTGCCATGCTCGATCCATGCTTCTAGCGAGTTCGTCCGCCGCATCATTGCCACGGGAATTTCTGTGTCCCTTGATCCATTGGATGGTTATATTATTGAGATTACCAACCTGGTTCAGGCGTTGGTGACACTCGTGTATTAACCCAGAAAAAAAAAAGTGAGTGAGTTGAGTGGTCCACAACCTTCCTGGCTAAGATGGCAGATGCCGCCAGGGAAATGCCCATGCAATCTGACTGAAATACCGTGTTGTGGGCCCCCAGAGGTTTGGCTATCTAGATGTTGAGATCCTCCAGGAAGACTCCAGCACCTGTGCCAGTACCTGTTTTAGATCCATCCGTAAAGATCCGTAGTTCCGCGGGGTTTAATCCCTCGCAGCGGTGATCCTCGTGGAGCTGGATTTTGCACTTCTTATCGGATACAAATTGTTTTGGTATCCGATCGTTTATTGCTTTCGCCAGGGGGAACTCGTTGTGGAATCCCTCCAGTACCGCGGTGTGCTGTGTTTCTTTCTTACCCAAGAGTTGAAGTGTATTAAGGCGTACAGCCGTCATCGTCGCTTCCTGCTGTATGAACAGATGAAGCGGTGGGAGCCCCAGCATGACTTCGAGAGCTGCGGTCGGGGTAGTCTTCATGCAGCCTGTGATCGCCATGCAGGCATGCCTTTGCCTGCGTTGCAGTTTGATGGAGGCTGTAGTTAGTTTGGTGCGGGGCCACCAGACCACTGCCCCATTATGATCATAGGTCGGATTACTGGGCAGTATAACCAATATATAATTTTAGGGGATAGGCTATTATTATTTTATTATCTAAGTGACTACTCCAATTTAACTTACTGTCCAGGATGACTCCCAGATATTTGACTTCGTCAGCTAACTCGAGTTCTGTATCGAAAAGTTTGGGTAGGCGATAAGGGCCTAGTGTTCGTTTTTGGGTAAACATGACTAGTTCAGTTTTCATGGGGTTCACTGAGAGATCGAACTCTCTGCACCACCGCTCAACGATGCGTCGTGCTTGTTCAGTGAGGTTGCAGATTGTCCCCGTCACTTTACCTGAAATGAGGATAGCGAGGTCGTCAGCATACTCTATTGTGTAGAAATGGTTCGCGTTGAGTTTTGTGATGAGATCATTTATCACCAGATTCCAGAGGAGGGGGGATAGTACTCCACCTTGGGGGCAGCCTCTGGCTAACAAGGCCATCTGCTGTTCCCCTTCAAGTCGAACCATTCGTTTGCTTAACATATTTGTGATCCAGTCTGTCAGTACCTGTTCTACTCCGTGACGGGAGAGCGCGGTGTTGATGCTGGAGAAGTTTGTTTTATCGAAGACTCCTTCAATGTCTATGAAAGAGCCCAGGCAGATACCCTACTGGTGAATCTCCTCTTTTATCCGGCCGACCACTAGATGGAGGGCGGATTCAGTGGACTTGCCCGAGCTGTACGCGTATTGGTTAGTGTGGAGTGGGATAGTTTTCAGAACGCCGTCCCTCAGCTCTCTCTCGCACATTCTCTCCATAGTTTTAAGGAGAAAGGAGGTCAGGCTGATTGGTCGGTGGTGTTTGGCGTTGGTATAGTCACTCGTACCTGGAATAGGAATGAATATGACTTTCACTTCCCTCCATCCTTTTGGAACGTATCTGAAGGGTATGGGTACCAACCAGTCTGTTGGCGACGGAGGTCCCTCCCCACTGCAGTAAGGCAGGAAAAACCCCGTCCGGACCGGCCGCCTTGAAAGGATGGAAGCACCGGATCGCCCACTGGAGTTTTTCCAGCGTGATGACTTTGTGTGCATAGCGCCAGTCGTTTTCTGACGGGGTTTGAGTTACCTATATCCAGTCGATAGCCTGTGTGAAAGCGCAGCCTGGAAAGTGAGTTTCAATAAGGACGCGCGTCGCCTCTTTTGGTGAGGTGGTAAGTGTGTTGTCGGGTTTACGGAGGACAGCAGGCCCAGTCGGGTTCTGCTGTGCCAGTATTTTCCTTACCCTGTTTGCTTGTTGGCAGGCTTCGATGTTGCCACAGTATTTACGCCATCCAGTGGAGCTCCTGAATCTGATGCATTTTTTTATAGGATTTTTTGGCCGCGTAGCACGCGTCCCAATCCTAATCAGCACAGGTGTTCATGGCTCAGTTTAGGGCTGACCTTACCTTCCCGCGCTTACGTTCTAGATCCGCTCCCCACCATGGTTGCTTTCCTGGTGTTGTGGGCGGAGTGGTCTCCAGGCAGGATGAATGGTAGCTGTCTAGCATTGATTTCGTGAGATGACTTACACACTCGTCGATCTGCTGCGTGTCCTCGTAGGTCATTCCGTAGTTTGTTGACGCAAGTTTGATTTCGAGGATGCGTGTATAAGCAGCACGGTCAGTGTTTCACGGGTTTCGCCGTGGCAGTGTTGGTGTTACACAGACTTGAATATCGAAACGGATCCACCTGTGGTCCGAGCAGGAGGCCTCCTTGGAGACCTGCCAGCCGGTGGTGATGTGTGTGTGGAAGTGTGTGATGGTGGTGGCCGCTACACCCTCCGATGCCAGAGTGAGGTCTATGATTGTTTGGATACGTCTATTTATGAAGGTTGGTTCGGAGCCTGTTTTTAGTAGGGTTAGGTTAGTTGTAAATAAGTAATCTACTAGCGCCTTATCCCTTGCATTTTGTGTGTCCATGCCCCACAGAGGGTGATGAGCGACCGCATCGGCGCCTATGACAACCTCCAGCCCAGTGCTCTCGCAGTAAGTCACGAGGCGGACGAGGTCATGCGGCGGTGGCTCTTCTGCCTCGGGCATGTAAGTGGAGGCGAAGACCACAGTTGCTACTGTGTCCCCCCGCTGTATCAGTAGCCTAGCTGCAGAGACATCCCTGCAACAGAAATCTGTTCGTGGCTGTGTTTTTATGTTACGTGTCACTTAGACGCACGATCTAGGTTTATCATGATCTGTATACTAACCAGGAGCTTACCACCAAGATTGGAGAGTCCTTGTATTTGGCCCATCCTAATCCACGGCTCTTGTGATCCAAGATTTCAATGACCGTATTTTGAACCTCCAGCCACTTCCGCAGCTGAGCCGTCGCGGTCTGGCTGTGGTGGAGGTTAGCCTGCAGGACCTTACAGGTCGACGAGGGGGATGCCATCACTGGAAGTTCCTTCCTCGTCACCTGACAGCCGAAGCCCGGCAAACAGATCGCCCGCGTCGAAGCCGTCCCCCTCCAGGTCAGAGGCCGAGGACAGAATGATGTCCTCGAGCTCTTGCCCCGAGACGACGGCGCCCACGCTAGCGGCTGTAGGGGCGGCCGGCGCTGCTACAGTAGGCTTAACCGCGGGTGTTTCCGCGATGTTTGTTGGGGGGGAGTTGCCTCCTCCACCTGTGTCTCCGCGCTGGCTTCGGTGGTCGGATATCCCTGAGGGACGTCGACAAATCTGCCGTTCGGACCCTGGAACTTAACGTACACCGTCCCTACACCAAATGAGAGACGGCGTTCGGCTTCCATCAGGGTCGGAATTTGGTCCTCAGGGACCCCGACCATCACGTACCACGCCTCGGCCTGTTTGTTGGCGCCCAGCAACATCCACTCCTCGATACCAACCCAATGGTTCTGGTAGCACAGAGCACGCCCAATGTCGGACGGCTCCGCGAAGATCCCCTGCTGATCAGGAATGAAGATGCCGCATTTTACCCGGCGCTTGATGTCCGCTTGAATCCTAACCACTAACTAGGTGCTAGTGGGGCGAGGCTCGCTTTGAAGGTCGGTGCAGGTGAGTCCTGTATGGGAGAAAAGGCCTCGACGAGTATCTTCCTTTGGATAGCCGTGAGAACCTGGTTTTACACTTCCTTGCAAATGTGCCCCGTACGGCCGCAGGTGACTGCGACATCAAGGTCGGAGCTTACAGCTTGGGCGTAGCTACGCTTTGCGTCCCGTTTGGATTTATCAAGACGAGGCCGCTCGCGCTCTCCTCGAGGTGTTGAAGTCTCGTTGAGGGCTTGCTTGGCCGCGGCTTGATCCATCCGAACGGGTTGCAGTGTCGTTTGTGTGGCTGGTCCACTCGCGCCGCTGGCTGCTGGTTGGTTGGGTCCCGGTCGGCTGGTGCCGGCCGCGGCCTGCGACCGCTTGCCTGCGGAGAAGTTGACATTGCCTTGGGTCGGTTTAACCCACGGATTTGGCCTGTTTAGATTGAGGGAACTTACCCCTCCTCAGTGTCTGCCGCTGCCTCTGGGACGGCCTGTTCTTCCTTCTCGGTTTACCCGTCGAAGGGGCCGGGGCAGCCTGCACTGAAGGTTCAGCGCAGTGGCGTTGTTTACCCGAATCCTCCTTCCTGCCTTTGCGCCAGCTCCTCTGCACCTGCCAGGTAAGCGCGAACGCGTCACCTGTGGTGCTAGTCTCCGCTGGTTGACCAGTAACGGCCACCGGGGGGAGCAGTAGGCGGAGGAAGATGTATGAGGGGAGCACGGCCAGAGGAATGATCCGTCATGGCGGTCTCCACGCCTGAAAAAGAGAGAGGAGCGGTACTGGTCCCGAGCAGCGCCGTCGTCCGTTTATTACGGGACTTGGTTTTGGTCCTGGCAGCGGTTCTCGCCACTGCCGGACCTGTACCCGCACTGGAGCTCGCTGCGTTAGCAGCGGAGCATCCGGGGGCTAGAGAGGTGCTGCAAGCACCCCTCTTGGGAGAATCCTTGGCTTTTGCCTCCTCTCCGGTGTGTGTTTGTGCAGTATGTGCATGTGAATGTGTGTGGGGTGTGTGAGTTTGTGTGGTGTCGTATGGTCTTTGAGAATCCATAGTATAGTATAAAAAATCATCTCTCCGGCTTCCCACCCTCCTTGGAGCCCGCACCTGGGAACGTCTCGCTACAAACTAGCTCAACCGTTAGGAGTACCTTCGAGATATAGGGGCGTGAGGCTGGTTTACATTGCGACATCGGGCGCTTGATCGGGTTGACGACTAATCAAACCTTCACTTACACCTTCAGCATGACCTTCAGCCATCCGAGGACGACCTCCGCGGACCTCCCACCCCTCGCCGTGGCCCTCTGACGGGACACTGGCCATTTCCCTGCCCTTGGCTATTGGGCAGGGCTACCGTTTCGGCGCTGTCATTTCCCTGCCCTTGGCTATTGGGCAGGGCTACCGTTTCGGCGCTCAACTGCGCAGGTCCTAGCGTAGGAGACCAGATTCACCTACTCGACGCCAGCTAGGTTTAGTGGCGACCGAGCCTACTCCCACTTGGTCACGGAGGGTCGTGGTTAGGTTAAAAAGCGCCTGGTGATTTTCGTTGCGTCTTTTTCTTAGGGAATTAGACCAAAAGCAGGGCGGCAACCATGTGAAGGAGAACACACCAGACTTGCCTTGAGGATCTTCACGACTGTAGCGCTCCCCCTCAAGACCCCGGCACCTTACCGCCTCTGAGGGAGGCAGTGAGGAAGGCCTGCATCTATACTACCAAGCAAAGCGCTAGCAAAGCATGTCGTTGTGCAACCGCAAAAGCATAAATATAAGCCCTCCCCAAAAAACCAAAAAAAAAAATAAACTATTAATTACTTATTCCCAGGGTGATACCGCTGGGGCTGGAGCAGATGTTGCTACGCGGCTCAATGCTGCGCAACACCAACTACATCTACGGCGTCGTCGTGTACACCGGCCACGAGACCAAGCTCATGAAGAACTCCACTAAAGGTAACGTCTATTTACACTATGACGCCGTCTGCCGACACTGTTCAGTCGTTGGTCTTACGCCTGATCTCTCCGCAGCCGGGTTGGATTGCCGTCCCAACAGACCTTGAGAGTTAGGACAGAGAGAGAGTACCTGTGTTTGTGGACACACTACAAAGATTGAGATAAAATACTTATACAACGTGTAACAGAAAGGGTATAGTCATATGGAAGGGTGTGCTACAAACCATCAAACTGAACCACTTTCTCCATGGGACCACCATCGTAATCGCGAAAAAATAATCAACGGCCCCATACAAAATTCCAATACCTACTCGACCAAATATATGAGACAGCTGATTCTTTTTTTACGATTACGATAGTGGTTCCATGGAGAAAGTTGTTCAGTTTGATGGTCTGTAACACACCCATTATGACTATACCCTTTCTGTTACACGTTATATAATCTGACAACCATTTTTGATAGCTAAGTAAGCCGAAATTGATCCAGTGTTTCAGATGTTCAGAACAAGTTTCTAGTAAACCCTTTCAAGGTTAACTCACATGATTGCCCTTGTCCGTCAGCCCCACTGAAGCGCTCGTCGATCGACCGCCAGACGAACACGCACATCCTGATGCTGTTCATGATCCTGCTGACGCTGGCGCTGCTGAGCGCAGGGTTCAACGAGTACTGGATGAGGGCGCACAGCGACTGGTACCTTGGACTTCAGGGTGAGTAGATACCACCATCCAATGACTAAGGAAATATGCCCATTATATGCCTCATGAAAAGACTGCTTCATCTTTTTAGGTAAAAATAATATGCATGAAAGTGAATTAGTTCGAAGTTTTTTTTTTGTTGTTAAATTTTACCAAACGCAGTCCCGATTTTTTTCTTCTTAAACAATGTGTTTAGAATTAAACAAACTTGTTTGATAAAACTACTTGTATTCAGGACTTTACAGCTTTTTGATATTGTACAATGCATAAAATATATTGACGTGCTAACAGTTCGATCGTTGTTTGCGAAGTGGCGCGGCTCGCGCAGCAGTGTTGCCAACCGTACGGCTCTCGCCCCTCGCCCCTCGCCGCCGTCTCGTTCGTCCTACTAGTGACGCGCGCATAGACTAGTGTTGCACGCGTACACAATGAATTCCTTTAAAGTTTTTTTCATTCCGAAAGGGAAAAACTGGTCACAATCAATCATTTTTACGGACAACTCACACTTGATCAAAAATCATCATCAAAAATTAAAAAAGGTTTTCTTGGAAAGTTTTCTGGAATCTATTATTGTTTCGGATTTCCCTTTGTTGTCCAACTTAAAAGAAACACACTTGCCGCCCGGCTGTGTAGAATGCCGACTCAAAATATGTGTAGCATCATTTCGCTTCATTTCTTATAGTTTGTTTATAATGTGTTTTTCTTTTTGTTACAGAAGCGCAGAATGCACATTTCGGATTTAACTTTTTGACTTTTTTAATATTGTACAACAATCTTATACCTATATCGTTACAAGTTACTGCAGAAATTGTTAGATTTTTTCAAGTAAGTACACTCTTATTTAGTTACACATAGTTCTATTGTCAAAAGATTATACGACATGTCAAGTTAAACTTACCGTTCTCAAATAAACAATAATTTAATCATAAACCAGCCAAAATAACGATTGATTTATTTCATATAATGGTTAGAAACTAAACTACGGGTGCGTCTCATTAGTCAAATAAAACCCTCGGATTATATCCGCTGTTTGCGAGTAAACGGTGACGCCCAATGACATGCTTGCACACTGAACAACACTAACGTCATTATCTTCCTCAGGCCAAGTTCATCGCGATGGACGTGGAGATGTACCACGAGCAGACCGACACACCCGCCATGGCGCGCACCTCCAACCTGAACGAGGAGCTCGGCATGGTCAAGTACATCTTCAGCGACAAGACCGGCACGCTCACCTGCAACATCATGGAGTTCCGCAAGTGTAGCATCGGGGAGGTCAGTGTTATATGTTACTACTGCTAGTGTTAGCTGCTCAATGAGGAGCTGGTCATCACCATCATGATATCAGCCAAAAGAAGTCCACTGATGCTGTTACACCTAAGCGTCTCTATACCGGCCAGTCGGGTGCGGGCCGACGTGGTGCCTCCGTCGGTCATCTGTTCTGCGACAGTATGCCCTGCCGACTACCGCTTAAGTTTTGTATTATTTGGAATTTGTCGGCTACCATGGTGTTCACTGTTCCGGCTTGATCACACGAGGAGGGATACTTCCAGCATAACCTACACCTTTGTACACAGCTATGTTAATTAAGTGTAATGTGTATTAAATGACTTTTTTGTATTGCAGATAATCTACAATGCTCCCGGCCCCAACGAGAATCTGGCGGACACTCTTCTCTATCAGAACATGCAGAGACGTCACCCGACTGCTCCCGTGATTAAGGAGTTCCTCACGATGCTGGCCATCTGCCACACCGTCATCCCTGAGCGTATCGGAGATCAGCTGCACTACCATGCTGCCTCGCCAGGTTCCTATTAGATTTAGATTTGTTCTTATGCCTTAAAAGTTGATTTAAACTTAACATTTTTATGATTTCACTTTATTGCTATAAGAATAATTTTTACTTCAATCATGAAATCAAGTAATGATTGTTGTCAGTAAATTTGAATAAGATTGAAACCTTATTTTTTTAAGAGTTATGTTGATATTTCTCGAGAAATGGAGTGGAATGAGGCTTTGAGTGGGAAAGAGCAGGCTATAGAAAAAAAAAATTCCAATAAAATGTGTATTTTATCAGATTATCTTCCTTGGGTTTTTTTTTTTCATCAAATTTATTTGACATTTAAGTTCGAATTTATTATTTGAATTGTGATTTTAATGACTTCAGTAAAGAACGTAACAGTAATTTTACAGTATACCTTTAACAGTAGTAACTGTCGGTAAAGTTATTGTCATGATTTTTGGCACAGACGAGCGCGCGCTGGTGCTGGGCGCGCAGGCGTGGGGCTACGTGTTCGACCAGCGCACGCCGCGCGCCGTGCGCCTGCGCGCGCCGCACGCGCACGAGGAGTACGCCGTGCTGCACGTGCTGGACTTCACCTCCGCGCGCAAGCGCATGTCCGTCATCGTGCGCACGCCCACAGGTACCACACGCACATCGCACTCACTATGCGGGACCTGACCTATAGCACTGCACTGGATACTATTTCATTTTGAATTTCGAATTCGAAACGTGAGTCTGCTTTGTGGAGCAGTGGCCCGACACGAATCCTCGCGAGATTTGATGGTTTTTTTTTATTCTTCCTGTCTGTGATTGCGATGTCGACGACAACTAATTTATAACACATGTCATGACGTGTGTAGGACAAATCAAGCTGTACTGCAAGGGCGCGGACTCCGTGATCTACCCGCGCCTGGCGGGCGGCCAGCACGCACAGTTCGCCGACGCCACGCTGTCGCACCTGGAGCTGTTCGCGTGCGACGGCCTGCGCACGCTCGTGTTCGCCTCGGCCGACATCTCCGAGCAGTTCTACCAGGTCAGTTCTGTTCCGACGCCACGCTGTCGCACCTGGAGCTGTTCGCGTGCGACGGCCTGCGCACGCTCGTGTTCGCCTCGGCCGACATCTCCGAGCAGTTCTACCAGGTCAGTTCTGTTCCGACGCCACGCTGTCGCACCTGGAGCTGTTCGCGTGCGACGGCCTGCGCACGCTCGTGTTCGCCTCGGCCGACATCTCCGAGCAGTTCTACCAGGTCAGTTCTGTTCCGACGCCACGCTGTCGCACCTGGAGCTGTTCGCGTGCGACGGCCTGCGCACGCTCGTGTTCGCCTCGGCCGACATCTCCGAGCAGTTCTACCAGGTCAGTTCTGTTCCGACGCCACGCTGTCGCACCTGGAGCTGTTCGCGTGCGACGGCCTGCGCACGCTCGTGTTCGCCTCGGCCGACATCTCCGAGCAGTTCTACCAGGTCAGTTCTGTTCCGACGCCACGCTGTCGCACCTGGAGCTGTTCGCGTGCGACGGCCTGCGCACGCTCGTGTTCGCCTCGGCCGACATCTCCGAGCAGTTCTACCAGGTCAGTTCTGTTCCGACGCCACGCTGTCGCACCTGGAGCTGTTCGCGTGCGACGGCCTGCGCACGCTCGTGTTCGCCTCGGCCGACATCTCCGAGCAGTTCTACCAGGTCAGTTCTGTTCCGACGCCACGCTGTCGCACCTGGAGCTGTTCGCGTGCGACGGCCTGCGCACGCTCGTGTTCGCCTCGGCCGACATCTCCGAGCAGTTCTACCAGGTCAGTTCTGTTCCGACGCCACGCTGTCGCACCTGGAGCTGTTCGCGTGCGACGGCCTGCGCACGCTCGTGTTCGCCTCGGCCGACATCTCCGAGCAGTTCTACCAGGTCAGTTCTGTTCCGACGCCACGCTGTCGCACCTGGAGCTGTTCGCGTGCGACGGCCTGCGCACGCTCGTGTTCGCCTCGGCCGACATCTCCGAGCAGTTCTACCAGGTCAGTTCTGTTCCGACGCCACGCTGTCGCACCTGGAGCTGTTCGCGTGCGACGGCCTGCGCACGCTCGTGTTCGCCTCGGCCGACATCTCCGAGCAGTTCTACCAGGTCAGTTCTGTTCCGACGCCACGCTGTCGCACCTGGAGCTGTTCGCGTGCGACGGCCTGCGCACGCTCGTGTTCGCCTCGGCCGACATCTCCGAGCAGTTCTACCAGGTCAGTTCTGTTCCGACGCCACGCTGTCGCACCTGGAGCTGTTCGCGTGCGACGGCCTGCGCACGCTCGTGTTCGCCTCGGCCGACATCTCCGAGCAGTTCTACCAGGTCAGTTCTGTTCCGACGCCACGCTGTCGCACCTGGAGCTGTTCGCGTGCGACGGCCTGCGCACGCTCGTGTTCGCCTCGGCCGACATCTCCGAGCAGTTCTACCAGGTCAGTTCTGTTCCGACGCCACGCTGTCGCACCTGGAGCTGTTCGCGTGCGACGGCCTGCGCACGCTCGTGTTCGCCTCGGCCGACATCTCCGAGCAGTTCTACCAGGTCAGTTCTGTTCCGACGCCACGCTGTCGCACCTGGAGCTGTTCGCGTGCGACGGCCTGCGCACGCTCGTGTTCGCCTCGGCCGACATCTCCGAGCAGTTCTACCAGGTCAGTTCTGTTCCGACGCCACGCTGTCGCACCTGGAGCTGTTCGCGTGCGACGGCCTGCGCACGCTCGTGTTCGCCTCGGCCGACATCTCCGAGCAGTTCTACCAGGTCAGTTCTGTTCCGACGCCACGCTGTCGCACCTGGAGCTGTTCGCGTGCGACGGCCTGCGCACGCTCGTGTTCGCCTCGGCCGACATCTCCGAGCAGTTCTACCAGGTCAGTTCTGTTCCGACGCCACGCTGTCGCACCTGGAGCTGTTCGCGTGCGACGGCCTGCGCACGCTCGTGTTCGCCTCGGCCGACATCTCCGAGCAGTTCTACCAGGTCAGTTCTGTTCCGACGCCACGCTGTCGCACCTGGAGCTGTTCGCGTGCGACGGCCTGCGCACGCTCGTGTTCGCCTCGGCCGACATCTCCGAGCAGTTCTACCAGGTCAGTTCTGTTCCGACGCCACGCTGTCGCACCTGGAGCTGTTCGCGTGCGACGGCCTGCGCACGCTCGTGTTCGCCTCGGCCGACATCTCCGAGCAGTTCTACCAGGTCAGTTCTGTTCCGACGCCACGCTGTCGCACCTGGAGCTGTTCGCGTGCGACGGCCTGCGCACGCTCGTGTTCGCCTCGGCCGACATCTCCGAGCAGTTCTACCAGGTCAGTTCTGTTCCGACGCCACGCTGTCGCACCTGGAGCTGTTCGCGTGCGACGGCCTGCGCACGCTCGTGTTCGCCTCGGCCGACATCTCCGAGCAGTTCTACCAGGTCAGTTCTGTTCCGACGCCACGCTGTCGCACCTGGAGCTGTTCGCGTGCGACGGCCTGCGCACGCTCGTGTTCGCCTCGGCCGACATCTCCGAGCAGTTCTACCAGGTCAGTTCTGTTCCGACGCCACGCTGTCGCACCTGGAGCTGTTCGCGTGCGACGGCCTGCGCACGCTCGTGTTCGCCTCGGCCGACATCTCCGAGCAGTTCTACCAGGTCAGTTCTGTTCCGACGCCACGCTGTCGCACCTGGAGCTGTTCGCGTGCGACGGCCTGCGCACGCTCGTGTTCGCCTCGGCCGACATCTCCGAGCAGTTCTACCAGGTCAGTTCTGTTCCGACGCCACGCTGTCGCACCTGGAGCTGTTCGCGTGCGACGGCCTGCGCACGCTCGTGTTCGCCTCGGCCGACATCTCCGAGCAGTTCTACCAGGTCAGTTCTGTTCCGACGCCACGCTGTCGCACCTGGAGCTGTTCGCGTGCGACGGCCTGCGCACGCTCGTGTTCGCCTCGGCCGACATCTCCGAGCAGTTCTACCAGGTCAGTTCTGTTCCGACGCCACGCTGTCGCACCTGGAGCTGTTCGCGTGCGACGGCCTGCGCACGCTCGTGTTCGCCTCGGCCGACATCTCCGAGCAGTTCTACCAGGTCAGTTCTGTTCCGACGCCACGCTGTCGCACCTGGAGCTGTTCGCGTGCGACGGCCTGCGCACGCTCGTGTTCGCCTCGGCCGACATCTCCGAGCAGTTCTACCAGGTCAGTTCTGTTCCGACGCCACGCTGTCGCACCTGGAGCTGTTCGCGTGCGACGGCCTGCGCACGCTCGTGTTCGCCTCGGCCGACATCTCCGAGCAGTTCTACCAGGTCAGTTCTGTTCCGACGCCACGCTGTCGCACCTGGAGCTGTTCGCGTGCGACGGCCTGCGCACGCTCGTGTTCGCCTCGGCCGACATCTCCGAGCAGTTCTACCAGGTCAGTTCTGTTCCGACGCCACGCTGTCGCACCTGGAGCTGTTCGCGTGCGACGGCCTGCGCACGCTCGTGTTCGCCTCGGCCGACATCTCCGAGCAGTTCTACCAGGTCAGTTCTGTTCCGACGCCACGCTGTCGCACCTGGAGCTGTTCGCGTGCGACGGCCTGCGCACGCTCGTGTTCGCCTCGGCCGACATCTCCGAGCAGTTCTACCAGGTCAGTTCTGTTCCGACGCCACGCTGTCGCACCTGGAGCTGTTCGCGTGCGACGGCCTGCGCACGCTCGTGTTCGCCTCGGCCGACATCTCCGAGCAGTTCTACCAGGTCAGTTCTGTTCCGACGCCACGCTGTCGCACCTGGAGCTGTTCGCGTGCGACGGCCTGCGCACGCTCGTGTTCGCCTCGGCCGACATCTCCGAGCAGTTCTACCAGGTCAGTTCTGTTCCGACGCCACGCTGTCGCACCTGGAGCTGTTCGCGTGCGACGGCCTGCGCACGCTCGTGTTCGCCTCGGCCGACATCTCCGAGCAGTTCTACCAGGTCAGTTCTGTTCCGACGCCACGCTGTCGCACCTGGAGCTGTTCGCGTGCGACGGCCTGCGCACGCTCGTGTTCGCCTCGGCCGACATCTCCGAGCAGTTCTACCAGGTCAGTTCTGTTCCGACGCCACGCTGTCGCACCTGGAGCTGTTCGCGTGCGACGGCCTGCGCACGCTCGTGTTCGCCTCGGCCGACATCTCCGAGCAGTTCTACCAGGTCAGTTCTGTTCCGACGCCACGCTGTCGCACCTGGAGCTGTTCGCGTGCGACGGCCTGCGCACGCTCGTGTTCGCCTCGGCCGACATCTCCGAGCAGTTCTACCAGGTCAGTTCTGTTCCGACGCCACGCTGTCGCACCTGGAGCTGTTCGCGTGCGACGGCCTGCGCACGCTCGTGTTCGCCTCGGCCGACATCTCCGAGCAGTTCTACCAGGTCAGTTCTGTTCCGACGCCACGCTGTCGCACCTGGAGCTGTTCGCGTGCGACGGCCTGCGCACGCTCGTGTTCGCCTCGGCCGACATCTCCGAGCAGTTCTACCAGGTCAGTTCTGTTCCGACGCCACGCTGTCGCACCTGGAGCTGTTCGCGTGCGACGGCCTGCGCACGCTCGTGTTCGCCTCGGCCGACATCTCCGAGCAGTTCTACCAGGTCAGTTCTGTTCCGACGCCACGCTGTCGCACCTGGAGCTGTTCGCGTGCGACGGCCTGCGCACGCTCGTGTTCGCCTCGGCCGACATCTCCGAGCAGTTCTACCAGGTCAGTTCTGTTCCGACGCCACGCTGTCGCACCTGGAGCTGTTCGCGTGCGACGGCCTGCGCACGCTCGTGTTCGCCTCGGCCGACATCTCCGAGCAGTTCTACCAGGTCAGTTCTGTTCCGACGCCACGCTGTCGCACCTGGAGCTGTTCGCGTGCGACGGCCTGCGCACGCTCGTGTTCGCCTCGGCCGACATCTCCGAGCAGTTCTACCAGGTCAGTTCTGTTCCGACGCCACGCTGTCGCACCTGGAGCTGTTCGCGTGCGACGGCCTGCGCACGCTCGTGTTCGCCTCGGCCGACATCTCCGAGCAGTTCTACCAGGTCAGTTCTGTTCCGACGCCACGCTGTCGCACCTGGAGCTGTTCGCGTGCGACGGCCTGCGCACGCTCGTGTTCGCCTCGGCCGACATCTCCGAGCAGTTCTACCAGGTCAGTTCTGTTCCGACGCCACGCTGTCGCACCTGGAGCTGTTCGCGTGCGACGGCCTGCGCACGCTCGTGTTCGCCTCGGCCGACATCTCCGAGCAGTTCTACCAGGTCAGTTCTGTTCCGACGCCACGCTGTCGCACCTGGAGCTGTTCGCGTGCGACGGCCTGCGCACGCTCGTGTTCGCCTCGGCCGACATCTCCGAGCAGTTCTACCAGGTCAGTTCTGTTCCGACGCCACGCTGTCGCACCTGGAGCTGTTCGCGTGCGACGGCCTGCGCACGCTCGTGTTCGCCTCGGCCGACATCTCCGAGCAGTTCTACCAGGTCAGTTCTGTTCCGACGCCACGCTGTCGCACCTGGAGCTGTTCGCGTGCGACGGCCTGCGCACGCTCGTGTTCGCCTCGGCCGACATCTCCGAGCAGTTCTACCAGGTCAGTTCTGTTCCGACGCCACGCTGTCGCACCTGGAGCTGTTCGCGTGCGACGGCCTGCGCACGCTCGTGTTCGCCTCGGCCGACATCTCCGAGCAGTTCTACCAGGTCAGTTCTGTTCCGACGCCACGCTGTCGCACCTGGAGCTGTTCGCGTGCGACGGCCTGCGCACGCTCGTGTTCGCCTCGGCCGACATCTCCGAGCAGTTCTACCAGGTCAGTTCTGTTCCGACGCCACGCTGTCGCACCTGGAGCTGTTCGCGTGCGACGGCCTGCGCACGCTCGTGTTCGCCTCGGCCGACATCTCCGAGCAGTTCTACCAGGTCAGTTCTGTTCCGACGCCACGCTGTCGCACCTGGAGCTGTTCGCGTGCGACGGCCTGCGCACGCTCGTGTTCGCCTCGGCCGACATCTCCGAGCAGTTCTACCAGGTCAGTTCTGTTCCGACGCCACGCTGTCGCACCTGGAGCTGTTCGCGTGCGACGGCCTGCGCACGCTCGTGTTCGCCTCGGCCGACATCTCCGAGCAGTTCTACCAGGTCAGTTCTGTTCCGACGCCACGCTGTCGCACCTGGAGCTGTTCGCGTGCGACGGCCTGCGCACGCTCGTGTTCGCCTCGGCCGACATCTCCGAGCAGTTCTACCAGGTCAGTTCTGTTCCGACGCCACGCTGTCGCACCTGGAGCTGTTCGCGTGCGACGGCCTGCGCACGCTCGTGTTCGCCTCGGCCGACATCTCCGAGCAGTTCTACCAGGTCAGTTCTGTTCCGACGCCACGCTGTCGCACCTGGAGCTGTTCGCGTGCGACGGCCTGCGCACGCTCGTGTTCGCCTCGGCCGACATCTCCGAGCAGTTCTACCAGGTCAGTTCTGTTCCGACGCCACGCTGTCGCACCTGGAGCTGTTCGCGTGCGACGGCCTGCGCACGCTCGTGTTCGCCTCGGCCGACATCTCCGAGCAGTTCTACCAGGTCAGTTCTGTTCCGACGCCACGCTGTCGCACCTGGAGCTGTTCGCGTGCGACGGCCTGCGCACGCTCGTGTTCGCCTCGGCCGACATCTCCGAGCAGTTCTACCAGGTCAGTTCTGTTCCGACGCCACGCTGTCGCACCTGGAGCTGTTCGCGTGCGACGGCCTGCGCACGCTCGTGTTCGCCTCGGCCGACATCTCCGAGCAGTTCTACCAGGTCAGTTCTGTTCCGACGCCACGCTGTCGCACCTGGAGCTGTTCGCGTGCGACGGCCTGCGCACGCTCGTGTTCGCCTCGGCCGACATCTCCGAGCAGTTCTACCAGGTCAGTTCTGTTCCGACGCCACGCTGTCGCACCTGGAGCTGTTCGCGTGCGACGGCCTGCGCACGCTCGTGTTCGCCTCGGCCGACATCTCCGAGCAGTTCTACCAGGTCAGTTCTGTTCCGACGCCACGCTGTCGCACCTGGAGCTGTTCGCGTGCGACGGCCTGCGCACGCTCGTGTTCGCCTCGGCCGACATCTCCGAGCAGTTCTACCAGGTCAGTTCTGTTCCGACGCCACGCTGTCGCACCTGGAGCTGTTCGCGTGCGACGGCCTGCGCACGCTCGTGTTCGCCTCGGCCGACATCTCCGAGCAGTTCTACCAGGTCAGTTCTGTTCCGACGCCACGCTGTCGCACCTGGAGCTGTTCGCGTGCGACGGCCTGCGCACGCTCGTGTTCGCCTCGGCCGACATCTCCGAGCAGTTCTACCAGGTCAGTTCTGTTCCGACGCCACGCTGTCGCACCTGGAGCTGTTCGCGTGCGACGGCCTGCGCACGCTCGTGTTCGCCTCGGCCGACATCTCCGAGCAGTTCTACCAGGTCAGTTCTGTTCCGACGCCACGCTGTCGCACCTGGAGCTGTTCGCGTGCGACGGCCTGCGCACGCTCGTGTTCGCCTCGGCCGACATCTCCGAGCAGTTCTACCAGGTCAGTTCTGTTCCGACGCCACGCTGTCGCACCTGGAGCTGTTCGCGTGCGACGGCCTGCGCACGCTCGTGTTCGCCTCGGCCGACATCTCCGAGCAGTTCTACCAGGTCAGTTCTGTTCCGACGCCACGCTGTCGCACCTGGAGCTGTTCGCGTGCGACGGCCTGCGCACGCTCGTGTTGAGCGTGAGCTCTTTTTATTAACTTAGGCACATTTTTCATTATCTCTCCAGTTACTGAAGAGCTAACCTATGCTGTAAGACTTGATTCAATCCCGGAATCACTTCTCTTGAAAGTTTCCTGTCTGTTAGGATAGTGTGTTTGGCTTTTCAATCAAACTAAGTGAATTGAATAAAGTGATGGTTTAATGGGCACTACATCGATCGGAAACGGAGTAATAATATAGTCCGCTCGCTTGCGAGATCGAACGGCCACTCGCGCGCCTCCCGCTCCCCGCTGTCGTCTGCCGCGACTCGATGCGTTAGCGCCTGACCATTCACCTGCGCCTTAACTCTCTCCAGTTCATCTGGGTCAGCGCACACAGTGTGCACTATAATATCTTTCGCATTGATGGCTAGTAGGCAGAAATTAGGTCTGTATATAATATACAAAGTAAAAACGTAACACTTATGAATCTATATTTGTTGACTAATTATGGAATGTGATTATTTATCTAAAGCTGAAATGACATGTTTACCTTATCGACATATGTATTTTAAACTGAATTATTGCTTTCCTTAATGTAATCTATTGACATGCCACCTTAATAATTGTAATTGCTTGTTTATGTATGTTTTATGTTAATTTTGTCCGCCATTTTGTACGCCATAAATTGGCAAAACATAGTGCACTCATTTTAGACGATATACTATCTGTAACCATACCTATGTTTCACAAAATAAATGATTGATTGATTGAACATTTTGTCAGGACTGGGCGAACACCTACCACAAAGCCAGCACAGCGATACAGGACCGCGAGCTGAAGATCGAGGAAGCCGCCGTGCTCATCGAGAACGACCTGCATCTGCTCGGCGCCACTGCCATCGAGGACAAACTGCAGGTCAGACACGTAATGAAAGCTTCTGGTGAATCGAGAATTACCTACTTAAGTACAAAAAAACACACAACATAATTATGCAAATGGAAGTCAACACATTTATTTATTTTAGGAGCAGAAAAATGTCCACATTTGCGAGGATTCATGTGTAAACTCACTCATAGTCAAATCAGAACAGATACAAATTAGTATAACGGGTGTAAAAATACGTTTACGAAGTCGAAAGGCGCTTGTTCTATGGCGATTTTTTTTTGTGGACCGTTCCCTATTTTGAACCTTCCAGTCACGGAGATGTCGGAGGTCAAACTACCAATGTTTTAACAACAAAAATAACGGGTTTTTAATGTTATAACCAGTGGGTACTTGTTACTAACTAACTAACAAACACTATTTATAACTTTACTTTAAATGCCTCCACGATCCCTGTACTATTGAATGCATCCATCAGTACAATGATTTTAGTGTGTTACATTGAATTCTACCGGAAACCATTTTCAAAAAAAAAGTCGATTCCTTGCAATAATTTTTGTGCGTTGAGGTACTTAGTTTGATGTACAGAATGCTTGTTTCAGAACGCTTGACTTTTTCGCGGAGGGTCTGTTTACGCTTTGTATACTTTGAATATATCGTCTGAAAGAACTACTAAAAGTACAATATTCTAACGCATCCTGCGTAAAAAACAGTAGCACACTTTACTCATTTGATCACTTTTCGCAATTTCCGTCCTAAGCCAACACAAAATCTTACCTTATGGTAAGATTGAATTGGCTATTAATGAAAAAATCATTTTACCCTGCAATCAGTCAATTTACTTGAAATACATTTTAATTTAGTTCAATATTTCTGTTTTATCGTAATTAAATAGCGAAACTCATTATCTCTGTAAACTTGTGCTCGCTTATTTAATTTGACCCTTGGTATTCACTGTAATTTGACGGATAGTTTTCTCACGATATTCTTGATTAGGCTCTCAATATTCAAATGAAACGTTATTGGCGACAGGACGGGGTCCCCGAGACGATAGCAGCCCTCCTGAAGGCGAACATCAACATCTGGGTGCTGACGGGCGACAAGCAGGAGACGGCCATCAACATCGGGCACTCCGCGCGCCTGCTGCACAGCAACATGCCGCTTATCATCATCAATGAAGACAGCTTGGACGTGAGTGCTGTACTTACAACTTTCTTGGAATTGGAAATACTCCATTTGTCAAAGTTAGTCGACAAATCGATGACATAAAGATTATCTGTATACTGCTCAGCATCGTCTGCTAAGCCTTTCTCCAACTAAGTTGGGTCTGACTAATCGGTTGCAGTTGAATACTAATTCTATTCATATTCATATCCATTTATTTGGCATTCCATCACTATCACACGCGCGCGTCGCGGCGAGGGACTTTGTTTTATAATATGTAGTGTACATATTATAAAACAAAGTCCCTCGCCGCGTCTGTCCCTATGTATGCTTAGATCTTTAACACTACGCAACGGATTTTGATGCGGTTTTTTAGTACAGTGATTCAAGAGGAAGGTTTAAGTATATAATTTGCGGGCGAAGCCGCGGGCATCATTTAGTATTGTATAAAAGATGTTACAAAGGGCTTAAAGCTAGGTACATAAATATGGACCCTGTAAGGGCACAGCAAAGTAGGAGAGGTAAAGCGGGCTTTAATTTTACATCGAGCCACTGCCTATCTGAGCTCCGTAACGTAACCCACTCACTGGGTAACACGATACCCCTTGGCAAAGTTTTCGGGCTGCCGACTATCCATAACGTCTGCCAAAGATCCAACCAACGTGCTTTCCGGTGCATGGTGTATTGTATGCACCACGGACCGACCCGCCCGACCGACAAACCTCGACAATAGACCCCTGCGTCTGTTATTGCCCTAGCCACAAGCCACTATCTATTGAACCATACATTAAAATGTCCCCACTCCGCTTTTCTTATCCTCAAGTCCTCAATCCTTCGTCCACAGGGTACCCGCGAGTGTATAAGTCGGCAGACGTTGGAGTTCGGCGATAACCTGGGCAAGCAGAACGAGATCGCGCTGATCATCGATGGAAAGACGCTCAAGTACGCGATGGGCTGCGACCTCAAGAAGGACTTCCTGGATCTCTGCATCTCCTGCAAGGTCGTGGTCTGCTGTCGCGTGTCGCCCTTGCAGAAGGCTGAGGTTAGTAGCATGTAGTGGGCTATTCAAGATATTCCAGTACGGCTACTGAAAGATCCGAAAACAATCTTACGGGTTTGCACTCAGACTCATGATTCAAGATTTTCATGTTCAGTTCATGTCATTCAGAAATTGTGTCTAAATTGAGTTTATTTCCCATTATTAAAATATGCAGTGTGTCAAAACTTCACTAACACCAAGCTTGCTAAAGTTAAAAAATAATCCAAATAAAATCCTCCTCAAACTGGATTTAAATAACCTTTTTTTTCGGATGGGAAATCATCAAATGGGGAAAAACAAGGAATGTCAGTAAAAATCCGGAAATAAGCTAATAATGCCATCTAGTGGCATTTCTGGGTACCTAGATTTCCACAAAATGAGAGGTTTTCTTTTTGAGTATTAAAAAAAAATAGTTTCCAAGAACTCGGTAGATGACGTTGAACTGACTACGTTACTAGGTGCCAAAGCCAAAACGCTTGGAAAAAAAAACATTGCGTTACATCACATACGCTCGTTGACTGACACTTTCGTTTGCCTATGCTTCCGAATATAACCATTACATCCAAGTGAAATAATATGACGTTCCGTTCCTTGCAGTAACATACCAAGTTCAGCGCCATCTATCCTGCGACTAGGGAAGAGTTAAAAAAGAAAATCCCTCATTTCTAAAGCAACAAAAGTCGTTTGTCATGGTCTATCACGGTTAAAATGATTGTTTGTAGCTGGCAATAATCATGAGGGTCCGCGCGCAAATATACAACAATCGTCGATGTCAGTCAGTGTCACTTTGACAGCTGTCGGTCAGCGGCGCCAAAGACATAGCATTAACTCAGAACAATAACTAAAGCATAGAAGGCGCTTCAGGACATTTGAAGTGTACGCTGTCATAGACAAAAGAGTATTAGCTAGTGATGTGACTATGCATAAAATAAATACCGATATCGACTTCTTAGTTTATGGTTTGTATGGTGAAATAAAGAACTCACTTCTGTCAGATCAACTTATTTATTTATAAAAATAAAACACAGGATAAATTATTAACAAATTAAAATTACGAATAAAACGCTTAAATAATTTTTAAAGAGCGATTATCGAAAAATTATAGTTTTTGTTAGAAATGTCCTTACTTTTTCTACAGGAGAAGATAATTATTTTGCGATATAATGAATTCTTATAATAATAATAATAATATTTATTCACAAATTTGAGACAACCATACAGAGTAACTCAATAATAAACACAAAATAGACAGATCGTTGGATGTGAAATGGTACAATGAATAGATGGTTTGGTTGTCTAAAGTCTGATTCGCCCTATCCCCTCGTACTAGTATAAACACGAGCGGATAGTCTTCCTCAACCTTAGAACAACAGATTTCCAGAAGGTTCCAGTTACAAGTCACATAGCATCAAATAAATAAATATCGCTGGACATTAACACACAGCGCCATCTAGTGCCACACTAACCTACGAGGCTTGTGTCGTGGTCACCAGATAGTTGATATACTACATAGATACTTTTTTTTTTTGTTTGTAAATACATACTTATTATACATATAAACATCCATGACTTGGAAACAAATGTCCATGCTCATCACACAAACATTTGCTCCAACCGGGATTCGAACCCGGGACCCTTAGAACGTAAGGCAGCCTCACTACCGCTACGCCATTCGGGTCGTCAAGTTTGATTACATACTGTATAAAGTCTGTTTTTTAATCTCGTAGACTAAACTGACATTACGAGTGTTGTCAGTTTATTGCAATTCTTAAATAGTGATGTGGCACAACCGAAACTTAGCGTTAATAAAATCAAGTATCGTTTTTTTTACAATAACTTATCCTGAAATAATGTGTAGGTACTTATTGAAGAACAATATAAAAATTATAAAATATAACAAAATATAAGATGAAGCCTTGCATTTGTCGTTTTCATCGTTTTGGTAAGCAATTTTGTTCATTAATATTTAGCGACTGTCAGTTTGCGATCGAATCGCTATCTTATGTCGAGACTGCAGGCCATGGTCGGATTACGCATGGCGTTGCGTGGTCAGATTTTCCGGGCAGTTTGTAGCACGTCGTGCAGCCGTGTGTACGTACGTGAATTTTAAATATAAAACTTTGAATGAAAATTAAATCCGTCTATTATAGATAAAAAGTTACGATTCAACAAACCGGTATCGTAGGTCGTAGGTATCACTGCACAAAAGAGCTGGCAACATTATTTGTAAATTTGACATTTGCATGTGTCAATTTAGTCTACGAGATTAAAAAACAGACTATAGGTAATAAATCATGGTACAGATAGATAAATTAATAATTAATTAAGTTACAAATGATTGGAATTGTCTGTGTTTGGATATGTATTTATGTATATGTGTATATTATGTTTTTATGTATGTTTCTATATGTGTACAGTTAAGTGTGCTTTATTATTTATTTGTTTATGTGCCTAGTTTATAAATACATCGTTTAAATTAGATTTTCAGTACTGTTCTAGTGCTTTCAAATATTTTTCAATTGCTTTTTTGCATGTTTGGCTATCAAGATTCTTCAATTTTAGATCTTTACTTATTTTGTTGTAAATATTTTATGTAAATATTTATAAATATTGTTGTATTATTTTGTTGTAAATTCTAATTGTTAAATATTCTTTGCTTATCAATTTAATCAACAAATTTCTATGATCATCCAATACATCATTATCGTATCGAATGAATGTTCGAGTAAATCATCAAAAATTGACGTTGGTAGCAATATTTGCGATATTTTATTTATCATTGACGAAAAATACTTAGGTTGTCCTAAAACTTTGGAACCTGCGCGAATTTCGTATTCACGAAGTATTTTTTCAGCGGTTTTACAGACTTTGCAAACCCCATCGGAGGGTTTTATAAGACCACCTCTATCTTTAATAGAAATCAAGGAAAATGATACTTGGCTGAATTTATTTTCCAAACATTGGACACATTTTTCGCAGCTTAATTCTTTTTTTATTTTCCGCACTACAAAGCCTGCTACATAATGTACTTGACGTGATTTGCGTACTCCGTCAAAGTTCGTGCGCTCAAAATATAGTCGTGGTCAAATACGAGTATGGCACTCGGTACATCAGTAAGTTCGACAAGCCTACTATTTCCAGTGGTCGAATATTTAGAACTGTTACAGTTTCTAATGGTACACAATTACCGGTTGAACCATCTTTAAATTGTGCGTGCACAAGTAACCTTTTATAAGCAGCACGGAACATTCGAGCTGAAGGGTTGTTATTGAAACCACATTTTGACCTGAAAGCTCCGAAAAACAATTCTATGTGGTCCTGACTCAATTTGTAGGTACATAAATACCTCATAACGCTGTTTTCAGGGGCGACACATTTATCGTATAGGGCTATTAAAGATTTCATACAAATAATAAAGCCCAGAAAGCCAGTTGACCTATTTGAATTGATTACAAGAGAACCATTTAACAATTTAAGATTTTTTAAATATTTCTCATCAGCAACAAAAAATATTTTAGTTTCGTCTATATTAAATTTGGCGGTTGCCCGTTTCCATCCTTTTGCCCTCATATTTCTGCTGTTCATAGTATCGAAAAGATTATTATAAATATTCTTATAAATTGAATAGTGCCATCACAATCAGCAAACTCAGGAATTCCCAGATTTTTACAAAATTCTAGGGCGTCGACAGACGCACTGAGTAGTTGTGTGGCTAATCGAACCTTAATTTTTTGTTTTATGTAATTAATGTGATCGTTCCTTAATTTTGTACCTAAATAAAGTCTTTAATTATTCTGCAGGTAGTGTAAGAGTTCAATATAGTGCCAAGATATTTTTTCTCCTTGATTATCTATCAAAACTTTCTTGTCCCCAAATGTGTTACGTATTAACTTAATATTAAGGCACGGATCTGGCCACAAACAAACTTCGTTACCATTTTGGAATATAGAATAATTAAGTGAATTCATTTCGCAGCCTAAATGACTGCACATAGCTTTATTAGTTGTAGCACTATCAAAAGTACGGGAAACCACTTTAGCCCCAGTGTTTTCTATCAATGTTAGACATTGCTGTACTAATAAGGATTTCTGTTCAGATGTGATGAAGTCTATAAGAAAATATCCTACAGGGATTTTCCACGTGTCATTTACAGCCGTTAATACGAATGTCAACCGTTAATACGAATGTCAACGCTTCCCTTGTTGTCCGATGTTAACATACCCAAAATATTTTTATGACTATTATTATTTTATTACTATTTTACTTACTATTTTTTATTTTTATAATTATTTATGACCAATGTTAATAAAGCAGTCATCGCTGAAATGTTTGGAACAAATACGATGTTGTTTTTTCCATTCCCAGTTGTTACGTGCAATAGCGTTGATCCATTTTTGCCTCATATCAATATCGGAGGGAAATCTGAAAATGACAAAAAAAAAACATAGCCACACATGAGTTTAAATTATTATACCATGAGCCACACGGATTTTTGACCACTGTCATTTCATTACTCATACGTACAATTTGCTAGCAAGACTGAAACTTAGTATCACAAAGGTAAGCAGCGGTGGCCCAGTGGTGGCGGCCCCGACTTACGAACAGTAAGTCGTGGGTTCGAACCCAGACAGGTGCATTACTTTGTGTAATTTATTTCATAACCACTGCTCTCAAAACGGTGAAGGAAAACATCGTGAGGAAACCGGCATGTCCTAGAACCAAAAATTCGAAGACATGTGACATCTACCAATCCGCACTGGGTCCGCGTGGTGGATTGTAGCCCATACGCAAAATACGCGCTTTGACGTGGAGTTGCGGACACCAGCCCGTTATACAATACAATACAATCATAAAGGTAGCCAAATTGACGTTTGCTTTGTGACGTTTTGCATTTTGAGCAACCTACATCTGCCTCTTTCTAATGCTATTATGAGTGTATAAGAAAACAGAGACGACTATATTAGTTTAGCTTTAGGTAAATTTAGCTTCTTTCTATGCTTTAGTTATTGTTCTGAGAGCATTAACAATGAATGTCACTGACATTTATTGAAATTGCTTTTTACATAATTACTCATAAGGTATTTTTGTTGAATATTGTCAACTTTTGTGCTTACTTACATTATTATATCAGTACAATGTTAAATGTATTAGTTATCAGTTATGTATATGTGCAAATTAAAAACTAGGGTAAAGTAATAAGAATTTACATATTTTCAAAATGTATATTTCATTTATGCAAATTTGTCTCTGATTGACATTCTCCATTATTCCCCTGTAGTCTTCAAGTGACTCCTCCCGCTCTGGGCGGAGCAGGAGGGAGTGTCAGACTTTTACTGACTAAAACCCATCCATGTTCCTTCATCGCCCTTTGTGTTCCGGTAGGCATCGGCCCTTGCTTGCTGACTCTCTTTGAGGCGCGCGTGGAACACTCCTGCTTGTCGACACGGCCTGTCGTCATGAGACGGACGGACGGCGAGCTAGCCCATAGCTCTCCGTCCACAGGCCCGCGCCTACGGTGCACGCCCGGGGCGTCTCCCGCGGCGGCCGGTACGTGAGGTTCTCTCCCTCTCACGTTCCGCCACCTCCTTCTCTAGCATGACTGCTTCGCAGAAGGAGGTGACGGCGTCCCATTCCGTCTCGCTCCGGACCATGGCTTGCACCAGGGCCGGACACGAGAGGTCGCCGCCGTCAATCGCCGCTTCGAGGACACGGCGGTGCTCCGCCCACGCGGTGCACACCTCCACCGTGTGCTCCACCGTGTCCTCCGGTCGATCCTCGCAGTGGTGACACCCGGGCGGTTCCTCCCGCCCGATTCGGTGCAGGAACCTCCCGATACAACCGTGTCCGATGAGGACCTGCGTCAGGTGGAAGGTGAGGACGCCGTGGTGTCTCTCAAGCCACTCCTCAAAGAGCGAACTTATCGCCACTATTGTGGCGTGCCCTGCACGGGGTTGCGACAGTCGCTCTCTCCATGTCGCCATGAGATCCCGCCGGAAGTCTGTCCGCTGAGCGACAATTTGTCGCGGCAGCGGAGTTTCCCCCCGGCGTAGCGCCTCCGCGCGCCATTCATGCAGGCGCGCGAGGACTATCGCCTCCAGATCCCATGAGGGCAATCCGGCAGTCCGGCTCGCCGCCTCGCTCCCAGATCGTGCGGTACCCCCGGGCCAGCCGCACCGGCTACCACCTGGTGGGACGCGGTCAGCTAGTGGGCGGTGAGCCGCCTGAAGGAACGCGCCCACACCGGGGCCCCGTAAAAGGCCATGGACCGCACGGCTCCCGCGTAGAGCAGGAGGCAGATTTAAATAACCTTGAGCCACGTTTTAGTGGGAAATGAACTCAATTTGGACAAAATTTTTGACTGAATATGAAAATCTTGAATCATGAAGTAAGTCTGTGTGCAAACCCGTAAGATTGTTTTTGGATCTTAGTTTTATTTTATGTACATGAATGCATTGTGTGGCGCCCAAAATAAATGAATTTAAAAATATTAGGACGAATTTAAAAGTATTGTGGTAACTAACGCAGGTGGTGGATATGGTATCACAAGCGACGGGAGAGGTAACGCTAGCGATAGGCGACGGCGCCAACGACGTGGCGATGATACAGCGCGCGTCGGTCGGCGTCGGCATCTCCGGCGTCGAGGGGCTGCAGGCCGTCTGCGCCTCCGACTACAGCATCGCGCAGGTAACACGCACAACGGCTGACAATGTTTTGTTACAAGACATTCCTCGCTAGACGCACAAATCTATTGAGATGCAACCCGAGGCCATACATTCAAAGACATATCGCCGAGATCTGTCACAAGAAGCAATGTCTTATATCCTTAGGGCTCATTTATGGAGACGCGGTTTTTTGCGCGGCGCGTTTTATAGCGTGGCCCGCAATAAATTCAAACATAATATGTGTTTTATGGCGATGTATGAGAGCATTTACGGACATGCTGCGGTAGTGGGGACGGACCTGGCGCCTGCCTGCTGCTGCAGCACTGTGCGATAGGCTCTGCACGCAGCACATGGCACCTCACCACACGCTGCACACGGACATGCTGCGGTAGTGGGGACGGACCTGGCGCCTGCCTGCTGCTGCAGCACTGTGCGATAGGCTCTGCACGCAGCACATGGCACCTCACCACACGCTGCACACGGACATGCTGCGGTAGTGGGGACGGACCTGGCGCCTGCCTGCTGCTGCAGCACTGTGCGATAGGCTCTGCACGCAGCACATGGCACCTCACCACACGCTGCACACGGACATGCTGCGGTAGTGGGGACGGACCTGGCGCCTGCCTGCTGCTGCAGCACTGTGCGATAGGCTCTGCACGCAGCACATGGCACCTCACCACACGCTGCACACGGACATGCTGCGGTAGTGGGGACGGACCTGGCGCCTGCCTGCTGCTGCAGCACTGTGCGATAGGCTCTGCACGCAGCACATGGCACCTCACCACACGCTGCACACGGACATGCTGCGGTAGTGGGGACGGACCTGGCGCCTGCCTGCTGCTGCAGCACTGTGCGATAGGCTCTGCACGCAGCACATGGCACCTCACCACACGCTGCACACGCACATGCTGCGGTAGTGGGGACGGACCTGGCGCCTGCCTGCTGCTGCAGCACTGTGCGATAGGCTCTGCACGCAGCACATGGCACCTCACCACACGCTGCACACGCACATGCTGCGGTAGTGGGGACGGACCTGGCGCCTGCCTGCTGCTGCAGCACTGTGCGATAGGCTCTGCACGCAGCACATGGCACCTCACCACACGCTGCACACGGACATGCTGCGGTAGTGGGGACGGACCTGGCGCCTGCCTGCTGCTGCAGCACTGTGCGATAGGCTCTGCACGCAGCACATGGCACCTCACCACACGCTGCACACGCACATGCTGCGGTAGTGGGGACGGACCTGGCGCCTGCCTGCTGCTGCAGCACTGTGCGATAGGCTCTGCACGCAGCACATGGCACCTCACCACACGCTGCACACGGACATGCTGCGGTAGTGGGGACGGACCTGGCGCCTGCCTGCTGCTGCAGCACTGTGCGATAGGCTCTGCACGCAGCACATGGCACCTCACCACACGCTGCACACGGACATGCTGCGGTAGTGGGGACGGACCTGGCGCCTGCCTGCTGCTGCAGCACTGTGCGATAGGCTCTGCACGCAGCACATGGCACCTCACCACACGCTGCACACGCACATGCTGCGGTAGTGGGGACGGACCTGGCGCCTGCCTGCTGCTGCAGCACTGTGCGATAGGCTCTGCACGCAGCACATGGCACCTCACCACACGCTGCACACGCACATGCTGCGGTAGTGGGGACGGACCTGGCGCCTGCCTGCTGCTGCAGCACTGTGCGATAGGCTCTGCACGCAGCACATGGCACCTCACCACACGCTGCACCGCGCCCACACGCGACGCGCATTGCGTCTCCGTAAATCTCTAACAGATGATGTGTTGTTCCACTATTCCTCCTCGGCTAAAACTATAAGAAGTGACGAAAGACAGGCGTGTTCAGTAATTTTCTATGTTCAAAAAATCTGATGGCATTACCTAAATAACTTTTGATTTTAACGCATCCTGATGTGAAAAAAAAATGTGATCAGTAATATCGGTAAAGATCCTTTGTAGGCGATTCATCTGTCAAGAACGAAGTCTGCCAATCTATTGTATTTTAAAATGCGAGGCATCGGACCACAAAAAAAGAACAATCATACCCAGAAAACCCCTTCGACATTAACGTTTGTTTCTAGTTCCGTTTCCTCCTGCGCCTGCTACTGGTGCACGGCGCGTGGAACTACTCGCGCATCTCCAAGCTGATCCTGTACTCCTTCTACAAGAATATCTGCCTGTACGTCATCGAGCTCTGGTTCGCCATATACTCCGCCTGGTGAGCATAAATCATTAAGCAAAGTATAGCATGAGAATTTTACGATACAGATACATACAAAAAAATAAGCACAACTTTCGAGATATCTAGCAAAAATGAGAGCCCTCATACAGGGAAGTATGTCGTTTAGAAAATTAACTTTCAACTTTAATTATCCGTAAATTCAAATCTTAATTCTTTCTTTGACAGTTGTCTACAAAACGGCAAAATGAGGACATGTGTTAAATTGATTATAATTAATTTCCCTAACTGCACCTGCCGATAGAACTAGTAACTAACATAATTATGCGCATGTCCAATAAGTGGCAATGGGAATAACATCAGCGTATAACGTTCCCATTAGTTTCGCACATGCCTGTGAAAGTGGGTGAGCCAGAGTCCCGTTTAGTGGATTGGATATATCTTCCATCATGACTTAACTGATTCATTCATGAAATCGCAATAAATATATTATTTTTTTGCACAATGCTGAGTTTTTCTTTTGTTTTTATTTTGGCGGGCAAAAAACTCGGTATATAGTTTTCGAACTAGCAGTCACTCTGAGCAGGCCTAAAGAATAAATGCTTGTCTTCCTGTTACATGAGACTTCGAAATATGGTGCTTATAAGTGCAGGTGCACCTTTGCCTAAGCTATGAATAAAGTAAATAATGTTTCATTTAGAATGTTTAAATGACGGTTGTGTCACAGGTCGGGTCAGATCCTATTCGAGCGCTGGACGATAGGGTTCTACAACGTGATCTTCACCGCGCTGCCGCCCTTCGCCATCGGACTCTTCGACAAACTGTGCTCGCCCGAGATCATGCTCAGGGTAAGTTTCGGCAATGCCATTACTATTGCTAAAACGAGGCAGGTAGTTGTGCTCGAGGGGCAGGACAGAAGAGGAGGTACGTTTTGTGGCCGTGACTCGATCACACTGTGTTTGGAATGGGTTGATGATGCGTACATAGATAAATATTTAGCTAGATTGGATCTGCAGCGGCCAATTTGAGCCCGCAGTCAGTTCATAGATTTCCATATTGATCACTGCTGTTCGCGACCAGGGAATGTTGCTCTGCCGGAGTTATGAATGTGTGGGTATAAATACATTTATAGATCACATCATCCCACACGGTCTTTCGTCTGCTGCGCTGTCTGCACAGGAAGTCATGCGTCTAACTATGGGGGATCAGCCAATTATATTCGTTATTACAAGACAAAATGATACAGAAATGAATAATAATATACTGGCTCGTTGGTCTAGTGGAATTTATTTATTTTAGAAAGGAGATCACCTAGATTGGGCTATTCAAAATTTAAAAAAATCTAAATCAAAGCATTTATTTCAAGTAAGCCAGTTACAGGCACTTTTGAATTGTCGAAACAAAGATGAAAATTAAATGTAGCTACAGTCCCAGTCACAAGACATAAAAACTGTGAAAGTACTGTAGTTGCCTATTCCCTAGCATAGATCGACTACTCTGTCAAGAAAGTACCGGGAAAAGATCAATAAAACACAAAATATTAGTTATTTATCCAAATTTATTTTATCACCTTCAAAGTATGCTCCTTCAGAACCGACACACTTACGCCAACTAATAATCCAATCATAAAAATATTTTTTAAATGCTTATTCCAGAATTGAGTTCAGTTCTCGCCGCGAATTCTCCTTTATGTCTTCTACTGAATGAAAACGGGTGCCACGAAGTGGTAATTTGAGTTTAGGAAAAATAAAGAAGTCGGCTGGAGCCATATCTGGTGAATAAGGTGGTTGCTCGATGGTATTTGTTGAGTTTTGGTCAAAAAATCGTTCACAACTGTGCGAAGGCGCATTATCGTGGTGCAAAATCCAAGAATTTTCTTTCCACAAATCTGGCCCTTTTATCTAATTTGCTCTCTTAAACGCTGCATAACGTCCGAATAATATTTTTTACTTACCGTTTGACCTTCCGGCAAGATTGTCAGTCACTATTTCCTTCACTTTTGCGATGTTAACTTCAGTTGCAGACGTTGATGGCCTACCAGAACGAGGCAAATCTTCCATCACACCTTGACTGCTTTTGAACGCTTTGTACCACTCATAAGCGCGTGTTTTTGATAAAGTCGATTCACTGTAAGCCTTCTGTAACATTTTCAGAGACTCCGAACTCGAAATTCCATTGGCGATGCAAAATTTAAGACAAACTTTTTGTCCGATATTTTTGTCCATTAAGAAATTCGCAATACACACTAGATATGATATAACTAAAATCAGTACTGTATTTAATCTAATTAACAGATGTAACTCAAACTCCGCGCCAAAATGGAAAACAGTTGTGCTAATCTAACAACAACAAAAAAAAAACAAAAAAAAAATTGGAACCATAAACAAATCATCCATTCCCGATACTTTTTGACTGAATGTATATGGAGAAGAACGGGCAAGAAACTCCATGGACACTCTTTTAAATCAGAATATTGTTACAAAATCTTGGTTACATCATTCATGTTGAGATGGTATATTATGTGAGAACAATGTAGCAAGATGTGCACGTTAAAAGTGTCCACAGCAAAAACACACAAACAAAAAAAATACAATTCAAAATAATTCAATTAATATTTTCAAAGTGCCAACCAAAATAAACTTATTATTTGGATAGAGCATATCATAAACATTTTTTATGATTACAAACTCAAACTCAAAGCATTTATTTCAATTAGACCATTATGGCACTTTTGAAAGTCAAAAATACAAAAAAAAACAAAACAAAGCTACAGTCCCAGACACAAGACATAATAACTTGAGAAAGTACTGTAGTTGCCCATTCCCTAGCGTAGATCTCTATGGAGAAGAACGGGCAAGAAACTCCATGGACACTCTTTTAAATCAAAATATTGTTACAAAATCTTGGTTACATCATTCATGTTGAGATTATAGATATATGTGAGAACGATGTAGGAAGACGTGCACATTATGAGCGTCCAGAGTAAAACATTAGATCAACAAATTAAAAATAAAGTAATTAAAATGAACCGTGGCAGCTAAGAGATGACCAGTCCCAACTGACAGCGCCCGATCACGAACAAGACGCGTGTATCGGCGCCATTCAACTCAACCATATTGAAGGGAACTAAATGACCCGACACACCCGCCACCATCAGCGAGACATTTGAGTGAGCATGACTTTCTCTCAGCCACCAAGGCATATTCAAGTCAATGAAAGATAACTAAATGCAAATGGTAGCTTAAAAATACATGGTCCTCACATGTGCTATGCAATTATACAATACTAGGAGATGGAATCTATACAAAGCAAAGATACTTTTACAATCTTCTGCAGCTAGCACAATAATTTGCCCAATTAGTTTTCCCCTATGGTTGTGGAGCAGGACCAGCATTGAGCCAAGCATTTTTATCGTCAATGTAATCCACCAACTTATAATATGCTTGCCTACATAGTGTGCGTTTTATACAAGATTTAAATTTCGTCTCATTCAGTTGTAGAATGTGGGGAGGTATTTTATTGTAACATTTTAAACAGTACCCCATGAAAGATGAATCTACTTTAGCAAGCCTGAAACCTGGCTGAACTAGTTGGTCCCTATTTCTAGTAGTATAGTGGTGTCTGTCACCTCTTTTACTGAATAAATGCAGATTTTTCCTAACATACATGATGTTTTCATAGATGTATTGACAAGGTACTGTCATGATATTAATTTCCTTAAACAGTTCTCTTAGAGAATCGCGTCTACGTAATTCATAAATGGATCCCTACACACACACCTAAGTATATCTAGTAAGTATACATTTTTTTTGGGAAATAAAGATATTTATTACTATTATAAGTCGTAAGTCAATTCATCGAGAAGTTATTCAACCACAAAATATCTGAGAATACCCAGCTCTCCCTGGCTAATGAGAACTGGTGCAAGCCTATAGTATGGCAGACTAGCAAGGAGGCTGCGCGGATGCTTTTCTTAGGCTCATTATGGGCCCGGTGATGGAGATTTTATGTATTATTGTAATCATTTATTATTTATTTAAAACTTGGGCATAGACCTTGGGAGATAAGATCTATCTAGTAGCTGTGTTTATATTAATAATAATAATAAAATTTATTTCAGACCAAAAGTCCATACACATACATAAAACACACAAAAAAAATAAACATTCACAAAACATAAAATAAAAAGACACAAAAACATACATAAAATGAAATTATATATACAGATATAGATAATTATGGATCTTATTTTAAATATTTATAAGATGCTCGATGAGTGGTCGTCCAGTGCCACATCATTGGACTATCTATTCTGTCGGCCATGATAGTCACCAAGCTGCTAAAGCTACGCGCACTTGCCGCATCAGGGATGCTATTCGTGTCCGCATGAGGGCATAACAATTTGACACGCCGTACTCCGCGAACATCCCTGATGCACTGCAAAAGCGCGGAAGTCCCAACATAACTCTGAAAGCCTTATTATATTGGACTCGCAGAGCATTGTACGAGCTTTTTGTATATCCGACCCATAGGGCGCTCGTGTACATAGATTGGCAATACGCTCTAAAGAGTGTAATTTTTACCTCCCGAGTACAACGTGCAAACCTACGGGCCAGCATGTTACATCGAACTGCCAATGCTCTGCCTTCCCTCTCCACGTCCACATCGTCGGACAGACTATCGGTGACCCAATGCCCCAGGTACTTGAACTTCGTCACCCTAGAAAGCTGATCGCCCCCCAAGGTGACTGATGGGACAGTGTCATAACATTTGTTATCCGCTTTCAAACTAGAAGTTCACTCTTTGTCGCGTTGTACCTGAGCCTGTGAGCCACCGCATAGTCCTCACAGATTCCGAGAAGCCTCCTAAGTGCACTGATCGATGGGCTCAGCAATACCATATCAATATCATATCATATTAGATGGCCGGAAAAAATAAAAGTAATTTATTTATTAAAAAGAGAACCAACAACTAAAATAATTGAGTAACAATTGTATAAGCGATACAGAGCCAATTACAGGTGAAACAATTACGAGTGAGATAATAGAAGAAACCTTAGGATCACCAAATAGCAAGCACGATAATAATACAAATAAAAGGAATTAAAATAAGCAATAAGCACTAAATACACTCAGACACTAGTTAGGCATTGTTGACATGGGGAAAAAATTAAATAAAAATAAAGCATTACGCGCTTTTAAAAAGTTTGCATTTAGCCGAGTGCGTACAGAATAAATAGGCTTTGATGGAAAATGGGTCAAAAAAAAACTTCTTACAAAGAATATTAAAGTCCTTACTCGCTCGCACTAACAAAGAATATTAAAGTCCTTACTCGCTCGCACTAACAAAGAATATTTATTTATTTATTTATTTATTATAAGGCTTCTCAACAATGAGTACACTGTTACATTATAATTTGTACAATTCAAACTAAAGTCTAAGCGCCTCATCACTTACAGAAAAGCACAGCATGCACTACTTTATGCGCAGAAAAATATACAATTAAATCATTAATTTTATTGACACAAGAATATTTTGGAAAAATATGCAGATTACACTTAATTACTTAAATTAAAATAAATAACATAGATTAAATTAAATTAGAATATATTAAATTAGAATAAATTAAAATAGAATTTATTAAATTAGACTAAATTATATTATATTTGAATTGATTAAATTATATTAAATTAGAATTGATTAAATTATTTTATTATAGATTAAAAAAAAATTGTTGTATAAGATTAGGTAAATATTTGACTAGAGTAGGTAGAGATCCATTAAATGGCAAGGGCGACCTTTTTTAGAGCAAGTAACGAAGAGTTAAATAGATCAATGTCCCCTTCGTGCTCTTTGTATGCAGCATACATCCTTGATAGTGGGCAGAATTGCCTCAAGTTGGTGTGACATCTTGGCATACAGAAAAGTCTCCTATTAGAACTTCTTGGCAGATTACTATATTAAAGTCCTTACTCGCTCGCACTATGTATGAGTTTTGCCTATAGTTAGATGAGGAAAAAGGGTGGATTAAATCTGACTGATCTCTGGGGGACATTGAAATGTAATTTGTGCAGGAGATCAGGACAGTCAATCTCGTTTTTTTTTTAATTTTTAAAAGAAAAGTGCAATCTGCAAGTTGGCGGCGATCTAAAAGTGGCTGTAAATGGAATTTCTTGCAGAGATTTAAGTAATTATCAGAATGATATGGTATACGCAGCTGAAAACAAAGAAAACGAATAAATCGCATTGGAATACGCTCTATACGATTTATGAATTTGCCATAACACGGGTTCCAAATTTGTGACGCTTATTCAAGGTGACTTCTGACAAAAGAGCAAAGAGAATCTTAAGGGGTTTTGGCCTTCTTGAAACATCTAGCGAGTGTCATGATAAAACCCAGTGACTTCGAAGCTTTAGCTACTATTTGCTCAATGTGCACGTTAAATAAAAGTTTGGAATCGTGAAAAACACCTAGGTCGCGAACAGCGTCACATCTGTGTAAATGCTTTTTTTTTTCCAAGGCAAATCATCTAAATAAATGAAATTTTAATTATAAATGAAATAAATTTCATTGCTGCTTGCAAGCAGTTGTAATAGTAGACATGAACAAGCTTAAGTATTAATGGTTATTGATTTGACAAGAAAATCGTTTTCTGTGATAATCGTAGTAGTGGTGGTGAAAATATTTGATTTGTCTATATTTATTAAAAGCAAAAGTATTTCAAAAAATAAGTACTTACATATGAATTGTTTTTCCTTTATTCGTTAAGTTACAAGTTTTGGACGAGTTTCCGCAGTTGGATATGCTGCAAAACACCATGTTTACCTCTCCGCGTCTCAAATAACACAAGTAACCGCAACAAACGCTCCACGTGCACTTATGTACTACGACACATATGCGCGGCGACAAGGTCACGCGTCTTTGCGACTTCTATTGCCTTATTATTAACATTTCTGTGCTCCTCCCGCTCTGGGCGGAGCAGGAGGGAGTGTTAGACTTTTACTGACTGAAACCCATCCATGTTCCTTCATCGCCCTTTGTGTTCCGGGGCCACGGTATCTCTTTCGAACAGTCCTGCAACCCCGGCAGGCATCGGCCCTTGCGGACCCATTCCTTTTTGCTGACTCTCTTTGAGGCGCGCGTGGAACACTCCTGCGCCGTCAACACGGCCTGTCGTCATGAGACGGACGGACGGCGAGCTAGCCCATAGGTCTCCGTCCACAGGCCCGCGCCTACGGTGGCAGCAATCGGGGCGTCTCCCGCGGCGGCCGGGACGTGAGGTTCTCTCCCTTTTACGTTCCGCCACCTCCTTCTCTAGTATTACTGTTTCGCAGAAGGAGGTGACGGCGGCGTCCCATTCCGTTTCGCTCCGGACCATGGATTGAACCTGGGCTGGACGCGAGAGGTCGTCGCCGCTGTAATAGCTGCCCTTTCAGTATATATGTTGTAGGGAGAGGGACTCGTTTCCTACTAAATGAGATTACTAAACATTTAGCAGGGTTCAAGTCAAGCTTATTAATTAGACAATACTCGTACAATCGCGCTAGGTCACACTGAAGAGCATCCATATCGTCCTCCGACGATATTGCAGAGAAAATCTTCATATCATCAGCGAAACATAGTAATTTTGAATTTAGGAAACATTAGTCGATGTCACCCACATAAATAATAAAAAGTAACGGACCCAATAAGGAACCCTGAGGAAGGCTACTGGGAGCTGAAACCCACGTAGTAGATCTCCTCTGATACCATTATTAAGCAGCTTGGTTTTGAGAATATGGTGGTCGATTCTATCGAAAGCCTTACACTGTAATCCGTGTAAACCACGTCAACCTGAGCCCAAAAAACGCAGCAAAATCACAGGTAAATGTGCGAGTAAGTAAGCAGTAATTATACTCAATAATAAGTGCGAGCGAGATAAGAGTAGATTGCGATGTTCTAATGAATAGAACAGCGCGATAAGAGAAACAAAAGGCCCATAATTATGCGAATACAAAAGTTAGGTGTCAAAGCTTCGAGTACATCAGAGATGCCAAACCTTTTATAAACGTTCAAAAGAAGTTGCGACTGTTAGTACACAATAATAAAAAAAGAATTTACTTCTAGAACTAAGTTTTAAAAAAATACTATAAAATAATGATAACGGAAAGACGCACCACACTAATTTAGATACTCCTTAGATATTACAAAAACAGCCGACCCTTTTTGCCTGCGGACATGGGTCTTTCCGTGTTTAACCCATACGTGCCTATACTCCTTCTCCTTTTCTATCGTTCGGATTTTATTCAGCAGCATTTTGGAGTCAGGGTTGAGGTGATCATTCACGTACACCCGGTTCGATTGACCTGTAAATCCAAGGTCGTGGGCTGACAACGTCTTGAAAGAGCGAGCAGCCGCAACAACATCTTCCTTGATAATATATCTGTTTAAAACGCTAACCACAATGGACTTGTCCTTAGTGTTGAACAATGGAACCCTGGATATGCAGTTGACCTGGGTTTCGGGAAACGTAAAATTAACCTTTTGACTGATATTCTCCAGGATAGCGAACAGATTTTCATCCTTTTTCAGGGGAATACCCTTGATTTCCACATTGTTCAGTCTTGATCTCTGATCGCTTGCGGACAGCTCCGATTTAATCAAGTCAATGTCGGATTGGAGAGAGCCAACAGATTCCTGAAGATGCTCAAGGCTGGCAACCCTAGTCTCAATGCTCGCAAGTTTGACGGAGAAGTCATCCAGTCGTTTACCATTGAACTCACAACTGACCTTGAGTTCTTTGAGTTCTTCTTTAATGCATTTGACATCATCAGACAGCGTCGGCAGGCCAGCCAATTGAATCTTGAGTTTACAAATCTCAATCAGGATCGTGTCCAGAGACGCTGGTTCAGGTGTTGGTATTGGCGACGGGGAAGGGGTTGGTGCCGGTGAGGCAATTCTGCACTTCGGACATTTCCATGCCGCCCTTCGGTCAGCTCCCAGTCTTCTTCATCCGCCCTCAGTGATGTTAGCGCAGCCAAAATCCAGGTCCCGCTTACATGAGGCACATTGGACGCCATCATTAAAGTCAGAGTTGCAGCTGGCACACTTCATCATAGTTGAATCGAAAATTCAGGGATGAGTAAAATGTTTAGAACCCCTGATAGAAAGATCGGTCGAGTGAGGCGCGTAGGTAGTTGCGTACAGGTCGTGCGAAGTGCGTAGCAGTCAAGCAAAGTACGTGCTTGCTAAGCGAGTGGTCACGACTTCACGAGTAACTGACAGTTACGAGTATCTGGGTGATATCAGATATTTTGTAGTAGAATAACTTCTCGGTGAATTGACTTACGTAAAAAATGTTTACTATATTATGCTCTGTCCAAAAAACAACTTTATTTTTGTTGGCCGGCGCACTTTTGAAAATAGCCCAAAAATTTACGGTGTCTGGGTGATCTTCCTCCAGGAATTTGTCAATAGCAGCGCCCAACGACGAAATGTGGGTGTAATGTTAGGTGCTGCTGTTCTGTCTGTTATGTTATCGTTGTGTGCGGCAGAACCCGGTGCTGTACATCCCGTCGCAGCAGGGGCTGCTGTTCAACGTGCGCGTGTTCTGGGTGTGGGCCGTGAACGCGCTGCTGCACTCGGTGCTGCTGTTCTGGCTGCCCATGCTGCTGGCTGAGCACGGGGTGCTGTGGGCCCACGGCCGGGACGGCGGGTACCTCGTCATGGGCAACTTCGTCTATTCCGTGAGTGTTCTATTCTATTATATATTCATCCTTATGCTCTTACAATGTATCGCAGATTGTGAACGATTTCACCTGCGTTTGCGATATTCGCGCAAGTTTACAATATTTTTTTGACCAAAAACAGTTTAGCCTTAACACCAGCATAAAGTTGATAGGAATCGTACATGTTATATAATTTGTGTAGATAAGATACTGGATGAATGTTTGTTCGGTTGTGCAGTATGTGGTGATGACGGTGTGCCTGAAAGCGGGGCTGTCGACGCACTCGTGGACGTGGATCACGCACGTGGCCATCTGGGGCTCCGTGCTCATGTGGTTCCTGTTCATCGTCATCTACAGGTCAGTTTGCAGCCATGGTTTTTTGGCAATTTGCGAGACAGTTGCAGATTGTATGTGATCAAAATGTGATTAATTTTTAACAAAAACAATTTTTTTGCTGAATTATATTGATCAGAATCATAAATACGATGCTTGCAAGTATTTTCGTCGAATGTCATGAGTTTATGAAAGTCATTCAATAGGGTAGATGACACCATAAAACAATAATTCCCAGACACCTATCTCTAAAAAAAACACTTGGCTGGGCCTGAAAACCCGATTTATTTCAATTAATTGCCAAATTCGATTTTTAGTTGCTTTGAAATCAATAAATCGTTGAGTCATTGAGTTGAAGAAACAGTGACGTCACAGTTGGCTATTGCCATACAAAATCTATGAGAGAACCGCTTTTTGACAGCTCTTAAAAAGTATCTCAATTGATTGGTGTGTCATCTACCCCATTAGGTAATAAGAACACAGATGATGATTTGAATTATGTATTAACAATTATTTTTCCTGTTGCAAAACATAGTTTGAGTAACATCAAACCTGATGAAGTTAAAAAAAATGAATTTTGCAGGCTACCTCACATTATAGAAGCCTACTACCAAAACTAGCTTCAAAAACCTAGAAAACCTTTACAGAGCTAATATAAAACCCCCAATATTATTTATGAATTTTTACAACAAACAATAAGTATAGAACGGGTAGACAGTTCACAGTGATTAGAACAACAATGAAAATTTATTTTAATTAACTTAATTGCACTAAGTGTTTCTCAATTAAGATGCAACCGTCATTTTGACAAGAAGCTTACTCAATAATATGATTATACAGGGTGATTGGATACAGGGGAATTTAGGGCAAATTAGGTCTAGTATCACCCATTTCAAGGAATTAACCCAATTACCCTGTAGTGCTGCATCCATGTATAGTTGGGATCCGTCATTGTGCTTTTGGCGCGTAATGACATTGTTAGGAGGGCGCTGCGCTGTTGGTAAACATTTGTGACACTGTCTTGTCTGTGGTGAAGCATGACGCACTGTTAATGTAACTGAGTGTGTGTAACGAGATATTGATGACTACATAGTTGTATTCGGTTCCCGCCTGTATCAACAAATGTAAGTGGTATACAATAAGTGAGTGTTGGGCTATGTTCCCCAGCAACGTGTACCCGACCATCCTGATCGGCGCCGTGATGCGCTCCATGGACCGCATGCTGCTGACGTCGCTGGTGTTCTGGCTGGGCCTGGCCATCATCCCCGTGGCCACGCTCATCCCCGACATACTCGTCGTCGTGTGAGTACCATGCCTTACGTTTACTTATTATTAACTTATCAATCTGTCGGGACGGCGTTTCCTTCAAAATCAGCTTGGTTTAGGTAACTCAGTTTCGGTGTGTCTTCATGCCAGACGTCCACAGTTTATGTATGTATAATTCTGAATTGGCTCTCGTCATATTTTCAGGGTTCCGTACCAAAATTGTAAGAAAGCTATTTTATGTGTTTTTTTTACGTCGAACTCGCGGGTGTGGTGCGACAAACAACTCCACACGTGTGACTGCGCCGCACGTAACCCTAGCGAGTTTTCCTCCCTGTTTACATCGTACTTGCGTTTTGTTCGTGAAAATGTTTGTATTCACCATAGGTTACATATTTCGAGACCGCGCCCGCGCCTTAACGTAAACGAGCAGTAGCGGTGCGTCTTCGACCGTCCCGAATAAAATTGATCAGAAAAATATTTTTTTCTTCCAAGGTACGGAACCCTCGTTACGCGAATTCGACTCGAACTATGTGGAATTTTCGGAAGGCGCCGCGGAGACATTAAAATGCGTAGTGATAGTTAGAATAGATGTGATACGGCCGCGTGTAGCACGCACCGCACGCTGGGCACGGGCTCGCACTCGGCCGCGCAGCTCGTGGCGGTGGGCGCACTGCCTGCCGGCGGGGCGCTGCCGGCGGCGCTGGGCGGCCTGCTGCAGCTGGCGCTGCGCCAGCAGGCGCGCCTGCAGTGCCTGCCCCACGTGTGGCTGCAGCCCTCGCCAGCCAGCCAGCCGCCAGCGTGTCGCCCGCCCGCCCGTACTGACCTCACGTACATATACTACACTGTCAAGAAAGTACCGGGAAAAGATCAATAATACACAAAATGTCTGTTATTCATCCAAATTTATTTTATCACCTTCAAAGTATGCTACTTTAGAAACGATACACTTGCGCCAACGAATAATCCATTCATCAAAACATTTTTTAAACGCTGCTTCCGGAATTGAGTTCAGTTCTCGCCGCGAATTCTCCTTTATGTCTTCTATCGATTGAAAACGGGTGCCACGAAGTGGTAATTTGAGTTTAGGAAAAAGAAAAAAGTCAGCAGGAGCCATATCTGGTGAATATGGTGGTTGCTGGATGGTATTTGTTGAGTGTTTGGTCAAAAATTCGTTCACAATGATAGCCTTGTGCGAAGGCGCATTGTCGTGGTGCAAAATCCAAGAATTTTCTTTCCACAAATCTGGCCTTTTTCGTCGAATTTGCTCTCTTAAACGCCGCATAATGCTCAAATAATATTCTTTATTTACCGTTAGACCTTCCGGTAAGAATTCAGAGTGCACAACACCGCGATAGTCAAAAAAAACAGTCAACATGACTTTGACTTTTGATCGACTTTGGCGTGGTTTTTTCGGTTTCGGTTCAGTTGGAAGGCGCCACTCCGAAGCTTGTTGACTAGTTTGCATGTCAAACTCGTAAACCCACGTCTCGTCACCAGTAACAATGCGTTTCATGAATGTTGGGTCCGAACTGACTCGTTCTAGCATGTCCTCAGCGACTTTCATGCGATTGAGTTTTTGGAGAAAATTCAGATCTTTTGGGACTAACCGAGCAGCAACATGTTTCATACCCAAATGATTAGTTAAAATGGTACGGATCGACTCGTGAGATACAGAAAGTTCGGCGGCTATCTCTCTCAGAGTTGAATGGGGATTTTCAGTCACTATTTTCTTCACTTTTGCGATGTTAACTTCAGTTGCAGACGTTGACGGCCTACCAGAGCGAGGCAAATCTTCCATCACATCTCGACCGCTTTTGAACGCTTTGAACCACTCATAAGCACGAGTTTTTGATAAAGTCGACTCACCGTAAGCCTTCTGTAACATTTTCAGTGACTCCGAACACGAAATTCCATTGGCGATGCAAAATTTAAGACAAACTCTTTGTTCGATATTTTTGTCCATTATGAAATTCGCAATACACACTATATTTATGATATTACTAAAACCAGCACTGTATTTAATATAAATAACAGATGCAACTCAAACTCCGCGCCAAAATGGAAAACAGTTGTGCCAATCTAACAACTACAAAAAAACAAAAATTTGAATTTGGAACCATAAACAAATCATCCATTCCCGATACTTTTTTGACTGAATGTATGTGCCGCATCTCACTATGTTGGTAGCTTGCGCTCGATCTCGCACGGGAAGCGACGACTCCTATGGTTTCGCTTGCTGTCCTACTGTGTTTCAGATGTAGTTGCCGATTGATTAAAAGTACCTACCTGTTGCAGTAGATTATTCGTTTGGGATATACTTTAGAAAAATGTCGGTCTGTGTATTAGGAATAGAATTGAAACTGAGTTGTAAGTCTTAATCATAGATAATGTACGTAAGTATAACGTTCGTCACCTTCGTTTACATGTATTTTTATTACCATTGATACATTTTAGTTAGTACGGAAATCGTAAATAATGATCGAAACTAGAACATAACTAACGAGTGATTGTTCGTTATAGTAATAACATGGCGGCTTTCTTAACTACCTTCTCAAGATCTGAAAATAGGAACATTTGTTATTGTCCCGAAATACCAAAAGCAGGTCAGCCATTTTTGTTTTTTTTGTTCACTTATTTGTATTATTGTTGTTATAATCCTAACAAAAGCGGTAGTTGAATGAAGATGTATTTATTGATGTTGATAAATTCTATATTTCTAATTGTTGGCTGTGACTCCTCCGATAAGTCCGCTAAGGCCGTGCCAAACGAGAGTATCGTCTGTCATCGAATCATGCAAAGTTCTACAAACAGCAAACGGCTTTTCCGGCGACCACTGCTTTTGCATTAACACTGAGAATTACAAATACAGTTATCACGTAAAGGGCCCGTGGCTAAATAATAACAGCCGCGCGGAACGTTTATAGTTAAGCAGCGCTTGCAGAGGTCAGTTTGCAGATATGCGGTTGGGTGACTGTTTATTACATATCCAGACTCAAGGCAACATCAAAAATCGCAAGATTTGTTTTACTTTATAAAATATAATTGTCTGATTCCAGAGTTCATAACTCGGCGTTCAAGTCTATGACGGAGGCGGTGCGCGAGAGCGAGATAAAGCAACGCGACCCCTCCGCACTGCTCGCACACCCGCGCCACTCGTAAGTACCGCCCCTACCGGCACGTCGCGTACGTACGCGTACGTATACACGAGACTGCTCTGTCGTGTGGGTGGGAGGTAGAACAGACGACATGATGGAAATTCTGCACTCGATTACAGGTGCGACTAAAGGCAGAATAAAAAGGCACAATAAGCCTTAAGGCCTTCCTTTTTATTCTTCGGTGGCCACTAGCGAAACTTTAACCATGAAGGAGCATTTAACAATCTAAATTGTAGATAACAACATACAATAACTCCGCCTGGGCTGGGTTACACCAAACCAATTATTGCGTTAGTTCATCACAGCTGAATCCAAAATTGTGAGTAGTAGGACAAAGTGGTGGATCTATGAGGAAACAAAAATGCAATTTTTGACATAGCTTTACTTGGTCGAGGAATCGATCAAAACATTAAAATCAGTTAAGATAGGATGTTGAACTGTTTATAACGTACACCATATAAATTACAGGTATTTAAATGTAGAACTTATAAATAAGGTGATACAATAGACGGTCTCATCGCTAAAAGTATTTAAATGTAGAACTTATAAATAAGGTGATACAATAGACGGTCGCATCGCTAAAAGTATTTAAATGTAGAACTTATAAATAAGGTGATACAATAGACGGTCTCATCGCTAAAAGTATTTAAATGTAGAACTTATAAATAAGGTGATACAATAGACGGTCTCATCGCTAAAAGTATTTAAATGTAGAACTTATAAATAAGGTGATACAATAGACGGTCTCATCGCTAAAAGTATTTAAATGTAGAACTTATAAATAAGGTGATACAATAGACGGTCGCATCGCTAAAAGTATTTAAATGTAGAACTTATAAATAAGGTGATACAATAGACGGTCTCATCGCTAAAAGCAGTCTTTTCTAGACAACATTTGTTTTTTTTTGTGAGCTAAACTTAGCAATCACTTTGATGTAAATTCTATCATGTCAACTTCTCAAAATAGATGCAGGAACTGCTCCTCATCGATATTTCCCTTAGCCAACAGATTCGCCGTTCCTGAAGGGATCTGTCGACATGTTGCATAAACAATAAGAAGACCTTCGTTAGAATTCCTTTCATCATGCCTAATCATATGCCATCAGTATGTAGTGTGATCAGGTCGCTAGGTTGGAAGTGTTGAAATGATACGTCTGGTTGGTTTCATGGTCGGGTTTAATGTGTCTTAAAAATACTTAGAATTTATTATAAATCAGTATTGCTGAAGAAGCACTTTAAATAAGGCTGTCTACATACATGCTTACACACTACAAATAACGTTAATTAAGGCTACAGCGATAGTGTGACCAGGACGAAAACCAGATTGGACAGGATTCAGCCGACTGTTACAAGGAATGGCACTAAGCTGATCGTGGACAAGGTCTTCTAGGACTTGGAGACAGAAGATAAGATGGATATAGGACGGTATTCTGAGGAGGAAGTAAGATTTTATGTTTTGGGCAAAGGAGTGATTTTGGCCTCTTTCCACATCGACGGAAAGTCACCAAAGAATACAGAGTAATTTAGGATATGACATAGGGCAGAAAGGATTTCATCGAGGACAGGGAGTATCATCTCCAGACTGACACAATCACTACCAACTTTGTTAAATGTGATTGAAAGTACACTCTTCTGAACATAACATTTACAATAGGGATGATGACTGACTAAAAAAAATATGATTCTGTTTAGTCTGTCAGTTAGATTATCAAAAAATATTGGAGACGTGTTTTTCGTTTTATCAAATTCATAAAAATTGAAGATAAAACGTGTCAAAGATCATGAGTTGGGGCTTGTGACGTCACATTTGAGTAATAAATGTACTGAAATGTGACGTCACACGAGTTTTCGACGCACTGTATCGTCTTCATTTTTGGTTTACGTGAAAAAAGAAAAAATATGTGTCCAATGTTTTTTGGAAATCTATCTGACGGACTAATTAGATTTTAACGATTCGTTCCAATCCGAACTGAGTTTTGAGCTTTACCTGCCACACAAAATGAAATATTTTGTATGGTTAATAGTATTTGCTCTTATATCTATAAAGTTACGTTTGTGACCGCCGCGCTATTCTCTGATAGTTTTGTCGCTACAAAACTTTCAAGGGCGTTAAGTGTCTTTTCGAAGGTTGAAAAGACAAATAGATTACGTTTGACGTTATAATTAAGTATTTACTCGTTTTTATTAAATTTCAAGAGTGTAGTACTGATAAGACATTCATTTAGACGCTGCGTAGTGATACTGAAAAAATAAATTGTTTTGTGTACGATGTAGTGTAGGATTTCTTACATCATTTTGTTTAGTATACCACCACATATTACGACAGAGCATTTTCGTAAATAGAAGATATATCGAGTGCGTTCCTTCGACATGATTTTATATTATATTTATATAAACCCTGGGAGCACACACAATAATTATAAACTACGACACAATTCATTTTAATGCACGGTATTTGGTGATTGGGATCACTGGTGGTTTCACAAGCACGGGTGACAAAATTTTGTTTGGCTGCCATGGAAACATGTTATTTTATGATTGTTTTTTTAAAGGCAAATCTGTGTGTGATCCCAGATAATTATATGCTCAGAATAAGTTTTATGAAATGTGTTTTTAAATAGAATATTAGGGTTAAAAGAAAAAAAATCTTTTGAACAAAAAGGTTGTGGAAGTCACGGTAACGATTGTGTTCTATACCTATGGTTGTGTTGATAATGCCTGCCTCCTTGCTTACACTAGGCGATACTTAAATTAATGATTAAATAAAGCTCTGGCACGCTCGGCTCAGTCCCGACGGTTGGTATTACAGCAGTGCTATATATTTTTTTCATTAATTTGTTATAACCTAGGATAAGGGCCGCCTCCACAAGCAAGAGAATTGCGGCGAATATTATCGTCCTTGCCACGTTTTTCTATACACTCTCTTTTAGGTCGTCTCCACGAGCGAGAGAATCGCGGCGATATTTTCGTATAGAAATACGTTGAATCGCCGCGATTCTCTCGCTCGTGGAGGCGGCCCCTAAGTGTTAGTACCAACAGGCTTTAGAGTATAACCACACTGAGTTTCGTACCAAGTATTTAAAGTACCTTATTACGTAACTTATTCTGAGCATTCCACTGGCAAGTTTGTAAAGTGTCGTAAGCGACACAATCAGGACTACATGAACCGATACTAAACAAGCAGAATGTGTGTGTTTTGCCTCCTGACTGTATGCTCCTACGTCTGCATTATTTTGGAATGAATATACTGGACTATTGACCTACTAATATTCAGATTGATTTAACAGTTTGTATATGTGTATATATTTTTCGTAAATATTAGTATGTATGAAGTATCTACCACCCACTTATGAAACATACGCGGTTCGACTTATAAAGCTGATTGCTATTGTATTATTTTAAATTGATGTGATATAAAAACGCCAGTATTTGTAGATACTACATAAATGCTATTGTTTCCCGTTTTTATCTCTACACGTGTATATTGTCCTGTTGTCGTTCAGACGCCGCCAGAATATTGCAGCAGTTCCACTTCTATATAACCGCCTGCCTTCTATGTATTCTAGCGGCGTGTACTTGTCTATCATATCACTCGTATGTTCATTATTCTATGCATTCTGTACGTCCTTGTGTTCCGTTGCCGGCTGATTTCCTATATATTGACGCCGCTATGTATCACACGTAAAGCGTTTAGATTAGATTTTGTACTCTGTAGTTTAATATGTATAGCAAAATTTAGTATTTAAACTATGGAACTCTTGTTGTTTTCACACTTGTATTGTTATTTTTATATCGTATGTTATGTAGTTCGCTTGATTAGTAGCAACTGTACTATCTGTACTGCCGAACGTTCGGTCGGCAATCAGCCGGCAGCCGGCGCCAGGCGTCAGTACGCACGCCACCGTCCGTACGTACGTTACGTGTTTAGTTCGCTTCGCATCGCCCCTCCCCGCACCGCCCGTACGCTCGCCGCGACCTCCCGCCGCTCAGTGCCGCCGGCCGCACGACTGCGAGCGTGCAACTCCGCGCGGGATACTGTTTCTGATACACGTAAGCCCAAAAGAACGCGGGATTGCGTACGGAAAAGTATCTCGCCCGGAGGGGCTCCCACCGCCGCTGGGTAAATTAGTAGGTCGGGGTGTCCGCTCCCCGCGCGGAGGTCGCGGCTCCCGTACGGCGCCACGCTCCGGCGCCAATAACTTGTGATGTGGCGCGCACAGCAAGACGCGCGCGCGAGGCTCGCCCGTCGGCCTGCGCTGGCGCCGCGCCGGCGTGGCGCCCGCCGAGCGCCGCCCGCACGTGGTGTGACCCGCGCGGGCCCGGGCCCCCGCCCGGGGCCCCTGAGCCGGTAGTGCCGCCCTGCCGGCCCGCCGCCTCCCGCCTCCGAGATTCCTCCCTCAGATCTTCCTCTGCTATTTTGTATGCATTTATAACGAAGATGTCGCCGATGTGATACTGTTGTAGATACTAATGTAAACTTTTAATTCCGAGGTGGGCGCACGTCAAGTATATGATAAGAATAAGAAAAGGGAGTGCTATTAGATGGTAAATATAACATTAATGTTGTAGCCGCGCGCTCGCGAGTGCTCACTGCTCACGTCCTGCTACCACTACCGAGTGCCGCTAGTGTGTACGCTTATCTAGATCTTCCTATACTTTGAATCTTCGAAACCCTATTATGAATTCGTATTACATTAACTAAAACATCCAATAATATTTAGAATAAATGATATTCTAACAATGTTGCTCATACGGCGTTAACGAATTCGCACTCTCTCAATTACTAGTATTATTAATCTCCAGAAGTAACTAAGTCATTCCTATGATAACATTCCAGTATTTATAGTTGTGATGTGGAGAGATATTAGTGTGCCACAATTTACGAGTTTTATATGTGTGCGTAACGTGCACTTGAACAGAGGAATTTATATATAATAAGATAGTCCTTGAGAAGGCTAGTTAGTGAAACTGTTAGATGGAGTGTTGGTGTTAGTTGGTGTGAGAGCCAGGAGCCAGGCATCGGGCCAGGCGCCGCCGCCGAGCGGGCTCTGTGCGACTGGCTGAACTTATTGCAGGGAAACTAATCCAAACTAAATTTAATAATGCTTCAATATTCTACAACTTAAATAAGTTACTTAGGCTGCTCAGCTCTTTGTAAACATTTTAATATTTTCTCATTAGCCAATCCAGTACTACGGATTCAGTTCTGCGCCTCTGCAATATTCGCACGTAAACTACGAATACGATCAAGCTACCCAATTCCGGCTGGTGCCCTTAATCAATCATGTGTCACTCAAAAGGTATTTTTGAAGTGCACGAAGTTATTAACCTTTCAAGTAACTGTCAATTAAGATGTGATGAGTTGGCGCATTCAACTATTAGGTACTCGCAAATGTCGAGTACATTTTTGATGTGAAACATCTATATTATGAGCGCCTAGGCAGTAAAACCGACTCGTACGCCATGACAGAAGATGGCATGACGCTGTTATGTAAAATCAACTTTTTCATAAAGTTTGTTTTGGAACGTTTTTTGATCTTCCGTTTTTAAAAATTCCTCGCATACGACCTAACTCGAATGTAGATTTGATCGATAGACTGCGATCGATAAAAGAAAATACTTGAATGTAATATTTATTTCGTTGTAGGTTCTTTTTTTAATTAAGAATTCTAATATACATCTATGTTAGATGTTTCATTTCTGCCGGGTGTCCCGTGACGGCCAATTAATTTCACAAATTACTGCTTTGATTAAAAATAACAGTTCTGTAAGCAATGACCGTCATTTTCTGCGTATTTCCGAAGAAACGCAGAGATTTTCGAGGCTCAGAACTTAAAGTTCAGTAGTTACTATACTTAACAAATTAAAATAAAGTTAATAATAATTAAAACCTAATTTTTATACAAATTTTATAATTCGTATGTTCGGATAAATCTATTTGTAATAAGATATTTATATAGGTACTGTTGTAGAGTTTGCGGCCGTCCAAGTCGGGCGGTTTCTAATGGTTCCTAAACTTTTACTTATTTACAATGAATGTAGTTCTAGTAATGTCTATGCCCCAAGTTAGCCCAAGAGCAGGCAGGCACAGAGCTGGTTCGGTGGAAGCGTCACAATATTACGTGTAACGTACTATTTAGCCATTAGTATAAATAAATGTGAATATTTTTATATTTGACACGTTTGAACGTTTTCTATTTAGTAGGAGTACTGGCTTCTCATGCAATACAATAATTATAAGTAAGGTTTATGTACTTGTGTTTTGATCCTCAATTCAAAATGTACATTGTATGACATTCTTCCCTTGAAAATATTGTATGAATAAAATATTATGATTTTATATGTTATAATGATCTCTTTGTGAGAGATTTAAAGAACATAGATTTAGTTTTGGTACGTAGAGTACCGATACCCGTTTGAAGGTAGCGTGATGTTTTGAATTCTACACTTGTTATGTACGTAATAACAAAAACATATCACGTACAGTTATGACATAATTTATAAGAGAGAGATTCCTTTCTGAAGTTAGCTCCTAGAATAGTATAGTTAATTGTACAAATATTTATTTTTACTTCCGAATGGGATAAACGCATGAAATTTAAACGATGTTTATGAGGAAATTAAATTAAGCAGTTATTTGGCCTAATTATTTAATGTTTTTTTTAAAGTTATTTAATGAATTCAATAGAAATAAAGCTTGTGATAAATTCAGTAAATTTAATTAAATCAAATTTTCAATTTAAATTCTTTGTTAGTACTTATTTGTTACCAATAATGTACATTTGTATGAAATAAACGGATCTGCAGAATATTGTGTAGTTGTTGTAAATATTTGTATAGACCCTGCGCTACTTTTATTTGCTTATTTTTAGTAGTTTTTTTCTATGAATTCTTGTAAATGTTATAATTTCATGTCCGTAGCTGGTTGGAGTTGTGATTGTTACCTCAATGTGACATGTTCTTGCTAAGCACTGTTTATGTAACTGTCTTGTGTACTTGTGTCAGTATTGCACAAACCTACCGGCAAAATTAAATATGTTTTTGGTAGATGTCAATCATCGAACACAGAAGAACAAGAGCTGAAATAAAAAAAATAGCACTACAAAAAAAATGCCTAATAATTATTATTATTCACCGAATACTAAAAAATAATTGAAGTGTTCTCCACTGCATTACTAACCAGTGAACTTTAAGTCAACGACAATCTATTAGGGAGTATGCATACTGTATAAAATACAGTACTATCAACCTAAAAAGTATTAAAAGTTAAGTTCAACTACTGCTTGTCGCACAAAAATAATATTAAACTCCTGCAATTTTCTATGACAGTTCAAACGTCCGTAGCTGTCGCGGCCATGATGTGACGTCATTATCCACAATCTGCCTTGTTTACATCAAATTTTTTTGGCCTTAATAAAATAATTTTACTAATTGTATGTGCTATAGTCAAGTAAACATTGCAATATCAGTATTTTAATAAAATTTTAGTGAAACTTTAAGCACTTTTCAAATAAAAGTGTTTTCTTTTGACACAAATGAACAATGAACTTTGACGTCAATACCGGAGTTATCGAGGACGATGCGTTTTGAGAGTGCGTTCCGTTTCACCAAAAACATTATACATAAAACAGTAAATTGTAAAATAAGTTATGTATTAGAAACTTATACAAGTGTACCACAATGTTTATATGCGCCAATACAAGGCATTTTTCATAAATAAAAAGATTTTTGTATTTCATGCATATTCCCTATTATTAAATAATAATTCGAACCGTTATGATTCGTACTAATTGAAACAGTAATTAGGAGGATTAAGTTAGAGTGGCGCCAACCAGCCGGAATCTTCATTAACTTTATTATTTCATCTTATCACTCATGTTTTGTTCGTTTCTGTCTTTTTAATGGTTCACTTTTTTTACTGGAGTTACGCTGGCAACACCTTAGTCCCACTTTAAATCAAACCATTTATATCGGCATAAGTTGAAGGTGTATGGTAGCGAAACTTCAGCTTATTACTTAGTTGTATGTTCATGTACTGACTTGATAACTAAACCTACTTGTGCAGCAACGATTGACTACATTATTTTGACAATATAAAGTTTATAATTACAAAAATCTTGCACTGAAAACGGTCATCATATTTATTTGGATATAAGTACCATAATTTAGCTACCTCCATCGGCGTACAGTCGTTGCCATTTACACATACTATAATTAGCCAATCTCGCCACGACTACACTTAAAACAAATTGAATTGAAATTCGCCTGTTGCCATTACAGTAATTACTACAGACCAGCGAGTAGAGTCTGTTCTATACAGTTCTCGGTTAGAGTTTGGGTTGGAACTTCAAATTACGCAAGATCAACTCGCTCTTAGTAACATTTTTATCCAGACTTCGCGAACTTGATTTCAAAGTGTCGTTTCCGCACAAGTGTGTCTAGTTAACATTAACATAACTGCTAATACGACTGTCCATCTGTCTACGTCACTGAGACATCACCACCGATGCTTGTACAAAGTATTGTAAGTACTCGAAGAGGGGAGCGCCCTGTTTTACATGATTGTTTTAATAAAACTGTTGAAACTACTCCGTGTTGTATCTTGTAGTCCTAAGTAATGCCAAAATAATGCTTGATCTGTTTGTATGGGCCTTTTGATGCTCGGTATGCGATTTGATTTATGTTAGTGCATTAACTGTGTTATTACTAACCGGTGTAGCGGCTGTTGGTGCCTTTACACACGTTTCGAATTCTAGGAATCGGTAAACGGGTATTGGTTGACCGGGAGCCGGGTATAGGTGTACCGGGTACCCGGTGATTAAAAGTTTGGATGATTTCATTGCATGGTTCTGCCATGGTGAAAACTTTCATACGAACACTATATCCGTTGCCACCAGGTATTTAGTACTCACTATCCAGTTAGAACGTGTGAAAAGACACTTGAGATAAAACATAGACATTAGGCAGCTCTGAAGATCATAATGTCGTCTCATTCACTCATAAATACTACTCGATCGCGTCTTCCAATATGTCTTATCTCAACTCGACTTTATATAATCACCTGTATGTCGCGATTACCACTTTGCAATCGTATACAAAGCGACCACGACATTGATGCAGACTATTGTTGATGAAACCTCTCAAAATTGTAACTGACACGCTGCACATTGATAAAGAGATTGAAATACTGTTCTATATAGGAAATTAGCAACTCTTCTTGGCCCATATAAAGCTACTCCAATAGTGTTATATGTTTGCTAACATTGTGCTTAACTTCTCAAAGTAACTAACAATTTAATAACAAACCTTACTATTGTTGTTGCAAGTAATATTGGATTAGTTTTCTCATGTGCGGTGTGTCCTAAAGACAGATAGCAGGCTGTGCATGATCTCGACTTGCTGTATTACTGAGCCTGGTAGAAGTACACGACGCCGTCGTCGTTGGGAGTGTGCATTTTCGTAAGGGTCATTGAGCTGTTGGATTTTCAACCTTCGGTGCTGAGCCGAATGTCGCAAATACAATAGCGCGATTAAAATCCCTTACGGCATTTAAAATTTCCATATGATAAGCACAACCTTCGTTTGACGTCGCTTAAAACTTGTGACACAGAATAGATAGTTACAGCAGGTTACAAAATACAACAAGCGTCAACGCAAGCACACAGGCGCGCGTATACGTACAGCGAATGCCTTACTACGAGTGGTTGTGTGCGTGTGTTCTCTCTGTTGTGCGTCTCTATTTTGTGCTAGTATTGTGTATAATCAGGCAGATATTGCAAGTTCCGTTTGTGTACAGTCTGCAAACTGTGAATTGGCATGTATTGGGGTGTGTGTACTAACTGATGGTGGTTGTTCCCGAGCAGCGCGGCGGACACGAGACACGCGCTCGTCCGGCTCGCCACGTGTAAGTACCTCGGTACGTCGCTTGCATGGCTTGGCAGACGCTTGCATACCGCCGCCGACCACGCGACACTCACGCTTCTTACTCTATCGTTATTTCTATCGATTGGTTATGGTTCATTATTTTATGTTCGGTTATTAAAATTTTGCCCCATGGTTACTAGACATTGTCGTCGATGTGGGAATGACTTTATCGAAGCATCAGAAGAGATGTTTTAGTCGTATGCATGCATAGTAGTTCCCTATTCGACGGCGCATACGTCCGGCCCTCTCGGGCGGTGAGTAGGGCGCAAAGTTCATAGTCACCGCGAGCTCTGTGTGGCAGCCTCACGGAGACGGCGCGCCTGCTGCAGAACGTTCGCAGCGTGTTCACCCGCCGCTCCGCCACGCGCGCCGCCATGGAGCTTGAACTGTCGCGTGAGTACTCCATGGACACGACTCGTGGACTGCTAATATGTGGGACATTCAAAATAGAGATGGCACCTGCGCTACCAATCGCATTAGCATAGCTAGTACCAAACATTGCGCAGCAACTTCATGAGTTAGAATCTGGTATTGTCATTTCATATTTTAAATAAAATAGCTTAACCTCATTGGTTAAATCGGGACTTAGCTTTGCTCACGCCATCTACAATGAGCTCCGCGGGTTAGCCACATAGCACTCCATGAGTAGTTCCCTACTCCGTGGCACACACCACGCACCGCTGACGCGTAACACACATAGAGACACCCTTTATTTACTGCAGACCTATTCAAGGAATTATCAAGGTATTGATTCATTTTATTTTAAATCCTGATTTCACACAGTTTGTGTTTCCACACGATTGTATAGTGTCATCACGCTGATTCGGATAGAATCATTAAGTGTTCATTTTTGCCGTTTTTACACCATTAGTTGATGATTTATATAATTTATTTAGATTTTTATATATGTATGCATTGATATAATAATAATTGTGGTTGCGTGTGCAAACAGACGGGTTCGCGTTCTCGCAAGAAGAAGGAGGCAGCGTGTCGCAGGCGGACATGATCCGCGCGTACGACACGCGCCGGCCGAGGCCGCTCCACTCGTGAGCGCGTCCCACACTCCGCACGCGTACAAACTCTTCTCACTCACACTCTGAAACGATATCACTGTTGTTGTTTAGTTAGCGTCTCAGACGAACAGTATTGTTACATATTATAATTATTTATTGATGATCCGACATGACAAATATTATAATGAATGTTTAGTGTTACTGTACTTAACGTAGGCATGCACACGCATGCGCGTCGTCTATATTAACGTACTATATAAATAAATAACTTATGTATACAAGATATAGCATAATGACTGTTGATGGTATACATCATCTCCGGTTTTTCTATCTATTTTGAATGTTTTACGACTTTCGGTCACAGGGAATCATGATTTTAAAATCCTAGACCAAAAATTAGATAAAATCTTTTTAAAACTCAGAATTTTAAGTTCTTTTTTTAGAAACGTGCAAGTTTTACTTTCCACCTGAAGTCTTGAGTTATGACTCTGTTGGTACTTGTGGAGTCGCAGCGAGCGATGGAATCGTTCTCGATTATTTATCATTGAAATCTCACGGAACAAAGTCTCTGCCTTTGATTACCAAGACTTGATCAGATAATTTCCGTGTAGTTGGCAACTAGATTCCTCTGTAGTACCTATGTTTGTTAGTACAGTTTTGTTGGTAGGTAGGAAATAATAATTTATTAATTCCATATAGGTACTTACTGTAATGTTGTTTCAGCTTAAAATAGTTAAGAAAATTAAATAAACTGTGTAAATTATAATTTATTTTTATATTTGAGGGGTCTTTCTACATTTTATACGTAAATAAAAGATTAAAGACTTAAAACTTCATACAGATATAAGTTAATTTCGGTTGAAGTTACTAATTATATTATAAATGTTTTTAATCATAATAAATAGAAATAATTGTCTAGCCGGCCGAGTTCAATTAATGTAATGTCCATAATTATGTCATAATGACACAAGTACAAATGTTGGAAGACCCAGTCGATTTACATGTATTATTTAGTTTACAATTTATAAAGCTGTGCTCGAAGTACTCGATATTACTTGATATGTTTCTCAGTAGTTGAAGTTTATACATGGCCTATGTTCTGTTGTGTCACAATGTGCATTATACCTATGAATGTCTACCCGAGTATGTACATATTATAACGCTCTATCAACTCGGTCGTTCAATGTTCCGTCTTCAGTTTGACATAATAATATGCTTACACGAGTGTACATAATATATAAACAATTATTAATATACACATGTACATGCGTCTAAAATGTGATGTCGCTTGATAAGTAGATATTTATTAACTAAATGAAAATACCTTCTTTATTATTTCTCGATGCGTAAATCGATATACAAGTCTTTTAAATGAAAATTTCTATCGAATATTGAACTTTAAAGCACCTATGTATATGAATCTCTGTGCATAATGTGCACTTGATCATTGAATCACACCATTGGCACAAAATTCATTGATTTAGCATTCCTAAATATTATCTAGTCAGTCAATTTTGATAGTTTTTGAGCAAATTATAATCATAGCAGCTTTGTTAAGTCCATGTATTCATAGTACAATAGACACTAGTGTTTAACGTGAAGGGGGAAAATGTGTCAAGTGGTATGGGCGGGGAAGATCACAGACAAATATCCCCGGCCACTTGCTGTACCTAATTAAATTAGCTTTACTCTACTGATAAATGCAAAATGCGTTCTACTCGTAATTAGCTTCCACGCTGTAATTTTCTGTCTAATACAGAGCGTCATCCATGACTAAACCTTGTATTTTACATACAAATTATGGAAATCCCCCAAAACGTTAAACACAAGCAGGTTGCATGCGTAGTTACAGTGGTTTGAACCTAATTAAAGTAAATAAATGTGATACGTATTGAAAAGGGTTACATTTTCAAGCTCTTTACATGGTCGCTAAGGAAATATTTTATGATATTGTCACATAATGGTCTAACAGTTTATTATTGTTAACTGTTTAAACTTATGGTTACTTTCGACGGGCGGGTGAGATGTGGTGGTATATAAACCAACCATGTACATTGTACAAAGAGATTTTATTTAAAACTGCTGTACTGTTCATTAAAATTGATTGCCTCATTGACTTGGAATCGATTCGTAGATCAAGCAGTGTTTGGCTTTTCCATCAGGGGCATCAGGGGTGTGTCAGGCGGCAGTACCAGTCCAGAGCCTGGGACTGGCAATAAGCCCCTTGTTACATGGGACTACAACTTGCCAAAATGTCGGTGTATTGTAGCTACACTTCTGCCTAACCCTTCGGGGAGTACAGGCGTGACATGTTCATTAAAATATCTAACTAGGTTTTTTCTTTATCAAAATTGTTAAGATCACTCGTTACTGAAATCAATGTATGGAATTCTGACATCTAGGTTTAGTATTCCCAATTTATTTGTATAATTTTCTTATCTCTACTAAGAAATTTAAGCGATTCGAATGAATGTTTTATAAGCATTTTAATAAAGGAATGCGTATTTAAACATAAATCATGCTTAATTGGTTTTTATTTTTTAACTTAGCTGTTCGTTTTGTAGGTAACCTTAACCGTAACCTTCAGAATTATAAAATGACGTTCATATTTTAAATCAGGAGCCTACTTTTCCATACTTAGACATGTAAATCTAAATTGATTATATATAATTAGACATGCTGACCCTAAATAAATTGGGATAAGGTCAGTAGAATTGTAATACCCACTAGAATTATATTGTACCCCGTTGGTCTGAACGCCTTAAGAATAACTTGATTACACCAATACTAAGGACCAACGTGGGTGACATTGTGATCTCTTGCACCATTGTGTGGCCTGGCCATGGGCCACTGTTGGCCATCTCACCACATCTCGGGCGCCCTCGGCTCTTAACTTGTGAATGTAAAAACAGACATAAATTATATAATTTGTTCTCGTTCTTTAAAATGCAGTTTTATTTGAGTTCATTCTCCTTCCTCTGTCCTATTCCTTTTCTTGTTTGTTTCAAGTAACTATGTGGCATGTTCAAGTCCTTGTCCAATATCGAGGCTGGTATTCAGCTGCATCCAGGTAGACTGGAAGCCAACCCCAGCGTATTTGGGAAATGGCTAAGCTAGCTAATGAAGTGATATACCTACCTACAATGGAAACATGAATAAACTGAAGTAATAATATGTAACGCAATCGGAACTTAAATCGATGGGTCGGTTTGTATAACGAAACACATGTTTAGAAACTATTATGTACCTACACACTGAACGCAGTGGTTGAGCGATTGGATCCTGCCTATTGCATAATCGCGGGACCGCGGGTGGGTTCGATTCTAGGTTGGGATGCTTTCAGTAACCTGTCCAACGTACTCATGTCGAACCGGGTGCCCATGAACCTGCAGCGTCGCATGTTCGAGTAGTGTTGTCCTACCAGTTATGACGAACGTGGCTGAAACTGAGACGCTCACCAAATGTAGGTACCATCCACCGCTTGGAAGTCACTCAGAAAGCTACAACTAGCCATGTTGGGCTCCATCTACGACCGAAATACGGAGACGGACGAGACTTACGGACATATCAAAAGCGAAAACAAAAAAAAAGTGGAAATGGGCAGGCTATATACAGGATGGCGCCAACAACACGACAATAAATGAAAACACTGGTTCATAGGAATCTCCACCTCCTTTTGGGAGTCGGTTAAAAATAAAAACCATGCTGGGATGTATTTACAGTAGCTCACATCGATGATATAATTACATTTTAGACGCACATAGATCGTGGCTGACCTAGGACGGACGGACTAGGAAGTAGTTTGAGAAAAATGCTATCCAGTAATCTGTAATACATATATAAGTGAGGACAAATTGTTGAAGACAAACTCGGAAAACCTAACAAAAATATCTAATAGCTGAACGATTGCAATAGATTTCCCGAAGGGAGTTCTCATTCCGTTATTAAACAGAGTGCGGAGATAAATCTCACGTCACACAAATGTGGGTAAGCAGTGGCATGTTACCGCAAGTGCGTTAACACGACAGTTATAGGACACATTACACTCGGGAATGTGTTAATTACTCGGCGAGGGAAATCTGCGCACGCGACGTACATAAGTAGGTAGGTACGTTTACTTTTCTAGTCTTATGAGGTAGGTGATCTTACGTCTACTTGTCTACTAGGGAAGGCAAATAATCGCTAAGTTTCCGTCTGAAGCGGATGACTATTGTGAAGTAAGGACCCAGTTATCCGTGTGCGTTTTGATGGCGCGACCAAGGGGTTTTTTTTTTTAAATCTTTAGTGGAAGGGACGTTAAGAGAAACTATTTATAAAAGTATCATAAATCTATATTTATTTATAATCAAAAATCACAGCACAAAAGTAACTTATCATACTACAATTTGGCACATATTTTGGCTCGTTAACTAGTAAAATAACATTTATATTTTTACTACCTACACTGCAACTCTACGAAAATCTTATTATGCCCCGTGGTACGGGCAGTATGGGGAACCTGTTAACACGTTATTTAGCTTCGCAGTAGAGGCATATTTATGTATTTCTTCGGTGTCGTCATCTTCCACACCGGCACTACCTGCAGTAGAGCCAAAAGAAACCTCACCTTTCTTTATTTTAGCTACGTGACGCTCCAAGTCTGTGGAACTCCATATAGCTGTGCTGCCTTTCTGTACCCTACTCTCCCATATTATTATTATACTCTTTGACACTACTGTTTTACTCAATACTGCATTTACGGCCTTTTTCATGCTTTCCACAGACCAACTGCCTCTCGTAGATTTTTTCTTATAGTTTCGCACCATCTGGCATACCTAAATGGCTTACCCCATTTTGCCCGTAACCATGTCCCCGTTATGCCCCTAGTATTGTATTCACAGGTGAAAAAAAAAGCTTAATGCATGATACCTTGGCTTTGACTTACACAAATCAACTAGCGATATCTATCTAAAATCAAAGCAAAATACTAAAATACAGATATAAATGCTTACCTTTTTAAGGGCGTTTAGTATCCACACAAAATTACATCAAGAAGCACGAAAATTTATATTTGCTTGCAAAAATCAAACGCGTAAAGTGCACGCGTTTGATTTGACACTTCCGCACTGAGCATCGGTCAAAAATGGCCGCTTATTAGTAATTGAAGCACACACCTAGTTACTTTTATCTGTGGGTGGCCCCGTCTTGCCCCGCGTCCCCGTTATGCCCCCGCTTCCCCTACCAAGATTTTGTAAAAATTTGTAAAAGTTGATTCCCAAAACCATAAATTTGTCAGTTATTTATTTAAACTTCATGTACAATAGTAGTACATAGGCGGACTTAATGCCACAAGGCATTCTCTACCAGTCAACCTTTGGGTTAAATAGAAAAACATAGTGCTATGGTACAAAATAATGTCAAAAAACTGATTGATTCTAATATTTCTAATACCTACACATAAAAAAACTAATAGATATTTTATCAAATACCAGAAATTAAAAAGAAAAAGAAGAAAAAGTTATAAAGGTGGCCGCGCCACCAACGCGGAGAACCGCGCGGCTACGAAGATCTTTAAAACTAAGCATTGCATATACCTGAAATTTAGGCAAATAACAGATTGAATGTATAAAAATAGAGAAAAAAATCCTAGGTTTGTTTTACAAGCTGTAAGACTTAAAACCCCCATGGCCACGCTATTGAAAAGGTGAAAAACACGTTATCGCCGATATCTCGCTGAAAAAGCATCGCAGAGGTCTGAAGTTTTTTGTAAAACACAAATTATAATTTGTCAAAATTTGTAAAAATACATCAAAAAGTCCTAGGTTTATATTTTAGGAGCTGTAAGACTAAAACCCTATGGCCGCGCCATTGAAACGGTGAAAAACACGTTATCGCCGATATCTCGCTGAAAAAGCATCGCAGAGGTCTGAAGTTTTTTGTAAAACACAAATTATAATTTGTCAAAATTTGTAAAAATACATCAAAAAGTCCTAGGTTTATATTTTAGGAGCTGTAAGACTAAAACCCTATGGCCGCGCCATTGAAACGGTGAAAAACACGTTATCGCCGATATCTCGCTGAAAAAGCATCGCAGAGGTCTGAAGTTTCTTGTAAAACCTAAGTAGATTTGAATTTGTCAAAATTTGTAAAAATACACAAAAAAATCCAAGGTTTATATTTCAGGAGCAGGGAGCTGTAGTACGATATCGCTTAGAAATAAGTAGTGATTGTGTATCGAAGAAAGTGAGTATTAGCTAGATCTTTTTTGTAAACAACACCTAAATATGAGAACTGCCGATAATAGGCAATTTTAATTTTGTTATAATATAAAAACCTTTAGTACGTTTTGAATGTTTCGATAGGGTTTATGAAAAAAAAATGTTTTTGCCTATTAACGGTAGTTCTACATATTAATCGGTGTTTTTTTTACAAAAAAGATATTTCTAGCTAATACTTACTTTCTTTGATAAATTATCACGAATTATTTCTAAGCGATACCGTACTACAGCCACTACTACATGGACATACTACTAGCATAGCCTACCTGAGTATATATCTACCCCTTTTTTTTTTTGTTTTTCCGGATGGGAAATCATCAAATGACTCCTCCCGCTCTGGGCGGAGCAGGAGGGAGTGTCAGACTTTTACTGACTAAAGCCCATCCATGTTCCTTCATCGCCCTTTGTGTTCCGGGGTCGCGTGGCCCACGAACGCGCCGTCGACACGGCCTGTCGTCATGAGACGGACGGATGGCGAGCTAGCCCATAGCCTACCGTCCACAGGCCCGCGCCTACGGTGGCCGGGGGCCACGTGATGGCCCCCGACGGCCGGGGCATCTCCCGCGGCGGCCGGGACGTGAGGTTCTCTCCCTATCACGTTCCGCCACGCCCTTCTCTAGCATGACTGCTTCGCAGAAGGAAGTGATGGCGTCCCATTCCATCTCGTTCCGGACCATGGCTTGAACCAGGGCCGGACGCGAGAGGTCGCCGCCGCCGATTGCCGCTACGAAGACACGGTGGTGCTCCGCCCACGCGGGGCATACCTCCACCATGTGCTCCACCGTGTCCTCCGGTCGATCCTCGCAGTGGAAACACCCGGGCGTTTCCTTCCGCCCGATTCGGTGCAGGAACCTCCCGAAACAACCGTGTCCGGTGAGGACCGGGTCCGGGACCGAGGTCTCTCAAGCAGTGGCTTGAGAGACGCCACGGCGTCAAAGAGGGGACTTATCGCCACTATTGTGGCGTGCCCTAAGTACCTACCCCTTGAGCCCTAGCATGGTAGAGCTCTTTAAAAGCACATATTTCTTGACATCATTTCACCAATATATATGTTATACCTATATGTTTTTCTCCACCTTGAAAACAATCCGGGCAATGCCCAAATTTCGATGACCATGACTTCATGCTGCCTATGACCTCTAGCACCTGGCAACCTTGGTAGCTTATTACCTACCTACCTACAACAAAGCCGAGTATTTGGGTTCCCCTCAAATATTCCACTAGTGAGGATTGAGCTAATTGCGTTCGTGAAGGCATTCGTTAACCGCTGCTAATTTACTTCGCACCGCTCATGACTTCATACCTCCACAGAAACAACATTCGTGATAATTATTGTGATTAACATTATATGTGTAACCTGCGCCAAAATTTAGCGATCATAGCACAAAGGTTAGGCGGGGATAGGCTTGGAAGAGTTCGTGATTTCGAACTCACAAGCGTCGTTAGAAGAGGTTGACAGCAATGTCAGCTTGTCCCCAATATTTATGTAGAGTCGTGTTCCAGACACTCAAATTGGAACTGTCTGCTCTAGAAATCCTAATCGTAGACAAAAACGTTGACTAGCGGTTTCGAACAGTGATTCCCGAACGTGTGCGTGTTATCAGTGATGCACGTAGGTGTGGTTGCGAGCGGAGCGTGCCGCTGCCCGCTGGCGCTGAGGCCGCGCGAGGCCGGCGTGACGCGCCACAACACGCTCGCGGCTGGCTCAGTGCCTCGCAGTGCCTTCCACACGACACTCGTGCCTTACTACCTTACGTATCGACTCGTTCACTTCTCTACTATCGCAACTTTTCCTTTGAATCGTCCCACAACTAGCTTGTACTTTGGGTTTCTTGAAAGTACTCGGTCTCGTCGTGAGTTCTGATTTTGCCGGAAAAGTTGTTTACAAACAGTGTGTGTCTGTCGGAGTGCCACATGCCAGCTGTTTACTGTGTCAGCTGAGTGCAGTGCAGTGAGTGCGTGCCGTTGTGCCATGCGTGTGGGGCTCCATGTCAGTCGCGCGTGACGGCAGCCGCCTGAGCCCTCACCCTGGCTGTGGACAGCGCGATGGCGCGCTCGCCGCGGAGGATCGCCGCGCACCGGCGCAGTCGCAGCCGCTCGCGGGAGCTGACCCGGCTGAAGACCCAACTCAATGGGAAAGGTATGATCTGTTCATCTGCACTATTTGCATTACGTATCTCTTTGTTTGATACACCGTGATAATAGATTATTATCATAATAAAAACAAACTGCTTCCCATAGCCGCTGGTAAACACCAAGTGAGCAATAAATAAAATGACTTATAGTGATGACTATTATTCAGCGAGGTAAATACTGAAATATTTATTGTTAATTTTGACGCCATTTTACGACTTTTTCAATTTTCCGTCATAAAAGTTAACACTTATTTGCACTTATTTGCGAACGCAAATAATTTTCACCGATAAAATATAGTAAACGACGACGATAAAGTAAAGTAGGTATTATGTATGTATATTAAATACAATAAGATTGATAACAACAGTTTCTAAAAATGGTGTTGTATAGTAACTACAAAATGTCCTGAGAAAAATTAAGTGAACTCATTATTCGTATCGAAACGATTGTTGCGGAGTACCTACATAAGTGAGATCGTAAAAATTAATTTGAGCTTCACACATTATGCTACACCAATAGAGTCCATCGATACTTACGTGTATGTAAACCTTGAGATTTGTCTGACAAATAACACAGTATCTACTGTATCTCCGACTAAATGATGGGCTTCGTGTTTCCGTCAATAGAGAATTCATCGATGAAAGGTGCATCGACAGTGACTGAGTGAACAGAGCACGACCCCTACGGGGGCCCGTGGGTGTACCGGTATCGGGTACCTAGTGGTGCATATAGATAACATATAACCACGTCGTGCGTCGTAGTGACAGGTTGTAAAACGTGTAACGGGCTGTGCACAACCGGTCTCGCGGTCTCGCCCAAGGCTATTGGCGGGATTTCGCGGATTTCAAATTCCCGAGCGGAATTTAACCAAAATGCATAATTAGTACCTACTTAGGTACTTATGTCTTAACTTAAAACTAGTTAGTAGTAATTATATGGACTTGATACCTAGGTATCAAGATGTATATTCACATTTTGGGAAAAATATATATATTCTAAAGTCCGTACAAAACTCAAGCATTACTAATATCGATAGGTAACAAATGGATCTGCAACCATCACCCCTTCGCAATACCTAAGTAGAAAACACCATGACGTTATAAGTCTGACCAAACCTACGCGGTAGATAGGGATCGCTGTACGGAAATCAGTTCGTTAGGCGAACGCATGTCCGTATCCATCGGATCGACTGGTAATTTAGACATCACCCTTTCTTAGTAAGATATCTACCAAGGTGTAAGTCAATTATGTGTACCTAAGTGTATGACATGAAAACCAACGAAGTACAGTCGTGGTCTTTTCCGCCTGATCAGTTAAAATTTTCTTTGCTTAAATCATGCGGAGGCGCCGAGCCACGCCCCCTTAAAGTTCAGGCCTATTAGGAAAGCGTCAACTTTGGCGCGCAAAATAACAACAACTCTCGTTTGGCGTGCGTCGTCAGTGCGCTCTGCCGATCGGTATCTTTTCATTCATTATTTCTATACAAAGTCAACGGGGCGGGGCTAGAGAGTGTTTCTATGTTGTAAATGCAATCAAAAAATTATCTTAGTGGTGATCAGGCGGGAGTGTCTTCGATAGTGCCTCCTTATTCCCTTCGAGGCCAACTACTACAACAGCCCATAACGTCCACTGCTGGACATAAGCCTCTCCCATGATGGGAGGAATTTGCCGTAATCTCCACGCTTGGCAGGCGGATTGGAGATCGCAGTGATGAAAGACTAACAGAAAAAACGCTGCTGCCCATTCTCTGGTCTACGGAGGCGCAAGGTGTTCTGCCTCAGACATTAGTCGCCTTATACGACACCCGTGAGTGCAATGGGTTGGTTCTATTCTACTCTGCCCGATACCACACGGCACGAGGCCAACTATAACCATTAAACCTAGATTTTCGATAGGTCTAAAACTAAATATTTCCTGTGTTTACTTTACCAACAAATGACGCGGCAACCAACTAGTACATACTTAAATCAATTAGTCACAACTTCCTTCACCTTGAAAATGTAGGGAAAATCTCTAAAAATCCCCATTGCATCACTCATAGGCTGTTGACCCACAGACCCATCGGTATTTGAGAATTCCGGCTTAGTATTAGAAATGACATCTGCTTCGACTTCTTGACTTAAATCATGATACTGCTATAATGTGATATTAAAAAAATGTAGAGTCTATTGTGGAGGACCTGTTTACAACTTAAGATGCCATGTTTTACATAATTGCAAATGACAAAATGAAGGATATCTACCTGCAGTAGTGGGGGAAGCGACTGATGCTACGGTGGACATATTGTAATAACATGCTTCCCAGGGTGTTCCTACGAATCCTAAAATAAGAAGTCGGTTAAAGAAGTCGATAATGAGCAGGTGTTTACTGTGGTCTTCCTAAGAATCTGCTTCAAGTCTTGGCCGTCATATTGGCCTCACCTATTCTATCTGTTAGAACTTAGAAGGGTACTTTGACACCAGCCACATTAGCTAATTGGCTTCCAAGAAGCGCCCGCGCCGCTCCGTAGGTACATTACCTAATTTAATTTACTCTGAACTTTTACCGCTTTTAATGTCATAACGGTAACAAACTCTTATGGGCAAGGTGTTTCCTCTTCTATATAGTTTATTATTAAATAACTAGCTGTTGCCCGCGACCTTCGTCCGCGAGAAATTATTATGAAAATACTATTTTCTCCGTTTTTGTTATATTTTTCATTGATCCAACACTAAAAGATTTTGAATTGGTTTCGTTATGGACGACCCGAATGGCGCAGCGGTACTGAGGCTGCCTTACGTTCTTAGGGTCCCGGGTTCGAATCCCGGTAGAAGCAAATGTTTGTGTGATGAGCATGGATATTTGTTTCAGAGTCATGGATGTTCATATGTATAATAAGTATGTATTTACAAAACAAAAAGTATCTATGTAGTATATCAACTATCTGGTGTCCACAACACAAGTCTCGTTGCTTAGTGTGGCACTAGATGGCGCTGTGTGCAATGTCCAGCGATATTTATTTATTTTTTCAGTTCGAACCAATAGTTCCTGAGATTAGCGCACCAAAAAAACTCTTTACCTTTATTATAAGTATACCTAGATTTTAGGATACTGATCTATTTCAAAAGTATTCGATAAAAATGTTAAGAATGGGACTCAAAACAGATGCCAATCTGTATAGTGTCAGTGTGTCACTCACTAATTGGGTCCTATATGAATATCTTAGTCTTAAATAAACTGAAATTCTAATTTATAATGACAGTATTGGGACTTTATTGTATAGGTATGTAAGTATATTTTTTGTTCAGATGTTTTTCATTTGATAATTTAAGGATATTTATAAAAATATCCTCCTAAAGTCCTAACAGGTATGACCGCTGCGGAAATCAAACATTATTATTTATTAAGTAGTGATATATTAAGTTGGAACCATTTAGAAACAGGTGAATGTGTTACCTACGCATTGCATTTAAGGAGTGATTGCGAAATAATGGGGTTTTTTTTTGGGTTGTTTACACTTTCATCAAAATGTTTTGGAACCAATTATAACTTGCAATATTTAAATTCTAGCCGTAAATCGAACCTCTGTCCGCAAAACAGCAAGACTTGCTTTTCAAACGTAGCCCTAGCTACATCATTGCAATAACGTTTCAGAAATGATGTAATATTTATTTTGTAATATAGTACATTAGCAAAGGTAAAGGTGTCAAGGCGATGGGCCGCGCGCTCCATAAAACGTTATCACGGCGCGTTGCTGAAACGGCCTGAAACTGACCTGAAAACCATCAGTTTCAGACACCGATAATAAAGTTAGGTAGCTATAACGACCACCGAATATGCTGACAGTAATGTAAATAAAGTTTCAGTGTGTGGCCGTTGGCCCGTGACCGTGAGGAAAGGCTCCTTTGACAGGGTAGCATCAATATATTCGGTCCTATAATAACAGACACCTTATACCCACGCGTTATTCAAAGGTCAGACAAGCGACCCATAGCGGTATTGTATAATTTTGAATTAATATCGTGGTGTATTTCTGGACTTCTGGAGTCATACAGTATATAACTATCTACGTAGTGACAACCAAAGTATAGCCTATGATGCAGTAACCTCGTCGTAGAATTGAAACATCTGAACAAACAATTAACACTGCTTACCTACTTATATTAACACACCTATGTACTTAAATAAGGAAGCATAAACAAGACAGCACACAGGCTTTCTCCTTGTTTAATCCACCAGTAGGGCCGCGCAGTGCGAATTAAAAAACCGTCTTCGAATTGTTAGTTCTCATCAGACAAACTATGTTTTTATACTCAAACTAGTTAGTACTAAAGTAAGTCGGCGCTGTCAGCTACCAGAACCAAAACTTAATTCTTGACTTGAAATCTAATAGGTAACTAAGCACATAGGTACCTCCATGGTTCTTTATAAAATCTTCTGTAGATACAGTTTGGCCTCATTGCCATGGTCATAACCTGAAACTGAACTTGGTTATGGAAATCTTGATTTGACTAGATTTCCCGTAAAATCAACTAAATATTTAGCGCGACATAATACAATAGTCTGCACCTACTCCTAACCTGCACGGCGGACAGGCTCGGCCTTCCCTCGGGCCTTATATAGCCTGTTACGGCCACACGGCCATGGCTACGGTGGCCACAAATTAGGTAACTGCTCGCCTGAAATACTAAAGCTGTCTGCGGACCTTGGAAGACACTTGATTATGTCACACTTTAACAATAATATATTTAATTAAAAATATCCATGTAGCGTCTGGCGAAAATTAAATTAATTAATTTTCAGTGAACAAATCAGTGCTATTTGTCTTTTGTATGATAAAGATTGGTATAAATTACCGATTTTCGATAGGTATCTTCAGATAAATAAATAAAACAAAATGGAGACTTGACTCTGGTAAATATGTAAAAGAAAGAGGTCCTCGAAACTTATCAACGGCATTCATTTTCAGCTTTCATATTACAGAATCACGTGCTGGCAAACTAGTGAAGTAAACAAACAGAACAGTTGTTTGTATAGCAGAATATAACTAGTACATTATGTTGTTGTGAAACCTCAGGGAAATGATTAATTGCCTACGACACGCATGTAACAGGCAAAGTCACACGAATTTCATTCAACTGGAGTTGTAGACCAATTACTTACATGCGTAATAATTATGTATTCGTTGTCTGTAGTTCTTTTTTAGATTTTGTGGAGAAAAAAAGACCAACATAACCCTTTGCGAAATGCAGACGTGATGAAATTCCCACTTCGAACAATGGTATATTTTTAAGAATGACCTTTGTTGTTCCAAAAATAAACATTTGTAAATGTCTATTAGATGACTCAAGTGAGTAATAAATTGTGGAATATTTCATTTATTTATAATTATTACTACACATGCTTCGTGAACTATTAAGAATGAACGTAGTTATTATTATAAACTTCATGTTTGAGTGTGAATGGCTATGTGTAGGGGAAAAACAGAAAAATAAGGATGGACTGTGTAAAGAATAGGCGAGTCCGCGTAACACTGGTCAGTTTCGCTAGGTTAGGTTTATATAATTCGACAGTTTCATTGATTCGTCACTTTCGCTGATTGGACAGTTGTGTGAATTCGACAGTTACGTCAACTCGACAGTTTCCATAATTTGCTAGTTTTTTATCCAATTCGTCAGTCGGTAGAAAATTGTCTGTTAATTTAAATATGTATTGAGATTTTTTATTTTTATTTTACTATTTAAGTATATAATATATAAATTGCAGTTAATTTAAGTTTTAAGTGAGTTAGAAGTTAAGTTTTTTTCATATTAATATATATTTTTTTTTTTTAAGAGCCTTGTATGTCCCACTGCTGGGCAAAGGCCTCCCCCATATCCTTCCAGGTACTCTTTTCCTGTGCACCTCGAACCAGCCGTCGTGATGCACGTCTAAATCATCAAGGCTCAAATGGGATTGGGCGGGACACGGGAGCCGCATGCACGAGGACCGCTGGGCAAAGGTCTCAGCACGATGGGTGCTTGAGGATGGACGGCGCCGCCGAGGCCGGCCTAAAAAGATGTGGCGAGATGATTTAGACGTGCATATTAATATAATTTACTTTAAAAATACAAGTTGAAGTTTGATTTAAATTGGGATAGGGGTTCCTTATAGCAGGTTAAATTATCCACATTAATTGTTTATTATATTTTTTCCTCGAGTGTACCTAAGTGACGAGTCAACGAAACTGGCAAATTATGAAAACTGTCGAATTCACACAACTGTTCAATCAGCGAAAGTGACGAATCAACGAAACTGTCGAATTAAATAAACTGACAAGTGAGGGAAACTGACCAGTGTTACGTGGACTAGAAATTAAATACCAAAAACAAAGCCTCGTGAGATTAATCAAAGGCTCCTAGTGAGGGGAAGGACCAAAAAAAACCACTGAGAAAGGAACTATGTAGGCCACATGCAGTTACAAAGAATATGTTTAAATAAAATTATTTATTCTGTAAATAGCTCAGGGGTTTCCCCTGACGAAAGCAACAAGCGATCGGATACCAAAACAATTCGTATTCGATAAGAAATACAAAATCCAGCTCCATGAGGATCACCGCTGCGAGGGATTAAACCCCGCGGAACTACGGATCTTTACGGATGGATCTAAAACAGGTACTGGCACTGGGGCTGGAGTCTTCTCGGAGGATCTCAACATCCACATAGCCAAACCTCTGGGGGCCCACAACACGGTATTTCAGGCAGAATGCATGGGCATTTCCCTGGCGGCATCTGGCCATCTTAGCCAGTAAGGTTGTGGACCACTCAATTCATATACTCTCAGACAGCATGGCTGTACTGCTAGCACTAAACAATAACACAGTGAACTCTGGGTTAATCGAAAACGAGTGTCACCACCAGGTTGGTAATCTCAATATTATAACCATCCAATGGATCAAAGAACACAGCGATTCCCGTGGCAATGATGCGGCGGACGAACTCGCTAGAAGGGGATCGAACATGGCACCGGTGGGACCTGAACCTATCGTACCACTCCCTTTCGGATACCTACGCACACTGGTAAGGAAACGAACTAGCAAACAACACCACAAGCTGTGGCTGGACCATGGCGAGTGCAGGCAGGCCAAGGAAGCACTTCCTGCTATCGACGGCCGCTTCAACAAACGCGCGCTGCAGTTGACCAAACCACAGCAGCGCACAGTTACAGCCGCCATTACCGGACACGGCTCTTTTAATATACACCTCTTTGTCATAGGAGTGACAGACAGTCCCCTGTGCCGTGCCTGCATGGAGGAAGACAAGACAGCAGCCCACGTGCTTCTGCACTGCCCAGGGGTTGCAACATACAGGGCAAAGTACTTTGGTAACCCAGGTACTCTCCGCGAGATAGTCAGCAACATTGGGGCGCTGCTGGCCTTTCTCGGGGAATTGGGATGGATCGCATAGTTTCCCACCCGCACGCAATATACGCCTTTGACGTGGAGTTGCGGACACCAGCCCGTTATACAGTACAAATAGCTTAGGGGCCCAGGTCTCACGTCAAAAACTATATCTTTCACACCTTGGTCATAAATACATACATATATTACGGCCATCGTGTTCGTTGTCGTGAGTGACTGCAGCGTTATCGCCTTCAGTTTCACATAGTTTGAGTAAATTGTCACAACTTTACCGTCCTTATCTCAGTCGTATATTTTCACCTTTATTGCTGACGCTACGTCGGATTTTACGTTTATAAATACATATTTTTATTAGTTGTAAACTGTCGCACGAATTTCCCAACGGTACAATACTAGTTATGATGTACGTGTAGTATCTTTTTTTAGGAGCCATATTTTGCTTGCCATGCTCGCTCCATGCAAAATATAATTTGGGATTTATTCAGAGACCGACATCGTAGGGAAAAGGTAGGCAGACGATGATGATGATTTTGATAGCCTCGACATCGTTAACAAAACATTAGTGTAGATCAGTAGATGGTTAGTTCTATAATATTGACTATTGTAAAGCTTTGCAAATATTCATTACTCTGAGAAGTGCAATAAAAAATTATTTGATTCATTCAGAAATCGATGGTACGAGTTTGCGATCAGTAGGTCGTAGGCCAGGAAGCTACGTAGTCAGCTGCTCCAGCATAGATACTTCAGCTTCCCTATTTCCAACAGTCGTGCCACAAAATAGTTATAAGTTATGCTGACACTTATTATAAATGCGATATGTTATGTGACTTATGAGATCTGACATTATGACATGTTATGTCTAAGATTGAGCTTATATAACTACACAGTTATGTGAAAGTGAAAGAAATGTATAGCACCGGCTGACAATGTAACGACAATAATGGAATTATCTGGTAGACCCCATGCTGATGTGTACGTATTTATGATAGAGTTCATAAAAGAAACCACAATAGGTACCTAGGGTACGTGAATACGGACTAGAATTTATTTGTTGTAGAAGTCTTCTGAAGACTAAACTAAAATTAACTAAACCAGTTAATGTAAGTTAAAGGTATAAAACAGACGTCACCTAGTAAAACCCATCTGGAGCAGCTTTAGAAATGTATTTTTGTTGCGCAAGTCATAATAAATACTAGAGAAAATAAATATGTTTCTATCCGCTTACGTAGACAATATACTAATTATAATAATATACTTTACTTAGATTACTTAGTCAATGTACTGCAAGCAACATTAAATAAACAATAATATAATGCAATGTGAATAGCAGACAAAATATATTATAGCTAGTTGTGATAAAAACGTGAGGTGTTACATAACGTGAGAGGCTTTCTCCGTGGTTGTGTGGTTGTGGTGCCGGCTATAGGCCGGTCACCGGACGGCGTATATCTGCGCGGCCACGGCGCCCGCTTTCTAACCGGAGACAAGAGCCATTTTGTATTAGAAGACTCCATCGAGTCCATCAAGGGATCTTTAGGACGTAGTTTTCGTTCTATTACTTTGACTTTGCACAGACAATTTACTATGAAACATAGGAAACATAATAATGGTGTCGATTCTGTTGTGCACAAACTAAACTTAATTTAGGCTATTGCTATCTTTTTCTCTCTAATAAAACGAGAAAGAGACGGGCGTAATTTAGAGCTGTCAAATTTAGTTGGAACTAATATTTCGATACAAATGAAGGGAGCACGGAAAAACATGTCGACTAAAAACACGGTGAAGCGCAAGGCATAAACTAGTTTGACATTTCTAACTTAGTTCATAGCTATATACGTCCTTTTCTCGCACTGCCTTTTAGTAAAAGATAGTAATAGCCTAAATTAAGTTTAGTTTGTGCACAACAGAATCGACACCATTATCTTACTTTTGCTGTGCCCGACAGGGTCCACGATTGTTTCCAAAGAAATGTTTACCACGGTCTAAGCACACATTGTGGAATGCAATAAAGAATTGAGTATTGAGTAAAAACTTGCTAATATTTAATTTTATAACAAGAATTGCGCATTGAACTTTTGAACTCGATGAGACCCAACATCGGGATACGTCAACGTAAGCTTTAAGAAATATAGTATTCACAAATAACGGAAAACTTGCCACGTAGTACACCGTGACATCATTCCATAAACAATAAAGAGTAACTTGTACTAGTACTAATGACGAGATTGTCATCCTATAGGGTTTACCGGATGAACCAATGATTTAACAAGTTATAAGTACATGCTACGGTTTCATTGCGGTTAGCGATAAACAATAGAACGTAGATGTAATGTAGTTAGTGTGTGGTTTGTACGTGATGCCTGATGAGGGGCAACTGCACAACTGTGCAGTTTTGTACGTGATGCCTGATGAGGGGCAACTGCACAACTGTGCAGTTTTGTACGTGATGCCTGTTGAGGGGCAACTGCACAACTGTGCAGTTTTGTACGTGATGCCTGATGAGGGGCAACTGCACGACTGTGCAGTTTTGTACGTGATGCCTGTTGAGGGGCAACTGCACAACTGTGCAGTTTTGTGTAGCTTGTGTCCGCGGCTCTGTGTACGTGAAGGTCGAGGTCCCTAATAGACAGACAGAGTTACCTTCGCATTATTAATATTATAATGGGTTGTTTGTAATATTGCCATTTAAACGCAGTCAAGTCTTTCATTAAACATAATTTTTAACAACGATTTCCAAGGCTCTTTGATGATTCAGATTAGACAATAAGAAAACGAGATGTCAAATATTTGGATGACATTTAAAATTAGAATGTGTTACATTAATGGTGTTCAAATACCCTATTATAGGTAGTGTTTCCCAAACATTCTTCTGCCATGGCCCGGTAATTTTCACAAATATTCTTCTGCCATTGCCTGGTAATTTTCACACTGCGTAACCCACTCAATAGATTTTAACACCCTCCCCAGCGGGGGAGATATAAGTAGACTAATTAAGTATACATTAAAAATGTTTAACTAATACACACATCAAAAATGTCTAGGGATCAAGCATTTTTATGCGGATTTCTTGAGATTGAGATGTGGCTTTGTAATAAATTTATGATTTTATAAATTTATATGGATCCTTTTTGGTGCATTTCATAATTTGAACTAGGAACTCTCAATCAAATTCGAGTAAAAGATGAAAATAAGCTGTCAATATTTTCCCTATAAAAACATACAACGCATTGAAGACATTATTAGTGCTACTGTTTCCCTACTACTGATTAAAACCAACGTTATTATGGAGCGGCGACGTCATTTAAGCAGGGAAGAAATGCTCAGAGCCGTGGGAATGATAGAAGCTGGTTCCCGGCAACGTACTGTAGCTTTAGCTCTGAATACAAGTCAGAGTGTTATCAGTCGACTTTGGACACGTTACCGAAGCACTGGTACCGTGGCTGAGCGCCATGGAGGACGGTATCGCTGCACCACACGGAGACAAGACCGATACATTCAAATCTTAACTCGAAGAGCTCCAACAATAACCGCCATGATGTTAGCCGTGAGGCTTCATCACTCTTCAGGGAACTTAATTAGCGACCAAACAGTCAGAAACCGCTTGCATGAAGTGAACCTTCATTCCCGAAGACCGCTACGGGTACCACCTATAGCAATGCACAATCGTAGGATTCGATATCAATGGGCTCTTGAACACAGAAATTGGGCAGAAGAACAATGGCGTTTCGTGTGCTTTTCTGATGAGTCTCGTTTTGGTATGAGACCGGATACAAGACGTATACGACACTGGAGAACCCCTGGACGCCAACAGCGATTAAAATCCTGCCAGGAAGTCCATCCTTATAGTGGTGGAACCATCATGGTATGGGCGGGTATTTGGATCGGCGGAAGAACTGAGTTGATTTGGATCAGAGGCAACCTCAACGCTCAAATTTATGCTGAGACGATTGTATCAGACGTCATCGTTCCTCTACAAGTGCAAATCGGTCCCTTATTTCAGTTAATGCATGATAATGCACGACCGCACACCGCAAGAGTTGTAAGACAGACTCTCGCCGCAGCTAACATCAATGTCCTGCCCTGGCCTGCTCAGTCGCCAGACTTGAACCCGATTGAGCATGCATGGGATATGCTACAGAGAAGAGCTCTGCCGAATATGGAGGGTATCCAGTCGCAAGAAGACCTTTTTTTGTTGTTGCAACGAACATGGGCGGCCATTCCACAGCGTGATTTGGATGAACTCATTTTGAGTATGCCAAACCGATGTTCTTGTGTTGTTAGTGTTCGCGGTAGAAACACGGATTATTAATTGTTTAAGTTACCCAATAAAATTTTAAAGAAAACTGTTATTTCAGTCTTTTTTTCGAACTTTAATGTTAGTGGTTCAAATGTCAAAAATCCCTTTATTAGGAAAATGGCAAATTTCTTTATTAATGCAAAGGTGACTTGGTTTATCGTTACTGTGACAAACGAAAACACTTTATTTGATGAATCCTTAAAGAAAATTTTAATTAATATCAATCAGGAGAAAAGTTATTGCAAAAATATATGTTGATCCCTAGATACTTTTGATGTGTGTATTTCGGTATCGCCTATTTAGTGCGAAATATAAAGCTGCTGCTTGTTTTATCCTGAGATCTGCTCAACTTCAAGTCTGGTTTTGATGAGATAATGTTGTGTATTCTTCACGACAAAATAACCAAAAATCAATCAATGGTCCGTCCGTCTGTCCGTCTGTCGGCCGCTTTCTCCGCACACGCTCGGAGATAGTACACGTACCGCGAGGCAATATCACACGTAGCGCACGTTATTGAGCAATATGTACGAAAGAGCAATCTTCTGGGCCTTTATCTTTCTCATGAGCTTTGAAACCTTGGGTGATAGTTAATGTTATCTTTATTTTAAAAAGAAGTATTGAAATCTTACATCATTCGTGGAATTCTTTCTGGCTAGAGATGATTGATTGATTAATTGAACTCTTATCAATTTGTCGACTAGATAATTTCACTAACGCGAAATAGGATCATAAAAGAGCAGATAAAAATAGTTACTTAGGTAACATCATCATGTGCAAAGCCTTCTCCCAATATGTCGCGGCTTCCAGTCTAACCGGATGCAGCTAATTACCAGTATTTTACTTGGAGCGACTGCCTATCTGACCCTCACAACCCAGTTAGTATTAGGTAGTACGATACCCCTTGCTAAAACTGGTTGTCTGACTTTCAGGCCACTGACTATCTGTAACGACTGCCAAGATTTACAAATGCCAAGCTGTTGCTTAACGTGCTTTCCGAGGCACGGAGGAAACTCGGTATGTAATGGGTAGTCAGTTGGTCACCCATCCACGGACCAACCGACGAGCTCCTCGAGATAAAATATTTCAATTTCAATTTATTAAAGTCTATAGATATTATAAAATCTGCTATAGCCGAAGTACCTTTTTTTAATCTCATCTTGAAAACTAAATTGAAGCGCTCTTGTCCTTCAAATTCAGGTCAATCTTCTCATCAATCTTGTCATCAAAATCAAGGATCACATCGATTGCGTGAATAATGAATTCTTCAGGTGTCTCGACCACCATCCCAATTCCTGCTTTCCTAGCAGCACACGAATTCTATGATTAAAACTGAGTTCTCTATCATGTGAAAGGTAGCAGAATGCAGCATAAACATACCTACATACAAAAATACATAAACTAACGCTTCTTTCCCATGGGTGTAGGCAGAAACCACAGAACGCCACCTGATCCTTACATACTCGTCCAGGAGGATAAAGCATTGCAGCTTTAATGTATAAATTTCCAAAATATATAAAACTTAAAGACTGGTGTAAAACTTCGATAAAAATTACAATTATGATTATGTAAACGCAGTTTGCTGTAAACCTTTCATCGCGTTGAGAATATTTAACGCGGTGAGTCACACGCAAGCGCAACTCCGGCTGTTATTGATCGCCTGCGCGGGCGCCGGTATTTTTGTTACACTCGTACGTACAGGTAACCAGCTTCCCGCTCCTGCGGGAACCTGGTGATTTTTACGAAGAGAATTTTGTTTATTAGTTTTGTTATTCCTTGAAATTGACGTGTTTGTGGAAACTTGTTCAGATGTGTGTACGGCTATTGGTAATCCCAAAGGTGTGATTTTTTGGGAAAAATCGAAAAGGGATCGTATTCTCATTTATGTTTTTATTCTGAAATCTACGATCAATTTCTGCACCAAAAGCCGCTATGGCTAGACAAATAATGTCAACATCGTGTCATACACGTAGTGCGAGAAATACGATAGTAGAAGTCGTTATATTCGACAATAGCGGTTGGAACATTTGATAGTAGAAAAGTCTTAAAATTGTCGGCAATGTCGTCCCCTTAACATCACCAATCAATAGAGATATAGTGCACGCGATATACCTTGTAGTCCCGTGTTCCTTAATCCTGATTTCAATAACGTTCTTTACTTGATTAGGAGTCTTATACATACCTAGTCGTTAAGCCGTCCGTTCGTGGAAACTTCACAACAGATCACCATTCACAAACCTAAAGCAAGTATAATCCATAATAACCTGTCAGTTTATAGAAACAGCCGGCTTTCTAACTACAGCAGATAACACGTGGAAGGCGCGTCTGCGGCTTCTTCAAACGGATCATCGCTTTCTGTCGTAAACAAATAACTGAAAGTTTAAATAGTTTCAGTCTGAAGTAAAGTTCATGGTGCGAATGTGTTTGAATGCCAATTTACATTTCATGTTTTGTATTAATGTAATCACTTGGGTTTGCAACTCTTTCAGCAATAATTTTCTTGAATCCCTCCGTAGAGACTTCCATGTCTGGTTTAATGGTACAAAACAAACATAACCTGTATTAAGACTCTAATAAACAGAAAAAAAAAGACTGTTATTAAAGTTATTCCAGGAGGTTATTTACCCATAACATTTATAAAAAAAACGGATTCTAAAATGTTTACTGTGTCAATCAATGCATTCATACTTCATGAGAAAGATAATCTTGAAAAATACAGTAGAACTTCAGGAACGCATTAGGCAGCACTCGACAATCGAGTACCCGAACTTGTGCCAGCAGGTTTTCCAGTGGGGTAGCCCCGTAGGCCGTGACCAACGTGTGCCCGCGACAGTATGTGGGTCAGGGCTGCTCGCACGCCGATCTCCGGACGACGAGCAGAGGACGACGCGCACCTGGCGCCATGACATAAAGCTTTATAGGCGAGTAATTAACCTATCACATCTCGGCATGTGAAGTGGGACGACGATTTTTGAACGGTATGTTTAAACAACTTCTGATAGCTTAGTTTTATCAGTTCTAAAATCTTTAATAATTTTAGTTTTTACTCTTCGATTCTTCGTAGTTTTGTTAGAATGAAAATAAGTTATTTAGTTGACTTATCGTAGGTCGATCGTCTGGTCATTAACCCTTCGCTGGTGGATCGCGTGTCTTCAGTGAACGGGTCCAGAGATGGCGCGAAGCGTCCCACGGAGTCACCACAAGCTGCGTAATTCCTCAGCGACTTGCCAATTCAGGCGAAGGCCGCCATGCATCCAGATTTAATCATGCGTGGCCCAGACAGCACAAACACCGCTCTCCGCACCTCAAAGCAATACCACCACTAAATCAATAACTGTAAAGTTCATAATACCTTGTTGTAAAACTGTACAATGTAGACTGCACCGCTGGAGGAATTTATGTTTAGAAAACCGACGTTTTACAAGCAATAAAACAATTGTAAGTAGGTACTTGTATTAATGCATACTCTTTGACTTTGTATTAATGATGTACTTATCTAGTCATAGCGGATCAGTGTCATTACACACTACAAAAGGTAATACGTGGTGAGTAGATAATTACGCGTAAGCTCTTAGTTTCCAACAAGGAAAAAGGTTATCTTCATTCCCTTGGTTCTTACGAAGTCTCGGATCTGTATTGCATCATGGCCGTTTTCTATTATTTAATGAGCGCTCATCATCAACCAATAGCAGCAGCATGATCCATACATATAAGTTCATTTCAATACCTACGAGGCACGCAGAAGCTGAATGAACCTCCTGATCCTCGGCCATGGTCATCTACTTTTACCAGCTGCCTTGCTAAGATCATTTTACTATCGCATCGGCTATCTTCTCTACCTGCATACAGTTGGTAAGTATTTTAAGTCGGTAACAATGTGCACTGCATCACTCAAACGGCTCTGAATGAAAATCTAAACATCTGAGGGTTTCCACGTTTCCCGCTACACGCGGATAAAACTCCCGTCACACAGTAAATAGCGGCTGTGTGTAAAGTCGTGACGTCGCCGCGTCGCCGTCGGCTTAGCGTGGAGCTGGTGACTTTGATCCCTCGCCACTGGTGCCAGATTATTGAGGTAAAAACAGTGCAGTTCTCACAATAGCGAGTGATTCAAATCTATCACGTGTCTGCACTTTATCTATTAAAGTTAAAGTTAAAGTTTCAATGATTGACTGATTTGAATAGGAGGATCATTGATTGGAGTTTTTTGATTAAGGTATGTTTTAATCTTCATGTTATTATTGTTTCATTAGCGGACTCAAGAAGTCCGGACGTCATGAATAAATTTCAAAATCTTAATATGGTGATCAAATCATCTTTTCGCATAACCAATGATTCTAGTATACTATAAAGTGAAGTGTTGGCTGTCACCATTTAGAAACACTGCTGGGTTTTAATTAAGAGCAAAAACAAATGTTTATGTATGAAAGTGTTAAACTCAATTAAAGTTTATGCCATCCAAAAAAAAAAATATTTCTCTTAAATGGGCGAAACGAAAGCTGTTAATTTAATTTAAATTGAAGAGACGAATTGACATTGACGTTTGTTAATCATTCACTAATTAACGTTCGTATAAGTTTAATTGAAATCCAATCAACGTTTCCACGCGTTACTTTCTCAAATGTTCAAAGTGGAAAAACTAGTTTAATGTCAGTCTGAATAAGTCTGACATTGACACAGAACGAGGCAGATCGCGTTACCTTTGAAGTAGCGCTGACTAACCCGTCTAGACTGGTCGTTGTCGCACTGTTTTCTTTAGATCTAGACCCGTTAATAGTTAGGTACAATAATTATTTAGTCCAGTTATCAAGCTGGACGCAAGCGGAGGACTACAGCACGAAACTAGATATACCTAGATTGCACATTTCAGAATATTATGATGGTTTTGATAGAGACCTTAGATAGTTGGAGCGAATCCATGGTTGGCAATTTGTTGTTAATTTATCTGTAGAAAGATATTAGCATAGGCCCTGCTGCCCTGCAGTGGGACAGTTACAAGCTGTTTTTTTTTGTAAACCAATATAATATTGTAATTTGTAGGAATCTAAGTCTACCTATTTTGATTTACACTCTGGCTAAAAAACTTGCTGAAAAAATGTTCAAATAAGCAGTTCCAAGGTGGGAGGGTCACAGAAACAAAGCATATGTGTATTCGTTGCAGTATGATGTCACTCTTGCAGCTCGACTGGTCAACCCAACCAGACGTAGACGGTAGTGATGATATCACAAGTCTTAAATATCGGGAGCCTTGACATTTGCAAAAAATATTGCTCTACTAGATACTTATTTCAAGATCAAAAGCTTTCGTAAGACTATTTATAGTTACGCTAAGTAGGCACTTTATGTTATTAAGAAAGAAAATCAGAAACACAGCCAAAAATAATGAAATCCTTTACTTATGAAAGAATCCTTATGTACTTATTCAGCACACATTTACGATTATCTATCTGTGTTTTAAAAAAATCCTCTCTTCTACTATTTTGCCGTGCCCGACCTGGTCCACAATGATCTCATTGTATTTTAAGTTGCCATGCAATAAATGATTGAGTGTTGAGCTACACGAACCGGTGCGAAGCCTTCCGTGATAAAATGAAGACGCAGTAGCGTATTTGGAATCTATACCTTCAGCCAACGCTCTATAGTGTTGAGTTCGGGTATACAATAAAAATATATACGCCCGTGCTAGGGATTTTAAAATATACCCGACCGCAACATTTTCCTGGGGTATACTTTCATGTAGGATACTCCATTTTGCTATACTGTAATGTATACCCGTTTCACTGTCTCTATTAAACTTGTTTTTAATTCTAATACTTACCTACTTATTAGCTTTCTGGCTGTCGATGTCGATGGGTGCGCAATGTTTGGTATAATAAGAATAAACTTATTTATTCTGTGCATGGTTTTTTTTTCTGTGCATGGTTGATGGTGGGTTAGGTCGACGGAGCCCCGCTTCGCGGGGCTCCTACTTCTGTGTGGTTTATAAAAAAGTCGGGGTGCCCTAAAGTCCCAATTGCATCCAATTTCTCTTGATATAAACAACCGTTACACACCCGATGTCGATGGCAAATTATGTTATGGCATTACATAATTATGGCATGTGATAATTAAAATACACACATCAAAAATGTCTAGGGATCAAGCATTTTTATGCGGATTTCTTGAGATTGAGATGTGGCTTTGTAATAAATTTATGATTTTATAAATTTATATGGATCCTTTTTGGTGCATTTCATAATTTGAATCAGGAACTCTCAATCAAATTCGAGTAAAAGATGAAAATAAGCTGTCAATATTTTCCCTATAAAAACATACAACGCATTGAAGACATTATTAGTGCTACTGTTTCCCTACTACTGATTAAAACCAACGTTATTATGGAGCGGCGACGTCATTTAAGCAGGGAAGAAATGCTCAGAGCCGTGGGAATGATAGAAGCTGGTTCCCGGCAACGTACTGTAGCTTTAGCTCTGAATACAAGTCAGAGTGTTATCAGTCGACTTTGGACACGTTACCGAAGCACTGGTACCGTGGCTGAGCGCCATGGAGGACGGTATCGCTGCACCACACGGAGACAAGACCGATACATTCAAATCTTAACTCGAAGAGCTCCAACAATAACCGCCATGATGTTAGCCGTGAGGCTTCATCACTCTTCAGGGAACTTAATTAGCGACCAAACAGTCAGAAACCGCTTGCATGAAGTGAACCTTCATTCCCGAAGACCGCTACGGGTACCACCTATAGCAATGCACAATCGTAGGATTCGATATCAATGGGCTCTTGAACACAGAAATTGGGCAGAAGAACAATGGCGTTTCGTGTGCTTTTCTGATGAGTCTCGTTTTGGTATGAGACCGGATACAAGACGTATACGACACTGGAGAACCCCTGGACGCCAACAGCGATTAAAATCCTGCCAGGAAGTCCATCCTTATAGTGGTGGAACCATCATGGTATGGGCGGGTATTTGGATCGGCGGAAGAACTGAGTTGATTTGGATCAGAGGCAACCTCAACGCTCAAATTTATGCTGAGACGATTGTATCAGACGTCATCGTTCCTCTACAAGTGCAAATCGGTCCCTTATTTCAGTTAATGCATGATAATGCACGACCGCACACCGCAAGAGTTGTAAGACAGACTCTCGCCGCAGCTAACATCAATGTCCTGCCCTGGCCTGCTCAGTCGCCAGACTTGAACCCGATTGAGCATGCATGGGATATGCTACAGAGAAGAGCTCTGCCGAATATGGAGGGTATCCAGTCGCAAGAAGACCTTTTTTTGTTGTTGCAACGAACATGGGCGGCCATTCCACAGCGTGATTTGGATGAACTCATTTTGAGTATGCCAAACCGATGTTCTTGTGTTGTTAGTGTTCGCGGTAGAAACACGGATTATTAATTGTTTAAGTTACCCAATAAAATTTTAAAGAAAACTGTTATTTCAGTCTTTTTTTCGAACTTTAATGTTAGTGGTTCAAATGTCAAAAATCCCTTTATTAGGAAAATGGCAAATTTCTTTATTAATGCAAAGGTGACTTGGTTTATCGTTACTGTGACAAACGAAAACACTTTATTTGATGAATCCTTAAAGAAAATTTTAATTAATATCAATCAGGAGAAAAGTTATTGCAAAAATATATGTTGATCCCTAGATACTTTTGATGTGTGTAGTAACTTGACGAAAGTATAGGTGCCGAACGATTGCTTCGTTGCGGTCGGGTATGTTTTAAAATGCCTACGCGCGAAATCCTTTTTCTGAAAGTATACCCGATGTCAACCCGGCCAGTGACGTCACAAATGTTAGGCAAAGGTACGTTTTAATTGATTAATTCTCGATTTCTGGATTTGAAAACATACCCGACGGCAACACGGTCTCTGACGTCATGAGCGTTGTGTGAAGGTATAGATTCCAAATACGCGACGCAGTACAACAGTAGCTGATCGTTATGAAATAGGCACACATTTATGTTTCGGAGAATGTGGACTAATGACTTGTGGTAATTATTATAATGACTTATTAATTGCCTCTGCCATAACTGACGCGTTACCAATTGATTATTAATTATTATAGGCAGCTTGCTTGCGTTATGTAAGGGTCAAAAGTCATTCGGGCCCCGACTGGAGGGGCTCTTTAGCGCATGCTTGGAGAGAGGCCAGTTCCCGCTTCGTTGGAAGACGGGGAAGCTGGTCCTCATTCGGAAGCCGGGGCGCCCTGCGGACTCTCCGTCCGCATACCGGCCCGTGGTGCTGCTCGACGAGGTGGGCAAGCTCTTTGAAAGAGTCATTGCAAACCGCCTCGCCGAGCACCTTACGGGGACGGGGCCGGATCTTGCGGAACACCAATTTGGTTTCCGCAAGGGGCGCTCTACGGTGGACGCCATCATGCGCGTGAGAGCCCTCACGACGGGGGATGCGGTGTGCAGGGGTGGGGTTGTCTTGGCGGTGTCTCTCGACATCGCCAACGCCTTCAACTCCATGCCCTGGAGCTGCATAAGGGAGGCACTCCGGTATCACCGGGTGCCGACCTACCTCCGTCGAGTGGTTGGGGACTACCTGACGGACAGGGCAGTCATTTACCCCGGTCGCAGTGGAGAATGGAACTGGCGAGAGATGTCGTGCGGTGTTCCGCAGGGATCGGTTCTAGGGCCATCCTTGTGGAACTTCGGGTACGACTGGGTGCTGCGCGCCGACCTCGCTAGCGGTGTCAGCGTAGTTTGCTACGCTGGCGACACGCTGGTGCTGGCACAGGAAGGGTTCGCACGGGGCGGCGGCCGAAGCTATGACACGCGGGGTTGCGATAATCGTTGAGAGGATCCGGCAACTGGGTCTCCAGGTGGCATTGCACAAGTCCGAGGCCATGTGCTTTCATGGGCCTCGGAATGCGCCACCTCCGGGATCCTTACTCACGGTAGGAGGGGTATCCATAGGTGTCGAGTCGACTTTGAAGTACCTGGGACTCGTCCTCGACAGCCGGTGGAACTTCGTGGAGCACTTCCGACGTTTGGCCCCCAAACTGGAACGGACTGGGGCTGCCTTCAGGCGGTTCCTGCCCAACCTGGGGGGGCCGAACGCCTCCTGCCGGAGGCTCTACGCGGGAGTCGTGCGGTCCATGGCCCTTTACGGGGCCCCGGTGTGGGCGCGTTCCTTGAGGCTGCGTGCAGCCCACTACCTGAACGCGCCCCAAAAGGTGGTAGCCGTAAGGCTGGCCCATGGGTACCGCACGATCACTCGCGAGGCGGCGTGCCTCCTTGCCGGATTGCCGCCATGGGATCTGGAGGCGATAGTCCTCGCGCGCCTGCATGAATGGCGCGCGGAGGCGCTTCGCCGGGGGGAAACTCCGCTGCCGCGACAAATTGTCGGTCAGCGGACAGACTTCCGGCGGGATCTCATGGCGACATGGAGAGAGCAACTGTCGCAACCCCGTGCAGGGCACGTCACGATAGTGGCGATAAGACCCCTCTTTGAGGAGTGGCTGGAGAGACGCCACGGCGTCCTCACCTTCCGCCTGACGCAGGTCCTCACCGGACACGGTGTTTTCGGGAGGTTCCTGCACCGAATCGGGCGGGAGGAAACGCCCGAGTGTTTCCACTGCGAGGATCGACCGGAGGACACGGTGGAGCACACGGTGGAGGTGTGCCCCGCGTGGGCGGAGCACCGCCGTGTCCTCGAAGCGGCGATTGGCGGCGGCGACCTCTCGCGTCCGGCCCTGGTGCAAGCCATGGTCCGGAGCGAGACGGATTGGGACACCGTCACCTCCTTCTGCGAAGCAGTAATGCTAGAGAAGGAGGTGGCGGAACGTGAGAGGGAGAGAACCTCACAGCGTCCCGGCCGCCGCGGGAGACGCCCCGGGCGTCGGGGGCCACCACGTGGCCCCCGGCCACCGTAGGCGCGGGCCTGTGGACGGTGGGCTATGGGCTAGCTCGCCGTCCGTCCGTCTTATGACGACAGGCCGTGTCGACGGCGCGTTCGTGTTCCACGCGCGCCTCAAAGAGAGTCAGCAAAAAGAAAGGGGACCGCAAGGACCGATGCCTGCCGGGGCTGCGGGACTGTTCGAAAGAGATACCGTGGCCCCGGAACACAAAGGGCTATGAAGGAACATGGATGGGTTTTAGTCAGTAAAAGTCTGACACTCCCTCCTGCTCCGCCCAGAGCGGGAGAAGTCATTTGATGATTTCCCATCCGAAAAAAAAAAAAAAAAAAGGTGTCAAAAGTCATAGACCGCTATCTACTATTTATTAAGGTTTTGTCAATGTTTTCTTCTATAACATTTATTTTTTGTTTTAATTAACTTTAACAAGTCCAATCAATCAGCTGACGTGCTATCTTTAAAAGAAGTACTGATGGCCCTGATCGTGTACTGCTACATAATATTTTTCCAAGATTCATCACAAAGGCGAGCATTCTTGACTGTACCTACCTAAACTTACTCGAAGCAACTCGATCTTGTTCCCAAAATATCTTTACAAAACTTTTCATGGAACAGTTAACTTATAAAACTGTCAGATGAAGAAGTGTCTGTCAAACTATGTTGTTAAACCACTTTGAGCCGTGGTACAGAAGTTACCCTGGTTCTCTGCCGCGTCTACAACACTGTTCAATCAGAAGGTAGCCTCTATTTTTTGTGTTTAGTCTTTCGAAACCTACAAACAAAACAAAATAAATATTTGATGAGTATTATGTATTTAATTGAGTGTTAGATTAATACGTCAAACATACTGAAAATATAGCATGTTTAGCAAAAACACATTTTAGTCTTGAAGTATTGGAAATTAACATGGGATAATATTAATATCAATTAAGGAGCACAAAGTATATTTTTTGTAAACTGCTGTTGAAAATGTGGAAATATGAAAAAATGTTCCTGGAACAAAGGTTTACGGGTAAACTAAAGTAAATTTATAAATTAGGAATTAGGTTGTACTTATAAGCTACATCCTTCTTTAACACGATTCTTGAAGAACCTTTTGAAGGAATCATATTTCTCACAATTTCAAACTGACAAGCCTATAAAAATCAATATGTAGATGTTTGAAGTACCTAGTTATTTTCCTCGACGCTGTTAACGTGTTACAATACATTTTCACATCGTGTATACATGCAAAGCCGACGTTTGTCTTGTTTTCTCCGACCTTGTCCGTCACTGGCAGACAGCTCACACAGCTCACACAGCTCACACACATGGCGCCCGCAGACAATGCTGCGCTATTCGACAATATGTTACTACATGTTACGCGACAATAGTTTTGAAAGACTGTAAACTCGTCGGGTGGATGTCAAACATGTGTTATGATTTTGTATTTGGTTAAATAATGACATACCTATTGTTGTACGATGTTACAAAATACTGAAATGACAGGAGCATCTTTCAGACATGAATAAGTAGATTCATTAAATTTAATACACGAGGATTAAAAAGAATATAATCAAAAGCATTTAACACCAGTAGTCGAAGATTTTTACCATGTCTCATAATATGTACACCCATGTTTTGTGTCTAAATTCTTAGTACTTGCAGCTAATCATTTATCCCTTTTTTTACTGACTAAAACCATCCATGTTCCTTCATCGCCCTTTGTGTTCCGGGGCCACGGTATCTCTTTCGAACAGTCCCGCAGCCCCGAATCATTTATCCTTATCACCTTCTCAATATTCCACCTAAATTATATCAGTCGAAAGATCTGCTGGACAAAGGCACAAGCAAAAATACCAAAGGACGGCATTACACAGACAGTACAGTTTCATGAATGAAACGCCGCCGCCGCGCGCCGCTATGGTGCCGCGTCTATTACCTATTAATAGTAGAGTATATTGACAGTGCGTTGTTTGTGTTTGCGATACACATCACCGCAGCCGCGCAGCCCGCACATCACGGCACCTCTAACTAAACGTTAACTTCGTCAACTTGTTGTCAGTTTACATTGAATAGTAAATTGTTAGGCCTGCTCGCATTATTGATACACAACTCAAACATAATTGAAAACTGTAATCCCTAAGGTTTCTTTTTAAACATTGCCCCACAATAGGACTTTTTATTGTATCGTAAACAAACAGCCGGACCCGGAAACCTGTAGGCCATACAAATATTTGTTCCATACGGGAATCGAACCCGCGACACGCAGCGCAGCAGTCAAGCCACTGCGCCAACCGTGCCGTCACCGTCGGTATAGGCAAGGATTAATAATTGACTATATCTATCTAGGACGACGCCTATCTTAGCAAATATACAAACAAGTTACAATTGTAGGTAAGTTGTTAATTTGTGTCTCTTCAAGGAAGTACATAAAGGGCATAAATATAATGTATAACTCTAAGAAGACAGTTATTTAGATCATAAAGCACAGTTAAGTAAACGTATGGCAATAAACACAACCTCCGCTTCCACTACACTAACCTACCGCGGGCGGTATATTCTCATTATCTTGGAAAGTAGCTCAGTGTCAGTTACCGAGCGTCCTTGACCGACAGGGAGCGCCTCGCCGGCCGCCGCGCCGGACGGCCGCCCGGGCCGCTTCCGACAGTCCCCCCTGGACGATATACATGTCGCGCCCGCCGACACCGGCCATCCGTGAAGGACTTGTTGCGTCATCGATGTGCTGCGAATTTGTGATTCGTCACGGCAGTTTGATGTATGCGTCATCCACATTGATTTTATTTCCAATAAGTGTTCCTATAGTGTTTCGGTCTCACTTAGGAAACCCGTTCCTAGACATGGTAGGGTAAATACGCCATACATCGCCCCCCCCCCTAATCTTAGGCCGTCTGCATATTTCAGCTTGCGTTCATTCAAAAGGTAATTAAGTGGCAATTTTGCCACTCGAATTGCAACTTTAGTTTATACTCTATACGTACAAACCGTTACATGCATGTATGCACAACAAGTAAGTTACTTTAAACTTACTTGCTGTGCATACCCACGCTTCGGGGATTGATATTACAACGATAAGGCGTTTTTTATTTTTATTTAAAGCTTTTTTATCACTGAAAAGTTATTTTTACCGTATTTTCAGATAGTTTTTTCAATGTTTTGCGTATTAGGTATTGCTTTATGGGAAAAATAGGGGGCCGCCATCGCCATTAGAATACCAGTTTCGACTTAAAACCGGATTCTCGGCCGGGGCCGACTTTAAAGTAAATGCAGTTTGTTTTAAAAATTCCAATTTTACCAAATTCCATTGGCTTAATAGGAGAATTTGCAAATTTTATAGGTAAATAAATCTATTATACGTTTAATCGTCAAATACCGGCCGGGGTGATATTAGTTGAATCTCGAGAAAGAAGGTACACGGAACAGGGGCCGACTTTAGAAATATTAAACATCGTAATGTCGGCCAGTCTCGAATTCTAGCACCACTATACAGGCGGATTACTTTTGTATTTTTTCATTGATGTGTGGGCAGGTACTATTTTTTTATTTATTAAACATACTTAGTACCTTTAACCCCTTTTTATTGTTACGAAGACGTTAAAAGTTTAACAAACAACGTATTATTTTAATCCCACTAACTTATTTAAAATTCTATTCTGTTTAAAATTCCAATTTTTATCAAATATAATTAATTTTTATTTAATTTTATTGTGATGTTTAACTTTGTTATAATTATAGTAACATTGAAATCAAAAATTTAAATTACTTTAATACTTTAAACTCACTGTTATATTAAACTCCTGCTAAAATAAATCATAATTTACTAATAAATGTCTTAATTTAAAACACCCTTACTACCCGGCCGAAAAAACAAAATTGGGGAAAACAAATTCGGGAATAATGCGACCGACCATGGGCCGTAAACGGCCGACTTTAGGGTTTTTTCGATCTCGACGCATTTAAACCTGAATACTTTTTTCTTTAAGTAGAAAAGTCAACCTTTTGCCTATAAACATAAAATTGATTTATCAAGCTGTCTAAAACCGCATAACAAGCTATCCTTTTGTTGCAAACCGATGGAGCCAGAGCGATGCAATTAGAAAAACCGCCGACGTTTAGTGTATTTACCAAACGATAAATAAATGTTCTTTGATATTGCAAACTTGAACGTTAAACAATCATCCAAATCAACCTAGCGTCACATAGGTATGAGCGTCGTTTGCCCCAGCCGCGTTGGTTGTAAGGTTCGGTTCACGTGTTTAGCTGGGTTTTCCCTCGCTACGCTTGCCTATTCACGGTCCCTACTTAAGGGCCTATACCCTCGCCTCGAATGGCTTAGCATGATCCTCCGTTACGCCTAAAATACTGCAGCATTAATTTTGAAATAAATAAATAGTAAAGTTGAGGATTAATGCCAAGTACTATGTGTGACGAAAACACGATTCCATAAAATTTTCTCATGGAAAAAAAGTTACCTCCAAATCGAACAATAAACCGCTGGTATTCAAAAAGTAGGTACTTCAAATTAGATCATGAAACTTTGCATACTAACTGAGCTAACTATAAAGCAGGTCTTATGTGTTTTACTTTTTTAGTACAATCAATAGATTTTTTGTAAATCGCAAAAAAAACACTCATTTCGCACTATTCGGCCGCAGTGACTGACGTAACAACCGCTTTGTAGTGCAAGCTGATTAGAACTTTATTCTAACAGATTTCAAAGTCAAAGTCAAAGTCAAAACATTTATTGCGAACCAAGTGTACAATGTGGTGTTAAGTTATGTTAGTACTTATGACTTAGCAGCCTTTTACAAGCATTGCAATTTCATATTCGTCTGCTCTTCTCACTTTAAATTAGCATGCATTAAACATTGTTATTACGTAATCTTTATATTTTAAATTAGTACAATTCAATAGCGATAATAATACCTAGTTATGTCAAAAAATTAAATGTCAATGATAGTGATAATACAATTCTATATAGTAGTTATGTCAGCATTTAATGTTAATAATAGTGAATGTAATACAATTATTAGGAATGTCAATGTAATCCTTTTCAGGTAGTACAAATTTTAATATTATATGTAGTTAAATAGGGTAGACTCAATCTTACTGTTTGGACAGATAGGACAGATCGCCACTTTTGTACATGAGAGAAAATCGTTATTTTAAGCTAGACTCTAAATATTCTTTTACTGAATAGAAACATTTTTGGATAAGGTATAGTTTTAGCCTTTTTTGAAATATTATTAAAGATTTTTCAGTTTTAAACATGTTGGGCAGCTTATTATATATTTTTATTGCCATATAGTATGGGCTATTACTTAACATTTTAATTCTTGAGGATGGAGCGCATGACCTCTTTTTATGGCGAGTGTTGACGTTGTGTGTATCCTCAATTTTGGTGAAGTTGTCGATATTTTTGAAAACAAATACGCAAATGTCAAGTATGTATATTGACGGCAGAGTTAGCATCTGATACTTTATGAAGTATGGTTTACTTATATATTATATATAGTATTATATATAGTATTTCAAACGAAGTTTGAACCACCACAAATAGAGTTGCTAATTTTAGGGTTAGAAGGGCCTTAAAAGACTCGTCTGCTTCAACCGCCATTAATCCTGCGACGGTCAAAACCTTGAAAAGAACTTCAAGAAGATAAAATAAGTCAATGTATGGACAGTCAAGACAAGTTTAAACGAAATGGGATATAAAAGGATGTTTATTTCTGAAAGCTAACAACTTAACGGACTACTTTTACAAGAAACACCAAAACTAACTTATGAAGCCATAGTACATATTTATCTTTATCTTGCGTGGTTGAATACAGCCCACTGCCTCTTAAAGCGAGGAGGTGTTAACTGAATCAGTTAAAGAAGTGCCCGAACTGTATCATGGCGAGCGAGCAGGAGACGTAGAGGCTGACCAGGCTGTGGACCAGCTCCACGTCCACGCAGAACAGGCGGCACACGGAGTACCTGCACGGTCGGCGCTCCAGGTAGGACAGGCAGTCATCCAGGACTTCACGAACACGACCATCTGTCAACATACATGCACACATCATGATATCTGCTAAGCCTTCTCCCAAGTATCATGAGATCGACGTTTCGGATTCCAGTCTATCCGGGGCACAATTGTTTTGGTAGGTATACATACAGGGTGTAAAAGACCTCATCACGAAACCGTCAACCAAGTATTCTGTACATCAAACTAAGTAACTTTACGCAAAAATTATTGCTGGGAAACGACTTTTTTTTTTTGGGGTGAAAAATCATGTTTTGTGGTAGAACTCAATGTAACGCACTCAAAACATTGTGCTGATGGATGGATTGAATAGTACGGGAGTCGTGGAAGTGTTGAAAATAAAAATCTTACATTAAAAACTTGTATTTTAAAAAAAAACTTGTCAAAAAGTTGGAACTTTGACCCCCAATATCTCCGTAAATAGAACGTTCCCAGGTATGTTGTAGAACAAAAAAATGATCGCAATGACGAGGAGAATAAGTGCCTTTCGGCTTCGTTAAGAGGTGTTTTACACCCTTTATAATGAATGGTTTTGGTCCACGGATCACCACAATCTCGGCAAGCGTTGCTTAAACATTATTTAGGCATGCGCCCGTTAGGTTTCTTTATGAGAATTACCGTGACAGAAACTCGCAGTAATATGGACTGGTGAGCGACTACCTTCGCAAATGAGCATCTGCCTGCCGATGGCGAGCTTCATGCGCCGGACCTCGCCCCGAGCTAGCGCCGCCAGCAGCCCCGGCACGCACGCCATGATGAGGTCCATGGTCAGCTCTTGGATGAGTAGAAATGTGTACTGGGCGATATACATAAGCATATTAAGTGTAATGTACGGCAGGCAGAGTCTTAATTATTTGTATCGATCAACTCAGCCTTTCGCAGTGTACTCCTGGGCCTCTCTCAAGCTGCGCCAAAACATCCGTCGTCATGCGTTCATCCTGGTCTTACGCATCTTTCCCACATCCAACAGAACCTGTATCTTAAAAATACAAGCGTACAATAAAAAACCCGATATACTGGAGGAGGTACTTACGTATCTTGAGCCCGAAATCAATTCATACACTGATGCAATTATTTTAGGGACAGAAGCAAAAACAGACACAATTATCTGAAAGAGGCAAATGACCTTTAGATACATAAAAACTGACTAAACAGAATTATTAGAATAATAATTAAGGAAATGATAACAAACCATAGATTTCACAGGTATGTCCGACTTCTTGATAGTTTCCAGTATTTTCTTGTAAGTGACCATACAGCGCCTTAAGCTGTTTCTTGCATGTTCAGGCTCCTGTAACCTAGACGCTCGCGACAGGGTGCTCTCCAAATATTGTCTGAACATACTCACTCTACTCCACAAAAGCTCGAACATCATGATTCTCGTGAAGTTAGTCAGTTCGCACATTAATACGAAATAAGAAATTTTAAAGAATTTTATTTGTTCGGCTGCGGAGCTTCCATCCTCAACCATAGACCAGTAGTATGGTAGTGCCACGCCCAGCTGGATCGTTACAACTGCTAATAACAAACAGCGAGTGACTGGAATATCAATATCTGATGGTCTTAATCCAGGTAAGATATCGATGGCTCCCATATCACTTAAATAAACTAGAAAATACTCGGAATCAGTTATTAAAGAGATTATCACACATGAGTAGTAGGCACTTAAAGCAGTTACTATTTTAACGGTGATAGCTGGGTTGGCGCTTCCGATCAGGTCGTACACTCCGGATGAGAGGTACACACTTGCCGCGAGGCAGTACGCAGCTGTGATGACGCAAACTTTTCTTTTTGAACTTATTTTGTAGTACAGTCCCCCTGATAGACGCAGAAACATGATAGTTTTCACTGAAACTATAGTTTTGAGAAAATTGTAGATCAATTTAATTTGTTCGTATCCCATCGTAGTAAATAGTTGTGTACTTGAGAGACTAACTGATACTGATGATCAAAACCAGTAAACTATCTAAATATAAATGTCAATAACAATGATGATTTCAAATATCGTAATAATTACAATGTGAATCTAATTTTGATACAATTTCAGAGAGTGCTCTAATGAAAAGTGTCCTTCGGACTTATTTTTATTCCCATTACCACATAGAATATTGTTACGTCGTACCCGTATTTACCTACTAGTTACGGTAGTAGGTACCTACAAGTAGGTAGGTAGGTAGTAGTAGGTAGAACGACTCTCGAATAATGTAGGTACAAATTCGCAAACTACCTACAAAAGAACATCAGGAATTGTCATTGTAATTTCGACCGTACGCCGAGGGCATAAAGTACCTACTTCTTTCCTTTGTACAAGCTGTGGAAGTTTCTCGAAGGACAATGACCCACTATGGAATTGTCTAGAAGATTCTAGGAAGTCGTGGAAATTTCTCGAACGTTCGATCGCCATATAAATAGTCGACGTGTTTGCGGGAGCAGGCAGTCTGAGTTTGGCTACACCACAAAGCGAATCGAAGTGAACTAAAAGTGCGATATCTAAGCGAATAGTGATCAGTAGTGTACTTGTGATTAAGTTTTAAGTGTTTTGTGATTATTAAAGTTATTCGTTGTTTCTTCGGTAGTTATTAATTTATCCCATACTCAGCTCGTAACAATATCATCCTAGCTGGCCGTTCTTGAATATTATAGATAACTTTACCCTTTTTCTATTGCTGTGAACCCTCTCATTAAATCAATCAGTTTTTATTCTCACTGAGAGGGTCTTCTGGTTGATAGGCACCTAACGAAAAAGAAGAAGACTCCCGATAACTGAAGGTTAGGCATACACTCTGAATATTTCCCTTTATCCTTCTTCTAAGACAGCAAATGATGCAACATTACGACATCTAGTAATTAAAGATTTTTAACAAGTACACATCACATGCAGTATGCTTGTTCAGTATTATGCCGTCATGCTCGAGATGATTACGAACCGCAGTGGTACTCGGCTGCATCTCCTAACAATTAACATACTCAGTACCTACCCAGCCTCGATGTCGCAACATCACAAACACAACTCGCTTGTTTATTTACCACAAATACATCAAAACCTTGACATTGTTGGATTTCAAACAAGCCGCACTAGTTAGACCAAGATGTTTATTTTTTGTTCATTAAAATTTTTGTGAAATACGTAAGACGTGAAGAACGTTATAATGTTGGTGGATGATTGGCAGGCGCTGCTCGCTGTGGCGTATTAATGAAATAATCTTATCGCGACATATGCTGTTGATTGACGCGTAAATGAATGTGTTACGTTATGATTTCCGTTATCCTCACTACCTTTGTTTTACATTGCATTTCATTAATGATTTGCATGGAATATGGTAGTAGTAGGAACTAGGAATAATTACGTATTGAGGAAGATACTTACTTCTACTTTATAAAAATCATGCGAAAGCATTTATAATGACGAAAATGAGCATTTGTATAATTTAAACAATTCTTACTTGATAGTAAGAATTGTTTAAATTATACAAATTTAAATGATGTTGATGTTTTATGGCAGCCGATGGAAGACGCCGTAGACCACACGGCTTGTTTATACAATGAACTTTCACAAATAATGTGAAAAACTCTTTTTAACCGACTTCCAAAAAGAGGAGAAAGAGAAAAGAGGAATTTTGTGTGTATGTTTAGCCTTTTTTTCGCCAATTGTGAACCGATTTCGATGATTCTTTTTTTGTTTTGAAGAAAATTACTTTGCGGTGGTCCCTTTAAATTTGGTGAAGATCCGATGGTGATCTTCGGAGAAATACAATGGAACTCTTCAATTATAGACAGCAAAGCGGTCGTGATTGCTGCAATCGCTTGGATGTTTGTTGTTTTCACAACATCATAACATATCATCACGCGTGTATGCTCTGAGGGAGTATTCAGATGTGTACAGTGCACCCACATTTCGACAGTTAGGTTTGTTTGGTTCCATTTTTTTGGGGATAAGCCTATATTACCATGACATGTATTATTAATCGTGTGTTATTAACATGTAAATTAATTAAACTCGTTGGTCTAGTGGTGGCGACTACTCAGCATGAGGTCCTTCCTGGGTTCGATTCCCAGGTCGGGCAGTGTTATTGGGCTTTTCCATCAGGAATTTCTCAGTAGCAGCCACGGAGTCTCGATTTGCGCCAGCGCTCGCCCCCTATTACATGGGACTTAAACAACTTAACTGGCGAAATGTGGGTGTAGGTACTATTGGGTAAACCTCAGCCCAACTCTTCGGGGATTACTGGCGTGATGTTATGTTATGTTAAAATAAATGTATAGCTAATATTTGTATAGCATATTACAACTAAAATTGGAAAAATAAAAAACGTTTTTGCAAAAAATAAAACCGACTTCAAAAACACAACAAAGTGAAAAATAACTTTAGCTTCAGAAGTCGGTGGCAAAGAAACTGAATCAAACACACAGGAGTCACCGACTTCTGAAGCTGAAGTTATTTTTCACTTTGTTGCATTTTTGAAGTCGGTTTTATTTTCAATTAAACGTAAACAACGTACGGTACCTATGTAGATAATTATGGGTGAGTAGGTTCTTTTCAATTAAAACTCTCCATTTTTTTTATCAAGTACCTACTATAATTCGAGGGACGGGTATTAGGTTTGAACTCTAACTAAGTAGGTAGGGCAAGAGATGGGTTACCTATTAGTAAAAGTACCTATTGGTATTGAGGTACCTACATGCTCCGCAATACAATACTTGGTCATAATTTCGCGTGTCATACAACGTTATTACTAGTAGATATTGATATTGGTCATCATAACTGCGATGGGTTACATTACACCCAATACAAGGCGCGGCCATGTTGTGACTGCGCGACGGAGGTCAACTGTGTCCCGGTTATAACCGCGGTTCATTATAGTACCTACTCCAGGATAATTAGTTAAATGGCGCCGGCACGCAACTAACGCATCAACGACAAATCGTTCGCGTAGGTACTTGATAAGTTACTCATTTAATTTTGAATATGAATTTACTGTGTCGTACGATAACTTTTGGTACCATCTTCGATTTAGGAATCGAAGATGGTTTAGGTACCAAAAGTTATCGTACAACACAGCAAACACGAACGGAGAACGTTGTTGAGCATGTCAATTTTAAGCTTTTTAGTTTCTAACGACGTCAAAACTTTTCAGTGCGTAGGTACTACTTCTTCTATAATTTTGTTAGATGGCCAAAAATACCACCGCAAAGCGCGTAGTAACCGCCCTAATATTTCGCTATTTCATAACATTAAGTTATCGTCCAACAACGTTCAGTGGAGCTGCGTGCTGGCACGTCCAAACCTCTGTTGCGTCAAGACCGCGCCCTCTGCGCTCATATTTCAGGCATTTTCAGGAGACTTACAGCGTTTTTTCACGCAACTCCATCCATTATACCTTAACATTGAAATATTGTGAGCTAACTGTGGCTAATGAATGGCCCATTATGCCAATTACATCACGATACAAAGGCTGCCATAAATTATCATAAATACGTCACATAAATTGTGAACTCTAGCTACTTATTAGTGTGAGTGATCATTTCTGTTAATGGGAATTAGTGAACTGATATCGTTTAAAGAGATAAGGGCATTGGAACACGCGAATGTCACTCATCTATGACGACCTTCGCTAAATTAAAGTTTTTGTCTGAAATGCTTAACAGACCATTAGTGTTATCATATATACTTACCTAGCTTCATATGCGAACTAATTCATAAGTCATCTAATAATAAGTATAATGAGGAACACAGCCATAATCTACTAGCTTATCAGACGGATTACTGATTACAATCACACCAAGTATTATCAGCAGTCAAGAGATGCTGCGTGTTTTCCCGAACGTGATGTAGCTGTTTTTAGGGTTCCGTACCTCAAAAGGTAAAAAAAGGAACCCTAATAAGATCACTTGCTTGTCCGTCTGTCCGTCTGTCACCACCGATTTTCTCAGGAACGGTTGCACCTAGCAAGTTAGGTATTAAGTGTATAAAAATCAAAGGTCCTGAGTCAACATGATAAAAAGATATGGGCAAATTTAGATTTTCCCGAAAACTTTAAGTAATACCAAAATTTATCTTAATTAGCAACTTTTTTTATTTTTCTTAATTTTCACTTTACTTGTGCTGTAAGACCTTGCTTTTAACCAAAATTGACAGTTCTAGGTAAACCGGAAGTACCCTATAGGTTTTGGGACGAAAACCTATATTAAGGTCGTTCCCGTTGACCTAGAATCACGAAATTTGGGGAAAGCAATGTCTTCAGCACATGTAAAGGGAAAAGTCTGAAAACCATAAATATGTACTTTAATAACAAAAAAAAAGCGATTTTACCATTACAAACTTATTATTTGCGGTTGGTGCAATAGCCGTTTAATGGGAACGAACAGCAAAGTTAAGTTTGTCCTTTAAAAAGTTTGTACGGAACTCTCGGTGCGCGAGTCCGACTCACTCTTGGCCGGTTTTTTTTGGCTATGTTGTTATAATTTCAGGTAGGTAGTTACTAGATAGGTATTCCAAACTTTCCGATTCAGATCTCTGATGTTAGGTTTTTATTTCTTTATCGTGTGGCTAGTGCCTAACCTGGTGTCAGGGGGTTTATGCCTCCTGACTTGACTTTGTAAGACCAAGCACCGTGCTTTGACTGGACTCTTGACTTGGCAAGTTATGATTTACCTACTAAACAAAATCACTGTTTAGTTTACTTAGTGTAGTTATCTAAGTACTGTAACATCAGCGGACACTGGTTGATTGTGGATGCAGGTCGTGACGACTGCCTGCCTTCTACGGACGAGATATTAGCACCAGCCTAACTGTGCCTCGATCTACTAAACCTGCCTCGTAAGGGAACGGTTCATTATCAAATGAATGTCTGCGGGTTGATATGTAGCTGTGAGACCACGGAGTAAGAAGTGGGGGTTCGAATCATTTAACAAGTTGGTACAGTGCTTGAAAGTGTGTAACTATGTAGGTACTTAAAATCAAAGTGTCTGTAAGAAAGGATCTTTTAACACGTATGTATGTATGGTATGATAAGTAACTGCGAAGCACCGAATCACCGCTTCTTCCTAATTAAAATTACGTTCTTATTCCTTCATAAAAAGAAAATTTAAGATTACACTGGCAATTTCAGTGGTTTGAACTTAACCGCCAGCACCTCCTTTGAATTCAAGCTTAGATTTTCTGACAAGACAGCTGCACCTTGCGCTTGCACATTCAAAGCTAAGCCTACAGTGCCAAACATGTAAAATATTACGAGTTTTAGAGAAAGTTATGATAGCGGTCCATTTACAAAGCAAGCAAGCGTCGGCCGCCGACACTTACCGACTTACTGATGCCAACGTGAACTATAATCAAACGAATGATTTCGCCCGTGAGGTCTCCTGCGCGAAGGATTACACAAGTTTGTAAGTGATCTGAGTCAAATGTCTGTTTTCCAACAACACCAGGAGACACCTAAATGAATGCCTATAAAGTGCACTGTTAGATTCACCTTTCCGCCTTATGCTGGACGTTAAAAATCCGAGTTCATCAATATTTAAGCATATTACACAGAGTGAGTTAAAACGGGCAACAATGTTCGTGTTACCTATTATAGAAATTGTCTAACGGAACCATTGACTTCAAACAGTTGAAGGTCGCGTATTGTTTACGACTTTCAACATCATGCTTAGTAGGTACCGAGCGCGTTTTCCGCGTTTAACATATTTTCTCGTATCAAAGCTTTTCCTTGGTTTATATTACACTTTAGAACTTGTGAGACAAAAAACTACTATTTACAAATTCGTCCCTTTCTAAATGCTACTAGGGATACCTAAGCTTCAGAAAAATATTGGTTCCTTTCTAAGCCACAGAAACTAGTGTACCTACTTACAACTTCTAAAAATGAACGTACAAACCAGAAATACATCTTGCAAAAGTTAGAATACATTTCACTAAATGATTCACTCAAACATTAGAATCATTTATGAATGAAATATATATTTCTTAGTGATCAATGACCATTTAATCATGCCAATCCTGGGCGCAGTGACACGCCGGCCGAGCCGCGTCGCGTGCTTCCACTCACATTTACATACTACGACAATGATATTTATAACTTTATGCAACACGCCCATGTATTACGCAATGCACGTGGATGCCCGCGAACAGACTCAAGCACGCCACCAAATTGATAACAACACCGAAGCTTTGAGGTGTTCAAATTGATTGGAACTACAAACTAGGCTATTGATTTATGTAGCCTTCAGGATTACGCTAAAAATGTAACCGCAATAAGGCTGGATGCCATTAACACAAACATGAACGGTCTTCGGACCGTTCATGCCTGTGTGTGCGCGGGGGGCGAAGGGGCGAAGCAGTGGGTCAAATGAAGTTTTAAATTAGTTTGAGTATTCAGTTTGATTGAGTTGAGTGTACCAAACTATAGTCCTTGATTGATATTGGTAATTGCTTATGATGTAATGATTTGGCTATTCAAAGAAGAGGAAAACAATTTAGTAGTTTCCAAAGAGCACAACTTTATAAATTTTGCTGTGGTAACAACCCTCTACCAAAGAAACGTTATAATGCCAGTAATGAGCGATTATTATTAATTATTTATAATGAGTGATCAAGTAGTAGCTGGCGGTGGATAGCTGCCCTGTGCTCGCTAATTCGCGGACTGATCAAATTAATATAGTTCTCCGCGAACGGCCGCGCCCGCCATTACCTAAATTATGTAATCATTCGAATTACCTATGTCGCACTGAAATAACTGTCACATTACATCTAGCTTTGCCCCATTTTCATGGACTAGTTTTGTTTTATTTCGGTTATGTAGGCACTTAGTGTAAGCACCATTTTACTATGAATGTGCGAAATAATTTGTAACAATAGTAATATGATGGTGTGTGTGACCTGTTTGAGACTTTAGTACGGCGCGCGGCGGCGCTCTGAATATCACAAATCTCTCAACAGATATCAATTTGATTGCTTCAACTGCATTTAACTGCAAAATGCTACAATCTTCGTCCCGATACAAACCCAGATACAATATCAAGCAAGCTAATCTTGTCTCCAAAAATGCGCGTCAGCTAATCTATTTGATCCAGCAAATAACGTTAAATGTTGCATTAGGTAATGCTGCTATAAGATTGACTCGTCAGGAAGCGATGACAGCTCGCAAACAAGCGGTGAGTGGTGGGGAACGTGTAATCCGGCTGAATATTTAATGGATCAGTGTTGTAGCTGATAATGGCGGAGGTCGAGTAGCCACGACACCTGCCCGGTCTCACGGTGACGACACACGACATAGAACTGTGGCAAGTGGTCAGATAAGCCTATTAGGACACGTCATTTAAAGAAAATATGAAGGAATAATGGCTGAAAAACAGAGGAGGCGGATAACCAGCAGTCTGTGGCTGCTCATAGCGAATATCCGGATTCATTAGTAGGAAGACACGGTTGATAGAGGTATTTATTGATGTAAATGATACTACGATTGTCAACGAAAACCATACGAATCAATGACTTCACTTATATTTGAACCTTCAATATCATCATCTGCCTAGCCTTTTTCCAACTATGTTGGGGTCGGCTTCCAGTCTAACCGGGTGCAGCTTAATACCAGTATTTTACATGGAGCGACTGCCTATCTGACCTCCACTCCTCCACAACCCAGTTAGTACCGGATAATACGATACCCCTTGGTAAGACTGGTTGTCAGACTTTTTGGGCCACTAACTACCTAACCACTGTCAAAGATCTACAAATGACAGCCGGGACCAACGGCTTAACGTGCTTTCCGAGGCACGGAGGAACTCGGTGTGTAATGGGTGGTCACCCATCCACAGACCAACCTAGGCAAGCACATCTTAACCTAAAGACCGACATAAGCGGCTGTTATTATTTAGCCACGAGCTCCTCATGTCTCTTGGTTTCCGAGATACGATAGGGAGGGGGAGGAAGGGGGCGAAAAGGGAAGGTTTGGCACTTTTCCCATACTTGTGAGAGTCATTTGTTTAGGAATCTGTCAAAATATACCCCCCTCCCCATCCACACATTTTAAAAACTAAATCAAAAAAAAAAAACCCCTAATACAACTGATTTTACGTAACCCTAAAGAATGCTTGTCGTCGCCCCTGAGTTACGCTTCACCCACTTAACCTTCGTTACGCTACGGAGGTCGCCGGCTCGCTTCGCTCGCCACCTCCCACCCTTCGCTCCACTCGGTCTCGCAGGACCTACCTACCACCGGAACGCTATCGTGACGTTATCCCTACGCTACGGGGATCGCTTCGCTCGCCCTTCGCTTTACCGATACCGGACAGGTTTCGACGCCTACTATAATATTTGTTCATACACCTAACGGCTATCTCTAACCGTTATGAAGTTACAGCCCTTTCAATTGTAGGCGAGGCTGGGGATGGGTGGGGAGGGTTTACAAATTTCAACGCCCCTCAATAGTTTTAGGTAAGAATCAAAAGTTTTTTCAGTAGTAAAAAAAGGGGGGAGGGGGGAGTTTTGAAAAATGATTTTGACCAACTCTAGGCCCCTTCCTAGGAATCTGAAAAAAAAAAGTTCCAGGTCTCTCAACTTCCTAAACCCTATTCGCCTAAAGGGGGCAATTTTGAAAACTGGATTTTACTTTTCCGAGCTATACGAATCCGTAAAAAAAAAGAAAATACGGGTCTCTTAGTTTCCGAGATACGATAGGGAGGGGGAGGAAGAGGGGCGAAAAGGGGAGGTTTGGCACTTTTAACCTACTCGTGAGAGTTACTTGTTTACGAATCTGCCAAAATATACCCCCCTCCCCATCCACCATCTGGGAGAACAATTATGTCAATGAGTCAGTGAGTGAGTGAGTGAGTGGTAATCGAGCTTTGTATAGTATTTTGAAACTTCAATAAAAAAAAAATAACAAAACAAAAACTCTTTCCTTACCAAATCTTAAAATTATGCTATTTATAAAACTAAAAAAAGAGCTATGATTAAGTAAAATAAACTGTATTTTAAATTAACCTCTCATTACGAGCGTAAATTAAGCACTCTAAAAGATAGCAATAATGTTCTTCCGCCGTCTAAACCACTTTACTGTCGATGACATTGAAATGTTACAAAACTAGGACGAAGTAAGATACGAAATATTCTGCGTGGATCATACAGCCACACGTCTGGTTTTTGGAAAAGTTCGTTCAACCGTTTATTAAAATTAATTTGGATCGGTTATTGTTGCACATGGGAAACAAACAAGTGATTTCCTTCTAGTTTTAAATCGACTGCACTGATCTGCATGCCAGGTTATTGTTAGTAATTAAATTAGTAAGTACGAACATTTCAATGACGCTCACAATGTCTAATGCTTTTGTTTAATGTTTTCCTCGTTTTTTACGTATTGGCACGAGTGTGCACTTCGACGGCGATTATCTGACAACTTATTTTAAGATCCAAAAATACCAGTAGTTACCTAAAGACAATTTCCGATGTTTACAGCGAAAATGAGCTGTTTAAATATTGTATCTGAATCTACTTTTGGCTGAAACATGCAGTTGTAAAATCTTGACATTTTGATTAATTGATACGACATAGCGATTTTTTTTTGACGCGGAAGAGGCGCTGTAAGTCGGGGCGAGTCGAGCGTGGAGGACCCCAAGTGGCGTTAAAAACGATTTGTCAATTTCACGTTTTGACAACGCGACAACACGAACACAGTACTGTTTTACCCAGTACCTAATTGGGCTGTGGTTGTGGAGCTCAGATAAGCAGTCGCTCCATGTAAAATATTGGTATTCAACTGCATCGGGTTAGACTAGAAGCCGACCCGCAACAACATAGTTTGAAAACGCTAGGCTGATGATAACGTGTGCAAAAGAGCACCGTAATATTTACTAGTTCACTCGTAGTAAATAAAGCTGGTGCTGTACCAGGACCTGAGATCCCGAGGCCGATTCACATTCACTTGCAGTACACGAACCAGTCTCTACTTAAACTCACTGCACTCTATGGTCACTGCGCCTGTAACTGGTTTGCCTACTTTTCATGGATAAGTCGTACTATGTGATCATAAGTGATCGTTTCCAAAAACTTAAATTAGATTCTGATGTAACCTCATGCTTCCATGAGGTTAACCACCGTTGCACCAGACTGAAAGTTAACTAAAAGATACATGTTTTGAAAAGAATGCGGCTATCAATACAATTAATTCATAAAAACACACTTATTAGAAGTGTTTAGTTTCTATCGGCTTCCCAAAAATACGTAACATGTGAAACCGATCCGATTGGGACATGCACCACTGAGGGCCGTCCGTGTTAAGCGCCATCCGGCTTCATGGGTAACCCCAGGAGTTAGGTTGGCTATGGGACGGCGTGACAGGGCTTTCAGAACATATAGACGGGATCGCAGTGAGGTACCTGTACAAGTTGGCTAGAAACCGCTGCAATCAGATGGTAACTTGGTAAGAGCATCTAAACGCCGATACATTTGTGAAAATGTCTACAATTCTTCACCGGCTGATATTTGGAAGTTTCTAAAATCACTTGGCATTACTGATGGTCAGGCGGGAGTGTCCTCGATAGTACATTGACGACACTTTCAGTTGGAATAAGCAGATAGCTCAGGTTAGCCAGAAAGTCACTTACTCACTGCGGTCTCTCAAAAGATTTAAACATTTTCTCCCATCTAGCACTAAAACAACTTTGCTCCAGTCGCTTGTGCTTCCCATTGTCGACTATGCTGATGTTTGTTACTCTGATCTAACCCAAGAACTTCTTAACAAATTAGATCGTCTTCTGAACAATTGCATTCGTTTCATTTTTGGCCTTCTTAAATACGATCACATCTCTTCGTACCGTTCTCAGCTTAAATGGCTGCCTATCAGACTCAAGAGGTCCCTCAGATATATCTGCATGTTTCTCACAGTAATGAACGATCCATGTGCTCCCGAGTACCTAGAAACTTTTTTCAAGGTGTTGGGTAGTTCTCAGTCGCAACATTCGAGCTTCCACAAACCTAATCCTTCAAATTCCCTTTCACCGTACTGGTTTAATGTCCTGTCCTGTCCATGTCTTATGCTATCTCCACTATAAAACTCTGGAACGCGCTACCCCTTGGCATTAAAAAAGCTGAAAGCAAATTGACTTTCAAAAGAGCAGTTCGGAATATAAAGTCAGACTAAATTGTTTACTTTCTAGTCATTACCAAGTAGTGTCGTAGTAATTATTATAAGGTTTCTCGTATTTCGGACTATTTGTATGTATCTTAATATATATTAGTTTATTTTAGCATAAATATTATATGTATTAGTATGTAGGTACTAGGTACCCATTTATGTGTCTTTAATTGATGCTTACAAAATGGAATTTTTCTTATTTATTTTTATTGTACTCTATCACAATGCTATCCTATTTGACCCAAAGGTTGACTGGTAGAGAATGCCTTGTGGCATTAAGCCCGCCTATGTACCACCCTTGTACATGAAGTATAAATAAATAAATGTGGATTTTCAAAAAAGCATGTTTTACCTTAGCATATGGTAAAGATAAATTTCCCAAGCCTGTTCCCAATTTCTACAAAAACAAAACGTATTCCAATGTGCCATTGGTATTGGAAGCCCTACATTTCAATGAGTAACGGTCCCGATGTTCCATAAGCGGCCCGTTGTTGGTGTGCTGCCCGTGGGACATGCAACAAACAGGTGCAGAAGTTCCGACCTGTTGTTCCATAAAATTCTATTGCAGTACTTACTTATTAGATCTTCATATCTTTCTGGCCAGCATCTGAATCTTTCGCCTTTTGTTTAGGACGCGTCTAATCCTTGCCGTAGCAGCACATTGCTGATAGTACACGTATAAACAACGTTGCAACTTGCAGTAGGTAGGTACGGAGTTACATAGAAAATCCCGAAAGGCTCGAGTAAAGATGACGCTTACCGCACGCAATGAAAGAACTCTGTATTAACCTTAGAAACCACGCTCCGTCATACTCACATGATGAATTTTGGTATCATTACTGACACCTAAACTGATTCTCCCTTATTTTTCCTGCATATTTTCAAGTGGGCCTTCTCCGCGCTGTTGGCAGGCGTGCGCGGGCGCCGGTCGCCTACACTTTCGCCACGCGGTCACGGTCAGCGTGGGCGCCGCTCGGAAACACGCTGACGTGGTGACGTAACGCTACGCGGACGTATGCACCCAACTGTTGTGCACTTGTTTTATTTGTATACAGCTTGTTTGTTTGTAGTTCCAGCAGTTGTTAAGTAAATGGACCGTTTTGATTGATTGACGCTAAAATACCTGTTTATTCATGAGATAAGTACCTACTTACTGTTACTGTTCGGCGACAATTTAATTGTATGTAAAATCGTATTCACGCGAGCGCATACAGAGAACTCGTACGAACTAGCTGCATCCCCTTGAAACATTTCCTTGTTTCCCAATCCATATGTTGAATTCCATATTTTCCAAGAATGCTTTGTAGATTTTAACACACCTGTGTTATGTCGATAGATCACTAGTTCAAACATACGCGGTATTTAATCTCGCCACGATTTTAAAGTCCAACATTCGTGGAAAAGTATTTCGTTCATCCGGAATGCGCTAATTAACAGACTTCCATTGATGTACCGATAACAATGATTAACCTCTGACGAATACAAGCATTATAATTGAACTAATTAGTAAATTATCGAGTATTTATATCGAAGTGGTGTTAAAAGCATCGCGCGCACATTACGACTATGAAACATTAACGAACTCGCTCACGCATCTATTTCGGTTCACGTTTGACTCAGAATCGATTGTTTTTGACCTTATAAATAATGTGTACACGTACATTGACTACAAACTGACTACAAACTAAATATAACAATGACATTTTAAAAATACACACATCAAAAATGTCTAGGGATCAAGCATTTTTATGCGGATTTCTTGAGATTGAGATGTGGCTTTGTAATAAATTTATGATTTTATAAATTTATATGGATCCTTTTTGGTGCATTTCATAATTTGAATCAGGAACTCTCAATCAAATTCGAGTAAAAGATGAAAATAAGCTGTCAATATTTTCCCTATAAAAACATACAACGCATTGAAGACATTATTAGTGCTACTGTTTCCCTACTACTGATTAAAACCAACGTTATTATGGAGCGGCGACGTCATTTAAGCAGGGAAGAAATGCTCAGAGCCGTGGGAATGATAGAAGCTGGTTCCCGGCAACGTACTGTAGCTTTAGCTCTGAATACAAGTCAGAGTGTTATCAGTCGACTTTGGACACGTTACCGAAGCACTGGTACCGTGGCTGAGCGCCATGGAGGACGGTATCGCTGCACCACACGGAGACAAGACCGATACATTCAAATCTTAACTCGAAGAGCTCCAACAATAACCGCCATGATGTTAGCCGTGAGGCTTCATCACTCTTCAGGGAACTTAATTAGCGACCAAACAGTCAGAAACCGCTTGCATGAAGTGAACCTTCATTCCCGAAGACCGCTACGGGTACCACCTATAGCAATGCACAATCGTAGGATTCGATATCAATGGGCTCTTGAACACAGAAATTGGGCAGAAGAACAATGGCGTTTCGTGTGCTTTTCTGATGAGTCTCGTTTTGGTATGAGACCGGATACAAGACGTATACGACACTGGAGAACCCCTGGACGCCAACAGCGATTAAAATCCTGCCAGGAAGTCCATCCTTATAGTGGTGGAACCATCATGGTATGGGCGGGTATTTGGATCGGCGGAAGAACTGAGTTGATTTGGATCAGAGGCAACCTCAACGCTCAAATTTATGCTGAGACGATTGTATCAGACGTCATCGTTCCTCTACAAGTGCAAATCGGTCCCTTATTTCAGTTAATGCATGATAATGCACGACCGCACACCGCAAGAGTTGTAAGACAGACTCTCGCCGCAGCTAACATCAATGTCCTGCCCTGGCCTGCTCAGTCGCCAGACTTGAACCCGATTGAGCATGCATGGGATATGCTACAGAGAAGAGCTCTGCCGGATATGGAGGGTATCCAGTCGCAAGAAGACCTTTTTTTGTTGTTGCAACGAACATGGGCGGCCATTCCACAGCGTGATTTGGATGAACTCATTTTGAGTATGCCAAACCGATGTTCTTGTGTTGTTAGTGTTCGCGGTAGAAACACGGATTATTAATTGTTTAAGTTACCCAATAAAATTTTAAAGAAAACTGTTATTTCAGTCTTTTTTTCGAACTTTAATGTTAGTGGTTCAAATGTCAAAAATCCCTTTATTAGGAAAATGGCAAATTTCTTTATTAATGCAAAGGTGACTTGGTTTATCGTTACTGTGACAAACGAAAACACTTTATTTGATGAATCCTTAAAGAAAATTTTAATTAATATCAATCAGGAGAAAAGTTATTGCAAAAATATATGTTGATCCCTAGATACTTTTGATGTGTGTATTTCGAGTGATTTTTTTTCTGGCCTTTTTAAGTGCACATCAAAATAATAACTACTAACCAAAATCAAAGCTGTCGGCTAGTTAGGTATTAGTGTAGTTTTGATTGGTACCTACATACTGACACCGCTATACCTATCATGTAGGTACAGCCAGGTAGAACAAAACACAACAGATGTTCATTAAAAATCGTTAGGCACACAAACAAATACGAATATCGCATTAGCAATAAAACAACAGCATTGTTAACCAGGTCACGTCGCTGGCATAGGAAGATGCTCATAACTGGGAGGTCAATGGGCGTCTGGTGTGGCGTGCCGGCGTGCGTCGAAGCGGCGTACGGGGCGTACCCCGCGTGTCGCACGCCCACGAGCCACGACACACACGCTCACTCAAGCGACATGTATTATATCATTATAGCAGCGACTGCGGAGAAAACAACGAAATATAACTTGTTAAGAGCACCCCGAGAGTCAAACGCGAAGGAAACAAGTGTCTTGCGTGTCTCTTGATCGCAAATCGCATCACCCTGAGGTTGTGGACGGGGGCGTCCTTGGTCCCGGCAATCCCGGCACTCCCGGCCGTGACGCGGGATCCTCTGTTTACGTCGCGCGGCCGCCTCGCTTACTGGTATGTCACAACTTCGCTCTCGGAACTGGTCAAGCGGGACGGGTTTCTTGGAATCTTAAGTGGAGCTAGGTCTGCGCAGACTGCGCTTTTTGAGAAGCTGTTAGAAGGTAGAGCTAGATGTGGACAGAAAAAATTGTTTTGTATATCTGTATGGCAAACCTAGGCTAGCAGCAATCCTCAGTTTTAGCCTGGAGACTGGAGCTATGCCCGATTGATGGCAATATTTTTTTTTATTTTTTTATTTAGTAATTGCAAACCGCCTCGCCGAGCACCTTGCGGGGACGGGGCCGGATCTTGCGGAACACCAGTTTGGTTTCCGCAAGGGGCGCTCTACGGTGGACGCCATCAAGCGCGTGAGAGCCCTCTCGACGAGGGATGTGGTGTCCCGAGGTGGGGTTGCCGGCCGCAGCGGAGAATGGAATCGGCAAGAGATGTCGTGCGGTGTTCCGCAGGGGTCGGTTCTTGGGCCGTCCTTGTGGAAAATCGGTTACGACTGGGTGCTGCCCGCCGACCTCCCTAGCGGCGTCAGCGTGGTCTGCACTGTGTATGCAGACGACACGCTGGTGCTGGCACAAGGGGTGTCACACGAAGCGGCGGCCGAAATCATGACACGCGGGGTTGCGATAGTCGTCGAGAAGATCCGGCAACTGGGTCTCGAGGTGGCATTGCACAAGTCCGAGGCCATGTGCTTTCATGGGCCTCGGAATGCGCCACCTCCGAGATCCTCACTGACGGTAGGAGAGGTATCCATCGGCGTCGAGTCGACGCTGAAGTACCTGGGACTCGTCCTCGACAGCCGAATGGAACTTCGTGGAGCATTTCCAACGTTTGGCCCCCAAACTGGAACGGACCGGGGCTGCCTTCAGGCGGCTCAGGCTGCCCAACCTGGGGAGGCCAAACGCCTCCTGCCTCCTGCTCTACGCGGGAGTCGTGCGGTCCATGGCCCTTTACGGGGCCCCGGTGTGGGCGCGTTTCTTGAGGCGGCGAGCCGCCCACTACCTGAACGCGCTCCTGGCAGGTGGTAACCGGCGCGGCTGGCCCGGGGGTACCGCACGATCTCCCGCGAGGCGGCGAGCCTCCTTGCCGGATTGCCGCCATAGGATCTGGAAGCGATAGTCCTCGCGCGCCTTCACGAATGGCGCGCGGAGGCGCTACGCCGGGGGGAAACTCCGCTGCCACGGTAAATTGTCGCTCAGCGGACAGACTTCCGGCGGGATCTTATGGCGACATGGAGAGAGCGACTGTCGCAACCCCGTGCAGGGCACGCCACAATAGTGGCTATAAGTCCCCTCTTTGAGAAGTGGCGCCACGGTGTCCTCACCTTCCACCTGACGCAGGTCCTCATCGGACACGGTTGTATCGGGAGGTTCCTGCACCGAATCGGGCGGTGGCCGGGGACGGTGGCCGTGGGCCACCGTAGGCGTGGGCCTGTGGACTATGGGCTATGGGCTAGCTCGCCGTCCGTCCGTCTCATGACGACAGGCCGTATCGACGGTGCGTTCGTGTTCCACGCGCGCCTCAAAGAGAGTCAGCAAAAAGGAAGGACCCCTTCCTTTTTTGCAAGGGCCGATGCCTGCCGGGGTTGCGGGACTGTTCGAAAGAGATACCGTGGCCCCGGAAAATAAAGGGCGATGACGGAACATGGATGGCTTTTAGTCAGAAAAAGTCTGACACTTCCTCCTGCTCTGCCCAGAGCTGGAGGAGGCATTGGATGATTTCACATCCGAAAAAAAAAAAAGGCTTTTTACTTAGCTTTTGATGATTTTGATGTTACGTTACACCACATTTATTCAATGATAAAGCTCATCACGATTTTTTGGTTAAGCTAAAAGGCGTATTCTTAAATACACACATCAAAAGTATCTAGGGATCAACATATATTTTTGCAATAACTTTTCTCCTGATTGATATTAATTAAAATTTTCTTTAAGGATTCATCAAATAAAGTGTTTTCGTTTGTCACAGTAACGATAAACCAAGTCACCTTTGCATTAATAAAGAAATTTGCCATTTTCCTAATAAAGGGATTTTTGACATTTGAACCACTAACATTAAAGTTCGAAAAAAAGACTGAAATAACAGTTTTCTTTAAAATTTTATTGGGTAACTTAAACAATTAATAATCCGTGTTTCTACCGCGAACACTAACAACACAAGAACATCGGTTTGGCATACTCAAAATGAGTTCATCCAAATCACGCTGTGGAATGGCCGCCCATGTTCGTTGCAACAACAAAAAAAGGTCTTCTTGCGACTGGATACCCTCCATATTCGGCAGAGCTCTTCTCTGTAGCATATCCCATGCATGCTCAATCGGGTTCAAGTCTGGCGACTGAGCAGGCCAGGGCAGGACATTGATGTTAGCTGCGGCGAGAGTCTGTCTTACAACTCTTGCGGTGTGCGGTCGTGCATTATCATGCATTAACTGAAATAAGGGACCGATTTGCACTTGTAGAGGAACGATGACGTCTGATACAATCGTCTCAGCATAAATTTGAGCGTTGAGGTTGCCTCTGATCCAAATCAACTCAGTTCTTCCGCCGATCCAAATACCCGCCCATACCATGATGGTTCCACCACTATAAGGATGGACTTCCTGGCAGGATTTTAATCGCTGTTGGCGTCCAGGGGTTCTCCAGTGTCGTATACGTCTTGTATCCGGTCTCATACCAAAACGAGACTCATCAGAAAAGCACACGAAACGCCATTGTTCTTCTGCCCAATTTCTGTGTTCAAGAGCCCATTGATATCGAATCCTACGATTGTGCATTGCTATAGGTGGTACCCGTAGCGGTCTTCGGGAATGAAGGTTCACTTCATGCAAGCGGTTTCTGACTGTTTGGTCGCTAATTAAGTTCCCTGAAGAGTGATGAAGCCTCACGGCTAACATCATGGCGGTTATTGTTGGAGCTCTTCGAGTTAAGATTTGAATGTATCGGTCTTGTCTCCGTGTGGTGCAGCGATACCGTCCTCCATGGCGCTCAGCCACGGTACCAGTGCTTCGGTAACGTGTCCAAAGTCGACTGATAACACTCTGACTTGTATTCAGAGCTAAAGCTACAGTACGTTGCCGGGAACCAGCTTCTATCATTCCCACGGCTCTGAGCATACCTTCCCTGCTTAAATGACGTCGCCGCTCCATAATAACGTTGGTTTTAATCAGTAGTAGGGAAACAGTAGCACTAATAATGTCTTCAATGCGTTGTATGTTTTTATAGGGAAAATATTGACAGCTTATTTTCATCTTTTACTCGAATTTGATTGAGAGTTCCTGATTCAAATTATGAAATGCACCAAAAAGGATCCATATAAATTTATAAAATCATAAATTTATTACAAAGCCACATCTCAATCTCAAGAAATCCGCATAAAAATGCTTGATCCCTAGACATTTTTGATGTGTGTAGTTTACGCAATTAAGCACACCTTTGATAAATGTGTCCGATTGTGGAAAGATTGAGTTTCTTAGCATCAAATAAGCAATACCTACTTACAAATTCAGCGGTTATTCAAAGACGATCTCCCAAAACGTTTTCTAAGTATCTGACTGACACTAACGTAATGGAGCTGCAATCTTATTTCGATTTACAAATCGACTCGACGTTTACACATTCCAGTTCCCGATGCGTTTCGGAATTTTAATATTCGTGAGTGTATTGTTACTATTGAGATTATTGTATGTGTTTGTTTACCTACAGAGGTGCTCTAAATCCATCTTCTCAATAAAAATGTTAAATTATTCTCTTGCCGACAGACAACGCACACGCACACTGATTCTCAAGTGACCACTAAGAGAGGATTATTGTCAATTCATCTCCCCCTAAAGTGGGAATGATGTATGGTGTTTCTTCATCATGGGCATGGCTTTCAATTTTAACAAATTCTTTCTTGTAGGAAATAAACATCGAGAGACGCTTAAACCTTAAACCTTAAACGTTCTTTCAAACCTATTCCAAAAGCTCTAATCCTGTTCTAAACTAGCTATAACTATTTATCATCTCTCATTCAGAAACATCTAAATCTTTCCCACAGCATCACCACTGCAGAAACAGATAAAAGGATTTGAAGTATCAACAAAAATAGTTGTGTTATCTTATCATTATCACCTATAATAAAGTGTCAGTATTGAGTTGTAAATGGCTCAAGTAAATACATATCACGAGCCCGAACGGACTTTCCACTTCATATATTACATAAGTAAGAAATTGAGATGAATCTTGAAATTTACTTGTCACTTCCAGAGATAATGTAGAACTAAGATAAAGACTAGTTCTAATCCCAGGTAGCTATTTCAGGCAACGTACTTTGCTTCTCCTGACCACGAAATAACGGATATATCCTACCGAGAGATAATTAGTCGTTTTGCTTTTATTCTTAATCTCCTTTAACCTCGACCTTTTTGTCTTTGACATGCATTATAAAGTAAAAAAAAACTGAATTATGATACTCTACAGCAACTTCATATAAATTCAGCAGGTTGCCGACAACCTCACATGATTTAAGAAGTCAATATTCAAAGAGGTAACTAGAAACGAATGCAAGTACACGAATGCGTGAGTGGCGCGCAAAATTCGTCTTAACCTTGTAAATATGAACGGCAATCGCGGTCAAATTATAGTAATTACTGGTATTCTGCTTCGGACGGTGAAGAGCCCGGGCTATAGTGTACGGAAATTGGTTGAGACCACGGTCTACTCGTATCTGTGCGAATACGAACTGTGGTCAGACCAGTGCGCAGTTTGATGATGGGTCAGGTTACATTACCGCTCCTTGTGCGAATGTTTACGCATGAATAAAAGTGCTGAAAATATTCATACGTAGAGGCACAGACTGCTATCAAATACCAGTTGTAACAATCGATCATTGTCGTTAGTTTGTAGCCCTTCCAGATAGGAATGTACCTTTTTATCTTAATTCATTCTCATAGGTACCACAAGATATCGTCGAATGATGAAGTGCAATCTATACCTTTCTGAGATGACTTCGCGAAAAAAATATAAGCTACGTAGGTATGTATATTTTATAAAATAAACTATAATAATCTCGAAATAAATAAATAATATAATTCGTCTGTTATCGCAAGGTTTTTGCCGGCTTCGCCGCCGAGAGGAAATCCTCAAAATGTCTGATATTTATAATTTTATCAGATGAAATAGCATTTAGTGTAATGTTGCTTATATCCGCATGCCATTGTGTTAGAAGGTCATTACTCAGATGGTATCAGGCAGAGAACGATATTCAATGAGAGATCACAACATCCGACCGCGAAATTAGATCATTTGGAACGAAATTTATGTTCACTCGCTCGGTAAATAATTTGGGAATCACAAATTATTCTTATCTTTCTATCTGTCTGCATAACAAAACAATCTGCAGGGAATTGTAATGACATTTGTTTGTTTAATTTGCATTTGCAATATAATCTTAATAATATCTACCACCAACATTCGTGGCGAAACTAAATGGACTGATGATAGCAATCTATTTTGTCCCTGAGGTAAAGTATAGGTACAAGCGAACCATAATAATTCAAACTCTCAAACTCAAACTCAAAGCATTTATTTCAATTAGACCATTATGGCACTTTTGAAAGTCAAAAATACAAAAAAACAAAACAAAGCTACAGTCCCAGACACAAGACATAATAACTTGAGAAAGTACTGTAGTTGCCCATTCCCTAGCGCAGATCTCTATGGAGAAGAACGGGCAAGAAACTCCATGGACACTCTTTTAAATCAAAATATTGTTACAAAATCTTGGTTACATCATTCATGTTGAGATTATAGATATATGTGAGAACGATGTAGGTAACGATGTAATATATTAAGTAAGGTAATGGTACGTACCAAACCATTACCAGAACAATTATAATCAAAACAGTTGATAGAATTAATAACCTATTCTTTAAATTAACTAAGAACTTAGGTCACACTCAATACTTTTCTAATGGAACTACAAATTATTGTAATGTTCAATAATTACAGCACAAATCACCCCCTCACACATCAAGGGATGAGGATAAGGTCATTGGCTCACAGGTCGAGGCATTTTTTTTTTAATAGCCAATGCCAATTGTGCCCAGTTTTTACAAATGAATAAACAAACAATAAAACAAAATAAAAAAAAAAAACAAACAATTAGTGAATGAAGAAAAAAAGAAACAATGAAAACATTACCCTCCTCCTGGGACAGTCGGGTAGAAACAGATAAACGGTAATTGTATAAGTGTGTGTATCGTAGATGTTAGAAGTGTGCGCGTGTATGTGATTGTGTGAGTGCATTAGGCAGCTTGTAGGTACTTTCTACACCGGTCTATAGTTGCATTGCATCAGACAAGCTGTCTGAGCGTCTGTTACCGTAAGCCCCTCGCCAGACGTTGACAAAGCCTATTAACTGCCCTTACTTATATTTAATACTAACGGTAGCACGCGGTTTCACCCGCGTAGTTCCCGTTCCCTTGGGAGTACGGGGATAAAATATAGCCTATGTTACTCGCTGATAATGTAGCTATCCATTGCTGAAAGAATTTTACAAATCAGTCCAGTAGTTTTTAAGTTTTTTGTTACACACAAAAATACAAATCTTTTCTCTTTATAATATTAGAATAGATGCTGGTGTAGAAAGTAAAAGGTTCACCTGCCACCTACTTATGAAAACTAACTACTAGTTTTTGCCCGCGGCTTCGCTCGCGTTTTGTTCGGGAATTATTCCACGAGAACGTTTCAAATATAGCCTCTGACATTCACAAATAACGTGGCAATAACAAAAATCGGTTCATTAGATCCAGAGATTACCCCCTACAACCTCACATACTTTACCTCTTTATAATATTAGTATAGAACTATAGATTATACAGACAATTGATTCAATGCATTATATTAAACTAAACAACAATTTCTCGGTTAGCAACCTGCGTGCCGAGGATGAGTGTGAGAACTGTGGGAGTTGACAGAAACATGACACTCTGTACACATTTTCAGTTGAATAAAAAATGCGAGGTTGCCGATACATATCGACATACGCCTACAGTCCTGTATCCTGCAATTTGTCTCAGCGACCAATTGACGCGACAATTGGCTGCACTTACTACCACCAGGAGTACATTATCAGACTACTTGTGGTCAATCACTTGCTGCAATCATCTTGTCGTTGAACTTTAAGCGTAATCATCATCTGTTTAAGTGTGGATTTATATACCCCAATCTGTATCGTAATCGTCTTAGATACAAAATTATAGGAGTAAAGCAATATCGTAAGTCTATGCGTAGGCTATAACTACGCCTTGTGCTACGCGTATCGTAGCACAAGGCGTAGACTAAGTACACCGTGTGCTACGCGTTTCGTTGCACGTGGCGTAGAGCGTTGACCTTTAACTACGCCGTGTGCTACGTGTTTCGTAGCACGTGGCATAGATCTTTAACTACGCCGTGTGCTACGCGTTTCGTAGCACGTGGCGTAGACTTTTTACTACGCCGTGTGCTACACATTTCGTAGCACGTGGCGTAGACCTTTAACTACGCCTTGTGCAACTGTGTTGTAGACTCTAAATACGCTAATACACGTATCGTAAGACGTGACAAACTATGTCCTTAGCAATATGAATGCTATGCCTGTTGGAAGCTTAATTTGTACATTAAGAAATTCATGATGTAATTGTTTTTATAAAACTACACATATTCTGTAGTTTGGTTTGTCACTTATTCAACGACATATGTATGGCTTGACTTACAAGATAATAGACATTCAGCCACGAATTCATTCTGAAACCGTGGTTCCTTATTCTTGAATAAACGTGTTCTTTATTCTAAATCTCTGAGCAGTAACGTAGTGCGGCTCCAGGTCGTTTGACCCTTCGTGCTTGACTCGCGACGGCCTCCGCACGACCTCGCACAGCTCTTGCCCGCGTTACCTGTTGCCAACGCCATGCGCCAGTGCAAGTGGTGCTGTTGCCAGCTTTGCGAAACATTTCGCAAACGTTACTTATTGGCGGAAGGCTAGGCTTCCTGAGATTATGCTTGACATAAACTTAACGATTTTATGATTATACGATACATAATAAACTTGTAGTTGTAAAGCTACAAAATGTAATCTGTGGTGAGGCGAAAAGAATTTAGTGATAGTACATTATGATATAAGTGCGGTAAGTTGAAAATTATAGCCGAGGCGATATTGTTACTACAAGAAAGCAGAGGCTGCAATTATCAAAGCGCACGTATGTCATACGAAGTTTTATAACATATTTGCGAGGAAATAAATAAAACACATAAATCTTTAATCACTTGTTAAAGCAGTTATAAAAATTTGAACAATTTGTAAAACTGATTATTACGTTGCCAGTTGGCATTTTTAATGTTGTCAAGTTATTATTATTATATTTTATCTCCCAAAATTTATTTTATTCATAAAATGTTGACCACATTTCTGACATACAAACTCTTTGCTAAGATTTAAAAAAGTACCTTTCGTTTTAGACGAAGCATCTTGATAAAGCGTGCGTTTTACATTACATTACTGCACAAGTACTTAATGAGATACAATACGATATTGAAATGGATGAAATAAGAGGCCCTTTACGAGGAAATGTGTTATAAATTACATTTTCATGTACAAAACACGTTTACGTGACCATTAAAAGATGATAATTATGGCTCAAAGGAGGTGTCTGCTGAAATTACGAGTAATAGAGAAGTATGGCAGAAGAAGACATGCTGCGCCGGCGCCGTACCCAAATGACTTGGGAATAGGGCAAGATAATTATGATGTAATGTCGAGGACTCGAAGTATCTTGTGATAATAGTAGTCAGTACTCGTATGGTGCCAGAGAAGTAATGTTACTCTATGGATCACGGCGCGTCGGTCCGGAGAGGTACATAATTATGACAAAATAAGTAACTTTCACGCACTGCACATTTATTCACCAATGTACTAAGTATTACGTTGTACTGACAGAGACAAAAGCCGCGGAACATTATTGTGGCCATTACCCATAGTTGAAAAATCGCCAACTATAAGTGTGCTTTTAAATACTTTGAATAACTAAACAATAAGAATAAATTGAGGAAATCATACCTGGCATTTATAATTATGATTTAAACAAAAAATTACTGAAAACTAAAATTACACATAATTACTACAGCAGTAATAATTACATATTACAAAAGTAATATTTTGGGTTTTTATATTGACTATAATATAGATAGTACGTCATTTATTTTATGTTTAAATTATATGTAGCTACATAATACTTAGTAATTTTATCATCATGGTCGTATGTTATGTTAAATGATCGTGTGATGACTGCTGGCTGATCGCCGGAAGCTGTGTATTACATGGTGTTACGATAGCTTGTAATCTCTAAATCATTGCCCTATGGTTCCTCCGATGGACGGATATTACCGCCTATAACAATGTGCACATTCCATGCTCTAGTGATTAATTGAATAAATTGTAAGTGTTTGTACATCCATGTAGACTTGCATGCTACAACATACACTGACGTTATTTTTATATTTAAATAACTTTCATTTTTCACGCTTATATAGCAATATTTCTTTTTTTGCATAAATATATAACGTACAATTCTCAATTCTCATTGAGGAGGCCGTGTCCCAGCAGTGGGAACATTATAGGCTGATGATGATGATGATGATATAACGTACAAGATATTATGATTAATAGAATGTCAAACGTTCATAAATTAAGTTCTGATTTACGACATGAAATTAAGTGCATGACTTGTGGCGTGTATTTGTTATGCTACTATTTTTATTTAAAAAACACATATTACTTAACATTTTCCATATACGTATTGAAGACATAGGTACCAAGGTGTACATAGTATGCAAAGCAATTGAAGAGTGTGTTCTCTGAGTGGCTGAGTCAGCACAAAGCTGATGTCAGTTAATTGCCATCGTTTAATCAATCACTTGATTGTGGGTTTAATTGTTTAGCCATAAGTACTTACGACGAACACATTACAGGATTTTTCCGTTCACTCGCGAGTGTTGGAGCTCTTCGAGTCCTTGTACTCCCATAGTGCAGTGGTGCTGGCATCGTCGCCCGCTGCGCAGTCATTTTCCTATATTTTCCCAAGACGTCGCGTCGTAAACAACTGTTTCTTTCGGTTAGGTTAGATGTACTTATTACCCCCTAATGTCCGGTAGTTTCGGTATCTTGAAGTCAGTTAACCACAACTACATCATCAAAACCAAAGGTATAAGGATACTTCAATGCGACTTAACAGCAATCTAAACTCGTTACTGTCACTTTTATACCAATCTTTTTGCTTCAAAAATCTAGGCATCATTTGCAAAAGAATGATTTATAGATGTATGAGTTATTGTTGACGTTGACGGTAGCTGTTCCCCGGTTAGCACCGTGCTTGTAAACTTAACGGAACACCAAACATTTCTGGTTGTTGTGATTAGCTCAGCGATTGGATGCGTGCTTGTGAGCGCAGTGTTTAAGCCGCGACATTGAGAGCCTGTCTGTATGTCGGTCACCCGCGCACGCTGTGTAAACTGCATTGAGTTTCCATAAAATTTACTATTTTAAATGACGCAATGGTGCCTTTAGAGGGATTGTTTGGTTGTCCAGCACTTTCTGTCACACATGTACTAGCCCATTGGATGCCGTTACCCATAACTCTTACCAATTGACTGGTTGTGTTGCGGGGTACAACAGTAGATATATTAATTTAGGTGAACGTATTGTTGGTATATTAAGAAGTTTTTAATGTTGCGGTCAACTTTTTTATTATACTTTTAGCTTGTGTGAAGTTTGCTGTCGCCTGCCTTAAGTTTCAATTTCATTTCCGTGGTAGCCTTTTGAAAACTCCCACAGACGTCAGCTCACCAACACTATTTACTAAAAACAGTCAAAAAAAACCGAATGAAAACAAACAAACGTCGCCAACATCAACACTATTAACTCCATTAACTTAATAATAAAGCTACTATAATAACTGTTCGACTCGGTGAGGTCTACAACCTTCAAATCCCTCCGATCGATTCTCGTGCGATTCCCATCATCTAAAGAAAGTCAGTGTTCTTGCAAGCATTTATTTATTTCTAAGGCTTTGGTGTGTACAATACAAAAAGTTTATGATAAATGCTGGGAAATGCATTAATATTAAGTAAGTGTAAAGGCCCGTACACACTGGAGAGTCTTGAAAAATTACACTACAATTGTTTGGACAATAAAAGTGCGTTACTACTAGTTTTTCCTGCATGGTTGATTTAACTGAACATTATGTGCTTGTCAAAAACATATTTTTGACATAATTATGTCAGGTTATTCTTTGCACGATACGTTTCCAACTGGGTTCGCTAGCAATTCTCAACAACTGTTAGTATACGGTCAGTGTTTACGAGCCTCCTATGTTAGGGTTAATATCGGTTAGTAGGTTAAAGTTAACACTTCCTGTAGCAGCGCCTGCGCCGGGCCATCGCGCGCGGACATACTGCGCCTCCCGGGGCCGGCTGCACCTGAGAAGAGTAACAACATATTAACATAATCAGCCTATTCAGTTCCTCCTCCTAAGAGAGGGATGTCTTCGATTTTTCGCACAAAATGTTACATGTCATGTCTATAACTGTCAAATCAAAGAGAACAGGGTGTTATGATATGATTTCGGAGCAAGCAGTACCACGATGTAGGTACATCGTAGATACATCTCAATAATGTTTGCCTCTGCTGATTTAACTTAAGAACATTAGGAACGTTGATTAAACATAGGTCCGCGAAGGTCTTAACTGTTTAAAAAGTAATTAGTACGCGCAACGCTTAGCTCAATTAACATCATCACAAGACAGCTGTGCACAACATAATAATGTGTCTCCCAAGTACTCCCAACTCTGTCGTTGACCGTACGTTCATCGATTTCCTATTTAAAGCAGTTACAAAAGATTAACACACACATTGTGAGTACTCATAATATTTTCCTGAAACCACGATTTGATGACGTTATACAAATAAATACACTCCCGTACAACTTGTCTGCGTGTACCTATGCACACGAGCTCGCGATGTATTTCTGTGAATGATACGAAGTGAAGCTATTTATTTAAGCAATCTGTGTACTTTCATATTAATACATAACAGATCTGTTTCTTGCTACGTTTCTCTAGTAAATAGCGGTGAGTCTGACAGATAGTGTTAACAGCTGCATTATAACAATGTATATTCTGTGGCGCTCTCTCTTCACCATTACATTCGTGTTGTATTGTAATGTGCTAAAGATACTGTCCAGAGAAGAATAATTTACGTTCTCTAAACTAATGAACTTATTTTTCGCAAATAAAACAAACAAGACTATTTTCCTATACCAAACTAATAATTAAACTGAAGATCTTTCGGATAATCAAAGAAAGTATGGTGCCTTTTGAAAATCGTTCTATTCGAGCGTACGACAATTTTTCCCGCTCACTGGCCGCACTGTTGCCTTCGTGGCCACACACCGACCTTGACCTATCGCCCGATAAGGCGCGCCGCACACTTGCGCCAGTTACCGCGGCTGCAGACTGCGCCGGTCGCGCTGGGACCCGCACTTGACATCATCTGACACCATTTAACGCCGCTGTCGTACACTACGCATGAGTTATTCCAGGCGTGATTGATCGACACAATCAGCCTTCCAGAGCAATTCATTAAATTAGACGTTCTTTTGATTAGTATCAAACCGCTTGGACTCTTGAACTGCTGCTCGTTAATGCATTGAATAAATCTTAATTTGTAAGGTCAATGCTATGGAGTAAGCATCGTGATCTGTGATTCATTACTTCATTTGGTCGATGCGTAATGTAGAGTTATTAGCGAACCCATCAACCTACCGATACATTGTTTAGATTTGAATATTAATAGTTCAATGATTTTACTATAGAGATTTTTGCTTTTCGCATTCTACGTTCGTATATGAAATTATAGCTCTCAATTCCCACGTTTATCCCTGTTACCTTACGTATTCAAATCATAACTTCTCTATGGAAACGTGTAATTAGTAACCCAACCACAGTAGGTAGGTATTATATTAGACATTTACATAATTTAATACACACTTAAACATTGACAATGGCATTCCAAAAGCTATTAAAGCTTTAATAATCATTCATTAATAAGTAAGTAGATAATGATAGCTACACTATTTCACACATTTCTTTTCTCAGTATATTTACAACGTGTTTTCTTTCTCCGCAGGTAAGCTGTTGTTTCTCACGGCTACGTGTCGCGGACGTGGTCCTACGGGCTACGGGTACGGTATGTCCTCGTCAATAATGCAGGCGCTGACAATCGGCTAACGACACGATTTGACCGAACGTGACGTAGTCACGTGCGAAGGGCGGCCCGCCCGCCCTAGCCCTAGGGTTGTTACTCCATCATATTTTGTTAGACAAGTTACGATAAGTTTGACCAACTTTTGAGACAATAGTAGGTAGAGCCACAGCCGACATACTACATTTGCGATTACACAATTATTTTGGATAAAAGATTTCCTAGCATTAAATTTAAGTAACGAGGCACCTAGTTACTTTTGTTAAAAAACATATAGGTAGGTTTAAATAACTAACATGATTAAATTTAGAAGACCATCACTGGTTGTCCATATGCCATGGGAGCGATGCGGGGATATCGATTGCTACAGCGGTTGTCCAACGCTGCATCGACGCTGCCTTTACAAATACCATCAGTATTGAATACACAAGCCCATAGCGTAGTAATCACCTACATTACACACTGTCAAAGCTTTACAGTTTGTTGGTACTTAAGTATTTCTAAATGAGCTATGTGCTATGAGCGAGGTCGTTGTAAAGACAAGTCTATAAGTCTTAAGTATTTCACTTATTCTTTAGAACTTCACACATCATTTGCAGACATAAGGTACCTAATCGGTTGCAGTTAAATTAATGTCACACTGTTCATGCAACTAAAAGAAAAACATTTATTGCAGTCTTAGTCGGTTTTGTGTAATTATCATACTGACTCTTTGTTAGTTCTCAATATGTGAAACATTTTATTTAACGGCTTGTTGGACTCATTTTTGTTTTACCGACATCTACCGCTGTCAAACATCACTCAATGCCGAGCAGACGAGCATTAAAAAAATAAAGCCAAGATTAACGTGACGATTGAATGGTTACAATTTAAAACAATACAGGCTGGAACATCATCAGTACACCACCATCTTCCTGCCATGGTCCCATGTTATTTGGAGTCGGCGTAACACGTTTAATATCTTAAGATCGGTTTACGTATTGCAGTTTTTCAATTAAAACATGTCAAATGTCTCATCTCTGCTTAACCTGAACGTAGAAAATCTGGGTGAGTGGCAATCAAGTCAAACGTGTGCCTATGCACACGTGAACAATGCGTTGGGCAATCAACGCGGGAATGGTTGTCAGTGTCACCTGTGTTGTTGTTACCCTAGGCGAGAAGTGCAGAAGGCTATAATCGTACTTTAATGGATCTTAACAACGCGTGACAAAAAAAATGTAAGAGGTACCCTAAAATTCTGAAAAATAAGGAAACAATTATCGATTTAGTAACTAGAATCAGATATATATAACATTCCCGGTTCCCTTTCTTTTAAAAATAATGTTCAATGTTATAGTAGTGAGAGGGGCCCCTCTGTTGTTTGTTTGTACAGTGAAGTGAGTAGTGATACTCGTAGTACGTAGTGGAGGCCGGCACGACATGACAGCACTAACTACCGTTGTCTCTGATTGATCACTATTTTTAGCCCCGATGACTGTTATAATGACCCCGCCATCAATTTCACTACTTCACTATCATATTTATAGAAACCTAGTAATTTTGACATGAATTTAATATAACCTTTTATTAATAATACATCGCCGCTTATGATGCGTAGGTAGATGTATTAGTAAAACTAGTTTTGGCCCCTGCTTCACTTGAGTGAAGTTTGTAAATTGTCCAACGGGAACGTAGGTCCTACCGGGATTAAAAGTCCCTAGGTATATGAATCCACACCCAGACCACGGTCTGCCGGTTGAGTGTGCTCTTCATCGCAATCCATACCAAGCTAGGTAAGGCGTATAGGTAACAGACAGAGTTAAATTCTCATGTATAATACTAATTATGTATTGGTAGTTAAAACCCATAAGTAATGCTAAAACCCCCAAACAAATTGCACGAGCGATAGGGTTAAGTTAATAGTTTCGTTGCTAATAGTACTTAAGTATAGGTTACACGTTTGCTGTGCACTGTACATAGATGGCCGAATCAATACTGAAAGCGATTGCCGATAGGCTTTTCTGAGAATTTATTGAGCTGTATTCAAATGATAGCTATAACCAAGTTGTAGTGCTTGTAGGTTACATAGATACGTACAATAATACAAGAACCAAGTGTTGTTAAAGATACGGCTAACTTAAAGGGCTAACAAAGGCAAGGGAGTTAACAATTACAAATATTCACTTCTCAGGCATATTTTTTTTTAATTTTGTGGCCATATCTAAACCATATTCACACATCTAAACTGAGATTTTTGATGTGTGATTATAGTTTAGGTATGGCCATAAAACAAAATTTAAAATACGCCCGAGAAAGTTCGATTATTTCTTTATGAAGCGCTCAAAATCAAAATCAAAATTATCTTGTATTTGTGTGCTACTCTTAAAACACTCAAAAACAAGAAAAATTGTAATAACCCTCTTAAATGAAAATATTGCAAACATGGATCGAGCTGCTTTGCCAATGTCTTCATCAAAATACTATATAACTATGATGTACACTGTCTTCAACTCTTGACCCTGATGCTATATAGGTAGTCTCTAAATACACTTCAGAGCGAGACGTGCCGGCAGCACGTCTCTCAGACGTACTACGTAGGTAGGTACTACTGAACACCAGAAATACTACAATTATGCCATACAACGACATGTATTTTGCGTCACATAATTTCAAGATAACTTCCGCTCAAGGAAGACTTCCCTGGATTTCTCAAATATAAATCATTGCTTGCTTCAGATGTTGAACGGTTGATTCCGCTTGCCATAAGAACACTATGTTCCAAGCATTTGCAACCCCAAAAGTCCCCAGGTCAAACTTAAAGATATATCATTTAGCCCTCGACTGATGACAAGTAAAATGTTTCACTGCGTTGGTTACAACTGAAGCCAGAACCACCTCGGCCGAAACTCCAGCAGCTATAAAGTAGATGTATGAGTATATATGTACTATATGTAGAACACTTGGCTAGATGTGGTGATGGCAGGTGGAGCAGAGCCCCTACACCCCACGCGCTCACCTGGCAGTCCCCGGGCTGCGAGATGGTTGCTCCTGGATGTGATGTGGTACTTACCAGCACGGTCCTAGTGCGCTCCTGGTAGCCGGTGCCGCAGGTCACGGAGCACTTGCTCCACTCGCCCCACGCGCTCACCTGGCAGTCCCCGGGCTGCGAGAGCGTTGCTCCTGGATATAGTAAATTACTTGTTATTAAACAAACATTGACATGAAGGAGCCAAAAAGCATGAAGACAAGAAAGAGCTCCTCAGTACTAAACTAAAAAATATAATGAACCTAGTGCAAGTTCGAGAAAAGCTGCGGTCGAAACCCTTCGCCTTTCGATTAAATCACAGTAGACAAAAAGCCACCCCTTACCGCTTCTAAGTTTAGGTAGTTGTGTTTGCTAAGAGGTCAAAATAACCCCCATGGAGAACCTTGACCCAGCTCGTCTATTGTGAGAGGGGTAATAAATACTTCATTTATATATATCTCTCTCGGAGACGCTATCAAACCTTCCAGAAAAACATTGAATTCTCCTCTGGGACCATTATATTATTGCTGAATGATGTTATAACAAATCAACTGGCATCGCGGTGGCGTCGCAAATTTTCGCGATAAAGTAAAAATACAATCGAGTCACACACTGCCAACTCTTATACATAAGGTTTTTTAGTCTTTAAACATCGAGTTATTTTCGTACCCCGGCAGCAGTCCCAGTCCTCAAGTTCAGAAACATCTACGTCTATCTACGTGACTGGACTAGGTAAGATTTGAACAGAAAATACAATCGTATTTAACGTTACGATAATGTCTCATTGTTGACTATTGAATTTGAGCTCACCTTTGAAACTCAACCCAGACAAGTCAAGTCGGAGGATCGTCCGTTGGTCCGCGGCGGATGAGGCACTGTCTACCCTGTTCCTCATACCTGTATAATATCACGTCTTTCACTGAAGATAGAGCTTACCGTTAACGCTATTGGACACTGGCACGTTGTTGTTGAGGGCCGGGCTCGGCAGCTGGTTCAGCGGTTGTGGTACTCCGGCCGGCGGGGCTCCTCCTCCTGCGGGACACAATAGCATTAGGTAAACGTCGGCGTTCTTTGTTGTTTGAATGGGGACAAACATGAGGATTACATTCGGAAATCTGAAAAAAAAACCTTAATTCTAGCTTTTTTAACAGACTTAAATAGCACATTACAAGTCCCACCCACCGGCACATTCGTTGTTGGCCAAACAAACACTTTTTCGTGCGTGAATCGATCCTGCGACCGTCACTAAGTAATCGCTCAACTGCTGCGCTATTCTAGGCGTCAATTTATTCCCAGTGATTGTATCACACCACTATGTGACTATTTTATTATGATTAGTAACTTAGTGTTACTAACGGTACAAGCTATTAAATATGCTTGTTATTTTCACATTAGTGCGTCCAAATGATAAATGTATTGCCGACTCTGTATTGTTGTGAACTTATGACTGTTATTATTATTTACTAACAATGGAGAACAATATTTACTACAATTATTAGTAAATACGTGAGAAATGGTTGCTAAGTCGTTACCCGTCAAAACATCAGCAATCAGAAGCACGAATGTCTAGGAATATCGGTAATGTAGTCGCGTCATTATGAATAAATTGTCTTGCCTCTGTAAACTTTAAAAATTTTGATGATTAGTAGACAAATAGGTTCGGTTGTCTGACTGATGGCTCTGTTTCTATCTCAGCCACTGAAACATACTGCAAAAAAAAACAGGATCTCAGGGTTCTGTTTTTTTTTTCAGTCAGTGCGCGAATATAACTTGCCCTTGGCCACTACGAAATATAGCAACATGATGAATACTAAAAACGACGATGCTGAAGAGACTCCACGTGTTTGTTCTTCAAACACCGAAGTTGTCGACACGCTATCGCTCAAAAGAAAACATTAACGTTCGTTTCCGTTTCCTCCTATAACAGTAGCCGGTAGTTGGGTTTTATTGGTTTTATTATTTTTTTATAGAAGCCGTTCGACCGTTATATAAGATTTCTCATCGGCAAAAATCACGAGCTACTTTACTAAGACTAAATTAAATTAAAGATACTTCATGAACAATGCGTTAGATAAGTATGTGAGCTTGCTTTCTGTTTTTCTGTTCTGGCTGCAGCAGGCATATTTCAGTTTATCAGTTCAGCAACCGACTGCCGCCGCTTGCAAAAAGGGAAGTCTCCACTGCGCTTGACAAGTTGCTAACGACTAAGTAAATGAGCTCATACCTACAACAATATTAATTTATCTTCTTGGCGCTTGCACTGCAAGTCACTTAACGCTAAACTTATTGATGACACCATTCAGTCCCTGTCCACTGCAAACGTTGCGCGTTGCTAAGATTTTTAGTGATTATAAAACAATATAATAATTCGTCAAGAAACATTGTTGTTTTCACACGAAGTCGTGACAAATGCGAACAGTCTGCCATATTTTTTCTGCTCTACTATGACATAATGTCCGAAATTAACATGTCTGTCGCATACTCTACTAGCACCAGGCGGCCGAACAATCACCACAAAAAAAAACTCATATATATCTCTTTCTTAAAGTGTATAGTGTATATCGTCGAAGTAGTTCCCGGTGAGTGACGTCACGAGAGGAGGTGACGTGACGTCACCTTCAGGTCTGGGGGCGAGACACACAGATTACCGGGGTCACGCGTGTGTGTAGTAGGCACTAGGCACACAGATTTGAGACACCTAATCAAGCGGGCAACCTTGTGCCGAGCCTGTAACTCGTAAATCCGTCTTTACATACTAACACGTCGTGTTCACAGTTGACTCACTTTTGACGGTTTGTTTCTATGTTTACACGCAAAAAACTTTTATATGAACATTCATTTTTAAATCCGTTCTGTTTGCTTACAAATTAGATTTTTGTTTGAGTTCTGAAACTATAAAGATGTATGAGTTGTTACTGAAATGATTCTGATCTTAATAGCTCGAGAAATTGCTCTTAAACTGCCACCCACTGCGATCATAAATTACAATTAATTACAATAATCCGACAGCTTCATACACACAACTGATATATTATGTATGTATATTATGATGACTGCCAGCTTGTTTGCCATGCAAATGTTCGTTAGTACGAATGACAACGCGGCGTCGTCGGCAGCTCTCGTGGTGCCGCAGCAGTGCTGGAGATGGGAAGCACCTGGCAACTGAGTCACGCCTGGCGCGGTGCCAACGCAGCTGTGACGCCGGCGACATGTCATCATACACATCTGATACTATATCTGTTGATTTGATTAGCCTCATATTAATAAAACTTAATCTATGGTGCCTTTTGTTGAGTTTGATGTGGGACTATTGCCCGAAGTTTGTTCAAAGATTGATGGTTAAATTTTCGAATAGATCATGTATGTTGTGTTAGTGGACGGTCCCGGATGTGTACATTGTTTCATTATGTTGATCTTCAAATACTCGAAGTTACACAGTTTACGCAAATTAAACGTTTGGTACATTTACACACTGTTAGCCTACAAATTGATAAGGAATACTTACCTAACAGTACCTATTTCAATAGATAAAATTGAATGTTGACATTTTAGTGTCATATTTTGTTTCAAACAAAGACCTTTGTGTACGGACACCAAGGCATTACAGCAACATCATAGCTTTTGAAATTACGATGTCTCATAATATTCTGCCCAGTTATTACATGGGTCTAAGAAATACAGCTTGCGACATCAAAACAATTTGAGGTAGTTACACGTCAACTCTCAAGCCACGCCTATTCAAAACTTGCTTGGCTCAAGGTTGAAAGATTCCAAGCGAGACCGAAATGGAGTTTATCGCTCGTGAGCGGTCCCAAATGTCAATACAAAAAGCTATCACCAATCGTGACGTAGTACATGACAGTGACGTCACAGGGGGACAGGCGGGGATGACGTCAGATCCACGGCCTCAGGCACCCAGCGGCCCACTGTTCCAATTTACGAGTTCTTGGACACTCGAGGTGTGTGTGCACCTCGTGGCACAGTGGCCCACTGCCCAATGTTTTGTGTAGCTCCTCGCAATGGCGAAGGAATTAATCATTATCACCGTTGTCACCACATATTTCTGTATTATACAAATAGGGTAGTGGAGTGGGCGATGGGTCGCTGTAATTACACGAATTAGCCGTGTTTGGACATGTCCGTATGAAGCTAGACGCGTGGGTTTGTTGTGATGCTAGTGTTATTGAATAATCTAAATACAGAAATTATTAAAGCGTTATATCTTGTCCCCTAAAATCATAATAGAGTATCAGCAGGGATTCACAATTAAACCCACGTCCATTTACAGATGTCAACCTTGGTTTAACACCTTGTACACTTGCGTAAACACCCGGTAAACGATACCAAATAGAATTCATTTATACACACAGATCAGCGTGATAAGATCATATCAAATGACTGACCGCACTTTAATGTGTTTAATGGTTTCGACCGGAACTGCGATCGAGTAAGTGCATGGGTTTCGAACTTTTTGACGGCTAAATACAAGAACTGTCGCTGTATCGATTCTAAATAAATTGGTTTGAGAGCAGAATGATGATGAAGAACAACTTAATCTAAAACTGTCCAAGGTACATCATCTTGATAAAAGTTAACAAGATAGCTCGGTTGACTCAATAATGATGGGACTTAAATAATTACTGGTGAGATGTGGGTGTTCTATTATGAGGATATACCAGCTTACCAGGCGCGCTCGGTTCATGGTACGTACCTAGTATGACGCTGCAGGTGGAGGTGCAGTCCTCCTGCGTGATGAAGTTGTTCTGGTTGCCGCGGCAGCCGCCGTACGCGAAGGGCACGCACATGCCCTTCTGCGCCATGAAGGTCCAGCGCTGGTACAGCCCGCGGCAGGGGCCCGGGTCGGCCTCCTCCATGCAGATACCTGGGGGTCAAACGAAAATACTAAAAGACAGTTCATCCCCACACACGCAGGACAGGTAATATGCTTGGTCCTATTAGATGCAAGAATTTTCATGGTTTTTATTGTCAGATTCATTTTGCTTGTTCATCGAGATGAGGGTTTCCCTGTTGCAAGTGTTTTGTAGATTGTGATACCAGCAGTTAGGTACATACAAATAAAATAAATCGGTACTTGAGTATGTATACATACGTAAACTATTATCTCGCTTTGTTGCAAAATTATCTGTATTATGTAAATGTAGTTCTGCCATATTGTCGTTATCTCAAAAAAAAAGACAGTGTTAACTGTCTTTGTTTTCAGGAATCCATAGGTCCGCTTCCTCTCAATACAGCCAATTCATTCATCGTACACCGATATAAAGTGCGGAGCCCTTGACTATGAATATGAACATTCATGAACTATTTTTGATAAGCAATAACTCACGGAGAGATAGCCTTGCGCCGATATACAGAACGTTTTTTTTAACGTACCGAATGCGCGAAGTTTTCATTAACAAACCTGTCAGTGGAAATCAGTCTGTTTTTGCTTATATATAGCAAGAATATAACCGTATGAATTTCGTTGATTGTTGGATCTTTAGGGATTCAGATATGTTTCACTGGGTCAGCGATTCGGCTGCATCCGGTTAGACTGGAAGCCGACCCCGAAATAGTTGAGAAAAGGTTTGGCAGATGATGATTAATTCAGGTTCACCAAGAGCTTCTCTATCAAAAGTATACATTTACATACCTACTTAATTATAGAAAACAATTAGCCGTTGACTTACCTACACAGTCCGCACAATATATGTAGTCGTAGAGAATATGTAATCTGGTAAAATGTGTTATTATAAATAAATATGTCTCTCTCTGACTGAAGGTAAACACAGTTCGTGACGTTCGTCAGTTGCACGCGGGTCATTGTTATGTATCTGCAACTTTGCGTATGCGCCGACAGTCGACAGTCGACACGCATCGCTGAGATAAGGTGACACGTATACATGTTCACGAATATATTTTACGTGTTATGAGTTCATGCCAGTTTTATGATAATTTTACATAATTTTGTCAATAATGTATGATCTGGAAAAATCTGAATAAACAAGATTTTTATTAGTGCTGTAAAGGTGGAGTACCTATCTCTGTAGGACCTACATAATCACACCGTAAGCCACCCCGGCACGCTGCTTGCTATGTACTGATATGGTGCGTTTCTCACGCTTACTGGTTGCTTAAAAATACTCTCTGCTATACCTCTGACGTCAGATACCTATATCATCAATAACGTTAGAAGACTTCATCGTCACCGAAAGTGGGACAGCCAGTATTATCGTGTTACCCATTAACTAGGTTGCAGAGTTCAGATAGGTCGTCGCTCCATGTAAAACACTGACATTCAGCAGTATCCAGTTAGACTGGAAGTCGATCCTATAATGGTCGGTGGCAGATGATGTAAGATAGAATATAACTGACGCTTAGCAGTCTGCATATCGATGGCGCAGCTGTCGCGCTCCTGGCAGGGCCGCTGCTGCATGAGCTCCACCCTGGCGGAGCAGTCCTGCTGGCGCTCGGCCGGCACCAGCAGCAGGCGCATGCGGAAGCGCACGCCGCGGCCGCACGACGCGGAGCACGGGGACCACGCCGCCCACTCCGTGGTGGGACACGACGGGTCCGACACCTCCGTCTCTTGCTCCGTACATTGCGGCTCCATGCACTTGCGGTTCTCCTCTGTAGACGGAAATAAGTGTTACACATCATATAGGGTTTAAACAAGCTCATCACGAAGCCGTCAACCAAGCATTCTGTACATCAAACTAAGTAACTTTACACAAACATTATCGCTGGGCAACAACCGTTTTTAAAAAAACACGTTTTACATTAGAACGAATAATACACGCGGTAAGAAAGATGGTTGTTGGGTAGTGGGCAACGTAGTTAGCTAGTGAAGTCTGTATTGTAAACTTACATATTCGTGGCGCTAGTGGCGTTTACTATAACGCCGTGCCTCGAAGTTGGTAAATATACCAACAGTTATTTTGTTAATAACATTTCGTGAACCGTGCGATAGGGACACCCGGGCCTAAATCTTTTAGATTTTCAGTTACGCCATTAATGGGATTATTCAGCCATTTCTACCTAAGAAGCGGGTCCAAGACGATACCGATAGCCAAAAAAATATACTTAATAATTGATTGCATTCCACAATATGTTTGAGTGGTCCTTTAGAATTTTATGAGATCATTAGGGACCCTGTCAACCGTCGTGTCGGGGGTACCTAAATAGCAGGAGAGATGTCACATACCGGTCTGCACGAGCGGGCACTTCTTGATGCCCATGTGGTTGATGAAGTGCCTCCGCCTGGTGTTGACGCCTATCCCGCAGGTGACCGAGCACTCACTCCAAGGTCCCCACTCCGAGGTGCGGCAGATGCCCTCGTTGGCCTCGATGGGCGTCGCGTTGTTGTCCGTGTCGTCTGGTACAGCGCCGTCACCTCTGACGGGGGAAAGGAGGGATGCATAAACATATTCAGTGCATAATATACCCACTGCTGGGACACAGGGTTCTTCTCTGTGAGGGAGTCGCAGTCGCAGGCGGATGTCACAACTCGTCAAGCTTTAGGTTCTAGGACAAGTCAGTTTTCTTACGATGTTTTTCTTCACTCTTCAATAAATACAAATGAGCGTAAGGGAGGCGACTAAATATTGATAAACAGAACTTTCTTTATAAAAAGAAAGCCTGATATGATATGTCAACCAATATAGGTATGCATTGGTTCCGTATTTTAAAATTAAATTTAAATAGTTATTAAGTTAAATTAAGGTGTAATCATATGTTATATCGTATTTTAAATGTGTAAATACCCAGGAAAATTATTTTCCTGTTAATTAATAAAGGATTCGGTTGTACGGCGACGTAACGACGTTACCGGTAACCTAAAACCAACAGCTGATGTTCGGACTACGGATTTAAACGGGGAGTATTTGTTTACTTTTATATTTAGAATAGCACACAATTGTCCCATAATCGTAACTTTAGAACACGTCCACGCCAATTCTAGTATAGTTTTTGTTTTTTTTTTGCTAATTTAGATGGTTCTAGATTGCATTGTTGACAATTGTCATTTCGTAAAAAGTAAAATTCTAACGACATAAACTTGCTTACATCAATCTTTTCAATATTAGTTAAATATAAAGTTCGTGACAGTTATTTTATTAACGTCTTGAAGTAATATTGTAATAATCATAAGTTTTTAGTCCAGGCAATCTACCCACATGAAAAAGTAAAACAATAAGAAAGTAAAATTCTGATTGAAGCAATAAAATTAATTATTCAGTAAGCTAATATCATTCTTGTCAAGCTAATATAGCAGCCTACCTCATTTCAGAGTAACACAAACTTTTTCCCTGTTTTTCCCCTTTTTTATCTCTAAATTCTCTTCGTTGGTCTATCCTATTAGTTCTCACTGTTTCTTTATTTCCAATTTTCAGTAACCAATCCGGAAACCATGCCTGTGATGACCCGTAAGGCTACTGCTCAGGATATGGAGCTAAAATTGAGAACGGCCCTCCAAGAACTTAAGGACTCTAAACTCCAATGCCAACAGCTGTTGCAGGAGAGAGAAGACAGTGAGGAGGAGGTCATTAACGTAAATAGCAAAAACTCGAGCTTAAAACGGGAGCTAGTAGACCTACATCAGGAATTCTTGAATGTTGTCAATGAACGGGATCAACTAAGGGCGGTCACGGATGGGTTCAACTCTTGTAGCAACTTGTATGAGGAGGCTTTATGTAAAATTAGGGATCTAGAGGATGAATTAGTCCATGCAAATGTCAAACTTTTAAATTTGAAAAAGGAAAAGGATCATACTCAGGCTTTGGAAACTGAACATTTGTATAATGAATTAGTTAATGCAAATTGCAACCCTCATTCCATTATAACAATAGACCTTACAGGGGACTCCTTACTAAAGCATAACTACAGCCATAAAATTAGTCAAAATAAAATTAAGAAATATGCACGATTAAATAGAATCATTAAAAAATGTAATAAATATAAGAAACAACAAAAACACCATTCCAAAAATATTCAATTAAGGAAAGAACGTGTTTCTCTAGTTAATAAATTAAATAACTATCAGATTAAATTGGAAGATAGTATAAATATTTATGAAATTGACACTCAGCGCTTACAATCTGAAATACAGGCTCTTAATAAGTCGCTAAAATCATTATATAATAAATATGAAGGCTCTCAAAATCAAATTAAACAGCATATTCTTGCTACACATGCATTGGTAGACAAAGTGGACTCGCTGACTCTCAGCAACACTCAGTGTACTTGTCAGAGGGAATCCAGCAATGATGCCCTCCAGCTTGAGGCAACGGAGGACCCGTCCCTAGCTGTGAGTACTCAGGACTGTATTTCCACCCAAGATACAATACCTGACTTAGGTAATTTTGTCTCACCAAATAGTCTTGGTTCTAATCTTTCAGTTATGTTCTCTGATAGTATAGGTAGAGGGTTAGGGAAATTAATCAGTAATAACCTGAGTTATTGTACCCAAAATTATTGCATGCCAGGGTCAACCTACAAACAGATTATGGCATTGGTAACAAAGACTGTTTGTGATCCTAGTACCACTATTACTATATGTGTTGGTAATAGTTCCAAGATTAAAAAGGAAGACATCACTGACTGTGTTTCAGAGTTGTTGAAGTTAAATTGTAATAAAATAATATTGTGTGCTTTTCCATTTTTTGAAAATTTGGGTAATAGAAAAAACAACTATATACATATGTTAAATAACCATGTACATTTTTTAGTAGGTCACTATAGTGACAGACTTATATATCTGGATATCAACACTATTGTTGGTAAACTGAAGTCGACACGGGGTAAGGTGTATCTACCTATTAGATGTAGACACAAAATAGCTCGGCTATTAGCTTATAATATTCACACAGACATAAATAGTATGTCTAAGTTTAGTTCTATTATTAACACTGCGACTATTAGTAGTAATACTAAAGTACAGGTGACTTTAAATGAATATAGCATTAATGCTATAAATGTTTACAAACATTGTACTGAGGAGGATCCATGTGTCACCGTGGAGAATTCTCAATTAGGGTCTATTAGTATTAGTGATAGGGTCTTGTTGTCTGAGGATGGCACGGGAGTCTCCGGCCTCACTCCAAATATTAATTTAAACTAGAAAATGAGACAACAGGAGGTACGATTAACAATATTGTTAATCCTACCAACGTATCTTCTTGCACTCAATTAGTTAGCAAAAAAGGGCCTCAGCAGAACACTTTAAAATTATTCCACCAAAATATCCAAGGCATTTCTTCCAAATTATTAGAAATTGAATTGTTTTTAGAAAATAGTAAGTTTGACATTATTTGTTTTACTGAACATTGGCTAAAGGATTACCAAATGCTTATCAATTATGAGAACTATATGGTGGGTAGCTGCTTTAACCGTAAAACTATGCTTCGTGGAGGTTCCCTAATATTAATAAAAAATTGTTTTAAATATAAGCAACGTAATGACATAGTAGGTCTCTCGGTTGAACTGTCCTGTGTTGAGCTAGATAAGCATGTAATTGTGTGTGTGTACAGACCCCCAAACTATCAAAACTTTTCCTTATTCGAATCAATAATGGAAGATGTGATGGCAAAACTTGCAGCCAGTAATAAATCTATAATTATTTGTGGTGATTTTAATATCAATATTTTAGAAGAATGCTCAAATAGCAGTCGCTTATTAAATCTTTTTAAGTCATTTGACTTGACCAACACTTTTAAAGAACCTACTAGAGTCACTCCATCTTCTGCTACTTGTATAGATAATATTTTCTGCGATTGTGATTACTTAGATAAAGCAATAGTAAATTGTCTGCCTTCTGACCATAGCGGACAAACTGTAACCTTTAGGTGTAATACACCCCCATTGCAAAAAGTTCAAATTAAATTTAGACCTATAACTTCTAGCAGATTAAATAGGTATAATATTTCGCTACAGAACAAGTTAAGTGTTATGAGCCTTGATGATATTAATATAGATCAATTGTATGATCGTTTCTTTTCAATAGTTCACACGGAATTCAATAAAACTTTTGAAAAGAAGACAAAAAGTATTTGCCCTAAATTCATATTTAGTGATTGGGCAACTAGAGGTTTCAGAAAAAGTAGGGAAAGACTATTTGAGCTTTATGGCCTTAAGCCTTTTATAAACACTGAAACTTTTAACAAGTATGTTGCTAAGTATTCAAAAATTTTTAGAAATACGTGCAAGGTTGCTAAAGCACTGCACATTAGCAACAAGATCAAAACAGCAGAAAATAAAATAAAGACAGTTTGGAAAGTTATAAATAACGAGACTAACAGGAAGAAAATACGTAACACTAGCTACACATTAGATACAGCGTGTGGTCCTAAAAGCTCAAATCAGGAAGTAGCTCAAGAATTTGTAAATTTCTTTACCGATATACCACTAAAAACAACGGAGGCTCTTATTTCCTCACCTGAACTCTCAATTGGCTTATTAAAGGCGAATGTGTCTGGCTGCCTGGCTGAATTTAAATTTAAACACATTAACCCTATGATAGTCATTAAAACTTTCCGGCAAATAAAAATCAAACTAACCGAAGATCTATGGGGAATGTCTGTCAAAGTTTGTACATCCATACTTGAGACTATAGCCCCTTACTTAGCTTTAATTTTTAATTTATGTGTAGACCAAGGAGTTTTCCCTGATTTAATGAAATACAGTAAAGTCATACCTCTTTTCAAATCCGGAGACAGTAAAGATACTAATAATTATAGACCTGTATCCGTGTTACCAGTTTTTAGCAAGGTTTTCGAAAAAGTAATGCTTAATCAAATGCTCTATCATTTTAACACCAACAGAATCTTACATGATCAACAGTATGGCTTCACCAAGGGACGTTGTACAACTGACGCCGGTGTAACCTTATTAAAGCACATATTTACTGCGTGGGAAGAGTCTCAAGACGCCATGGGAATTTTTTGTGACCTCTCCAAAGCGTTTGATTGCGTAAATCACGACACATTACTTTTGAAACTTGAGCATTACGGACTGGGTAAACTTGCACTTAGTTTGGTAAAATCTTATTTGAATGATAGACAACAACATGTTCAAATAAATGGTGTTAATTCACAGGGTTTAAAAGTAAAAATGGGGGTTCCACAAGGCTCAATATTGGGTCCTTTTCTCTTTCTAGTATATATAAATGATCTTCCCTATTTACTGAAAAACCAACCGCAAAATATGGTGTTATTTGCTGATGACACTTCCCTAATTTTTAAGATAAATAGGCGGGCCCAAAATCTAGATGACGTGAATAATGCCCTACTTCAGGTCCAAAATTGGTTCACAGCAAACAATTTGGTATTAAATGAAAAAAAAAACCAAATGCATAAGTTTTGCTTTACCGAATGTTAAAAGTAGTGATTGTGATATAATATTGAATAAAGAGAAACTTGAATTCGTAGATAAAACGGTTTTCCTGGGGATTACGCTTGATTCAAGGCTACAATGGGGTTCTCATTTGACTTCTCTTGCGGGGCGGCTAAGTTCAGCAGCCTATGCCATTAGAAAAATCCGTCAGTATACTGATGTAGATACCGCTAGACTGGTTTATTTTAGTTACTTTCATAGTATAATGTCTTATGGCATTTTACTGTGGGGACGGGCTGCAGATATTGAGTCTATATTTATTCTGCAGAAAAGAGCCATCAGGGCCATATATAATCTTCGTAAGCGCGATTCTCTAAGGGAACTGTTTAAGGATATTGGCATCATGACCGTACATTGTCAATACATCTACGAAAACATAATGTACGTCAGAAAAAATCTGCACCTTTTTGGTAAAAGGGGTGACAGACATAATTACAGTACTAGAAATAGGGACCAACTAGTTCAGCCAGGTTTCCAACTCGCTAAAGTAGACTCATCTTTCATGGGGTACTGTTTGAGATGCTATAATAAAATTCCACAAAGTATTCTTGAACTGAATGAGACGAAATTTAAAACATGCATTAAACGCACACTATGTAAGCAAGCATATTACAAGTTGAGCGATTATATCGCTGATAAAAATGCTTGGCTCAATGCTGGTCCTGCTCCACAAGGACAGGGGCGCATAAATTGATAGCATTAAAATGTATTGTTGGAGCTGCTGAAGATTGTACAACTATCTTTGCATTGTATAGATTCAATCTCCTTAGTATTATATAAATGCATAGCCCATATTGTGTGAGTACTATGTACTAGAAAGCTATCATTCACTGGAAACCTACGTCTTTTCTTGACTTGAATGTGCCCTGGCGGTTTAGAGTATGTCATTCACGTCACTCAAATGTCTCGCTGATGGTGGCGCATGTGTCGGATCATTTAGTTCCCTTCAAAATGGTTGAGTTGAATGGTGCTGATCCATGCGTCATGTCCGTGAACGGGCGCTGTCAGTTGTGACTGGTCATCTCTTAGTTGCCATGGCTTATTTGAATGAATTATTTTGAATTGTATTTTTTTGTTTGTGTGTTTTTGCTGTGGACACTTTTAACGTGCACATCTTGCTACATTGTTCTCACATAATATACCATCTCAACATGAATGATGTAACCAAGATTTTGTAACAATATTCTGATTTAAAAGAGTGTCCATGGAGTTTCTTGCCCGTTCTTCTCCATAGAGATCTACGCTAGGGAATGGGCAACTACAGTACTTTCACAGTTTTTATGTCTTGTGACTGGGACTGTAGCTACATTTAATTTTCATCTTTGTTTCGACAATTCAAAAGTGCCTGTAACTGGCTTACTTGAAATAAATGCTTTGATTTTGATTGATTTTGATTTTGATTTTGCATGCATGAAAACAGTAAGAAAGTGTAAAAATTTATTCATCGAACACCATTACCTAGTTGGTCCCTGAATGGGTGACCCCCTATTACATACCGAGTTTCCTCCGTGCCTCGGAAAGTACGGTAAGCCGTTAGTCTCGGCTGTCATTTGTAGACCTTTGACAGTCGTCACAGACAGGTCGTCAATGGCCCAAAAGTCTGACAACCAGTCTTACCAAAGGGTATCGCATTAGCCAGTAATAGCCGGTTTGTGAAGGTCAGATAGGCAGTCTCTCCATGTAAAATACTGGTACTCAGAGTTGGAAAAAAAGCTAGGCAGATGGTGATGATGGTCATCAACAACTTAACGAAAGGACACAATGATGGTTTTTCGTATTTTATCTGACACCAGATGTCGCTACGTAGCTGCGTAGGCGTCTAGTATAGACAACTTTCAAATTGTACTGAATTGTATGCTAGTGAAACTTTTTACCGAAATTTCATCGTATTTGCACTATTTTACAATCTAAATATGGATTACGTACAAAGAAAAGTAAAGCTAAAGATTAAGCTTCTTATTACTGCAAAAGTCAGTGGTACAAGGAAAAACTTAATAAAAGGTAACTTATGCGGCACAACACTGAGGCATTTCATTAATGATTTAAAAGATAATTAAATGAAAAAAATAATCGTAAACTACAAGAAACTCGTGCATTATGATAGACGTTTAGACCTTACGCCAGTGCTGCCACCTTGTGGTTTTTTCAATTTGGAAAACCCTCATTGAATGTTTGCCTCACAAGCACTCGTCAATGATAGTTTTTGCAATACAATGTTTGTATTTAGTTGTGTATGGTGTCGCTACTCACTCGCACTCGGGCACGGCGGCCACGCACATCTCCTTGGACACGAGCTGCCTGTCGCACGCGAACATCTGCGCCTTCTGCGGCATGCGGTACTCGCGCGTGCGCATGCGCAGCCCCTTGCCGCAGCTCACCGAGCACGCAGACCACGCGCTCCACTCCGACACACCGCACTCCGCTGGGGGAGAGAGAATACATAAGAAGAGCGAAGGACAACATCATTATTTGGGCGAAAATAGTATTTCTATCTTATTTTCGCCCGTTTTCTGTACAACAAAAATTAAAGCGAAGGTTTACCAACGACCGTTTTATAGAGGTATGAGGAACGGGTGCAAGTTTCATAGAAAAGGGTCCGACCAGACGATTGTTGTGTCAGATGGCGACGTAACACGTTGCTGTCGGGCGGTTGTACCTACGTATAAGAATCATAATCTCGCGGATAGCTGTGCTTGCGCGATGTAGGATTTTGCCTGACATCAGGATGGTGCAAACTGCGAAGTTCTAATATGCGCACTCTTTTGTGAAGAGTTGACCAAAACACAAAGCGGAATCATGGGATGTACCAACAGATTACGTATTTAATGCTCTACATAAATAAGGGATAGCTATACATCACACATATTTAAATTTTTACATTTAGTTTCTGACGGTATTCGTAACAATAACAACAAATCAACATAACCCAGTGCACCACTCACGTCTGTTAACAGTCTGCGTGTTCTCCTCCTCCTCCACGACTTGCTGCAGCAGCACCTCCTCATCGCAGGACCTGGAGATGAGCTTGTCGCGCGTGAGGTGCAGTCGCGCCATGGGCGGCACCTGGGCGGCGCCGGGCACGTAGAAGGGCGCGCGCGGGTCCTCGGGGTACATGGGTGTGATGCGGTACATCTTCTCGCGGGGGACCGTCTCGGAGTTCGGTGACTGCAAATGACAATTCAATTTAATCCTACAAGATTTTTTGTCAACAACAGGTAAAAAAGGAGCTCCTGAACAAAATCCACTAAATCGTTACAAAATTTTACGAGTGTTTTAAATTATATAGTCTAGTGGTCGCCAGCGCGGCACTGCTGGTTTGATTTTATGTCGGGCAAAATGTTATTAGGTTTTTCATCAGATTTTCTCAGTAGCAGCCAGCCCTATTACCTATTACATAGGACTTATAGACATAACTGGCGAAATGTCGGTGTACCATCAGTTACACCTCCGTTAAACCCTTCGAAGATCTTATTCTAATTTTTACCGTATTAAACATAACATCACGCTTGCGGGTTCCACCTAAGTTTTCAATCGAAAGTTTGACTAAGAGATATCAAAATCTTAACCCAGTTAATTGAAATACAGAATCAGCCTATTGCGTTCCACTGCCAGGAGCCGCCGCCTCTTCTCTATGAGAGGAATAGACCGCTATCCACCACGCGGCTCCAGTGTGAGTGCGGGGTGGTGGATGCCGAACGCTTTCCGTTTTTTGGTTTAGGACATGCCAGTAGCCTTGCGATGACTTCTTTTGATCGTGTGCCTGGGTTTGAACGCCGACCTATTGGAACACATTCTTATACAAAGCCTAGCTCTACTTTTCACCACGACCGACGTGATTGCTAGCATGAGGCTATGACTCACCATGTAGGAGATGCCGTTGTCCGTGCCAGCGTCGTAGGGGAACAGGTCGACCACCTGGTGCTCGGCCCACGTGCAGTCCTTCTGGCACAGGTTCAGGCTGTCCACGCCCACCACCCAGTCGGGGGATGGACCTGGGAACGTCAAATACGATATTACGTCAAAGCTCAAGGGGTCTGTTAATCATCAAAAAGAAAGTAACAAGTAATCCAAAGTATACTAGGCTAGACACTCGTCGTAGTACTGTCACTCGGCGTTGTTCGCGGTTCCGCCAGCCGTGGACTTTGGAAATGTTCCCCGAGAACGTAAGAGCGGGTAAAACTCCGGGCATGGTCTATCCGTGTGCTAAGTTTCATCCGATTGGTATAGCAGTAACAAATGGAAAGGTACTTGGCACGTAAGTAAAGTGAAATGTTACCGAACATAGAAGCGAGTGAGAGGAAGTGCCTCTTGCGGTCGGCGGTGAAGGCGGCGGAGGTGTTGCTGTTGACGTGCGGGTGCCACAGCCCCTGCGCCTTCACGATGGAGCGCAGCTTGGAGCCCTGCTGCCGCAGCTCGCGCTCCAGGAGCCCTACTGAGCCCCACTCCGCCAGAGACCTGAAGAAATGACACATAGATTAGGTCATACGATGTCACAGGCACACACATGTCAGGGATAATGAAAGAATTCGCTTCTTCAAAATTAGCCTTACTCACTAATGAAACCAGCGCGCTGTCGAAGTCAAATTATGTAGATAGAGACACCAACATACAGTAAACCGTATGTTGAATAAACAAGTCGTCATATTCTTCAGTTTTAATGGTCCGAAGGTGTGCAACGATGCACGATTATTTTAGTTTGCAGGTATTGTCCTGCAGAATGTTGGTCAGTTCAAATAAACCAATCACCTGAATCCGTCAGTAGCGATCTCTCCTTCTCCCCAGAACTTGAAGTTCTTGGGATGAGTAGCTCCGAGCACGTCGGAGAAGTGTGTCAGCCACATAGCCTGAACAGGGAAGTCTTTCGGATGCGTTTGAGGAGACCACAGACCTTCGAACACCATCTAGAAACAACAAACAAGGTTGTATTGTACCAAAATGTTATTCTTTGTTCTTGAATTTCGATGCGGCTCATTTAGATAAGTAATTAATTTTGTCAAGCATGTTATATCTGTGAGTGCCTCCCAGATACGTCATCACCATACATTCAGTTACTGTGAAGGGATTGCGCAACCCAACTCGATGCATCCAATAAAACTAAGCAGCAGATTCGGCGCGGAGCCTTTCGTCACATACATCGGTCGTTAGGACAACCTCTTAGTACCTACTTACCTAATATTAAGAATTCATTGTAATTATTTTATTAAAATCATTTAGTGGAAATTTTGAGTTTTCTTGGACTCCTTTGCTGCCTATCACATAATTGGCGCAGCCAGTAAGATTGTCGAGTCAGTGCGTGCAAATCAAAGACTATAATTTCACGATCGAGCTGGACATCTGGACATTTGTGCGTGCTGTTCACGTTTCAACGTGCGTCGTCGACAATCCAGAAGAACCAGAAGCAGCCGCTGGAGATCCTGTAGACCGTATCCAGATGTCGATACTACGGGAGCCTCCGATATGTACTTTATGTGAGTTGCACAAATTCCTTACAGTCGGTCGCTATTTCCCTCCTACAAAATCTTTCACCCACGATCATCGCGATCTATTAGGGGTATTGAACCCCTGGGCAACCGGTTGTCCTCTCGCATCGCGCTGAGGGACGCTACCCGAAATTTTGAGTTAGATAGCTTAGAAATAACCATGGCAGATCAAGATGATATGATCGATAAAATTGTTAAAGCATTAAGATTAGTTCCAGAATTAGACGGTAATAGCAATACTCTAATTAGATTTGTATCACCATGTGACCAGCTTGTTGCGAGCTATATTAATCCAGCACCTGGTCATGAACTATCCAACTTAGCATTATTAAAATCACCGGGAACGCCGCTAGAACACTAGTAACAAATGGTGTTTCCCGGGATTGGAACGGTGTTAGGAATACGTTAATTCATAATTTTTCAGACCATAGAGATGAGTCTGCGTTATACAATGATCTATCGTTACTATCTCAGGGATCAGATACGCCTCAAGTATTCTATGAGCGCGTTTTAAACCTTTTAAGCACCATCATGACATACGTAGAAATACACGATGCTGTCGCTATCACCGTCGAAGCAAAAAGAACTTTGTGTAAAAAACTAGCTTTGCAGACGTATCTACGAGGCTTAGCGGAACCTCTAGGATCTAGGATTCGATGCATGAGGCCTCCTTCCCTAGAGAAAGCATTAGAATATGCCCAAGAGGAGATGAACGTTGTTTACCTCCAACAAAAAATTATACCTTCAAGTAAAACGTTACTTCCAATATTCCCAAATGTGCTAACTCAGTATCGTCAGATAAATAGAAATTTGATGCCTCGAAATTTTAATCCAAATCGCTTTATTCCACAGCAGCCAAGACCATTTTATCAGGGACCCTCTAGAACCCAACAAATGTTCAAAGCTTTACCGCGATCCAATACCTATGTCCACCGGTTTTAGAGTCAACGCTAGACCCCTAACGTCTCAGCAGGCACCGAACAACCAGCCTCGACCAATGAGCGGTGTTAGTCACCCCGTCGCACGTGTTCTGCCACCTACCAATATGCATGATTGGCGTAATTACGGTAATCCACCCCTTAGTAATTACTTTAGAACACGAGAAGCAAATATGAACGAATTTTTTGTACAAGAACCCGACTTTGACTATTATGTCCCAGAGGACTTTTACTGCTGTGACTATGACTATGTCTCAGACTGTGTCCAAGATTGTGACCCGACTACTCACTTGACACTGACACGGGACGTCTCCGTAGGTGAACCCATACCCACAGTTCCACCTAAAAATCCAAAGTCCTCAAATTTTCTAAAGGAAGCCTCGAAAAATGCCCCCGATTAGAAATTAATATACAGGGGAAAGGACAATTGCCTTTTTTTAAATTAAATGTTAGGCCCGACTTTCCACCTTTAAAATTTATAATTGATACGGGAGCTAACCAGTCGTTCATAAGTCCTGAAATTGTGGCAAGGTACTATCCCGACTATGAACTTAACTATGAACCATTTATAGTCGCTAACGTGCATGCATCTACCATGAATTATTACTCAATCACTGTACCCTGTCTCGAAGAATTTAAAGACAATAATCCAATCAAATTGAACATATACAGATTCCACGTTACTTTGACGGACTAATAGGGTGCGATCTTCTTGAACGGTTCTTAGCGAAAATTGACTTAAGTTCTCGCGTACTTAAAACTGAATTTTCTAGCAACCCTATACATATGTATATCTCCCAAAGTGTAAATTTGTGTGAGAGCATTATTCCGGCACAATCTTCTAAAATATTAAATTTGCCTATTAATATTGGCCAAGGAGAAATACACACTGTTGTAACATAACTGAATGTGTAACTACAGCAAAAAATAATCGAGCTTTTATAGAAATATCTAACCATGCGAATAAGTATGTAATTTTATCTTTGTCAGAACCAATCGTCGCACATGTATTTAGCGAACAAACTGTACCTGCAGTGACATTGGATACTTACAATAACAATACCCGTCGAGCCGAGCAGGTGTTATCGCGATTTTAAATCCAGAGGAGACAATCAATTTAACTAACCTCTGCAGAGAATACTCAGACGTATTCTATATTGAAGATGAACCTTTAACGTTCACAAACCAAATTAAGCATAGCATTAACACCACAGACGAATTACCTGTCTATAGTAAAACTTATAGGTATCCATATATTCATAAGGATGAGGTACAAACTCAAATCAGTAAAATGCTAGATCAAGGGATAATTAGGCCTTCTACCTCTGCATGGAGCGCACCTATATGGGTAGTACCAAAGAAGAGTGACGCGTCTGGCAAAACTAAGTGGCGCATAGTCATTGACTTCCGTAAGCTGAACGAGAAGACAATTGATGGTAAATATCCCATCCCAAATGTCACCGATATATTAGATAAGCTAGGGAAGTGTCAATACTTTGTAACTCTTGATTTAACTAATAGGTTTTACCAGGTAGAATTAGATCCTAAAGATATTCATAAAACGGCATTCAATGTGGAGCATGGACATTATGAATGCCCATGGGCTTGAAAAATTCGCCAGCCACCTTTCAGAGAGTAATGGATGATGTACTTCAAGATCTTCTAAATAAAATTTGTGTTGTCTATCTAGATGATATCCTTGTGTTTGGTACTTATTTACAGGAAATCATAGATAACTTAGGTAAAGTATTTCAGCGTCTTAAGGAATCCAAATTTAAGATCCAGATGGATAAGTCCGAGTTCCTAAAACGTGAAACAACATATTTAGGGCATGTTATTACCCCTGAAGGTGTCAGACCGAATCCCGATAAAACTTCGGCAATTGAAAATTATCCCATCCCAAAATTTCCAAATTTTGTCCTAACGACCGATGTATGTGACGAAAGGCCCCGCGCCGAATCTGCTGCTTAGTTTTATTGGATGCATCGAGTTGGGTTGCGCAATCCCTTCACAGTAACTGAATGTATGGTGATGACGTATCTGGGAGGCACTCACACAGATATAACCCCTCCCCCCATAGATGAGCAACTATTTGCCAATTTCTACGGCAAAAGTTGCGGCTTTCTTGTTCCGCTGCGACAACTCGATGGTTTCTTTATTCGTCATCATCGAGCAAAACTAATTAAAATTAAATTCATTTAGTGGAAATTTTGGGTTTTCTTGGACTGTTTCGCTGCCTATCACATAATTAGCAGTACAACAGTGCGAGGCTGGGGCGACTCACTAGTTTACTAATAACACAAAATGAATGGCCGTTTTAACATATCCTAGCCTCACCTTGTATTTGGCGTCATCGCAAGCGCAGCAATCGCTGGTCTGCAGCGAGGTGTCCTCGCACACGCGCTTGGTCAGCTGGCCGTCTTCTGCGAACCAGCGGCTTTCGTTTTCGTATACCATCGCCCTGCGCACCACAAATTACGTTAAGGTCTTTAATAAAATAGTCTTTCTCCCTCAGACATCTCAATAAATTGTAGAAACTCAGCCGTTGGGGATTGTTTTTATAAAGCTCCATATACTGCAACACACACTTTGTAAGTATTTGTAAACAAAATGGTATTGGTGTCGATTCTGTTGTGCACAAACTAAACTTAATTTAGGCTTTTGCTATCTTTTACAAAAAGGCAGTGCGAGAACAGGACGGCTATAGCTATGAACTAAGTTAGAGATGTCAAACTAGTTTATGCCTTGCGCTTCACCGTGCTTTTAGTCGACATGTTTTACGTGGCCCTTAAATTTGACAGCTCTAAATTACGTTCGTCTCTTTTTGTTTTATTAGAGAGAATAAGATAGCAATAGCCTAAATTAGGTTTAGTTTGTTTACAACATAATCGACACCATATATTACCTCGTATCAGGATTAGCTAGAAAAAACTGAGGTGAGGTGATGTCGATCAGGTGAAGTATTATATATTGATAGGTAAGTGTGCTATGAAGCTATGATCTTATTCTGAAGAAACAAAAATCTAAATTATTCAATCCAGTACATAGGTACCTACTTCACAATGCAAAAAACATACAATTAGCCTGAAGCATGGATACCTACAGCCGAAAGAGTCGTACGTCACTTACTTAAGCAGCACACATCCTGAGCCAGTAGGCGGCGCCTTCCACATGACCTGAACCTCAGTCTTGGGAAGGTCATCAGCCTCGATGACAGAGTTGGTGCACTCCTCGTCGAACTTGGTGAGCGTATCGGCGAACAGCTGGAACTGGCCCTGCTTGCTGGGCAGGCGCTGGGCGGCCGGGTCCAATGGGTCCAGCTTCATCTGGAACCGGGTGAACTGCTGCACCACGTCGTGGGTGCGGGAGCCCACCAGCGTCACTGGAATTCGGATATATTAGATAGTTCGAACCCCTTTCCTATAAATCATGTCTTAGGCTGGTCTGGACCATACATCTGTTTTGTAAATTTATAGGGTTCAGAGTTTCTTCCGTTACAATAACAGCTATTAAATGATCTCAAAAGTAACCCTTTGTTGTAGACGAGTAACCACAGCACACCGCACTCATACAGTTTACTGACCTATGTGATAAACTGTTGCAAGTATTTCAGCATAAAACCAGTCGTCCGGGATTATTCATCACTTCTAATAAAATGGAGTACTTAAGTATATACCTACATATAATAAGTGTTGTGTTATCTTATTATTTCATGCGTTTTGCACAACCGACGATGAGTAACAGGATCACAACTCTGTTGTACATGTACACAATACCTATCATGTTCTGCTGACATTTTTACAGAATAACCCGTGCCCACACGGAATTGTTTTTAAGATCTCTGGTTACGTATTCAACTAAGTATAAATCATGCTTGTTTTATTTTTTTATTTTACATACTCTAAGATAGCATTGATTGCTCACTTTGACCTCGCTGTTTTAATAATTCGCGGAAATTATTATTGTGAGTTCAGATATAAACTGTTGCCGAATATTTTAATAATTATTATTTAGACAAGATTACCAACTTTACATTTGCTGTCAAGGATTATTCTTTCTAATCACCAACTTTGTTATTTTGGTTAGATATAATAAACATGCATGGAGATTTTTATAAAAGGTATACCGACCGACGTATCGCTCCCCGGGCGCATACCGCTCGATCTCTCCGTTGACGATGAGCCGGTAGAAGTTGTCCCCGGGCGCCTTGGGCCCCGCGCCGCCGCCCGGCGCCAGCTCGCAGGCTTGCGCCTGCGCAGCCACCAGTAACACCACACACAGCCGCCACATCTTACTCTACAACACACCACACAGATTTTACTTACTTAAAAAGTAGGTATTTATTTGATTTCGGACAAAGCGAATCGAATTTTATCAATATTATTCCTGTAACACAAATATTGTTTGCTAGAATATTCCGCTAGCTAAGAAACGGTAGCTCACCAGCGTGCGCGTGCGTCGGCAGCAGAGTGCGGGTGTATCGCGCGCCGCCCGCGACGACGCAGATAAAGGGTCAGACGGGTCGACCCCTCGCCTCAAATCGTGCCATATTTCATGCGATACATATGTTTACGAAACACATTTTTCATCAGAATTATAAAATTGCTTTGTCTCTTCATTCTTACAGGAAGCACGCAGCCGTATCATATCCTTCTTAGATGAATACGCAGCAATTTGTATGTCAGCCAGTGTAGGTCGTGGTTTAACTTGAAATGATAGGTAGGTAATCATGTGGGACACTTAGATCATCTTTTCTAGTCATAAATGTATTGTGGTGTATTTAGCTTCAAACAAGTTCATAAGGAATACCAATCTAGTTAGGTAGGTCTTACACAAACAGCGCATTCCTACGAGGAAAAGCCCTTATGATGTTAAGTGCGCGATGCCAACTGACCGATATTCCTGCAGACTACAGCAGGAAAATCGGTCAGCTATTAATATTATCACGCTCTAGTTACACTATCAGTTAACGAGGTGCTCGGGTTTGCATCACCAACTCGTGAATCGTGGCTTCAAGCTTTTAATGCCGGCTGTACACTCTCGCTCGAGAGCACTCGCTGTGCCTCGCCCGAGAGCCTCGGTCGAAACGAGTGACAATGTACACTCTCGCCGAGGTCACTCGTCATTTTCAATTTGGACTGGACGAAACAGAAGTTGCTGCTGCTGTTGCATAGTGCCATCAGTTATTACCGTTACATAAGTAAATATTATGAAAAAAATATATACATAAAAAGGGGCGTAAGCGAAGATGGTGGATGGTCACAATTCATCGTATTAGAACATTGTACGTAAATTTTAGTTTAATTTTATCTCTTATTTGATATATCGGCATCGCAACTGGGAGAAACGAGAGTTTACAGCAACGCGCTCGCGGTTCGGGCGAGGCGGCGGTGCGAGACCCTTTGTCTCGCGCGCAAAAACCGACTCGGGTTGGAGAGCTAGCGAGGAACACCGACACAGGCCGAGGCGGGCGAGCGCTTCCATCTACACTCTCGCGCTCGCCCTGTCTCGGCGAGAGTGTACAACCGGCATAAGGTGAATGCTCCAACCAGCCCGCGAAATTCAAATCTTCTTACGTTTTTTGCAATTTGCAGGCCAGTGCTGTGTCATGATCATCAATCAAAATCATCAATACAACCTTCCAAGTTCATAAAGATAGACCTTTATAAACTTGGAGGGTTGTATTGATGATCTTATTTCTGTAACTACATACGTCTTACAGTCGCGAAAAACATTTTAATCAACATACAACCTAGCACTGGCCTGCAAATTGCAAAAAACGTAAGAAAATTTGAATTTCGCGGGCCGGTAGGAGCATTCACCTTAAGTTATTTTATTGCAAAATTGCTTTTTCTGACTAAACTTTCGTTCCGTCTCCGCTGCTTCTCCCCGCTAGGTTGATAAGCACAGCCTCACTACTCATCATTATCAGCCTATTAATGTTCCCACTGCTGGGACACAGGCCTCCTCTCTATGAGAGGGAACCACGCGGGCCCAGTGCGGATTGGTAGATGTCACATGTCTTCAATTTTTTTTGGGTTCTATGACTTGCCGGTTTCCTCATGATGTTTTCCTTAACCGTTTTGAGAGCAGCGGTGATGTAATTAATTACACAAAGTAACGCGCCTGGCTGGGTTAGAACCCACGACTTACTGTTCGTCAGTCGGGGCCGCCACCACTGGACCACCGCTGCTCACCATTTGGTTGTTCCTACTATCTAGTGTCTAGTGTGTATGTCTAGTGTCTAGTGTATCAAAAAAAATATATGTTGATATTCATCATATTTCAAAGACCGTGGACAGACTCGATACATAATTGGCCAAAATCGGCTCGATAGAAAATAATTGCAGAGTGGTTTTAAAATCATCACTAAACGGTTCTATGTCTTTATTTTTTTTACCTATGGGTCTGCAATTAAAAACATGAAGTCAACAGATTCATACCTAAATCGCTAACGAGTCATATTCACAAAAATAATACACAATTTTTTTATTTCAATATCTATTCAATAGTTTCTTCTAAAACCTGGCCGCCCAGTAACTCTCTCGCTCTCGTTTACTCCGATACAAATAGACAGTGTGGGCGCATTTTGGTGTTGACATCCCCCTAATCAATTGGGATCAAGGGCGAAAAAGAAGAACTAAAGTTCACATACCTTTCAATCCAATAAGATCTTTTTGGATATCACGCCTTGTCTCACTTTACACGTCTTTCAGATTACCAGTCTCTACCTGCACTGTGCTCCTCACATCACACTTAGCATTGTTCTTGCAAGTAGAGCTTCATTAACAAGTTCTACACCGCACAGGTTCCATCAATCATTGCACTGGGCATTGGCAAAGTTTCTGCGGTAGGCAGTGAGGGTGCCAATCATTGACTACGTATTACACCGGCATAAAACTACCCACATTCTTCACTTTTACGTCACCCCCAGTTACACGGTTGTTTTTTATCAAGGGTAACTAACTACCAGTAAGCTCTATGTAGTCTGTGCTACCAGTTGAACCTGTGCCTGGTGTCAGAATGTGTGTGCTGTGGGCGAGTGATGAAGGAAGTGTGGAGTGTGTCTGTAATGCGGTGCAGTTACCTCACACGCGCGGACAGGCGGCGCCCGGCGAACATCTCCGCGCGACAAGTGACGTCTTCCGGCCGCGCTCGTTAGCCGCGCGTGGCATACCTTCGCGCCCACTCCGCCTGCAGCGCTCACTACATTACGCACACCCTATTATTGTCTTACATAATTAATTGGACGCTTCCTCCAGAATGAGGTCCTTAAATTAGTATAGCATTTGGAGGGTCGACGAATTAAGAAAGTTGTAATACAACTACAAGATGTATGTACCATAATGAGATACTAACTCACTCGATCTTCCGTCTTCAACTCTTTAGACATCTTACTTTAACGCTGATATTACCGAATGACTCAAGCAGTCAAGCCTGTGATGAGATTACCGTAGGACACTTAATGGGATAAACAGCTCACAGAGCATACAGTTCAACACTCTACGCTCTAGATATAATTATGCGATCTACTACGAGTCACGACGTTCATTGCGAGCTGTTCGATTTTGTACGCTCAGCATTAAACCGAGCGTTGAAAATCCAAGAGTGGGTTTTTATTGATAAGGATGCATTTAGGTATCGCTTAGTTTTAGTGAAAACGGGCATCAGCTTCTTCTGTTAATCGCTTTGCAAATGAATAGTGCAGACGTAGATGGCGTGGGCTGCAACTCAAGTTATAAGTATGGACACATAGGGTAGGCAGCTTGACGTTGCGTAGCTGTAACAGTTACTTATCATTCTAATCCGAACATTCGTGCGTTTGGCTCTTCGCCCTTACGTCCTCAGACACATTTTCCGATTGATTTATAAATATTTCGTTCTTTTGTTGCAGGTAATATTGCTTGATACACTCAGCACATTTACATCAAGAGTGCAGGCAGCTAGGCATCTCCTCTTGCAAGGAAGTGGAGGGTTGGTAACTTGGTATAACAGGCTGCACTTCCTCACCGGCCAGCGATCTTCGACTCGCGTATATTCGAGCCGGGCTGACCAACGCTATCCGTATCTGGACATCTGCGGGTCATACTTACAGTGCCTCTACAACAATAAGACATATCCTCAAAAATGGCCCCGTAATATTAGGTATTATTGCAAATGTTAGATGGCAGTACGTATGTGTGGCGTCGATGGCGATGTGACGTTCATCTTCATGATCGATTGTTATACAACATTCAAATGCATTCAACCATTGCCGCGACCGCACTGGACTTCTTCACAAGTGGTGCCGGCCGTCAACGTCATGCCGTGCCGTAGGTAGAGAAAGGGGCTTGTAAAAGTGTCCGAAGTGCAATTAGATAATTGCAATGGTGTAATTCGATACTGTTTAGCTTGAACAATATCCATATATACAAAAGTATCGGTTCCACTGACGGTAACATTGGAAACAATATTTCATAGGGCAGATATTTAGTCAAACGGCTTCAAACGTTTCAAAACGCGTGACAACGTTAAGATTACAGCTTGTCCGCCACTAACCCAGATCACCGACCTGCGCACACGCAGCCGCGCTCACGTGTTCAGGACAGAGGGACAGAGAAACAACACACGGCTGTTGCAAATATTTAATTCAGTCATATCATACAAATATTAAACTATGCACGTTTTAAGTATATCTCGACTAGAATCGTTACTTCAAAACATATCTGATAAATATAAATATATGGATTTACGATAATGTTCACTTCACGTACGGGACTAGCGACAACTTCAACGTTTAAGGGACAGAACGATGTAATGTTTGCACCTAGTCCCGCGCATGACCCACTATCGTAGTCGGAATGATAATACTTCTCACTAATTAAGGCTTAACACATAATGTTATATGAGTTATAACGATTTAATACAAAAATATGTTATTTCACACTAACACAACTCTGTATATAACATGCTCATAGGTTAAAAGTTTATCATCCGACATTTGATTCAAATCCAGAATTATTACTTACAAAAGTAGATTAAATAATGGAAACTATTCACTCGTCGGAATGTGATGCTTGATATAAAAATATGTCCAACTAATTCCATTACACATGATAGTTTATCTTCGCTATTACAAAAATAATGTAATTTTCCTACAATCTCAAGTGTTTGGTTGAATCAAACTAATGTTGTATACTGAAGCAGTGTTCTTGTAAAATAAAGTTATGACTAGAGTTTTATCTTTGGCTTCCCCGCAACCCTTATTGTTACAGTCGACAAAAAATGTCCACAAAGTCATCAAATAAATTCCTTGTTCCATAACAAATAATAATCTCACTTACTTTAAATTAAAATCTAAACCATTTTGACTGTATTTATCACAAAACTCGGCCACGGTAAAACAAAAGAATCATTGTAAACAAGACAAATAAGAGATCAACGTCTTCCTTCGTGTTTATCTATTTGTATTGATGTGTTCAGTACCTACAGTACAGGACAATTTTACCAGTCTCGTCCGATGTGCCATATTACTACATGTACGAAAAATAATAGAATACTAATTATATTAATAGATGATTGTAGTTCATTGATAACTTCTTGCTTAGCAGTACCAATGTATAGTCCGCAACGAAACTTGGCATACGTTTTAGATTTTTAAATCAATACCGAATACGATAATAATTAAAAAAAACCAAGAGCGAGTCGGACTCGCGCACCTAGGGTTCCGTACAAAATTTTTAAAGGAGAAACTTAACTTTGCTGTTCGATCCTATGAAAAGGCTACTGCACCAACCGCAAATAATAAATTTGTAATAGCAACGTCGCTTTTTTTTGTTATTAAACTACTTATTTACGGTTTTCAGATTTTCCCTTTACATGTGCTGTAAGACACTGCTTCTCGCCAAATTTCGTGATTCTAGGTCAACGGGAACTAGCAACCTATAGGGTACTTCCGATTGACCTAGAACTGTCAATTTTGGGTAAAAGCAAGGTCATACAGCACAATTAAAGGTAAAAATTCCGATAAATAAAAAAAGTTGAAAATTAAGGTTAATTCTGGTACTTACAAGTTTTCGCAAAAATCTAAATTTGTCCATATATTTTATCGTGTTGACTCAGGACCTTGATTTTTATACACCTAATAGGGACTATACACCTCAGTATCTGGTATAAATTTTCTACTTGCTAGGTCTAACCGTTCCTGAGAAAATCGGTGGTGACAGACGGACGGACACACGGACAAGAAAGTGATCTCATAAGGGTTCCTTTTTTACCTTTTGAAGTACGGAACCCTAAAAACGCGTTAAACTAAATACCTAACTATGACTTGCCAACTTAGATGCTTGATAAAACTTGCTAACGGTCAAGATTGCAATTATGTTGAGTATGCGACAATTTGTTAACCTACCTAATTGGAATGTAACTAATATAATGAAATTATAATTTAGACTCATTTCGAGCAAACACAATACAAACTTACTAAATTGTAGTTTGAATCACTCTCCTTTCAAAAACATCTCATATTAGGCCTATGCACACAGATCATACATCACATTACAAGATACGTATTTCATCAAAGTATCGTGTGTGTATAGAACATTAGTCTTTAGGTACAAACAATATTCTTAAAAATCGATAAAATATTCCTGTAAATGCTATTTCAATAATAGGAACGATAGGAGTGTTCATAGCTAAGCGACACGGTGTGATATGTATTGCGAACTGTGAACATGACAGACAAGAATGTAAAACTATTGACAAAAAAAATGTAATCTTTACAAATGAGATGATGTGTACCTGTGATCAGATAAGTACATACAAATTTTTATCAATACATTTGATAAAGTCACTTTTCGTGGCTGTCTGTATGAGCGCGCTGTACTTCCAAACTATGCAACGGATTGTGATGTGGTTTTCACCACCATTTACAAATTTATTCCGGAAGGCTTGTAACTTGTTTGATATTAGTTTGTGTAATATATGCATTTTAAACTTACATAGTTGTCAAGTCGCAAAAACCTAGCGAAGCAGAGACAGGTCGCTGCGCGATAGTTGAATATAATAATTATAGGTAATCGTTGTTTGTACGTCTGTGGATCGATGAGGTTTCAATAAATCAATAATTTATTTTGTGAAACATAGGTATGGTTACAGATAGTATATCGTCGAAAATGGGTGCACTATGTTTTGCCAATATATGGCGTACAAAATGGCGGACAAAATTAACATAAACAAGCAATTACAATCAAGGTGGCATGTCAATATATTACATTAAGGAAAATAATAATTCAAATTAAAATACATATATTATGTCGTTTAGGTAAACATGTCATTACAGTTTTAGATAAATAAACACATTCCATAATTAGTCAACAAATATATTTATAAATGTTTAATTGGGAATCTACATCAAGGTATCTTCATCAGTAGATAATTTACATGTATGTAGGCACAATGTAAATGAGACGACGCGCCTACATACATCTATTATCGACAGATTTACGATAAACGAGCCAAACTTATGACACTGCATTTATGTATTTTTCTCAAACATGCTTGGAAATTTGAGCATTATTTTGACAACCTTCTTCGAGATTAATCGAAATTGCTGTACTGGCCAGATACATGCGACCAGCGGCTGCCAAAAGTTGTACGAAAATTCATATGTCATGTTTAGCGGCCAAATAAATTACATAGTAAACTCATATCTGTCGTGTTATTTAAAAATGGAACGATCTTTTACTCTGAAACCTGGCAACCAAGGAGGTAACTTACCAAAGCTTTATTTAAATTTCGAATTGGCTTGCAAATCGAAAGCGGTTTATTGAAAAAAAAAACCAATGAACTCATTCTTTGAAAAAAGTAGTATACAACCCTTGGCCACAACTAGGCATTGATGGACTTACGTCTATGTGTGCGTCGGCTTCGCCTCGGTCCACATTTACACGTTCGTCCATCAATGCCTCTGTTGCTGGCCGCTGCACTAATGTACTATTTATTATCCTGTATCCATGATCAGCTCTAAAACTAAACATATACCCAAATATATGAAACGTTAATGTTCTTATTAAGAACAAAAAAAATATCGCAATAACGTAAAGAGTAAGTGCTTGCGGCTTCGTTAAGAGAGCTTTTACACCCTTTATATCACTTGGGCGGTAAGTATATAAAATTAAACAATTTTAAAATAAATGCAAAATAAAGATTTGTAGTTTTCAAATTTCCTTTATCAAGTCTGACACATAATGACTTTAAAGCTACGGTAATAAGCATTGCATATTTAAACCATATTCAAATACTTGAAAAACAAAATAGCAAACCTTTGACCAAAGTCGATTGGATCTGATTGTACAATATTGTTACACTTTACGGTTTATTTAAAACTCAATAATTAGTTAATGACATAACATGTAACTTAAATGATCACAGGCGAAGAGCGCAAGCTTCACGTATACATGAGATGATCACGACACACGACACACGACACCGAAATATTCATAATGACACGCCGCGATATAAGGCAATGGCCACACCCTCACGTCACATACACAGTATATACACATACAGTATACACTCTAATCGGAAGTTACAGTTATGTGCTCATAAAGTCGTGGCAGTACAGTACAGTTCATTCACGGTTCAAGGAAGCCCTTATCAAAAACAAATCGATTCAGGTCCAAATGTTGCCCTGAAGCCTAGCTTTTTAAATCCCCCGTTAGGTAACTTCCATGTCCACTGGTCAGTGTCATTGGGTCATTAACTCCTAATACGCATGGAATAAAACTGGGAACGCATATTGTGAGTTTTCCTTCAACTCAGTAATCAGCCTAAGGCCCGCTTGCACCACAATTCTCTCAATGTGTTTAATGCTATAACGCTAAACCTTATGTTTAGCACTAAACGTTAAAACGTAATTTAGCGGACAGTGATGCACGTGGGCCTTTTTTTTCGGATGGGAAATCATAAAATGATGCCTCCCGCTCTGGGCGGAGCAGGAGGGAGTGTCAGACTTTTACTGACTAAAACCCATCCATGTTCCTTCATCGCCCTTTGTGTTCCGGGGCCACGGTATCTCTTTCGAACAGTCCCGCAGCCCCGGCAGGCATCGGCTCTTGCGGACCCCTTCCTTTTGCTGACTCTCTTTGAGGTGCGCGTGGAACACTCCTGCGTCGTCGACACGGCCTGTCGTCATGAGACGGACGGACGGCGAGCTAGCCCATAGCCCACCGTCCACAGGCCCGCGCCTACGGTGCACGCCCCCGCGGCGGCCGGGACGCTGTGAGGTTCTCTCCCTCTCACGTTCCGCCACCTCCTTCTCTAGCATGACTGCTTCACAGAAGGAGGTGACGGCGTCCCATTCCGTCTCGCTCCGGACCATGGCTTGCACCAGGGCCGGACGCGAGAGGTCGCCGCCGCCGATGCAAGTGGGCCTTAATATAAGTGATATAAGGGAGGAAACTTTTTTATTGCATTCGAGGCGGAATTTACACCCGAGCCGCAGGCGAGGTTATTATAGAGCCGAGAAATGCAGTAACAAATGCCCACGTGTATCAAACGTTTTTCAATTTTCGAGGAAGTGTTGAATAGTCCTTTTCTCCACTCGCATCGATATAGAAAATGTATAAAATTTTAAATGTATTTATAATTTAGTTAGTAGTAATTAAGTTTTTGCATGGTTCGTCATTATGTGACTATTTATCTTGTTTTTAGTCAAGTTGTGTAGGGAGTACCTGGCCTGAGAAGGTACAATTTGACTTAAATAAACAGAATAACATTACACTCGGCAGGGTTCGTTAGTTTGTGCGTTAGTTCGCTGTCTCGTACGTGCGTGCTCGGTGTCGCTCCGTGAGGGCGTGTCTACGCTAGTTACGAGTACAAAACATGGTCGTCAGTCAGCTCAGAATGTCAGCACCGGCTCCTCGCGGTGGTCCAAGATATCTGGAATGTAAACACGCGATCATTAGCTAAGTTGATGACACGGTTGTCAGAAGAAGAGCTTTCTATTGAGATGAAAATGAAACTTTCTGTTAACGAGGAGATGCACTGTCAGGTTGCCATAAAAACTTGGCGGATGTTGGCTTGATATTAGTGAGGTCAGGTGGGGACCGGATGTGTTGTGCTGACCTTTGGCGATGGTCCACCAGGGCAGCGTGACGTAGGTGAGGTACGCGTTGAGCGGCGTGGACTGTTGCCGCTTGCCTTCCTTCCACAGGTGGAACGTCTGCGTGAAGCCACGCGTCGCCCACAGCGGGTTATACGCGCCGTCGTCCAGTTCTATACACAAACATACATTATCACAGACGAAGATATTTGATATTCCAGTCTAAAATGTTTCAAGAAGAATTAATTGGTGACTGTGATGTGGATTTCTATCAACTAATTTTGAATGTAAGATGTGCTAATAATTTTGAAGTTTTAATAAAAAAGATAAGATTTTGCGAGACGAAGGCATGTAATAATGTGAGGCGAGTATGAGGGCATCCATTATGAGGATCACGTCTAGTCGTGTGGACGGATCTGTGGGTGGAGTGGTCTTGTACCCCGGGCGGTGGCATCGCAAGCGAGGCGCGCGGGCTACAGTACGGCAGTGGGGAGGTCGGCTAGCGAGGCCCGTACCGGAGCGTCGCGCGTGCGGCACGTCGCACCAGTAGTACACGGCCGTGCCGTCCGGCGCCGTGCGGCGCGGCGGGCGCGCGCCGGCCGGCGTGGCCGAGCGGGCCGGGCCGGCACGCCGCGCCGACACCGTGAGCAGGCAGGCCGGCGACACGTCCTCCCGCTGCCGCCCGCACAGCGCGCGCATGGCGGCGCCGCCACAGCCGCCCCCGCGCCCCTCGCTCCCGCTGCCTACACACAACACACCCATGTCACTACGAGTGCACCCCGCACCGGCTCTACGCTTCAGTTTCGCGTCGTTTTTAGCCACGGCCACCGATCGCCCTGTGCCTACTCCATACGAACGTACTTTCACGCTTCATATGAAATACACGGTGGCCGGTGTCCGTACTAAAATCGCCACCAAACATATCGTATGACCCGTGTGACGTGCACGAACGCCCTACTTCTACCCGCGTTACGTCCGGACACTACGCCTCCCGCCGAGCGACTACCGACACTACGCGACACGCCCCGCGCCTGCGCATGCGACGAGCGACACAACGATCATGCTATGACTTATGAGCGACAACAACAACATCGAGCGACATAGCATTACAAGAAACAATCAAGCAGTTTTATAAGCATTCGTGCATCCACTGTAGATACATTGAAATATAAAAATATGAGAGTACAAGTACTATATTAATATGGACATAAATGTATCAAGTGGACAAATCGTTGACCGAGAACTTACAACACGACTCAATGTCAGATTAATTTATACAATCAATTCCATTAAAAGCCCTCATTGAAATCAAGCGAATTCCAATTGAACGTGTATGCATTCAGAGTACGGCTGCGATTGGAACCGCATGAATAATATTAGCAAGTTATCTAACACTGTTCTAATTAAGACAGTAAACAGTGCACGCACGAATAAGGGCTCGCACGAATCATTGACGATTATCATTGGAACTTCAGTCATTTTAGTTAATAGTCGTTTCTTAAATCGACCGCTAGATGGCGCTAGCGTGCTTACTCGTACACTTGTAAGCGCCCAGTGCGTAGTAGTAAGTAGCGCTTCGTCAACGTTACGTTCGAGCCCGAGCACGTATAACGTCAACCACACGTAGGTACGCTTTATGTGTAAGCAGTAAGAGCTAACGAGCAGAACGGTTGGTGCGTGTGTAGCATACCGTCGCGCAGGTCCCCGGCCTCCACCTCGGCGATGCCGCTGACGAGCGAGTCCAGCCCCTCGTTCTCGGAGCGGCTCTTGTCGCGCGGGTCGCGCGTGCGCCAGCCGCCGCGCACGAAGTTGGTCAGGTTGGCGCTCGGGTCGCTCAGGCGGCGCTGCAACATCACTCATTCATTAATATAGAGACACTCGGCGTCACTTGGTCCCGGCTGTCAGTAGATCTTTGACAGTCGTTGCGGGAAGTCAGAATCCTGAAAGTGCGCTGCCTCGTCGAGAGGTATCGTGTTACCTAGGAACTGGATTGTGGAGTTCAGACGAGCCATGTATGGAATGGCGTGCCGCGTAATCCCGAATAGACGGGAATAATGGGATACCATCGGCAGATGATGAGGCTTCTAGCATAATAGTCGAGAGTGTCACCTGATGCCTGTACATGAACATCTCCTCGGGGTCGTCGTCCCAGTCGCTGTCCCACATGTCGGTGGCCGCCGTGCCGGGCTCGGAGGTGGGCGTGTCCAGGCCGGCGGCGTGCGGGCGCGACACGGCCATCTCGGCGTGGCCCTTGCCGCTGGGCCCCTTCATGCGCACGAACTCGCAGCGCGCCGCCGCCTTGCCGCCCAGCAGACCGAACGACATGCGCTGCGCCACTTTTGTGGAGAGGGATGTTTGCTGCAAAAGAAACAAAACAACAACACTCATCACTGTGCCTATATTTCCCCGAACGACTCGGCAGATGAGTATTATACTACCCTCATTTCGCCAGTTATGTTTAAGTATCACAAAAATGGCGAGCCTATTGTTCTCGGCCGCGCACAAATTCAAACTTCGGGTGGTACAAAGTAGTACATATTTTATAGTTTTGCAAAACTATACTTAAATGAAGACCACAGGCAACGTTCCTAGAAACGTCGAAAAGAAAATTAATAGAAAACCTGGATACATCCATTAAACGCCAATATGGTCTGTTTATTTGTTCATTTGTCGATGAGTAAATTTCAATCTTTAGTCCTACCGGAAACGGCCAAGTCCATGCAGTGTTGCGTTTGGGTACTTGGTGGATGAGTAGCAGCGATGTTATTTGTAAAGATGATTTAACTTCAGCTTTGTTCTAAATCAAAATAATGAGCCCGTCGTCGTCGTCTCACGAACTTTTATTTAGAAGCAAAAATTGTGAACAAAACTAGGCAGTCAAACAGTGAATATTTACTGTTGAGTTGAGGACAAATTCCTGAGCTAGTGGAACAAGTTGTCAAAGTACTGTTGTTCATAGTGGTAGTGTCGTATAGTCGCATGATAAACCGGTACAGATAGTGAATCACATCGGCGCACGGTGGGCGGAGGCCTACCGCGCTACCACTGCACACTCACCAACCACCGCGGCTATTTGCTAAGAAACCGCGACAAAGTCAAATCACATATATCAATTACCTATAAATAGACCATTTAGAATATATGAACAAAAAGAATGTGACTCAATTGAAATACTTGTTGTGAAACATTTCAAATTGTACTTTCCAAGGACACGTCATCAATGTCCAAAAGTTATCATTCCCCATCATCGAAATCTAGCTACATAATCATATTCAGTTTTTATATGAATAAAACAAACACCTGCTTTAACCAAGTAGTCAAAATCGCTTTATTGGTTTAAAAAAAAGCGCGACAAACACTTCCTGAATAACGTTTCAGTTTGGCACTTCATCGAAAAGTGATAATCATAACAATCCTGATGACTCAAATAAGAAAAGCATACGTCACTTCGATAGACGAGATTTGGGAGTCTTTCATAAGATGAGCAACAGACTCAAAAGCTCATTAGCGATAAATAATGGCAATAACTAGGTCAGGAAAAAGGTTAGCTCGAGACAATATGACCTGCGGACTTTGCCCTTTACTGATCAGTAAGTAAAGAACGACGTAGACATGAATCATAGTGGTCGACAGTCGAGCGGGTGACAGCCAGCCCTTAGTGACAGGCGCCGGTCGTCGACCCCGCGCGCACCTGTCTACACTATTGTTCCCACTCATACTTGCAACTTTTTTTGATTCTTTGTTATTATTATCTTACACACTATTGTATAGAATCTGGTTCTTCTAACCCAGTGGTTCAAAACCTATGGTCCGCGGACCACCGGTGGTCCGCAGAAGCTTAAAGTATGGTCCGGAAAAGGTTAAAATGTTATTAGTATCTACTTTTTAACTTGCACAGAAGATGCAAGCTCAACCCAACCTAATTATAAAACCTATCAGAGTCATGGCGTAAAATTGTTTCGAGCTTGCCCCGCTCGCTCTTGCAAGATTCGTAATTAGTACCTAGTATTCAGTAGGTATTTTTGCCAAATTCTACTAACTTATTCCTATTTCTGTATGAATGTTTGCTAAAGTTTTTGAACTCGCTTCGATCGCTGTTGTATCCTTCGCTATCTTAATTCATCTCATTTTACAATTTGTGTCCCCCTAGATATTAACCTGTTGGTGTCCATGTTTATCTAGAACCTTATGGTCTTTGCTAACAATGAAGACAACAAAGTGGTCCCTGGTCCAAGAAAGGTTGGGAACCAATGTTCTAACCGAACAGACAGATGTGTTGCTGGGAAGTTTGTTCCCCCACTTTTTCTTCCCAGCTAACACACTAGGAACTAGGAAGTGTGAAAGAAGGCGTTTTGGGGGACTGTCTCTTGTGAACTTTGACGTCAAAAAGTGCTGATTATCAGCCTAATTTGAATAAATGACTTTTGATTTTGTACTCATGATTAAATTTTTTCTTCATTAATTCATTATAAGTACAATAAAATCAAATCAAAGCATTTATTTCAAGTAGGCCAGTTGCAGGCACTTTTGAATTGTCGAAACAAAGATTTAAAACGAAATTAAATGTAGCTACAGTCCCAGTCACAAGACATAAAAACTGTGAAAGTACTGTAGTTGCCCATTCCCTAGCGTAGATCTCTATGGAGAAGAACGGGCAAGAAACTCCATGGACACTCTTTTAAATCAAAATATTGTTACAAAATCTTGGTTACATCATTCATGTTGAGATGGTATATTATGTGAGAACAATGTAGCAAGATGTGCACGTTAAAAGTGTCCATAGTAAAAACAAAAAATACAATTCAAAAATAAACATACAAATAAGCCATGGCAACTAAGAGTTGACCAGTCACAACTGACAGCGCCCGTTCACGAACATGACGCATGGATCAGCACCATTCAACTCAACCATTTTGAAGGGAACTGAATGATCCGACACACGTGCCACCATCAGCGAGACATTAGAGTGAGCGTGACATACTCTCAACCGCCAGGGCACATTCAAGTCAAGAAAAGACGTAGGATTTCAGTGAATGATAGCTTTCTAGTACATAGTACTCACACAATATGGGCTGTGCGATTATATAATACTAGAGATTGATTATATACAATGCAAAGACAGTTGTACAATCTTCAGCAGCTCCAACAATTCTATTTAATACTATCAATTTATGCGCCCCTGACCATGTGGAGCAGGACCAGCATTGAGCCACGCATTTTTATCAGCGATATAATCGCCCAACTTGTAATAAGCTTGCTTACATAGTGTGCGTTTAATGCATGTTTTAAATTTCGTCTCATTCAGTTCAAGAATACTTTGTGGAATTTTATTATAGCATCTCAAACAGTACCCCATGAAAGATAAGTCCACTTAAGCGAGTCTGAAGCCTGGCTGAACTAGTTGGTCCCTATTTCTAGTACTGTAATTATGTCTGTCACCTCTTTTACCAAAAAGATGCAGATTTTTTCTGACGTACATTATGTTTTCGTAGATGTACTGACAATGTACCGTCATGATGCCAATATCCTTAAACAGTTCCCTTAGAGAATCGCGCCTACGAAGATTATATATGGCTCTGATGGCTCTTTTTTGCAGAATAAATATAGACTCAATATCTGCAGCCCGTCCCCATAGCAAAATGCCATAAGACATTATACTATGAAAGTAACTAAAATAGACCAGTCTAGCGGTATCTACATCAGTAAATTGACGAATTTTTCTAATAGCATATGCTGCTGAACTTAGACGCGCCGCAACGCAAGGGATGTTAAATGAGAACCCCATTGTAGCCTTGAATCAAGCGTAATCCCCAGGAAAACCGTTTTATCTACGAATTCAAGTTTCTCTTTATTTAATATTATTTCACAATCACTACTTTTAACATTGGGTAAAGCAAATCTTATGCATTTAGTTTTTTTTTCATTTAATACTAAATTGTTTGCTGTGAACCAATTATGGACCTGAAGTAGGGCATCATTCACGTCATCTAGATTCTGGGCCCGTCTATTTATCTTAAAAATAAGGGAAGTATCATCAGCAAACAACACCATATTTTGAGGTTGGTTTTTCAATAAATAGGGTAGATCATTTATATACACGAGAAAGAGGAAAGAACCCAATATTGAGCCTTGTGGAACCCCCATTTTTACTTTTAAACCTTTAGAATTAACACCATTTATTTGAACACGTTTGTCTATCACAATAAGTAAACAAACCCCTGTCCGATCCGTAAGGGTATTATTAGGCTTCGAGATAAGATTATTTATTTATGTAAACATTTTTGGATAACAAGTAAAAAATACCACGATGAAAATTAAACAAAATGTACTAAAATGAGAAAAGTGACATAGCAACACAACACAAGGGTGCGGACGGCGACACGGGTTGTAAGTGTTGTAACGCGATCGAACATACATGTGCCGAAGATGGTGTTGTCACGTTTTAGTTTGTTAGAGTTTATGGAAATGGTGGTAATTTGTGACATCATGCATTTTAAAATTCATTAATAATGTTACTTTCAAGAATATTAATTTTATTGATCTTATTTTATTTGGTAATGTCATTAGTATACCACAACCTATGCCCCATTCGGATCGGATAGGGTTTTTAACATATTGTATAGGTAAAAATACGTATTAGAAAGAAGCATGAACGGTGGTAGTTTAAATCAATCGATACATAAGTATTAGGTGCGTCTACTGATTGTAAAGCCTTTCATTTCGTTCAGATGACACTGCAGAAATGAAACGCAATGAATAACAACGTAAAAAAACAAGTTTTCGCCCGTCAACAATAACTTCAGGGTCGCATAAATAATGATTGTTCAAATTTTTATAAAAACTTGTCTAAGTCACAAGACAGTAGCCAAGGAGGTACTTGAACTTGAACCCACTTATTGGGACATTGGTATTTGGTAGGTAGTTCTTAAACATAAGTACGAAACTACTCAAGTGTCATCAACATATCAAACGGTTATAAGTGTAGAACGTGAAGTCCGGAAGCAATTTCAAGTGTCAGTAACGATGCCGATGCGCCGAAACAGATGGCCTAGTTATAAGAAAGTCACGAGTATTTCGTCCGGTCGGGTGTTCTGTTTTTATCGATTGATCGGCGGCACGTAATCTTAGCTGCGAACAATATCAGCGAGGGGAGACCGCAGATTGAAGTGGGGCAGACGAGAGGCTTCAGAGCGCACGACATCGCGGCGCCACAATATTGTACTAATTAACAAGTTAAAGCAGTACAAACTTTTGTTCAATGCGTTGCGTTGAGGCTACCGGTCCGCAACTGTCGCGTACATTCAACGAATGGAGTCACAACTACAAACACCAATACAAAAATAATGAAATCGTCGCTACATGTCTTTGTCCACCTTTCGCTAGTTTATGTGTACCTAAGTTCCACGTCATAAGCTAAGCCAGCCGGAATGTACTACGTACTTACACCCTGCTTGACGCTTCGGACAACACACGCGTGATGTCACCGCGCTAAGTTTTGGCAATGGGGTCGTGAAACACTTTCGATGCGTACGGTCTACTTAGTGCGAGGGGGAAGCTGTTCGGGTGATGACATCACGCGTGTCGGCGGGACGTGTGCACTGATGTCACTAATTGCAGCGCCAGGAGTCAACCCTCAACCCTCGGGCAGGCGCCCCTCGCGATCGGAACGTGTCACCCTCGCGGAACAAGGTTATAGTACAGCACAAAAATTGCCAAAAATGAGCCATGTGTACTCATCAAGCCAAACGGTTAGATAGTTACGCTTACGTTCACACTGAGTGAATTGTGTGAAGTTTAAAATTGAAGTAGCAATTAATACCTAGGTGCAATATTTTTTCATAAAAACCGATTTTATGTGTGATGTAAAATTTTAATAGCAAGGCAATACAGTGCTGCTCGATAACGTAGCAGTTTTATAGCATTTGAATGAAGGACTAGAGTAGTGTCGGTAATTGAGTTTCTTTGTTTACAGAATTAGTTTCTGAGGCAATTCCGATAAATTATTTATTCAGCGATACGATCTAGTGTCGCGCAAATTGTATTTGGATAACACAAAAACTGCTAGCAAAACATTAATTTTCCATTAAGCAAGAGTGCGTGTGTGTGTGTTTTGATATAAACGAGTCAATCGAAGGCCCAAGGTCAGCAGTAGACAGACACCACTGCCGGCCGCGACAACTTGTGAGGTTTCCTTGAAGAAAGATTCACGAACTCACAAACACTGATAATTCTCGCAAAAATCCTAATTGCTTTGTAAATACAGCGATAACGACCATAATTTGCACTAAATGAGATAAACCCAAAGATGAACTGTTTATTTACAAAAGTAGTTTCAAAGTATAACGAAAAAGGATCGAGAAGTTTCCATGGAGTTTCTTGCCAGTTCCTCTCCGTAGTAGGAAACGACCAAACCGAACCGTGCACCTTTTCTCGACGTTCTCTATGTGCTCATGTAAGCATAAGTGACGTAGAATATTAAGATTTAGATTTTTTTATTGGTTGGGCTATAAGTAAAACTTGTTGAACAACGAAGACTTACGAGTATGCTATCTCTGAGGGGGATAATAACTTGAATTATTTTACCCTTTCCTATTGTTCAAATAAATTTATTTATAGAGTACGATACAATACAACGGCACAGACTTTTTATACAATCGGTCATACAAGTCACCATAATTTATGTAAATTATGGTGACTTGTATGCCCGATTATATATTATATTATTACTTACCCATACTATGTACATCGTGATATACTAATATGTACTATAAATCCGAGGCAAACAACTTTAGAGCACGGCTTAGGGCATGATTCTTCGTTTTCGTATTTTCATCGAGTCAGCGCGCAGCGCGAGCGCGAGCGGTACAACAATCAACCGGTCTTCATCTTATCTTTATCTAGAAATATCTGTTCTTATGCAAAAACAAACAAAATAAGATACTCGTAAAAATACAGATAACCTACACAATATCTAAGTCAAATTATATTTTATTTAACATCCGCTTCAGTAAACATTCCAGTTTCCATTCATTGCCACACATATTATGTAGGTACCTAACATATCATTATACTGCAAGTTTAAAAACAACCAACAACGTCACATTATTAATTAAAGCAGGCATTCGCATGTTTGAGTCAATTACTTTAATATGGGAAGTTACGGTTATGTGTGGCTCTACTCTATACCGACTAAAATATGCGTTAGTTTGATCTGGAAGCGACAGAAGGGTCAGTGAGAGGTAGGGACTGACTAGTGACAAGATAAGGATGCCGCCACCGGCATCGAACTGAACGATAACTTCAACTAACAGATAACAGTTATCGTTCGCCCAGTCTCCGCTCCGGACCCGGTCTAAGTATTTTAGCCTCGCCTGCCGTCCACGTCGCTACTCAAAAGTAACGTGATACACACTCAAATAACCCATGAGTAAGTAGCCAGGATGTCAGCGCACTCATATTCCAATGGCAGCTCATAGTGGATGCAAGCCACAAACTAGCTAAAAACATGTTAGTATTTTTTAATAACAAAAAACAAATGTCGCGTGGTATTTGTCATGGAAATACTGTACAGTACTGTTTGTGACATTTTAGCTACTTACGCAGTAATCATTGGTGATTTGAGTTAGTATAACCGCGGTTACTTTTGAGTAGTTTCGAGCAGCGTCGTATGTACCTCTTATGGTCATCGTGGCAACTAACTTTGTATACTTAAGTTATTAGAAGCAACAGTAACTTTGGTGACCTTTCGCTGAAATTGAAATCGTAACATAGCATTACGTCCGATAAGAAGAAAAAATCAAATATAAACTATTCTCAGTTTTCTTTAGAGCCAAGGGATGAAGCGATTAACTCTGGATAAGGTTGGCACAAGCGAAGAGAGATCTATGATCTATACCCAAAAGTTGGCCTGCGGACAAGTTCTTTCAGAATGATTACGACGTCTAGCAACCTGTGTATATTATGTAGTTAGCAGAGAGCTATGAAGCCCTACGCGACACGAGCTCTCCACTAATTAACACACAGCTAATAGAAACCGTTCATTCGCAGTTATGTTCTCCCTATTCGCTTGATGGTATTTAACTTCCACCTCCTTTGATTGGCAGAAAGTATTTAAGTTCTTTTCTTCTGTCATCACAAGACTATGAGGTTCAAATTATTGCAGAATCATGAGTAATGTTCTACTATCATTATTCATGTGCCATACATCTGGTTCAGCTACCAATATTTTTGCACTAATTACCAAAATAATGTTTTTTTTTAATGCAATTTTGTATAAAATTACAAACGCAATGAAACAACCTTTCAATATCATCTATAGTTCACTATCAGGTCAAAAAAGATTTTTTTGCAGAGCTCCCACGGGGTAACTCTTATCGTAAGTATTGGTGTACTACACGACAAGATTAATATTATCGATCATGATAACGGTAGGTACCAATCCGGATTTTCCCAAGAAAAAAAAACGCAACTCTTTATTTGACAACGAAACATAACAGCAATACCGGATCTAAATATGATTATCTAAATCTTCTTTTTGTTCCGTATTACGGTATGACCCAGTACTAACTGGGTTGTGGAGGTCAGATAGGCAGTCGCTATATGTATATACTGGTATTCAGCTGCATCCGGTGAGACTGGAAGCCGACCCCAACTATAGGTAGGCAGATGATGCTGATGATGACATAACTTGATAGTACAATGTGTACTACTTACATTTCTGTCAATGTTACGGTCTAACCTGACAAAAGAAACCCCTCAAATGCGATGTTTACCTTATGGATTAAGCCTTGTCTATCCACCAGATACTCCTAAAATGCATTAAATGTGCTGCCCACATTTAATAAAAGCCGAAATTAGACCAGCTTCTGAAGTTGCAGTAAATTCCTTTGTATTGTAAAGCAATGAAGACCCTCGCTAAACAGTTGTATTGTGAGCGCTGTAGAACACGGATGCTCTCACAGAGCCGCTCAGCCAGCCCGAGGCACGGGCGCGGGGCGGAGCGGCGGCATTGTCACACGACCACAAAGAGCCTCTCGTGCCACTCGGCAAAGGACCATTTGTCGACATTTTTTCTTTTCCCATTGTTTGGGATACTACAACATACGAGTGTTGTGCTAAGCTGCTTGTGAACTGGTTTAGATTCACTTCGTGACTCAACTTCAGCAGTTTTTGCATACACTCACGTCGGTGAAAAAGCTAAAAAGAACTTTCATGCCTTAACGAGAATACCAAAATCTACGTGGGGTCTGTCATTTATAACATTAAAGACCATTTACGGGGCTACTTACTTGGGGTGTATGTGCTACGGTACGGGGCACCTGGTTGTGCCGATAGGGCTACCACAGGAGCGGTACGACGTAAATTGCTTCAAAGCCAGCGTTTGGCTTTGATATTCTTATGCAAAGCGTATAGGACGGTTAGTACTGAAGCCTTACCGGTACGTGCAGGTGTACTTCTAGTCGATCTTGAAGTGCAGAGACGGGCTACAATAACGCACGTGAGACCACGGACGCAGACTTTTTAACCCTACGTGACCGTGATAAGATTGCTAGATTATTCAAACCACAGACCGACGTCTGGATGGAACTTTTGTCTGAATGGCAATGTAGGTGGAATAATTCTATCAAGGGCCGACACCTCCACCAGTTCCATCAGTTCGTGAAAGGCTGACCAGGACATGGTTGGACGTTGATCACTGTGTTGCCCAATTTATCACCGGTCATGGTAACTTTAGGAGTAAATTATTTTCCTTCAAGCTTGTTGACTCGCCTTTTTGTCAATGTTCCACATCTGACTGCGAATATGAACAATCAGCACATCACATTTTATGGGAGTGCAGTCTTTGGCAGAATGAACGCAATATTATGTTGGATAGTGTACAGGTTACATGCGGAGTTATTTACTATACAGACCTTGTGGAAACTAGAACAAATTTCCGTGCGTTCAAGCGTTTTTGCCATACCTATAATATTATTGGAATCAAATATAACAGCTCACAACTTAGGACCCATTAATGTTAATATTTATCCGTGGTGCTAGGCAACTGGGCCTATCCCAATTGTAAACGTCCCTTTGTGCCTATTGGCCTTATTTCGTTCTGTCTCCTGCTGATATGGAGGGAAGTGGAAATTACGGTTTTTTCCTACTCCTCCACTATACTTTTCTGATTAATTTCGTTGCGGGATCCAAGACAGTTAAATTCATTCTCTGGGACTTCGTCGAGCTTCATTGTCTCGGCGCATTGTTCAGGAGTTACAGTGGTTTGGGAACAGTGTGGCGGGCTTGTCCATACACTCACGCCTTTTCTTCATAGAGGCAGAAACTTCAGAACGCAAACTGCTGTGATTCTTACATACTTCTTTTGCTTCGTTCACGTGCATACATCTGGTCATACGAGCACACCGGTTGCGAGCAGCTATTTGATGTGCTTAATTAACCTCTAGTCTTGAGCTGGTAATCCAGTATATGAGATATTAAGTGTATTTCATATGCAAATGTGGTGTATGTCGACGTGGCTTGAGCCGGAATGGGGCGCAGCGGGCCGGACAGCCGGTAAGCCGGGAGGCGCACTATACAGCCCGTATCCGGCAATTAGCGGCCGTCGCCTTGACACTTGTTGCGGTTAGCCTGCGCCCCCCGACTGCGGCAGTTAGGAAGCGAGCCCGACATTAACCCACAAACACCGTAACTTGATAAACACGTTTTAAAATTTACATTAAAGTACGTCTGTTGATTAATTCAGAAAATTCAGAATTTGAATAATCTCAGCATGTATGAAGTTTTCCATATCGAAACCGGGTGCTAATCTAATAAAAAACATAGTTCCAGAACACTTGGAGACACATTTCATTAGGTACTTTGTGTAATAGGTAGGTCATTTGGATTCAAAGTTCCAAAGCCTCTATAACAACTCCCTTACCAAAAAACCTGAATTATAATCTCGTTAAAGTGTTATAAATATTTAATTTCAAGAAATTAAAGTTTGCTGCTTAAGGGTTTCCGCACACTATAGGGAACGTGCAGGAACTATAGGTGACAGCACTAAATCGACAAAAGAAACACTATGTGGACAGTAAAGGAAACTTATCAGACCTGTCATTGTGCTTTCAATAGGTAAACAAAATTATCTCTTCAATGGGGAATTTTCCAGTGCTTTTTATGAACGAACTAGATGGCGCTAATCAACCTTGGGAATAATAAAATGGCTCGTTTTATGTCCACAAAGCCTTGACTGAAGTATGGAGGAACATAAGCTCGACTCGACGCACCAGGAGTTTAGACGTAACGCAAAAATACTCAGAAGAACAATAGCAAAAACCATGCAAAAACTTGTAGTTCATTTCAGTGATGCAAAATAACAGTAGACTGTTTTGGTTAAAAATGTTTGACAGAAAAAAGGTTCTTTAAAGTTCTCACTTTATATACAACAATGAATAAAAAAGAAATTTTACTATTCAATGAGTTTGACATGTACATCATGTACATGTACTCAGAGTATAAACTATGTTTATACTCTGAGTACATGTGGACTCTTTGTTTAACTGTTGAGGGACATTCTGTGTGAACTTCAGTGCAGTCTACTAATAACACGCAATGATATTCTAGTAAACAAATATGTTGTGAGCGCGCAATCGTGAAGACTCGAAATCGGCCCAATTGGGTCGTATTGCCTTTATTCTGCGTCACTGCGTGTATGTGAGATGCCGCTGCCGCGCGGAACACTTTTCTCGGTTGATTTGTAGGTATATAACATATCTGTTTAGTAGAATATCATTGATAACGTGTGTTCGCATAGTGAAGTTTAAATGGTTCTGGCATGTTTGCTTGGACGGTTGATTTTGAGGGCCATATTATGAACTTTTTCAATGCAGAGTGTAACAAAAACAAGTTGTTTTCAAATATTTTTCTTTACTGCGTTTATCCATTTTTTGCGTTTTTCACATAACCATGGCATGATAGTACCTACTATTCTTTGGAAAGTAATAAAATTGTAAGAAAAGTATTCGATTTATTTTAATTTTTTGTGGATATGGTACATCCAGAAATGCAACAATGCATTATGATTAGCTAGAATAATAATTTCCACGAATAAAATTAATTCTGTTTGCTTGTTACTTATTACTTGACATATAGATGTCAAGTAATAATAGAGTACAAGATTCGGATTGGCAACGCCAGTCGGCAGCACCTTCTTTGTGCACGTTCCCTATAGTCACGACTGTCATAAGACAGACTATTTCCCTACTAGTGCGAGCGAGACAGACTACCTATTAATTCCCTTTAGCAATAGCGAAAGCCTTAATTCATAAAAAGTACCTAATATTACGTCAGCGAATTACACTTAAAAACTCATAGTAAAGATAAATATATCTAGCGTTCGTATTGATTACCTGTACCCGTACCTACATATTTGACGCGGCACATGGAATTTATACATTATGTCATTCATGTAATTGTTGAATTCAATTAAAGCGCGCGTCTTTTGTAAATCGTGAATGACAAGCTTACACGATAATAAACAAAAGTCATCGCGGCGCCGCCGCGACAATTGACTTACGGCCATTTTCAATAACTTACTAGCCGGTATCGGTAGGTTAGGTTGCTATGTGTCTGTTTGACATTTTACTTACAGGTGGCCTAGCATGACGTCTTAAAGCAGGATCGTTTTAATCTTGTTCCAGTGTGGGAAAGAGATGGCGCTAGACGTCCCCTATAGCTCCGTCTCTTACCCACACTGGAACAATATTAAAACGATCCTGCTTTAAGACGTCATGGTAGGCCACCTGACCGGTTAGAAACAAAACGTCACATAAAAGCTTTCTTTGATTTTTCTATGAATCAAATGACAGGTAGGTGACACGGATAGGATATTCTTTGTTTATAGAAACACTGATAGCTACGGAAGAAGGCACATTAACCAACAGTTATACCACGTACCATCATATATAAGTTATAGAAAACGGCCGTTAATGGAGTGATAATCCTACTCGCGGTTTTGTTAGGTTTCACCAGTTACTGGGCAAAAATAGACAGTTAGAGATGGTGAAATCTTGTCTAAGGGGGAGCCACCAGGGTAGCTCACGAACTTAGAATTTTCTCATGTTTTTTGCAATTTGCTGTTGCCGTCTGGCAAAGAATATCTGTGTTGAGAGATAGTCAGTGAAGAGTGAACGTACCCTGGAGTCGTAGACCCTGGTGAGGATGTCGTAGCGGATGGAGCCGAGGAAGATGACGGCCTGCGCGGCGCAGCCCCGGCCGCGCGCCACCAGCTCCACGCACACCATCTCGCCGTCGCGCACCACGATGTCGCAGAACACCTGCACGATACAGAGCATTATCACAAGCACAACACGCACAACATCACATTGCGACCCCCAAACGATTGCACATATGAGTAGTACACCCATATATTGCGCCAGTTATTAGGCATTAATTATGGAAACTTCATGTAGGTATGTACAGTACAATGGTGGTACCGCCTACCGCCACAAGGCATTCTCTACTAGTCAACCTTTGGGTTAAATAGGACAACATTGTGATGGGTAGGTACCAAAATAATATCTAAAACATAACTTCTTGTTTTTTTTATAGTTATTTGACCACTCGATCAATAACAAGGTTATGAGGAAAGAAAACCGCCGAATAAGATTTCAAGGAGAAAAAAGTCAAAGACAAACAAAATATTGGCTGGTTACGTCATTGTATTAGTTTCTTCCTACGTTTCAATTCAGTAAACTGACTGACTGATTCTAGTTTTGTATTGGTGTCTGATGATCTATCGCAAGTGCCTATTTCAGCATCGAGATTGAGCAAGAGCGGAAAAATATCAAGTGGAAACAATAATTTGTGTATGTGACTACAACTGGTATAAAACGACTCTTGGGTATTCACAGACTAATCAAATGAGGATAATTTAATCCTCTAGTTTCAACTGAGAGGACAGTTTGTTACGAAGCCTACCTTCGACCATCGAACCACATCAATATTATTGTACATCAGCTTTGTTCTCGATGTATATGTTTGCCATGCAGCTTCTCCGACTCACTCGGCAACCTGTCGCGCTTTAGAATCTATTTTTTTTTTAAAGTAGGTATTAATATTTTCTGTGGTCTAGCTGTCAAACTTCATTCCGTGGTCTGTGCTTCATTCTGTCGTTTCGCGCGGTAGCTGGCGCTGTAAAAAGTAATTTACTTAAATAAATTTTGATGTTTTTTAGTGTTTTTTCAATGTAGGTATACACTACAGAAATGAGTAGAAAACACAAACTCAGTGAGGGTGATCGAAAATTAGAAAAATATTTAAAGACGATACGAAAAACGGTTGAAAGATCGTTTGGACCAAAGTGAAACCCCAGGTAAAAAACTTAAACCTACCACATGACACGGGTGGTGTAAATGATTCCAAGTGAATCTTGAAATTGCTGCAGCGGTAGGTGAAAACATTTGCAATCGTGAAGATTGAGACGATTAAACAAAATCAGCTTGGATGAGGACTGTCAATGCTCAGCAAAATATTATCATTACTCACAGTAGATGAGAACATGGATAGAATTATCTATCCAAATTCTGATTGCATTACAATGCAATCATAATTTTAGCTGATCTACATGCCATGCAAACAAAGGCAAGAAAAAATTCAACATTGCCTGCATTAGACAAACAGTTTTTAAACTTTGGCCTTTGCCCAGGAGTGAGACAGAGCAGGCTAGAAAAAAAAAATAGATGTTGAAAGAGATGAGTACCTATTCGGAAGTGATTTGAATGAAAAAATAAAAGCCATTAAAAATGGCCAAGAGTGGAAACTCCATCAAAAAATTCATCCCAAATCCTAAACAGGGAAACTACAGTGGCCCATCCCGTTACCATCACAGGTTCTCGAACGGTAATGAGAAATGGGCCCAAACAACCAGTAGTGAAGAACTACCAACAGAAGTTACAGAGGAGAACCAACCCCTAGTCGAGACAGTGGAAACAATCAAAACCACATGCCCCGACCACCAAATAGGTAAAAAATGGTGGCAGACTTTCACATTTTATAAATTGTTGTTTTATAGAGTATGTGATAATGAAGTCATTTTAGGTTATATCCAAGGATATAGTATACCTTTCATTGATGTACCTTGTCAACATTCAGCAGAACCACAACCGCTTCAGTCAAAGTCAGACCAGGAACATAATTTTTTTTTAAAGGCAATTCAGAATTTGTTACAATTTAGAAGCCATAGCACCTTGTAAGCCCTGTAGAAATCAATTTGTTTCAAGAACTTTTTTAGTTCCAAAACCTAAGGGTGTGGTGATCACAGATTTATTTTAAATCTAGAAAGCCTTAATGAATATGTAGCTACTTCCCATTTTAAAATGGAAGATAGCTAAACAAACTGCTTTTTCTTACTTTGAATAGAACCATAATAATTATGTACCTAGCATATATATAGATAAGTTATTTACTAGTTGTATAAGGAATCTTAGATAGTATTTATGTATAAGCGCTTGAGTGAGTTACCTGAGATACAGGTTTATTCCTAGTTCAGGAAGAATCCAATTATTGTATACCTATAGTTTTAAAGGCCTTATTGTAATGTTTTTGTATTTCAATAAACAATTTCATTTCATATCAGAACAACCATGGCCCTCCTTAATCCAGGCGATTTTATGATAAAAATTGACATGAAAGAGTCGTACTTATTAATGAACATAATACCAAGTCATATTATATAGCCGTTATGAGTTTCAATCTCTACCATATGGACTTTGTAGTGCACTACTGGGGTTTAAGTGTAAGTTTTTTGTATCTTGGAAACCAGATCCAGAAGCTTGGGATGTTGATGCTTTTACAATTTCTTGGACGCAACATTTTTTCTATGCATTTCCACCGTTTAGTTTAATTTTGAAATGTATTCAGAAAATAAAAGTGGATAAGGCCACTGGCATTATGGTTATGCCTTATTGGCCATCTCAGCCTTGGTATCCGATCATGAATGAATTTTTGGTATCAAAATTGGATCTCCTCATAAGGATCTTTTATCCTCTTCTTTCAGAGACAGCCATCCACTCCACCATCAATTAACATAGATAGCAGTGGCGCAGGCTCCTAATAACTCGATTCCCACCGGCTTCCCTTCAGAAGTTTGCAACACAACCACTCTCTACCGTAATTGAAAAATGACACAATCAGTACTTTTTTTACAAGCCTAAAATTTGCTCTTCAACAACATATTGCTATAAAATAACCCGCAGGCGCTATCGGCTTTTTGGCAGCTAAATTTCTATGCAAAATTAACGTCATGACGTCACTAGTCAGCCCGCCTATATTAGGACTCTGGTAAGCCGACGCAAACCGAGTTATTTATAGAGAAAGTAATAGAAAATGCGTGCGCGTGAGCGAGATGGGAAAATATCGCTATCGCTCGTTGAATTTCGTATAGAATCGGAAATTGTTTGATGACATTATTTTATTTTGTAGGGAGCTAGGTTTTATTAAGCCGAAGATTATCGAGTTACGACAGGGGCAGAAAAAGAAAGTATGTATGGGAGAACGAGATAGAATTAGTAATAGTCGATAATTGTCGAATGTCGATTTGGTACAAATTATAGTATTATTTTGTTGACTTATATCACTTTAATTTTTTTAATACTTCCTCTGCATGTTATTCTTTACCTACTTTTTAATGGTAAAATCCAAGATGGCGCTGACGAAAATTTTCGGGTTTTTCTTCATGGGTGTCGTTTTCGTGGTTTTCGGGGTCGCTGATAATGAAAATGAGTTCAAAATGAAAATCCATGATGGCGCCGACGAAAATTTTCGGTTTTTTCTTCATGGGTGTCGTTTTCGTGGTTTTTGGGGTCGCTGATAATGAAAATAAGGTCAAAATGAAAATCCAAGATGGCGCTGATGAAAATTTTCGGTTTTTTCTTTATGGGTGTCGTTTTCGTGGTTTTTGGGGTTGCTGAAAATGAGGTCAAAATGAAAATCCAAGATGGCGCTGACGAAAATTTTCAGGTTTTTCTTCATGGGTGTCGTTTTCGTGGTTTTCGGGGTCGCTGATAATGAAAATGAGTTTAAAATGAAAATCCATGATGGCGCCGACGAAAATTTTCGGTTTTTTCTTCATGGGTGTCGTTTTCGTGGTTTTTGGGGTCGCTGATAATGAAAATAAGGTCAAAATGAAAATCCAAGATGGCGCTGATGAAAATTTTCGGTTTTTTCTTTATGGGTGTCGTTTTCGTGGTTTTTGGGGTTGGTGATAATGAAAATGAGGTCAAAATAAACAGAAAAAAAAATTAAAAAAACTACCTATTCTCATTTTTTTCCTCGGCTTCCCCTGACTCAATTTTCACCCTTAGCCACTGATAGATAGCAGGAATATTATCCGGCAAGCCAGGTTAAATAGATGAATGAATTCCTACACAGGCCGTAGATCCACAGCCTGTGTAGGAATTCATTCTAATCATTACATAATGATTAGATCTCTTGCTGTGAATACACTTAGACAGTACAATGTTACTTATAAGTTAGGGTGGAATTTTTGTAAAGAAAACAGTATTGATCCTTATCAAGCTTCAGTGCCATATGTTATGATATTCCTCACAAAATTATATAATTCAGGTGCATCCTATGGGACATTGAATTCTCATAAATCTGCACTTTCATTAATTAGTAACTTAAAACTTGGGGAAGATGACCGCATAAAGAGATTATTGAAGGGATTTTATAAAGGTAGACCACCGCTACCAAAATATAACCTACCTTTGGACACAAACAAGATGTTGAATAACTTAAAAGACTGGTATCCAAATAATAATTTAAGTTTAGAAAATATTTCTAAAAAATTGGTGATGAGCTCAAACTTTCTCAAAAAATTAGTAACATAAAGTATTCAGACTCTGGCATTCATATTATAATTTCTGCTATTGTTAGACATCTGGTCCAGGCCGCAGCCAGCCTAGCATTAAATTATATTATTGAAATCCACAAAACTTATGCCCAGCTAAGATTCTTCAAGACCAAAAGAAAAATAATTCAGACTTACTTATTCTTTCTTTTAAGAAACCACACAAACCTGTGTCTTCTTTAACGATAGGGCGCTGGATTAAAAATGTTTTATTAGGTTGTGGTATAAATATTGATATGTTTACAGGAATTTAAATAGAAGGAAAATATAGACTATTGTTAAAAATTAATTAATTTTGATTAATATTTATTAAGAACAGACTGTCATTCCAAGAAGAAATTTTATTTTGATATGAAAAGTTAATTAATAGTTAGGTACTGATAGTATTAAAATTTAATTTGATTTATAAAAAGATGTTTCTTTTTACATGTCACCTTTATATTACCTACTTAGTGTATATACCGTACTTGTTATAAGTTCACAACTCCATGATGTAAACTCTAAACATCTGCATGGTAATCATATACATCGAGAACAAAGCTGATGTACAATAACATGATCAAACAAACTCACCTGCAGTGAAGTTCGATCATTATTGTAAGAAGGCTTTGTTCGAAGATGTAATGTAATGTACCCACCCACCTAGTATCTACTCCTACATTATTCCTGTATTGCAGGTACTTAGACCCTCTGTTTTTTGAAGTTGTGAATGTAATGTAGATCTAAAGTATGAAGTTTGACAGCTAGACCACATTTTAAATATAGATTCTAAAGCGCGACAGGTCGCCGAGTGAGTCGGAGAAGCTGCATGGTAAACAAAGCCTTGGTACAATCATGATAGAACTTCACTGCAGGTGAGTTTGTTTGATCATGGTATTATATTTACATACCTATTCAAGTTTTGACACACATCATTTATGTGTCATGTTTATTCAACAGTAGATCCAACTGAAAACTGTTTATTTCTTTAAAAGACTATCGTGTTATGGATCGTGTGGCCAAGAGAACTTAGCGATTACGTAACGATAATCGAGGCGTGTCTTATAGAGACAAGTTTAGAAGAGGCACATTGGGTAATTAGCACTGATCCGGCGATAACGGCGCGCTCGTCTGAATGTCAGACTTGTGTCGCTCCCATGACCGGACACACGTGATCCTCTCAATGCCTAATTTTAATGTATACAAACATATTTCCTCACCAACAGACTGAAACAGAGCATACACTATCCTTAACTGAAACTGAATGTTGTTCGTTGTCTACAATAGTTAAACAACATTGTATCAAAGCTAGAGTGAACAGCGAACGCGCAAATGTAGTTAACTGTAATGAGATATCGTCAGATAAGCCGTTTAATTTAATTTAAATATGCTAACCCTCTTAAACACTGTGCAACGTATTTACCGCAAATAACTTATGCGTTACTCATTTAAAACTATATCTAGCGGCCATGATGTCATCACCATAGATTTCCATATTGGTTGTTTGTAACTAGATCGTTTCCTTATTTATTCTACTCATTTATTGCGTATACATAGGTGTATATAGGCAATAAATGTGATTATTTCAAATCTTGAACTGTGTAGTAAATTACCTAACTGGGAAATCAAAGGTCGGAACTAAGGTGCATATAAATAGCTACATTATTATTTAATAGTACCTATATCATGCTATATTCGCTACTTAGGAACGCATTACGTAAGTGTTACCTATTAACTTTGCTCATGTATTATTTACAAGTTATTTGCACCTGACACAGTGTCAAGGTATCGTTATGTAGGTAGATAGGTACCTACTTAGCGTTTACTGAAATTGCGAATGATATAGGTACCTACATAGACGTACAAAAAGTGACGAGCAGTGGAATACACAATGACCGAGCTCACCTTGAGTAGCGCCTTCAGTTTTACTGAATTTTAATACAATGTGACAATAGAATGAGTCGTTATTCTGTTAAATAGTGTTTCCATCTCGGCTTAGCGCGTGAATAGCCGCAATGTTAACAAGATTACTATTAAGATAACAACTGAAGGTAAATCCAACAGAACACACTCAACATCGACAGGGCAGATTACAAACTGGCAACGTTTCCTTGCTCTCATTCAAATGAAACATTGATAACAAATCATTCGTAGCTTTGTACGTTATTCAGGTTGACTAATCGATCAAATAATATTAGTTCTAGTTGTTATAATTAGTGTAAACGTCCTACAGTACCTATAATATATTGCGAACATGTAATATAAATAGGGTTGCCAACCATACTGTTAAAAACAGTATTTTACTGTTTTTCACTACAATATACTTATTACTGTTGAACAAAAAAAAAAGTATACAAAATACTGTTTTCAACGCATAGGTACATTAATATCCATAAAATATATTGTGTTCAAAAAGTTAACAATAATGGTAGGCGTCATTTGGCCTAAGCCCAGCCCACAGCCCTAGTTTTTGAACGAAACTTTACGAAACTGTCAACTACCAAGCAAGAGTGATGTATGCGAATTCGCGCGCATAATCTGAAGTTCAGAACTAAGGAACTAACTTTTTTCGTATGATCATTGTTTGGTTTATAATAAAAAGTTGTGTGTTAGTGTTATTATTGCACAGAAGATGGAGAGTGAAACTGATACTGCTATCTGTTCCTGCCACTTCAGCATTTACGTACAGAAAGGGTTTTTTTCTATTATGAATGCGAAGTGGCGGGATGATAGAAATAGACCCAGCATAGATTTGATCAAAAATAAGCTTCTCATTTATTTTAATTATAATAATTGTAATGAGGCTTAGGAAGCCTTCAAAAATGGTAGTACATTGATTAGTTATGCAAGAAGCTATAAAACACATGTATTTAGAACTTGGATTAAACAAATACCTACTGTTCATTTTTCTAGAATACTGTTTATTTTCCTTCTCAGACCTTAATATACTTTATTTCTTGTAAAAAAAGTTGGCAACCCTAAATATAAAGGAAGTTTATTAAAAGAGAATAATATTATTATTTATACTTATCTAAGAATAAAAGCCAAAAGGTACCTGTAAGTAAATTAACATTTTAAATAATTAAGTACTTATTGCATTAATTTAGTGATTAGTGTGTAATGTCACACACACGTCGATTGTGTGTAGTGTCCCAGCAGTGGGAACATTAATAGGCTGATGATGATGATGATGATGTGTAATGTTAAATAGATAAAATAACAAAAATAATAGGTAGGTACCTACATAATTACGTCATCGTCAGCATAGTCTGAAAATGTTTCTACTGATTAAATTGAAATTTGGTGCTTCAGCACTGAGTTTCCAGCGGATTAGGATACTGATAACCGGCATTATTTTTGTACTGAAGCATAACGATGGGGCTAAAGTATCTAATGTTACTCGTATTACTTATTTTTACAATCCCTATGTTATATAGTATTCCGTAGATTACTTTGATCATAGTTCCCGGTATGCGGTGAGGCAGCTGGGCTCATTAGTCACATAACATAACATGCCGGTTGTTTCCGTATGAATGCCGATAATTAAACCCAATTACACTAACTATTTTAAATAAATACTCAATTAGCCAACCATTAGGTGTTACCATTCCAAAATCCATGAAAATTCCAGATGTGTTCGCATTTAATCAACAATTACTTTCGCATGACTATCAATGATCTGCATGTAGGTCGCCAGATAACTCGCACAACCATAATAAACATGACTGATAATGAAACTGTTCTGTATTACTCAAGGACGCCGGACGGGGACTATTTGGAGTGAAATAGAGGCTTGAATTAAGTAGATACCGACCATTAAGGCGTACTTAATACAGAGGTCAAATTGTCAATGTGTTTTGCAGTTGTACTCAATTAAATATGATAATGTTAATTGATTGGAGCCAGCAACAGATTGCCATCAGATGGATACAATCACAAAGCCTATTCACAGCGAAATAGGCAAATGAATACAATATCAGATAACGGTTGAATGGCGACGATATAATCTATTTACAGAGAGCTAGAATGTGCAGCAACTGTGGAGCTATTCACTCGCCTCTGTTCATTGTGTAGGAGATTTAGTATAACTATCATCTCCGGGCGTTGCAACATAATGCTGTTGCGAACTGTTGCTTCGTAATATGCAGTCATACATCACGGAATAAAGAGAAATAGGAGGAACGCTTCCTGGCAAGCTTCTCCACACGTGGACGATACACATAACATCGACACTTAGACAGAGTATCGATGGCCGAAACTATGAACAATCGCTTATAAACAATAGCATACCGAGTGAGTTTATATAGGCATTTACTTCCGAACTTGCTGTATTCCACGATTTCCATTTCTGTCAGTGTCTAGTGGGAAACGATCTCTACAGTAGCAACTAAACTGCACTCATGCAATGAAAGCTAAGCAAGCAAGCAAGCAAGTAAGCTAAGCAAGTAGTGGGTGCAAGCCGTGAGAACGGAACTCGACACCGTGTCGCCTGTCCGGTGCGCGTGCACCGAGCGCCGGTCTGTCTGGTCGCCGTCCAAGGACTTCGCCTGCGCTCACTCCTGCCTCTCAATATCCTAGATTTGGAACTTGAATTATTGACATGTCGTGTAGCATAATATCATGTGTGTGATGATAAAAGCACGAACACCCGAGTTTTATGCTAACCAAGTGCACAACAAATACATCACATGATTCAGGAAAATTAACAGCGAATTCGCAAACTTCCTGTTTTTATTTCGACATAGTTTTGGTAACCTCAACACTTTAATTCAGAAAGGTAAAGTAGCATGATATTGAATACGGACATGTTAATCGATTTGATCAAGTCTTTTTGCTAGTGAACATCAAGCTGTTCGTTTAGTGAACATAACATTGCATTTTGATGAGGTTGTACATTCTACTAACACTAGTAAGGCGGTGATTGCGTGTCTTACTCGAGCGCCTGCTTCGCGTGCTCGCCGATGTAAAGCACCTAGAGATGGCAATCTCCTCACTGTAGCATAATAACACGTTTACGAGATAATCCACTACCTTATTATACATGAAACTATTGTATCGCCATTAACGGCTATATCGAGCAGTAAACGTGTGTCGTAATATCGATGTACACACGCCTGCCGATGCCGTTACATTAAATTCTATTTGCTAACACAAGCGCAACCGGAAAGATATCGACAACAAAGAAAGTGACTGGTGCTGCATTCTTTATGATCGTATTCCGTGCATTAATCACATGCACTTGGAATCCGAACGCACTCGGTGCTGTTGTACTAAAACAACAATGAAATAATTACAAAGTAAGTGCTTCATTAATATGCTAGGCGCGTCGTTAATTTAACATCGTAGATGTAATAGATGTTCACAAGGTCTGGAGAATTAGCTGCCTCGTGCAAAGTACTGCTAAAGCCCTTTGTAGGTGACGTTAGGCTCATGGAGTCACAGTACAGGTACATGATAAGACAAAATGTAGATCGATGGCGGCCCCACGGTGCACCGGATTTAATTACCGGTCTGGGGGCAGCTCGCTCGCTCCGGAGCCCCACGGCCGCGGTCGCAACTGTTGCACAGATTCGCGACAGATCAATACAACACACGCCCAAACGCCTATACACTGCCTTCACTGTCTGATTTCAATACGTATTACGTGATGAGCCGTGCCAAAACTGCCAATATGTTAAATATTGATAGTTCATAGACTGTTTACGATGTTAATAACGTGGCACACGCGTCTCCTGCTGCAGCACTGTACACGTGTACGCTGTTACTTGGTACAGTGTACATGGCCTGTCTGTATACTTTATGATGCATATGTGCCGACGAATATCGCGGGGATGTCGTCCAAGTTTTCACGATGACGTCACGGCATGATTCACCGCCGCCGCCGCAGTAAACAGACGATCGCGATGATTAATATTATGATCTGTGTACGCTTCGGTAACGTGACGGTCTTCTGTGAATACATGAATCAATAATATTGTTTTCACTCCACTTGGGAAAACTACCAATACGATTACTTCATCGGCACATCGGCAATGTGGGATTCTAGTTCAGTCACACGATTGTATAATGTTGGACTAGAAACGATAGTAGGTATATGCTTTTTTGATCATTTATGCAAATATTCAAGACACAACAGAAACTAAAACCCACTATCATCAAAAAGTGTTGTCTCATGCCAAATAGTGTGTTACGGAGAGCAACTGTTTACTAGTACTTAGATAATAAAAACTAACTGCTCTCAATACACAGTACATAAATGTAGACAAGTAAACAAGATACGTAAGCGCTGTAGCCAAAAGCCGATAGGAGCACAATGCAATTGGGCCACCTGGAGCCTTTCCAAGCGGCAGGCGAGTGCGCTAGTGAGCGAAGCCAGTAAGTGGAGCGAGTGCGCAGATACCGCGCGATCGCCGCGCGCCGGCCAACCAGCCAACACACCTTCACTCTCGGATGAAAATGATAACGTGATAACGGTGTGATAAACATACTATCCTACAAAAGTATGGATTACATACTTGTTAAATCGGGAATTGATTTCTAATCAGTTCAATATTTCTTGGATTCCACTATTTCTTGGCGGGATATTGTGTATCATTGTGGTCAGTTACATGTGACCGGTAACATAATATGTAGTCATTTATGTATGCTCTTCATAAATTTAATTAAAGTGACTCCCTTTTAAAATTATTTTGGCCCTGAAGGGTGACACTTGACTTTGGCAAAAGACAGTATTTCTTTTGTGAAAGTGACTCGTTTTACTGCAGATTGTATTGCGAGACATGGTGAAGAGCCAACAAGTGACACATTTAGTTTGTAAGAAAACAGGCGAGACCTTTAGTTTAGCCTTTTATTGTATAATGGCCGTGTGGTGACTGGGTGCTCGAAGTAGGGCAGTGTGGCGCGTCACTCTATATAAGAGAACCTACCACATACCTACATGCACGCTGACCTCATAAGCACACACTGTTTTATTAGCTGAAACTCAAACGGAAAATAAAATCATGTAGGTACTTAGTCCCAAAATATATTATAAATTGTATTAATTACTTTTTGTTTTGATATAATCTTCTACCAAGAACATGTTTCTTGAATGTGTTATTTAAAAGGCATAAAATAAGATTACCTACACCACAATCATATCACGGAATCAAATAAAAATATAATAAAACATTGTTATCAAATTGAATACTTGGTAAAAGGATATGGGCTATAATTTTAAAATTGAGAGAATGAGTTGACAAACTATAATAACCCAGAGTGTTTCACTCACTTTCAGTGTTCAATATACTGCACATGAGCGCCAAGGCCGACGATTCGCGATGTCCACCCCCGGCTTGTCCACCATTGAGGTACAAGCCGAAGAATCATCGGTCAAGGCAGGCCAGTCATGCATGGGTCAGGCCACGCGGCACAGACCCACCGAGCGCCTGGTATAGCCCATACATCTCGTAGCAATGTTATGAAATTGTCGCCGTGCCTTACAGCGGACTAGATAGTCTGTAATACATGAGATTCAGAGTTCAGGGACGGGACCGCCATCGCCAGCACTACAGCTTTTAACGACTAGCGTCATTCACTGATTCTGTTTGTTTCTATTTCTTCAAAGGTTAAATAATAGAAATTGGAATAAACATAATAACTAATGGCAAAATGCTTGTCTCTTATAACGACAGGTCCTGTAAGGAAACTGTTTTGAAAACTGGTTGTAAAAGTATAACAACATCAACAGCTCTGGGGACTTCAAATGGCCGTTTTACCAGAATCATAATACGATCATAATATGGATTGCGTTACAATTCGTAAAAAATATTAGCTTCATCTGTAAAGCCGCACTCCGCAGTTGCCCACAATGAGTCAATTCAATAAATGCTATCAAGATTCATTGAGTTTATTGCTCATCAATTCATCATCAAACATGTTGTATTGCTGCCATTTATTCGTTCAATAAACCCGATCATATTATATTCGAGTGTCACAACAATAACCGTAATGTGGTTGTACAGTGTTTGGGATCCCTCAAAGCTGGTCATTTATTAAAAATTTGGTAATTTATCTTTCATTGAGGAGGGCCTTACAGTGCGCATGGTTGAGTTCCCATTGAAACTAAGCGAAAATAAGTGTTCCTTATCATACACTTTTGTCGTTGGCAGACAAATACAGCATACTCAGACGTACCTAATTAATGAATAACTGCCAACATTGGGTTAACGGAAAATTGAACATATTTGAACTATCCTTAACAAGCAGGTAAAACAATGTGTTTTTGTTAGGCTGTTTATTTTCTAGTTTTTTCTTTCAAAAGTCAATTAAATTTTAAGAAAAGGATCGAGTGACAGCTTTCAAAGAAAACTTTAAAAACGTCGTTTCGTTGGCCCCACTACCCTGTCATGCCACACTACCTTGAAATCAAGATTCTTAAGAAAAATGAAGGAATGAAATAAACCTTAATGATGTCAGAGGGAATTTAAAGACATTCCGATCCATACAGTACGACAGCGCCCAGCGCTAGATACGAGATAACGAGACGCTGCGTCAGTTGAAATCAATGCCTTGGAGATTATTAAAAGTATTAGAAAAGACCCATTTACATTTAGGTTTTACAGGCGCGTTACCTTAAAAAGGTGCAGGCAAACTTAATTTATATTAAATAACAAATCGGAAACTGTGTCACAGTGAGAAGCCACGAAAAGCTATTTACAGCGCCTGCCACCACTATACACATTGCCTATTTCCAGAAATAAACTATACAAACACGATATCCCTACTGTACGGATTCGCCGCAAAATTTATCATTCCGAGAGCGAAGAAACTGAAAATTAATCCTTCAGAAAAATCACTAGGAAGACCTGTGAAATAAAATTGATTTGTATTGCTGATATAGCTATCTAATATCAAATCCAATTAAACAGCAATTCAAGTAATACGATAACAACGATTAGGTGCGATTAATTCAAAGACTCGTATCATTGAAGCGACTTTTGAAGTACTGATTTATTTATATCTTTAATGTCATATATGAAAACAGACGATATCGGAGTTGGCACTTGTGTCGCTCGCATATCGGTCAACAGACAAACAAACGAGCGAGAGTGCCCGTGCGCAAGGTCGTGGAGCCCACGGCCGCGCGGCCGCCACCGGGCCCCGACCGGTCGCGGCCGCTCCCACGCGGCTTCTCGGTTCTCACTCTGATAACACACAATGCCGGTCAACTACAGAAATTAAATGGCTATTTCGTTAACCATCTTGATTAAGGGGAAGCGCCGGGGTAGCCCGTGAAATTCAAACATGATTGAGTACACACGGCGGCATATCACCGCATGCTCTTCTCTTACCACTTGTTGCCGGTAGCAATGTTGAACAACGAACCTAAAGTAATTGCCTTAAGTTTTACGGGTTCCGAAGCATTATGCAATCGAACACACATGTTACGAAATTAATAATGTTACAATTTGAACTATTTGTGAAACTAGTTACTGCAGTTTGTCGTGCTTTCATGTTTGCAGCTGTAGAGATGTTTGTATTAAAGGCTTGCTTAAGGACATAATATATAAATGCAATGAAATATCATCTCTAGAATGGCATTTTGATCACTTAGAAACAAATCAGCATATTAATCGGTTGTAAATCGATTTTGATTGCAATTTGACGAAACGATTCATCTGCTGATTTTGTCTCGTTCTCTAGAAACTTTGCTGAGCCAAGAATCGATTTCGACACTAGGCAGCGCAGTATAAAACAGGTATTGATGTTGTAGTAGTCAACGTGTCAGAGATAACGTCATGAAACCGGTGCTGGACCCGTTGGAGACGCACAACGGCACAACATTAAGGCATTGCAACAGCCAAGACGAATCAAGAACACTTACATTCGATGAGGATTCCATTTTGTAAATAAAACAAGTTCTGATAACGGTTCAATTAGGTTTACAAATACAAATCAATGGACGTCTAAACTTAAGACATAATTACTAGTCTGTCGACTGCTAATCGCTAATTATGTAGTAACTAATGACACGCTGATCCCTTGTAAATGACTAGCTTCAACATTTAAATGCAGATTAGTATAATTGAAACAGAATTGAAACAGGTTTATGCATAGAAATCGTTGTTTAACAAGTGTGGTTAAGAGTCAACACAGCGTTTCTATTTTGGTATTATAATAAGAAAACTTAGATGGTTTGACATTCACGGTTGAAGTTATGGCTAAACTACACGAATGTCTAACAGGTAGATACCACACAATAGACTCGTGTAGTCCTAAATACCATGTTGTTGAAGACAGAAATGATGACAGCGAAATGATGAAGACGGACGACGCCGACGAAGACAAAGGACGGTCGTTTACCGAGTCGCTGAACGAATGCAACGCCAAGTCTAAATATATCGACTGACAGAATTAAGGCACAGACGACAATCAAGCAGCCGACGACATAAGTTCACAACGTAGCTCGTAGGTACCATAGTCACAGTCACTGGGAGCTCGAGAACAGGAACCCCTTATTGAAGACCCGTTATCTTGTAGGGATTTTTATAGCAGAACAGTTGAAAAGTTGAACAGTCAACTAAGTATTAAATGTCAATACGGCCGCTGATGGTTGTTACTTTTGTATAGTTAATAGAAAGCAGTGCATTACAGTAGTAATCTCTTATTCAGTAGCAAACGGCAATGTGATGCGAAGGAATGGAATGCAGAGCTTGTCAGTGACAAGATAAGATTAAGTATGATTGCGGCTAAGAAAACAGGCAGACCAGAGAAAGGATGTATTGATTGTGGGAGACAAGACATCGTAATGATCGGGAAGATAACGAAGTATGGAAGAAAAAGAAGAACTGCGACGATAAATGGGAAAAAGTAGGACGATGACTTGTATATAAAGAATTAATATTATGCATCGTTTAGCTCAGGATGGTATTTTGTTGGTGGCATGGTAGATCTAGTCTGTGTACAAGAAGACTGTTTAAATGAAACACATTCTCATTATTACATTACTCATTAGTAATGTAACAATGAGAATGTGTTTTATTTCACCCGTCGCCGTGTTTTCTTTCGCCCGTTACTTGTTCTCTGTATGTTTGCGTGCAAATAGTTTCAGAGTACGTTTAGAAGTTAATTATCGCCGTGTTCAGCTGTTGTTGCTGAATTATGTACTGCCACAAACAGCAGTAGCACTGTAGCCTTGAGGCGCACCTTACATAAACAACTTTGCTTATTCACCGAAGACGAACCGCTCGTGTATTTTCGTTTTCATTAGAAGAAGTACGTATACCATAATTATCATTTACGGACATCCACCAACATAAACGTACCTTCAATTACAGGATTTGATTCCTTGAAATATTTACGCCCAAAAATATTGCAATAGAGTTAAAATTACAGTACGATACTGCAGGATACTAGAATTATCTGTCACAAGAAAAACTAACCTATCCGAGTCGGGGTGCAAAAAATTCGACCTCGCTACGCTCATGTTTGTCCTCTTGCATTATATCCTACAGGGCCCCATTATTCTCCGTGCCCAGGGCCCCCAATTGGTTAAAGACGGCCCTGCACATAGGAATGATAAATTATGTCATTCTTCTTGGTATTGGTTAAACAAATATCCTGCGATCCTTATTTGTTACTAGCTGTTACCGACGACCTTCGTCCGGGTGAAATTAATATAAAAATATAACTTCCCATATTTGAATCCGATTTTGTTCACAATTTCATGGGTTTTGTTTTTTTGATTTGACTACATGATAGCATGTCTAGTGATGTTCTGAAATGATTCGCCGTACTTCTGTACAATCACTACGCTTTCATTGCTATCTAATCAGAAGTTAAACTCTCGTAAAGCCTAATGTTATCGTACGGATGAAATACCAACATGTCAATATTTACATAGTGACCGCTTGTAATGGCGGTGCTCATTGTTATTGTTATTATTAGGCGTAGACATTAATAACAGAGTGTACATGAGTGTTGTTCATAAAGCACTATTCATCAATCCAGCAGGTGTATAGCTCACCGAACGATTATACTTACTAATCTTACTATATACCTGGTTTTTTTGATATCCCATAACTCTAGGGTATGATTGAGACCATATCAAAGAATTAACTGGCATATGAATTATGTTTCAATCATCCTTTTATTTTATTTTTCATACAAAATAATTCGGCAAAGTTTTTAGATTATTACCGTAAAACACCCTTACGTGAAATATGACAACGTCGCATTTTCTTAGCTTTAAATACCAGTTAGTCCCCAACCGTTCCCGAAAGGGAACAGAACATTGTTATTTAATTGTGTCTGTAATTGCGGGTAACTACAGGGTAAGAATGATTGGTTTGAATTAAAATGAATTACTTGTATTTACGAACTTAGATACATATTTTATAGTTATGATTGATGATATATCTCCGAAACTATGCATTTTTGGACTAGGTAGTCCAAAAATGCATAGTTTCCTATTATAGGAGTTTTAGTATTATTTTTACCTACAGAATAGTAGTCAGTTATGGGATATCAAAAAAAAACAGGTTGTATAATAACGCTTTCAGGATGTTACGATCCTGAGAGCTGTGGCGGAGAGCTATACTCCTAATATTAGTCATTTTGTGCGGAGGTTCATTGATACCTAGTTAGTAAACATGTTTTCCTGCCTGGGCTTCCTTTATTGTAATAATACTATTTTGATAACAATGACAAACTAACACTAGAATATGAGCTGTATGTTATTCTAACAACATTTGGATCACTGTTATCCGAACTAAATTATTTTTATTTTTTTTAATTTAATATTCTACATGGCAAAAAACCAAGGCATATCATGTCGATATTACGAGATTATAGTAGTGTAAGTAAGTATGCTTAATAAGCGGCTGCGAACCGAAAACTTCAGGTTGTCATCGAGTTACATTAATTGATACTTGTTAGATATTTGAACATCGAGGTTGTTCTTGTTTTATCTACTCTGATCTTTGATATCGTTGGTTGCTAGATAGTTATGTACGCTCTAGGTCTAGAGACATGGATATTATTACAGCCATAACATAAGATATTCGGCCTGTAATGTTCCCATTGCTGGGCCACAGGCCTCCTCTCTGAGAAAAGTAGTGGGCTTTATTAATCCTCCACGTGGGCCCAGTGCAGGTTGGTGCATGTCTTCCAATTTCTGGTTCTAAGACACGACGGCTGTTCCTCACAATGCTTTACTTCGCCGATTTGAGAGCAGTGGTGTGCACCAGCAGCAGTTGTCGGATAACAACCACTGCTCTTAATACTACTAACACAAAAATACAGTAGGTACCCGTTACCCCTGGCTGATCACTGTTGTCCAGCATCTACTGCTATGAGCTTGTGGTATATACTGACCTCGTCGAAGTTGTCGACCATGAAGCAGATGTGCGGGTAGGTCATTTCCTCGCCCTCGCCCTTTGTGTCCATCTTGCGCCGGCTGGGCGACGCGTACACCTGCGCACATACCACATTACATCACCAATCTAAAACAACAAATCATTTATACTTTGTAAATTTTTCCATCATTAATAATTGTTATGTGCAAATTTTGTTTGGTTATCAAGATGATAAAAAAGGGTAAACAACTAAACATCAAGTCAAGACCAGAGTCAAGAGTTTGAGAAAGAAAGCACGCAGACATGCAAATCAAGATCGTGAAAAATGTTTCACCGCTGCAACATCAAATGGGCTATGCTGTGCGTAGTGTGCCTACTGCCTGCCCTCCAAGTGCAAATGTCCGGTATATAGCCTATTCTACGGTATTATGTAGCTACCTAGATACTATTTATTTGACGGTAAAATATTCTACAACAACCACTAACCGCATTTGGATATCTGTCGACCGCAGTTGGCAAATCCCGAGGAATTCACAATTATTATATTTATATTGTAGAGCTAATTACAGTAATTTATATATTTACAACGCCTATAAGTATAGCTGTTATTTATAGTAATGATGTACTTTTCTCTAATGGCATATCTGCCATAGTGATCCCTGTGAAAGAAACATAGGTACGACGACGGTAAGGTCCAATCAGGATGTGCAAAAAATTACAGACTTCCAAATATAACACTAAAAAGTCTAAAATAAATTTACTTTCGGAAGTCAGTGTCTTTGTTTCTTTCATTAACTTTTTTGCCACTCAAATTCTTGTCATGAATTAATTTTTACGGGTCGAGTTGATAACCTAATGTTTTCGAAGTCTGTTAAAAACCAAAAAAAAATCTCAAGACTGTATAGTTGTAAACGATAGCACGGATACCTACTAATATTACAACACGTTTATCGAACAATAAAAATTAAAAAGCAAAATTTCATAATTTCGAACTGATTCTCACTTTCATTAATTTTCACTTTCAGAATAAGTATGTCAATATTTTTGATATAGGCAGTAAGTAGGTACCTATTATGTGTCTTTACATTCGATAGATTCATGAACCAGAAACTAGACCGTCTGAATTATATCGCCGAATGAAAAAAGAAACGTTTCTTTTTTAGCTAACGCTGAGTGTGGTAGGTGGCTGCCAGCGATCGTAGATGCGGTACATGCAAATACTTACTGGAGCTTTTTTTATTCGCTTGGTATGCGCGACTGCTTGGCAAAGGCCTCCCCATATGATCGAACTAGCAACTATTAACTTAAGTCTAGATAATACCGATGCGATGGTTGAAGCAGTCAGCTGGGGTATCTGCTAAATTAGCAACTCTATTTGTCATGGTTCAAACTTCGTTTGAAATACTGTTAGAATAAACTTCTAATCAGCTTGCACTACAAAGTGGTTGTTACGTCGGTTACTGCGGACCGAATAGTGCGAAATGAGTGGTTTTTATTTAATTGTAGCATAATAAATCATCAGATCAAAATACCAATTGTACATGGGAAGAAAAAAGTGACAAATATTTGTGTGAAAAAAATATGCTAAAACTTAAAGCCGTTTAGGAGTAGTTACGAAATTTCAAAGAAAAAATGATTCACTTTGAATATTTTTTTCATATAGTAATAATAAAGTTAGAATTATTTCAATTGTACCAATTAAAGTTTAGAGTCTAATAAGCATCATATATTTTTTTGCACGTTTATATTCACTCATCAAGGAGGAGTTACATGGAGAAAACCTCTCGTTAGCAGATACCACCCCCTTATAGGGGTTGAATAGAGGCGGTTCGGGTATTGCCCATAGGATATCCCTTTAGGTAAACGGCTTGTTAGAGAAATTTAAACATAAGAAAGAAATGTGTTAGTGTTAGTTAGTAGCCCTAATCGCCCACATCCACACGCTCTGGGGTGTCATTCCACTGGCGTCCCATTGAAACCAGTTTTGGTGACAAACCATCTACGGAGGGTCACCCATAGCACACTAATCAGCATAACAACAGCTAGAGAATTCAAAGAAATAAAGGCTTTACTTTAAGTAACACCACACCAGTTAAGACAGGGACGACGTTTTTATATCACAATAGTTAATATTACGACATCAAACAAACAATAGTGACATGAAACGATGAAATTGCAGATACTACGAGGACTATCAAAACATGTACCTAGCTAACAATCCAAATGATAGTCTTTCGCAGTGACGAAGTGATTTTGTGTAATCTGCTCGACCTTGCAGCAGTCACGTCACCGACTTGTTCCGAGCTGTCTATTCACTTTATTTCCCACCTTAGGGCCTGTGAACCGTTTACAAAGGATCCCACGCCCCCGGCGGGCTCAGTGTCGCCGGGATCCACTCGTCCACTCGTCCAGGTAGAACACATTGACCCAAATCCGGCCACAAACGTACGTTGCACGATTCTGCCTACAAAACGATTGTACACAAATGTTTACAAAGGCCTGTAGGTATTACCCACCTGCACATAGCTACGTAGTCGACGTTGACCCCGTAGGTAATTACTGATAATTTCTTCTACGAATTAACTTCAATAGCTCTTACGTCATTAGTGTAGCTTTAATAGTCACTTCATTGACCTACAAGTTAATACTGTTCTTATCCTTTCTTTAAAGGAATTCGACCAGGCAAGGTCATCCCGACCCAGAAGCATGACATGAATTTCTCTTCTGTAAAACGATTCGGGTTGTCATGGAAAGTACTAGAGAAATAACTCTCTAAAACTCATGGTCATACACATAGGGGAATTAGATTTTACGAACGATAAAAAACATTGCCGCGATGCGCGATGCAACAAAAAAACATCGCCCCACATCGTACCTACTGTGACCCTTGTCTGTCACCTGACACTAATCGGAAGCCCGCAGCAGCTGTCAATAAAGTTTCATAAAAATACGAAATACTAATGCAATAACTGCCTTTAATATAGAAGCATTATCCGCTCAATTATATCCCGTGAGATATAAAGCGACATCAGTTAAAATTAGAAACGTCGATAGCCCCGGGTTAAGGGCATCACACGCCTCAATCAAACTCGTCCGCAGCCGGTTTACGAACCCACTCCTTACTCGTACATTCCTAACGGCTGAGAACCGAACCTATTGCGACACCTTCGACTTCCCATGAACTAACAACTGTACCGGCGAACGAAGTGGGCTCACAGAATAGAGAATGCCATACGAGCGAGAACTACCATTTCAGTAATGATACAACATCGCTTATAATTACAACCAACGGGTTTGATGACGTTTAGGTATTATTGTTGTCCATCATTAAACAAGTCCTAAAATAAGATCTGAGTAATTCCAAGTATTGAAGCTGTGCAAAAAAGGTCACTGTTCTAAAGAAATGGGACTTAAAAAATCGGAACTCCGTAAACCTTACCGTCTAGAATCCATCATTCTGAATCAATGTAGTCGGATCAAATGCGATGGTTAATATTTCATTGAGTATAGTCGGCGGCGCGGCGGGCGCTATGGCCGCCTGGCCGGCTTGTTTGCGGCGCGCGGCGGAGCGGCGTCGGCCCGGTGCACCCGCACCGGCGCGGTGTGGGGACTGGAACGTCTCGCTGTGACGTCATCGCCGCGCGTAATTGCTTCCATTGAGCCGAGCGCGCGCGAACCCACCCGACGGCACCCGAGCGCCGGCGGACCGAAGCCAACCAGTGCTACATCTTTTCTAGTACGCGATCGCCACTGTTCACGCACGCTCGCAGGCAGCGGCGACACTCGCCGTGGAATAAAATAATATTTTGTGTTATTATCCCGTCCGAGGCCTTCGCACAGTGTAGTGAGTGAACATCTATGTGAATGCAAGTTCGTATAGCGGGCGAAGCTCGAACGTCCTATTGTGAGTGCCATTCCGTTACCCGTGCAGTGTAGTGTCTATGCATATCGTTTTCCATTTCGACCTCGTTTACGTGCCTGTGATTTTACTGGATGCGAGGCTGGCTTTCCGGGTTTCTATCCCGGAATCTGGCGCATATCAGGACCGGGACATCCAATCGATGAGTCCCCGCGTTCCCGCTGGATGACGGCTCGCACACTGTTCGGGTAAGTCGGAATAAAGCGGGAGACGGCCCCTATTAACGAGCTTTCTATACGCGTACCGAAAACAACTCCGGAACAACTAGGCAAAGAGAAATCTGACGTCGGGGGCGATCTATAAATTGTCTCGTGTAATAGTAAATTGCAATCTGGTAGGCCGCGCGATTCTCGAGCCGAGGGGCGGACCGTCGGGGCTCTGCCGCGCGCCGCTGCCGAGCACAACAAACAGCGGCGACTAATTATCATCATCTGACAATACGCGAGGAGGGGCGCCGCTGCCGGCTCGGCGCGCCGCTCACCGCGCTCCGACTCGCGCAATCGTAACCCTCGGTCTTTGAACCGTCGGCTGCCGGAGCTATTCTGTTTACGATGTATCTTCTAGAAACAATCATATTTACACAACAACGATGCACAACGACTTTGCGTCTCATTCATCCCAGATAATAGTTAGGTTAGCATCGGCGCTGCAAACATGACACCAAACCCATAGAGATAATAACGACGTAGATAAATGTTGTACTATATTTAAATTTAAAGCAACTATGGTTAGATGATAAGAAATTTAGGAAGGAAAAATTAAGCAAACATTGTATAGAGACTGCCACACAGTTTAAATGGCTACGGAAGAATTATCTTGTTTCATGACCACCGGAAAAACCTTAACCGGAAAAGTTGATAACGAATGGAATTTGAAAAAGAATGGAACGAACTAACACGCGTTTTCTCTACATTCCAGGTTCGATCCAGCCGAATGGTGATTGGATGACGATCTCCTCGCGCTCACCAGACAAGGAGCCCTCGCCGCCAAAGCAGATAAACTTCGCGGAACCGCTGGTCGAGTCGGTGCGAGTGTACCTCGCCAATGAGCTGCCGCACAAGCAGCTAGCGCTGGTGCCGCGCGCGCCCTCGCCGCCGCCCTCCCCGTCCCCTCCCGCCACGCCGCCACTCTGCGATGCCGACATAGCGGCGCACACCGCGCACGACGAGATCAAAGGGATCAACTTCGAGGCGCGCCTCAAACGGAATGACCTAAACAACAACGCTGCGCGAGAACAGAGCGACCGGCGACTCAACGGGGCCATGCCCAGCCAGGCCGAGCTCATGCAGCGACAGCCGCTGCTGGCGCGCACCGCCAAGACGGACGCGCCGCAGCCCACCACGGACGAGTCCGACCCCGACCAGGAGCACTCGCCGCAGCGCACGCACGCCGGCGACTTCATCGTGGAGATCCCGCCCGGCGCCGTGCGCGAGGAGAGATACCCAAAAGAAATATGGAAAACTATTATATCATTCTTCTTCCTGTTCATGTGCGTGTGCGTAAACATGATGTCGCTGTCATTGGTACACGAGCGACTGCCCGACAGAAACACGACGCCGCCGCTCAACGACATAATACTAGACAACGTCGGCGCGCGAGACTGGGGACTCGCCGTGTCCGAGTACCTCATCATGATATCGACGACGGTCGCCATGCTGGTGGTCGTGTTCCACAAGCACCGGTTTATCGTGGCGCGGCGCTTGTTCTTCATCATCGGCCTGCTGTACCTGTACCGATCGGTCACCATGTTCGTGACCGTGCTGCCGGTGTCCAGCACCACGTACTACTGCAGTCCCAAGAGTAACAACACGACGCCGCTACTAGTCATCAAGAGAATGTTCTACTTAATATCCGGCTTCGGATTGTCGATAAACGGCAAGCACACGTACTGCGGTGACTACATATACTCGGGCCACACAATGGTCCTGGTGCTGAGCTACCTCATCGTAGCGGAGTACTCGCCGAAGAAGCTGTGGCCGATGCACTGGGCCATGTGGGGCTCGGCGCTGCTGGGCGTGTCGTTCGTGCTGCTGGCGCACGGCCACTACACGGTGGACGTGGTGATCGCGTACTATGTGACGACGCGCCTGTTCTGGACGTTCCACTCGCTGCTGGTGACGCCGCACCGCAGCGGCAACGGCTACAACCACTACATGATCCAGCGCGAGTGGTGGTACGGGCTGTTCACGTACCTGGAGCGCAACGTGCGCGGGCCGGTGCCGCGCCGCTACGACTGGCCGCTGCCGTGGCCGCGCACCAAGCTCTTCAGTCGGCTCAGCTAGTGACGCGCGCGCGCGACGCTGCCGCCGCCAGAACGCGTATGACGCTCACCTTTTGCGAGTGCCGCTTGAGGACCTGTAGCTCCTTGGGGCTGGTCCGCGTGCAGATGGCCAGCGTTAGCGTGTAGTCGAACTGATGCACGATCAGATTAAGGTAGACCGTCTCCTCCCAGTCGATCTCCGGGTCTCCGATGGGCAGCTTCTTGGAGTCCTTGCGGAACACCTCGACGTCGGTCTGCGAACAGGCCCGGAGCCAGAGCGGTCAGTGTCGCGCGCCCTCGCGCCTGCACTATGTGCTTAGAACGATCGCGTGAACCAAGTGAACTTTAGGTGCGTGGCGACCGCTGCGTTTCAAATGTGATAATTCGCCAAGTGAGCATAATATTTTTGTTTCCTCACAACTATCGCAAACTGTTATATGTACCTATAGGAAGTGACAACCTCGTATGCTTTTATTGTTGAACACATATAGAATATAATATTGTAAGATTTGATTTAATTCTTTACTTGACAAAGAACAATAATCATCAATTGTGTTGTACTGTCAACTGTTGATAGAATTTTTTGTTTTATTCATTGTAAAGTTTAATAAGTGGTTATAAAAATCTACTGTGATCAATGTATAGTTGGAGACGAACGATCGCACGCACGTGCCACCGAGTGTGGCACTCGTGTATATGTTCATGTAGTTGTTGTACCAGCAGCCTAGGTACTAAGAAATAGTATTTTTATATTGTTTAAAATAAAGTAGATAAGGCTCAAATGGGATTGGGCAGGTCATGTGAGCTGCATGTAACGACCGCCGGGCAAAGGTCTCGACACGATGGGTGCCTGAGGATGGATGGAGGCCGGCCTACAAAGATGTGGCGAAATGATCTAAACGCGCATCACGAAGGCTGGGAGTCCTTTGCCCAGCAAGAAAAAGAAAAAGTACATAGGTACTTACTTAACTGTTGTAAATTAAATGGATAATTTTTGTATTATAAAATAAAATAAAATATTTTCTATTCTAGTATTCTAAATAGAACAGTCTAAAATTTGTAACATTCGTCAAAAATGGTGCTAAATTAGGAATCAAATGAAATCGAGCAACTACACTACCAGCGGCACCGACATTCACTCAGAACAACATTCCACCCTCACAAACAAACCATGTATTTGATAGTTATATGGTTTCGCTCTCAGATCTACAGTGATACACTACACTAATAGCTTTTAAATATCGCACATATATCTATTACATAGATTTACTTAATTAAAATATTTAAAAATCCCGTGTATCAGTGGTCACAAACACAATCACAAGCGACATGTTCACATAACGACACAAATCGGTTTAACCGCAGCAGTGGTAACTGTTGCATGCTCAACTTCATACTTAATCCTTGTGCAAGTCCACTTGTGTTTCTCTTTAGACATGCTCCTCATTGTGCAACCACTTCTGCTACACACAGTGAAAATCACTACAATACTCAAACACTTCTAATATTCAATTTGGGTTCACTAAACAACTTTGGGGGCTTGTGAAAATTCACATGAAAGTGTAAACTGACGCGTAGCTGATAATAAATCACTTGATTCAAGTTGATTCCCATCCGATAAGTTATCGTAACCAGATGATGATAAAAAGAATGAAAATTTTGGTATGTAGTGCCATCATAACATAAACAGTAGATAGTGGATAAATATTATATGACTGCTGGCAATGTCGCAGTGATTGTTGTAGTGACGACACAGCGAAAGTGAACACACTGTCAGGTGTCGCGTTGTCAGTCGCGAACTCGAGATCACAACAGAAGCTCAGCTGCTCGAGTGAACACTTACCTCGTACTTGGGCAGGTAGCGCGAAGAGCCCTTCACGTGGCGCTTCCTCACGAAGAACAGCAGGTCGTCGCAGTCGATCGACTGCTCCTCTTGGAACAGAAAGTGGCGCACAAACAGATCTGTCCAATACGTCGTTCCTTGAAGAACTACGAAACCACAATCTGAAACATAGTTGACACTCTAATTATGTTGCACAAATATGTTTTATGTACAAAGAGATGTTTTATGAGAGTGTTTAGTAGAGACGAGTGAAAGTGACGCGACTGCCGCTACTGACTTCTGTAATGTCCACTCGTGTAAATTGCAAAGTGCCTTCAAAATGTTATTGTACATCCACCACATTTACTAATTGCGACAACTTCAATAGTTTTTTCATAATTATGACTGTGAAACTATTTGCTTTTTAAGAGAAACAGTCGCCATCTTAATCCAGTCGATATGTCGAAAAAAGGTGAGGTACATATCTGGAAAGTAAGTTGAAGTTAATGGAACTTTAAGGTTGTTTGGGGGGTACACCTGGAACTCTGGAAGACCTTCCTAATCGGGTACACAAAATGTGCTTCGTTTAAGAGATAAAAGCGAAAAACTGAAAAATGGTAGTACGGGTAATCGAAGTCGAAAACTTAGGATAGTCTTCCTAGTGTCCCAACAACCTGTTAAAGTTCCAATTTCGGAATACTTTCTAGGTAAAAGTACATAACTGCTAGACTATCTGCATTAATTTTATGGTCTCATCATTTTTTAACAAATTTCGTGACGGATAAGTAAATACCTAGAATTAGAAGAACAATTAAACATAATGTACTTGAAGAAGACGCGTACCTACGAACAATTATGTGGAAAATAAGAAAACTTGTGAGTTGTAATGAATACCAAGTAGGTATATTGATACTTGATAAGCTAAGCTCTACTCAAAAGCATTCCTGGGACACAACAAATCATCCATGACGATAAAACTCATTCGGTTCCTTAGATAGGTGTGATCAAGTTTACAAGTGTTTAATAACAAAAAGTTGTTACAATAATTATGGTTAATTTCGATATAATGTAAAATAAATGATCGTAGACACCTGTGTTACACCCAACTTGTGACAAATAGATGGCGCCACGCGTGCCTCACGTGTTATGGTGAATCTCTTCATCGTCAGCTGTATATTATTCTGCTTCTGTGTGCACATTGCATTCGTGTAAATTATTATCTATGTATAACTATCTTTACATACAAATAAAATTTAAGTGTCTGTTTGTAATTTCAAATTAACAACATTTTACTGAATGCATAATTATATGAATGTATAGTTGTGTGGTGTACCACACAACTATATTTTGTATATATAGAGATTTATTTTTATTTTTGTCTGTCTGTGCCGGCTAATCTCCGAAAAGGCTAGACCGATTTTGAATGGACTATTACTGGCAGGTAACTGATACTTTTGTTTTAGAAAAACGATCAGGGTTCCGTGCAAAAAAAAACTCTTAAAATTGTTAACAAAATCCGATTCAAATAGGTTAGTAATATTTTTATAATAATTTTACGCGGACAACAGCTAGTTTGTAATAAACTGCCCGAACAAAGCATTATTAGTTAATGCGTACTTTCTTCAGAAGTTTTGGAACTAATAGATGATATTGTACCTATATTCGTAATATGATTAGAGACCGGATTATAAGCTAATGCATATTTTAGCTATAATCCGGATATCTTGCATGTTTGGGCCTGTTTCCTTCAATTTTATCTGCTCCTAACTGGAAAAATGCAAAAAAGTGCCAAAGGTGATACCCGAAAAAAAAACGCCTAAATACACTAGTGCCCATTGATGTGAGTGGATGTAAAATTGGGTAAAACTAAATTAAGAACATTATTTTGTAGTACTTATTTCAATTTTACGTTGCATATTACGTTACGTTGCACTTTTGTTGCATATTTTGAGTATTTATGGTGCATATTTGCATGCATATATCGACGATTTTATGCTGCATATAATCCGGTCTCTACATATATTATGATGTGCTTGTTTTGTGTATATGAATTGTAAATGAAACGCCGCATTAAAACCTTTGATAGGATGCTGCGTGCATGTATTTATAAAGTTAAAAGTTGGTTACCTACGTATCCATACGATTTTATGTATTCTTTCACGAGCGAATGTAAACCACACCTACTTAATAATACAATCAAAACGAGACAATATACTCTGCCCGGCTTGTTGTAAGCTTGCACTATATTGTAATAATAACTTCAAAAATTAAAACTGAGGCTATTCAGGAGTTCAAATACATTGTTGGATGCCACATTCCGAGATTTAACGTGTTCCCTCCCTGTTTAGAATATTATTGTGAAAAATGATAAAACGGAACACGCAACTGTTTATAACTAGTTAATTAAATGTTTTTTTTTAAACCGAGACTATAATTCCTCCTACCCTGTTCATCAATTCATTCATTACCTATACCTTGATCTTACTTACTGTGTAGGAAATCATTCCAATTCGAATGTTCATAATTAACATTGAATCATTGAATACTATTTAACTTTAAAATAAAGCTACTTGGATAATCTTGGTTGCCCAATCAAGCCAAATAATTATGAAGTCAAATGACATGACTAGCACCCATCTATTAGTTACATTGCATTTCTTACCGATCAACTGTATTATAGGGATAGGTGCTTAGGTGTTTGGATTTGTTTGTGGTGTGAGGAGCTCGTGGCTAAATAATAACAGCCGCTCGGGTCGATCTTTAGGTTAAGCCGTGCTTGCCTAGGTTGGTCTGGGGATGGGTGACCGTAGACCACCCTTACATACCGGGTTTCCTCCGTGCACGGAAAGCACGTTAAGCTGTTGGTCCCGGCTGTCATTTGTAGATCTTTGACAGTCGTTACAGGTAGTCAGTGGCCCAAAAAGTCTGACAACCAGTCTTACCAAGGGGTATCGTATTACTCAGTACTAACTGGGTTGTGGAGGTCAGATAGGCAGTCGCTCCATGTAAAATACTGGTATTCAGCTGCATCCGGTTAGACTGGAAGCCGACCCCAACGTAGTTGGGAAAAGGCTAGGCAGATATGGTGAGGTGCATGTTTACATCGGGTGTAAAACACCTCTTAACGAAGCCAAAAGGCACTTGTTCTCCCCGTCATTGCGATCATTCATTTGTTAGACCATACCTGGTAATCTTGTAGTTACGGAGATATTGGGGGTCAAAGTTCCGACTTTTTGACAAGTTTTTTTTTTAATTCAAGTTTTTAATGCAAGATTTTTAAACCCCTCCACGACCCCCGTACTATTCAATCCGTCCGTCAGCACAATGTCAGGCCTCCGTCACTCCATGTACTTGCGCTATAAGTGCCTACCGCCCAGCCGAGCGGTCTCGGTCCGCCGGCGGATCAAATTCAGTGCGGTTTTCGCAAGCGAAGCGCGCGCACGCCGTTCAATTTTAATAGTGCTGTTCGTTCGTACGCGTATTACGATGCCGTGTGGTGCCTTATGTGCTGTAGATGGGTGTAAATCAAGCAAAAGAAGGGATAAACACCTAACATTTTTTGATGTCGGTGCTTTTTCGATTCGTAATTACCAGCTGTTAGCACTAACATAAAAAAAAAAAAAAAAATTATTTCTTACGGCTTAGTGCTTTATTTGAAGTCGGTTCTCTTTTTTTAAGGCTTTTTTTTTTCATTTCTAGTGAACATCTCCGAAGATCATCATCAAACTAAGAAGTATTATACTTATTTTAAAACGTTCTCCTAAATGTAACAAATCCTTTTCTGAAAACCGCATCGATATCGGTTTAGCCAAACGCGAGATTATCGCGCACAAACATACATACCTACAAACCATACAAGTCAAACTTCTCAGTTTGGCCTGTATGTCTGATCACCTCCTTTTTTTTAAGTTGGTTAAATATTTTATAAATGATAAAATTTTTAACTGCCACATAAAAGTCAGAACATATTCACAGTTCTCAATAACATAGATAAAAAGTTATGTTAATTTAATTTTATCGAAGAGGCAGCCCTGCGATTACTGTGGAATCGCGCGGTGCGAAGCAATCACTGCTGTACGCTTGAGCATTTAGGCGCATTTTAGCATACAGTGGTTGTTGACGCGAGGGAGTAGGCAATTATCGTAATAGGTATTGGAAATTTTCTACTGAGTGAAGTATCTGTTACGTAGTAACTATTCAGTAATCTGTGACAATGTTTTGAGTGCGTTACATTGAGTTCTACCACAAAACATGATTTTTCACCCCCAAAAAAGAAGTCGTTTCCCAACAATATTTTTTGCGTAAAGTTACTTAGTTTGATGATGTACAGAAAGCTTGGTTGACGGCTTCGTGATGAGGTTGTTTACAACCTGTATATTTGACTATTGCAGGGCGATTCTGGCATGTGAGAAGAAGGCAAGCGAATCATTTCGAGGGAATTAAGTATGAATGTGGATGCCATGCCGTGTGATTAGGGGAAGTAACGATGTTTGAAAGACTAAAAGAGAAGTATAGAAGGTGATGATAGAAGGGGATGATGCGCTGCGCCGACCCCAAGTTAATTGGGCGGAAAAATTAATGATTTGGGTAACTGAATGTACACAGGGAAAATTTTGCTGGAAACAGATTTGTGGTAGCTACTAGGTGGGAAGTATTATTTGTGGTAGCTACTAGGTGGGAAGTATTATTTGTGGTAGCTACTAGGTGGGAAGTATTATTTGTGGTAGCTACTAGGTGGGAAGTATTATTTGTGGTAGCTACTAGGTGGGAAGTATTATTTGTGGTAGCTACTAGGTGGGAAGTATTATTTCATCTGCAAGACTTGAATTCAATAGGTAAGTACTGTGTTTAAATGAATAAAACTGCACTTCATTAATACTGCTTAGTACAGTTCATAACAAGAACGAGTAGGTATTCATTGAATAGTACTTATAATACTACGGTACTAACTGGGTTGTGGAGGTCAGATAGGCAGTCGCTCCATGTAAAATACTGGTATTCAGCTGCATCCGGTTAGACTTGAAGCCGACCCCAACGTAGTTGGGAAAAGGCTAGGCAGATGATGAGTTATAATACTTAGAATAAGTAGTAAATAAGTAAACTATTATTATAGTAAACATTCCCTCGTTGCTCTAGTAGTCGCAGGCGCAACTGCTGAGCAAGGGTTCTTGGGTGTACTACTCGTCTGCCTGAGCCCCTTCGAGAAACACAAACTTGATGTTATTGCCATGAGTCATCGTATTCCCCTGTCCGGGCGGCGGGTTGGATCGCATTTAGGCCACGGTTGAATGACCACTGCCCACGAAACGACGAGGGGTTTGACTTGAAATACTTAGCGTGTCTTTACTCATTTTACAATATTTTACATCACTTTCACTATGCTTAGGTACGGTCGACCAAGCTATTTGGTTTACATTTTAACATGCAAATTACATTGTAAAATTTAAACCAAATAACTAGGTCGACCGTACACACAGAGTGGTGATTTACATACCCGTCGAATTACATTTCTGTCGAGCTACCACCAAACAGTGGGTTCTTTTTTCTCGTCAGGTAACACACGGTAGCTACAGTTAGAACATTGGGATTAGGGAATGCAATCCCGCATGATAATTTGCGGGACCGGACATTCGCAGTAATCGCAATCCCGCTGGATCCAGGTATTTGTAAGATCCCGCAGGGAGCTGCAAGTTTGTTTGTTTGTTTGAACGCGTTTATCTCTAGAACTTCCAGTCGGATTTGAACAATTAATATTGCATTAAATGATAGCTTAATTCTTGAGAACGTTTATATGATATTTAACATTATACGCTACCCCCTACGAGATTCCTTCTTTTAGCATAATGATCTTTTTCCTAATATACTTTGGCATAACTGTTTTGGCAAAATTTGTTTTGCAATAAAATATTTACCCTATGTAATAATACTTTGCCAAATTTTTTTTTGGCATGCAGTTTATGTTGGCAAGATGATTACATCTTGAAGGCTTATTTGTTTTGGCATAAATTGAATTCGCATGTTACTAGGCATAAGGACTATTAGCATAATAGTATTTAGGCATACAATTAATATAAATACCGGAATCAAATTTGAGTTATTATATTTTTTTATTTTGAATTAAAAATTAATGAAGTTGTGCTACAAAAGTTAGTGACAGAAACGAATCGCTGCAAAACCGACTCCACGTAGTCTTGTCTGCCCTACCCCTAGAGTGTAATCTAAGCCCGTGTTAGATAAATGTGATTATTATGTGTCTAATATTTAAAACATAAATACTTGAAATACCTATACTTAAATGTAAATATAATCTATTTTATTGTAAACTCAATTGTTAAAATTAATTAATGAAATAACAAACTTATTTTTGTACTAGTCAAACACTGATTTGACTCAACGGTCACTTGTGAATCATACTTGTTTGGTAACGGGTATAAAAGAGCGGAGTCACAGTGGAGCGGGCTCACTCGGAAAAATCTATGAGAGACTTATTTATAAGCGTCTCAAAGATTTCGCCGAAGCTAAGAGCCTCACTCCCAATGAACAGTTCGGCTTCAGGACCGAACACTCTTGTATTCAACAAACCCATCGCATCGTCGAACACCTGAGCGCTGGTTTCCAGCGTTCGTCGATGACGGGCGCGTTGTTCTTCGACATAGCGAAAGCTTTTGACAAAGTCTGGCACAACGGCTTATTATATAAGCTGTATCAACTGGGAGTGCCGGACCGTCTCGTGCTCATCTTGCGAGACTTTTTGTCGAATCGCACGTTCCGATACCGCATAGGAAAATCGCTTTCCGCTCCTCACCCTATTCGCACCGGAGTCCCCCACGGCTCCGTCATCTCCCCGCTCGCGTTCACGTTGTTCACTAGTGACATTCCCAAGAGCAAAAAGGCTCAATTAGCCCTGTTCGCGGATGACACGGCCATCTATTACACCGGTCGCTGTAAAAACGCAATCGCCAAAACCCTTCAAACCTCAGCCGACGTTTTAGGCGCTTGGTTTAGGAAATGGAGAATCGAGGTTAACCCCGATAAGAGTCAGGCCGTTCTATTTTCGAGATCGCGTACTACTGTCACTTCCCCTCTATCCCCTGGGAGAAGCAAGCCAAATACTTAGGAGTCATCCTCGACAACCATCTGACCTTCGGGCCACATATAAAAGCAGCTCGCGACCGAGCTGCTTTCGCGATGGGTAGACTCCATTACTTACTAACGGAAAAGAGCAAATTGTCTCTCAGGTGCAAATTGCGTCTCTATACCGCCGTGATCCGTCCCATCATGACTTACACTTGTATCGTGTACGCTCACGCCAAGCCTAGATATCTCCATAGGATGCAGGTCCTTCAGAACCGGTTCTTACGTAAAGTCACGGGAGCCCCCTATTACGTCCGTAATGACCGTTTACATTTAGATCTTAAAATCCCCACGTTAGCTCAGTTTATGAAGCGCCTCTCCAAACGCTTCTTCGATTCTGCCATTAAACACCGTAGCCCCTGATCGCAGCGGCCGCCCGTTACGAACCCTCGCGAATTAGTCATATCCGCCGCCCAAGGCATACTTTAGTCGATCCCGATGACGCTATTACCCTCCTCCAGGAGAGCAGGAAGGAAACTAGCACGCTTAGAAAGCATAGACGCAAACCGCCGTCATTCCGTCCTCGCCGTCGAGGCCCGTCGGGACGCCTTGATACGAACCCTCCCCTTCCCTTGCTCGTGCCAGCCCGCGTTGCTGAGCCTGTAGTCTAAAATCAGTCCCTAATTAATGACACCACTCAGATCCAGCCTGTCCCCTTGCTGTCCTCTCCCAGCGACGCCCTAAGCCGAGGCCCGTACCCCGCAGGGGGTGCCCTTAGCGTGTAGTCGTTTAGTTTGTAAGTTTTTATGCCCTGGCTAGAGGCCTTACACTTAAGGCACCCACAGGATTGTCCGGTTAAGCAGACGACAACCTCTCTAGGTTGAACTGCGAGAAGCCATTTCGAAAAAAAAAAAAATAGAGCGGGCTCAGGTTAAGCAGTCGACAACCTTTCTAGGTTTAACTGCGAGATGCCATTTCGAAAAAAAAAAAACGGATCGGGCTCAGTTGCTCTTCGACTTTTGAGGCGTTAACATCTAAGGTATGATAGTATTCTGATTATTGTTGATTTATTGTAATAACGACGATGATGATTGTCATAGTGATTGTGATAACCACGATGGTGATTGTGATAACGACGATGGTGATTGTGATAGTGACTGTGATAACGATGATGGTAATTGTGATAGTGATTGTGATAGTGATGGAGATTATGATAATGATGATGATTGTAATAATGAGGATTATTGTGATTAGGAAGATGATTGTTGTATTGAAGAATATTGTGATGAAATGATGATTGTGGTAGTGAAGGTGAATCACAATCATCTTCATTATTACAAAATAATGAAGATGGTTGTGATTATTATGATGAGATTACTATGATGTGATGATAATATACTTAATCATGTGATTATTATGATGTGATTATAATATAATCATGTGATTATAATATAATCATGTGATTATTATGATGTGATTATAATATAATGATGTGTTTGTTATTATGTGATTATTATGATGTGATTATAATATAATGATGTGTTTGTTATTATGTGATTATTATGATGTGATTATAATATAATGATGTGTTTGTTATGATGTGATTATTATGATGTGATTGTTATGATGTGATTATTTTGATGTGATTATAATATAATGATGTGTTTGTTATGATGTGATACTTATGATGTGATTATTATGATGAGATTGTTGCGATGTGATTATTTTGATGTGATTATAATATAATGATGTGTTTGTTATGATGTGATACTTATGATGTGATTATTATGATGAGATTGTTGCGATGTGATTATTTTGATGTGATTATAATATAATGATGTGTTTGTTATGATGTGATTATTATGATGTGATTGTTATGATGTGATTATTTTGATGTGATTATAATATTATGATGTGATTATTATGATGTGATTATTATGATGTGATTGTTATGATGTGATTATTATGATGTGATTGTTATGATGTGATTATTATGATGTGATTATTTTGATGTGATTATAATATAACGATGTGTTTGTTATGATGTGATAATTATGATGTGATTATTATGATGTGATTGTTATGATGTGATTATTTTGATGTGATTATAATATAATGATGTGTTTGTTATGATGTGATAATTATGATGTGATTATTATGATGTGATTGTTATGATGTGATTATTTTGATGTGATTATAATATAATGATGTGTTTGTTATGATGTGATAATTATGATGTGATTGTTATGATGTGATTATTATGATGTGATTATAATATAATGATGTGATTATAATATAATGGTGTGATTATAATATAATCACATGATTATAATATAATCATGTGATTATTATGATGTGATTATAATATAATGATGTGATTGTTATGATGTGATTATAATATAATGATGTGATTGTTATGATGTGATAATTATGATGTGATTGTTATGATGTGATTGTTATGATGTGATTGTTATGATGTGATTGTTATGATGTGATTGTTATGATGTGATTGTTATGATGTGATTGTTATGATGTGATTGTTATGATGTGATTGTTATGATGTGATTGTTATGATGTGATTATTATGATGTGATTATTATGATGTAATTATTATGATATGAATTATGTGATAGGCAGCGAAAGGATCCAAGAAAACCCAAAATTTCCACTATGTGAATTTAATAAAGTAATTACAATTAATTCTTAATATTAGGTGAATAGGTACTAAAAGGTTGTCCTAACGACCGATGTATGTGACGAAAGGCCCCGCGGCGAAACTGCTGCTTAGTTTTATTGGATGCATCGAGTTGGGTTGCGCAATCCCTTCACAGTAACTGAATGTATGGTGATGACGTATCTGGGAGGCACTCACAGATATAACATGTGATTATAATATAATGATGTGTGTTGTTTATTAATTATTGTTGATATACTGCTACGTAACGTTGTATTATACATATACACTACTACGGTTAGTTGTTATATGTATATTACAAGATAAATATAATGTTATTATGAAGTGAATCCTATTGTTTATGTTAATACCTAATAAGTTACGAACATTAAATATTGAAATCCATCTAGTTACATATCTACATAGTTATATACATAATATATATACTTAAATGTTAAGGGCTACCACACACCTGAGACAAAACTGTCTTGAGACAGACTATTTCATTACTAGCGCGAGCGAGAGATAAATAGTCGGTTTCGTTCGCACTAGTAGAGAAATAGTCTGTCTCAGGACAGTTTTGTCTCAAGTGTGCGGTAGCCCTAACACCCGCGTAGACGCGGAGGGGCGAGGCGGCCCGCAAGCTGAGGAGCAGGTGGTTTTAACGCTCGCCGCCGCAGCTGAGAAGGCCGCCGAAGCTGCGGTGGTGAGCGTAAAACACATCTGCGACGATAAGCTTGCGTGGGACCGCCAGAGCCCCGCAGCGCCGGAGCCGTGACAGAAACCATGCCTGCTGCATGTTGCATACTGCATGTTTGCTTGCTGCATGCTTGCTTGCATGTTGCATAACTGCTTGCTGCATGCATGGTGTATGCTTGTTTGCATGCATGGTGTATGCTTGTTTGCATGCTTCTTACAGGGAAAAAACTCACATATGATCACAATCAACCTGCTTCAGGAGATATGGTTTTTTTCTAATCGTCAAAATAAATTGGTATATCCAATTAGGGTATGTCTAACATATGCTTCTTTGTTATGCCTATAAAAATATGTTTTAATATCATTATGCGTAAATAAATTTATGCCTAAGAATGTTATGCTTAATTTTATACTTTAATCATTATTACGATAAGAGAAATTATGCTTAAAAAAAACTATGCGTAAGCTGTTATGCGTAAATAATGTTATGCGAAAATATAATTAGGAGTAACAAAAGTATGCCAAGTTATATTAGGTCTTAAAACTTTATGCAAATGGATAGGTAACCGACTAAAAAACCCACAGTCAGGCAGGTAAAACCGCAGGTGTCAAATAGTCATTACTATTCAAAGATATTGAAAAAAACATGATAAATAAAACATTAAATTGTAAAAGAAGTGATGTTTTAGAAACTTATACAAGTGTACCACAATGTTTTTACGTGCCAATACAAGGCATTTTTAATAAATATAAAGAGTTTTGTATTTCTTGCATATTCCCTATTACTAAACATCATTTACTAAAAAGTCAAAGCTTTAAAAAATTTCGTCCTTGTAAACTAGGTAGCCAGCAGTAGGAACGACCGCCACTGTATCTCTCCTCAGCCCTGCGCTGGATCCCGCTTAATTTTCGAGCGAGATTAATCCCGCAAATTACCTGTATTGCATTTGCATTTCTTAATTGGGATCCATTTGCATTGCGAACAGATTCCAAGCTACCGCCTATGAGGTAAGCGCTCTAGCTAAAGTAAAGAACTGCTTTTCGCATTAATAAAGCATTAAGTACTGTCCTTATATCAGCGGTTCGTCATCCTCGCGAATTCGCGCGGCAATCGCTTTCACGGACACCACAGTCACAGAGAGCAATAAACAAGTTATGAAAGTAGAGGAAGTGAATGATACCGACGGACTGATGGCGGGACTGGGAAGATTTGAATAAAAACCGTGTTGCGCCGACCGCAAGTTATACGAGACACGGGCAGGAAGATGATAGCCAAGTCGTTGAGTATTAGGAGTTGATGAGATAGAAATATTAGATAGTAAATAGTTGCCTGCAAAAAAAGCCCAGCTGCGACCAGCTACCATGGTATTATTTCTTTGCAGCATTACCTGACTACGTGTAACCCAGTTAACAGTGAATGGCAAATGCAATGACTATCGCTATTTCATACGGCATACACAAACAGTGGCACAGCTAATTACCTATAGCTCAAATTTCATTTATCTGACACCTGGAATGAGTGGCACCAGTCTGTGCAACCACAAGAACACTACACAGCTATGAGAAAGAAGAGTAAGTAGAGGGAGCAGATAATCTATACAAATAAATAAAATTGAAGGGTCTGTTTGTAATTTCAATGTTATGGCTTTATACTGCACGCATATAAATAAGCATTCAGTATATACGGAAAAAACTACTAAACTCATATTATAAAGAGGAAAGATTTGATTTTTTGCTTGTTTGTTACGATTTAACTCAAGAACTACGCAACCGATTTTAAAAATTCTTTCGCCATTAGAAAGCTACATCTTTACCGAGTAATATGGGCTACAACACTTTCGCAGATGACACCGCTGCACTTAGCAACCATGAAAATCCCAATGTAGCGTCCTTAACTCTACAAAGTCAAAATCAGCAAATGGATGGAAAAGTGGCGTATCAAAGCCAGCTCAAGCAAGTCAGTGCAAGTCACTTTTACCTTAAGAAAAGACAACTGCCCCCCAATCAAACTAGGAAACGACGTTCTTCCCCACCAAGATTCAGCAAAATACCTAGACATGCATCTTGACAGGAAACAAACATGGAAAACCCATATCATAAAAAAACCTGATGAGCTAAATATAAGGCTGAGAAACCTTAACTGGCTAATAGGCAGAAGATCAAACGTCACCAAGGAAAATAAGATACTCATCTCTAAAACCATAATTAAACCCATTTGGACTTATGGAATTGAGTTATGGGGATCAGCAAAAAATAGCAACGTGGAAATCTTACAACGGTTCCAAAATAAAGCCCTCATAATGATAATCAACGTACCTCTTATTATTACAATCAGTGAATTGCATGAGTACACAGAAACGAAAACAGTCAAAGAAGAAGAGAGAAAAGAAAGAAGAAAAAGAGCAATAGCATACCAAATCGAATAAAAACACACACAAATACCCTGGCAACGGCGTTATGTGAACCACTATGTGACAGAAGACTTAAAAGGCAACACATATGGGACTTTGTTCCCAAATAAAGCCAGAATTAAAATAAAAGACAGCTTCCTCACAGGAGGAATAGTTCTTACTTGACAATAACCGGTACAACAAATCTGCTAAGGGCTTGTAAAGCCGATCGCAAGATGATACATAGGAAAAAAAAAACCCCCGACTGCGAAGATCTGTGCATGGGCAAGCCGTATTCGTCGGTACAAGCGGCGAGTGGAGCGGTACACTTAGAATCGCACATTCCAAAGCGATGAAAGGTGGATATATAGGGCTTGGGAGCGACCGGACCAAGGTGTGACTGATACGCGTCTGCCGGATGATAACGCCATGTGTTCATTCTGGCGCAGCATCTGGTCGGTGCCTGTCAGTCACACTGAGGGCGATTGGACCCGGTAGGTTGAACAAGCGTGTAATCCTATACCAGAAACGGGGGCAATCATCATCAGCCCCCAAGACGTAGCTCGTGCAGTCCGTCCGTTGCCTAACTGGAAATCTGACTTCTGGATCAAGTGGTTCCAAAGATCACACGCTCGCTTGTCGTCCCAGTTTCAATCAGCCTTAGGGTCAGGGTCGCTGCCCCAGTTCTTGACGACAGGAATACCTGCTCCATAAATCAGGTCATCTCCATAGTACTGCGGAGCCCAAAAATTATAGGCCAATCACTTGTTTACCAACGGTCTATAAACTTCTTACATCCATTTTGAGAGCTAAAATCAACCAACATATTGAGAGTAATTCTATCATGTCTGCCTCTCAGAATAGATGTAGGAACGAGTCCCGCGGCACTAAGGAGCTGCTCCTCATTAATATGGCCATTAGCCATCAGGTTCGCCGCTCCCGAAAGAATCTGTCTACATGTTGGATAGATTATAAGAAGGCCTATGATTCTGTGCCTCATACATGGCTCATGAGGGTGCTGGTTGTATAAAGTAGATGCAACTCTACGTTGGTACGTAGAGTTGCATCTACTTTATACAACATCCTGATTTCATGTATGGGGCACTGGAGGACGGTTCTTCGCTATCCAGGATGTCGACAGATCCAGGGAAACAGCGAACCGATAAGGATCGAGTTTGAGTCCATTGTGGTTTTGTCTAGCCTTGAACCCTCTCAGCAAACTGCTGGAGCGTTCAGGTCTAGGCTATCTGTTGAGGAGAGATGGTCAGGTCATATCTCACCTTCTTTACATGGATGATCTTAAACTCTTTGCCCCCAACAATTTGCAACTGATGAAGCTACTGAAGGTAACAGAAACTTTCAGTAGCGCCATCAGGATGGAATTTGGTGTGGACAAATGTGCAGTCATGCATGTCAAGCGAGGGGAGATTATGGAATCCGTGGGAACTCAAATCTCGGATTCCATACACCTTAGATCCTTCTCCTCAACAGAAACTTACAAGTATTAGGGTCAATTCACTCGAACTCGAACGAGTCGCGCGGATGCCCGCGGCGCCGCTCCGCCGCACCGATAAACGAGTTTCTCATGCGATAATAAGTATTATGGTAATGATAACAAAGTTAAAATTCATATGAAACTGAAACTGCGCTGCCCTTCGCCGCTCTTTCGGTGTGAATTGACCCTTAGGGTATGTCGGAAGCATTAGGTATCAATACTGCCGACATGAAACAATCGTTGAGGAGGCGCTTCTTTGGCCGCCTGAATAAGGTGCTAGGCAGTCTTTTGTCAGGCGGAAACAAGGTGCGCGCCTTCAACGGTTGGGTCATGCCGGTTTTGATGTATTCTTTCGGCATACTCAAATGGACTCAGACGGAACTTGATGCCCTGGATAGGAGGGTACGCACACTGCTGACCGCAAATCGAACGCATCACCCACGGTCGTCGGTGATGAGACTGTATATCCCGCGGAAGTGCGGGGGTCGTGGCTTCTTAAATGCTAAGACCCTACACAACCGTGAGGTGTGCAGTCTCAGGGAATACTTCCTGGAAGCCGACGGGAAGATGCACCGAGATGTGGTCTCAGTGGATAAGGGCCTCACCCCGCTCTCCCTGTCTAACGAGAACTGGCGCAAGCCTAAAGTATTAGACACTAATGACCGCAACGAAGAATGGCAGGGCAAGGAGCTTCACGGACGCTTTTACCGGGCCCTACATGGCCCCGATGTAAACTTCTTAGCGTCGGTATCCTGGCTGCGCTTTGGTGGCCTCTTCGGGGAAACCGAAGGTATTGTATGTGCAATAATGAACGAAGTCATGATGATGAATAACTACCGGAAATTCATTGTGAAAGATGGCACGGTTGACATATGTCGGGTATGCCACCGTTCGGGAGAATCGATCCGACACATTATTTCTGGGTGTTCTAGTCTGGCTAACGGAGAGTACTTGCATAGACACAACCTCGTTGCCAGGATTATCCACCAGCAACTTGGTTTGAAGTACAACCTTGTGGAATCAGACGTGCCATACTATAGGTATGCGCCCGACCCAGTTCTCGATAATGGTAATATCACGTTGTATTGGGATCGACCTATCACCACTGACAGGACTGTTGTCGCCAATAGGCATGACATAGTAGTGATAGATCGATTGGAGCGTCGCACAATGATTGTTGATATAACGGTCCCTCATGACGAGAACCACGTGAAAGCAGAGAAAGATAAACAATTCAAATATCTAGATCTGGCTCGCGAGGTTGTTGACATGTTGGACGTGAATACAGCAGTCATTGTGCCGATAGTCGTGTCGGCCAATGGCTTAATAGCCAAGAGCCTCGACCAACATCTTAGGAGGCTCTTGCTTGGCAGCTGGATCAAGGGCTTGATTCAGAAAGCAGTACTTCTGGACACGGCACGTATTGTTAGGAGGTTCCTCTCTCAAGAGCCCTGACCACCGGCAGCTCGGACCCTATTCCCAGCGCTGGTTGGCTACTATTTTTTTATATTTTTAAATGTTTTTTTATAGTTATATTTTATAGCTATCATTCACTGGAAACCTACTTGACTTGAATGTGCCCTGGTGGTTGAGAGTATGTCATGCTCACTCTAATGTCTCGCTGATGGTGTGGATGTGTTGGATCATTTAGTTCGCTTCAAAATGGTTGAGTTGAATGGTGCTGATCTATGCATGATGTTCGTGAACGGACGCTGTCAGTTGTGACTGGTCATCTCTTAGTTGTCATGGCTTATTTGAATGTTTATTTTTTAATGGAATATTTTTTTTTTTACTGTGGACATTTTTAACGTGCTCATCTTGCTACGTTGTTCTCACATAATATACCATCTCAACATGAATGATGTAGCCAAGATTTTGTAAGATTTTTTTTATTTCAGAAAGAGTTTTCATGGAGTTTCTTGTCCGTTCTTCTCCATAGAGATCTACTTGAAATAAATGCTTTGATTGATTTTGAGAAAAGAGTAGGCTTAAAAAAAGAAAATACTTGAAATTGTTATCAACATCCGATTCAAATAGGGAAGTATAGTTTTTGTAATAATTTAACGAGGACGAAGGTTGCGGGCAACAGTCAATAGATGTCCAAAGTCATTTTAAGCTGGGGCAGTAAGGTCAGAATAATGTTCTAGACTTTCTATAATGAGGTATGTGAGCTAGAACATTTTATTTTTATGGTGATTAGTTGTGGTGTTTAATAGTTATTTAATAAGGATTCTTCTGGTCGCATTATTTTGTTACTTTACATCATTACTATCATAACATCATGCCTGTGCCCTCCAACAGTTAGGCAGAGATCAAGATCATAAGGTGTACCTATTTAAAATACTACAGGCACTTTTTGTTAGTTGTGTTTAAGTACCATGTAATACCTGCTTGTCTTTTGATTATATTTATTATATATTTATATTAGTCAAAACACACATCTCGCAATACAAAGTAGCTTTCAAAAGTCACTATAGAAAAGTATGTGACAAAAATAAGTTCGAACTCGAAAACACACATGGCAGAACAGCCTTAATGAAAAAAAGCACTTTCTGTATGGACACAAAAATATTTAACAAGCTGCCTGAGACATTGAAAACGTTAAATCTGGAAAAATTCAATAGTGTACTTCGGAAAATATTAATTAATAAATGTTACTACTCGCTAAAGGACTATTTGAATGACAGTTCTATAATCCCTCCTTCAGACAATAAGCATTAGGTCATCATATCGGTATCGGAGAAAAAAGTGGCAACACTGCCCGAGTGACATGTCAAAATTTTGTTCCGTATTTTAAAATTAAATTTAAATAGTTATTAAGTTAAATTAAGGTGTAATCATATGTTATATCGTATTTTAAATGTGTAAATACCCAGGAAAATTATTTTCCTGTTAATTAATAAAGGATTCGGTTGTACGGCGACGTAACGACGTTACCGGTAACATAACACCAACAGCTGATGTTCGGACTACGGATTTAAACGGGGAGTATTTGTTTACTTTTATATTTAGAATAGCACACAATTGTCCCATAATCGTAACTTTAGAACACGTCCACGCCAATTCTAGTATAGTTTTTGTTTTTTTTTTCCTAATTTAGATAGTTCTAGATTGCATTGTTGACAATTGTCATTTCGTAAAAAGTAAAATTCTAACGACATAAACTTGCTTACATCAATCTTTTCAATATTATTTAAATATAAAGTTCGTGACAGTTATTTTATTAACGTCTTGAAGTAATATTGTAATAATCATAAGTTTTTAGTCCAGGCAATCTACCCACATGAAAAAGTAAAACAATAAGAAAGTAAAATTCTGATTGAAGCAATAAAATTAATTATTCAGTAAGCTAATATCATTCTTGTCAAGCTAATATAGCAGCCTACCTCATTTCAGAGTAACACAAACTTTTTCCCTGTTTTTCCCCTTTTTTATCTCTAAATTCTCTTCGTTGGTCTATCCTATTAGTTCTCACTGTTTCTTTATTTCCAATTTTCAGTAACCAATCCGGAAACCATGCCTGTGATGACCCGTAATGCTACTGCTCAGGATATGGAGCTAAAATTGAGAACGGCCCTCCAAGAACTTAAGGACTCTAAACTCCAATGCCAACAGCTGTTGCAGGAGAGAGAAGACAGTGAGGAGAACTTAAGGACTCTAAACTCCAATGCCAACAGCTGTTGCAGGAGAGAGAAGACAGTGAGGAGGAGGTCATTAACGTAAATAGCAAAAACTCGAGCTTAAAACGGGAGCTAGTAGACCTACATCAGGAATTCTTGAATGTTGTCAATGAACGGGATCAATTAAGGGCGGTCACGGATGGGTTCAACTCTTGTAGCAACTTGTATGAGGAGGCTTTATGTAAAATTAGGGATCTAGAGGATGAATTAGTCCATGCAAATGTCAAACTTTTAAATTTGAAAAAGGAAAAGGATCATACTCAGGCTTTGGAAACTGAACATTTGTATAATGAATTAGTTAATACAAATTGCAACCCTCATTCCATTATAACAATAGACCTTACAGAGGACTCCTTACTAAAGCATAACTACAGCCATAAAATTAGTCAAAATAAAATTAAGAAATATGCATGATTAAATAGAATCATTAAAAAATGTAATAAATATAAGAAACAACAAAAACACCATTCCAAAAATATTCAATTAAGGAAAGAACGTGTTTCTCTAGTTAATAAATTAAATAACTATCAGATTAAATTGGAAGATAGTATAAATATTTATGAAATTGACACTCAGCGCTTACAATCAGAAATACAGGCTCTTAATAAGTCACTAAAATCATTATATAATAAATATGAAGGCTCTCAAAATCAAATTAAAGAGCATATACTTGCTACACATGCATTGGTAGACAAAGTGGACTCGCTGACTCTCAGCAACACTCAGTGTACTTGTCAGAGGGAATCCAGCAATGATGCCCTCCAGCTTGAGGCAACGGAGTACCTGTCCCTAGCTGTGAGTACTCAGGACTGTATTTCCACCCAAGATACAATACCTGACTTAGGTAATTTTGTCTCACCAAATAGTCTTGGTTCTAATCTTTCAGTTATGTTCTCTGATAGTATAGGTAGAGGGTTAGGGAAATTAATCAGTAATAACCTGAGTTATTGTACCCAAAATTATTGCATGCCAGGGTCAACCTACAAACAGATTATGGCATCGGTAACAAAGACTGTTTGTGATCCTAGTACCACCATTACTATATGTGTTGGTAATAGTTCCAAGATTAAAAAGGAAGACATCACTGACTGTGTTTCAGAGTTGTTGAAGTTAAATTGTAATAAAATAATATTGTGTGCTTTTCCATTTTTTGAAAATTTGGGTAATAGAAAAAACAACCATATACATATGTTAAATAACCATGTACATTTTTTAGTAGGTCACTATAGTGACAGACTTATATATCTGGATATCAACACTATTGTTGGTAAACTGAAGTCGACACGGGGTAAGGTGTATCTACCTATTAGATGTAGACACAAAATAGCTCGGCTATTAGCTTATAATATTCACACAGACATAAATAGTATGTCTAAGTTTAGTTCTATTATTAACACTGCGACTATTAGTAGTAATACTAATGTACAGGTGACTTTAAATGAATATAGCATTAATGCTATAAATGTTTACAAACATTGTACTGAGGAGGATCCATGTGTCACCGTGGAGAATTCTCAATTAGGGTCTATTAGTATTAGTGATAGGGTCTTGTTGTCTGAGGATGGCACGGGAGTCTTCGGCCTCACTCCAAATATTAATTTAAACTAGAAAATGAGACAACAGGAGGTACGATTAACAATATTGTTAATCCTACCAACGTATCTTCTTGCACTCAATTAGTTAGCAAAAAAGGGCCTCAGCAGAACACTTTAAAATTATTCCACCAAAATATCCAAGGCATTTCTTCCAAATTATTAGAAATTGAATTGTTTTTAGAAAATAGTAAGTTTGACATTATTTGTTTTACTGAACATTGGCTAAAGGATTACCAAATGCTTATCAATTATGAGAACTATATGGTGGGTAGCTGCTTTAACCGTAAAACTATGCTTCGTGGAGGTTCCCTAATATTAATAAAAAATTGTTTTAAATATAAGCAACGTAATGACATAGTAGGTCTCTCGGTTGAACATTGCGTTGAACTGTCCTGTGTTGAGCTAGATAAGCATGTAATTGTGTGTGTGTACAGACCCCCAAACTATCAAAACTTTTCCTTATTTGAATCAATAATGGAAGATGTGATGGCAAAACTTGCAGCCAGTAATAAATCTATAATTATTTGTGGTGATTTTAATATCAATATTTTAGAAGAATGCTCAAATAGCAGTCGCTTATTAAATCTTTTTAAGTCATTTGATTTGACTTGACCAACACTTTTAAAGAACCTAATAGAGTCACTCCATCTTCTGCTACTTGTATAGATAATATTTTCTGCGATTGTGATTACTTAGATAAAGCAATAGTAAATTGTCTGCCTTCTGACCATAGCGGACAAACTGTAACCTTTAGGTGTAATACACCCCCATTGCAAAAAGTTCAAATTAAATTTAGACCTATAACTTCTAGCAGATTAAATAGGTATAATATTTCGCTACAGAACAAGTTAAGTGTTATGAGCCTTGATGATATTAATATAGATCAATTGTATGATCGTTTCTTTTCAATAGTTCACACGGAATTCAATAAAACTTTTGAAAAGAAGACAAAAAGTATTTGCCCTAAATTCATATTTAGTGATTGGGCAACTAGAGGTTTCAGAAAAAGTAGGGAAAGACTATTTGAGCTTTATGGCCTTAAGCCTTTTATAAACACTGAAACTTTTAACAAGTATGTTGCTAAGTATTCAAAAATTTTTAGAAATACGTGCAAGGTTGCTAAAGCACTGCACATTAGCAACAAGATCAAAACAGCAGAAAATAAAATAAAGACAGTTTGGAAAGTTATAAATAACGAGACTAACAGGAAGAAAATACGTAACACTAGCTACACATTAGATACAGCGTGTGGTCCTAAAAGCTCAAATCAGGAAGTAGCTCAAGAATAGAATAGAAAATTTCTTTACCGATATACCACTAAAAACAACGGAGGCTCTTATTTCTTCACCTGAACTCTCAATTGGCTTATTAAAGGCGAATGTGTCTGGCTGCCTGGCTGAATTTAAATTTAAACACATTAATCCTATGATAGTTATTAAAACTTTCCGGCAAATAAAAATCAAACTAACCGAAGATCTATGGGGAATGTCTGTCAAAGTTTGTACATCCATACTTGAGACTATAGCCCCTTACTTAGCTTTAATTTTTAATTTATGTGTAGACCAAGCAGTTTTCCCTGATTTAATGAAATACAGTAAAGTCATACCTCTTTTCAAATCCGGAGACAGTAAAGATACTAATAATTATAGACCTGTATCCGTGTTACCAGTTTTTAGCAAGGTTTTTGAAAAAGTAATGCTTAATCAAATGCTCTATCATTTTAACACCAACAGAATCTTACATGATCAACAGTATGGCTTCACCAAGGGACGTTGTACAACTGACGCCGGTGTAACCTTATTAAAGCACATATTTACTGCGTGGGAAGAGTCTCAAGACGCCATAGGAATTTTTTGTGACCTCTCCAAAGCGTTTGATTGCGTAAATCACGACACATTACTTTTGAAACTTGAGCATTACGGACTGGGTAAACTTGCACTTAGTTTGGTAAAATCTTATTTGAATGATAGACAACAACATGTTCAAATAAATGGTGTTAATTCACAGGGTTTAAAAGTAAAAATGGGGGTTCCACAAGGCTCAATATTGGGTCCTTTTCTCTTTCTAGTATATATAAATGATCTTCCCTATTTACTGAAAAACCAACCGCAAAATATGGTGTTATTTGCTGATGACACTTCCCTAATTTTTAAAATAAATAGGCGGGCCCAAAATCTAGATGACGTGAATAATGCCCTACTTCAGGTCCAAAATTGGTTCACAGCAAACAATTTGGTATTAAATGAAAAAAAAACCAAATGCATAAGATTTGCTTTACCGAATGTTAAAAGTAGTGATTGTGATATAATATTGAATAAAGAGAAACTTGAATTCGTAGATAAAACGGTTTTCCTGGGGATTACGCTTGATTCAAGGCTACAATGGGGTTCTCATTTGACTTCTCTTGCGGGGCGGCTAAGTTCAGCAGCCTATGCCATTAGAAAAATCCGTCAGTATACTGATGTAGATACCGCTAGACTGGTTTATTTTAGTTACTTTCATAGTATAATGTCTTATGGCATTTTACTGTGGGGACGGGCTGCAGATATTGAGTCTATATTTATTCTGCAGAAAAGAGCCATCAGGGCCATATATAATCTTCGTAAGCGCGATTCTCTAAGGGAACTGTTTAAGGATATTGGCATCATGACGGTACATTGTCAATACATCTACGAAAACATAATGTACGTCAGAAAAAATCTGCACCTTTTTGGTAAAAGGGGTGACAGACATAATTACAGTACTAGAAATAGGGACCAACTAGTTCAGCCAGGTTTCCGACTCGCTAAAGTAGACTCATCTTTCATGGGGTACTGTTTGAGATGCTATAATAAAATTCCACAAAGTATTCTTGAACTGAATGAGACGAAATTTAAAACATGCATTAAACGCACACTATGTAAGCAAGCATATTACAAGTTGAGCGATTATATCGCTGATAAAAATGCTTGGCTCAATGCTGGTCCTGCTCCACAAGGACAGGGGCGCATAAATTGATAGCATTAAATTGTATTGTTGGAGCTGCTGAAGATTGTACAACTATCTTTGCATTGTATAGATTCAATCTCCTTAGTATTATATAAATGCATAGCCCATATTGTGTGAGTACTATGTACTAGAAAGCTATCATTCACTGGAAACCTACGTCTTTTCTTGACTTGAGTGTGCCCTGGCGGTTTAGAGTATGTCATGCTCACTCAAATGTCTCGCTGATGGTGGCGCATGTGTCGGATCATTTAGTTCCCTTCAAAATGGTTGAGTTGAATGGTGCTGATCCATGCGTCATGTCCGTGAACGGGCGCTGTCAGTTGTGACTGGTCATCTCTTAGTTGCCATGGCTTATTTGAATGAATTATTTTGAATTGTATTTTTTTTGTTTGTGTGTTTTTGCTGTGGACACTTTTAACGTGCACATCTTGCTACATTGTTCTCACATAATATACCATCTCAACATGAATGATGTAACCAAGATTTTGTAACAATATTCTGATTTAAAAGAGTGTCCATGGAGTTTCTTGCCCGTTCTTCTCCATAGAGATCTACGCTAGGGAATGGGCAACTACAGTACTTTCACAGTTTTTATGTCTTGTGACTGGGACTGTAGCTACATTTAATTTTCATCTTTGTTTCGACAATTCAAAAGTGCCTGTAACTGGCTTACTTGAAATAAATGCTTTGATTTTGATTTTTGATTTTGGTATTGAAATTTCTGTAATTATTTGGTATTTACTTAATTGACATTGCAATCAGTTCACATTATTCTATGCACTTTTATTGATATTTAACATTTATATACTTCCTTAGATTTTATTATTGACATTGTAGAAATAGTTTATTGATTTATATTAATTTCTTTAAAATTACTGTATTAATTTAAAATTTTATTATTGACACTATCTACTACATTTTTATCTTCTGACGTTTATCTACATTTTTATTTTTGAGGTTTTTTTTTTTATGGAAATGATAATATACGTATTTTTTTTTTTTTCTTTGTTATGGTCATGTTAAAATATTTCAATGAATTTGTATGTACCTAGAAGAATGAATTTGAATTTAAATTGTGGTTATGATTTTCTATTTAAAACTAATTGTTATTGAACATTGTGGTTATTTATTATTTTTTATGACATGTTTTTTATGGATTTTATGTATTAATTATGATTTTAATTTTTGATTAAGTTTTTGGTGACATTTTTGAATATTTTTATGGTTTTTACATTTTTATGTTGAAATTGTTTATAATTGTGATTTTTATTCATTTAATTTGGTTTAGTGATGGTATATTTTTTTTCTGTTTGTTTGTGATTTTTATTCATTTAATTTGGTTTAGTGATGGTATATTTTTTTTCTGTTTGTTTGTGATTTTTATTCATTTAATTTGGTTTAGTGATGGTATATTTTTTTTCTGTTTGTTTAACCTATTTATGTAACGCATTCAGACACAATTGTTATTGTTAGTGAATAAATGAATAGAAATGAAATATCATTTGTTATTTCTTAAATTTTATTGTTGACATACTGAGAATATTTATTGATCGACTTGCTTTGATTTTTATAATTATAATTAATGTATTATTATAATTTTATTTATTCTAAGTATTTTTTGCAAGTAATTAACTTAATTTAATTTAAATTGATGATAATATTTGTACACCAAATGGCAAAACATAGAGCACATACGAAAATGTAACATCTCACACACTCTGTAATTACCTATGTTGACAAATAAACATTCTGATTCTGATTAATAAACTCAAGCAAATTAAGTAAGGCAGTGAAGAACATATTTTAGCACCATTGCTACACAACAACACAAACACAACTGTTATTTGTTAGTGCCTGTGCTTTAAATTAACCCTTTGTGTACCGTTATTATAGACACAAATAAAAAGCCATTGTGTCTCACGTAGATCTAGTTATTTTAAAATCCTCATGATGAGCACTTTATCAAGCCCTTGAGGCTGCAGAGCGTGCCGAACATTTGATTTTTAATCACAATAGTAGCAATAGCGGCTGCATGACGTTATCCATGCTGTCCGTCATAGACACTACTCAGATACAAAAAATCCGTACAAGTGTAAACAGTACAAACATTAATGTCTGACATTTCTTTCGTAGTCTAGACGTACCTTAATCGTGTTAAAGTGAGTGAGACGCCACAAGACACTAAATGTGTAGAGTTGAATGGTTGATGAAAACCACAATTAAATTTTGCCGAAATTAACTTAAGATCTACTCGGTAAAAGAGGTTATATTATACCTGTTGTTAGTTGAAAGGCAAAGAATTAAATACCCTTACATTATTCCTTTGAGCTGGTAAATATTAGAAAAATCCAAGTGTTAATTAATACTCACCATCTTTCATCAGCTGACGCATCTCCTTGGTCCTTTGAAAATTTATTTCCTCCAACAATTGCTCCAACATTGTAGCGCTTTTCAAGTACGTAGATCCTCCCAAAGCCATCTTTGAGCCAGTAGTTTAAATAATTCAAGACGCTTTTCCCAAACAAACACTTTTATGTGTCAACACATTCCAACAGCAGCCGAATTCATAAAATGTAACAACTTTGTCCACTAGAGTACATATATATATTACCAGGCGCTAGACTTAGTCAGCAAGTCTAACTCAACATCAACATAGTCAAAAAATATTAACAAGCTATATTTTCATTTTGAATTCAATTCACAGCGTGCTTGCATGAAATTCAGAGATCAGAAATTCAGTTTGGTTGGTTTGGTTCAGTCAGTCAGTCAGACTTTAATATTTGGTGTTGCCATTTTATCTACTCTGCGGTCAAGAATTTTCATTATGCCAACAGAGGAAATTATTTATTTACAAGATTTCAAACTTGTTAAATAAAATGAGACAAAATAAAACGAGTAGTAAGTTGAATTAAAATAAATACGCTAGCCATCAGACACATCTGTTATGTCGAGTTTTGAGGAAGCTTTCATGTGTATTTGGCCCATTGAGGTAGGAAGTCAGTGATTTGGCCACACTGAGATTGGAAATATCAACCAAAGACAAATATTTTACTTTTTTGCTCTGCTGTTATATTGACCAATATATTGCCAGACAAGGCTAAAGAATATATATCAAAAATGGGGAAAATATAATGACCACCAAAAATAACTTTGTGAACACTGACATATTACCTACAATATCAATTGATCACCAAATTTAGTAAATTGAGCACCAAATTTTAATGAGGTGGTATAAGACAAACAAGATAAGGCTAGAAGTTATATTTGTTATTTTTTATAAACCATTTAGAAGTAGGAGCCCCGCAAAGCTAAAAAAAGATAAAATGGGGATTCATTTTGGTGATAATTACTAATTTTGGCAATCAAAAGTGATTTTTTTGCCGTTACATTTTGCTAAATCTGGATATAAAAGTACTCTGTGGCTGAAAAACACGAGCTGACAAGGTTCTACAACGCTGCTTGTTGGTGAAGGCGTCAGGGTAGCCCGCGAAATTCAATTTTTCTTACGTGTTTTGCAATTTGCAGGCAGGTGCTAGGTTGTTGATTAAAATATTGTTCACGACTGTAAGATTTATAATCATCAATACAACCCTCCAAGTTCATAAAGGTCGAGGAATGACTTTTTCAAGGTCAAAGTCATGCATTATGGATAAAAGTTGATTAGATGACTTTTTCATGAAATAGTTATTCAATCGACGTTTGGTCATTTGGTCATATTTTTTCTTTATAGAAGGTTTTAATATTTTTGTATGGCGGGGATCTTTTAATTTAATATTTTATTTTTTATCATGCATTGGAAAATGGTGGTGGTCGAAACCATAGGCTGCGTTCCGAATTACGCTGTAATCGATTTGAGCGTCCATAAACCCGTTCCGAATTACCGTGAGCGCGACATTGATGTCCCTTGAATCGTCATGACATGCGCCATCTTGCGATTACACCGACCATGCCCCAAATAAAAATATCACCGTGAGCGCTGTCAAAAATGACAGTTGTAAGCACAGGTTGTGTTGTTCGTGAGATTTTTTTAAGAGGTAAATCTTTCCCAGGAGCAAAATACGCTAATATAAACACTTCCGTCATCCTTTTCATCACTGGACGAATCGTCGTTCTCTATCTCAAAATCTGAGTTATCAGAGTCGATAGAGTCAACCAACATAACTTCCATTTTCAAAAACAGGTCTAGCGAAAGGTTTTGGTGCGGGGTTATGTTCACTATCAACGCATTCACGACTAGAGATGGGACTACTCCGTCTGGGTTCTTACCGGGTATAGTATTGTAAGAATGGGGGTACCCCAGGACTCAATGGGGAAGGCTGGTCAAAGCTGATTGTATATGGCGCGTCCATAGCTTAGACCCAATCTGACCAATGAAGTCAATCTTTTTTGAAATATAAAATGACATTGACAGATTTTCAACCAATGACGATGTTTGGTTCATGCGCTGCTAGCGCCATTAGTTCCACCAGTTGCCCACCCCATTCTTGGCCCATTTTTGTTTTTTATTTATATAAATGACTTGCCTTACCTCATAAAGGATAATCATGACAAAGTATTGTTTGAAGATGTTACTTCTCTTTTATTTAAACTCAAACGTCAGCAGATAGTTACGGACGAGGTTAATAGCGCCCTGGCAAAAGTCGTTAATTGGTTTAATGTGAATAATCTACTCCTTAATGAGAAAAAAACGAAATGTATTAAGTTTACGATACCCCATGTAAGACAAGTGGAAAATACTGTACAAATCAAGGTTGAAGAGTTGAAACCGGAAGATAGCACAGTGTTCTTGGGCATAACTTTGGATGCTAAGCTGCAGTGGGGCCCGCATTTAGACAAATTATCAAAAAAACTTAGCTCCGCAACATTCGCCGTTAGAAAAATTCGTGATTTAACTGATTTAGAGACTGCCCGTTTAGTTTACTTTAGTTATTTCCACAGCGTGATTTCGTACGGTATTCTTTTGTGGGGTAATGCCGCCGATATTCAGACAATATTTGTTTTACAAAAAAGGGCAATTCGTTCAATTTATAAATTAAGTCCCAGATACTCCCTCAGAGAAAAATTTAAAGAGATTAATATTCTTACTGTGCCCGCTCAGTTTATTTTATGAAAATCTTTTGTACGCACATAAAAATATTAATTTGTTTAAAAAATACAGTGATATCCACAACATAAATACGAGGAACAAACACAAGTTTGTTGTTCCTGCAACGAGGCTCAAGAAAATAGGGGGTACGTTTAGATGCCAATGTATACGTTTTTACAATAAACTTCTGAGCTATATTCAAACACTAAGCATAAATAAATTCAAATCGTTTATAAAACGGAAGTTATGCCTGAAAGCCTACTATCATGTTAATCACTATCTCGAAGATAAAAAGGCTTGGGATTAAGCTGCTCCAATGAAATTTGCTCTGTGAATGTCGAAATTTCGGAATTCGCTTGTTTATTATTAATTCCTTTCTTTTACACTTACAATATACATTATACACTTTGACATTGAATGATTTGACATGAATACTAAGTTCGGTTTTTTTTTTTTTTTTTTACTTTAGTTTTACATTATTTTATGTGACATGTATTGATTTGACATGAATACTTATTTTGTTAAGTATTTTACTTTTTTTTTATTATTATTGTGACATTTAATGTTTATTTTTATTTATTTTGTTTTGACATTCGTTTTGTAAATTATTGTTATTTTTTATTTAATTATTGTGAATGTGAGGACCATGTGGGTCACATATTTTATTTTATTTTTTTCCCACGACTGTCTGGCAGTTTGAGTACTATAAGCGACCTACCCAAATGTCCTTTCTTTGGTATGGTTCGTCGTTTCGTTGAGCTCCTTGAGTTATAAGTCGAGCTACACGATAACTAACAATTGTTTGCACTGACTGGACAGGTTCACTCAAATCTGTGTGGTTCTTTCTTCAAAAGACCATCTCAGACACTAATCTGCATAGTCCTCATCTGAATTGAACAAGATTATGTCTGGACTTCAAAAGAGACTATGACCTCTGAGTTTGTTTCGGCTGTTTCTTCTCAGAGTAGTCAGGTACGAAAGACCGGCACCATCTAGTTTAAAAAAAAATACGTGTAAAAGTGTTTGTAAGAACCTACTTGCAAAAATAAACATCATTTCATCATTTCATTTCATATATAAATAGGTAAATACCCATATGTACCAATTTTTAATTTATACCGGGTAAAAATTAAAGTCAGTTTAATTTAAACGAATTATTGTATTTTATAATAGATACTTTGACATACGGAATTTTATAATTTATTTTATTTAAGACCGTTGTCAGCAAAACATACACGGACATTGTTTTCTCATTAGAACAAGAGAAGAGTATAGCACCACAGACGTATAGTACTCACTGTAACTGTCCAATGAAGGATGACGTGGAGGGGAGAGTGCATTTCGTCTACTAGCTTTGCTTCGTTTCTGTTTTCGTTTGTCTAACTTCTGAGTTATACTTTTACCATTTATATTCAGTTTTTTTCAACGGAATTGTGACGTGAATGAGTGTGAAGTTTTGTTAATTTAGTATGTTTATAAGAAGGTAAGCCAATTTAATTCAAGTACAATATTATATGGTATATATATCAAATATAGAACGCACAGTGTCTGCTATATACTTAGTACCTATCAACGACATTCACGAAATAGTGTATATCACTTTAATTTAAATAATATATCTATTACATATATTTTTACATACATATACAAGTCTAGATAAACTTGGCCCACTCGGTATTTTCTAACGTTTATTTTTATTTGATTAATGTGTTTTGTTCTATTATTTCATTAAATTCACTATTTTTTGTTTAGATAATGGGAAAGGCAGAAAGAAACGAGCTGAAATTTAGAAACACTATCGTGTGGATCCTGATAAATCAGTAATTTGCAAGTATTATGATCGTAAATATAAAGTAGCAAACGTCAACAAAATTTAGTCAAATGTGTTGTCTACCTGTTGTTAAAAATGAGGTGAAGAATCAACCTGACGTAAACATCACCGATACTACTAACGCTCCTGTTTTAGCAACGACATCCTCGCAACCAGCGCCCCATATTTTTTCGCTGGATTCAGAAAATAGTAATCACAGTCTGAATCAGCCATCGTCGTCATCACAAAGCCACAAAGGTAATCAACGGAAGATGAAGACATTAAAAGGCTGACAGTAAAATTAGCAAAGGCAGTGGATAGACATTTTTAAAGATCTACGACTATTATTTCAATTACCATCATGGAAGAACTTATCAGCTACGCTTCTGGATAAAGTGTACACTGAAATAAACGGGGCACTAAGAGGAACTACCTTAACCGTTGCAGCTACACGAAAATATCAATTCAATATACTTTAACAATCTATTATATTTGTTTTAATTCTAAACAGTTTATTTTATTTGAAAGGGGGTTTTTCAAAGTAGCGGCCACACATAATACGTATACCAATCGATAGCTGGAATCAATACAAACAAGTTTCTCGGAAACATGACACTTTAGAACATTTTGCTTTATCTAGAACTTGTTTGTATTGATACCAGCTATCGATTAAGTATAGGTCTTATGCGAGGCCACTAAATTGAATAAAAAAATGTAAATGGCGGTAGTTAATTCGGCCACGCTTCATACAAAAATCTTCCAAGCCCTATAATTATGTTGATTAAAGATTTAAAAGATACATTTTAACTTCGTTTTATTTATAATCAATATTTTATCTTCAGTGGTCAAGGTCTAAATTAACATGGTAGATCGTAGTATTGATGACGAAGCCAAGTACATTATATAAAGACAATATACATTTCATGGCGAAGCCATTTAAATAATATAAAGGCTACTCAATTTTTACCCGGTATTTATTAATTATACCCGGTAAAAAAGGGTATTTTTTCTTTTTTACCCTTTCCTTCGAATTTTTACCTTCCCATTTTTACCCACGCGCCCATCTCTATTCACGACAGCTCTTGGCTGTCATAATCGTGATATATCTAAATCGGAACGCAAAATATAGATGTGAGCGCTGAGAGCGATTATTTTAAAATACGGAATGCAGCCATAGTTGAAGCAAAAATTGACACTATTGACAGTAGTAAAATGTCAGCCTGATTATGGACAACTGAAAAAGTTAAATGACAGCTCTGCCGAGCTAAAAAACCTAAAAAAATCAGTAATAATGTGGATACGGTGCATTTCAAATTATATTTCGTCCCTTTCTCAAAAAGTACATTTGGAATCACACAGGAGAATTTGAAAGTTACAAAGACAGATTGAGTGAATAATTCAGGAAAACAATGTCAACATTACGATCTGCTCGATGTATGTACAAACGCAGTTTGTTTGCGTTGAAACAGTCGGCACGGCTTTCCGGAGTTCTGGTCCGGCAGGTGCATACGGCAGATAATAACGGCGACCCGGGGGGCGACCACCAGCAAGGAACCACGAGTGCGCTCAGTGCTGGCACACTGGCACTCGCGCTACTGGCAGCTGATCATGTCTTTAATGGTGCATATACTAAAACAACTACTTACATTGTAGTTCTCAAGACTTCATGACCATTAGAGAAAGCTGTAAATCATGCATAGGTACATGAAAATTTACTCCCAGCACCAACATTATTATTCACCAACATCATCATGTTTATGCCATTGTTTCAACTCCAATGATATTCTAAAAAACATATGTTATACACCTACAAAAGAGAGCAGTGGTGGCGGCCCCGACTTACGAACAGTAAGTTGTGGGTTCAAACCTAGGTAGGCGGCATTACTTTGTGTAATTTATTTCATCACCACTGCTCTCAAAACGGTGAAGGAAAACATTGTGAGGAAACTGGCATGTCCTAGAACCAAAAATTCGAAGACATGTGACATCTACCAATCTGCACTGGGCCTGCATGGTGGATTATAGCCCATACGCACAATACGCGCTTTGATGTGGAGTGTAGACACCAGCCCATTATACAATACACATACACCTAAAAAAACACCAAAAAAAGGGTTTCATGGGGCAGAGCCAGCTCACATACACACAGTGACTCAGAATAAAGGCAAAACGAGCCAATTGGCCCGTTTTCGCGTTGTCACGATTGCACACTCACAACATATCTGTTTATTAGAATATCATTGATCAACACTACAATCAGTTTTCGTCAATTGTCAGTGGGGGCTTGTAATGTCACATTTGAGTAAAAAATGGAATCAAATGTGACATTACATGAGTTTTCAACGCACTGTATTGTCTTCATTTTTTGTTTATGTGAAAAAATAAAAATTATGTATAGTATATTTTTTGTAAATCTATCTGACAGACTAATTATAACATTTCTAACCTACTCAAAAAATAAAACTCAAAACTCAAATCATTTATTTCAATTAGACCATTACGGCACTTTTGAATGTCAAAAATACAAAAACAAAGTTACAGTCCCAGACACAAGACATAATAACTTGAGAAAGTACTGTAGTTGCCCATTCCCTAGCGTAGATCTCTATGGAGAAGAACGGGCAAGAAACTCCATGGACACTCTTTTAAATCAAAATATTGTTACACAATCTTGGTAACATCATTCATGTTGAGATTATAGATATATGTGAGAACGATGTAGAAAGACGTGCACATTATGAGTCTACGCAATTCATTGTGTTTCCTTTTTTTAATAGCCTCTTATGTCCGACTACTGGGCAAAGGCCTCCTCCCATATCCTTCCACGCACACTTCTCCTGGGCCGCCTCGAACCAGCATTTACATGTGTTGCTTATACCTCCATATCATTTTTCAATAATTGTTGAGACAAAAGTATAACATTTTCATTTTTGTGCCAGTAGCAAATAAATGTAGAGTAATATTGTCAACACCTGGCTGTACCGACCACACTCGGAATCAGCTGCTGATGGTCTATCTTATTGTTTCAGAGAAAAGATTCTTTAAAGCAGCACAACTTGGAAATGTGCAAGAATTGCGGAGGTGAGTATTATTATTATTTTTTAGCTATTGCTCGCGCCTTCACTTGTGTTAATTTAGAATTTGACAATCAATTCGGGTTGTTTTCCTCGGGAACAGTACTTTTTTCAGGATGAAAGGTATTCAGTATACCTAATATTAGAAAGTTAGGAAGTTAGGATTTTCTAGGATATCTTAACTTTTGTTAAGTCTACTCAGTCATAAACGATTTTCATGAACCTATGAAATAAATATATGATTTCTTTATTTGTAAAGTAACCAGCTTTTTTTACATTTGCACAAAGCTTGAAATATGTGAGGTTTTTAGGCAGGTAGAAGCGGCCGCTTCGAGCGGTAAGAGCGGGAGAGAGGTGGAGGGCGGCGGCGGCGGCGCGGCCGACTGGCGCCACGCGCTAGGCTGGACCGCGCTCATGGTGGCCGCCGCCAACGACCAGGCCGCCGCCGTGCGCGAGCTGCTGGAGCTGGGCGCGCGCCCCGACCTGCAGGAGCGCTACTCTGGCGCGTCGCTGGCCGCCGCCGCCGCCGGCCTGCACCCGCTCGAGGTGCTGCAGCGCCGCGAGGACGAGTTCTGCGGCACCATGAACGCTCGCGCCTCCTTCCTGGGCTGGACGGCGCTGCACTACGCCGCGCTGGCGGACTCGGCCGGCGCGGCGCGGGCGCTGCTGGAGGCCGGCGCCGACCCCACGGCGCGCGACCACGCCGGGCGGCGCGCGCTGCACTACGCGCGCGACCCGTCGCCGGCGCGCGAGCTCATCGTGCAGCACACGCGCGCCTGGGAGGAGGCCGCGGCCACCGCCGCCGCCGAGGAGCGGCGCCGCTTTCCGCTGGAGCAGCGCCTCAAGCAGTTCATCGTGGGCCAGCAGGCCGCCGTGGAGACCGTGGCCGCCGCCGTGCGCCGCAAGGAGAACGGCTGGGCGGACGACGAGCACCCGCTCGTGTTCCTGTTCCTGGGCAGCTCCGGCATCGGCAAGACGGAGCTGGCCAAGCAGCTGGCGCGCTACATGCACCGCGACGATCCCGCCGCCTTCATCCGCTTGGACATGTCGGAGTACCAGGAGAAGCACGAGGTGGCCAAGCTCATCGGCGCGCCGCCGGGCTACGTGGGCCACGAGGAGGGCGGCCAGCTGACGCGCGCGCTGGCCCGTCGCGCCGACGCCGTGGTGCTGTTCGACGAGGTGGACAAGGCGCATCCCGACGTGCTCACTGTGCTGCTGCAGCTCTTCGACGAGGTAACCATCCGCTCCACGCGGCCCTGTCACTCTACCGCACGGGTGAGTGTGAGGAGTGACCCGGGGATTTGTCGCAGGGTCGGCTGACGGACGGCAAGGGCAAGCTGATCGAGTGCAAGAACGCTATCTTCGTGATGACGTCGAACTTGGCGGCGGACGAGATCGCGCAGTACGGGCTGCAGCTGCGGCTCGAGGCGGAGGCGCGGGCGGCGCAGCGCGGGCGGCTCTCTCCGCCTTCCGTCAACGTGGAGCAGAGAGGTGCCACGCGCGTCTATGCTCGTCTAAATATTTACTACTTAGTACCTGTGTCGCGGTGTCGGTGAATGTGTTCCGTTTTCAGTTGGCGATTTCGACAACAACAACCACGGCGGGCCTCCCTCGTGCCACGACCCGGAGGAGTCGCTGGAGGTGTCGCGCAACTTCAAGGACAGCGTGGTGCGGCCGATCCTCAAGCGGCACTTCGGGCGCGACGAGTTCCTGGGTCGCATCAACGAGATCGTGTATTTCCTGCCGTTTTCGCGCCAGGAGCTGCTGACGCTGGTGAACCTGGAGCTGAAGCACTGGGCGGAGAAGGCCAGCGCGCGCCACGCCGTGGAGCTGCGCTGGGAGGGCGGTGTGCTGGGTGCGCTCGCTGACGGGTAACTACTTTCACGTTCTGCCTCATCCCATTTACACTTATACTAGACGAGGCCTAAAGGAATAGCTGATAAGAGACTAGCCATCATTTTTCAAAAATCTTTGAAATTCAGAGGCTATATATAGCTAGCCACAGCTGCGCTGGCCGATTTTTTGTCAGTATTTTTTTGTTTTTGTTTGCAGTACCTACCTCCTTTATGAATACGTCAGATGCCAAAAGACTTGGTCGTCATAGCAACGACTTTGTTGACGTTTGACAATTAAACGTCTTAATGGTTATCATAAATTTTAAAGTCCTCCCATAAGAGTTTAGCATGGAAACGCCCTTTGATTATATAATGTCTAGATGGAGGGTCGCCCTACAATCAAAACAAAAAAAACGAGCCAACAATTAAAAGCCTGTGTGCGTGCTGGCGGTGTTTTACACTGTCCTTCTATGTCTCTGTGTGTGTGAATAATGATACCAGCTACTACAATTCTCCCATAAGTCACATATAAAAAAAATTTACTAATTAAATAAGATAAGTTTTAGGTGTATGTACGTAGTAGGTATTATTCAGTTTTAGTATTGTCTTTTTATTATGTACTAGCTGTTGCCCGCGGCTTCGCCCTCGTAAAATTCGGTAACCGTCCCACTGGATCATATTAAAGGGATAAAAAGTGTCCTACGTGTTAATCCAAGTTATGAACTGTCTATGTGCCAAATTTCATAAACATCACAATTATTATTATCACAACCACCATTATTATCACAATCACCATCACCATCGCTATCACCATCACCATCGCTATCATCGCTATCATCGCTATCCCTATCATCACCATCACAATCACCATCATCGTTAGCACAATCACTATCATCATTATCACAATCATTATCATCGTAATCACAACCATTATCATCACAATTACCATCACAATCACTATCACTATCACTATTACAATCACCATCACCATCACAATCACAATCACCATCATCGTTATCACAATCCCTATCATCATTATCCCAATCATTATCATCGTAATCACAACCATTATCATCACAATTACCATCACAATCACTATCACTATCACAATCACCATCACCATCACCATCACAATCACAATCACAATCACAATCACCATTGTATGGTGCACGTACATGTGTTTTAAAATATATTTATTACAATAAGTTAACCAGTAGGCTCGCATATTTGCACTTTGGACGCGACCTACATTTGGCAGTGCATTGACACTGACATATTGCATTGTTCTATGCATTTTATGTATATTACATTATTTAGTGTTCAATTAGACGTGGTTTGAGTCGGACAACTTGCATTTTTATTTAGATTCATCCCGTTGAGCATTCACTGACATTTTCTGCATTTAAGTTTAAATTTGACATTTTACATTTGCATTGACATTACTTATGTTAGGGAAGCACCCTACATAGTTTTTTGGTCCTTTGTAACTATTGCAAGTACCATACAGTCCGATACGTCGGTCGATAAGTCGCCGCGCGGGATCTGTGTCGTGTCGTGTCATACCGTGCCACGTGTGTTGCCGTGCAGGGGCATTCGGGGAGGTAGCGGCGGTCCAGGTTCCAGAGCGGCACATTGCATTGCATTTGCATACAGGGAGAGTTCCTGAATTTCAAGTAAGATCGTTCATTATTTATCTTACGGCTTTACAATGGAAGGTTTAATCGTGCGTCAAGCTGAGATCCTCTAGGAAGTGAAGAGAATTCATTCTAATTTTAAGAAGGATTCAGCGAGCAGGAAGACCACCGATTACATTCGTAAAAGGTTTGAGAGGTTAGATGTACTATGGGCGGAATGTGAAGAGAAGAACCGGGAGCTGAGTGCAATAGAGGAGAAAGATCATCAATATTTCACCGGTAACATTTATGAGGTCCTTAAAAGCTGGTACCATGGAACGCGTCAGGAGATTGCAGCGTTCGAGATGAAGACACTTGCTGGACCCAGTAACGCCGGCCATAGTAAGTTAAACGTTGAGTTTGACAAAACCCTGTTCGAGACATCTGTAGAAGCAGAGGGCAAGCTACTCGAGTTACAGCAGTTGCAACAAGCTAACTTCCGTGCATTCACTAGGTTAGTAAATCGAAGCCTACACGAGGTTAAGGAGAAATGGGAACTTGAGGATATGCTTAAGACTGTAGAATTTCGGTGGACTGCGATTGACAAATTACATTTACAAATTGACGGCATATTAGAGGGGAATTCACAGGATTATTATGACGAGTTCTGTCGTCACGAAAATGCATTTACAGATATGAAACGGGCGTTGAACACGAAATTAAACGCCTCTATACATCAACAGCAAACATTGCCTAAAATTGACATACCTATCTTTAACGGCAACTATACTTTATGGCCTACTTTTATGGATCTCTACGTAGAAGCGATTCATAATAATTCTGCGATTGCAAAAACTCAGAAAATGCAGCATCTAAAGGGTAGACTTCGCGGTGAAGCGGAAAAGCTAGTGCAGCATTTACACATTGCACCTGAAAATTATGACACGTGTTGGGAAATTTTGAATCATAGATATAATAATAAGTTTCTGTTATACACCAGAAAATTCCAGGCATTTATGCGCCAACCTAATTTGCAAAAACAATCTGTATTCGACCTCAAGCGGTTATATGACACTAGCAACGAAACCATAAACGCCATACACAACTTGGGCGTTGATACAAGCTCATGGGATCCGATTCTAGTTTACGTGTTATGCGGAAAAAAAAAAAATTAGACTCCGAAACGTATTCGGAATACATGCAGTCCAGGTCGGATCCGCGCGAGATACCAACATACAATCATTTTATGGATTTCGTCGAAAACAAGTTTATGGCATTAGAACCATTGCACAGGAAAAAGCCAGAAAATTGTGATAAACCTGCATCAAAACCACATTATAAAACGCAACATCCGTTCGGCAAAAATTCCAAGTCAGCAAATTCACAACCTAATAAAGGTTCAGCAATCTACTCTCGCAATTTCCATGCGTCAAACGCTGGACAATTCAGCAAGACTATTTGTCCACTGTGCAATACGAATCATGCATTATTTCAATGCTCCAAATTCGCTGACATGCTGAGTCCGGAAAAAATGGCATTTATAGAAAACAATCAAATATGTAAAAATTTATTGTATGTGCATACTAAGGGTTACTGTGCGTCGCAGAAAAGATGCAGAGATTGCAACGAACAACATAACACACTTCTGCACAGCGATATTGTGAAGTCAGCGCAAACGCCCTCAGCAACACAGCACCTAAACCGTCGTCATCGACTTCAACTAGGTCAAATAAAAATCTGCAAAACAACTTCGCATCAAATAATGATTATTTTATTATTATTACCAACAGCATTACTGCAAGTAGCCACAGCTGGAGGTGACTACATTACATTATGGGCTCTAGTTGATCTAGGCTCACAAATTACGTTAATAAAGGAGAATGCAGCTCAAAGATTGGGCATAAAGCGTCAACAGCTGAATGCAAACATAAGCGGCATCGGTACTTTATCCAACAGGAGTAAAGGAAAGGTCCATCTATCCTGCAAGACCTTATACTTGTATAACGACTTCCAGTTTACAACGGAAGCGTTAATCATGACACGGATAGTAAACAGTCTGCCTAACGTCACATTTGCAAAGAAACCTTGGGCTCATGTGACAGACATCACACTAGCCGACCCAGATTACAACGTATCTAGGCCCATTGACATACTTCTGGATGCACACGTATTTTCCGAAATAGTCATGAATGGCTTAGTCAAAGGGGAGGTTAATGAACCCATGGCTCAACAAACACGGTTGGGTTGGATATTGTCAGGCAATGTCACCAAAACATTTAATTGCAACGTCGTAGTTAATGAAGTTAACGACTTGTCAAAATACTGGGAAATTGAAGACATCAATAGAGATGCATGCAATTCTATGACGTCAGAGGAACGATATTGTGAGGAGTTCTACACTGCAACAACCAAGCGATTATGTGATGGCAGATATGCAGTTCGTTTGCCAATGAAGCCTAGTTTTAATCAGCTGCTGGGCAAGTCAAAGCCACGAGCTGTAGCACAGGTTATGCAATTAGAAAGGAGATTAGGCAGGGATGACAAATTATCAGATAGTTACATCAAATTTATGCAAGAGTACCTGGAAATGGGACATATGAAGGAGAGCAAACCTGACTGCAACACGGCATGCTACTTACCTCATCATGGAGTCCTAAAACAGGACTCAGTGACATCAAAATTGAGGGTGGTTTTTAACGCCTCCCAGAAAACTGACACAGGTTACAGCCTGAATGACTTGATGGAGTGTGGCCCTAAACTTCATCAAGATCTATTGACATTATTATTAGGATGGCGGCTATACAAGTACGTCTTTACTGCAGATTGTGAGAAGATGTACCGCATGATCCTTGTCCATGAAGAAGACCAACGCTTGCAAAAGATCCTGTGGAGGGAATCCAACCAAGGTCCTTTAAAGGATTATGCACAGTGACGTATGGCACCAAGGCAGCACCATTTCTAGCTCTTCGAACGCTGAAACAGCTTGCAGAGGATGATGTACAGAAATATCCGTTAGCAGCGGATGTCATCGCTAACGAAATGTACGTTGATGACGTCCTAAGTGGCACCAACTCCATCGAACGAGCACATGAAATTCAAAAGCAACTCATCGACATGCTGAGTGGAGCTGGCCTTACACTACGGAAGTGGTCAAGCAACGACCAGACCTTGATTGAAAGCTTATTTTCTTCAGATCTTAACCAAACGACAATACATTTTACAAACGATGGAATGACAAAAGCCCTGGGGGTCCAGTGGAATCCTACAACTGACACATTTTCGTTTACAAACAAAATACAATTTGACAATAAACACCAATCGACAAAAAGGAAGATACTATCGGAAATCTCGAAAATTTTCGACCCACTGGGCTGGCTGACACCTTTGACAGTAAAAGCAAAACTGCTGTTCCAAAGCGTCTGGCTATCGGGATGCGAGTGGGATGAAACTTTACCTGACAGCGTGCAAGAAGAATGGAAGCAGTTTACTAGCGACTTACACAACATAACTGAATACCAAATACCAAGGTGGCTGGGAGATATTACGAAACCATTCCAAGTACATGGGTTCTGCGATGCGTCTGAAAAGGCCTACGCATGCTCTATATACCTGCTGACAACAAATGACAAAAACGAGCCTGCGATTAGACTTATCGCTGCAAAATCGAGATTATCGCCAATCAACAAAAAATTGACACTACCGCGACTCGAATTATGTGGAGCGCTACTACTTTCACGGCTCATGAAAAAGGTCCTGACAGCCTTTAAATGGGACAATGTGCACAAAAATACATACGCCTGGACAGACTCTATGATTGTATTAGGCTGGCTGCATGGGGACGTCACAAAATGGAAGTCGTTCGTCAGCAACAGAGTACAGCAAGTGCATGACGTAATCCCAAAACAACACTGGAGTTATGTCAAGTCCGAGGAAAATGCTGCAGACTGCGTCACGCGGAATCAGTTGTTCCCAACTATTGCAACATCCTTTGTGGTGGCAGGGTCCCTACTGGATGAAAAATTACAGCGAAGATACTTTTGTCAAAATTACAATTACACCGACAACATGCGAATCAAAACAGAAACAAATACAAACGTATGTTGTGAAATGTGAACCGTCTTCAATAGTAATTGAGTTATTAGACAGACACAGCGATTTGACTCGTATTACAAGGGTCATTGCCTGGATGAAACGTTTCATAAACAGCTGTTCGAACACCGACATTCATCGTACTACTACTTATTTGACATCTACAGAACTACAAAGCGCTGAAAACCTAATAACGAAACATATTCAATTGCATGCTTTCAATGACGAGATTATGAGATTGAAGGAAAACAAAGGTTTGAGCACAAAAAGTAACCTTCTGAGTTTAAATCCATTCCTTGACAAACATGACATTCTGCGAGTGGGTGGAAGGTTACGTAACTCAAGCTTACCCGAAGACACTAAACATCCAATTCTACTATCACATGACAACAAACTGACAGAGTTATTAATTTGGCAAGCTCACAGAAGAACATTACACGGAGGTCCTAAGTTAACCCTGACACATCTACGACAAAGAGTTTGGATCGTAGGAGGACATCGCGCCGTCAAAACGGTCTTACACAAATGCGTAACATGTCGCCGATTTAAAGCTAAACAAACAAACCAGATTATGGCGGACCTACCAGAGCCGAGAGTGACAGTATCTCGCCCTTTTACACATACAGGTGTCGACTTTACTGGACACGTTGAGATCAAGGCAAGTAAAGGCCGAGGCGTCAGAACATTGCTGGCGTACGTTGCAGTATTTGTTTGTCTAGCAACAAAAGCCATCCATCTAGAGCTGGTATCAGAACTATCCAGTACAGCATTCCTATCGGCCTTCAAGCGCTTCTGCGCACGTCGAGGTATGCCACGGGACATGTATAGCGACAACGGCACGAATTTTGTGGGTGCAAATCGGATCCTATTGCAACAATACAAATGCATTGTAGAAAACATTGACAACTTCTTCTTGGGCAAAATATCAGAGATGCGAGTTCAATGGCACTTCAATGCCCCGGTCTGGTCAAGCGCAGGCGGACTGTGGGAAGCCGCTGTGAAGAGCATGAAATATCATCTCAAACGGGTCATTGGAGACCAATGTCTGACATACGAAGAATTTACCACTCTGCTATGTCAGATAGAAGCTTGCTTGAACTCACGACCACTATGCACCGTTTCAGAGAACGCCGAAGAGATTAACTGTTTAACTCCAGGACATTTCTTAACCGGCACAGCACTCATGACAATTCCAGAACCTGACGTGGACAATACTTACCGATTAAACACGAGATGGCAAATTGTACAACAACTTAGCAAAGATTTCTGGAAGAAGTGGTCGCAAAAGTACCTCCAACAACTACAAGGCAAGACTAAAGTGGAAACGACAGAATACTGACATAAAGAAAAATGACATTGTATGCATTAAAGATGAAAGGTCACCTGCAGGAAAATGGGCACTGGGTCGTGTAGCAGATTTACACCCTGGAAAGGACGGCCACACTAGAGTTGTGACATTACAAACTGCAAAAGGCGAAACCAAACGACCTATTACAAAACTGGTACCACTAGTGGAGGCTGAGGAACAAACCAACACTGACACTGACAAACTACTCAAAAATAGGCAAAACCGAGCTAAAAGGCTTACCTGGAACAGCTTGGTATGTTATATGCTGATGCTAGTTATGACATTGATAACACCTACGGTCCAACAAGATATGAAAATTACTCAACTGACAAAAAATCAAACAATTTACTTTGACAAGATTGCAGATCTACAAGAAATTAGAGATGAATGGAAATTGGTATTCTATTACAATATGACAAATTATTGGCGCAATGTGGACACTCTGCAAGTATTCGTATCTCATATAAAGCAAGCTCGTTGCGAAGAGTGGTTGATGCAATTTCATGTTCTGATTAACCAACTTGAACAAAGCATGAGTGAACTAAATTATTACAACGAATTACTGAGGTCCCAGCGGATAATTCAACACAGGTTCAAAAGAGGATTGATCGACGGAGTAGGATATGTTGCAAATTCGTTATTTGGAGTGTTAGATCAACATTTTGCAGAACAATATGAACAGGATATCGACACAATCCAACACAATGAAAATCACCTATTCCAACTGCTTAAAAACCAGAGAAGTGTTCTGGAAACCGAAAACAACATTGTACAGCGTAACGAAGCAACAATGGTGAAGCAGTTCACTTTTATCAACGATCACCTCACGTCCTTCGAAAACAAGACGCTCAAAGATAAACTTGAGAGTTCAAATGCATTCTACATCATTACATCGGCCATAGCTGCAGACAGAATGGCCCAAAACTTAAAAGATATCCAAGAATCACTCATCAACACACTGACAAATATGTACCAAGGACATATGGACGTACATCTATTATCACCAACCCAAATGCAAAGCGAACTAGATAGAGTAGCTCGACTACTACCTCGCGATTCTACACTACCTGAAGTTCGTAATGACATAAGAGACATCTACAGGCTGTTCAGAATACATGCACGCATAACACAGCACTACCTGTTGATGGAAATAAAAGTACCGATCTTGAGTGATGCCCTAAACGAGCTTAACAGACTTATCAGCATTCCTCAACGTATTGACATAAATCGGGTAATGTACGTTATTCCCAATAACGCCAATCAATACTCATTTATACCTCTAGAACAATACGACATCAATGAATGCCAAAAATTACAAGACCAAACTCTACTGTGCAAACTAATCACCCTACATACAACACCGGTGATCGTCACAAATCTATCTGCGATGTACAGCTGATTCGAGACAACGAAGAACACAGCGTTTATTGCCATACGGAAATAAAAGTATGCGCCGACAAATGGGTCAAATTACATAAACAAAACACCTGGTATTATTATTGTTGTGACACGTGCGAAGTACAATTAGTGTGCGGCACTCAAATGACATCGGAGACGATACGTCACTCGGGTCTGATAACGCTGAAACAAGGATGCAACTTGCAAGGCGACTCATTCACATTGCACGCATATATGGAACATACAAGTGACATTTTAGTCAAGGTAGCGATGATCGTGCCCACGATCTCTCCAATCAACAACATAATCAATACCTCGATTCGTAACTCATCGTTGCATATTGAACCGCACGAAGAGACGTTCAAGAAGATTGACACGCAACTACGCTCTATAGAAGAACAGTCTAAGCTAGACACCTTATCCTCTCACGACGTTCATCACTACATTGCAATTTATGTGGTTGTTGCGATTAGCATTGCACTGTTTGTAACATCGGTGTACTTTTGGCGAAAGATGGCCACCCAAAGACAGGGGGAGGGTCCGCAAGACGCGAGAAGCAGAAGCAGACGAGAAGAAGATCATGACATCGAGGACAGGAACAGCAAGATCGACAAACGGGACTCAAAGGTGAATAAAGTGTCGTGTGCTAACCCTACCTCAAGTGAAGTGAAATTTGACACTGAAAAAAATAGTGATGTGTGCTAATTTATTTTTATGGTGACATTCTATTTATAGACTTTAGTTATATTTTTTCATAGTAGTCGTAGATCAATCATATTTACATTGGAGTCCTGCATTTTTACATTTTTACATTGTTTTTTACATTCTTATTTTATTTTTTTTACATATTTTGGGATTGTTATTTAATTATTCTCCCGTTGAGCATTCACTGACAGTTTCAGCATTTAAGTTTAAATTTGACATTTTACATTTGCATTGACATTAATTATGTTAGGGAAGCACCCTACAACCATCACAATCACCATCATCGTTATCACAATCCCTATCATCATTATCCCAATCATTATCATCGTAATCACAACCATTATCATCACAATTACCATCACAGTCACTATCACTATCACCATCACCATCACAATCACAATCACCATCACAATCACAATCACCATCATCGTTAGCACAATCAATATCATCATTATCACAATCATTATCATCGTAATCACAACCATTATCATCACAATTACCATCATAATCACTATCACTATCACAATCACCATCACCATCACCATCACCATCACTATCACAATCACAATCACCATCACAATCACCATCATCGTTATCACAATCCCTATCATCATTATCCCAATCATTATACTCGTAATCACAACCATTATCATCATAATCACAATCATCATCATCACAATATCTATCCCCGTTATCAAAATCATCATTATCGTTATCACACGCATCATCATCATTACCACAAACCATCACTGTCACAATCAAATCACAATCACCATCACTATCATAGTCACAATCACTATCACTATCGCAATAACCATCACCATCGCTATAATTATTCGGCGGTTAATAGGTTCCGATGGGAGTTCACTGGTTCGGCTGCATGTAACCCAGCGTGCAGCTACGGGAAGTCTCCTAAATTGTAAGCAAAGTGGGATGGACCGTAACGAGGCGTGACCAGGATGAACGATGTCGGTGCGCCTAAGATCGTCCGTGTAGACCGATTGTTACTACGGGACTTACGCTGCTCGGGACGAGTAGTCTTTCTGATGAAGTGAACAACAAGTGCGATATCTAAGTGATCAGTGATCAATGGTGAATTTGTGATTGTGAAAAAAGTATTTTGTGTTCTCAGACCGAATAAAAGGTAAAGACGGAAATCTGCGAACAGCGCAGTGAGGCCCGTCAAATTACGTCTCGCTCTGTTCATACACGCTCACACGCACACATTTACATCAAACTATGCTTCAATAAATGCACAATATTTTTACGAAACCGGCCTCACTTCTCTGTTCGCAGAGTTCCGTCTTAACTTTTTGTTTTGGTCTGAGTGAACACGGCGAGACTTGACGGGCCTCACTTTGATGTTCGCCGAGTTTCGTCTTTACCTTTTTATTTGGTCTGAGTTTGTATTAAATAAAAATATTTAGTGTCTAACCGGTAGTGTCGTATTTATCCCACGCCCAGCACGTAACACTATGTATCCCTATGTTCAGGTACGACGTGCACTACGGCGCGCGCTCCATCAAGCACGAGGTGGAGCGGCGGGTGGTGAACCAGATCGCGCTGGCGGCGGAGCGCGGCGCGCTGGGCCGCGGCTGTGGCGTGCTGCTGAGCGAGCGCGCCGGCCTAGTGGCGCTAGCCGTGCGTCGCCCCGCCGCCACCGACTACACGCCGCTGGACCTCGCCGCCGTCTAGCTGACCTTACAATTATATTCATTCTAATACTTACCGTATCTCTAATAAAAAAAATCTACTGAACTGATAGTACATCTGTCTTTCGTTCACTCAGTTTCTCCCTACCCTCGCCGTTCAGATTGTTCGAATCGAAGTTAATTTCGTAAGGTTTTGTCCAGATAGGGTTGGGGTCGCTAGTATTTTGGAAACAAATGAAACAGCTCAGTGAATAGTGCTTATTTTATTAAACTTCGCACCGTTATATACAAATATAATGTATAAATAAATAACAATTCTTTACAAAATATAATCGATTATGTGCCGGCGCGGCCGTGAGACCGCGGCGTACAACTAAACGCGTGAGAAGGCCTCTGGTCGTGCTGGCCAGCTCCGGGCCGGGGCGAGGCCAGCACTCAATGAACTATAAGATAAACAATGATACACATAGCGTACATGAGGACGATATGTGGCGGGCGCTTCGCAGAGCGACGACCACGTCACACTCGAATACTAATTATTATAGTAAATAGAGACGTCGTCAAGTTATTTGGTCGTCTAGCTTTTCTGAGCACATCAAACACATCACGTCACTTCTGTGGAGCTTTGAAAGCTAATCTAAAACAACCACTCAGGAATACAGGCGATCCATGTTCCAGTTTAGCTCAATGCCCAATATAGGTAGTCTATATAATAGTACCTAGTAATAGCCCAATTAGCTTAATTAATGCATTATTTTAGATCTGATTACTATATAAAGGTTATAGTGTGTCAACCTTAAAAGATAGACATGTCATCGCGGACTTTTTTAAACTTTTCAAGAGAAACAATTCTCTCATACATGATTGTTGCGTAACTTGTATGATTGTTTACGCAGCGCACGCAACGAAAGCTTTCCAAATAATAAGATTTCCCCGTTTCTGCAACATTTTTAGTTGATGCTCCGCTCCTATTGGTCGTAGCGTAGCGTGATGTTATATAGCCTTCCTTGATTTTTTCAATACGAACCAGTAGTTCCTGAGATTAGCGCTTTTAATCAAACAGACAAACTCTTCAGCTTTTGAATAGCTTTAAATATACAGGCTGGAATTTTTCAATGCCATCTGGAGGGAAAGTACTCTAAATACTGGAGATAGCAAATATTCAAGGGAAACATTTCTTTATTTTTAAAAAGAAACAAATCTGCTATCACAGTTTTTCAAAAATTCGTTTGCCACACTCGGAAATCGAACTACTAAAGTTAGAAAAAATAACATCCTGTAGTTTTTTGACATTAATCGATAGGGTCAATCATATGGATCAAATCATTTTAACAAACATGATAAATTAAATGAAAGGAAAACCACGAAATCGAAACTTATCAATTCAATGGGATAAGATAAAGCACTTTTACTCAAAGGTCCATCCGATATTACTTTATACTTTATTAACAATATATTTGACGTCATTGTGACGTTAAAATGACAAATATGAGGATTGCAATTTCCACGATGTTTGTTTGTGCAAATTGCAATCTTATTTCTTTAATAGTAAAGGTCCATCCTTTGAATAAGTCAGTCCCAATATTTGATTAGTGGTTATTGAATTTCTCCCACTGAATTTATAACTTTAGATATTTGCCTTGACATTGATTTTATTCATAGAGAATTCGTTTTTATAATGTTTCCTAGTGTATCATCTTGGAATTGCATACAATTCCTAGGAAATACATACTCTTAACAGGAAATGTGTGTATCATCACTATCACTTCACTACATATCATAAAACAAAGTCCCCTGCCGCGTCTGTCTGTCCCTAGATCCTAGATACCTAGATCTTTAAAACTACGCAACGGATTTTGATGCGGATTTTTTTTTAATAGATAGAGTGATTTAAGAGGAAGGTTTTAGTATATATGTATAATTTGTCAAGCGGACAAAGCTGCGGGCATGAGCTAGTTAAAGATAAACATTATTTTCCACATTTCCTAAGTAGGCTCCGGAATTGTATAATTTCCGGTACATTTTCTGGTTTCATACATTTCCGGTAACATATTATTAAATATATATTAGTAATTAGTATACAGGGTATAAACAACCTCATCACGAAGCCGTCAACCAAGCATTCTGAACATCAAACTAAGTAACTTTACGCGAAAATTACTCAATTATTTCTGGGAAACGACTTTTTTTTTGGGTTGAAAAATCATGTTTTGTGGTAGAATTCATAACTCAATGTAACGGACTCAAAACATTGTGCTGATGGATGAATTGAATAGTACGACGGTCGTGGAGGTGCTTAGAGTAAAAATCTTACACCAAAACTGGTTGGTTTAAAACAAAAAAATCTTGTCAAAAAGTTGGAACTTTGACCCCCAATATTTCCGTAATTAGAAGGCATGCTGTAGAACAAAAAAATGATCGCAATGACGGGGAGAACAAGTGCCTTTCGGCTTCGTTAAGAGGTGTTTTACTCTTTAGATAGTCTATTAAAACGGTTATGCTGATGAATATACCTAAGCGTATTGTGGCTGATGTGTTTTGGCCCCACCACTAGTTATAAAGATAGTTGATCTTCTTCGGAAACTAAATGAGGTACCTACCTACCTACTGTAGAGTTACATGTACCTATTAAGTATAAGTGATGACGTGCTCGTCGTTGTGCTTGCAAGTACTGGCAGACATACACATTCACGATACACATTCCTGATTCCTCTTATAAACTAATGAAAAATGACTATTTCCTCTTTTATTACTTACTCAAATGAAAAAAGTAAACTTGTAAAACGAGTCCGGAGCTGGAGCCCGTCGATAACGGCGTGGATGCTAGATGTTATCGCATGAGATGAATCAATATGGCGACACGAGTTCATTACCAACTAGGATTCGCCTACAGGCCTACTCTACTTAACTAACGTGTCTTACAAACTGTCAGGGGTATTTCATACCGGCATCGGATATTTAGGTAAGTAGGTATAACTTGTTTCATTTAAAATCCCTGTTTTATATGTTCGTCCTTACTTAAGTAATAATAGTAGGTAGCACTTTTTCAGTGTGCGCCGACCGATAACATAATTGGAAAACATTCTGGAACACATCATGATTATATTCAGTAACTTATTGGCTATTAGTAGATACCTTACACTAACTAACTTACATATACAGGCGGTTGACTTATTTGGTGGGGTCAACGGTTCGTCGTTTGTGAAACATACGCAATAGGACTCGATATTCTGTCGCGACTTGTGTATAAGGTCTACCTATTCATACCTACACGAAATCTCATAAGGGGTCATTGTACTCATTATGAACAACTTATTATGGGACCGAACCCTGAATTGCGAAAAAAAAATCAGCTGTTCCATACATTTTGACGAGCTAGGGGAACAAATTGTAGGGAATAGCTGATTATTTTAGGGTTCTGCAGCCAAATGGCAAAAAACGGAACCCTTATGAATTCGTCATGTCTTTCTGTCTGTCCGTCCGTATGTCACAGCCACTTTTTTCCAAAACTATAAGAACTATGCTGTTGAAACTTGGTAAGTAGATGTATTCTGTGAACCGCATTAAGATTTTCACACAAAAATAGAAGAAAAGAAATTCCATCAATCTCATAGGTACGTTTGGGGTGTCTATGGATAGGTCTTCAAAAATGATAATGAGGTTTCTAATATTTTTTTTTCTAAACTGAATAGTTTGCGCGAGAGACACTTCCAAAGTGGTAAAATGTGTGTAAACTAAAAAAAAATTATGATGTACATTACCATGTAAACTTCCACCGACAATTGGTTTGAACGAGATCTAGTAAGTAGTTTTTTTTTAATACGTCATAAATCGTAAACCGCAATTTACCTTTCATTCAATAAAGTATGTGCGAATCCAACGTTCGCTCTTGGCCGTTTTTTTTCGGGAATCAGGTTTTGGATAATCCCCTAGGAGATTTCGTGTATGAATAGGTAGACGTTATAATATGATAATATCCTGTGCTCATTCGTTTAGCTGCGAATAAAGTTTTGAGCTTTGACACAATACATACATCGGTAACAACAGGAGACCGTATCTGTAAGTCAACCCGCTAGTACTGACAGTACTTTATGTTATTTCATCGTAGAACGTATATAAAATAATTTCTTACCAATGTAATACAATAAATACTTACCTATCTGTACTTACAATATTTTTGTAGCTACTTAATTAACTAGTTGGTGTTTGATAAAATATGTCTTCGTTTAATATTATAGGAAGATTTATCCACTAAGTGTTGATAATAATGTGTTTCATGTTGTTAGTTGTCACTATTACTATATGAATAGGTTTACCACAGTCTATTATTATGTCAGAGCTTAAAGACGAGCATATTTTATTCCAATATGTGACTGCAGTGAATACATCGAGCATTTTTTTAAAGCATTTCGCAAGTCATCCTATGAGATTGGCTTCTGCCTGTCGGTGCCGGAGTGTGAGGCCTCCACTGGCCTCCAGTCAGCGGCAAATAACGTATTAACTAAGAGACAGCGCGCCAAGGGCACCGAGGGTACTCCCCTCGGCTTAGGGCGTCGCTGGAAGAGGGCAGCAAAGGGACGGGCTGAATCTGAGTGATATCATTATTTAGGGGCTGATTAAAACTACTTGCTCGAGAAAGGGTCAGGGGGGGCGTGATCAGGGACATCGGGACGGGTTTCGACGTCGAGGCCGGAATGACAGCGATTTGTATCTGCGTTTACGTAATGTGCTGGGTTCCCTACTGCTTTCCTGAAGGAACTATATAGGGCCGTCGGGAGTAGTTAGGGTATGCCGCCGTGGTCGGCGAGATATCGAGCAGCAATCCTGACCTTATAATCATTTAATTCACAAACGGCGGCCATAGTTGCCTGGACTGAAGCCGGTAGTGTGGGAGATAAGATTTAGAAATGTTGCCGAGGGCCTGTGGCGGCTGTGGCGCATCACGGCATGTGGCGGTGGGCCTTGGTGTAGCTATCGTTGAATATTTTGCAGGAATTAATTGCAATAAAATATGGCTCGGTTTGAAGCTCCTTTACTCTAGTTACAGTCAGTCAACACTCAACACAGTCATCAACATGATGGCCATTGGCCAGGTAATAACGTGATGAAATAACCTGCTCGGCTAGAATAACGATAAGGATAAGGTAGCTGCACATACATTGAATGTAGACAACTTTGTAGGTACGGGAATTGGAGGAATTGTTAGTGATCATTTTGGGAAACTGTGAGGTTAATCTATTAAATTCGTAAGTTGCCAATCAAGTCGTGTGATTTGTAGTAAGGTCAGCAACGAATATTGATCAAACAATACAATTATTTTAAACAAAGCACCTTGTCCCAAATAAACAGATTTTTAAGAAGCTCATTTCGTTTCATGATTTAGGCTACGTTCACATCAACGCGTACAGTCTGCCGCCGACTGTGAGTATCCAGTACAAAATTTTCGAAAGATTTACTTCAGCCGCCGACTGATTAGCTTTTATTTTTCACACATTTGCGAAGCCGGCGGCGGCCGACTATACCTACCTTTGGTATATATCGTATTTTTTTTTTCAGTTCGAGTTTCTTTTTTGGATACTGTTTTCTAAATATGATATTGATACTAAAAACTTTAATAATAACCAGTTTCGTTGCTAACTTAACCTACAAGCCACGATATCTGCAGAATATGCTCAGCATGAACGTTGACTAACTGTGAGTCGTGGTTAATTTCAAGTGCATATTTGATTCACTTTTTGTAAACACCGAATAAGAAGAGAAGATTAATTAACTTGCGTCTCTCATTTAACTAATATGAAATGTAACTACAGCGTAGTGCGACTACCAAGGAATTGTGCTGCGGCAACCGAACATACTCGCGTTTTTCTGGAACGGACGAAGAGACTGCGCCTTGCCGCGTGGAGCAGCCGGTAGCGGGCAGCGGGCGGAGAGCGGCGCCGGCGCCGCCACTACAGCCAGCCGGCCGAGTGGTGCGGCGCGTGGCCGTGCAGCGGCGTCACGCCCGCCAGCCGCGCCAGCGCCGCGCAGCGCCCGCACGGCGCCCCCTCCTCCGCGCCCGCACCCCCCGCCTCGCCCTCGGCCTCGCCCGCGCCCGCCTCGTACCCGCAGCACCCGCACGCCTCCTGGGGATCGTCCACACGCGACTCAGCACCGTCCGCCGCGGCGCGAGCCCGGGCCGGCTCGCCCGGCGCGTCGAGCGCGCGGCCCACCTTGTGCGCGTCGTCGTCCAGGCTGGCCAGCAGCGGCTCCCGGCTGCCGCCGCGCGCCGCCACGCTCTCGGCCGTGGTGGAGGGCGACACGGAGGGGGGCGCGGGCGGGGCGGCGCGGGGCGGCGGCACGCGCGCGGGCACGGAGCTGGCGCGCTGCAGCGCCTCTGCGCCGGCGCCGGCCGCCGCCCGCGCCGCCTCGCCCGCGCGCCGCGAGTCGGAGAACTTCTTGCGCTTGCGCTTGAGCGCCGCCAGCGCCGTCAGCGGGTGCAGCGGGCCGCTGCGCGTGCTCCGCTCCGGACTCCGCTGCGAGTCGCTGCCGGAGTCCGAACCACTAGCACTGAATAAAAACCAGTTGAATTAAACAATAAAACAATATTTATTGGTTCAGGACTTAAACCTATTTTACAATCATTTTACCATAAATTGGACTTAAGTACTTAAGTGGCAAAATACCAAACAAGTGCAACTGGCCTTAAACTAGAAAGATCCCTGTGCTGTGAGCACCAGTTACTTTCGTTACCACCGTGTTCGAGAAGCCATATTACAAGTACTCACTTACAAATGACTATCATCATTGGTAAATCTCTGTGTGCATGCATTCGTGCGTGTGTGAATGAGCGTGAACTACCTTAGACTTTTTGAAATCGAAAGGTTCGAAATGTAAGCTCGAGCTCGGTCTCAATAGATATTAGGTACGTAATTTAAAAGTCAAAGATTTCTTCCTTCTGTAAGGAAGAATATTAAATATTGATGCGGACGAAAGCAATTTATTACCTGGGCGACTGTCGCGCATGATCGCAGACGGAATCTTCTGACCTGGAGCGGCCGATGAGGCGGGAGACGCGCGCGGCGCGGGCGGCCTCGATGATGGTGCCCCAGCGGCGCTTGTGGCTGGGCTTGCGGCGCGCGGCCAGGCCGGCGGCGCCGTCCGACAGGCTGGACTGCGACGTGCGCAGGCGCCCGCCCAGCAGCGCCGACAGCGACGCTCCGTGCGCGCCGCCGTGCTCGTGGTGCAGCGACGCGAAGAACTCGTCCACCGGCGCCAGCGAGCCGCCCGGCGCGATGTTGAACCCTTTCATGAGGCGACGTTCCTTCTGGCGGTTCTTCTTGCCGCCCCCGCCTCCTGCAGACGACGCCGGATATTAATCATTGTGTGCATGAAGAAAAAGATTCGCTGAATCGTATGATTGATATAGTCGTGGAGTGGTACCGGGCGCTCCTGCGTTGACGGTAGAGGTGTTCATGCCGGAGTTGCGCAGGATCTCTACCAGCTCGCAGCGGAAGGCGCTGACGTCCTGCTTGATCTCGTTGACGTCGTCCTCCGTGACGCCGCCGCACTCGGCGCGCCGCTGCTGCACCGTCACATAACGCCGCACCAGGTTGCGCATTATCGCCTGGTAGCCAGGAATCACAGAGTTATAGTTCAACAAACCATGTGCCCGATGGAATTTCCTATCGGCAAGATTGACAAGCTTCCAAACAAAGTCCATAAGGATAGGAATTTTCAAAAATCTTTTGGCAGATTAAATTATCTGGCGAAACTTTGATGTGACGGGTTGACGAAAAAGAACCTGAGGGCTACCTAACTAAAACCTTAAATTTGTAGTGAAATTGAAGGTTTTAGTTAGTTTAGTGTGTGAGCAAACCCGTACAATGCAAATGTATCAATTTTATGCTAAGATCGACTCGCAGCGAATGAATAAAATATACAATTTTAAGTCAACGAAGAATAGTCAACAAAAAGACTCATTCGCTGCGAGTCGATCAGTTATCAGTTTTGAGGGTTCTATCAATACAAAGATTCAATCATTCTATCAGTCGCCAAACTCTACCTGTGTGCCAAATTTTTTTTAAAGGTGTGAAATGGTGAAACAAGTATTCAACATCTTGGGCAGAAGCTGGTCTTTTATAATAATAATAACTACATAATTATTATCCACAATAAATGTATCTTCATTTAAATGTACCTTACCCATACAGTTAGGTAGGCCTCCAGTTCTTTTTCGTCTCCTGTTTTGGCCAGTTTTGGGAGCGGAGACAGGTGAAACATTTAAAATATAAATAATAGCAAACCTGATAACGGAAATCCCGTTCATTTGCTTGTTTGGCTTTTCTCTGCGAACAATAAAAATAAATATAAAAAGTTATGTCGGTACTACTCAGCTCACTTACTTACACCTTAATTAATTAATACCTACCTCGATGTGGTAAAAAAAAGTGTGCGAATAACATTTGAAGGAGGAAGCAAAACTCTTAGCTTACGTCTGTGCATTATGCAGGGCATTTGCGAGACACTTGTCCACCTAGTAGGAATAAGTAAAATCCCCGAAACTTTTTTCGAAATGTGGGAGTTACCTACACACGCACATTTCAAACCGGTACACCCCTGCCTTGACGCCTAACCCTGGAAGCCCGCCTGCATCAATCACTTAAAGCAGGTGGCACTTTGGGTCCGCGGCCGTTCAGAGTCAAACTCAAACTCAAAGCATTTATTTCAATTAGACCATTATGGCACTTTTGAAAGTCAAAAATACAAATAAACAAAACAAAGCTACAGTCCCAGACACAAGACATAATAACTTGAGAAAGTACTGTAGTTGCCCATTCCCTAGCGTAGATCTCTATGGAGAAGAACGGGCAAGAAACTCCATGGACACTCTTTTAAATCAAAATATTGTTACAAAATCTTGGTTACATCATTCATGTTGAGATTATAGATATATGTGAGAACGATGTAGGAAGACGTGCACATTATGAGCGTCCAGAGTAAAACATTAAATCAACAAATTAAAAATAAAGTAATTAAAATGAACCGTGGCAGCTAAGAGATGACCAGTCCCAACTGACAGCGCCCGATCACGAACAAGACGCGTGTATCGGCGCTATTCAACTCAACCATATTGAAGGGAACTAAATGACCCGACACACCCTGTGTGAGTGCGCACTGACTCACCCTGATGGTGCGCATGTGCTCGCGCTTGGCACGCGCGTGCCCGCACAGGCGGCGCTGCAGCCAGCGCCACGCGTACAGCGCACTCTTGGGCGACGGCAGCACGTTGAAGGGCGGAGGCGACGTGCCGCCCTCCTCGAAATAACTGATCCACAGCTTGCTGCGAGCGAACTTCCACTCCACGTCCGCGCGTTCCTGTAAATATTTCGTAAACAATGAATCGTGTATTGTTACTCGGGAAACAGGAACATAACAAGAAACACATCGCGTACCTACACGGTCAAACCATATAAAATAGATCTTGTAACTTTTCACCTTTGGTAGTCTTAAAAGTCACAAAATGTAACATCCCACTTTGGTCTGAAAGCAGCCGTAAAGGTAGTATACACAAATCTTACGGAGATGAGCTGATAGGAGTGGTTCATCATGGCGATGAGTAGGTTGAGCAGCACGATCACGTTGATAACGGCGTACGTGCCGAACATCAGCATGCCCCAGAACCTTGTGAAGATCTTGATGCCGTCCAGCTCGAACGAGTCCAAGTCCACTAGCCCGAAAGCCGCCCAGAAAAGGGTCTGCATCGTCTCGAACAAACTGGGACAGAGGCAAACACATAATTCGAGGCTTAAGTATTTAAAGGTCGTCTTTCTGATCACATTGATCACCGATTAACAAACACCTAAATGTGTCCAATGGTTTTTATTATTATAATAAACAAGTCTATATGTAGAAAGATCAGGAAAAAGAATAATTTATGCAAATAACCTTTTTCTGGGCCAATTCAGAGGCCTGGGTCATAATCTGGAGCCATCATGTTAGAGATCATGAGGATAATAACTATATGGCTCGAAGCCAAGCCGCGTGTATTACAAGCGCCATAAATGATTGGACGAGAATACGATGTGATGTTTAGTAAGATATATTATGATTACATCGCAACAACTTTATTCAATTTCAGAATGTCAAATGAAATGAAATGATGCTTATTTTGCAAGTGGGTTCTTACAAACACTTTTACACGTCATTTTTTTAAAACTAGATGGGGCCGGTGTTTCTTACCTGACTACTCTGAGAAGAAACAGCCAAAACAAACTCAGAGGTCATAGTCTCTTTTGAAGTCCAGACATAATCTTGTTCAATTCAGATGAGGACTATGCAGATTAGCGTCTGAGATGGTCTTTTGAAGAAAGAACCTCACACATTTGAGTGGACCTGTCCAAAAACAAATAACCTACCGGCACAGATGAAATAAATTGGTAATCTATTATTTAAAGAAAGAAAGAAAAATATTTATTCGACGTCAGTTATTAAAGCACATAATTATACACAAACACATAATTATATAAAAAAAGGTACATATTATGGAGGAAAGAAAAAAAATGGAGGAATTATGGAGGTGGATTTACACATATAGATTTTACTTACTTTATGTAGATTCCCAGATACAAGGCTCTTTTGGTGAGTTTTCCAAGGCCCCGATCAGAAACTAAAAACAAATCTTAATTACAATGCTTCTCACTTGGCAAACCGACGCCACACGATGCAAGCGTCAGGATCGGGAAAGGTGCCGTTAGTGGGGACCGCGGAGTTCCCCGTCGGGCAGCGCTTCTTTTCCATGTCGGCGTAGTACCACAGCAGCTGGTTCAGACCTGACATGACACGACACTATGTTACTCTCAGTATCAATAAGTCGAGTTATTCGCGTTTGTTACAAACCTAGAACACTTACCACAAGAAAAGGCAAATATTACTAGTATATCTAGGACGAAGAACTTGAGAATGTCGAGCACCATCCTACTGAGCGAGACTTGTAGCGGGCCCAGGTGCGGGTTGACGCTGAAGATGTACACCAGCTTGAGGCTGCTGAAGATGTTGGCAGCCGAGAACAGCCCCTCGGACAGCAGCATCGGGTCCCACGCATCCCATTTCTCTCGCGGCTGGTTCCACTGGAGACCTGCCCCCATTTCACGACGCACCTGAATCCAGACAATGAAAACATATTAATAAGCAAAACACATTGTTCACATTTTTACCTAAACAACGTAATAATTATTATGTTTAAACACTAGAGAGTTTCACCTGAAAGTGTGAGACAATCCGCAGCGCGACAGTGGCGACGTACAGCGAGTTGGTGACGAAGTCTATGACGTTCCACATGTCGTGCACGTACTCCCGCAGCCCCATGTCCCACAGCTGCTTCACCTCGCTCCAGATTAAACCTACAGGCATTCAGGGTCACTACAGTAATTTTTGCGCCATTCGGCCAACTTCCTCTGATAAATTTAAACAGTAGTTACAACAAAAGATTTTGTGAAATTATAAACATTGTTTATAATTTCATTGTAAACCTTTAGACGTAAATCGTAAAAGTATTGGTACAGACCGCTGACCCAGGCGAGGATGAGCCACTCGACGAGCGAGGGCGGAGCACCCCGGCGTGACAGCGGCTCCCCGTGCGGGGCCGCGCCCCACAGCAGCCCACCCGCCGCCGTCTCTATGCGCTGCGACGCCAGAATCAGTAGAACTGCAACCATGCAATCCCGTACAGATCGCGTCCGAGTCGAAATACTTATATAGGTCCGGACTTCGATCACGAACCATGCACTCGCTGGGCGTAGATGGAGGCCAATAACAATATAGACATAATCAAAGTAAAGGAATGCAGAATAAGTGAACGACTATCACTCACATAAAAACATAAAGTAGCTCGCCGAGTGACACAGGAACTTGATGAAGGGCTTCCGGAGCGTGCGGCCGGCGGACGAGTGCGGCGCCACGATGTATGCCAGCGAGTACAGTGGGAACATGGCGCCGATGCGCACCATCTCCGCCGCCTGCAGCAGCATGTTCTTGCGCCGGAAGCCCGGCACGCTCTCGTACCAGATAGACGCCAGCAACTGCTGCACGTTCGGGTGCGCCACGAACTGGAATATACATACGAGTATTATACAGCGGGTCGTTAATTATAATGAACTACGTCGAATATAATTTAGTCGAAGAAATTGAATCGATTTTACCTTTTTTTGCCTTAGCTTTATGGCAAGCTTCAGTCTTGAGAGACGCATTAGCTCTGGCGCGCCGGGCTCGGGCAGCGGCACCTGCGGCGAGCCCGTCTCGTGGTTGAGCAGCACCTGTAGCTCGTGCGAGGTCCGCGTGTGGTCCAGCAGCGCCGTCGCGAACTCCTGGCACTGCGCGCGCAACTCCTGGTACTCAGTCTTAAACTCATGCTCGAGCGCGGACAGTCGCCGCAGCTCCCAGGATAGCTCGAACGCCGTCAAGATGGGGTCTTTAGAAGAGAGCGCTATAAGTGAGGGCGAGGCGAGCGCGCGGTACGCGTTGATGCGCGAGCGCGAGTGGCGCAGCGAGTCCTCACGGCGCGAGCGCACGCACTCGTCGCAGCCGCAGCGCACGTCGTGCGGCACGGGCAGGTTGGCGCCGCGGTCCAGCAGTAGCTTAATGATCTCGTAGCTGTCGCGGTGCGCCGCCAGGATCAGCGGCGTGATATCTGCCGTGAACGTCGCCGTCTCCGGCGGCAACGCCTCCCAGCTCTGTAACACAGCCACGACCCTTGAATAAGCATGAGGCGACCTGAGACGCACACGGCATGATCAGCGGCGCTGCTTACGTTGGGCTCGCCGGGCTTCCTAGTGCGCTCCTCGTGGTCCAGCAGCGCCTCCACGGCCTCCACGAACTCCTCGGAGATGGCGTGCAGCAACGCGTCGCGCGTCTCCACGCCGAACTCCAGCAGCAGTTCCACCATCTCCAGGTTCTCGTTGTCGATGGCCATGAGCAGCGCGCTGCGGCCCAGCGGATCCACGCAGTCCACGTTGATGTGGCCGGTGTCGCGCGCGCGCTGCAGCACGCGTCGCGTGCCCGCCACGTCGCCGCGCTCCACACCCAGCAGGAACTTCTTTTCCTCCAGCGACAGCACGGCCATCTCCTGGTGCGGCCGCACCACGTTCTCCTCCTCCGTCATACCATGTATACTGTGGCGCTACGGATGATACCAAATATCATAAACAATCACACGTAGGTAATAATAGCATTTTAATTTAGGTACCTACACTGAGGATTTAAATGTAACGACTAACGAGACATCTTTTACTGCATAACACGTCACGTGCATGGTTCCCATCGCCCGTCGCCAAGACCAAGAGGTGCCTAGAGTGTGGCTGCTGGAGAGGTAGGATATCCTGCCCACGCCGTTCAATAATACAATTTCTAGCTTGTTAAGGAAATTAAGTTACGAGCTTTTGTAGACGGTGACCGAACCGAACTAAGAAGCAATAAACTGTCGACGTTGTATACCTAGTACCTACACCGAGCTAGGTACCTATGTATACCTAGTACCTACACCGAGCTAGGTACCTATGTATACCTAGTACCTACACCGAGCTAGGTACCTATGTATACCGCACCTTGTGTATTCGTGATCGTAATATCCAAAGCGAAATAAATAATTTCATCGATCCCGCCCTGGGAATTCTCCGAGTAGATAAAGCTAATGAAATGAGTCGTGTATCGCTCGTAAAGGATGTTGTTATACGGATACCTATCCCCTATAGGTACCTAACATGTCCAATTTTAGACTGAAGCCTACGATATCGTCTAGGCTCGACGGTGAGCAAGGCACCAGTTGGCAACGCGCTGATGGCGATCAACGTCACACAGCAGTGGCACTTAGTAACGCACTAGAGCTAGCATCTTCTCGTTACTAGCGAGTAGGCTCCTTATGTAAAATAAAGGCAGAGATTACGTTGTTGTCTGTACGTGTCCAATCCCAATGGAATTTGAAGCTCCAGAGTAAGATTCTAACATTGCATATACTTATAACGAGAGTGGGCACGTAGAGAGTTACTGAATAACGATGCGATAGCGCTGTCAGTGAGGCAGGGGCACGTGAGCACTGCCATCTCACTATGCAAATGGGTCGCAGGGTGGAGGCGGGTGGCGGCGCACCTCGCCACACGATTGCTAACCTGTACCCTGTATTCACTACGGAACGGCTCTAATGTTCGTAAAAGTCGGCGACATTTTACAACCGACCTAACATAACCGGACCGGTCGTGACTCCTGACCTGCCGGCTCGTCGTACCTCCCTGTTGTAAACATATAAACCGGCCACAGTGCCGGCCACCCAGCAGACGTGTCCAGTGATGACTAGTTCTCGTGTAAATGTTTATGCGTGTGAGCTCTAATTCCGCGGCCGACGAGAGCTTCGCTGCGAGATACTTAAATAAAACGTTTTTATTGTTTCATTGATAGGTGTGGCGCTCGTACACTTGCGCATAGACTGTCCGACTAGGCGACTAGATATATTACTAAGCAGCTCAAAAGACAACAAGAAATCAATACGTAATATTGTACGTTATGTGAGTACGTGTACACTCGCAGTCAACCGCTCTCACAGTGGCATGGAGACCTTATTGCTAAACATCCAGACGCGATACAATTTCAAATTAGGTGCAAACAAACAACTTGGTGAGCGTGTGTACACCCACAGATTGAATACACAACAAGCGCCCGAATGTGCGACACTGTTGTAAAAGTTGTTGCGCACAACAAACAGTAACAAAGCCAATGCTGAGTGAATAGCGGTGAAGGATGGACCCGGTGCTTATAGACATACCCTGAACTCCTAGACCCCGAGCGCTGAGACGAGGACGCAGATTTAAGAGGGTGACAGTGACAAATCCCATTATTAGGGTCGCCACTTCAGTTAGAAAGAGTTCCGTTCCCACAAGAGAGCTATAAGTCGCTTTGAAAAAACAAAAGAGAAGGTGTGGAGTAAAAAAGGTACAAGTATCTTAAACACTGAGAAATGATCACGACGCTTTAAGCTCTTTGCTTGAGTAGGTATGTTTATAAAGAAAGAAAAATAATAACAACAAATACGCTCAATACTTTGTTAGCATCTGTTTTGAATCAACTTTACTGAAGTAAGCATTCTGTGGTGGGAGGCGGCCGGAACATTCTAAATAACCTCATTTGCATGTCAAAAGACTTTCATACTTCACCTTCAAATGGAGCAGAAATTAACTTCTACTTCAGTTTCTCGAATACGTACTTACTTTACTCGGCAATTTTTATTCTTTTGTTGCTTTTTGGGAACGAAACTTTAACTTGGTTTTCTTCCTAAAAAAATACTTATCCTGAACGATTTTTAATGAACGTATTAAAAGACTAGCAATTACAAAGACAGCAAGATGTTATCACATCTGCCTCGCCCAACAAAGATCTCTGATCGGGGACGTGGTCAGCTCATCGAATCATTTGCCAACAAAAACTTATTCGACCAAGCGAAGCATACACTTCGACAAACTGTTAGGCGCTACCTGGTTCAATTGCTCGGCTCTGCGTCTGCGCATTGATCTACGCGAAGTCGTGTCTTTGGTAAAACGAGATATTATGTGGTAGTCTGTCATGAAGCATTAGTAACAGATAATACCAACGATTTTAAATTGCAACATTTATTGAGCGGTTCTGCCACTTACGTACACGCGGATTGAATCGTTAGCAAGCTTTAAGGCAGCCGAGTTCTAATAGAACCATGATACATTCTTAGTAGGTACCTACACCAAACACATGCTATTCTATTGGGGGAATGCTACAGACAGGGAACTAGCTTTTAGGGCGCAAAAGAAATGTCTTAGAGCTATTTGTGGCATACGTGCCCCAGTAAGCTGTATGCCATACTTTAAGAAGCTTAAGATCTTAACCTTTCCTGCCTTCTACATCTATGAGGTCGCTACATTTGTAAAAATCAAAAAGGGAAAAGTTTGGTAACCTGCACTCCCGTCGACATAAAAAAAATAAAATAACAAATATGCCCTCAAAAACAGCCCAGCTTTATAAAAGTTTCTTCGGAATGTCTTCATGAAAAATAATAAGCTTCCTAAGCATATATTAGAAATTGAAAACGTTATTTTTTTAAGAATGTTTATGATACTAGTGCGGTAAGTTGGTTTTTATAAACGAGTAGAGTAATGTAAGCCCGAGACGAAGTCGAGGGCTTACCATAGTCACGAGTTTCTGCACGTGTGTCATACAATGTTTTTCAACACATTTGCGAGAAAACAGTACAATATGTAATGAAACAAACAGCGACCCCAAAAACCACGAAAACGACACCTATGAAGGAAAAAACGAAAATTTTCGTCGGCGCCGTCTTGGATTTTCATTTTGACCTCATTTCGTTATCAGCGACCCCAAAAACCACAAAAACGATACACATGAAGAAAAAACAGAATTTTTTTGTCGGCGCCATCTTAGATTTTCATTTTGACTTAATTAAAAAAACACCGTAAAGAATACGCACGGTGCTATACAACGGGGTATGCGGTAAAATAGGTACTTAGGTGAGAGTACCTATTTTACCGCATGTTCCGTTGTATGGTGTTCCGTAAATGCATTTTTTGAGCAAATCTGTTGAAAAAAAATTATTAACTTTTTGGTAAATAGACAACACGTACATGATTTTTTGTCCGACAAATTCGTACGTTCCAAACTGTTTTTATGTTTTGATGCAAAATATAACTCTTATTTCAATTAAAATGTCTATTTGAGTTAATATATTATATTAAGTACTTAAACTTAGGTCTAAGATTCAATACTAAACAAACTAAATTGTTCAAACTATTGTATGCCGAACATGGTAGAGCAGTGCAAACGCACACACATAGAACTTGATAACAACTCTGACCACTGCATCACAATAAAGATCTTTGACTTTGAAAAATTGTTTCTGCTGCGTTATCTCAAACACCAAATCATAATTAATTTACACTGGAACATTTTTATTCCAGTATTTACCGAATTACAGTAAATACTAGACTACAGTATGACCTAACCTTATCTTATGTATGGGAGAAAATCTTTACATGAGTACATGAACAAAGTTTCGTAAATAAAGCTCAGCCTTTCGGATAAAGGTTTAATGTAGTATAATAGAGACCTACTGCAAAGAATTTTTCAATTACCGAACTTTGACTCGAAAGCTAAACTTACACCAATGTTACTACCTAAGTTTGAAGATTAAGTTTACTTTGACGAGTTCAATAAGAATACTGACGAGTGACGAGTGCCATGTAAACACGGACGACCTACGAACTTGTACTATCTAGTCAATTATAGTGCTTACATCTAATTAATGATGTCCTTTACGTAGTACGAACATCGAAGCACGACCATTATCGAGTAGTACCGAACTATCTAATATCTACTGCATGAAGCGACACCACCACACCGCACACGTGACATGACCCACTGAAGCACACTTATATACTTCAATAAATATATCCTAATATCTACTTAAAATAAAACAATAAAATATAGCCGAAGTACCGACAACTCGCTACTGCATGATGCATCACCAACAATCATCGGTCTTCTCTCTCCATTGACTTTATAGCTAAATGGAAAGATAAACAAACAAAGCAGATACATAATTTACGTAGCCATGGACGGACATAGCTACTGTCGGAGCCAAAAATAAAAAAAATAACATATCCGAAGAAAAACATTCATACATGTAGCAATATACTGTAGCGATTAGTGATATTACTTCTATGCTGACCTGGAAACGAAAAAATACTGAAGCAATACTCGTATGTTTGCTACGTAGATATGGAGTACTGCAACCGCTAAAGCTAATAATACATCATGCCATACGTAACTCAGGTGCACCTGCACACCTTGTATGCGTACCGCGGGGAGCCCTGCCTCTTCTGTAAGAAAAGCACACTAACTATACCTATAATCGCTAGATTATGATGATCACGACTATGATGCGAAGAGAGAGATAGAACAGGCGCGAGCACAGGTCCTGCGAGGACGTGCAGGTGTGACGGCGTACCTTGACCTTGTTGTCTAGCGGGCGCGGCTCCGGCGCCAGCAGCGCGCCCAGCTCCACGCGGCAGGTGGAGGGGCGCCGCGCGTCGCCGCCGCCGCCGCCGCTGCCGCCCGACATCTCCGAGCCGCCGCTCTCTGCGCACACACACTACCGTCAACGGCGGCCGCGCGCCCGCAGCCGCCGCGAGCCTCGCGCGCCGCCCGCTGGCGAGAGCGGCCTGCGTGACTAATCACCGCGGTGCAATGCGGACGGGGATATATTTAGCGAGGGCGGGCGGCGGACTGCGAGCGCGCACTCGCAGGGCGCCGCCGCGCCGCGCGTACTCACCGGCGCCGTCGCCACCGCGCGCGCCATCCTTCGTCCGCTCCGAGAACTGAAACAGAAGAGGCGTGAGTGCGCGGGAGCTAACGCGTGCGCCGGCCGCCAGGGGGCGCTCACCTGCACGCGGCGGTCGCGGCGCGCGGCTATCTGCCGCGAGTGGCGGCGCAGCGCCTCCAGCGTGCCGCGTGCCGCCGGCGCCGCGAGCGTCCACCGCTGCTCGCTCTGCTCGCTCTGCTTGCGCTGCCCACGCCGCTCGCTGGTCGTTACTCGCGTTCGATCTGCAAAATGTCCGGACATGAGTTCAAAGCTCTTTATTTATTGTTATTGCATCGTAAATTATTTTTGTGTAGCTATAGATGTGTATTATGTATGTATACGTAGCCATGTCGTAAAAGTTACATGTTAATTTTGCACTCCGCTTATACCGATACTGACTGAACACCGTCATGCAGTCCTCTCTGGGTATCTGGCTTCATTGACGTTTGTTTACACATATTTTTTACTAAAACATACATCATCATCATAAATTGTGAACGTACCTACAAAACATTCCTACCTACTCGTATACCTACGTAGGACATTTCAATGTTTACATAGCTATGAAAATTGCCAGGTTTATAAAAAGCGTGTATCCAGAAAACATTTCCAACGACAACAAATTCATGGGGCCGCTTCTGCCTCTGGATTGGCACTCTTATTGGATTTGCGCGTATGATCGACCGGTATAGTCAGGCTGAAATAATAAGAGAATAAGAAGCTCCTTGCCCCGAGGGTATTAGCTAATTAGGGCATACACAAGGTTCCAAATTATAGACCGTGTGGATGTAGACATTTTGATGTCAAATTATCTACATATGTATCTGAATTTATACCTCCTAACAATACGACTATACGAGCCGTGTCCAGGAGTACCGCTTTCTTAATCAAGCCCTTGATCCAGCTGCCTAACGTAAGCCTCCTCAGGTGTTGGTCAAGGCTCTTGGCAAGCCATGGGTTGATGCGACTATCGGACAACCTCGTGAGCCAAATAAAGATACTTGATTTGTTTATCTTTCTTTATCGGGCTTTCACGAGGTTTATTAGGTATTTTGACATTTATTTAATTCAATAATACAATTTTAATGGGATTATCTGCTTAATAACTGCAAGATTGTGATCAATAATGAATATAAATAAATAAAAATTATGTAACTTTCTCTTATATTTGCACGCCGAAATTAAAAGCAGATTAAGAGAACAATTTCGTACATTCTAGAGTCGGGCATGACTCAACCTTCTTTCTGTACCTTATTTTGCGCAAATAAATGTTTTTTTTTTGTTTTGTTTTGTTATCCTGTCCAATGGCCAAGGTAGAATGTTTAAATTTTTCGAGCTCGCTTCGCTCGCTTTTGCAGAGTACGTCTTCTCACATTCTCTTGAATCTAAACTGTATCTAAAAGTCGATCGAGTAACTCCTGTAGGAATGCTAACCTGCCCAAGGCGAGGCAGGGTGTCAAAACATGTTTGTGCTCGCTCTTGGAACCTTACTACCCTTTTTTTTTTTTTTTTTCGGATGGGAAATCATCAAATGACTTCTCCCGCTCTGGGCAGAGCAGGAGGGAGTGTCAGACTTTTACTGACTAAAACCCATCCATGTTCCTTCATCGCCCTTTGTGTTCCGGGGCCGCGGTATCTCTTTCGAACAGTCCCGCAACCCCGGCAGGCATCGGTCCTTGCGGACCCCTTCCTTTTTGCTGACTCTCTTTGAGGCGCGCGTGGAACACGAACGCGCCGTCGACACGGCCTGTCGTCATGAGACGGACGGACGGCGAGCTAGCCCATAGCCCACCGTCCACAGGCCCGCACCTACGGTGGCCGGGGGCCACGTGGTGGCCCCCGACGCCCGGGGCGTCTCCCGCGGCGGCCGGGACGCTGTGAGGTTCTCTCCCTCTCACGCTCCGCCACCTCCTTCTCTAGCATTACTGCTTCGCAGAAGGAGGTGACGGCGTCCCATTCCGTCTCGCTCCGGACCATGGCTTGCACCAGGGCCGGACGCGAGAGGTCGCCGCCGCCAATCGCCGCTTCGAGGACATGGCGGTGCTCCGCCCACGCGGGGCACACCTCCACCGTATGCTCCACCGTGTCCTCCGGTCGATCCTCGCAGTTTCCTCCCGCCCGATTCGGTGCAGGAACCTCCCGAAAACACCGTGTCCGGTGAGGACCTGCGTCAGGCGGAAGGTGAGGACGCCGTGGCGTCTCTCAAGCCACTCCTCAAAGAGGGGACTTACCGCCACTATTGTGGCGTGCCCTAACCTTACTACCCTTGGTTCTTAAAGTTGTCTCCTTAAGTCGATTAAGTAATATCTATCCCATTATCATCATCTGTCCAGCTTTTTCTAACTATGTTGGGGTCGGCTCCCAGTCTAACCGGATGCAGCTGAATACCAGTATTTCACATGGAGCAACTGCCTATCTGACCTTTACAACCCAACCCAACCCCCCAACCCTTAATACTGGGAAATACGATACCCCTCGGTACAACTGGTTGTCAGCCTTCCGGGATTACCTGTGACGACTGCCAAAGATCTACAATGACAGCCGATACCAACGGGTTAACGTGCTTTCCGAGGCAAGGAGGAAACTCGGTATGTGTGGGCGTCCATCCACCTAGGCAAGCACGGCTTTACCTGAAGTTCGACCCGAGTTTTAGTTAGCCACGAGCTCCTCCAAGTAACATCTATCTGTTTTTGAATAAATAGACTGAAGAAAATTTAGCTTGGAGTGGAGCTTAAATTTTCTTTTAGTTTATAGACCGTTCAAATTACTTGACTTTGTAATTTCTACTTCTATATGAAAAAGTATAGGAAATCTAACCAATCCAGGGTACAACATTTTTTAGGGTTCTATTTTACATTAGAAGAACTACAGCGGCATCCGTCTTCACCCTTACAAATCCGTTTTTTTCCGCACCCTTCTGCCGGCGCCCGCCCCCTAACTCAGAAGCTGGTGACGCCATTGAACTAACTAAACAAACTTTTCGAATCACGATATCATTACAAGCAACTATAGCCAAGATAAATTCTCACACTAATTGCATTTCCATTCCTTTCTACAAATATTTCCCTAATTTCTGTAAATTCGTATCATACGGGCCGTTTGGTTTCAATGCTCTCTTACGAGTGTGCGCGGGGATGACTGCACTCATTCAAACAGAACAAAGAGCCCCAAATCTCCCAATTACTTTACTCAAAATCCAGCCTTACCAATCACGAACTCGGTGCCATTTTTATCGGCTTATAACGATAGAATAGGGACCCCATTCCATCTAAATTCCAAGTGTTCATAGATATTTACCAAAATGTGTATTAACCAAAACTATCGTAACTGAGACAACTTATGTCACTGAGCCAATCGTACATTTATGTTGTTCCCTTGTTTGTTAGATCGACAGTGCTAGTGTGGTGTGGGGTTCGGACCCACCGTACCCCTGGTGGTACTGTGGGTTTTTTAAAGTTAAACGATACCACCAGGTAATAGTGTTGTAACACTAGTTAAAACCACTTCTGACTACAACAATTTATGGGCGTCATGCGTCATGGGCCGAGCCGTAGGCCGACGGTGGAGGCCGGCGGTGGCCCGGCACTTCGGGGTAGAAGTCAAAGAGTGTTATTTAATATGCGAGTAAACCGAGCGCGCGTCATCGAGTCGTATAAAATGATTAAATAAAATTGTTGTTGTCAGAAGTGGTTTGTTACAAAAAAATAGGTAGGCGTGACAGAGAGCCTTTTTTGACATTTGTTCCTTGTTGTAAACTTATTATACATGTAAGACTTTTGCTCTGAAACCTAACATAGGTGCTACATTTCATCGTGCGCGGCCGCCGTCGTACACAACCTTATTTTTTTTTTTTAAATGACTTCTCCCGCTCTGGGCGGAGCAGGAGGGAGTGTCAGACTTTTACTGACTAAAACCCATCCATGTTCCTTCATCGCCCTTTGTGTTCCGGGGCCACGGTATCTCTTTCGAACAGTCCCGCAACCCCGGCAGGGTCGTACACAACCTGCCAACCACATCAGCGTGAAGCTCCAATGTACATCAGAATAAGCACCAACAAATCAACATTGGACACAGCGTAGCTAACAAGATGAGGATAGGAAGTTTCAATGGCTGACACTCCTCCGTGCGTAGGCCCTGGCCGGCAGAGGTAACTATATCCGAGACAGCCTTCGGTACAATACGAGTCGGCTGGCGCACCTAGATAGCGCACTAAGCACAGCTGCACGAGCTCAACTGCATCGGATGCTCTAAGCTCACTCAGTCTGACGTACTAGAGCTGATTATGTATCAGCCATCACATATCTTTTGCTAAGCGCCTCAGGTCGTAACATCACCAACTGAATGACTTGTAAAGAGCCGCCAACTTCTTTTCGCCGACGCGTTAGGAACGACTTGGGCTCGTTAATGCCGTGATAACACTATTTCCGCCGACTTTACTTGTTTGTTTGTCGACTTGCTCCACCGTCACGCGGCACCGTCACTGCGATATTTGTCGACACCACTTAACTGGGCCACTTCTAATTCAGACTACTTATTGATTGGGTATAAGCGCCATCTTGACTTTTTATTTACTGATTTCCAAAGCTAAAATTAACTTGGAGAAGAGAGAGGTCAGAGAGATATTATAATATCACTGAACTTTTAATTATATTGTAAATTCAAATATCCAACGAATAAATGAAACAATGTAGACAAAAACTAACAGATATTTATTCAACAGTTTGACGATTTCTATATTTGATTCTTTACAATAACCTGTATTTTTTAATGTGATTGATGATTTATAAAAAAAAAAGAATTTTACAAGGAAAATACGTATCTCTCAAAAACTGATAATAAAGAATGTATTACATCCATCACAACTGGAACATTCCTTCGAAGTTGAGAACTCTTTAAATATTTTAAACGTTTGCGAAGTTTTGTTTCAGGTGAACACATATTTAGTAAAAATTATACTTATCTATTTGAGTTATTTATTTGACTCCAAATAAATCAGTTCTGCACACAAACATGCAAGTACTAATGACAGGATTCTCTATATCGTAATTAGTTCGAGCATATCCAACAGATATACCCGTTTTGTAATATATACATCCGACCATGATTGATATAATACAAACATAAATTATTGAGGCACAGCGAAAGAAAAATTATCCAAATTAGATTTTTTAATCCTGTTGGTCATGCAGCGGTTTAAAAATGAGTGTTTGTGAAATTATTTATTAAAGTCCGATAAATTGTGATAAGCGGACCCCTGTCACGTGAAAGATAACACCGTAATCGGCGGCCGGTGGCGGTGGGTTCGACTGCACGTAAAATATATCTGCCTAACCAGTAACTCGCCAAGAGAACCAGTCGTGGCAGTTATTTATCGTTATCTTCCGTCTCATAACCTAAACACGGTGAGATCCGTCTGCACGGCAGGCTTCTATTGCAGATTTAACTTTATTTTGTTGAAACGGATTGCTGTTAAGCAAACTAGAATGTTACTTTAGAGTTAAACAGTCGGCAGTACATCAAGTTACTACAAATTGTCAATTTTTTTCATTCGATTTTGAACTTAACCCAACAATTCATCGTTTAAAACCATTTAGAGAAATTCGACAGTTTGTGGTAACTTGATTGCTGGCAACAAGGCGTATGTTTCATATGAAACGCGTAAAATAAATCGTCAGTCATTCGTAAATTTTCATCTGGAAGTTAACACAAACTCTACGGCACTCCGTAGTTGCTTTGTTACGCGTTCATTAAAATCACGTGATCTATGCAAATTACAATCCATTGTTGTGTAGCGTCACTGAATCTCAGCTACTAATACAGCGCGTTACTTCCCGCGGGCGTCGTAGGGGTGACAGCAGGGCGGGGGAGGGGGCGCGGGTGGTGGCGGGGGTATCTCCCACCTGTTCACGGAGATATTACTTCGCAACGTTCAAGCGATCCCTGAAGGAGTACAACGGATTACGTACAGTCACAGTTCTGTAGGAAAAGTAGGTCGATAGAAAATGCTTTGCTTGACCTGAAAATTGAATTCAAGACCTTACGGTCGGAGGTGCCGCCGCAGCCGTCACGCGTCCGCCACGCGCCCGCCACGACATCAACGAGGCCGTGAACCGCGGACGTAAAACTCCGCAGATGGGAGGGTTATGAAATGAATGTGTTCGTTATAAGATGGATTGCCTGTTGCCAAACTAAATAAGTTAGTGCTGTATACTTAAATGTATGTATGTGTAAGTTTACCAAAATAGTTAGTAAGTCAGTCGTGGCTACCGTCGCTGGGTGAATAATGGCGTCCCTGCAGGCTTGCCCTTGCTAATGTTCTACGGGGAGCCACACTAAGTAGTAGTGGACTATTGACAAGGCACGACACGCAACGTTGCCTACATTATGCAGATCTAGTAAGTAGGGATCCAGCTATACCTAAAGGATCCAGCTATACCTAAAGCCACACTTTCGTACTTTTAGGCTTTATTATGATGTCAGATCTAATCTGAGTCAGAGAGCAATGAATCCGTATGTTTTCAATACAATAACATGTCTGATGAAGTGCTACTTCATTTATTTATCCATGTATTTGTGTTGTGCTGGAGTTAGATAGGCGTGGGCTGTCTGTGAGACCAGTATTTTTTTTAAATCACGTGTTTGATCAATTTTGTTATGTATGTAAACAAAAATGTTCATATTTTGTTTACATCCCAAAGGAAACTATATTCCGATAGTTATATAGGTATTGGATTTCCAGAGCGTATAAGAATTTAAAAATTAAAGCATTTTTAACATCTGTTAATTGATGTATTTCTATGTCGAAGGAAAAAGGAAGGACTACAATTTCTTTATGAAAATAACACTTAAATTCCAAGAAATTACATTTAAATTCCGTAGAGACAGTGAACTACCTATATTTTCCAGCGAAACTAACCAATTTTATTTTTCTCCGCCCTTAGCGTCGAGATTAATATTTTGTACAAGGATTTAATTTGTATGCGCGCAGCTTCGAGATACATTGCGTAATAATGTCGCCCCTCCCACCTAGCGCCTTGTGCCTGTAGGGATCACCTCGTCGTGATAGCTTTACGTGCTACAAACGACTTTATAAGTGCTGTTGAGAGTGTAACGTAACGTAATTGACTGAAAATTGCGCATCAAGCATTTACATGATTATTAACTAATATTACAACGCCTAACTAAAATAACGAATAGCTAGGCTACACTGACTAATAACGAATAGCTAGGCTACACTGACTAATGACGAATAGCTAGGCTACACTGACTAATAACGAATAGCTAGGCTACACTGACTAATAACGAATAGCTAGGCTACACTGACTCATAACGAATAGCTAGGCTACACTGACTAATAACGAATAGCTAGGCTACACTGACTAATAACGAATAGCTAGGCTACACTGACTAATAACGAATAGCTAGGCTACACTGACTAATTCCTATATTGCTGATAAGTTGAAAACTTGTGGAAGTTCAGATACAATATGTTTCATAGCCGTGTCCGTGGAAGCGCGCCGGTCGGCTAAGTTTTCACTCGAACTTTGCGAGTGAACGCTCAAGTATGTGATCGGTTCTTCGAGCAGCCCGGGTTATATTATAAACTTGCACACTGTGAAGGAATGTTTCTTAAATGAACAAGAGGGCTAGCTATTGGGAACAGTTATGAATATGAAACATACTTTTACTTATTGATCACAAGTAGGTATCCGTTTAAGTACTTCTGCTTCATCATCTGCATTGTTTCAGCATTGTCTTCGTTTTGGGTTTCGTTAGTAACATTCATTATTTAATAAACAGTTCGATAGAATCGTTTGTTTGCACATACACACACACCACGATCAATAAATAATTAATCAGTAAATGACTCTATTAGATCCTGTATTCTTGCTGTCATTCATCGTATTGTTGCTTACAATTAAGCAACAATAAGCAAAGCATTAAGCTCAGTGTATTTTTAAGAGGGGAAGTCATAAAACGTTCGCGGTTGAGGACAGGCGGCAGGCTTAACTTCAGGATGAGGACGTGCCGACGTGTCATCAAGTGCCGGCTCTACGCTGCACGGCGCGCGGCGCGGCGGCGTGGACGGACGTGCTCGCTGAAATTGCTGAGTTTACCGCTGACACATGTAAAGGCGCCGTAGGGCTGCTCATTTACACTTGTAGTAGTGACCGCCGTAGTGCCACCCGCCACCCGCCGCTAGACATTGTTTTCCGTTAGTTTGGGACAGAGTAATGACCGAGACCGTCCACCCTGAATATTAAGTTAGTTCGGACCGGATTTGGAAATTCAGTAAGATCAGAAGTAAGTAAAAGCGAGATCGTTAAGTATCATGTAAAAGCTAAGGGCATAATACTATTCAAATATAGCGCAATTTTTATGAATGGGTTGCTCATAAATAGGATTTAAAAAACAGAAGTGATAATATACTTTTCTCACTGACCGCACCAAGTCATTCGTAAAGACCATCGCATAATCGCATCCAAGCAATCGCGAAAGAAGAAAAAAGGAAATATATAGCGCATCACACCACCACTGCAGATCCACAGTACCTCTGGCCGTGCCCCTGGTGGTACGGTGGGTTTTTTTAAGTTAAACGATACCACCAGATAATAGTGCTGTAACACTAGTTATATGAACTTTGAACAACACAGCGGAGTTAATAAAAGATAATTTTTGTTGTCGAATACCGACTAATTAGGTACTTACGTAGTTTTTCCGTGCCTATCCTTCATTTGTTTATGTTCAGTATTTTTTGTCTTGGTCACTGATAGGAAATATGAGTGTATACTATACACCGCATGTGGTGCAGCAATATAGGAAGCACATCACCTGTAAGTGAAAGTTCAGTGCGTAGCACACTGCAACTGGTCTGTTCCGCCGATGTACAGCACTCAACGAGATGTACTGTGCCACTTTGGGATCGCGGAATGGATTTGTTACGACCATCGATACATCGACCATCCATTTAGATACTTGTGGTTTATAGCTTACAAGGCACTGGTTCACTCCAGCCATGAAATTATGATGCCATCACAATCCAGTGTTTCAAAAAGAATATTATAATGTTTTTAAACAAATAAAATCTAATTTCATTTGTAATGTACCTTGTGCCGCATGCGAATTTCTTACTTATATAAATAAGTGTCTCAAGAACCGTGTCGTCTGGTTTAGATTTAATGGTAGAAATAATTAAAGAAACCTTATCGTACTCAACTAGGGTAGCTTGTCATCCCTGAGGTGAGGGGCGCGGGCGAGTGGTGCGGCAGGGCGGGCTGATATTAGAGCAAAAGACGAAACTGAGTGCTGGACTCGTGGTATGGTATGTAATGGTCGTGCTTTAAATTCTTTTTTAGAGAAACTGTACCGGTGCAGAGCGCTTTCTTAGGCCATTCGAAGAGGTCGTCGTAGGCACTTTTATAGGGCTCTCCTACGTCTCCTTCGGCCTTGATTGAGGTTTGCTATGCTATCGTGGACCTTTCGTACATTTCGGAAACGCTTTCGTAGCCCTTGCGTAGAGGTCTGCTACGCCTCCGTAGCCCTTGCGTAGAGGTCTGCTACGCCTCCGTAGACCTTGCGTAGAGGTCTGCTACGCCTCCGTAGCACTTGCGTAGAGGTTGGCTAAGCCTCCGTAGACCTTGCGTAGAGGTCTGCTACGCCTCCGTAGAACTTGCGTAGAGGTCTGCTACGCCTCCGTAGCCTTTGCGTAGCGGTCTGCTACGCCTCCGTTGACCTTGCGTAGAGGTCTGCTATGCCTCCGTAGCCGTTGCGTAGAGGTCTGCTACGCCTGCGTAACACTTGCGTAGAGGTCTGCTACGACTACGTAGCCTTTCCGTAGAGGTCTGCTACGCCTCCGTAGCCTTTGCGTAGAGGTCTGCTACGCCTCCGTTGACCTTGCGTAGAGGTCTGCTATGCCTCCGTAGCCGTTGCATAGAGGTCTGCTACGCCTGCGTAGAACTTGCGTAGAGGTCTGCTACGCCTCCGTAGCCCTTGCGAAGAGGTCTGCTACGCCTCGGTAGCCATTGTGTAGAGGTCTGCTATACCTCTCAGTCCTTGCGTAGATGTCTGCGACGCTTCCGTAGCCCATGCGAAGAGGTCTGCTACGCCTCCGTAGTCCTTGCGTAGAGATCTGCTTGGCCTTCGTAGTCCTTGCGTAGACGTCTGCTACGCTTCCGTAGCCCATGCGTAGAGATCTGCTACACCTCCGTAGGCCTAGCGTAGAGGTAGAAGTCTATTTCCCAGTCGTGGGTCTACGAAGCTTTTGATTAGGTTATCCTTTTTTCACGTACGTAAGCATTTTGGATTCCCAAAGGTTTGTCGTTTCATCGCAGTGTCGCATTTTGCATACGTTGTTTAATTCTACTACAACACATTATTCCTTCGTAGTATTTAACTAATTCTGCGTATTATTTTACAATAATTTCACATAGTTTTGCTTTTGCACCCGAGTCGTATACACATGATTTTCTAAAAATTGAATATTTTCTAAAGAGTGAGCATAGGACGAAAAATAAATCTCATTGTTTCTCGCCTTATTATCAACTCACGCCAGATGTAACTGACGTCCACGTCCACTGACGTCCACTGGCGGCAGGGAAAGAAGTTGCTTCACGTTCACCACCGCGTATCAGGCACGCACAGAGAATGCATAATATTATTATCATTAGAAAACTGCTACTAAGCTAAATGTAACCGATTCTAACATACAACAAGAGACCATGCAGCAGAATCAAGCAGACCCGGATTTATAACAGAGAATACAATGGTTTCTATTCTAACAATTATGTCATATTATGTCTCATCATGGGTATCATATTAACGGCTATTAATTGACTTAGATTGAGATTTGATATTCTCTTTCCGTACTACCAAGAAATTAATGTATTATATAATATCTACACTAAAACATCAAATAAGATAAACAGCTCCTAAGGGCTGCGAATACTTGTCGCCGGAATCACTCTTAATAACATAGTTATTATTATCTGAATAGGTACATAGTTGGAGACTTTCGGGAAACCGGACGAGGAAAGCAAAACCACCACGCCTTTTCCTCTGAGAGATCAACAGAGATGTATTTATCGTTCACAAGTTTAAGTCCCATGTAATAGGGGGCGAGCCTATTGCCATCAATCGGACAAAAAGCCCGACTCCAGGCTGCTACTAGGAAATTCCTGATGTTAAATCCTAATAACACTTTACCCGACCTGGGATTCGAACGCAGGAACTCATACTCGGAGGTAAAAACACCTAAGAAGTAAAAAAATAGTACATGGTAGTAAAGATTATCTTAAACTTCAGAAAGACTGGAAACCAGGTATCAGCAATATAGCTTAGAGGAAATCCCCTGGCAGGCCGCGGAAATAATTCCTTAACAATCCCCGCCCCCGGCCCCCGGCCCCCGCGCCCCCGCACAGGCGACCATGTGAGGCGGTCTCGTCGTGATCGGACCTTAGAAAACGTAATTGATTAGAAAAACTAATTTAGTGTATGAATCAAGTCACGTACGTGATCTACCTGTACACTGTACATTATCTACCTGTACACGAACGTCATCTACCTGTACACTGTACATTATATTACAAAGTAACTGTGCTATTCTCCTGCCTTGTTATTTGTTGCTGTCATATAATTCGGCTCACAATACAATTCCGACATTACAATTTAAATAAAATGAGTTTCCTTCCGCTTTGGTATTAACCACACGACGGGATATTAAACGTTGTACTGAACCCGACCCCGGGGGAGACAGCTACTCTTAGCCACGGGCTACGGGCTGCGGGCTGCGGCCCAGCTGTTCTGTAATTGCTGAGTAAATTTTAATGAGCTCTATGTTACCGCCTACATCGTCTGAGGGACTACAATCTACAAACTTTATGATTGAAGATCTTATTTGCATATTATTAAACCAATCACAGCAACGTTGACTTAATTTATATTTTGCGAATATCTGGGTCAGTGAAAAACAATCTACCTAACTATGTAGTTGAGTAACTTCTACCCAGTTACTGAACTCCGAACTGACAGGTAAACTAACTGAAAAGAATGTCTCAACTACTCTGGCGGGACATTAAAATACTTGTTTTTGTCTTTGAACTCGCCCGACGAACGGCGCGGCGAGCGGCGAGCTACGCTCCGTAAAAGCTTCACGAGAGATAAACGTATTAGTGCCGGCGCTAACCTGCACAACTTGCATGTACACAACACTGAAACAACAAAGCGACACCGTTCATAAAAGTTATTTTTATTACTGCAAAGAGTACGTGTACCTATATTAGAGACGTATGTATGTGTAGTATGTATGTGTGTGCGTAGATATATTGTATCTGTATACAGACGGAGTTTGTTCAATTTTCCGCTGTTCTGCCTCGCTCGGCGACTGACAATGAAGCAGTATCTATACTATCTGTCGAGTGCGTGGTGGATGCCGCCGGGGGCCGGTCTGCCAGCACGGCGACTCCCATGGGTATCGTTGAAGGCGCATGACAAAGGAATAGCTTTAATAAAAGCCAATTAACTTTTTCATAACATGATGTAGCTTTTTGCGAGCTTGCGACCCACCTGCCGCGTATCGATTGATTGAGAGAACTGCTTACAGTCTTGTTCGCCCTGAAAAGGGACAATAAGAGCCGCGCGTGAAAGATTTCATTTCTATTTACTACGTTGGACAGTTTCTTAGCATTGCTAATTAATTTGTGTAGCAGCAGTCCCCGGGCGTGGGGCGAGCGCAGCGCGGCTACAAGTTATTGGTTTTGTATGCATTTGTTGTGGTTGTTCTCTTCTAATTCTGTATCGTGCACATAAATTACACAACATTGTTACAATATTATAGCTTATGTACAAAGACAAGCATCACTAGTCATTCAGGTAACTGCACAGCTCTCGTATCTAGTCATTGTTCTCAGTTGAAATGGAACCTATTGCGAATGCAAGGCATGTGCCTGCTATACACATTGGGTAACCTTTTTACCCGGCTATGGCGAAACCAAAAGAAAGGGTCATGATTTTAGCAGTCTTATGTATGTAGATAATATTATATAATGTAATATAATATGGACAATACAAATATACATATGTTCGTATTGTCTATGTACGTATGTTCCTCCGTAGCGCCTAAACTATTCATCCGATTTTGATGAATAAGGTCGATCGATTCGTTATTATGGCGCGGGTAACATAGACTACATTTTAACCGACTTAAACTATAGGAATTTAATTTGAGCGTGTTTTAAATAAAAACAAAAACAAAGTATTTTTAATTAATTCAAGTGAGATGCAAACATTACATAAAAACTATCTTAGAGGAGCTTATATAAACAGAAATTCGACAAAGTGTGTCTGAACTATATAAATAAATATCTGTATCTCAGACAACAGGCAGGTTTTTAGTTGTAGTATAGGTACCACAAAAATTCTTGTTCGTGATTGTACTCTCTAAAAACTAGAGGATATTTCACTCATTTAATTTTCAAATACTGAGCTTTATAATTCTGTTTCTGAAACCTGTTAATATTCAATGAAGATTAATCCTTAACAAGGTTTGACGGTAGTCTTACTTACAGTGTATATACGTTTGTTCGCCGTATCCCAGTAGTTCCATTCTTTGGTTCCTATGGAACTACTGGGATATTTTTCTCCCAGTAGTTCCATGGAACTGGCATTCTGTTTATTATGCAATATAGAAGTAGTCTCATAAGTTCCGGTACAGTTAAATCGCAATCGAATTTACCGCAAAATATTAACAGATGTGAGTATATTACGTAGTACAAAAACGTTACTTAGAATGCTTATTTTTTAATTTTCTTAGTATTATTTTGTGACACCTGTACATGATCCCCATTTACATGATGCATCGCACCGAGCGAGCATGTTCCGCAGCCAATTAGAGCTAGCCTTTTCCAGTGTCAGCTCAACATTACTACCGACGTGGCCCCTTAGTGGAACGTTAAACGATCCTAGCAGAACCCCAAGCAAAGGGAGATTACAGCAATAAAATCAGTGGTGGCGGCAGGACGAGTGATGGCCGTATAACGTTATGTTATGGTCCCGCGGGCGCCTCCGACGCGGCACGCAGTGACGCGCGACTGTACCGGGGACTCGAGCCCGCGTGACACGACACGCACACACACTTACCCCCATGGTGCAAGGGGGTAAAGCTATATGCTTAGTAGGGTAGGCATGAATCCACCGTTATGTGCCTGTAGGGCTGTGCAGGTGCCGTTACACTTATGAAAGTCATTATTGTGGTTCCGCGATTCGGGATCGCTGATTGTACTCTTACTAAATATCAATTTGTTCGCGTGACAACGCGCACTGCATTGTGGAAGCAATATAAAATTATTGGGATATAATTATACGTAATTACGTAAACATACAAAAACCCTCGCTTTCAAAAAATACGGGGCGATGTCGGAAATACCTGCAACTAGAAAATTAATAATCGATAGAATTTTATAATTCTTTTATATATTATTTATTTAAGCAAAGTATGTTAATAAAATATAAATAAAATTCTATCACTTCGTCATCATCATCTGCCTACCCTTTTCCCAACTATGTTGGGCTCGGCTTCCAGTCTAACCAGATGCAGCTGAATACATTTATTTTCTAATCTATCACTTCGTATTCTAATAAAAAATCTCAACCACTTATGCAAATATTGTTTAGCTAATTGCTATAACTCACTGTATAATGCATTGAAACTAACTTTAAATCACAGAGAATTTTAATATCGTATGAAAATATACCTACCTTAAATGATCTTCAACGTAATAAAAAAGTTACAATTTTAAAAACCTCTAATATTGAAATAAATTCTTTTCGCGGTTGCTTGTTTTTAAGTTTTTTTATTAAATCTGTCAAATCACAATGATGGAAGGCGGTAAATGTCGTCTCTCACCATCATTATTGAATTACTATAATGTCGCTAACAGCAGTGTGTGAATGTGCGTACTGCGTACCTATCACTATATGTTAGAAGAAGGCATAATTCAGCGAATTACAGCACGAACAATAGGCGTGTCACTTTCTACAGTACAACGAGTCGTCCGTGTGTCGGCCGGTATCTGGTCTTCTTATGTTCTGCATAAGAAGACCAGGACCGGCAGAACGAGATATTCGAGAGGATCGATTTATTGTTACGAGCATTGCTTGGAAATCGGCATCACACAGCAGTTGAAGTAACAAATTAACTTCCGGAGACCCGTAAAGACGACGTAAGTGAGCGGCCTGTAAAGCGGCGGCTCCTTGAAGCTAATTTGACCCCACAAAGACCCGCAAATTGTCCAAGACTTGAAAAGGAACATCGGGTAACAAGATTACGGTTACGCCCGCGAACACGCACAATGGGGAGACGAAGAATGGGCAAGAGTCATGTTTCCGACGAATCCAGACTTATGCTTTGAGCACATTATGGGCGGCGAAGAGTCTACCGACGGCCAGGGGAACGTTTCGTTCCAGCTTGATTTGAGAAAAAAACTGCTGTTCGGCGGTGGATCTGTTATGTGGGATCTCTTCAAAGAGTCACATAGAGTTACTTGATGATCGAAAGGAAATGAGTATTTTAAGGACGTCGGCATCAATCGCATGGACTGGCATGCGTGAAGCCTGGACCTGAATCCAATCGAACACGCTTGGGACGAGCTTGGGAGGTGTGTAAGAAATCGGAACCTCGCCACTTCGAGAACTGAAACCTGCGTTAACAGAAGGATGGAGCAATATCCCGCACGTCGCATAGGAAACTGAATAAACAGCATGCCCAATTGCCTGGCAGCTGTAAGAAGAGCCCGTGGAGGCAATACAAAGTATTCATTTTGTTTTAATGTTCGTTTTTATGAGATACCAACCATTATTTATTCAACGTAAAAATTATGGATATTTTGTTTTTTAGGGTTACCCAAAGGGTAAAAACGGAAACCTATTACTAAGACTCCACTGTCCGTCTGTCAGTCTGTCCATCTGTCCGTCTGTCTGTCACCAGGCTGTATCTCATGAACCGTGATAGCTAGACAGTTGAAATTTTCACAGATGATGTATTTCTGTTGCCGCTATAACAACAAATACTAAAAATAGAATAAAATAAATTATTTGGGTGGGGCTCCCGCACAAAAAACCGTGATTTTTCTGCCGTTTTGTCTAATGATGTTTAGATAATGGTACGGAACCCTTCGTGCGCGAGTCCGACTCACACTTGGCCAGTTTTTTTTAATGTATCTTTGGCAATTAATACTATAACTGTTTGTAGGTACTTACTTTTAGACTTATTTTTATAATTATATATTGTTCTAGTTGTAGTCTGTACATAATGTTATAAATTTTAGATTCATAATAAAAACTTCTAAATAAAATAAACTAAAACTGTTTCCAACATACAGTTTTCATTCCATGCCGCTGGCTAGCTCTATTATTTTACGAGTAATTTTAGATTTCGTACTGACCCGTAATCTTTGTCTGCAACTTTCGCAAGTGTTATTATAGTGACCTAAACATAATTGCCAGGTAGTCAGTGGCCCAAAAGTCTAGCAACCAATCCTCTGCCTGCATCCGGTTAGACCGGAAGCCGACCCTAACATACACACATCAAAAATGTCTAGGGATCAAGCATTTTTATGCGGATTTCTTGAGATTGAGATGTGGCTTTGTAATAAATTTATGATTTTATAAATTTATATGGATCCTTTTTGGTGCATTTCATAATTTGAATCAGGAACTCTCAATCAAATTCGAGTAAAAGATGAAAATAAGCTGTCAATATTTTCCCTATAAAAACATACAACGCATTGAAGACATTATTAGTGCTACTGTTTCCCTACTACTGATTAAAACCAACGTTATTATGGAGCGGCGACGTCATTTAAGCAGGGAAGAAATGCTCAGAGCCGTGGGAATGATAGAAGCTGGTTCCCGGCAACGTACTGTAGCTTTAGCTCTGAATACAAGTCAGAGTGTTATCAGTCGACTTTGGACACGTTACCGAAGCACTGGTACCGTGGCTGAGCGCCATGGAGGACGGTATCGCTGCACCACACGGAGACAAGACCGATACATTCAAATCTTAACTCGAAGAGCTCCAACAATAACCGCCATGATGTTAGCCGTGAGGCTTCATCACTCTTCAGGGAACTTAATTAGCGACCAAACAGTCAGAAACCGCTTGCATGAAGTGAACCTTCATTCCCGAAGACCGCTACGGGTACCACCTATAGCAATGCACAATCGTAGGATTCGATATCAATGGGCTCTTGAACACAGAAATTGGGCAGAAGAACAATGGCGTTTCGTGTGCTTTTCTGATGAGTCTCGTTTTGGTATGAGACCGGATACAAGACGTATACGACACTGGAGAACCCCTGGACGCCAACAGCGATTAAAATCCTGCCAGGAAGTCCATCCTTATAGTGGTGGAACCATCATGGTATGGGCGGGTATTTGGATCGGCGGAAGAACTGAGTTGATTTGGATCAGAGGCAACCTCAACGCTCAAATTTATGCTGAGACGATTGTATCAGACGTCATCGTTCCTCTACAAGTGCAAATCGGTCCCTTATTTCAGTTAATGCATGATAATGCACGACCGCACACCGCAAGAGTTGTAAGACAGACTCTCGCCGCAGCTAACATCAATGTCCTGCCCTGGCCTGCTCAGTCGCCAGACTTGAACCCGATTGAGCATGCATGGGATATGCTACAGAGAAGAGCTCTGCCGAATATGGAGGGTATCCAGTCGCAAGAAGACCTTTTTTTGTTGTTGCAACGAACATGGGCGGCCATTCCACAGCGTGATTTGGATGAACTCATTTTGAGTATGCCAAACCGATGTTCTTGTGTTGTTAGTGTTCGCGGTAGAAACACGGATTATTAATTGTTTAAGTTACCCAATAAAATTTTAAAGAAAACTGTTATTTCAGTCTTTTTTTCGAACTTTAATGTTAGTGGTTCAAATGTCAAAAATCCCTTTATTAGGAAAATGGCAAATTTCTTTATTAATGCAAAGGTGACTTGGTTTATCGTTACTGTGACAAACGAAAACACTTTATTTGATGAATCCTTAAAGAAAATTTTAATTAATATCAATCAGGAGAAAAGTTATTGCAAAAATATATGTTGATCCCTAGATACTTTTGATGTGTGTAGTTGGGAAAAGGCTTGGCGGTTGATGATACGTTATTACAGCTGAGTTCAGCTACAGTGCGATACTATACTGGTGCAATGTAACTGTTAGCCAAGATATGTATATTGGATAGGTCATTTAGGTTCACGGAAACTGAAATTTTATAATAAACCATGAAACCGCCAAGTAGCAAATATTATTTGTGATCCCAATACCTACTGAGTAAGTACCTAAAGATAGATGCGAGGCTAAGTCCAGAGAGCTTTACAAATTATGAAGTATTTGAGTGGTGCAGGAGCTTGGAGCACATACAGATATATATTATGTTGTCCCGGTGTCTGTGAGGATATAAATCAGGTGTTTTTCATATGTGCTCATATTTTTGCAGCTCGCCAATTTACATTTCTATAGGTATCTGGGTTTGCATTATACAGTGTTTTTAAACATTACCTACAGATCTTGCTAAAATTAAAATTCCAGCTCGTCAGAGAATTGTGAATACATTACCAATTGCCTTTATAAATTCAATTTTGTCTTTTTATTAAACACAGACTAATAATATTTACTTACTTGAATACAATTAAATTGAACTCTCAAAAAGATGAAAAAAGTTTTAGTTTTATTCATCTTGTTCAAACTATACGACATTAATTTTGGTGAATCGTTACGATTGTTTAAGCGAATCTAATTTGGAACGCAGAACATATTAAATTATTATTTAATGCACCGGTTTGTTATTCACTGCTCTCTGCTTGAAATTAATTTACAAGTTCCGTTTCAGTAAATTCCACATAAATGTCGGTGGTATTGTTCCAGCTGTTAAGATCACAACTGTGGCGGCAATGAGTAAATAATGTAACATGGGTACCTATTAGTGGGAGTGCCTCGGGAGCCGGTAACCCTGTCAGTGTCAGGTGGAGAGCCCGCGGTCCTGTCAGCGCGGAGTCAGGCGCGCGCCTAGGCCGCGACACTGACGCTCCACTACTGCGGGCGCTCGGCGCTGCTGCCGGCCGGCAGGCGGCGGGCAGGCGGCGGGCACGTGGCGCGGCCGGTGCGGCGCGGTGCTAGCGGGCGGCTGTCGGCTGCCGCGCGCGCCTGGCACTGCCGTGCCGCCCCTCGCCCGCGCCGCCGTATCGACGCCCGCCGCCGCCGCCCTCCGCCCTCGCTCTACCACGCTCTCGGACATGTGCCGGGACTCCGATGCCGACTCTCTCCAACATCAAAAAACGATATATTATCATTTTATTATTTCTTTATGCACTTGAAACATCTTACAATGTTCCATTATCTCTGACCGTGGCGGTCTTCATTGCATGTAAGCCGAGTCCATGCCTGCATGCATGTCTGAGTTCTGAACTAAAACCATGTAAGTATTTTTTGCCAACTTATTATACCTACACATAACCGCACTCTTGAATAGATCTTTACCGCTGCCACAGATTATATCAAACTTCGCCGCTGCCTAATTTCCTATATTACTTTATTAGCCATAACTTTAAAAGTTCGTTCAGCGGAGCTTTTCATGTATCTACCTATGTACGTACATACCTGCAGGTCGGGTGTGTTTAATGTGTTTATTGTGAATTGTGAACAATAGATCAGGATATTACTGTCGTTCTTGGAAACCGTCACGGTCGCGTCGAGTTAGATCAGTTTCACAGTTTGAAAACTTTCAAATGTTAATTCGCACACTATCAGTTCATAAATTATGGCCGCGAAGGGGTTTAATATTGGCTACAAATGACGGCAAACTTTTTGTCAGCTGGCTATTTATAGATTGGAGACAGTGAGCATAACGAGCAGGAACAGGTGCGCGAGGGATAGCTGATAGCGGCACCGGCGCCCGGCTGCAAGCGAGAGGCGGCTTCCTTTGAGGAAGCGAGCGGATGCCGCGGAATTGAGGTCAACTTCCAATCGTTGCCATAAAGTGAGCCGGTGCGTCCGTCAGGCCCAACCTACTCGTGCAGCCACACGCTACTTGATATACAACACGTTGAGACGAATCTCCTGCTTGTATCATAAGTACAACATTTAAACGTGGTCTGTCTAGTCCGAATCATATTTTCAGAGGATACACACGTTGCATTTATGACATGATTGTTTTCATGGAGGGATTTTGTTGTCGTCATGGAGTCAGTATGTGGAAATACTACTAAACTTATGGGCTATGAACTATTATAAAATTACTAGCTGACCCCGCAATCGTTGTTCTGCCATAATTATGGTGTGAAATATACTTTTCTCAAAAATGGTATGTAATGTTGCCATAACATCTCTGAAAAGTATCCAGAAAGTGAACTCTACCGGAGACTTATTCAAAACTGTCGTAAGAAGCGAGATTTTAAATTTGGAATCTCCTACTGTCCAGTAAGTAAGTATGTAATTTACTTACTGGACAGTAGGTCATCCTCTTTAGATATGCTTAGAAAAAAAAACATAGTACCAGACACAGATTAGAGTTTAGGCCATTATAACATGGAAGGCTCCAAATATATACGAGTATCTATCTCTTTTTGGTATGACATTTTATGAGATACGTATATTTTCGGAGCCCTAAACAGCCATTTTATAGTCTGTGACACTTAACGCGACGCAGAAAAAGTATGCACGTTGCGTTTTGTACCTACTTAGTAATGTTGTAGAAGTATAGTGTGGGATTTTATGTTTGTAAATAGTCATTTCAGTTTATAAATCATGTTGAATTAAAACTTTCAATTCTAAAATTAACATGGAGTTTCAAAAACAATAATATAAATGCCCCCGGTAAATCGATCACAATATCTATCAGTAATTGCCCTAATATGAATGTAACCTTCAATATTAATTAAACAAATTTGTTGTTAAACTTTTTTTTTATTTTTGAGATTAGCATTATACAAACCTCAACGAGTAATAGAAAGCCATCCTGGCCTCGTATATAACCGGACCTCATCTGCGGTTCGATCAGATTAACTCATACTTGGCCAGGAAGGCTTACTTACTGGATTCTGTAGTAAGGTACTATTACGACATTCTCAGACCTACCAAATATAAACACACAAAAACACATAAAAATCGGTCAAGCCGTTTCGGAGGAGTTCTATAACAAACACGTGACACGAGATTTTATATATTAGAAATAAGAAGATTATTTTTATGTGAAATTAACTTTGCCTATCTCGTAAGTTGTGAACAACAAAACCAGTGAACCAACATTGTGTGTCAGTGGAGATGGCTTAAATTCAGAGCAAGGGATAGCAGCATAGCAGGGTTTGACAGCTATATACTTGCTGAAATTGGGTTAAATTTTGATATGAGGACAATCTGAAAGTCAAGCGGGCTAAGTCGCAGGCATATAGTTCGTGGAATACCTACTTACGTAGTAAGACTGCATATAATGTAATGTAGGCAAGGTGGATTGAACCTAATGTGGTAGCGTGGCCTCACGACTCATGGCCCTCCGCCGCGCCGCGCGCCGGCCCGCGAGACAGCCGAGCACGTTCTAGGCTAATGCAAAAATCCTTTTTTCCGACATCCGTAACTCGTGAACATTTTGTATGTATTTCTTTCATTTGTCAGAATTATGTTCGTCTCTAGCATAGTTTCCGAGGCTGGTATAGCGAACCTAGTATTGCCCGCCTCGCGCCCGCCCAAATACCTGTCGTACTCGTTACATTCAACGTTTCCTGGATCAAAACATTATTGCTTCCGTTACAATGATTGTAACCTAGCGTATACGTTTGTTTCAATAATTAACAAATTAATATTAACTGGCCAGGTAGGTAGGATCAATAATGTTGGAGTCTGTTCTGATGACAATTACAGGGTAACAATTCGCTCTCCAATATTTCCAGTTTCAATCTCTCAAATATTCCAGTCCGGTTCTTCTGTTAGAATTTTTCTCTTTGATAATAATTATAATAGGTAAAAGTATGTAGTGCCATATGCACATCACATAACGAATTCATCGTATAACCTCTAGAACAATATGCGCAACAGCTGGTGATAGTGAATTATATTAGGGGTTAAAGTATGAAATGCCGATTGGTGGAGTTAATATTTACAAACTCAATGAAAATCAAAATTCCTCGTAACAAAGTAACATTAAAGCCATGGATCACAGTAGGTTTACTCAGGTGTATCAGAAACCGTGATAGGATGCATTTTAAACTGAAAAAAGAACCTAATAATCAAGTACTTGTAACTACTTATAAGAGGTACAGACATTTTTGCAATCGTATAATAAAGCAATGTAGACTACAACATGAAAAACATGAACTTGAGATGGCCAAAAACAATAGCAAGAAACTCTGGAGTAGTATTAAAAAAATAACAATAAACAAAACAAAACAAATAGACCACGAACTACTTACGTTAGAACCAACGCCTATCCAATCTAGTAACGCAATAAATACCTTTTTCGCAAACATAGGCGCCCAATTGGCAAATAACATACCGACGACTCAACCGATTCCCGACACTAATTCTCACAGTGCTCATTGCTCTACCTTTGTTCTCTTAGACACTGACTGTGAGGAGGTTGCCCGTATAATTGAGTACCTGAAATCTGACTGCAGCACAGGCTGGGATGGCATCACGACTAGTGTTCTGAAACTAATTAAAGAATACATAGCGCCCCCACTCACGGAGCTCTTTAATAACTGTTTTAGCCAGGGTGTGTTTCTCGATGCTCTCAAGCAATATATAGTTATTCCTATACATAAGAGTGGTAGAAGAGACTGTGTCAATAATTATCGGCTAATTTCACTACTACCTTCACTGTCTAAAATCATGGAAAAAATTATTAATAGGAGGCTCGTAAACTTTTTGGAAAATAAAAAGTTACTTGCGGATGCCCAGTATGGCTTTAGACCGGGAAAATCGACAGACGATGCGGTACAAAAATTTACCGAATTCATCGCAACGAAATTGGATGAGAAAAAGAAATGCCTGACAATTTTCCTAGACCTTGCAAAGGCCTTTGACACAGTCTCTTCTGATAAACTTTTGGTAAAGCTTGAAAGCATGGGTATTAGAACATGCCTCTCTGAACTACAGTAGTCGTAATCCAGTCCTAATAAGTAGGCGTTTTCATTAAGTCTGCCAAGCTAGGCCGGCTAGGACGAGTTTCAGCGATATTTCTTCTTCTTCCAAGGGCCACGTCTGTATAATATTGCTAATAAGCTGCTTACAATTTATCCAGTAACGAAAATTGAATGCAGGCGTAAGTCTCAAAATGGCTCCTAACACTTACTTATGACGATACGGAGAAATTGTTATACAGTTACCGAGAAGTATAACGCTCATGCACTACACACCCACACACACAAAACATCACAAGCACAACTCGTATTCACATTCACAAAACCACTACACTACACTACACCCACATTATACACTCACAACAAAATCACAAACTTAACAAAACACCACTTCATAATCTTTATTCTTAATTTGTATTTCTTTTTATTTTATTACACTTAATTTTATGTTAATTAGCTGTAGCACTCCCTGCTACTGTTATTTGTATTTGCTTTATAACTGCTCTCAATAATGTTTCCGAGATAAGGAGATCAGGAGACCCGTAGCACAGGTTTTTACTTAGTATGGGCTCCTGTCTCCCATCTTCAAAATGTTTTTGAATCTTATACTGTTTACATCTAAATATTTGTGGGAGAAAAAAAAAAGAAAAAAAAAAAATGAACTACTGGATAAAATCAATTGAATTTTTGTATTCGGACTGGGAACGTCATGAAGTAAACGCTTAATTTATTATTGGTACTGAAAAATTGAAACTTATTTTAAGACATAACATATTTATTTAATCAAAATATTTACCCTCATTATCTATACATTGCTGCCATCTAAATAGAAGTTCATTTATGCCTTTACGATAGAACTCTGAGGATTTAGATTCAACAAACTGTGTGAAAGCATTTTGTACTGCCTCCTGGGAAGAAAATTTTTTATCACGTAGAAAAATGTCCAAATCACGAAAAAAATGGTAGTCCGTTGGAGCAAGGTCTGGCGAGTACGGAGGATGACGTTAGTTTCTAACTGCAGCTCTTGGGTGATTCTTCGAGGTGCCTAAAACCTAAATAATACAAAGTGTAGCTGTCCTCGTATAGAAGTAGATTCACAAAAGTATCTGGGCCTAGACATCGATAACAAATTCAGCTGGAGGAAACATATAGAGCATGTTTGTAATAAGTTAAGACAATTTTTAGCTAATATTATAATTCTGAAGAACTGCATTCCTTTCAAAGTAAAATTTATGATATACAATATACATATACAACATATGTATACAATGTAGACAACTCATTGCAGAATCATACATTCAATATGGACTCAGTAGTTACGGTCGCAATTTCTAATCTTATCTCAGTAAAATATATAAACTCCAACAAAAATACTAAAGAATATCGTATCTGGGTGATTCTTCGAGGTGCCTCAAAACGCGGTCACACGGTCTTAATTTGTAACCTATTGAACATTCCGTCTTAGGGCCAAACACAGATTAATCTTTACTTATATATGTGTATAATTTCAACACTAAACACCTAAAATTATTTGTAATGTTTATAAAAATAAACATCCAAAATAAAAAAAACGGTAGCAAAATCGGTGTTCTTCGCGCGTTACACTCGGCTCGCGTCCACGGCAAAGTTTTGTATTCAATTCATAAGCAAATAATGTTATACATCAAATTAATCGTGTTTAACTATGCATCATAAATAGTAATGCACATTAATTGTATCTTTATTACTACAATACTTAATAGGCATTATGTCTCTGTCACACGATTTTGCTAGTTTCGCGAGCGCGCAACAAAACTGCACCTCTCTTCCAAAAGCGCCAACTTGTCGGTACACGTTTTAGCTGCACGGGTACTCTGTAGTATCCCGGCAGCTTCAGTGAGAGAGATATGTACGTTCTTCGCTTCTAAACAATAAAAATACGAGGCTAGTTATTCTTTGAATATTTTCAGGTAGCCATGGTCAAGAAACTTTCATGCGTATATTTTGAACAATAATGGTTATAAACGAGTAATTTTCCAAATCATTTTGAATTAAGGAATAAGATAGATCTTCGAGATTATTCTCAAGTACTTCGTTTATTAATTTACATATAACTTTAATCGTAATTCACAAAAATGTAAAATTTGCATAACTTTCGTGACACAACTTTCTTGGTTATTTGTCTACGAAAGTCAGCTAGCGCACCACTAAAGCTATAAATCTCCACTAAATAATAATTATAGATTTTTTGTGGGCTATAGATGCATTTACTCGATTGTCGTGAAGCTCAAAAGAAAGGTGTTATATATTTGTCTAAGTATTTATATCCGTGCATGTTTCAATTTTTTTCTTGTAACGACTCGTTGAATGTGTTTCTGTTTTCTCGTAGCCAATTTAACAGTTTACCCCCAAACTGGGCTGTTTTGCCAATTGTATCCCTCTTGTTAATTAAGTTTCGTAACTTTCGTGGGCACCAGTTTCAAAAAAGAATTTCTCTGTAGTTTATGCACCGATTTCCATATAATAAAAATTATGTGTGTTGTTTTTACAGCGTCTTAAATGTATGTCCATGAATTTGAAGATTACTCTGAAAAAAATATTGCCACGAAAGTTACGCAGAGAATAGTTTTTGAAGAACTACTCTCCTGTAGAGTTACAACGGTTTCTCGTGCAGTGTGAGGTCTTGCGTTATCATGGAGCAATAATGGTGAAGATCGATTCACGAGTCGGGGCTGTTTCACTGCCAGTTTCACCATCATTGTTCGAAGTTCGGCACAGTAAACATCTGCTGTTATTGCCTGACCAGACCAGAGAAAGCTATAGTGAATAACACCATGAAGAGACCACCAAACAGTAACCATTACCTTTTTATTGGTAAGCTTTGCTATTGCGGCGTTTGACCTCTTTCTACAGATCGGTCCAATCATGGAGCACCTATTTTTCATATTTTTTTATCTTGTTGATTTGATGCAAATGAGTCAATATCGTAGGTAGGGTAACGTTAAACCATTCCGCTAATTCCTGTGTAGTTTGACTCGGCTTCTACTATCTCCTTCAATTCAGCGTTATTCACCTGTGTGGGTCTACCACGTGGTTCGTTCTTCAAGTCGAAGTTTCCATTACGATAGCGTTTAAACAAAAAACGCACGGTGCGTTCATTAGCAGTCTTCTCTCCAAACGCAACGTTGATATTGCGAGCCGTTTCTGTCGCGTTAATTCCGCGTCTGAACTCGTTTTTAAAAATAACTCGGATTTTCGAAGTATCCATCTTTACGTCTAGGCTGAATAAAAAAAACAATTGAAGGTCAAAAATCGAATGTTGCACATTATTTCAAAGAAGAAACTCATATGTGTCACGTGAAAAAAGTTTCACACAAAAATCTCACATTAAGATTTTATGTCAATTCGAAGTGTCTATTACTATACAACGGCAATTTCATACTTTAACCCCTATTATTATGATTGTTACACAATGTAACATGTATCGATGTTACGGTACAAGCAGAGCTAGCTACAAACACACCGGCGCCGCGGGGGCATGTGAACGCATGAGTTGACGCGCGGGATGTGCGACAGCGTCGCGCAGCTTTGTCTACTTCCTATAGTAAGTATAGGTTGTTTGCGTCGTTTCAACGGGTGAAACTTACGTTATCAGCAAACTGAAATCTTTGAGATGAGGGAGTCTAGGAGACCGTCTGTTCAGTAGTGGTGTGGAGTCCATCAACGGGCGCAGTGTAGACCACTGAGAACCTGCTGAATACTGGGTAGTCTGGGTACCCAACGGATCATAGTTGGTTTACAATTTATGCTAAACGTTAAAAGCTGTAAAGTGTAATGTTATCTACGAATATGTAACGTTTGAGTGCTTGTAAGTGAGCGAGGCGAACGGCGCAGCTCCCCGAGGACGCGCGTCACACGCATGTGTTGGCTCCTTATTAATGGCCGGCTCGGGCCTGACGCAGACAGATGGATGGCCTCAAGTGACTGCTTGTCTTTGCCTATCGTTAGTTCGTAGACCGCTGTTAAAAGTGCCATGATCTCAGTACGTGCTGTAGGTATATCATATGGATGAATACGACGTCACACAGCCTATACGGTCCGGGTGCAGGCAGAAACTTAAATGTTGGCAGGAGCTTTTATTTTAAAATGTATTGAAACACAATTCATCAAAACTACCCGCCAAAGCTGATTTTGGGAGAGTTAAAGTTTATGTATCTGTGACGAATCTTAACCCATGGTTCCGGTAATACTCGTACGCTTTTGTCAAAAAAATTACTAAGTGTTAAAAAAATGTCTTTCACTGCATCATTTGATCTTACCAAGATCGGTCCGTGGATAGGTGACCATCCTATACATATCCCATACCGAGTTTCCTCCGTGCCTCGGTAAGCACGTTAAGCCGTTAATCCCGGCTGTCTATTTGTAGATCTTTGACAGCCGTTACAGGTAGTCGGTGGCCCGAAAGTCTTACAACCAGCCTTACCAAGGGGTGTCGTATTACCCAGTATTAATAGGGTTGTGAAGGTCAGACTGGCAGTCGCTCCATGCAAAATACTGGTGTTCTACTGCATCCGGTTAGACTGGAAGTCGATCTCAAAAAAATAAATAAATAGGAAAATACGAAATACAAGAGGCGAAATTGCTGAATACCTCATTGATTTTCCACTTTATGGCGTTCCCAATAAACGAAAGTTTTTGGTTTTCACAAATGCTGAACCACCAAAGAAAATTTACAATACTTAATACTATATTGAAATGAGTAAAGTTTTCAGTAGGTAGAAACAAACTTACTTCGCAATTCCGATCACCTACTTACATAACATATTGATATAGTTAGCATTGGTTATATAGTTAGCTACACAGGTATGTATTACATTATGTAGGTAGGTGTGTAGGTAACATAAAATAAAACAAAGGACTCCGAGTCACCGCTTCAGGAGCTTCCGCCGAGTTGTTGGGAAGACAAACGCGTTATCTGTCCGGAACGAAGCGAGTGTTCCTGAAATATGGTGGCTTTGCATATGAAACGACGCGCGACGTGAATATAGCACTAACGTGCTAAAATAATGCTCATTACAATATTTTTGTAAATCTAGGTACTGGTGACGACCATTCACGAACCTAGGTTTTTTACTGCTAATATTGCGTGTTGATGGTAAATTGGCCGCCACCGCCTATGGACATGTGCAATAAGTACCGACCTCATGGGGGCATCGTGCGTTACGTGCTTTATAGGAAATGTTGTGATTGAGTTAGAAACGCGATCATTGTACTTTTAGAAAGCAGATACGATGTAGAATTTTAACATAACTTATTTATTTATTTAACACTTCAAGCACAAAGTACAGAGGCGGACTTAATGCCATAGGCATTTTCTACCAGTCAACCTTTATAATAGTCATAATTGTAGTAGTTGAAGAAAAAATACCAGATTTTTGTTAAAAAACTCAATTGAGGGCGTTTTGTTTTCTTTATTTTGTATTTCATGAAGACGCCCTGTTATTTCCAATCATACCTGTTGTTTAGTTTAAAAGTTATATATACCGATTTGTTTACGTAGGCAAAGCATCGAACACGAATCTGTCGGTGCACGGCCTCCTTCCGGGACACAGCCTCCCCACTAGAGAGCGGAATTGCCTTGACCATGTCGTCCTGAAGCTTGATAAAACTAAAACTTCAGCATTTGTGGCAGTACTTAATACAACAATCACGGATCATGCTATGGTTCTCTTAAATTTAACTAGCTCAAGTAAAAGACAAAGGACTTGTTCAAAAACCACCGCTATTATAGATTTTGAAAATGCATATAAGTACCGTACCATAAAAACATAGATATATCAATCTTTGATACTTTCACGGTCCCAGATAGCAGAGTGTGGCAAAAGAACACTGAAGCCCTGGATCACTGCGGGAACTCTGCGGTGCATAAGACTTAACAAAATGCAGCACCAAACAAGATTAGACCCTTTCAACTTAATTTTAATCATAACCTTCAAACGCTTCCGCAACTTTTGCTCCAATTTGATAAAAAAGACAAAGAGACAATGTTATAAAAAACAAATAGAAGAATCAGCTAAAAGTTCGAGACATCTTTGGTCTAAAATTAATGAAATCACACAGTTTAAACCACTCAAAACTTCAAATACTCATCTCTTAAACATTACCACACACATTCTATACTCACTAAATAGAGTCAACTTGTTCTTTATCACTGTAGGTAAATCCTTAGCAGAAAACGTCGTAGCTCAAACTGGCATGCCAATTGTAACAAGCTGCTGCAATGATTCTAGGGCTTCCTCGTTTGTGTTGTTAGAGACTGACCCACAGGAAGTAGACTGTATTCTAATGAATCTTGATTCTGAGAGTGCAGGTTAGGATGGTATTCCTACAAAATATTTAAATAATCGAGGGATTTTGTGGTTCCACTCATAAGCCAGTGACCTAACATAAGTTTCAAAACTGGTGTTTTCCCGAAAGATTTAAAGCGATCAGTGGTCATTCCTGTACTCAAGAACGGGGACGTAAACGATGTCAACAACTATCCCATATCCGTTCTGATAGCAATTTCAAAAAAATTTGAAAAAAAAATAAACAAGAGACTAATCAACTATTTACAGAAATTCAATATTCTATTAAACGCACAATATGGGTTTAGACGAGGACGTTCAACTCAAGACGCCATTTCGGTTTTGACATCTGACATTGTTGATAGGGTGGATAGGGGTTCTAAATGCTGAACAGTCTTCTTAGATCTGAAAAAAGCTTTTGACATCGTTTACGTCTCGATCCTTCTGCGCAGGTTAGAAAACATAGGTATAAGAGGCACGCCTCTCTCCCTTTTTGAGAGCTATCTCAAAGGTAGACAGCAAATGGTAAAGATTAGTAACTTGTGTAGTGTTGAGGGGATGTTTATTACGGAGTTCCACAGGGGAGTGTTTTGGGTCCGACAATGTTTTTCATTTATATGAACAGCCTTTGCAATATGCAGATCATTGGAGGGAAAATCTTCTCTTACGCAGACGACACTGCGGTTGTTTTTTCGGGAAACTCATGGAACCTTGTGAAAACTGTCGCTGAACAAGGTCTGATTAAGATAGCTGCCTGGCTTAGAGCAAACCTTTTAACCCTTAATACCAACAAAACTAATTTTATTTGTTTTTCTCCAAGCCTAAGATCACAACCTGGAACTGACTTTGGCATTACTATTCATGTTTGTCCAAATTATTCCATCTATAACTATACAAGTAACTGTGGCTGCCAGAATATACAACAAGTCAGATCCACTAAATATTTAGGCATACTTGTTGACCAAAGACTGTCGTGGCACCGTCACATTGAATCCTCATGAAAAGGGTCAGGAAGCTCATTTGGGTCTTCAAAACTTTACGTCATGTTATGTCCTCCCAACTTATAAACAAGATCTATATAGCTCTGGCGCAATCTATAATAACGTACTGCATTCCGATATGGGGTGGAGGTTCCAAAATGAAATCTGGAAAGAGCTCAGCGATCACTTATCAAGGTGATGTATTTTAAACCGTTTAGGTTCCTCACAACAGACTTCTATAGAGTCAGCAACTTGCTTTCAATTAGAAAGCTTTGTTTTAAATGTGACCTTAACCCTGCATAAATGTCTTCCTTTTGACCCAGATACTCAGAGCAGAAGGCGCAGAGATATTGTGGCCTACTCTCCAGGGGTTCGATCAGCATTTGCTAGACGTCAATATGTTACACAATCCACCTACATCTACAATAAACTAAATATTATGTGTGAAATATATCCCATGCGGTTATACGATTGTAAAAGAGAAACAATAACAACATGAACAATAAGTGATTGGTTAAGATCTCTAACATATGAAGAAACAGAAAATATTCTGATCAGGGTAGGCTAACATGCTGGATTATATATCGCACAAACACACAGACAAATACACACACACACACGCACACAAATACACACGCACGCACAAAAGACAAGGAGAGTTGCTTAAGTAAGTAATTAATTAATTAACTATCATTTATTTTATTTTATTTCCTATTTATTGTACTTTTATTCTATTTGTTGACTTCATTTTCATTGTTAGGATACCACTTATGGGAAGAGCAAGACAGCCCCGACACAAGTACTATTGTAACTTTCTGGGGCTGCCTCAATTTATGTATGACACAATATTTGAGAAGTAATAAATATTTTTGTATTTTGTATTTTTGAATAAATGAAATGCGATAAAAAAATTGATGGGGTTATGTCGTTTTATAACGGAGTTCCTATGGTCACCTTCCAGCTCCATCATCAGACCCTGGATACAATCTAAAGACAAAGTACTCACCAAGACGAATCAAACGAGTGCAAATTCGATGGGGTTATGTCGTTTTATAACGGAGTTCTTATGGCCACCTTCCAGCTCCATCATCAGACCCTGGATACCATCTAAAGACAAAGTACTCACCAAGACGAATCGAATGAATCCAAATTCGACGGCGTTGCGTCGTTTTATAACAGAGGTCTTATGGCCACCTTCCAGCCCCATCATCAGATCTGCTCCACGTATACTCCATCATAATATTGCATTGTCACGCGATATACGTAAATGTCCAAAATTTCAGCTCAATCGGTAACCGGGAAGTGGATCAAATCTAACTTGCAAGATTTGATTACAGACAGACAAACATCGGGACAAGTGGAACTATTTTATATATTTTATTTATATACCATTTAAAAATTATTACATTTGTTATAACAGAGTAGCATTTTTAAACCATTAAGGTTTGTACTTAACGCTACATGTAATTCTACATCGTAGTAAAAACAAAATCAAGGTAACCAGTAAAATACAACATAATAATATTTATGTGGGTGTTTAGTCTGAAATATGACCTTATTTCGAAATTTGGTAACTTCATCTCTGGTTATATACTAGTTACTACGTAAACTGCATTTCACATTGAGCATTCAAGGTGTTGTAGGTAGTGGGACTTAAGTTTTAATTTAATCGGAAGGTAGGTTGTTAATTAACCGAGGAACTAGGTAAGAAGATGTCCGCTCGCCGTAGGTGTTGCTTGCACGAGCCGTGCATAGCTAGTTACATGCGACGGCCCGCGTGAATATACAGGATGTTGAATTGTTTGCTCTAAAAAACCGTTGAAATATTTTTCTTTTAGCAATGTATATTTAAATTATGTATGTACTGGTAATATTTTACAGGGTTAAAATAGTCCATGCTCATTGTTTTGAAATTGGTATTTAATTTGTTAGATGGGTAGTTCTTCAAAAAGTATTCTCCTCGTCACTTTCGTGGCGAATTTTTTTTTTTACGTAATCTCTAAACGAACGGACACTCATTTAAGACGCTGCTACAACAATACATATAATTTTTATTATATGTAAATCGGTAAATAAACTACAGAGATATTCTTTTTTGAAATTCTGGTGCCCACGAAAGTAACGAAACTTTATAAGCAAGAAGGATACAATCGGCAAAACAGCGCAGTTTGGGGTGGGGTGAACTGTTAAATTGACTACGTGAAAACATACAAGCAGAAACACATTCTACTAGTCGTTACAAGAAAAAAATTGAAATACATGCATGTATAATAAATACTTATACAAATACATAACACCTTTCTTTTGTCAAGTAAGTGCATCTACGGCTCACAAAAAATGTATAGTTATTATTTAGTGGAGATTGATAGCTTTTATGGTGCGCTAGCTGACTTTCGTGGACAAATAACCACGAAAGTTGTGCCACGAAAGTTATGCAAATTTTACATTTTTGTGAATTACGATTAAAGTTATATGTAAGTTAACAAACGAAGTACTTGGGAATAATCTCGAAGATCTATCTTATTCCTTAATTCAAAATGATTTGGAAAATTATAAACCATTATCGTTCAAAATATACGCATGAAAGTTTCTTGATCATGGCTACCTGAAAATATTTAAAGAATAACTTGCCTCGTATTTTTATTGTTTAGAAGCGAAGAACGTACATATCTCCCCCACTGACGCCGGGATACTACAGTGTACCCGTGCAGCTAAAACGTGTACCGACAAGTTGGCGCTTTTGGAAGAGAGGTGCAGTTTTGTTACGCGCTCGCGAAACTAGCAAAATCGTGTGACAGAGACATAATGCCTATTAAGTATTGTAGTAATAAAGATACAATTAATGTGCTTCACAATTTATGATGCATAGTTAAACACGATTAATTTGATGTAGGTATAACATTATATGCTTATGAATTGAATACAAAAGTTATCAAAGTTTGCCGTGAACGCGAACCGATTGTGACGCGCGAAGAACACCGATTTTGCTCCCGTTTTTGACATTAGATGTTTATTTTTATAAACATTATAAATAATTTTAGGTGTTTAGTGTTGAAATTATACACATGATATATAAGTAAAGATTAATCTGGTTTTGGTCCTAAGACGGAATGTTCAATAGGTTAGAAATTAAGACCGTGTGACCGCGTTTTGAGGCACCTCGAAGAATCACCCAGATACGATATTCTTTAGTATTTTTGTTGGAGTTTATATATTTTACTGAGATAAGATTAGAAATTGCGACCGTAACTACTGAGTCCATATTGAATGTATGATTCTGCAATGAGTTGTCTACATTGTATACATATGTTGTATATGTATATTGTATATCATAAATTTTACTTTGAAAGGAATGCAGTTCTTCAGAATTATAATATTAGCTAAAAATTGTCTTAACTTATTACAAACATGCTCTATATGTTTCCTCCAGCTAAATTTGTTATCGATGTCTAGGCCCAGATACTTTTGTGAATCTACTTCTTCTATACGAGCACAGCTACACTTTGTATTATTTAAGTTCTGCAAGCAGCTGTGGTCGGTTTTATTAAAAAAAAATAGCTTGTAATGAAACTAAAAAAAAGCTTGTAAATAATCAAAGGCCCGGCGCTGTGTAGTATATAAAAGAACTTTTAAATTATAAATTGCGCACGCAAACCTGCGCCGAGTCATCAGACGGTAACAGGTTGTAATTAAAACCTTTCAAAATGGTCCAACTAAAGCCTGGTTAGTACCCAAAGGAATCAGTTGAAGATACTTCTTAATCCTTGAATCGTTGGATACAAAGCCTATTGGTACCATCAGTGTCTGCGCCTTGTTGAGGCTCTAATGGACGACTCCGCGTAAGCATTCATTACTAACACCCTCCGCTCAACTTCGCACATTCGCACTTGTCCGTTGCGAAACGACGTGTTCTGATAAGGGTGACAGCTTTACGTAGACACGTCTGACGAAGTGACTGAATAAACATGACGTGTCAATTTAATAAATTGTGGACGTCACGCCGCCCCCCCCCCCCCACGCCGCGCGCACCGCCCGCTACCACAATCAAATAATTTTCCATCGTAACGTACGCTCGAGTCTTGGACACAAGCGTGTGATGTATATGTGTATGTGTGCGTGTGTGCGCTATCGGCAGGGCGGGAGTGGTGACGCTTGTCTCGTAACTTGGTTGCGACTAATGAGCGTGATAACCTCCCACGGCGACGCTAAATGAGATAACTTGTCCCTCGCTAGCCGGAAATTGCTGAACGTCGATGAGTTTCCCTCTTTACTCAATTCTATTGTGTTATATTGTTGAGAAGAGAAGAGTGTCTAAATTGCGGGTTCAAGTGATGGTTGTCACGTGACAGCTTTGATTAAACTGTTGCTGGGTTGCATTGAGTGCAAATTATTATGCAAATGCGTAGACCATCCACCCCCAGAACACCAGCGTGCGGCATAAAGCGAATAGGATATTATGATGTGACAAAGACCTCCTGCGATGGCTATTCGTTTGCTCTGCATCTGTCCGTATCGCTGGCGTGGTAGACCTTCTTCAGTAAAACTTCACCGAATGGAAAACCAAGTGAGTTCGTTAAGTCAAAACTTGTTAAAACTTGAAAAATTTGCATTCGATTATATTGTTTCCAATACCAACCAACGACCAGCTCTACATTACCTATTAGAGCTTCAACCGCGCTTCACCGGACCCCCCATCAGCGGTGGGGCGTCATTTGCAACGTACCCCCTATTAAAAAAAAATGCCCCCTGCGCTCTCTGGATCAATACAAACAAAAGATCTGTGTAAGAACACGGATTTGTTAGAACCAGAAAGTTAAATCGTATCTTCTTGAAAAAAGTAATGCACCCCCAAATGGGCAAACTGTCGTGTTAACGTCCGGATAAGTAAGTAGTAGCTATAGAAGCAGATGTTATCGTGGTGGCGCATGGCGCTGTGGTGGCGTGTGGTGGCGTATGGTGGCGTGTGGTGGCGCGAGGTGGCGGGCGCTAGGCGGTGCACGTAGAGCTAGCGCGGGGCGCGCGGTGCACTGCTCTGCTGACCTACTTCGCGACGTTAATCGTATCACGTGAAAAAGCTTGCGTGTGCCGGTCGTCGACCCGCGGCCGCGTCGCGCGCCGGCAGCCGACGGCGGCCCTCACCTCGCGCCGCCGCGCGCCGCTGCCGCGCGCCAACCCTTTCCTGCTGAGACTACTGGATGCCCTCTTCACTAATGTGCCGTCGCTCTACAGGTTTTAAATAAGCCAAGCAAGACTGGTGGTGCAGAGCGGATACAAAGGTTATTTTAAACTAAAGTAAACCTGGAAAAGCTGCACAAAAACTAGAGCTATTCTTCATAGTATTTAAAGAAAATTTACTCAAACTTACGTATTTACAAAGACGGTAAACTAGCTGTGCCCGCTCGCGTTGATGTTGTAAACTTGTCATTGTTCTGCAGAAAACAATAACAGCTATAGGTGTTAATCTAATTTATAACCAAAAGCCTGATTCAATATTAATAAGTTAGAGAGGTGGTAGAGTGGAAGGCGCAACATCATTCATCTTGATAAGACGACCTCCTGTGCTATTCCGACACATCAGTTCCGGCCCTCGGCCATATCCCCGACAGCCCTTAGGTACCTAGGTAGGTACAGGGTCATTTACATCATCATTCTGTCGATCAAACTAAGCAACGTTGTCAATTAATAAATAATTATTTATTCAATTAAAAAAATACTAAGTATTTGCTAGGAAGCTACTTTTATTTTTGCGAGAAAATTCCGCTATTTACGGTAGCGCGCACTGTAAAATTGTGCTTTCGGAAGCATGCATCTGTCACCGTAAAATTGTAAATACCGTTAGATTATAATGTATCTCGCGAGATTGTTAACTGTCGAAAGATTGTAAACCGTAACATACTGCTTATAATAATTATTTTTCGGTAGATTATATGTATATGTCAGCGTCAAATTGTAAAACCCGTCAGATTGTAATCTGTCTAACCAGATTGTAAAAAAATGGGTACTTACGTCCCATCTCCTAACTTTCCCATTTCGACAACATAACAAAATACACTATTTTAAGCTTTCACGGTTTAAATCTAAACTTATATTGTCATTTACGGGATATCTTCCGTGATTGTTAATTGTTAGATTGATTGATTCCGTGATTGTTATTGTTTCCATCCACCTGCATTCTCCAGTCTACCCGCGATCATGGCGCTTGCAACAGCGTCGTAATATCGGGAGCTCAAAACAATTAACAATCACGGAAGATATCCCGTAAGTGACAATAATTATAAGTTTAACAAAAGACGTCCAAACCAATTGAAAATTTATCCCAATTCGTAACTATTTTAATCTTCATACATTGAATCTTGCTAATTGTTGATCGAAGATTGAATCCCATTTCGTCAACGGTTTTTTGTACAGTACAAGCCCGCCACACTTGAGGAGCTCGTGACTAAATAATAACAGCCGCTCGGGTCGATCTTTAGGTTAAGCCGTGCTTGTCTAGGTTGGTCTGTGGATGGGTGACCACCCTTACATACCGAGTTTCCTCCGTGCCTCGGAAAGCACGTTAAGCAGTTGGTCCCGGCTGTCATTTGTGATCTTTGACAGTCGTTACAGGTAGTCAGTGGCCCAAAAAGTCTGACAACCAGTCTTACCAAGGGGTATCGTATTACCCAGTAGTAACTGGGTTGTGGAGGTCAGATAGGCAGTCGCTCTATGTAAAATACTGGTATTCAGCTGCATCCGGTTCGACTGGAAGCCGACCCCAAAAAAACTTGGGAAAAGGCTAGGCAGATGACAAGCCCGCCACACTATTCCCAAACCACTGTAAGTCCTGAACAGTACAGTACAGTCAGCTCTCAAAGTCATACAAGGAAACCTAGGGTAGGTATACCTATTATTGTAATTTCTTATATAATTCGATTGGAATGTCTACACTAAAGTCTCCCTTTGAATTGTATCGTAGGTAAAGTAACTTATAGCAAATATTTTCAGGGAAGATATGTAAAGCCGGACTTCAACTAATGTGTGAAGATGATTCGTCCCTAGAATGAGGCTCTATCATTATTATAAACTGAACACAATTCTGTTTTTATGAATTAGGGAAATGATGACGAATTAACTGTGAAACGTCGGACATGATGCTGGGCGTATAAACTGCTCCGAACATATGAGAATAGTTAGAACCGTAAACACGTGACGTCACAATAATAAACAACGTCAAATTACTAATATTACGGATGATTTATAGCGACGCTTCTTCCTAAAAGCTGGAGCCGCCTGGCGTTCGCCGGCCAGTACAAGCGCGCTGTTCAGCGGTGATGTGCTCGCAGTCTCGACGGTATCAATAGAGCGAGTCTGCGTTTCCGTGCATTGTAAAGTTCACGCTTTGATTAGCGACGAGGACACAACACCGGCGCCGGTATGCGCCAGGTGCAAGCTGACCTCGTGGTCTACACGCCTGCTGCATCATACCTGTGCTACTGAACTGAACACGACGTTCCAACACCAGAGTGTTGAAGCGTTGTGTTCATTGACGCCACGCTACTTACGAAATATCAAATTAATTATGAGAACAGACGACCCATTTCCCTTGTGAACTATTATTTTGCCAATTTCAACATTTGTATATCGATAGGCATGATAGTTTTATGGCGCCGTGGAATGGCTCTTTTATTATGCCGATACACGCGTACGTTTTATCTAAGCATTGACTGAGAAATCACACATTTTGAACCATCTCCATGCATGAAGTACTTAGATAAATGTAGGTAGAACTGTGAGAACTGAGTTATTTGGTTTAGCGATTGCTTTTTTACACGACTGCCCAAAAAAAGGAGTGTTATGTTTTTAATTTTTTAGGGTTCATGTCATGTATGACATGTATGTTTGTGAGTTTCTTTATTCCACCATAACTTCTAAACGCCTAAACCGATTTCGATGTACAATGAGCTCGGACGAAATCTTACCACCAATACGGCTCTTTTCGCTTGCAGCATACAGCCGCTATTGAAGCGCTTAATTACGCTCATCAACCAATAGCATCGCAGTATCTGATCCCTTGTTTTTGTTATTGAAAAAAAGGGTCGAAAGAAAAAAAAAATAGGACCTATAATTAGTACTTCTTCCTAATGTCAATGATTCGTTAAGGGTGGTATACAGATGTGGAGATCGTGTGCACACATACACAACAGGAACATACGTGGTATCGTTAGAATCCTTGTGTTACCCCGGGCTAGTGAAAAATTAAATAAAATATTTTTTTTTTAATTAAAGGGCTCATCATGAGGATTTTAAAATTGTATTTCATTACCAAATTGTTTTTTTTTTTTAATGTGTTATTTTTTTATCTAAGTATACAAGACACGCGCTGATGACTAGGTAGGTTTGTGAGCTTAGGGTCAATTCACACCGAAAGAGCGGCAAAGGGCAGCGCAGTTTCAGTTTCATATGAATTTTAACTTTATTATCATTACCATAATACTTATTATCGCATGAGAAACTCGAACGAGTCGCGCGTCGCGCGGATGCCCGCGGCGCCGCTCCGCCGCACCGATAAAGGAGTTTCTCATGCGATAATAAGTATTATGGTAATGATAATAAAGTTAAAATTCATATGAAACTGAAACTGCGCTGCCCTTCGCCGCTCTTTCGGTGTGAATTGACCCTAATAAAAGTGATAATTGTACGCCAAAATAAATAAAATACGAAATTCTCCATCTTACTATAATCGTAAATTCGTAACTATAATGTAAAATATAATAATACTATAATGTAAAATAAAATAGAAAAATTAAAAAATTAAATAATCCCGACTGCGTAAAAAATAACTAATGACCTTAAATAAAAGCATATAGGTAAGCATAGCAGCATAGCAGCATAGCTAGCTAAGTAAATAGCTTATTGCATAAGTATTTATTATTAGTTATTGTATTGTATTTATAGTATTGTTATATGTTTTTCTTTGTATTTATGAGTAGGTATGTATGTATTGTATATTATATATAAAATAGATATCTGTTTTATGTATTCCATTTTCTTTTCTTTTTATTAACACACTATGTCTACATCTCTTTTTTAGTATCTCCTTTCGCAGGTATGCTGGAAGAGATTTCTTTAGAAATAAGCATCACCTTTGTACTATTTTCTGTTCCTTTCTACTTTTCTTTATATTTAGTGTGTACATAAATTGTTAAATAAATAAATAAAAAACTGAAACGAAAAAAAAACAATATCAAATAAAAATTTAATATAATATTTACTGCAACAGTGGAGACCCAATAAATAATCTAGAATAAAATCATAACATCCAATATAGGTCCCGACTGTTGCAGTCAATATGTTCCGTATTAGAATTTATTATTTGTTATTGTTTTTTCCTTCAGTTTTTATTTAAAGTTATTAGTCCTACTTTTTACGCAGTCGGGTTTTAGCACTGTTCACTTGTTAAGTTCCATTCAATACCACTTATTGATCGATTTAGGTCGATTTCTAATGCGTTCGATAGCAACATGTCTGTGTAATAAAACTACCCTGGGCCAGTCACTAGGAAGTTGTTCCACCCGCAGTCCCGCATCGCGCACGCACCAAAGCGTCCGTAACGCGAGGTCTGTGTCCATTAGAGAGAAATGCGATAGCGTGGTGTCACAGTTCCTGTCCCGGACGCAGACAAAAAATATTCCAAGGAAAATATGTTTTTACTACAAGATAGATGGTTACGAGACATAGCACGTCACTTATAGTTATATTGATAGCCATGGGTAGAAAAATCATTTTATAACATAACATCATGTATTTAATCCCCGAATGGTAGGCAGAGGTGTACCCCGTGTACCTTATAGTACACCTACTTTTTGCCAGTTATGTTTAAGTCCCATGTAATAGGGGGCAGGCCTATTGCCATCAACTGGGCACATATCCTGACGGAAAATAACTGCCTACCATGGTATTGTCGGCTCCATGTTGAGGTTTTGAATTATATTTTGGGGAAACTCTACTAACAAGGAAATCATTTTTAGGTCGCAAAAAGGTGTATTAGTGCTATGTTTGGTTTAAAATAACTGACAGTTGCAAACAGTATTTTATTAAATATAACATTTTAAGTCTGCCATCCTTATTCATTCAGCAAATTTTATACGAACCAATCCTAACCTATTTAAGAAACTATCAGACGTTTTTATTCGTAATCGACGGGATAATAATAAACTATGCGTACCAAGATCAACCACGGCACTGATGCGTAAAAGTATCTTTTACGCCATTAATGGCAAAACAAACAAAAAATAACAGGTAGATAGATCTGCAATCTACCTGTTATTTTAAGACCTTGCACATTACTCCGTTGTTTTGTCATATCAAGCTAATACACTCTAACTGGGTCAGAATTTAATACAAGCGTTAATTTATTTATTTTTATACTGCATTGATGTGCACGTCTATATGCGATGAGCGCAAAAACGGAATTTTTAAATATGTCATCATCAGGCTCAACCAGCTGTAAGATCGACATCGGGCAACTAAAAAGAAAAGAAAATTGGGTCACATGGCACTGCAAAGTCACTCAGCTCTGAAGGGGCAGCCAAGGCAGATTCAGTGCTGTCGAGGGCAAACTCGTAAAACCCAGGGTCTGCAGCGACTGCAGAGAAAGTGGCTACGTCTGAAAAGGAAACTCAAGACTACATCGAAGTTGACAGCCATGCCGTTCTGTTGTTAACGGCTAACATGACGGACGAGACGCTGCAAAAAGTCATTAGGCTTCAAAATGCTCAAGAGATTTGGGACGAGCTAAATCGCCTTTTCGACTCATCGTCTGATGACAGGACGTACACGTACTCGCTGGATTTCTACCATTATTGTAAAGATCCGACACATGATATGGCGACACACATCTCCAAGGTGAAAAATCTATGGCATGATTTGAAAACAGAGCTGATGAAGGAGTACAAGTGTGACCTACCAGATGTCCTCCTAATTTGCAAAGATTCTTGACACACTACCCGAGGGTTACTTCAGTTTCAAATCAACATGGTTGCTATTGTCAAATTCAAATCGCAATATAGAGAATCTAACTGCCCGATTGTATCATTTAAAAAAATCATTAGCCGATAATAGAAACGGAAATTCAGATGTATTGACCGTCCAACCAAACCAAAATAAAAAGTTTTCCAAAATAAAATGTGGGTATTGTGGCAAACCAGGCCATAAAGTCAAGAGATGTAGGATCTCATCTCAGATGGAAGACCACCGAAAGCTTCTACTACAAGCAAAGCTAATCTGACAATTATAACAGCAGAAAGTCACCAAGCGTTAAAGAAAGCCGCTGTTTCCAAGACAAATACCGAGAGTTGGTATGTTGACAATGGTGCGACAGTACATGTCACAGTTCGTAGAGACTACTTCACAACTTTCAAAATTTTTGAAGATTCTACAACGGATTATACGTTGACCACCGCAAATGGTGCTGTTGTTAAAGTGATTGGAAGAGGTACAGTTAACTTGATTGCCTATGTGCATAAAGAAAAGCAAGACATTCGACTAAATAATGTATGGTATGTACCGGGTGTTACTAAAAACCTGTTTTCGGCACTTGCGGCCCAAGATACATTGGAAAATAGGGAATTTGAAAGAGAATCTTGTTGGTTAAAAGAAAAAGGAAAGGTCTTGCTAATGGGAAAACGTTCAAATAATAGAGGACTCTATGAACTACTTGCGAAGACAATTGTCAATAAAACTGCTTCCAACATTGAAGCTAATGTAATGACCAACCTACAACTTTACCACGAAAGATTTGCTCACCAAAACAAAAGACATGTAAAGAAGGTCATCGAAAAGGAACTAAAGTATTTAATAAAGTAACAATTTACAAATTTATTAAAATACACTAAACTAACTAACTTAACTAAAAACTTAAAAAATGGCGTCAAAAACTCCTCAACACTGTCAACTGGTAATGTCCCCAAGAGACTGGCGGCGTTACCACGCTGTATGGCAATGCTAAGCCTTTGGCCAAGGTTTTGAAATATCCTTGAAAATGCTGTGAGCGCTCGGACCCTACGGTCCTAGAGTTTCAACCCCAAACGGCTCGAAAATATAGTTACCAATAAGGTTACTATATTTTCGCCGCTTGAGGTTCTCCGCAGCCAAAGCAGCAGCCCCTGCACAGCACGACGAATTAGGAAGATGGGAAGGCGCAAGAGTATCGACACATGTAGCATCCCACACTAAAGGCCTACCCATCTTCCATGGAAACAAAGACATGCCATCCGGTCTCTTGCCATCGTCGCGTGCCAAGCCATTGGGTTCTAATAAAGCTGGAACGCCGACGGTGACAAGAGACCGACGGATGATGTCATTTAAATGCGCACTTCGGCTGCATGACAGGCCGTGGTGTCCAAGGCTGTTGACAACTTCACCACAGTGACAGTGATGAGGAGAGCAACATGGGGCGCCTAGGCGTAGAGCAACAGCGAGGCGGAAAGTGGTGTCGTCGAGCAACGTACCTGTGCTCGACGACGGTAGTGCGTGAAGCCAAAGACCCGACTCCCACTCACCCACAGCCAGCAGGCGCGCTCGCTCAGCAGTAGTAACAGACGTGTTTAGTAGATTGATCTGAACTACTCTGCAGAGCGGCTCGTCCCACCGTCTCTGGGAAAATGGGTAGTCGGGTTCTTCAGAATTCGGGCAAGTGAGTTTCCAGGCGTTGATAGCCTCGGAGAAACACGGCACATCAAAATCAATCAGTGTGGAAGCCAGGATTTTCCTGATTAATTTCTCAGTGCCGTGGACCGAGGATATGTAAGCCGGTAAACTAATACTAGAAATTTTGCGGACGCCGAGCCCTCCCATACGAATGGGAAGAGTAGCTTGGGTCCAGGCTCGGTCGTCCAAGGCCACATTTAAAATGGATGATAAAGTATTTCTGATAATTTGATCCATTTTGTCTAAAAGATGAGTGTGCTTCCATAAAGGAGAAGCACGTAGGACATATGTTAATTTAGGGCCGAAACAGCAGTAACGGATAATGGTGATGGCCGAATGCATGTTAATTTGGAGTAACCTTTCCGAAATATCATTGAAATTTTGAATTTTTTCCTCGATGAAATCGGGAAAGGAATTTTCGAAGATTGGAGACCCAAGGAGACGAAGAGAACATTTTTCAATAATTTTGATGTTAGGGGCTATTGCGTTAAATTTAGGAATTGTCAGGATGACCTCACCTTTGCCAGAATTTAGGTAGGTCGACAAACCGTGTACGGCAGCCTCACAGCCCCTAAAACCTAGCTGCAGGGGCTGATTTTTTTTCGAAACAGCCTCACCATAAAATTTACAACAAATCTTGGCTGCCATACGACGGTAAGTAGTAGTACCCATAGCAATGGGACGAATGCCGCCATCCCTCTTGCGCAGGGCACATAAATTGGCCCCGTACAAGACGCGGTGACGGCTTCGTTCACCTTGCCGGAGAGTAGAAGGTTAATCAGAGCCGTAAGCTCCTTCAAGAGCGACTCACCAGCCTCCCCGGCCCCTGAAGAAATTAGGTCCTTTAAGTGCTGGGGACTTAGGCCGTCGAGGCCGCCGGCGGAGCCACTCCGGAAGGAGCAAACGGCTGTGACCATCTTTCGACCTGTATAATGGTGAGGGAGTGAATGTCCGAATCAGGAGGGTCGGGAAAAGAAAGGCCATCCGCGGGGGCAGGGTGTTTAGTCTCCAGAGCTGCGAGTGTTTCTGGAGAACACGGAGCCACCACATCGCTACTGAAGAGAATCCTGGCTGCACCGCTTATGTCACCTTCCCCTAACTTTGATTCAACCAGATGCGATATACCTCTCGAAGAGGAATATCCCTGTGCCGATAAATTGGAAACAAAATTTTGAGCCGAAATATTACAATTATCTTTGATTTGAGCGGTTAAAGTCTTTTTTGTGGCCAAATTCTTTTGAACATGCAGAATACGGTAAGGGAAGGTAAGCAACTGCTCCCAAGCACTTAGCGAGTTCTCACGGACGACAAGGCGCACACAACCTGCTAGGCTTTTGAATTTGGAAAGAGTTTGCCAGATCGGGTCGAAAGTGGATGTAGCCGAAGTTGTAGGTGGAAGAATTGAGACAGGGTCTGAGGGTGCATTTGGAGGTTTATGTACCTTACCAATATGCACATTCAGACCCCGCTTACCTTTAAAAAATCGTGCCTGGGCGCAAAGCGGGCTTCTCTCCAGGGTGTTCAGCGATGTTGAAGGTTGACTACTACCATTACCCACCGCATCGCTGCTGCTACTACTCATTAAAGATAAAGTACCTCTTAAAAATAAACTAAATAAAAATAACTTTATTAAAACAAACACTGAACAGTCTATTGTAGGTTGTGATGAACAGACAGGAGCGGCGGAACACACACTGGGGGCCTGGGGTATCGCACCGCTGAAGAACACATGTCGGCGCAGCCCCGGGCACTGTTGTCTGGTAAATGGAGCCTGGTCTCGCCTCGCCTCAGCGACGAACTCGTATCTCCTTATAAGCCTTTAATTGATAGCAGTCATCTGTGGTATGCTGGATGGTATCAACATCAACAATCCTCAACAAGGATCCCACGAATTTTGACATTTCAAATATTCCAACGCAGTGCGATTTGCCAATAAATATATATTGTGTAGTCTTTGACACCAATGAATTTTCGAAACACACAATGTTTCGCACCAAATATATAAATTAAATTAATTTATTAAAATTATTATTGCCTTTAGACATTTTTTGTCATGACAGCACTTGACATAAAATCAAATCTTACCTATGTATTTCAAAGTGAAGCTAGATTCCGAATTATGTGCTGGTTGTGTATATGCAAAGACACATCGTAGAAAATTTTGGACAAAGCAAAAGAACCTGCTGAAATACTACATACCGACGTTTGTGGTCCATTCTCACCTTCCTTCGGCAAGAACAGATACTTTGTCCCATTCAAAGATGACTATAGCAAATATCGCTACGTCTATTTCATGAGAAATAAATCGGAAGTTGCAGATAAACTTGTTCAAGTTCTGAAAGAGATTAAAACAAGGGGTCAACATTGTAAATGAAATTTACAGTGACAATGGCGGAGAGTTCGACAATGCTAGAGTAAAGCAATTATGCAAAATGCTGGTATTACCCAAAGGCTGACTATGCCCTACACCCTAGGACAAAATGGGACTAGTGAACGGGAAAGTAGGACGCTTGTAGAAGCCGCACGCAGTATGATGCAGTCTCACGAAGAACTTCTGATTGCCTTGTGGTACGAGCTGATAAGTACAGCCCGATGAAATGAAATTAATTGAAATGATGTTTATTTTGCAAGTAGGTTCTTACAAACACTTTTACACGTCATTTTTTTAAAACTAGATGGGGCCGGTGTTTCGTACCTGACTACTCTGAGAAGAAACAGCCGAAACAAACTCAGAGGTCATAGTCTCTTTTGAAGTCCAGACATAATCTTGTTCAATTCAGATGAGGACTATGCAGATTAGTGTCTGAGATGGTCTTTTGAAGAAAGAACCACACAGATTTGAGTGGACCTGTCCAGTCAGTGCAAGCATTTGTCAGTTATCGTGTAGCTCGACTTATGACTCAAGGAGCTCAACGAAACGACGAACAATACCAAAGAAAGTACATTTGGGTAGGTCGCTTATAGTACTCAAACTGCCAGACAGTCGTGGGGAAAGAAATAAAATAAAATATGTGACCCACATGGTCCTCACATTCACAATAATTAAATAAAATTAACAATAATTTATAACACATTTGCTCGTAAAGGGTCTTTTATTTCACCCATTTCAATATCGTAATGTATCTCATTACGTACTTGTGCAGTAATGTAATGTAAAACTCACGGTTTAACAAGATGTTCCATCTAAAACGAACGGTACTTTTTTAAATCTTAGCAAAGAGTTTTTATGTCAGAGAAGTGGTCAACATTTTATGAGTAAAATTAACTTTGGGAGATGAAACATAATAAATAAACATTAAATTTGACAATAAATTACAACCATTTATCTGTAACAAAAACACAAAAATATTAATTTACTTTATTAGTAATACTGGCTGTTTTTTGTGTCTTTGCCTTAAAAAAAGCGCTGATGCGCGCGCATTTCTAATTTGTGAACAAGTAAAAGATTTATTCGTTTAAGAAAGTCCGAGTTTTATTTATTTCCTCGCAAATATGTTATAAATCGTCGTATGACATATCTACGTGCGCTTTGATAATTACAGCCTCTGCTTTTTTGTAGCCCTCGCCTACGGTTCGGGCAAGCAATATCGCCTCGGCTGTAATTTTTAACTTACCGCACTTATATCATAATGTACTATTACAAAACGAATGTCAAAAAAAAAAACATTAAAGTCACAATAATAATAAAAAAGTAAAATACTTAACAAAATAAGTAATCATGTCAAATCAATACATGTCACATATAATAATGTAAAATAAAGTAAAAAAATAATAAAATACTGAACTAAGTATTCATGTCAAATCATTCAATGTCAAAGTGTATAGTGTGTATTGTAAGTGTACAAGAAAGGAATTAATAATAAACAAGCGAAGTCCGAAATTTCGACATTCATAGAGCAAATTTAGCTAGCTTAATCCCAAGCCTTTTTACCTTCGAGGTAGTGATTAACATGATAGTAAGCTTTCAGGCATAACTTCCGTTTTATAAACGATTTGAATTTATTTAGGTTTAGTGTTTGAATATGGCTCGGAAGTTTATTGTAAAAACGTATACATTGGCATCTAAACGTACCCCCTATTTTCTTGAGCCTCGTTGCAGGAACAACAAATTTGTGTTTGTTCCTCGTATTTATGTTGTGGATATCACTGTATTTTTTAAACAAATTAATATTTTTATGTTCGTACAAAAGGTTTTCATAAATAAACTGAGCGGACACAGTAAGAATATTAATCTTTTTAAACTTTTCTCTGAGGGAGTATCTGGGACTTAATTTATAAATTGAACGAATTGCCCTTTTTTGTAAAACAAATATTGTCGGAATTTCGGCGGCATTAACCCACAAAAGAATACCGTACGACATCACGCTGTGGAAATAACTAAAGTAAACTAAACGGGCAGTCTCTAAATCAGTTAAATCACGAATTTTTCTAACGGCGAATGCTGCAGAGCTAAGATATGTCCTGAATAGGACAGAGCCCACATAAATAGATGGCAAATCACCATACGAACTTTGGTATTGTCGAAAACCAGGAATAAAGCATCTCAGAGTCATTGGCAGTGAATGCTACGCCCATGTGTCCAAACAGAAGCGTAAAAACCTTGCCAAGAAAGCTCAGAAATGTATCCTAATCGTTTACAATCATCATAACAAGAGATGTAATATTTAATGAATCCATCATAGAATCGATTGTATTAAATGATGAGATTGAACCATAACGAAATCGAGGACAAACTTCCCTCGATCAAAGAAAACGGTTAAGTGTCAAGAGCAAGGGAGGATGAGCCTAGCTAAGCCATTCAACCGCCTATTGACATGTCAGGTGCAAGGGAGGATGACCAAGATGAAGCCATCTATCGGTATGCCCCAGACAAGCCAAGATTTTCCTGACTCAACGGATGAAGTGCCTCAGATTGATAATCAGGAACAGGAAAGTTACGTTATTTCATATGATTCTGAGGAAGAAGAAAGTGTAGATATTTGAGATAAATCCAGTTACGACCACCTGCGAGGTACGGTGACTTCGCATTAAATTTGAGATCCTTCGTTGAACCCAAGACTTACAAAGAAGCATTGACAAGCCCACAAAAGGAGAAATGGCTGAAAGCTATGGAAAGTGAGATGAAATCGCTGTCTGGAACTAAGACCTGGATTTTGGTGGACTTACCCAAAGGCCGGAAACCAATTTCATGTAAATGGATCTATAAAGTTAAGACAAGTGCGGATGGAAGCCTCGACAAATTCAAAGCTAGGCTAGTGGCTAGAGGATTTGCTCAAAAGGAAGGAGTTGACTTCTACGAAACTTTCAGCCCTGTGGCAAAGCTAGCTACAGTCAAACTGATCATATAAATCGCAGTTGATGTAGATCTTGCTCTAACACAGTTTGATGTTGCAACGGCATTCCTCAATGGTTTACTTGGTGAAGATATTAACATGAACCAACCGGTAGGTTATAGTGACGTAACAATTGGCTTATGCTATCAGTGTTGTTTCGCGCAATCTCGAGAATCCCAGCAGGAAGGATGTTACAAAAGTAAAGCATAATTATATTCCGCTACATCAAGGGTAAACTGTTGACTATGGTCTAATTTACCAAAAAGGAAATAAAGGACTACTATGCTACAGTGACTCTGACCATGGAGGAGGTAAATAGACAGGACGCACTACATCAGGTATCCTTTGCACGTACTCCGGTGGAATTATATCCTGGGCCAGCAGGCGCCAGACCTGCGTAGCGATCTTGAGCACTGAAGCCGAACTGCAAGGGAGATGATCTGGTTGAAAAGGCTGATCATAGAAGTCTCCCAAATGAATTAGACTCCAAGCCTTTTGGTGGACAATGATGCAGCGATAAAGATATCCCAAAATCCTGAACTGCACAGGAGAACCAAGCATATAGCGCTTAGGCACTTCTTCATCAGAGAATTAGTGACCAACAAGGAAGTCCAAGTGAAATATACTCCAACTGAGTATCAATGTGCAGATATGCTGGTAACGCCTGTGCAAAACCAGTAAGTGAGCCAAGGCTTCTGGTACTTCTAAAGAAGATTGGCCTGATGAGCACTGATTAGCAACAGTGATATCAAAAAGGGATATAGAGGCCAGAGAGGTTACGGATACCAATATTCGAATACTCTCCGACAGTGCCTTCTTCAATCCCTAAAGAGTAATCAGATCACGTCGAGACTAACACTAGAATGCCACAAGGCCCTAGAACGAATCACGGTACTAAATCACAACACGGTAATGCTACAATGGATTAAAGGTCACAGTGGATCACTTGTAAACGATGCGGCTGACGAACTTGCCAGAAGAGGATCCAGCACAAAACCCTACGGACCCGAACCCATTGTGCCCATTCCTTTCAAGCAGCTAAGAAGCTGGTTAAAGGATCACATTGGCAAGCGGAGAAATGGTGGACCTCGACACTAGGATGCAGGCAATCCAAGGAAGCTATGCCATCCCAGGATACAAAGCTGACCAGGCGCCTTCTGCGCCTGGACAGAGATAGCCTGCGTCTGGTGGCGGGGACCATCACTGGACACTGAATAAACACTTCCACACCCTATAGGAATTACTGACAGTCCCCTGTGCAGAGCATGCATGGAGGCGGAGGAAACGGTGGTGCATGTGCTCCTTGAGTGCACAGGCGTTACCAAGCTTCGCGAGGAGACCCTGGGAGCACCAAGATCCCTTGCGGATGCCCCGAGGAGACCGGGAAGTCTGATCTGCTTCTGGAGGGAGGTGGGCTGGTGAGTAATCGGCCACCATGGCTCACGCAAAATGGTCCACTTCAAGGACTAAGTGCGGAAACCTAAACCCCATGATAGATAGATAGACATTCTCGGTTGTCATCAAAGTTCGGTGTACAACCGAAGCTTGATAGTCACTGGATATCAGAAAGATACGTAATAGGCCTACAGGGCGAGGTTGCGCCCAATACCTACAAAAAAAATAGTTAAAAAAAAAAAACGAGATAAGGCCTATATATTTAGTTCGTTAAAACCAACGGCCGTGTGCACCGACACAGCCCCAATTGATTTTTTTTTTGTATTAAAAAAAGTACCTCCAAATGAATCACCCGTTACTTCTTTATTATTTCCTCTAAAGTCTAAACGTCGGTATACACCTGAAACTTTTTACTGAATGACAGTAAGCGTCAAACCGAAGCCGTCATTCAAAGCTACCGGAGCGGAGCTAAAACATACCCGTATATGTATATTGCGTATATTTTTATGATGATAAAAGCTAAAATACAACCACAACACTAAACGACAACGATACAACACACTATATGCATCCAAAAACAACCCTCGCCTCGGAACTATGAAGTATAAGCAATAATTGCGTTTTTAAAGGAAAGCGGGGTTGGGGCAGCCACCGGCGCACCGCTGAGCATGGGGTGGACTCGCCACGAGGACTTGGACACAGGGGCCGTCGCCGCGTGTGCCGTGTTCCGCGTGCTCATCCTCTACTCGTGCATCCTGCTCGTGCACTCGCTGCTGTACTGGGGCCGGCGCTACTTGCGCGCGCGTGCATCTCGAGATTCGCGCGCCTGTCGCCCCGCGTGCTGACTGCATGGCGCGCGGGCCTACCGTCATCACCATACCCGATCCGCAATTCACACTCTATTTTCTTATGAACTCCGCATGGCTTGCCTTCCTGTACATGCTAATACTGACCTTGTTTGAACTCATAGAGCTGTTGCGTCCAAAGCCGCCGTGTATGTGTTCAGAGTACGTGCAGGTGCCGTGCTGCCCGGCAAGGTCACCGGCGGCGCCGCGTTGCCAGCCGCCATCACCGACGAGGACGTGCCCGGCGCGGACTTGGCCGAAGCTTTGATCGAAAGCGCTCCAAGAAAAGCAAAACCTGTGTGTAACCGAAATCAGTAAGAAATAAATAAGACGCAGCCTTTCCTGTCGAATAGTGTAATTTTTTCTGGGAACACAAATTATTTAGCATACATAGAATAATAAAAATGAACTAATGCCGTGCCTTACAACAATACCAACAACAATACCTTTACTCCGTCCATTAGGTAGGTACAACAGTTGAAAAATAACAATATTTACCTACACCATGCCTACATCTAACGCTCACGTTATTTGACCATACTTAGTTACAAAGCATTAAAAATGTTAAATAAGCTTATAACATTTCTTGTCAATGACTACTACAGAGAAGACAGCGAGAACATAATCTGTGCAACAAGCGCGGCAGTTTGTTACGCGGGGTACACGGGCGGCGAGCGGGGCGCTGGCGAGGCCGGTATGCGCGCGCTTGGTGCTGTAGGGCGCACGGCAGAGGCGGCGCTGCGAGTCGGTGCGCGCGGTTCCCACGGGCCCCGGGTCCTGAGTTGGCACGGGACGGAACGCGGGGGGTCTGTCGGGCACGGCTGGTTGGCGCGGGTGTTTCGGTTCTTGGCTCGCTGTCTGCGCCTTCGACAGCGGGGTGAGCGATGGTAGTGATGGGGTGCGGTAGGCATCTCCCATGGTTGCGATGTTCGCAGGTCGGGCACCGGGCGGCGAGCCCCCAATTGTCGGGAGCGACGTCGTCCGGTCCCCCAACTGGTCGAACGTCGGTGGCGATGGTGGCGGTTCTCCTTTCTTCATCATGATAAAGGGTGTCCCTTGGTGTGACACTCCGCAGCCTTACGATGGACGTTGGATGGTGTAGTCCATCGAAGAGCGGAAATTTCCGTCGCGAGAGTGACCGTTGGCGACGGTTTTTTTGCCGATATCGAAAAAATAACGGGCTGGGGCGGTAGAACGCGAACGCGGTTTTGGCGTCTACTGTGGGGACAACCAACCGCGGAGCACGCCAGCGGAGGCGCACGAGTACTGTACGGCGGTTGCGGTTTCGCGGAACTGGGTCACGTATGCGTGGGTGTACATGCGTGTGTCACAAGCTAATCCTCTAATGTATTTATTTGGCAAAATAAATAAATAAATAAAATTGTACAATTTGTAAACTTAAAACTAAATAGTAAAAACACGTACATTATAAAAAATCAACAATTACAAAAACCAATAAGAAATTAGATTTTTCAACCAATCGCGTCACAGCATTGTTGTGGTAATAATTCCGCAGAGGGAGTGTGCGCCGGCACCGCTGGCGACCTGCGGCGCTCGAGCAGCGCGCTAGCAGAGTCCGAGTTAAATATGAGTAGCGTGTCCGCGCGCACTCATTTGTCGGGTCCGGGTGGCCGCCGGCGAGTAAAGACGTCTTGTGGATCGAGTTGCCGGGAAACTGAAGACACGTGAATGAAGACACGCGATGTGAAGATAGAAGAGTGGCCTCACAGCTCCCGACACTCTTATTTCTTTGTTCAGAAATCGTCAAACGTGCGAACAACAGCTCTTGTCAGAGCTATTGATAACAGATCGTCAAAACATGCGTCCTTATCAGGTCGGTCTGCTTCACTGTTTCTTTATCAGAGAGCGTCAAAAACGTGGTAAGTTGCTGTGATCGGCGGTGGCTACACGTTTAATTTTATGTTGAATATTTTAATCCAAGGATCAAGGGCTTTCTGTGCGTTTTTCATTCGCTTGTACACACAATGGTTTAATATAAAAATAAAAGTAAAAAGCTCATAACTAATGTAAAAAATGTTGTTTTCTGTGTTTGGTCATAGCCAAATAAAGTTTTTACGTGCAGCAAATGTCGGAATATTCGGTGCCAGACTATATACTTTTATGGAAAATATAGCCCGAAGAAAGACGAAAGCACACAAGAAAGTAACACTTTTGAACGGTAATGAACGCCAGCTCCATACAGCCAAACAAATTTTAACACTGGTCATGTACAGCGCTGTCTGTCGTTCTTTGGTACCACGGTGAATGCTTCGACCAGCCCGCGAAATTCAAATTTTCTTAAGTTTTTTACAATTTGCAAGCCAGTGCTAGGTTGTATATTGATTAAAATATTGTTCGCAATTGTAAGACGTATGTAGTTACGGAATTATAATCATCAAAACCATCAACGGTTGTGTTGATGGTTCCTATGTTCATAAAAGTCTAGGAACGATTTTTTCAAGGTCAAAGTCATTGCTAGACCTTCATGAACTTGGAGGATTGTATTGATGATTTTGATGATTATAATTCTGTAACTACATACGTCTTACAATCGCGAACAATGTTTTGTTTAACATACAACCTAGCACTGGCCTGCAAATTGCAAAAAACGTAAGAAATTTTGAATTTCGCGGGCTACCCTGACGCTCGACTTTATGTATGCAGTTTAGGATGGCGTTGCTTGTCAAGAAAACTTGGTGTTGGGTCGTTGACGGCTTTTCCGCTTACGAAACGTTAACGTTGATTTACGTTTGTCAACTGGTTAATCAACTAGTTAAATTCGTCAACGACTTAACTTACTACTAATGTCAACTTGCAACGTAAACCGTTAATTAATTTAACAGTTTTTATTCAACGCTGCGACGTTCAATTTTAGTTAGAAACAATTTGAACAAGTTCTACTTCATAGATGACCTTCCCTTCATACTTTTTCATCAGGCTTATCAGGAATGACTGAATAGAATACAATTAGTTATAAACACGTAAACAATAGAGACGTAACTCATAGAGAGGAGGCCTGTGTCCCAGCAGTGGGAACATTAATAGGCTGATGATGACGTTAACAAACTAGTATTAACCGGCGACATGCGGCACGTGAGGGGGCGCGCTATTCCATCAATATCGTTTTATGTACTATTTTTTAAATAAATATTTCGAAAATCAACTCTGTAGCACGTTACTTAGAGTTCAAATTATATGACATGACCGTCTCTCGCAAGCTATGGCGTTATTTTCAACGTAAGTTTTTTAATTCGTTGCGTTTGCGTTCTCGATTATTGAACGAGACGCACGAGTTAAATTCAACGTCTTTGACGAATTCAACTAGTTGATTCATAAACAGTTAACGTTAATACGTTGACTGGAGATTAACGGTTGATTCAACTAGTTCGTTGATTCAACGCCCATCCCTTAACTTGCATCGATGTGTCAAACTTGGTGCATTTATTTTAGTTATGTGTTTGCCGCCTGCACAGATAAGTTGTAGTTGCTAAATTTGGCATATTTTGTTCTTGTTTAGCATATTTTTTAAACATATTTTATAAAACATGAAAAGAATGTAAATCACAATCTTTCTTGAATTAAAAAATTAAATCAATACTCGTTTAAATCAATACTCGACTCCGAAACCGTTTTTCGGTGAGAACCCTGAATGCCATTTCGTACGTCAGATTCGGCCTAAAAGAGCAGGAAGTGCTGTTATTCTTACACTGTTCCAGACAATGTACTACTCTGTATAGGAACCAAAGAGAGTTACGACTCTAGCTGTCAGCCTTCCACATCAGCTGATGTTGATGAAAATCAAAACATTGATATTCTATTCCCCTGATTTAATTTCTTAATAAATACTGACACTTACTTATGTTGGCATTTTTTTTTTGAATATTTTAGAGAGAGTTAGCATATTTTTTACACCAATCTAGCATATTTTGAAGTAGTTGAGTTGGCAGCACTGGAAGCTGTAGCTGTCTGTAGGGATGTTCCGATACCCTCAAAGTATCGATACCTACTCATATCAGTAGTACTCAAATCATTTTTCGATACTACTCTTATGAGTCCTAAAGTATCGATACTTACTGATATTGATACTTTTTGAATGATTTTAATGGAACTAATTTATCTAATGTTATAGGACAATAATTTTGGGAGGGCAAAAATTAAAATAAAAGTAATTAACTGAAATCATTTATTTATTAAAAAGTAAGTAAGTTGAAACAAAAAAATCTTTAGCATCCAGATTGCCAAAAAACAGTAACTGCTCTAAGTATTTTGGGGACAATCTGTTCCTTGTATGCGACATTGTTGCTCCGGCTTTCGAAAATAAGGACTCGCTTGGAACCGATGTTGCAACTACAATTAAATATTGTTGTGCATATTTGTGTAGGCAAGGAAACACTAATTTCATATCATCCCATTCCGCAAATGGGTTGCTTTTAAGTGAAACTACTGGGTTCGTTACATAAAGAGAAACTTCATCACCCTGATGAGATTTCTTTTTATTTTATGATGATGTTTCCAAAAATCATATTCAGGTGGTGCCGTAGATGTGGCATTATCTTCTGACTCACTTGGGCTACTCAATTGTCCGACAACCATAGTTTTAAGTTTTTGAATAGCTCTTCCGCATGCAGAGGCGTCTTGGAAATGTAGGCTTCTAAACCTCGACTCGGACTTTTGGAAATTTTAAAATTACATTCGTTCAGTCTGATTCGATTCGATTCCGAGTACTTTTGTTTTGATACGAGTAAGTATCGCAAGATTGATTCGATACTGTTAGTACTTGGTATTGAAACAAAAGTATCGAGTACTTACTCGTATTTACTAGTATCGGAATATCCCTAGCTGTCTGTCTGCTGGCCTGTCACTGCTGAGAGCTGTCAGTCCAGTCCAGTACAGTAAGTAACATTAAATCGGTGAAAATTAACTAAGAATTTTTAATTTTCTCTACAATAAATAATTCACCGAACAGTGTCGAGCGCTCTATCATGGTACTTATGTAATATTGGCAAAATCGTAGTGCCTCTTCCACGAAAGCTAAGTTGAAGTAACGTCAAAGGTAAGTCTTGTATTATTTTTTAGTTTGTATCAATGCTAGCGATTCAGAGTAACTTTGATGCGTCTCCGATACATACCACATACGTAGACCTCGTGGCAATCAACAAGTACTTAATTATAGATTAGAGAACAATCACTTGAGTCTTACACCGGTGTCGCCGGGCGGCTTCTGATACACTTAACCGCCGTGTCTACACACTAAATTCGTATTTAAATGATAAGACACAAGTACAAATAAATGTTGTCAATTCAATGGTTTTAAAAATAAAAATGGGTGTACCACAACTCACTAGGTTCAAAATCGAGTCCTTTCTTCTTTTATTATAGATTATTTAATGGATTTGTCCCATTTATTTAAAAAAACCAACTGCAAATGGTGTTGTTTGCTGACTGTACTTTAATATTTAAGATTAATCAGAGCTTATGCTATTAGGAAAATCTGTCAACTTACAGATTTAGATACTGGTCTATTTTAGTTACTTTAATAGAATTTGTCATAAGCAGCAGTGATAGCCTAGTGGTGTGACTGTCGAACTGCCAAGTCAGAGGTCTCAAGTTCGAACCCAAGACACACCAGAATTTTCAGATTCATGTGCATATTGTATAATTTATTATCACTTACTGAAGAAGGAAAACATGGTGAGGAAACTAAACCAGCATGCTTGAAAGTATTTCTCGATGGCAAGTAAAGCCAAGTCAGAGGCCTACGGGCAGCTTAATACCTCTGATGCAAGGTTAGGCACTAACCACACAAAAAGAAGAAGTCTTATGATATTTTGTTATTTAAGGTTCCGGGCTAGAGAGTCTATAATTGTTCTGCAGAAAAAAGCTACAAGAGCCATATAAAATTATGTAGCCGTGATTCTCTAAGAGAACTTTACTCCATGACAGTACCATAACAACATCTATTTAATATCTTAACACAAGAAATCATCTGCACCTATTTAGTAAGAGGTGACAGACACCACTATAATACTAGAAACAGGGACCAACTAGTTTAGCCAGGTTTGAGGCTTGCTAAATTAGATTCATCTTTCTTGGTATACTATTTAAAATGTAACAATAAAATACCACCCCACAATTTTACAACTGAATGAGACGAGATTTAAAGCTTTTATAAAACGCACACTATGTAGACAAGCATATTATAAGTTGGGGGACTACATTGATGATAAAATTGCTTGCGGCAAACTAATTGATTAGCCTGTGAAATTATTGTGGAAGCTGCAGAAGATTGTATTACTATCTTTGCATTGTAAAGATTCAATCACTTATACAGGCTGGAATTTTTCAATGCCACCTGGAGGGAAAGTACTCGAAATACTGGAGATGGCAAATTTTACTCTAAGGCAACATTCCTTAATTTTTAAAACGAAACAAATCTGTCTTCACAGATTTTCGAAAATTCGCTTGCCACACTCAGGAATTGAACCGACTAAAATTATAAAAATAACATCCTGTACTTTTTTGACGTCAATCGATAGGGTAAATCATATGTCCATCCTTTGAGTAAAAGTGCTTTATCTAGTTATTTTATTTTTTAATCTATAATAAATAATTTTATTTATCTAGTGTTTATAATTATTATTGAAGAAAGAAGATTGCAATCTTCCTCTATGCCATCTTGTCATTTTAATCAATAAATGACATCAAAAATAATTGTTAATTAGGTACTAACCTATGTAATAGGGATGATGACTGACTAAAAAAAAATATGATTCTGTTTAGTCCGTCAGTTAGATTATCGAAATATATTGGATTACGTGTTTTTTGTTTTATCAAATTAATAAAAATTGACGAAGATAAAACGTGTTGAAGATCACGAGTGAGGGCTTGTGATTGTGATGTCACATTTGAGTAAAAAATGTACTCGAGTGTGACGCGTCACGAGTTTTCGACGCACTATATTGTTAAGTATAACTTTACAAAATTCAAATATATTAAACCGTTATTCGACTAACTCGCATAATGATCCAAAATTAAGTGAGTCGTCCTCGTCACCCCTCCCGCTCATTTTCAAATCGACCAATCTGGGTGGGGATGGAGACTCGTGATTGGCTGACGTAATCTTTGCTGATTGGCTGTTGATCAAATTTTACTAGTAGATGGCGTAAAATTGCCAACACGGCCATTCTGCATAGCGCATGCCCCCAGGCGCTCCTCGTCTCACCCACAATATTTAGGTACATCTGAAACACAAACATTATAGAATTATTGGTAGTATACAACCGTTCGGCCCATCATGATAGAAGAAAAATGATATGGCTAGATTTACAGATAGTCCCTTTAGTCTTAGGAGACATCTCATTACTTTAATCCTAGTCATAACATTTTCCCTCTTATAAACCTGTCCCCAGAACTAAAATTGAAATTGATGCAAAACTATTACAATCAGGATAAAGGTAGGTAAACACTTTACCCATTATTCTAAACTGGATTGGCTTAGGCAGTTCACATTTATATTACAGTAAACCCTGTGCCAAATTCTCCCAGTATTGATATAGGTTTAGTCAATTTACCTAAAACCCATTGAAGCCTTGCATCAACTTTTAGCATATATTAGAGTATTAACATTTAAGCTTCAATTAGGTATTGACTGTAATTATCTGGGTCAAAAGGAGCAAAGTTAATAAAAAGCCTTCAGTGTAGGTAACATTCAAATCACACATTTTATTATCGTTTATCATGATTTCACATAACCATCTCACATAAACCACAATATACTTTAGAAAATAATGCATTGTACATTAAGTACATACTTTCTACATAAATTACAAGACTAGCAATAGTTAAACCATAGAATTCAACACATTCGAACAAAATAACGGTCACAGTTTTATAACATAGTATGATATTTTAAAGAATAGGTACTTATTAAATCAGACTAACTTACAGTAGCTCCTTTCACTTGATACTATACAACTTGTTCTCTTGGTGGTCCGGGCTCTAATGATCTCCAGCCCCAACCCAATGTCCTCAACCTCTTTTTTGAGCGTTGAATGATGAATCCATAGACAAATTACAAACGATCTTTGTCACATGACAGCCAAAGGAAATGTATTCAGTCAGCCAAGTCCACAGACAAAAAAATAAAAATGTAGTAAACTAAATGTATTTCTTGTGGAAATGTGTTTTAATACAACCTTAATTCCCTAACAGACGGCCGTCCTGAAGAAGGAATGACCCCATTGCTTTCCGGCCATTCGAGTATTTTGTGTGACTCTATACAAAACAAATAGAACACTAGGTTCTTGACCAAAATAACACCTTATTGACACAACACAAAAAAAAATACATTAATAAATGTGTAGAAATGTTTGAAAACAGAACTAATACGCTAAGTAACTAATACAATAACTTGTAATTATGTACCAAAGATCAAGAAAATATAATAACGTCGTTAAAACATTGTATAATCAATTCAAATAGGTATATAATTATTTAGGTAATATACGTACATAAATCAAAATAATCCTGTTAACGTTCATAACAAATAATAACATAAACAAAGACAACGAAAACAATTTTTTTAAAATATGTTAAAAAAACATGAAAATATAACGTAATTAACACATTGTAAAATCGTAGTAATTGATTGAATAGGTACATGAATAAGGTCATCCCGTTATAAGTCATCGCACACCCGTCAGCCTAGCATCGGGTCATTATTGGCTCGCATCGTCTGCTCCTTGTCAACCAGGCTTCAATCAAACTTGGAACCGGAACGGTCCTCGCGCCTCTCGGTGTCGTCGCGGCGACGACGCGACGGAAAGTTGAGCGCGCTCAAACGCTTGTGCAATGAGCTGAGCGTACGTTTGTGCAATGAGCCCATTACGTGATTATTGGGGTACTGTAGAAACCTGAAAACAGAAATATATTAGTAGAGTTTAATTGGGACTAGTACAAAACACAATGATTCATAGTTCAATTATGACATGATGATGGAAATAAATTAAATAAAGAAAAGATTAACAAAAATTTAAAGATGAAAGAGAAAGTTTAGAGGGAGTGAACACCGCTTGTACTTCGGCATACGTCATTGTTACTGACTACCGCTTGTACTTCGGCCTCGGTCCACTTTTTAAGGGGCGTGAACACCGCTTGTACTTCGGCATACGTCATTGTTACTGACTACAGCTTGTACTTCGGCCTCGGTCCACTTTTTAAGGGGCGTGAACACCGCTTGTACTTCAGCATACGTCATTGTTACTGACTACAGCTTGTACTTCGGCCTCGGTCCACCATTAATACTTACAAGCAGCTCCAGAGTAGCTAGCAGCCCGTCATGTAAGATTTATTCTGTAATCATGTAACTGGGAAGGATTTGGGGAGGAAAGACCGTATTTGTTAGTCTAGAGTCTAGCAGATAGTCTAAGTATGCAAGTCGGTATTAGTCATAACATAAAAATTGTATCTTAATTTGAATCGGAACGGTAACTAACTCTTTCATCAGCCTCGTTACTCGTAAAGTCATTGTCTTCGCCGTCAGTGTCATTACTAGGTGCAAAAGTTATCCAACGTTTTAACTGGTCTGCTGGATAAATACTTTTATATTTACGTTTTGAATGTCCTTCAATACTAGAGACTTCATACCGATCGTTTTCTAGAACCGCAGTTATTTTTAAGGGATCCCGAAACTTTGGACATAACTTTTTACTTTTTCCGTCTGCTGGATTGTGATGATTGGGAATCATGACTAAATCATCTATTTGAAAGAATTTCGTTGGAGCCCTACCGCTATCAAATTTCTTTTTCATATATTGCTGACTCTTTTCGGTGTTTTCAAGAGCAGCCGATCGTATTGCATCTCTAGATGGGCCTGATTCAGAAGTATCTATTAAATCGGCTAGCTCGTTTAAAATGGGACCCTCCCCAGGACAGATTGTGCGACGTCCGAATACTATTTCGGAAGGAGATTTTCCCGTGGTTTTATTGGTCATATTATTTAAACTCCTTTGCAATCTACCTACTCTGACATCCCAGTCGAGCTCCGCCTGATCATGATTAGTTGCGGCTAAAGAATCGAGAATTGTACGATTATATCTCTCAATCTGCCCATTGGCTCGTGGTGTTGCTACAGCGTTCAGTACATGCCTAGCACCTATTAATTTTACAAAGCTTTGGAATGCCACTGATGTAAAACTAGTACCGCGATCGGTGATTATTATGCTCGGACTACCTATTACGTCAAATATTTCCTGCAGAGTCTTGATAGTTGTTTTAGTTTTTACATCTTTTACTGGTCTTATAAAAATAAATTTACTGAAACCGTCAATTACACCCAGTATGTAAGAATTCCCCTTTTTGCTCCTAACAAATGGTCCTAGATGGTCCATGTGAAGAGTGTGAAATGGGACGTTACCTTTGGGGATTGGATGTAAGTAACCAGTAGGTTTACTAGTAGATGCTTTATTGTATGCACAATTAAGACATGCTTCCACATATTTGCGAACGAAATGTTTCATTTTTGGAAACCAATAGTTCTGTTTTATTTTATCTAAAGTCTTTTCGACCGCAAAGTGCCCCATCTCATCATGACATAACTGACAAATACGCCATCGTGCCCCATTAGGTACAACCCATTTTTTTTATCCCCTACTATTCTATAGATCTTGTCATCCTGGAGGAGGAAATTTGTGTGAATATCTTTAAACTCCTTTTTGTTACTTTTTAAGATCAGTTTGATGTGTTGTAATTTAGGATCAGACATTTGAACAGTTTGAAGCCAATCGGTGGCACTGATATTCATGACATCATACTCCCTAACATATACTAGTTCACGCGAGTCTCGATAAGCTATAGGATTTCGGCTTAATGCGTCAACATGTTTCATGTATAAATATTCTGTATTCAATACTGAAATCGTATTCTTGTAATAATAACCACCATCGTGCTATTCGCGGCATCAGGTCACGCTTTGTCAGTGTAGTCCTCAATGCGTTGCAGTCCGTGAACACTTTAAACGGTATACCAATTAAATATATTCGAAACTTCTTTAGTGACAGGACAACCGCAAGAGTCTCCAATTCATAAGAATGAAGGTATTCTTCATCTTTAGTTGTTTGTTTACTAAAGTATGCCACTGGCCTAGGGGGAGATTTTTCATCAGGTTTTTGAAGCAGAATTCCACCTACCCCTAATTTGCTAGCATCGCAATGGACCTCCGTTATGTATGTTGTATCATACAGGGCCAAAATGGAGCGTTCCATTAACTTAGTTTTTATTGTATTAAATGCTTCCTCTTGGAGACTACTCCAAACCCAAGGGACATTTGCTTTTGTTAGAGAAGTCAAAGGTTTAGCAATACTCTCAAAGTTTGGAACAAATCGTCTAAAAAAACTTGCGAGACCAACGAATTGACGGACCTGATGAACGCTGCTTGGTGTCGGGAATAAAGCTACTGCCTCGGTTTTTCTACTACCGGGCCTCAGGCCCTCTTTGGAGATTTCATATCCTAAGTAGTCTAACTTCGTTTCAAAGAAGAAACATTTCTCGATATTTAAGGTCAATCCGGCTTTCCGGAGACAACCAAAGATTTTCCTTAATTTTTCCATACCTTCGTTTACGTCAGTAGCGGGTGTCAAGATGTCATCCATATAGGGTAGAGCTAGGTCGAATCTATCTTTCCCTAGGGCTTTATTTATCATGTGTTGAAATACGGCTGGTGCATTGACTAAACCAAATGGCATCCGCGTATATTCGAAATGTCCGTCAGGAGTTACGAACGCTGTTATATGAGTCGAATCTTTTGCCATCGGAATCTGGTAGTAGCCTGATTTTAGGTCTAAACTCGTAAAGAATCTTTTGCCGTGAAGTCGGTCTAGTTGGTCATCTATGACTGGCATAGGATACGAATCCTTGACGGTTTTTTTGTTAAGTGCCCTATAATCTACACACAAACGATAGTCATTATTTTTCTTTTTGACTAGAACTATTGGGCTTGCGTAAGAAGAATTAGATTCTTTAACGATATTGTTATCAAGAAGCTCATTTACAAGTTTTTGAACTACTATGCGTTCGGTATATGGTAATCTGTATGGTTTGTAGGAGACTGGAGAGCTGTCAGTAAGTGTAATATGCATTTCTGAAATAGTCGATGTTCCCAGCTCGCTCACGTTTAAAGCAAAACAATCACGATACTCATTAACCAACTTTAAAAGTAGTTGTTTCTGTTTGTCAGTAGTCTCGGAACCTATTTTTAGCATGTTCATTGTCAGGGGATCATGTTTGTTATTGCTAGGTTTGTCAACCGTCAGTTTGTAGATCCCTAATTTGTCAGCCCTTTGGAAATCACTATAAATGTCAAGAGAGATCGGTAATAAATTAGCCCTCGCAATAAGCTTTCCCTTATGCAACGCATGTTTATCCCTAGATAAGTTTATAACTAATATCTTTCCTAAGCCGTTTTTAACTGCATATAGACCTTGCGGAATCACAATTTCTTCCCCCGTCTTAAAACAAGTGTTTCCTAGTAAATATATTAACCCCGTGTGTTTACTTCCTAAATGTATATCTACGCCGACTAGCCCATTAATCTCTACATCTGATTCAACGTAAACTTCCGATTTTCTGCTTCGGCCACCGCTGAGTATAACACCAAATGACTATTTGTTTTGTAAACTCTAACATCAGATAACTCAGTTACAGTCTGACCAATCAGTACATCTGTGTTAAGGAACTCATTATGTACAATAAAAACTTCTACTACGGCAGTAACAAAGTCCACGCCTATCTCGACGGATGCCTTACCTAACGGTAAAACTACACCAGCTGCAAAGCCTTTTAATACAGGGAGTCCGACTGTCGAGGTGTCCAACTTTAATTCGTCTGCCGTGCTCCGTTTGATAAGCGTGCACTCGCTACCGAAATCGACAAATGCGGTTTTAGGTATGCCGTTTACTGTTATATTTTTTGTATAAATATTGTGACTAGTTTTACTAGCTTCGATCAACTGTACCTTATTGACGGGATTTGATGGATGTTTATCTTTATCTGCATCACGCTTGCAATGTTCAGCTAAATGGCCCATTCTGTTGCATTTTGGACACTTTTGGAGAGGCTTTGGACACTTCGGAACAGTGTGTCCAGGCTCCGAACAGTTGTAACAACGGACTTTAAACGGTGGCTGTTTATTGTTTCGCATGGTTTCTTTAGTTTGCATGGGAGTTTTCTTTATTTCCTTTATACTTTTGCAAGAAATATTCCGTAAATACTTGAGCAGCCTACTCGGTCGCCTAAAGTCTGAGCCTAACGCATTCAGACGGATATTATTATCATATATGCCCTGTATTATACAGTCTACTGCGTTTTTTCCCTTAATTCCACAATGATTTACAAGTTTTGCTTTATCATAGAAGTATTCTTCTAGAGTTTCGTCCCTCTTACTCTTCCTGTCGTAACATCTCGATGAGTTTATCCGCGTAATTTTGGTCGTCAGGAAAACTTTTCAGTAATTTCGCCTGCCATTCCTTCCAGTTAAGCTTAACCGACGGTAAGCCTTCATACCATCTGCGTGAAAGACCAGCGACCTTAGGTAATGCATTATAAATAATTTCTTTATCATTCCAGTAATATATGCGAGCAGTTTCGTTAACTTTCTTTAACCAGGATGTCATCGTTTGATTTTTTTGACTCGGATCAAAGTTTGGTATAACGTCTTTGGCGCCTATGAAGCTACTTTCATTACGTTTATTTAGCGCATTTAATAACTTTTCCATAACACTACTTTCTTTTGATTTAGAAGTAACGCTTTGCTTTCGGCCTTTAGTACGGTTTGATTTCGCTGGGCTACGTCTATGCCTGCTGCTATTCGATTCGGAAGAACTTGATATTGTTGTAGTACTCGTTACTGAACTTATGCTAACATGTCGTCTCTTTTCTACATGTGTGCGATCATGGCGCGAGCGTTTTTTATTTTTATGGTGACGAGAGCGCGAACGTCCCCTGTATGTTTTGGAACACTGAATCCATGCTACGTGACCGCCCAATAGAACGAGAAATTCTGCGCTTTCGCATTCGCTTTGGTGATCTCTTTCTATATCGTGAGTGTTTAGCATTTGATGTTGAGCTTCCAGAGGTGTCCCTACGTGTAGATGATCGCGAGCGTGTCAGAAGACGTTTGGGTTCGCGATATCGAACCCGCGTGTTTCTCTCCTTAGATCTACTCCTACGCTCTACTACACGTGGAGGTGTATAGGCCTCTCTAGCAGATGTCCTATCCGACATTGTCACTATCTTTTAATATTATTGTCAAGTCACGGTCAAATCGGTATTTGGAATAGTAGGAAAATATTGATATGATTAGAATAGTATTCATAAAACCTTAGTAGGTACATGTGAAGGAGAGAAAAAAATATGACAAGTTATCTAAGGACTAAAACAACAGAGATTCAGCGAAATAAATTTTTCAGTAAAGAAATAAACATAGTTATTCTATTAAATATCATTTGAGTAATCATAGGGTAATCATTACCATTGTATTGAATTCTTTTTATTTGTATATAATATATTTCACGTTTCACTGTTTGCTGTGCAAAGGAGCATTTGTTAATAAAAAAAAACTAACAGCAAGATACATGTCGGATGACACCAAAACCAATACACATCTAACCAAAGGAAATATCCACACCCATCCCGGAGTGTAGCCCCGGCAAGGTGAGAGTGGACATCTCGCGGTGTTCCTTCAATACCTCCATAGAGTAGCCATGGCAAAGTATTTACAGGAATACCTCACAATGGAGAATATGTATCGGCTTAATGATCAAAATCTGCGTCTCCGTAAAGTGAACATAGAAAGATGCATGCATGTGGGAACACTATAATACTATCACGTGTACAGTGCGGTGTGCATCCCGGAGTGTAGCCCCGGCAAGATACACAAAGCCCTCGCAATCCATGCCTACGTCTCCATAGAGTAGCCATGGCAAGACGCATGCATGTTGGAACTTCGTTATACCGCTCCGGAAAACATGTGTATCCCGGAGTGTAACACGGAAAGATACACAATGCCTTCACAACCCATGCCTGCATCCCCATAATAATTTAAACATGAATAAAGCACACAGTGAAACATCTATTTCTTTCTTAATTTCTTTTGTCCAACTTGTGACCGTTATTTTATTCAAGTAGCAGGTAGAAAATTATGTAACTAAAATTATATTTGTATTAAATATGGGCGCTGAATTATCCCACTTCTGACTTATTAGAGTATTAACATTTAAGCTTCAATTAGGTATTGACTGTAATTATCTGGGTCAGAAGGAGCAAAGTTAATAAAAAGCCTTTAGTGTAGGTAACATTCAAATCACACATTTTTTTTAACGTTTATCATGATTTCACATAACCATCTCACATAAACCACAATATACTTTAGAAAATAATGCATTGTACATTAAGTACATACTTTCTACATAAATTACAAGACTAGCAATAGTTAAACCATAGAATTCAACACATTCGAACAAAATAACAGTCACAGTTTTATAACATAGTATGATATTTTAAAGAATAGGTACTTATTAAATCAGACTGACTTACAGTAGCTCCTTTCACTTGATACTATACAACTTGTTCTCTTGGTGGTCCGGGTTCTAATGATCTCCAGCCCCAATGTCCTCAACCTCTTTTTTGAGCGTTGAATCCATAGACAAATTACAAACGATCGTTGTCACATGACAGGCAAAGGAAATGTATTCAGTCAGCCAAGTCCACAGACAAAAAAATAAAAATGTAGTAAACTAAATGTACTTCTTGTGGAAATGTGTTTTAATACAACCTTAATTCCCTAACACATACTTTATAAATATGTATAGGTACCTAATTTTAACTGCTTGGTAAGCAATATGATTAATTTAATTTGTAACAATTTGTATAGGAAAAGTAACCAGTAAAGAAATGTTTGTAGTACTTAACAGTTACAGTAGTAAAAATATGAGTTTAACTTTAGTGGATAGCTATTACCTACTGGCTTTTATTGTAATATAACATTGTAATAGGTACTAGTTAATTATATGTGCTGTTGTTAACCCGAATCAATAAATTAATAAAACATACTTGTTTATAATGATGACTGTAAATATGATTAAATTATTACACAATTTTATTCATGTTTATATGTATATTGCCAACACTGGCTTAGAAACATTACCTTAATTCCAATTGTCTATTCTTATCCAAGGGTTCATGTTCTCCGCTGAAGTTGTTCCTGTGTAACGTTTGTTGGTTCGCTCACTGCCTCTCAAATCAGAAATCAGATACCTGTCTTGGCCCAAGACTTTTTTAACTTGAAACGGCCCTTTGTATACTGGCAGTAATTTTCGACTACGTCCATCGTTATTTTGGCTCAAGATTTTGACAAGAACCAAATCATTTTCTTGATATTGTGTTGGTTTTATGCGAGTACCGTCAAACCGTCTTTTTTGCGACTCCGCAGTTACTTTTATATTTTGATCGACCCATTTGCGTAACTCTGTCACGTCCGTGCTATGTCCGTCATCAGGCTCTGGCGCTAATTTATCACTGTCAGTACGGAGTCTGTAACCTAACAAAACTTCACTAGGAACCGCTTTAATAGTTTTGTGATTATTATTATTATTCCATTTATTCATGTATCCTTAACTAATTACATTTTTAAGTATTTCTTAAAATAAAACGATACAAAAAAAAACACTTAAAAATATAAAAAAATAGTAGTCCACCGGTGTCGGGAGCAGGGTCCAAGCCACCGGCGGTTAGGGCTGCAGAGACAGGAACCTCCTCACAATGCGAGCCGTATCCAGGAGTACTGCCTTCTGAATCAGGCCCTTGTTTGAAAGTTGTGTTGAGGTTGGATGATTGGATCAGACGAACCGCCGCAGTGGATTTGATAGCACGACGATGGCGAAAGAAATGCGCCTTATACTTTCACCAATAGTTTTATTTATGCGATAACAACATTCTGGCATGCTTTTACAGAGTCAATTTTAAAAGATGTAATATGATTTTTACGGATGCGAAAACTGTGCAAGGACAAATTATAGAAGGAAATCAGAGTGACATACGTGATAGCTGTCACGGTCAGTTGAAGGCAACAGAACACAGATTATGCTATACATACATTACAATGAATGTTGCCAACATACTAGTAATACTTAAATTCCAACAAGTTGCTTGCTTCAACGGACGCTGTGATATTGCTATCAGAAATGTTACCTAATATAATCGACATAATATCAAATTGTGAAAAGTTGAGACGTAAGTTATCAATTTTTGATTTTTGTTGAAAGAAAAATTCATAGAGACTGATTTTCAGTTGGCTTTTTATCTACGATATCTTTAAGTAGTTCGAACATTTTTCTTTTGACCTGAAAGGTCGTTCCAATTGATTGGTTCCAATTTGTCCAAGACCACTTAATCCACGAAACATCATTACGCAATATTGAATCATACCACAACTTAGCTGAGCCTTTTAGCTTATTCAAAGCCTGGTAACGGATCATGCTATCGGACCATTTAAAAGTAGACGCATATGATTCTATAAGGTTGACCCACGTATCAACGTTATCAGTTATGTTTTTTAAATAAAATGTAATTAAAAAACAAAAATACTTAAAAAACTAAATAAAAACAAACAATTAAGATAAAACGAAGCATAAACTAAAAAAATATTAAAAATTATCATTTAAAAAATCTGAAACAGTATAATAACATTTTTCTATCAATAGACGGGAGAGAGCTTTCTTAAATTTTGATAGGGGCAATGTTCTTATACTATCCGGTATTTTATTGTACATTTTTGAAGCCATTCCAAAAAAACTCTTTTTCATTAAAGCAGTTCTGCATTTTATGTCGCACAATGGGGAAGGCTGGTCAAAGCGGATTGTAGATGGCGTGTCTATAGTTTAGACCCAATCTGACCAATGAGGTCAAACGATTTTGAAATATAAAATGACATTGACAGATTTTCAACTAATGACGATGTTTGGTTCATGTGATGCTAGCGCCATTAGTTCCACCAGTTGCCCACCCCATTGATTTACATATTGAGAACGCATTGGAGTTTTTTTTACATCGGAAATTTTCGTAAAAAGGTGTAAATTAGTTTTTACAAACAAAGCAGTCTCGTAGATGTACATAGCTGGCATAGTAAGCAATTTTAAAGATTTAAATTGGGGTGCACAAGTTTCGATGGTTTTCAAGCCATACATGGATCGAATACAACGTTTTTTGAGCTTTAAAAACAGTCTCTCTTTCAGTGGATTGCCCCCAAAAAATCACACCAAACCTCAGAACTGATGCAACCAATCCGTGATACGCTATTAAAAGTGTTTGGGTATTAACTTTTTTTGAAAGCTGAAATAGTGCATATGCAGATTTATTTAATTTTAGACAAATTTCTTCGAAATGTGGTTTCCATGTTAGTTTACTATCAATCTTTATACCTAAAAATCTAGCCTCATTTGTATCTTCTATTTTGTACTTATCATATTCAACGTGAACTGGAGGTTTTTCACACCTTTGATGAAAGTACATTACTTTTGTTTTGTTTAAATTAATGACTAGGTTATTGCTATTAAGCCAGTAAATAAATTTACTTAGACAATCATTAATATCACTTTCGTAACAGACAGGATTAGTACACTTTACAACAGCTGTACTGTCATCGGCAAACAGTACCATATTCTGAGATATGAATTTTGGGAGATCATTGATATAATTATATTAAAAAGAGTAGCGGCCCTAGCACGCTACCTTGAGTGAGGTACACCGTATTTTATAGCTCTTGCTTCAGATGTGTAATTGGTTAATAAATTGCTTTTTGGACAGAGTTGTGATATTTCTGTGCACTGAGTTCTATTATCCAGATATGACTCCAAAAGTTTCAAAATATTTCCTCGTATTCCATAGCCATACAGTTTCCTAGAAAAGTTTTATGACTCACATAGTCAAATGTTTTCGTCATATCGGTATATAGAGCACATACCGGAGCTCTTTCGTCGACAAACGTCATAATATGAGAAAGGAGGTCAAACAGTGCCACATTGATATTAACGTTTTTGCAAAGTCCTTTTTGTTCGTTGCAAAATAACTTATATTTTTCAAAATATAGATTGAGTTGTAAATTACGTTTTCGTTTTTTTTTTGTTGTAAAAATAAGGATTTTACAAAAAAAACAGGTAGCGCAGGTCGCTGGCTGTCCGTTGCAACATGCTGGCCCGCAGGTTTGCACGCTGTACTGAATCAATAAAGATAACGCTTTTTAAGGCCTACTGCCAGTCGTTTTAAACGTGCAGCCTGTGGACCAAGTATACCCGGCGGGTTACTGCGCGTACAGTACAATAACGCATTCAGGGTGCTTTTGGAGTTGCCGTGGCGATGTAGCGCGTCTGGGTTCGCCGCAATCATGCGGAAGCGATGTGCTTCCATGTTGGCGCGCTTGCGCTCCTCCTCCAATGGCGTCCTGAATGTGTTTTCAGACCCGTGGGACTCTCCCCTCCTACGGTTGGTAAGTGATCAGACACACTTATCCAAAAAAACTCGTGTACCATTGAACGAACAGTTAATTGAAATTCTAGTTGTTTATTATTGTAAATTTAATTTAATACTAATATTAGGCTGAGTTATACTACTGTTACGAGCTGGGTATGGGATAAATTAATTACTACCGATTAAACAACAAATAACTTTATTAAACACAAAACACTTTAAAACTCAATCACAAATACACTACTGATCACTATTCGCTTAGATATCGCACTTCTAGTTCACTTCGATTCGCTTCGTTGCTTGTGTAGCCAAAATAAGACTGCCTGCTCCCGCAATCACGTCGACTATTTATATGGCGACCGAACGTTCGAGAAAGATACACGACTTTCTCGAATCTTCTAGACAATTCCATAGTGGGTCATTGTCCTTCGAGAAACTTCCGCAACTTGTACAAAGGAAAGAAGTAGGTACTTTATGCCCTCGGGGTACGGGCGAAATTACAATGACAATTCCTGATGTTCTTTTATAGATAGTTTGCGAATTTGTACCTACATCATTCGAGACTCGTCCTACCTACCTACCTACTTGTAGGTACCTACTACCATAATTGTAGGAACGGGTACGACGTACCACTACTACTTACAATATATGGATGTAAAACTGAAATAAAATATTTGAATTTGAATTTAAATTGTTTTTAGATTATTTCTTATTGTTAATTTTTAGGGTTACCCAAAGGGTAAAAACGGGACCCTATTACTAAGACTTCACTGTCCGTCTGTCTGTCACCAGGCCAGGCTGTATCTCATGAACTGTGATAGCTAGACAGTTAAAATTTTCACAGATGATATATTTCTGTTGCCGCTATAACAACAAATACTAAAAACAGAAAAAAAAAATAAGTGGGGCTCCCATACACCAAACGTGATTTTTTTGCCATTTTTTGCTCGATATTAATAACGGCAGTAGTATATTCACTTCAAAAGTATATAATTAAATTAAAATAAACTAAATATTTAAGGGGCTCCCAAGCTCCCATCAACAAATGTTTTTTTTTTGCCGGTACGGAAAATAAAAATAATGCTACGGAACCCTTCGTGCGCGAATCCGACTCGCATTTGGCCGGTTTTTTCTTTTTTCTCTCAATGTTATGGACCTTACGGCTAAACATGTCTGGCGAAAACGATGTAATATCTTGCATGCTCTTATACGTATACAATAAATAAAATAAATAAATATCGCTGGACATTACACACAGCGCCATTTAGTGCCACACTAAGCAACGAGGCTTGTGTCGTGGACACCAGATAGCAGTGGCAAAGAGTGAAAATTGAGTCAGGGGAAGCCGAGGAAAAAATGAAAATAGGTAGATTTAAAAAAAAAAATATTCGTTTATTTTTCTGTTTATTTTGACCTCATTTTTATTATCAGCGACCCCAAAACCACGAAAATTATACCCATGAAGAAAAAACCCGAAAATTTGCGTCGGTGTCATCTTGGATTTTCATTTTGACCTCATTTTTATTATCAGCGACCCCAAAACCACGAAAATTATACCCATGAAGAAAAAACCCGAAAATTTGCGTCGGTGTCATCTTGGATTTTCATTTTGATCTCATTTTCAATATCAGCGACCCCAAAAACCACGAAAACAATACCCATGAAGAAAAAACCGAAAGTTTTTGTCGGCGCCATCTTGAATTTTCATTTTGACCTCCTTTTTAATATCAGCGACCCCAAAAACCACGAAAACGTCACCTATGAAAAAAAAAAAACGAATAAAAAGTAGGTAAAGAATAAAATATCTGCCCTATGTATCTATCCTATTTAAATAAAAGAACAAAATAAATACTATAATTTAGTGTACCAATTCGTCATTCGACATTATCGACCATTACTTTTATATATATCTATTCTATCTCGTTCTCCCATACATACTTTATTTTTCTGCCCCTGTCGTAACTCGATAATCTTTGGCTTAATAAAACCTAGCTCAAAATAATGTCATCAAGCATTGAACGATTTCCGATTCTATATGGAATTAAACGAGCGATAACGATATTTTCCCATCTCGCACACGCGCACGCATTTTCTGTTATTTTCTCTATGAATAACTCGGGCTGACTAGTGACGTCATGACGTATATTTTGCATAGAAATTTAGCTGCCAAAAAGCCGATAGCGCCTGCGGGTGGGTTATTTTATAGCAATATGTTGTTGAAGAGCAAATTTTTGTTGATTGAGTACGACTAGGCGTTTCGTGATGCTTGTAAAAAAGTACTGATTTTTCAATTACGGTAGGGAGTAGTTGTGTTCCAAACTTCTGAAGGGAAGCCTGTGGGAATCGAGTTATTAGGAGCCTGCGCCACTGCCAGATAGTTGATATACTACATAGATACTTTTTTTTTGTTTTTATACATAAACATCCATGACTCAAAAACAAATTTCCATGCTTATCACACAAACATTTGCTCCTACCGGGATTCGAACCCGGGACCCTAAGAACCTAAGGCAGCCTCACTACCGCTGCGCTATTCGCTACAATATTTAAACAAATAAAGATCTTATCGTATCTTTATCTTATTTTTAACATAAACGTGAAACTTTGGAGCTTCTTGAAACATTCTAGAAAGGTCTTTTGAAAACTATACTTGTAATGTTTCAGAAATATTGAAGAAGCACAATGAAGACGGCAGTGACAGTGCTGCAGGAGATGATGGTGAAGATGGGCCTGACGCCAGAATACGAATGTATGTCTCAGGTAGGCTCGCTGCGCGCTGTGCCCATCTACTGCACGATCCTCGTCCTTACATAATATACCTAACACGTTACTGTAGACTTTCACTAAACAAGTAATAAGTCCTAATGAGTTTTGGAGTGTCTAAACACAAGGTTTTTTCTCCACTACCAAGCTGGCGTGGAGAAATTCCTCCTTAAAATGCCCTAATAATATTCAGCTCAACCAGCATCCAAGATTGAGAGCTCATACAGTTGCTCTTTCAATTACTTCTTTGTTTATTTTTACTTTGGACTCCCAAAGTACGAGTATAAAGTATTTAAAAGAGTGACTGCTGACACACAGTTTACAGACAGGTCCGCAGCACCAGGCGATGTTCGACTACCGCTGCGTGGCGTGCGACGTGGTGGTGAAGGCGTCGGCGCGCTCCAAGAAGGAGGCCAAGCAGGAGGCGGCGCGGCTGATGCTGCAGCAGCTGTCGCGCCGCGGCCACGCCGTGCCGCCACCCTACGCAGCGCCCGCCGGCGCGCACTGCGACCCGCTGGTACTCGACACCACACTGACTAACGGCATCAGGGCAGCCTGTTGCCGTTACTCAGCCATAAATCGAGACTGACTTTTTCTCATATTAACATTTTACCCAAGTTGAGCCTCAAGGCTTAAAGCCAGGCGTATAACCCTCTATTGATATTGCACACCCAGTACAAACTGGAGCGAGCAAGCACTGGAGGCAGTCGGTAGTCAGTAACGAATCGGTACAATGTTGCGGGCACAGACAGGGCCGTGCGCGCCGGTGGACGCGCGCAGCTACGTGGCGCTGCTGAAGGAGCTGTGCGAGGAGTACCGCCTGGCCAGCGTGGAGTACGAGCTGGTGGGCGACACGGGCCCGCCGCACCTGCGCCACTTCACGGTGCGCGCGCGCATCGGCCAGCACGAGCGCGTCGCCACCGCCACCACCAAGAAGGCGGCGCGCCAGCTGGCGGCCGAGGAGCTGTACTCCTACCTGCGCGAGAACCTCGCGCGCGTCACCCGCGACTTCAACGAGGTAAACGCGACCACCACCCGCTAGCCTGCTACCCTCCGCTTTGTATGGCCGTGGAATATCATATCTTAACATTACATCTAAAATTTTTTCTAAAAAAGAAAGTGGTTATTGTAACGTCAATGAAAGGCGTGGGTCAACGACAGACTGGTTTATTTACTTAATGAAACTAACTACCCACCATCACACAATTATCAGTACCGACAGATGTCACAGTTATTTAAAACGCATGAGTTTAAATGCACGTCGGTATACAGTTTTGAATATCTTGGCCTGCCATTTGTTCGCTATTTTTTTCTACTATGATTATTGATACTCGTATGATTAGATATATACTTGTCTATATCGTAACAAAAGCTGACATCAATACAAATGAATTATTTATTATTATTATTATGTGTTGAATGAGAACAAGGTAGGTACTGAATAGTTTATGTACCTAATGTTCAAATAAACCGCCATTGCGTCTAAAAATTGAAGCTGAAAACCAAAATATTGTCATTGAATTTGGGAAACTTTTAAAGAAGTGTTCCACAGAACTGTCTCCAGACTACATAAAAAAAATTTGGTTTTCAGTTGAATTTTTTTCAATGATTTTTACATACTGAATTTTCTCCTTGCGTCAAAAACATGTTAACATGCCGTTAGTCCTGGCTGCCATTTTTTTTTGTACAAGCCCGCCACACTATTCCCAAACCACTGTAACTCCTGAAAGCCAGAATCAACAGTGGCGACCACCAGAAAAGCGCCGAGACAATGAAGCTCGACGAAGTCCCAGAGAATGAATTTTAACTGTTTTGGATCCTGCAACGAAATTAATCAGAAAAGTATAGCCAGTTGCCTAGCACCACGGATAAACATTAATGGGTCCTAAGTTGTGAGCTTTTATATTTGATTCCAATAATAGGTATGGCAAAAAAGCTTAAACGCACGGAAATTTGTTCTAGTTTCCACAAGGTCTGTATAGTAAATAACTCCGGATGTAACCTGTACACTATCTAACATAATATTGCGTTCATTCTGCCAAAGACTGCATTCCCCTAAAATGTAATGTGCTGATTGTTCATATTCGCAGTCAGATGTAGAACATTGACAAAAAGGCGAGTCAACAAGCTTGAAGGAAAATAATTTACTCTTAAAGTTACCATGACCGGTGAAAAATTTGGCATCAACCTCCAATCATGTCCTGGCCAGCCGTTCACGAACGGATGGAATAAACTGGTGGAGGTGTCGGCCCTTGATGGAATTATCCCACCCCACCTACATTGCCATTCAGACAAAAGTTCCACCCAGACGTCGGTCTGTGGTTTGAATAATCTAGCAGTCTTATCACGGTCACGTAGGGTTAAAAAGTCTGCGTCCGTGGTCTCACGTGCGTTATACTAGGTACATTGCAGCTCGTCGCTGCACTTCAAGATCGACTGGAAGTACACCTGCAACAGCGGCGTTAGGGTGGTACAAGCTGAGAAGCCCGGCTTGCCATAACAAACTCAAGATAAAAAAACAAAGTGTTACAAAAATAAACATTTATGTCAAACAATATCTAATCTAATAATATTAAATTCTGCGCGCCACGCGCCAAGCGCAACGTAATGCAATGCGAGGTTGCCAGGTTTACGCCCTCATTGAACTGTAGCTGTAGGCATCGTCCTTCACAGAATTTATTTTAAATTCGCGCGCAACACGAGTCGCGACGTTGCCAAAATGTTCTCTTCGAGCTCGCTCTAACACTATACAAAAGAAGAGTTCAAGTTTAGTCCGCTATCAGTGACGTAGTTCTAGCGTTTTCTCTTTCACACTCGCTGGCTTGCATTCGGCTTTACGGACGTCTCAGTTTTTGCTAGGAAGTGGTATGTGTTTTTGATCACAATATTAGGTTCTAGTTGGAAATTTGTATCGAAATTAATGCTAGGCTTTTTTGTAAATGTGTGCGTGAGTCAGAAGTCAGTGTAAGTTTGTTTGAGAGAATGTGTGTTGGCGTCAACCAATGCGCAAGAAGCGGCGCGGTACGTTATGTGTGATTTTTGTTAGAAACGAACAATTTCAAATTAGTCCATAAATTTGTTTTGAGAAGTGAGCGATTACTGGTGCACTGTTTTGTGATTTTATTTTTTCATTTTCTTGGGTTTTTAAGATTTGTGATTCGTTTTTTTGCTGTAATTAACGTTGTTTTTAGGTGATTATAGTTTTTCAACACTACAATGAATTCGGAAACGCATGCGATTGTCCCTTGTGAAGGATTAAAGCAATGAGTTATAAAGTGTGTGAAATCGGTACTGGGCAAGGTAAATACTTTGAGTTTTACAGAAAAATATAATCTCGTTACTTCACCTAAACCCCTGATTTGAATATTTCTCAGAAAACTAAAAACCATAATACCTTTTTCTTCTTTATAACGTTTTCACACATATTTAGGAAACACGCAAAGACAAGACCGGCTTTCCGAATTATCAACAATTGCTTTAGAAAAACAGCTGTTGGTAGAATTAAAGCGTTCACCAACATTTTATGCTGATGTAATAAAACCATTTTTACAGAAAGATAGAGTTTTTGAGTTAGAATACAGAAAGTAATTAAAGTAATTTTATTATCCAGTGTGTTACAATAACAACATGCACCAAAATCATTTACCTACTCAAACAAATTAACAACAAACGGCTTTTGTCAAAGCCACTGGAGGTATGTCATTGCTGATAGTATCTGTAAATCTATCTAGTAATACCATGCCTACTGTGTGCTTTGTTGTCTGTCATCTGTCCGTGGTAAAGAAGCGAAGAATGAAAAGTTGTAGCTGTTACATTGTGAGTAATTTAATTACAAACATTTTCGATACTGTGTAGATATAAACTATTTTTTTAATTTGTGCGCCATCTGTAGCAAAGCTATTTTTATGGGACGCACCCGCCACACTGTTCCCTGCCCACTGTAACTCCTGTGCGCCAGAATCAACAGTGGCGACCACCAGAAAAGCGCCGAGACAATGAAGCTCGACGAAGTCCCAGAGAATGAATTTAACTGTCTTGGATCCCGCAACGAAATTAATCAGAAAAGTATAGTGGAGGAGTAGGAAAAAACCGTAATTTCCACTTCCCTCCATTTCAGCAGGAGACAGAACGAAACAAGGCCAATAGGCACAAAGGGACGTTTACAACTGGAATAGGCCCAGTTGCCTAGCACCACGGATAAATATTAACATTAATGGGTCCTAAGTTGTGAGCTGTTATATTTGATTCCAATAATAGGTATGGCAAAAACGCTTGAACGCACGGAAATTTGTTTTAGTTTCCACAAGGTCTGTATAGTAAATAACTCCGGATGTAACCTTTACACTATCCAACATAATGTTGCGTTCATTCTGCCAAAGACTGCACTCCCATAAAATGTGATGTGCTGATTGTTCATATTCGCAGTCAGATGTGGAACATTGACAAAAAGGCGAGTCAGCAAGCTTGAAGGAAAATAATTTACTCTTAAAGTTACCATGACCTGTGATTAATTGGGCAACACAGTGATCAACCTCCAACCATGTCCTGGCCAGCCGTTCACGAACGGAAGAACAGGTGGAGGTGTCGGCCCTTGATGGAATTATCCCACCTACCTTGCCATTCAGACAAAAGTTCCTCCCAGACGTCGGTTTGTGGTTTGAATAATCTAGCAATCTTAACACGACCGTGTTAAGATTGCCGAGAGGGTTATGGGCCTGTACGACTTAGGGTCGTCCGGTAGCTTATCACCACTTTTTGGAATGATTCGTATAAAGCCACGTTGCCATACGCGAGGGAAAACGCCGTCCGCAATACATCGGTTGAAAACCGATAGAATGGCGTCGCCCGCTGTTTTACACGCTTCTATTATCATCCGATTAGATATTTTATCTTCACCTGATGATTTGTTAAGAGGCAGTTTCCTGGCAACTTTAATAATAATAATAATAATAATCCATTTATTTTCAGGTAACAAAGACCCATAGATAAATACCTTAACCTAAGTATACATACGTTTTATTACAATTGTATTAGTAAATATAACTTAAAACTATGAACTCGTCAATGGGTGGAAGGTCTGACGCTGGTGATTCAGGTGGCACAGCAGCCCACGCTCTGATCTGTTGATGGTAGTCGTCATTTACCGGCGAATCATCATCAGACTATTTATTAGAACTTCGGTTGTTTCCTCAATACCGGTGGTGTGTTTATTATTTACTTTAATGTTCTGGACAAACGCCAGGTCGACTGATCGATTAGCTTTGAACTCGTGATACAAAGGAGACCACGGACCTTCTATAATAATTTTTTTCTACTATTTTTCGCAGTAAATTACCCTTAGATTTTTCCACCGATGCTCTGTAGCGGGACTTGGCAACTCTAAACGCATTTAAAGCAAAGTTAAGTGGGTCTCCGGTGACCTTTTGTTTTTTAAACTTGTATAAATGTCTACGCGCTCGGCGATAGCTTTTACGTTGTTCAATTAAGTAGTCACACTACCAATCACATCTATGACCACAGTAAGTGAAGGTGTCTGACATAATTTCAGCACTTTCTTCAGCTGACAGCCCATCACGAGTGAAGTCTTTGGCGTGACACGCAAAAAGCGAGCTCAAGAATTCCCAATTCGCGCCTTTACTTTTATATCTAAAATTACCAGTGATATGAGATGGACCTTGAGAAGACATCGGAACGAATTCGTACACTATCAGGCGATGATCACTACAAGACGCATCTGGTAGGACACGCCACCTATCCAAGCGTACGTCTGCACTAGAAAGTGTGACGTCAATACAAGATTCGCCCATTGGGCTGCAAAAAATAGGTGGTGCATCAGGGGTATTATGAATTGATAGGTTCATTTCAGCTATAAAATCTTCAACAGCACAACGTCGGTCGAAATCCGTAGACCTAACCTTGCCATACCACAGAGATGATGACGCGTTAACATCAGCGCCAACGATAACTTTACAGCCCGCGAGTGACTGTAAGACATGACGGAGGTTATGTATATGAGGAGCAACAGGGTCTGAGTATTGAAAGTGACAGCTCACAACGTAAAATTTAAAAGAAGCTGATGAGACTTCCGCAACGGCACAGTGGGGCGTCATGAGGTTACGCAAAGACGTTACTGTAAAGTTAGAAGAACGCGTCACGTAATTTCCGGCTCGTGCTTTGCTGTCCAGCTGAACTACATTGTGACGTAAGCGAGCGTTCTGGTATTGTTCTTGAACAAGAACTATGTTTAAGTTATCATCGGTAATTAATTTGTCTAATTCAGAGGTCGCCACCCTATCGTTGTGGAGATTTAATTGTCCTATAGTTAAACTATTCATTATTTTAGTAGTTGGTGTTGAGGATTAACTGTTCGAGCTTAAGTTTGTAGGTGGTACACTCGGGAGACCCGCAACGATGGTCAAACGGTTTTTTAAACGTTTACACGCAACGCAAGTCGGTATATAATTTAAATTATCATTGTGCGGGCAGTCTTTTGTTTCATGTGCTTCGGAGCAGTTAGCACAGGTAGGTGATTTATAAACGCTGTGTTTCATATTTCGCAGCCGAAGATTATTGCGTCAGATACCTTGGTTCTATTTCGTAGCTTTTATTCTGTCTCTCAAGGTGATTCCTAGACAACTTCTCTCCTTTGCTCTCTGCGTGGCTTGAATTTTCATCATTGCTTTCTTATCGAATATCTATGTTTCGCAGCCGTAGGTTAGACATGGTAGTATTGCCGAGTCCATAACAGTTTTCTTCAGTCTCATTGGGAGTTGAGATTTTAGAATCTTTTTACGGGCTCAAAACTTCTTCCACGTTGAGGCTATACGTCTGTCTATTTCTTCTATGTTTCTCCTAGTTTTTAATGATAATTGTTTTCCTAGATAGACATATTCCTGTACATATTCCAATGGTTCATTCCCTATTAAAATTGGTATCATTTTGTCGTTTGGTCACGATTTTCGTTTTACTGAGGTTCATCTCCAACCCTACACGGTTGCTTGCAGCCTCTATTTCGTTTATCATGATGTTTAATTTTTCAGGATTTTCGGATAACTGGACGATATCATCTGCCAACCTTAAAAAAGATATATATTATTTATTTGTAAATACAGTATTGTCAAATTATTTATTAATCAACGTCATTTATCTATCGCAATATATTAGAATCGACGTCTTCTTGGTTCGTCGGCCGCATTCACATTAGTCTGCAAACCTTAAATGACTCATGCACCTCCCACCCATGTTAATTCTTTGTGTTGACCAAGGCAGATCCTTCATTATATTCTGCAGTACCGCTTTATATAGTTAAGGTGATATTGGGTCGCCTTGTGTTACCTCTCTGTTGATTTTTATGCGTTCACTGGATTTTTCCAACCTGACTCTGCTTGTGCTTTTGCCGTAAATGTCTTTCAGAATGTTTATATATTTGGCATCTATATTTTGATTAGGAAGCGCCTCCCAGATACTATTGTGAGAAATTGAATCAAATGCTTTTTTATAGTCTATGAATGAACTAAATATAGCGGTCTGCGAAACTCGACATATTTTTCTATTGCCTGTTCAACTACGTGGATGTGGTCAATTGTGCTGAAGCCTGATCTAAAACCGGCTTGTTCGTAGGGTTGGTGGCTATCGATGTTCATGGATTTTCTTTTTAGTAGGCATTATGCGAACAACTTGTACAGACATGACATAAGGCTTATTGGCCGGTAGTTACCAATGTCTGCTGGATCGCCTTTCTTGTAGAGTAGGACAATTTCTGATTTAGTCCAGCCTTTTGGCCCTTACTCTTCGATAAGTATTTGATTAAATAGACGTCAGTGGGGCAACCAAAAATTCCTTAGCATGTTTGATATCTTCGTTTCTGATACCATCTGGTCCTGGGCATTTTTATAACTTTAGTTTTATCATGTTTTCGAGGATCTCGGATTCGTCAAACCTTTCAACGTTGGATTGTGTAGTGTGAGCTTGATTGTGTGTCTGTATTGAATTTGGTAGGTCATATAGCTTAACGTAGAAGTCAGTTGCTATGTTGATAATTTCCACGCGAGATTTACTATTCTTTGGACCGGATTGTAAGAATGGAATCGAAGTTTTAGAGCTATCTAAAATGCTTTCTTGGCACTTTTTGTGGTTTCCAGATGTCTGCGTATTGTATTTGTTCTGTACGACTCATAGCATTTTTTTATAACTTCATTTGTCTTTTTGTACAGTTCCTTGAGCGCCTATTTGTCTTTTTTACACAGTTAAGTTTTATTTTGTAATAAACCCCTTTCTTAATAAGTTCCTTAGCCTCTTCGCTCAAAATAGTTTGTCTTGGTTTTCCCCTTATGTTTTAAAAACTGTCTTTTATAGATTTTTCGATCATTTGGCATTACTGGTTGATTGTGAATTCTTCGTGTGCTGTTGGCAGACTTTGCAGATGGTCATTTAGATGTGTGAGGTAAGTATTTTTCTCTTCCAATGTTTTCAAAACGGTTTGTGGCGTATTGAAGTGTCTTCGGCTTCTTTTTGTTATTATGTTTAGAGTTGCTCTGATTGGTGTGTGATCTAATGCAAAGTTAAAGGAAGTTAACACTTCATAATTGGAAAATAAGTGTGGAGTTGTTGTCATAATATAGTCTATTTCATTTCTAGTGTTCTTATCTGAAGAGATCCAAGTCCATCTATTTTTGGTTTTTAATTGAAATGTCGTATTTACTATTTTGAAGTTGTGTTTGTGAGCATATTGGATCAGATCTCCGTGTTTGCTTCTTTTTCCGATTTTCTTGCAACCTTGTTTTCATAAGTGTTTGGTTTTCCAATCTGAGCGTTGAAGTCGCCCATTGAAATTATAATATATTTGGAGGATATCATTTGGTGGGATGTGGTAAGGTCTTTGTAGAAATTGTCCATTTCTGCTTGCGTAAAGTGTCAAATAAGCAAACTCTTTCTGAGATGCCTGTAAAGTTTATAATATTTTCTTTATGTTGTTTTTTGACCAGAAATCCCACACCATGTAGTTGTAGGCCTTTTGTTTTGTTTGATTGCCTATATAATACATAATATAATCTTCGTCTTCTATTATTTCTTCTCCATGCCGACGAACTTCGCATAGTCCGAGCACGTCACATTTCATTTGTTGTAGTGCTGTTTTTAATTCAATAAGTTTTTCTGTTGAAGATAATGTTCTAACATTGTAAGAGCAGATATATCGCTTTATTCTTAAGTTTGTCTTACTTTGGAGGGTTGTGGTCGAACTCTCCCGCGGTGACCGGCCGAACTGGGCGATGGAGATGATGTGGGTCCATTCTCGGTTGCTATGTTGTATCTTCCTGTGTAGTTTTAGGTTGTTCTTGGTTTTTGCTAGTGTGTTTGAATGTTGAATGAACACTAATATTATAAAATTACAAATTTATACTTACACTAATATTATAGATGGTTTTACACTAATATTATAAAATTACAAATTTTATTATATTAGTGTAGCCAAAACGGCTTGGGATGGAATTGCTCCAATTCATTTTGTTTGTTTTCAAACTCAAACTCAAACCATTTATTTCAATTAGACCATTACGGCACTTTTGAATGTCAAAAATACAAAAAAAAAAAACAAAGCTACAGTCCCATACAAAAGACATAATAACTTGAGAAAGTACTGTAGTAGCCCATTCCCTAGCGTAGATCTCTATGGAGAAGAACGGGCAAGAAACTCCATGGACACTCTTTTAAATCAAAATATTGTTACAAAATCTTGGTTAAGTACATCATTCATGTTGAGATTATAGATATATGTGAGAACGATGTAGAAAGACGTGCACATTATGAGCGTCCAGAATAAAACAAAATCAACAAATTAAAAATAAAGTAATTAAAATGAACCGTGGCAGCTAAGAGATGACCAGTCCCAACTGACAGCGCCCGATCACGAACAAGACGCGTGTATCGGCGCCATTCAACTCAACCATATTGAAGGGAACTAAATGACCCGACACACCCGCCACCATCAGCGAGACATTTGAGTGAGCATGACTCTCTCAGCCACCAAGGCAAATTCAAGTCAATGAAAGATAACTAAATGCAAATGGTAGCTTAACAATACATGGTCCTCACACATGCTATGCAATTATACAATACTAGGAGATGGAATCTATACAAAGCAAAGATACTTTTACAATCTTCTGCAGCTAGCACAATAATTTGCCCAATTAGTTTTCCCCTATGGTTGTGGAGCAGGACCAGCATTGAGCCAAGCAATTTTATCATCAATGTAATCCACCAACTTATAATATGCTCGCCTACATAGTGTGCGTTTTATACAAGATTTAAATTTTGTCTCATTCTGTTGTAGAATGTGGGGAGGTATTTTATTGTAACATTTTAAACAGTACCCCATGAAAGATGAATCTATTTAAGCAAGCCTGAAACCTGGCTGAACTAGTTGGTTGCTATTTCTAGTGTTATAGTGGTGTCTGTCACCTCTCTTTCCTTTTTTTAGTAACTATTCTGATATGTTTGCTTCCAGTATACAATACACTTGCCATTGCTGAATATAACATGTTTTACGCAATGACATGCATTTTTAGTTGCAGCAAGCAGTTTGTAACAAATAAACTCAAAAACTACTGGACCGATTTCAAAAATTCTTTCACCAATAAAAAGCTAAATTATCAGGAAGTAACATAGGCTATAAATTATATTTATATCATGCAAATTAGCCGAGCCATAACAATATTTGCGGACGAAATCGTGGGCAAAGTGCCAGTTCGCAATATAGTCTTTAGCAGTATAAGTAAAAAGTTTTTGGCACAGTTTAAGTTTGATAAACGATTTGAATTTATTAGGGCTGACATTTTGAATGCGGGTTGGAAGTTTATTAGAAAAGCGTATACATTGACATCTAAACGAGCCACCAATTTTTTTGTGCTTCCTTCTAGTATTATGTTGCCCGTATTTTAAACGAATTGTTGGCTTCCATCGATTTACCAATAATTAAACAAAACATTTACACGAAATGTCACGGCGATGTAGCAAAATGATGGAAATAAACCGCTGAATACAGTATGCAAAACGGTATTCCCATCCACACTGTCATAACTGACTGCTGTTGGTCGATCGAAAAGACCGTATAAAACTAACTTTTCTGCATTGTCGGCTTGACGTGATAAAACTTGACGTGATAAAAACATTTGACATTTACTTTAGTTATTAGAAGGTAGTCACAAAACAAATTCAACAGGTTCTGTCTTACGAACAAAGAAAAAGAAATTTGTACAGATATGTGCTAGTGTTCTCAACAAGAATGGAGCAAGGCGTCATAGTCGAAGGGTTTTTAAGAATTCAACTGCTGCAAAACGTGTTATGAGGCACGTTGATAGCAGTTGGTGATGCACGTTTAAAAATATACTGGAGGCTAAACATACTCGTATCTGTATTAACAAGCTTAGAAAATTTAATGTACCGATCACCTACATCGGCGGAAAAAGCTTAAATGTTAATCACCGATCGCCAGAAAACGTTATGCTCAGCCGTCAAATGGAATACGGTTTGGAAAGCTCAGAATTTGTAAAAAAACAGCCCGATGCATATCTTTGGTTACTATCTTTAAAAAAATCTGCGGTCGGGGCACCTCCGTTAGGAACGTAGTTCCTTACGTTTATATTATAATTATCGGCGCCATCTTGGCTTTTCATTTTGACCTCATTTTCATTATCAGCAACCCCAAAAATCACGAAAACGACATCCATGAAGGAAAAACCGAAAATTTTCTTCGGCGCCATCTTGGATTTTCATTTTGATCTCATTTTCATTATCACTAACCCCAAAAACCATGAAAACGACACCCATGAGGAAAATTCCGAAAATTTTTGTCGGCGCCATCTTGAATTTTCATTTTGACCTCATTTTCATTATCACCAACCCCAAAAACACGAAAACGACACCTATGAAGAAAAATATCGCTCGCTCACTCGACCCCGCCATACCCTTTTTGTGTAGTAAGTACCTCCTACTACCACACACAACGTCAAAAAATACTCCTATCTTACTGGATCTAAATGTGGTAGTCTGCGTATATCTCGAAAATATATTTACGTATAAACTCGTGAGCGCTTGCGAAGCAAAGTGATACGTGCTCACGCTGGGAGAGTCCGGTCGTTACTGACACTGACTGACGGGATCGGGTTTGCGCGGTCGATAATATAGTTCACTTTGCCTTTAATTTACGAAATGAAGTTATTGTTTATTTATAAATTAAAATTCAGATTCTATTAAAGGGTTACCTTGAGATTAATGAGTAATTTTTACATTTTCTTTAAAGTGTGTCTAAGATATTTTAAAAAAATCTTATTTGTCCCGACGTTTTCCATAAATGACGTTTTTTTCAACATTTTTTTTCTGCAATATTTCGTATTGAAATCAATAATGTTTTCTGCTACTTTACGAGTAGACCATATATGATGCTATTCATATTTTTTAATGTTCAGAATATTTTGTAGTTCTTTGTTCAGCGAACTCCAAACATCACTCGCTCGTTACTTTTGCGGAAAAGGGGTTTTGAATATGGGTGATTGTCATTAAGGTACTACTCAACATATTTTCCATACAAATTTCGGGGGGGTATTACTCCACTGTTTGACATGGTACATCTAAAGATAAACATGATATCGTTTTGTCTCATTATTAATTGTGTCTGTTCGGAAACAGAATAGTAAAATAAAAAGCCATTCAAAAGTTACGAGCTACCAAAGATTCGTTTTTATTGCACATTTAAACGCAACTTTGGGCGTAATTTAGTAATAAAAGACGTGTCAAATTTCCAAAACAAAGTCCGTACCGACACAGCACAATTATCGAAGAATTCAATAAGTTTTATTTGTAAATGATTTATGCAGTGGTTTTTTCATAAAATTCGATTTCCCAAAGGCCTTTTCGTATTTTTTACGCGCGCCTTTTACCTACTATGAATTTTCGTGCATCTCACTGAATAATGTTTCCCCCCGGTGCGGTGCGGGAGGACGACGCTTACGCACACATATGAACAATATGTCACACGTGATACTGACATGTCCTTTGTTTGATAGAAGAACAAGAACTATATTTCTGTCCTTTCCATTTCATGCATGACGTCAGTGACGTGTCATTTGTTTTTCGCTGAAGTTGAAGGGCCTGTGCATTTTTATTGCACTCCTATAATGTGTGCGTTTCAATGACGCGGCCACGGCGTTTTTTTTTTAAAAAAAACTGGCAAGATTTTGTAAAAATTTGAATTTAAAATTAAATTAATTAATTTCAATTTAAAATTCACATTCAGAACGTTTTGAAGGTTATAAGCAATACCGTACTACAGCTCCTGAAATATAAACCTAGAATTTTTGTGTATTTTGACAAATTCAAATCTAGGTTTTACAAAAACTTCAGACCTCTGTAATTTTTTAGCGAGATATCAGCGATAACGTGTATTTTACCGTTTCAATGGCGCAGCCATGGGGTTTTAGTCTTACAGCTCCTAAAATTATAAACCTAGGACTTTTTTCAATTTTTTTAGAAAGAAAGAAAAAATATTTATTTGCCCCAGGCACATGACGTGCAAAACACAGGTACAAAGCATATAAGACGTTTAACATATAACAGAACGGAACAGAAACAAGAAAAAAAGAAAGAAGTTGACAGCTAGCACGTCGTGAGTGCGACAAACAGGTTAAACCACTCAGCATGATGCTGTGCTATGGGGAGCCCACAGCAAAGCGCTGGTTTTCAGTGGTCACCCTTGAAAAAACGAACAAACAAATACTTACTAAAATTCAATCTGTTATTTACCTACATTTCAGGTCTCTGCAACGCTTTGTTTTTAAGATTGCCGTGGCCGCGCGGTTCTCCGCGTTTCGATGGCCTGGCTACGTTCAAACCCTTATAATTTTTAACCATAACTTTGACAAATTTAAGGTCTTGGGAAATTTGAACCAAATTTTACATATTTTTACAAAATCATGGGATAGTTATTTAAAAAAAAAACGCCTTGGTCGCGCCATCGAAACGCGAAGAACCGCGCGGCCACGGAAATCTTAGAAACTAAGCGTTTCAGAAACCTGAAATTTAGGTAATAACAGATTGAATTTGAAAAATATTTTGAAAAAAATCCTAGGTTTATAATTTTAGGAGCTGTAAGACTAAAACCCCATGGCTGCGCCATTGAAACGGTAAAATACATGTTGTCGCCGATATCTCGTTGAAAAAGCATCGCAGAGGTCTGAAGTTTTTGTAAAATCTAGATTTGAATTTGTCAAAATCATTCAGGAGCTGTAGTACGGTATCGCTTATAACCTTCAAAACGTTCTGAATGTGAATTTTAAATTGAAATTAATTAATTTAATTTTAAATTCAAATTTTTACAAACTCTTGCCATAGTTTTTAAAAAAAAAAAAACGCCCTGGTCGCGCCATCGAAACGCACATGTTATAGGAGTGCAATAAAAATGCACAGGCCCTTCAACTTCAGCGAAAAACAAATGACACGTCACTGACGTCATGCATGAAATGAAAAGGACAGAAGTATAGTTCTTGTTCTTCTATCAAACGAAGGACATGTCAGTATCGCGTGTGACATATTGTTCATTTAGGTGTGTGAGCGTCGTCCTCCTGCACCGCACCGGGGGAAACATTATGCAGTGAGATGCAAGAAAATTTATAGTAAAAGGCGCGCGTAAAAAATACGAAAAGTCCTTTGAGAAATCGAATTTTATGAAAAAACCACTGCATAAATCATTTACAAATAAATTATTTGAAAAATATTATAAATTTATTGAATTCTTCGATAATTGTGCTGTGTCGGTACGGACTTTGTTTTGAAAATTTGACACTTATTACTAATTTACGTCCAAAGTTGCGTTAAAATTGGCAATAAAAAGAATCTTTGGTAGCTCGTAAATTTTGAATGGCTTTTTATTTTAATATTCTGTTTTCGCACAGACACAATTAATAATGAGGCAAAACGATATCATGTTTAACTTTAGATGTACCATGTCAAACAGTGGAGTAATACCCCTCCGAAATTTGTATGGAAAATATGTTGAGTAGTTCAACCTTAAGCTATTATATTGTGATATTTTTTTAAACAAATATAGTTTCTTAAGACCTTTGCCCAGCAGTGGGATGAAGCAGGCTAACAGTATCAGTATAAGGCTGTATTATCGGACTAAACTGTAACAAATCTACTTGATCCTATCAAAATAAATGGATAAACGCAGACTTGTTCAATTTAAATTTAATTAGGGGAAGATTTACAAGTGGACAAAACAATACAGCTAAATATAAAAAACCTACCTAGCAAGCACTCTAGGATAGTTTTATAGTTCACGCACTTGGTTGGTTAGGAATCAGTTCAGCACTGTAGAAGAAACGGGAACAGGCGTCAGGGTAGCAGGTCAATACCTGAGCAACTTCGAGGTTCAGCTTCAGGAGATCGGGAGTAGAGGTCCCAGATCACGTAGATAGCTTCCGAAAATCGTGAGAAGAGGCACCAGGTGGAATCTTTAGTAGAATCCCCTGGGTAATATATAAATGTAACAGCAAAAACCAAACTGTTTGGACTACCTCCAGCGGTTCGTCAGCTCGTTTTCAAAGTAGTCTTCCTTTTTAAATTTTTAAATATTAGTTTTCTTGTGGCCATCATCTCATCTGACAAGTGTAGTCGGCCAGGACATATCCATGAGTGCGTAAAGAATTTTATAAATATAATTTAAAATTAAGCTATTTAGGTAGTAAACAATCGTAATAATCTTTTAATACAATAGCTAAACACATATTGATAAAAATAATTTAAATTTTATAAACCAAAAAATCATCATAGACTAAGGTAGGAAGAGCATTAAAAAGTAATTGACAGTTTGGCAATTTGGCGTGTCACAACATGAAAATTATGATAATATTTTATTACAGCAATTTTTGAGTTAATGAGTCGTAATTAGATCGATTTGTTGAATGTAAAAATAGAAACAAATAAAAAGGATGATAAATAGTATTATAAATGATGAATATAAAGTGTAAGTATAGCATAATACTATATTTTTAAATTTAATTATTTTATATTTCAGGTCTATACAAACTCATAGAAAAATATATTGAAAAGTTTGAATGACTTAGGAAATGAAACAACATTATACGAGTAGATAATATTTTTTATTTAGTAAAAACAAAAATCTTTGAACTCTTAAATTTTTAGTAAAATCAATGAAATACAACAAAAAAAATTAGGTTACTCTGATAAGTCACATGCTGTGCCATAATGGGCTAATGTAGGTATATAAAAAATATGAAAAATGGGTGGAATCCATTGCAGAGCTTTTTGTAAATCCTGAAACTTTTTAGTACTTAAAGGTTTGTTGCCTAATCGGCTGCAATATAGGCATGGCAAAGTCTTCTAGGGATCTCCTTTTCTTATTAGGGGATTTTTTTTCAAATTCTTATTGATTAAAAGACGTTTTATAACTCATTGTGCCATACTCTTCTTTTTCAAATTTCATCCACACTATTTCAGAGTAAGGCACTGACTGACCCATTTCTCTTTTTTTTTGCAGTGAATAAATGGCGCTGTAGGGCCTTCTTGGTTATTCAGTATGTTTTTAATTATTATTATATTAATTTTTAATGATAAATGATGTTTATTTTGCAAGTAGGTTTTTACAAACACTTTTACACAATTTTTTTTTAAAACTAGATGGGGCCGGTGTTTCGTACCTGACTACTCTGAGAAGAAACAGCCGAAACAAACTCAGAGGTCATAGTCTCTTTTGAAGTCCAGACATAATTTTGCTCAATTCACATGCGGACTATGCAGATTACTTTCTGAGATGGTCTTTTGAAGAAATAACCACACAGATTTGAGTGGACCTGTCCAGTCAGTGCAAGCATTTGTCAGTTATCGTGTAGCTCGACTTATAACTCAAAGAGCTCAACGAAACGACGAACAATACCAAAGAAAGGACATTTGGGTAGGTCGCTTATAGCACTCAAACTGCCAGACAGTTGTGGGAAAAAAAAAAACAAACAAAAAAATATAAAAATGAAACCCCCCCACCCACATTCACAATAATCAAATAAAATTTATAATAATTTACAAAATCAATGTCAATAGAAATCACAAAAATCATATGTCAATAATAATAAAAAAGTAAGATACGTAAATATTCCTGTCAAATCAGTAGGTAAATGTAACATAAAATAAAATATAAAATACTGAAATAAGTATGTTGTGGATATCACTGTATTTTTTAAATAAATAAATATTTTTGTGTGCGTACAAAAGGTTTTCATAAATAAACTGAGAAGGCACAGTAAGAATATTAATCTCTTTAAATTTTTCTCTGAGGGAGTATCTGGGACTTAATTTATAAATTGAACGAATTGCCCTTTTTTGCAAAACAAATATTGTCTGAATATCGGCGGCATTGCCCCACAAGAGAATACCGTACGACATCACGCTATGAAAATAACTAAAGTAAACTAAAAGGGCTGTCTCTAAATCAGTTAACTCACGAATTCTTCTAACGGTGTATGCTGCAGAGCTAAGTTTTTTCGACAATTTGTCTATATGCGGGCCCCACTGAAGCTTGGCATCCAAAGTTATGCCTAGGAACACTGTGCTTTCTTCCGGTTTCAACTCTTCATTCTTAATTAGTACAGTGGTTTCCACTTGTCTTACATGGGGTATCGTAAACTTAATACATTTAGTTTTTTTTCTCATTTAGGAGTAAATTATTAACATTAAACCAATTAATGACTTTTGCCAGGGCGCTATTAACATCATCCGTAACTAACTGCTGACGTTTGAGTTTAAATAAAAGAGAAGTGTCGTCTGCAAACAATACTATGTCATGATTATCCTTTATGAGGTACCTAAGGCAAGTCATTTATGTAAATAAGAAACAAAAATGGGCCAAGAATTGAGCCCTGGGGTACCCCCATTCTTACTACGGATCCGGGAGATCTTTTCCCGTTGACATCAACTCTCTGAATCCTATCACACAAATATGAAATAAGAAGATCCAGAGAGGCGTTACTGATTCTGTAGTGGTGTAGTTTCCTGATTAATGTTTCATTAAGAACGCAATCGAAAGCTTTAGATAAATCGCAAAAAATACCCAAAGCATCGCATTTGTCCTCCCAGGCATTATAAATGTATCCTAAAAGTTCAACAGTTCATCAGTAGTTGAACGACCCCTTGTGAAACCGAACTGTTTATGTAATAACTTATGTTTATTGAAAAAACTTTGCATTTGTGCCAAAATTATTTTTTCAAAAATTTTACTAAAGGTGGGTAGTACTGAAATGGGTCTATAATTAGTGGGGTCAGATGTGCTACCCGATTTAAACAATGGTATTATTTTACTATATTTCATTAGATCAGGAAACTCACCATGGTCAATACAATCGTTAAATATTACAGCTAATGAAGGAGCTACAATGTTTATAATGGATTTAGCAACGTCTACAGAATTACCCCATAGATCGGCGGTCTTTTTAACATTTAAGGTGTGAAAAGTTTTAATTATATTTTTACAGGATATTGAAAATTAAATTCGGAATCACAGACTGAAACGTTTTCCCTTAGTAAAGACTCGAAAGCAGCAGGTGACGAGTTTAGCGATTTAGTAGTCGATACGGGAATATCCGCAAAGACATTTTCAAAGTCTGTGGCAACTTGAGTGTCTGAATTTAAAATATTATCGCCAATAGCAAGGCTGTAGTCACTATGTAGATTGCAAGACCTTCCCGTTTCGCTATTTTTAATGTTCCATGTCGCTACTATTTTTAATTTTTGAACTCAAGTAACGTGACTTTGCTATGAAACAAACTTTTTTAAATAATTTAGAATAATTCTTAACATACAAATTAAATTCTACAGTGTTTATATAAGTCCGCTCTTCATACAGCTCATAAAATCGTTTTCGACTCTTATGAATACCAATGGTGGCCCAGTCGTTGAAAGAAGCGTTACTATTTACAGATATTGTCTTAGGGACAAATGTGTTTTCACATTGTGTGCAATACATACTGAAAAAATCGTTATATTGTTGATTTGGATCATCATTAACTGACAAAAGTGGTAGTTTAGATAAAAGTTTAGTTTTAAAAGTTTCCAGGCGATTTTTACTTTTTGGATTAACAATGATATCCTTTTTAGTAACTGTCTTGTTTACATTTGGAATTGTGATCAATTGCCCACAATGATCTGAATCTATTAAGTTAATAGTTGCTTTTTGGGTGGGTATAATATCAGTGTAAATATTGTCTAGGCAAGTGGCACTAGTTGGGGTTATTCTGGTAGACTCGAAAAATTTGTTTTCAAAAAAATCTTCACTTGACATATTTATAACTTCAATTGGGGCCTTATCTGAAGAACAGGACCGTATGAACTAGTGCCAATCCCATGGGGTCGTTATAGATTTTTGTTTAATTTCATTGATTTTACTAAAAATTTAAAAGTTCAAAGATTCTTGTTTTTATTAAATAAAAAATATTATGTATAACGTTGTTTCAAAATAATTATGTTAAAAAGTTTTAATGGTCTAAGAAATTAGGTCATTAAAACTTTTTAACATATTTTTCTATGACTTTGTATCATAACTAAATTATTAAATAATAATTAATATACATTAATGATTCAGGAGAGACGTAACTACCGTAATACTATTCAATATTTAGTGAAACTACAAAGTTAAAGAACCTTAAGTCCGATAACACAGCCTTAAGGAAACTACATTTGTTAAAAAAATATCACAATATAATAGCCTAGGTAACCATCTTAGTCATACTTTTTATTCGACAACGATACGCTATTTACTTTTTAGACACGGTCAACTTTAATATCTAATTTCGGGTATGAACATCTTAGTTTTGGGTACTTAAACATAGCTGATCTTCACCCACCCAGTCTGCCCACCCAGTAGTTTATACATTTGCCATCCCCTTCGATTGAGTTCTTTGAGCTCTACTGAAAATTTTACAAAATATGACTTAAGGCAAGGGCCTTAAGTCATATTTTGTTTAAGTTTCTACAGAAATAGTCAACAATATTAAGTAACCATACGATCATTAACTTTTTCACGCTTAGGGACTTAATGTTATGTATAATTTTACATCTGCGAAATTTATTGGCTGTAGGACTTAATGTCTTTTACCATTTGATCAATTCGGGTATTCTGAATTAAAATCTTTAAAAACACAAAAATGCCAAAAAATGGAGTTAAGGTCCTTTAGCTTTCACCTACAGTTTAAATCTCGGCAAACAAGTGAAGAGTATTATTAGTATTATATTACTTTAAAGCTAGATGATGGATAATTTAAGTTATACGACACAAGACACTGGACAGCACTGGCAAAGTGCAAGTGAAGGGGTGCCGTCCAGTTTCTTGTGGGTAACTCGTAAAGTGTGAAGAGGTGCCGTCCAGTCTCTTGTGTGTAACTCGTAAATTGTGAAGGGGTGCCGTCCAGTTTCTTGTGGGTAACTCGTAAAATGTGAAGGGGTGCCGTCCAAACTCTTGTGTGTAAATCGTAAAATGTGAAGGGTTGCCGTCCAATCTCTTGTGTGTAACCCTTAATTTGGCATTGTTTGTACTGTCATACATGACCTATAAAAAAAAGATTTGTTAAAAAAATTACAACTTGCGTGTGATAAATAAACATTTTCAAATTGAAAAACTAAAACACATTAAGCATGCCTCACAACACGATAAGCATGCCCCAAATGGGGCCTGGGCAGCCTATATTTGATAGAAAAAATAAAACTCACATCTAGCAATATTTATTAAGACATAACTTGAAAAAAATGCCTACTTGACGAACGTCAACTGCGTTGTCCAAGATATTTATACTAATATTATAAATATAACATACCTAGTTTAGGACTGGTATAATTACTAAAAATTATGATTTATTGTGTAATAGTATGCGTGAGATAATGTACGCAAACCATTCAGGCAGCGAAGCCTGAATGGTTGGAAATTTGGGTGAAATGTAATGGATTACGAAAGTCTTGCTGCATAAAACATTTTTACGGAATGCTAGAAAAGTTGGACGATCACGAATCGAAGTCATCCAAAAACAGTACAATGTGCCACTTACTTGAGTAGATAGTCTTTTCCAGCTGCGAGTCTTCTACAGTTATAGTTCCTGTTCTTCACTCACACAAAACCACCAAAATTCAATAAAATTCTATCTTACAATGTTACCGGCATTTTCCACTCGGTTAGGTTAGTTCAAGTCAAAAACGTATGGGGGCGCTGCTTGACGTTTCGTTCAATGGCGCATAAGCAACAACTTGGATTGCGCCGCTGTGATTGGCTATTACAATCGTGATGTCAGGTCTTTAATAAAAAAAAAAGCAAAGAAATTGTGGACAGGACTCGAGTCATTTAGCTCACGTAGATTTTAAGAAACCTAAACAGATAATAATTGTGAAGTTGTTATAGTATGAAGTGGTTCTATTTCGATCACTAATATGATGTGTGCTGTGGCATACACTGCCAAGTTAGTACCTAACGAAACACCCTCCATTTTGCTTGTATGTCACGACACACATTACCAGTTTGAGGTTGCTTTTCTGGTTTACCTGGTTTTATAGCACGCTTTTTTTAAAGTTTTAAACTCGCGGTGGTAGAATTTTAGCGCTAGTTAGTGCCTGCTGAGAATGCACCCTGTGGCGGTAGTGAACATTCTGACTCTGACAATTTTTATTTATTTATTTATTTATTTACTTATTCAGTAGTATTCATACATTTTAAACATCTAAGTTGGTGCCAACATAAACTCATTAGAGTTTTACCGTGCACCAAGATTATCGACTACATAATTTAGAATTGAATACACATAAGTGGTGGGTACTTAGTTAAAAATAAAGAAACAACTACAAAAGCTACAGCGGTTATTTGGCGAAATAATATCTAATACATACCAACGAGCGAACCTCGGTGACCCATCCGTCCGTTCGTTCACAAGAAACAGAAGTAGTGGAGGAAGTTTTAAATGATACAGGTTGCTCCCAATAGTATATTACATTTTTTTAATGTTATTTTATAATTGCTATAATTACTTTTGCTTTTAATTCAATATTATTAATATGCATCCTATATTAAATTCGGTATTAATATTTTGTAAAAAATGTTGCTTTAATTTGTATTTTATGTTTTTGTGAGTTAATTTATCCCTCAATGCTATAGGTATTTGATTAATAGGGTAAGGTATTATATACTTTAGCGATCTCTTGCCGTGCAAATTCGTGCAGTACTTTGGAAGTAACAGCTTAGGATTGAGGACGCTACGAGCCCCGATCTCATTCAAATTCATGGTTTTGGTTTTCTTTAAATTTTCATTGAAGAACTGTTCTTTTAATAGTACTTACTTATTTCGTTTTTTTATTTATAGTTAATATCTTACAGAATTCAAACAATTTACGGTAGTCATATATGTATTTCTTCTTAATGTTATGCGAGACAATTGCTTTTAATATACGTAGTTGTAGTGCGTAAACAAGGTGAGTATTTATATGTCCTACCATAGCTCGACAGACGATATCGTTGATTCGGCCAGGGCTTTGTAAAGCATTAACAGGGTTTGATATGGAATTTTGCATTTTATAATAGAGAATTTAGCTAATATACATCTAAGTTTATCACAAACCCCGATACCCCAATGAATTACGTGTGCACACCCCGCTTTCTATATCAACTTTTGCACCCTCTATTGATAATTCTAAGGAAAGGCTTAATATTTTAGACAGTGACGAAAACCCACTCCAACCAGAATGTTCGACTCACACCAATTTTTCAAAGCGTCTATTCAAGCTGTTCTCTAGAACCAAATTGTAAGAAAGTGCCATGAGTGACATTCCGTCACTCTCAGCAACTTCCGCTACTCCTGCTGCCCCGGCACCCCTTGCACCACAACCTGAACCAACAGCAAGTGGCTCTATGACTATAAGCTTAGCTGCAGGTAGCATGAGGGCTTCTTCCAAGTCATGTCCCGAAAATACAGGATCGCAACGTCCCACGTTTCTGTTACTAAACGACCAAGACGAAACAAATCGATATTATATTATCTGTGACATCGATCAAGTTCACTCAAAGCTATCAATGGAAAAAGCGGTTTTTCGGCACAGGGAAACTAGAAAAAGATTGAAATCACTCCGACGTTCAAATTAAACTTTATTGGGTTATTTCTACAAGTTCGTTTCCCCAGAGGCCCAGACGTTCTAGCAGATGTCATAGAGCAAACAAACGCATACGCAATATTCAAAACCGGACGTTCTCTTGGATTGACTAAATATGAATTGGGGGATTTTCTAGCCATACATATATGTATGGCTAGATAATGATGTTGAAATATATTTCATCATGGGTGAGTGGGTGTTGTTAGCATGGCATCGTATACAGATTGTTGGAGTTTGTGGTACAGATACCATTACGTAGCCAATTTGATGTATGTTGATGAAGGATTTTCGATTTGAGCTTTACGAGGAGTTAAAAAAGTTTGGACGCACCCGTGAAAACACTGATAAACACACAAAGCATATACCCCAAGCCATCCCATTGCAATGATAATGTTGGCCATTTCATGACGATGAGCACTCAAGGTCCAGTAGCCTATATGCTCCAAGCTAACTTTAGTGTTATGCATGAATTGCCAAGTCCGTCTGTGCTTCGTAACCAGTAGAAGCACTATAGGAGTTGTATACTAGACTACCAATATGCGTGTTTTGTAAAGTTGACTATTTCTAGGCGTTGTCAATCTTCAAACACTGTTTTTCACTTCATAGAAGATAGCTTGATCTCTTTACAAAAAAAAATGGATTTTATTGCATTTAATTCTTTGCCAAATTAAGGGGTAACTCGTAAAATGTGAAGGGGTGCCGTCCAGTCTCTTGTGTGTAACTCGTAAAAAAAGTGAAGTTTTTAACTCTCTACTTATTTGCCGAGATTCAATGTGTTGACATAGCTAAGGTGTGACTATTATTAATTTTCTTTTGCTGTGTTTAGCGTATTCATCCTCGGAACTTTGTTCATCGATTATGATCATGGTGAGCGATACCTCCGTCAAATTGAGCTTCACAACATTGACTGACCTTTCGCTTAGTTCTCGTTCACGGGACATATTTCTCGTTTAGCTAGCTTAGCTGGCTTACTTTAGCTTCGGCATTGCTTAGTTTTCGGTCTGCACAACCCGCATTATAATGCGTGTCAGAACTGCCAGACTCAGTTCCGATTAAAGCTTTGTTTGTAGAAGTTCTACTAACGAGTGGTGCCCGCGCAGGAGGACGCCCTGGTGCGCGCGCACGAGAAGGCCATGGAGCGCTACACCGACTCCGGCGACGAGGCGCGACGTCCCGACCTCGGCCAGATGATCTCCGAGTACCACCTCGGGCTCACCGCGCGTCTGGGTGAGTGTCGCTCGTACCCGCCCCCGCGCCCGCGCCCGCGCCCGCTCACCGCGCCGCTTGTTACAGACGAGGCGGCGCGCGTGGCGGCGCTGGCGGCGCTGGCGGGCCCGCAGCCGGCCGGCGCGCTGGCGGCTGCAGCCGAGGCGCTGCGCCTGCGCGTGGAGGCGGCGGAGCTGGGCGCGCTGCACCTGGTGACGCTGACGGGCTGCGCGCCCGAGCTGGTGTTCGCGGGCGACGACCCCGCGCAGGCGGCGCAGGCCGCGCTGGACTACGTGCGGCGCGCGCTGCTGGCGGACGCCGAGCGGCGCGCGCGCATGGAGCCCGAGACGCCCGACGCGCCGCCCGCGCCTCCCGCGCCCGTCCACACTGACGATGCCATACCCGTAGTCACCAACTAAACCATATAATTATCTATTAGGTTACTTAATGTAAAATAAGGAATTAGTTTTTATCAAATAAAAACATGTATTATACCAATATTTACTTATCATATTTACAAATCCATTACGCTGACACTCCCCGAAATACCCGGCCTAACTAAGATAACTCACCCACTTCTGAAATCCCTACCTTTTCTGCTAGTTCGCACTTTTTCAACCGACGCCGACGATCATCTAAAAACAATTTTTGGATTTTATTCATCACTTTTTTTTATTTACATATATAGATTTCTGGCGTAGTCACCTCATTCGGTCGACCACTGCGATGTTTCTCTTAGCAACTCATACTGCTTTGTTTAGGCCCGGACTCCACCAAAGCGGAGAGGAGAGGCTTAAGAGATCGGGTGTATCCACCGAAGCTGTGCGGAGATGGATACAAAAGAGAAAAAAAAGAATAAAAAAAAAATTAAAACTCGACTGCGTAGTTAATAACTAATAACTTAAAAATTAAAACTGAAAAAAAAACAAGTTCAGGAAACAGGACATATTGACTACAACAGTCGGAACCCATATTGGATATAATGATTTTAGTCTAGATTATTTAATGGGTCCCGACTTGTAATGATTTTAGTCTAGATAATTTAATGGATGTCTGTTGCAGTCAATATGTCCTGTTTCCTGAACTTGTTTTTTTTTTCTTTTCAGTTTTTAGTCGGATTTTAATTCTTTTTTTTTTATTTTTCACCTTTTACTTACTTAGATGCACCGTTTGAAAATCCTCATGATAAGCCCTTTATCGAAACGCACACGGACTTTTAAAACTAAGCGTTGCAGAGACCTGACATTTTGGTAAATAGCAGATTGCATTTGTATAAATATAGAAAAAAATCCTAGGTATATATATTAGGAGCTGTAAGACTGAAACCCCACGGCCGCGCCATTGAAACGGTAAAAAACACGTTATCGCCGATATCTCGCTGAAAAAGCATCGCAGAGGTCTGAAGTTTTTTGTAAAAACTAGATTTGAATTTGTCAAAATTTGTAAAAATGCACAAAAAATCCATAAATATGGTGAAAATATTTAGCTTGGAATTTTTCGCATTAAGGCGATTACATGAGCTATTGGGCTAAAAAAGTCAAACACTATGATACTAGTATTTTGCTTGTAGAATTATTTGCCAAAAAATCAGAATGATCGCATATATTTTAGAATGGTTTTTACTCGTTAAAAGAAATTTTCAGAGATAAGTTCGTGATTTTTTTCTATCGAATAAAATTTGTTGTATTATGTTTTCAAAACACTATCGTACTAGCATATATCCTGAAGAATATCATATATTTTTCTGGTTTTGTTTATTGCAGTGAATCATATGCTTTTTTGCATTATAAAACTCGCGTTTAGCTCATGTAATCGGCTTAAGTAAATATAACCAAAAAACAAAACATGTAAACAACGGTTGGTTATCCGACCAAATTCGAATGACTACTAAAAAGCGACGGATTCATACATATCGATGACCTTCTTTATTTGACTATACCTAAGCTGTTGTCCGTACAGTCGCGTTCAAAAGGTTTGCGGGCTAATTAAAAAATATATTAAATTCACCTTGTGACCATATTAAATGAAACAGCTTGTTAATGTGGAAATTATTATTTGTATTCATTTAATCCATAAAGTAATTATTGCATCAAATCACAGATCAAATTTCCCACCTTAGACGTTTCAAAGTTTCCTGAATATATTTACACTATTTTATATGATGGAAGTGTGGATACAAAATTTTGTGCTCAATTTTCTCCAGAAGTAGGTAGGTACCTACTCGAGCAATTAAGTTGAAATTTATACAGTTGTGATAAAAATTAGCTCTGATTATACAGGTTGTTAAAGTAGTCGCGTGCCATAGCTTAGGGGTGAGTTCAGTATCGATAAAGGAACCCGCATTTTTTTTTTTAATTCGTAAACAAAATTAAAAAAAAAAAAAAAATGCAAGATCAACCTAATTTTGTACTTACTAACTTGCTATTTGAAGTTAGTAGGTACTAAATTAGGTTGATATTCAATTTTTTTTTTGTCTTGTGAATTCTTGTTATGAATTATTTTTTTACATTGTGACTAGAAGTTATTAAGGGATCATATGTCATCAAAGTAACACAAGAAGAGAAAATACGTATTAAACAACAAAAAAACAAATGGCTGAATCGATTTTGATGAAATTTCTATTGGACTTATCGGAAAGTATGTACCTATATCCTTTCAGATGAAAACAAAAACAAACATGATTTAGAACATTTTGTTTTAAAATAAATAAAAAAATTAAAGTACTTGTTATGTGTACCTAAGTACCTACTTTTAAATAAGTCAAAACAATACCATTAAATACTTATCATCATCACATCATTGTTATAAAATGCTTAATTATTACGCCATCGTCACTTCAAAAAAAAAGTAAACACGCAACAGTGTCCTTGGCGTCATAACTGCAACTGTGCTGCAACTGTTTACCAATACCAAGTTATAATTCAAACGCACTTCCTAGTCAAAAACACTTCGCATTATTCATATAGAGCGACGTTTAGGTAGGTATCTGCCTCTGTCCCACTAATACCGTATGCGTACTAGCTGTCTCACTTTCTCCTAGCTAGACAAAGCTACTCCTTGCGACACGACCGACGACGTCAGCGGATGGAGCGCGGCCAGCGAGAAATCTGCAGCGGTGGGGAGGTGAAAAAAGGGAATCTTCTAATAATGATGAAAAACTTAATGTTTATTTATCTCACATATGGCTTATCAATAAATATATAAATAAAAAGACAAATACGTACGTATTTGACTTTTTTTACTGTTGTGTTATTTGGATTTATATTTATATACGAAAAAGAGATACCTCTTTTTCGTAGCAGGTATTCATCACACATTTCATGAACTACATGTCTGGCCTTAAAAAGAGACTATAACCTCTGAGTTTGTTTCGGCTGTTTCTTCTCAGAGTACTTAGTCAAGTACAAAACACCGGCCCCATCTAGTTTTTAAAAAATGACGTGTAAAAGTGTTTGTTAAAACCTACTTGCAAAATAAACATCATTTATATTTTTTTTAAAACATCCCCGAATCAAATTTTGGGTCAAAGACCTGGCAAATATTTGGATATAAGTGGGTGGGGCTCACAAAATTTGTACCATAACGCACTAGAAATTGTAACACACAAGTTCGTATGCAACACACGGGAAATATTGTAACACGCTGGAACTCTTTATAGGCAGGACTACAGTACCAACATTTACTAAAAAAATCTTACCACATTTAAGAATAAATGATGACATTGACATGACATTTATGAATGAAAGATGACCATGTGTGGCATATCAAAATAAAGGACTTGAGGAGACAATTACAAAAATATAAGTCAGTGTTAGATTTTTAAACCAAGCAAGCTTTTTGCACTAAGTACTTTTATTTGTTTGTTTTTGTTTTGTTCCTACTCAAATGGAAATAAATCTCACTTAAATTGAAATAATTATTATGTTTATAATTAAAATTAAAGAGGGACTTGCATTTCTTATCGATAGAAATATTATTACAATCAATAACAAATATTAAAATTATCTAAACGGCCACGCAATTGACCTAGCCCGTGAAAATAAAACTTTCCAAAGTTGCAAATTGCAGCTCTGTCGGTCTTGTTTCGATCATTTTTCTCTCCATTATTTTCTTAGTTCTATGTGCTCTTCTGGGTCAAAATTTGAGATTCTTATACTCGTTTATGCACACGCAAGCAAAAATTATATCCCCTTTTTGGACTCCACCGCAGTCGGTTAAAGACGAATGTAAGCCAAGCATAATGCTATCCAGTGTGTTTCGTAACACACCGTGTAACACACCATAACACACCGGAGCGAACACACGAGAACATTTTAGTGTTTATTTGATTATAGCAGCCGCAAATTCAAAGTAATTTAGGAAATAAATCCATAATATACGCATACAAAGGTATTTATTCAGTATCTGTAATTCATTATAGTGAAAAATAAACACTTCTTTTGAAAACGCTGTGTTTAGTATCCAATAATTTCGATGAACAAAAACACCCCAACCAGTCACCTCACTTTTGTGGGTAGACTAAAATGGTTGACATTAAACTGACATTTGATAGCTGTTGCTAAATGGTGCTGCCACCCTACAAAACAAGATTTGGCGGGATTATGACTAAAATACGAAAGTTACCGTGCAACACATTACTTGTAACACACTAGAAGATTTTAACGGACATTTTTTAAATTTGTTGTATTTTAAGTAATTGTAATATTTTGCGAGATTTTCTGTCAAAGTACTTTATATAAACTCTCTTATTAACAATAAAGACAAAAAGAAATAACATTTACAACGTAATAAAAAAATAAAAAAATCAATCATTGTTGACGGACGGTGCTGGGACATGTAGGTTTTGTATGGAGCAAAAAAAATAACAAAAGTTTGATGAACTATAATTTTGTGTGTACTGAAGATTTGTGTATTTTATTTACACCCATCCCTTTGTCATGTTTTAAATTTATTAAAACAAATAAAATTATCTAAAAAAAAACATTACAAACATACTAAAAATTAGGGGCAAACAGGTGACCGCGAAATTTTTTCAAGACGTACATCTTTTTTGAGCCCCACCCATGTCTTTCGTTCAAACATAAATTACTGCATCCAGTAATTTATGTTTGAACGAAAGACATACAACCATTAATTTGAAATTTTCATTAAAATAGGTACATCTATTTTAGTGAAATTTTGAACGAAGAAGATAGCTTACCTTGGAATAGCACTTATGCTACTATTTATAATGTACTTAATCATGTGCAAAGTCACAGAAACGGCTGGTAGAAAATAATCTTTTTTTTTATTTTTTTTTGATAAAAACAAATTTTTGGGACAGAAAAATTTTCGTTTTTTTTTTCGGAAACTCCGATTTTTTTGCAGTATCGGGTTGTCCTTGTCTGTAGCAACCATTTAGGCTCTTAGAAGCATGGCCCTACGACGTACCGTTTCCGAGTTATGAGCCTTTTATTTTTTATTAATTTTATATAAAACGATTTATATTTCCAAAATGGTAGCTCGGATGAGATTGTTTTCGGGAAAGAAATTGTTGGTCTACTCAAAAGCCATGACGTCATGTAAAAAAATTAGCAAAAACTTCTACAGATTCCAAATTTGGCAAGTAGGTTCCTTGTGTGGTCTAGGGGTGCACTAAGAAAGGATTTTTCCAAATTCACCCCCTAAGGGGGTATAAACGGGGCTCCAAAGTTTGTATGGAGAAACAAGATTAGTTAGACTATTTTATTAAAAACTTCACAGGAGTACTCCTATTGATAAATGAGTAGAAATGAGTTTCAGGTTTTTTCAGAATTCAACCCCTAAGGGGGGGAAATGGGGTGACAAAGTCTAAAAATCAATGCACAGCCCAAACCGCTGAGTCTAGAGATTACAAATTTGGCACATACGTTCCTTATGAGGTTAAGGGGTGCAATGAGAAAGGATTTTTCAAAATGTACCCCCTAAGGGGATGAAACGGGAGTCGGGAACAAGATTAGGTAAGACTGTTTTATTCGAAACTTCACAGGAGCACTCTTATCGATAAATGAGTTAACATTTGTGTTACAGGTTTTTTCAGAATTAAACCCCTAAAGGAAATGGGGTAACAAAGTCTTAAAATCAACATCGGTATTGTTTGGATGGTGTGTCGAGTCGGGTGTATTACAAAAACAACGATTTTAAGATTTAATGTGGCGGACCTGAAATGCCTTCATTCCCTTCATTTTGTTGCTTTAGTTACTACTGCATCAAAAAATGCTTAGTAATTATTTATAAAAGAAATCTAAAAATATTACATTATACTAGACTAGACTTTTTTGATGTGTGTATATTTGAATGTCTATTTGTTGCCGATCAATAAGAGCTTTCATAGATGTTGATCGAGGCTCGTAAATACTTGAATGTCTTTGCCCGACACCGACCTTTGAAATTGATCGTAGCGATGACCGTCGATAGATACCTACTTTAACCGGACTCGCTTCAAGGTACAGAAGGTGAGCCCGAGGGTTTCTCAGTAAGCATATGTATGAAGCATGACAACTTGATATGAACCTAGGTGGTAATGACTAATGAGAGGACGCGTTTACAGGAGTCCGCGTAACAGTGGTCCCGCAAAAGCCGTGTGCGTTACCCCAGCCAGATGTTGTCGAAAATGGACATTTGAATCTTATAGATAATTAGTTTTGCGGCTTCTGTAATTGTTGCGCACATTTTTAAATTTGTTGCGCTTATAGTTTTTTAATTATTTCACAAAAACATTTCCTGCTGGGGTAACGTTACCCCAGCCAGACCTTTTTCTTTCTAATGGGAATATTTAAATAAATACTAGCTATAAAATCAGTTGTCTAGATGAAGTAAATGTTGTGCCTTATTTAGTATTTGTTCTGTCTTCGGTTGCGAAGTTATTCGAGATTTTGCTGGGGTAACGTTTTTGGTTTTGCTAGATCTTTGAAATGGTTAAGCGGATTCTTATCATATTTTGTACAAGACTTCTTAGGAATTAGATTTAATTTGTTCTGCTATAAAAAAACCAAAATAATACATAGCTTAAAGGTTATTTTATTAAATAGAAAAACACTTCAATTAGTCCCAGCACTCTCAATAAGAGGTCTAAAGACTTACTTTAAACATTATTTAGAAGCTTGTAACTGCCTTCAAATGTATGTGAAGTTTCATTAGTATCCTGTAAGTATTTAACAAGTTATGATGATAATCAGTTCTTCACGAGCACGGTCTTGATGCGCGCGGTGTTATTTGGCCACTGGATTGGATATATGAACTGAATGTTATGTCAATTATTAGTTTCTTAGTTCAGTTGTATATCGGTAAAATTTCAGCTCAGTACATTGGATAATTAATGAGATAATACGATTAAAGTCATTAGGAAGTGAATGACCGTGGTAACCCGACCAAGTTTAGGTGGTTACGAAAAAGCGAAAACAAATAACACCGCGCGTATCAAGACCGTGCTCGTGAAGAACTGAATATCATCATAACTTGTTAAATACTTACAGGATACTAATGAAACTTCACATACATTTGAAGGCAGTTACAAGCTTTAAAATAACGTTTAAAGTAAGTCTTTAGACTTCTAATTGAGAGTGCTGGGACCAATTGAAGTGTTTTTCTATTTATTGAAATAACCTTTAAGCTATGCATTATTTTGGTGTTTTTATTGCAGAACAAATTTAAACTAATTCCTAAGAAGTCATGTACAAAATATGATAAGAATCCGCTTAACCATTTCAAAGATCTAGCAAAACCAAAAACGTTACCTCAGCAAAATCTCGAATAACTTCGCAACCGATGAAAGAACAAATACAAAATAAGGCACAACATTTACTTCAACTAGACAACTAATTTTATAGCTAGTATTTATTTAAATATTCCCATTAGAAAGAAAAAGGTCTGGCTGGGGTAACGTTACCCCAGCAGGAAATGTTTTTGTAAAATAATTAAAAAACTATAAGCGCAACAAATTTAAAAATGTGCGCAACAATTATAGAAGCCGTAAAACTAATTATCTATAAGATTCAAATGACCATTTTCGACAACATCTGGCTGGGGTAACGCACACGCAAAAGCCCGTGGGCAAGAGGCCCCACTTTCAGATTTCAAAACGACCTTAATAATGTAGGTAGAGAACACGATATGCAAACAATACTATAACAGGGTGGTCAGGGAAAGTTGGTGAAATCGAGCGGCCACCTGGAAAGTAAAGGAGTAGACTTTATTTATACTGTCCCAGTGATTGTCCATTGGGTTGCGCGAAAATTTGCGCTCGCACCCAGCAGTCCCAGCACAGCTGCAACAGCGCAGCCAACTTCTTATTTTACGAAAGTCTACAAACTAGTTCTTATTTCTGTATGGAGCAAAGAAAACCCATTCTATTCCAGTTTTAGCGAATGCCTTCGTCATATATCTGTATGCTCGATCAGTACAGTGCACAGTGGTTTGACCGACTATCAATAGTCGGTCAAAACAAATATTATTCAAAATAATAAAAGTAGAAATGAAAAACATTTGGAATATTCATTCATTTATGGTAATCTTAACAATCAATTCGGATAGGATCTACAGCAATATATTGGAAACTATCAGCTCTACTTTGGGTGTGTTCAGTTTACATTCTACATCATTCAGCTGGGACCACAACCATCAACCTGCAGTCAGGCATGATGGCACCATTGACGTTACCGACTCTCACAAATGATTATGCAGCTTTTAATCATTGAGCTTGCTACTCGTATAGCAGTCGACAAACAAACCACAGCCACCGGTGGCTGTGGTTGGTGGCCCGTTTGCGCCGAGCCTAAAGACAGTCAACAGAGTCATATCATAAATCATGGCTACATAAGATTTATGATATGATTCTGTTGACTATTTATTACATTTTGAAATTGTATGCCTTTTTATGAAAGAACAATGTGTTCAACACCCAAAGAAACCTTATAACCGACCATTAATCTTACATTTGAAAAAATACTTAAGTAAGTAAGTATTATAAAAGTTAGAATAGGAAAAGAAGTAGAACAACACCTTACATTACGCTTACTATCATATTACAAAACAAAATTAAATTTTAAACACAGGTTTTGACCAGTGTACCATTTTTTATTACGAAAAGTTCTAAATACAAAAGTTGATATTAAACCCGATTCAAAGTTGTAAACAGCTTTACGAATTCCGAAATAAAGTTCAAAATGCAATACTAATATAATGCATAAGCATAATGCAAACTTAAAACTCGTTTTGTATTGAGATAGTTCGTAGTTCAAGTTCGTTTAGTCAGAGTCGTCAATCTCAGACGAATCACGGCGCCGGGCCTTTGAGGCAAAGTTTTGTATCCATGTCGCAGTTTTCTGTGCAGCCGTTCGACGCGGGGTGCGACGCTCGGGAGTGACCGGAGACGGGGGCGCCGGCGGCTCGGGCTCGGCGCGGCCTCGGCCCCGCGCGCGTGTACCCCGAGCACGAGACCCGCGCCCGCCGCGCGACCCTCGTCCTTTCCCGCGTCCACTCGCCTCAACTTCCGATCTAACTAACTCTTCATCACTGGATCCATCAACAACTATCTGCGCCGGCAGAGGCACAGCATTAAGCGCAGCGAGTTGTGCAACATCAGCGGAATCAATTTCGTCGCGGAGCACCCGTAGACGGTCAGCGATCGCTTCAACTTCGGTGTCAGTGTTCGACTCAAGCAAAGTAGTGATACAACGCCTCCTATGTGCTTCTAAGGCATGCCTCAGAATTTCCTCATTCTGTTTGATAGTGAAATCACGCACTGCCTCTGTCATGAGCTGGACGGGCAACGCGGTGAGGCGGCGCTCCGGTGGTAAAGCCTCGTAGTAGGCACGCAATAATGTCTCAACATCTGTGGAGTCTGCCACATAGTCTGCCATATTGACCTCATCTCCTTGTGTTTGTCGCTTCTCACGTATTTTTCTCTCCCGTTTCAATAAAAGGATATCACTTGAATTTGCAACTTGGCCAGCAAAACACTGTCCAAATCGAGCCCTATTAAAGACCTGATCCTCCCGGTCATAAAATACATTAATCCTTATCAATGGCATGGTTGGCTGTCTTGGATCACCAGATAAAAGACTTTCAGCTTCTGCTATTGCTTCATTAACTTTTTGTTTAAGGAATTCCTGCACCTTTTCACTTTCATTGACATCCTCCTCGCCAAGATTTTGTTCCGATAATACAACAGTTTTAAAAATAAATGGCCTCACAGTTTTTAAAGGCAAAGCAGTAAGAATGTAATCACTTTTATGTATCTGTAGCAATGCACAGTGTTTGGGTCTAGCTTCTCCTGCAGCTAGTGAGGTTGCTACTGTGCTACCAGGCTGAATAACATTGAAGTGATCTTTTTCACTACTACCCTTCATATCGTATAGTTCACAGTCATGTTCATGACCCCACACAACTAAATCTAGGAATTTTGGTAACACATCCTCTCGGATAAAGTTACCAACTCCTCTATCTTCAGCCCTGTTCTGATGTAACACAAGTATATTGAACCAGTCATGTTCCTCATCTCGCAACATTTCTACTTTCTTTTCTTGGAATAATTGCGACAATCGTTGGTCTTTAAGATGGCTGAGACCATATAACGCAAGCTTGGTATCACCTTTTTGTAAAAGTACTGGTGAAATATGCACATGGGTATAATCTGTCCATTTCCCAAAATAGTTGACCAGGCCTCCAGTAGACAGTATATCGAGGCTGCTTATGCCTTCTCTTCCAACAGGGTCATCGTGATTACCATGGATGGATAGAATTGGATAAGACACATTCAAATTCGGATCTTCATAGTTAACACTTCGTGAAAAGTTGATCGTCTGATCTGACAGTAACTCAATACTAACCGGCTTATCTCCAAAACAGTACTTGCGAACGATCTCCGTGCACTTGAAAATACAATTGAGGGATGGTTTTGCATGGTGGAACAAGTCACCACCGAGTAACACCAGATCCACATCATATTGAACGGCCAGTGACAAAGTTTCTTCAAAAGCAATGAAGCTATCCTCGCCTCTGACAGGATGATCTTCTAAATAACCTAAATGGATGTCCGAAGCGATAAGAATTCTTATTGTTTCATCTTGCGACCAAACGTTTGTATCGTTTCCAACCATTCTAAACGACTTAATAATGATATTGTATAGTTATGTTTTAGTTTAAACTACTTATTCGCAGTTAGTATCGCTTTCAATAAACCGCCATTATTCACAGCTTGTACAAACTATTTTGTTTGATCTTCGTTTTGATTTTGCAGCGGCGGGCAAATTTTAATGTCGAAGTGTCCACTGTCAGTTTTATGACAGCTGTCAGTAGGTACCACAGAACTGCAATCAATGGATTTTGAGTGTATGGAAGTAGTAAATACATGCCGGGGGTTTAATTCGTTTGCTTGAAGATATAGTTGAAAATACCTTTTGATCTAGATGACATGGAGGAAATCGCTGAACATTTTCTGCCACTTTTTGAAAAAGGCGAGGTAAACACATACAGCAAATGGAATTTGTCAAACGGAGACATGCATCCTATTGCTACAAAAGTACAAACGCACATTATAGAAACACACAACATTGACAAATTAACGTATTTATTATTGAATCTTCCAATATGGCTCGTATTAGTTCGAGATTCCTATTATTTCGCCAGTGATCTCATTGTTACAAACGATTAGATCAAAGAGTATAATAATAATAAGGGAGAAGAGAGCCCTCTTGTGCCATTTTGAAGCATCCGATTTGAAGCGCCATCTGGATTTCTTAACGAGAACTAAGGCTCTATAGGTAACTATAGGTAGATAGGAAATAGGAATGTATGTATACCTTCTTACGTATAGGTCAATATTTGTTTACTTAAAGGTGATCATTCAAATTTTCTTGTTTTTTTGCAAATAGCAGCCATTTTGTTTATGTCGTATGTTGATCATAATGAAATTTGCGAATACATAACATAATGATGATACATTATAATACGAGCCATCATTTTATTCGCGAATTGCATTTTGATCAACTATACGATGTAAACACAGCTTCTATTTGCAAAAAACAAGAAAGAATTTCGCTGGCTACATTCATATTTGAATAGAATTGACAGTTACACAGAGAATTTGTAAATAATTAAACATAAGATTGACTAACGAAACACATTCAAGCGTAAGCGCAAGTTGCAGCGGCAAAAGCGGCGGCCATTATATAATGTTGCCAGTTTATGTTACACAAAAAGGATTTCCGAGACAACGTTGTGGTATAATTGATAACACGAAACAGTCATGAAATATAAAAACGTGATATTTTGATGAAAATGTAACAATTATTATTTAAAAAACTACTTTAAATTAAATTATAGAACTTAATTATTTGATTTTTATAATTGAACAGAGAAATCTATCGTTAATTATGAAATACATAGTTTATTGGTTAAGTAAAGTAGATGGCGACTCTTTCTTCACTGAAGTTGTGCATGTTCTAACTGTCTCCCCCCTGGATTAGATTTTCTCAGTTTGAAAAACAATAAGGAATATGCATGTATTTTTTTCTTCACTTTTAAATCAATAAAATACACTAAAATCAACCCAAGAAAAGTATTATAAGTTAAGTTCAACGACTGCTTGTCGCTCAAAAATAATAATAAACTTCTGCAATTTTCTATGACAGTTCAAACGTCCGTGACTGTTGCGGCCATGATGTGACGTCATTTACCTCAATCTGCCTTGTTTACATCTAATTTTTTGGTCTTAATAAAATAATTTTACTAATTGTGTGTGCTATAATCAAGCATAAATTGCAATAACAATATTATAATAAAATATTCGTCAAACTTTTAGTACTTTTCAAACAAAAATATTTTTTTGACACATAGACTTTGACGTCAATACCGACGTTATCGAGGGACGATGTGTTTTGAAAGTGCGTTCCATTTCACTAAAAACATGCTAGTGATTCACAATGTTTTAAGCACCTATACAAGGCATTTTAAATAAATAAAAAGAGTTTTGTATTTCATGCATATTCCATATTATCTCCCAGTGTGTTTTAAACAATACGCTGTGTTTATTAAATGCCTTTGACAGATATAATTATGTAACCTGTTTTTTTTGATATCCCATAATTCTAGGGTTATATTCTTGTAAAAATAATACTAAAAGTCTTAAAATAGGTGCTCCAAAAATGCATAGTTTCGGATATATCTACAAACATAATTATAAAATATGTAAGTGTAAGCGACGCTCGATTTCTTGTTCAAATTTGTTTGTCAGAATTTGAAGGTACTTTGTTTTCTGTTTTTATTTCGTGTACCCCAAAATTGTAAAAATGAGTCGTCAACCATTTATCCATGTAATGTGTCGCGTTCCCGTGAATAAATCGTTTAAAAAAGACTGAGTGCGTTTTGTGTGTTCTAAACACCACCCTTCACCAGCTACAGTGTCCTTCGGCCGGATTATATGTTTAGAACACCAGGCGCGCCGCGAAAAATGGTTAATACGCGTAGTTCAACGCGGCGCAATCGCGACCGCGACGAGGCGGAAAACGTCAAACCGGATGGTGACCTGCCGCTATCAAAACCCCAGGACCCTACTTCGACATTGAAAACTACGAAGATGAAAGATAGTGATACGATCAAGAATCCTATTTCGAGTCGAACAGCTATGCCAGCTAGCAGTATCAAGTCGGAACAGCCGCCGCCCCTGCTACCCGCATCACGTAAAGATGAACGTCGGAGCTCGAAGTCATTGAAAAGTTCCACTTCGTCAATGCGGGCGAGACGGCAGCAGCTTATTCTGGAGGCAGAAAGGCAGAAGGCGCAGATTCGCATGGACCTAATAAATAAAAAGCTAGATGCCGATCTAGCTAGCCTAGACGAAGAATACAGTTCACACGATGGTAGCCAAAGTCGAAGCCGCGTTGAAGAATGGATGGAGCGCAGTTATCAGGAACTGACCCAGGGCCTGCCCGCCCCCGATGAAGGTTCATACACGGGTGAGCAGTGTCAACAAGCTGGACCGCCGGCGGCGCCTTTTATACCGCCGGCACAGAAAGCGCAGGCGCCGTGTGTAGCACCGCCCGCGCTGAACCCGGCTGGCCCGCCCGCGCCCACACCGGCGCTGGCCGCCACCGCCAGCACAGATGGTACAGTCCAGATGCTAGCCAGCGCGCTGAGAGATCTCGCCGCTGCTTCCACCAGTCACGCGCCGAGCACGAACCTACTCAGCCGTATATGCACGCCCCGGGAGCTCCCTGAGTTCTCCGGCGATCCTTTGGAATGGCTGCAATTCAAACACGCATTTGAGGAATCAACGGAGCTGTGTAGTTTCACCCCTAAGGAAAATATGTGGAGATTGAGAAAGTGTCTTCGTGGAGCTGCTAAGGAAGCCGTATCAGCTTTGCTCGTGAGTGCATCAACTCCTGAAACTATTATGTCTACATTGAAGCTGAGGTTCGGTAACCCTGAGTACACCTTATCGAAGCTCGTGCACGAAATTAAAAAGTTACAACCTATATCTCAAGATTACCACAAAGATATTGTGTCCTTCTCGGTCAAAATACAAAACTTTATGGAAGCTGTACGCGCAGTCGGCCGAGAGGAATACCTACAAGGTATCAGTGTTGTATCGGTAATTTTAGCGAAACTACCTACGATTCTATTATCCAAGTGGGCAGACTATAGTTTCGTACCGATAACAGAAGGCAAGAGGTCACGATTGGTAATATTATCCGACTTCCTGAAAGACGAAGCTATTAAAGTTTCTACTACATCGAATACCTACTTTGTGTCTACGCGCAGCGATCAACACAAACATAAACATAACGAGTACACCCAATCTCGCTCACAAACAGTATTGATGCACACTAACGAAAGCGATGAATGCTTATTCTGCAAAACAAGCTCGCATAAAAAGATAACAGTTTGTAATAAATTCAAGAAGGCTCTTCGCAAAGTTCGTTGGCAATTTGTAAAACGTAGTGGCTTATGTTTTAAATGCCTACTTTCATGTCATGACCGAGATACCTGCCCAGCCCCAAACTGCGATAAAGATGGCTGCGGACAGCCCCATCACCCACTGCTGCATTATCCCACGTCAACCGAGCGGCGCCCCGAGTCCCAGCGTGCGGCGCCGCCGCCAGCCGCGCCCGCGCCGCAGGAGCGGCAGCCGGCGCCGGCGGCGGCGGCAACGTCGGTGCCTACGTCCGCCGTCCCCAGTTCTAGTGCGGAAATCGTGACGAACATAAACGCAAGTGATAGTGAGTGCAAAGTGTTATTGAAGGTAGTACCTATAAGTATACATAGTGCTAACGGTATAATAAACTCTAGCGCGTTACTCGACGACGGGTCGACCGTTTCATTGATAAGTGATAAACTAGCTGCGCGCGCGGGTTTGCGCGGCCAGCCCGAAACGATACGTGTACGCGGAGCCTGGAATGATGAACTATCTTGTGCATCGATCATCACGGACTTGAGTCTTTCTGGTATGGACAATAAGAAATATACTATTAGAGCTCGTGCTGTAAAGAATTTAAATTTACCTGTACATAGTTTGTCTGCAGTAGATTGCAATAAATACAAAAGTCTGTCTGCTATTAAGCATTTGTTATGTTCTACCGATTTGAAACCTGAAATATTACTTGGTCAGGATAACTATCACCTAATTTTACCGATAGAAATTAATATAGGTAGTTCTTCTGAGCCGTTCGCTACACTCACGCCCCTAGGTTGGTGTGTCCATGGTAAGTGGCATGTGCCGCGGAGCGCCCGGAGTCCCGCGCCCGCTACTCACGCGACACTGGTGTTAGACGCGGCATGCTGTGCAGCGCCAGCGCCCGCTCCTTCGTGCCAGCAAGACCGGCAGCTACAAGACCTACACGATGAGGTAAAGCGCTCATTCGCGTTGGAGTCGATGGGTGTTTGTGGTAAGCCTCGTCAGAATAAAAATGATTTACTTGCCGTAGCTAAGTTGGAGAAGACTGCCAAACTAATCGATGGCCAGTGGTGGGTTGGATTGCCGTGGAAGAACGACGATTGCCACATGCCTGACTCCTACCCGACGGCGCTGAAAAGGCTGAAAGGTATAGAGAGGAAGATGGAAAGAGACCAAGGTTTTTCAGAAAGGTACAGGGATAGGATTAAACATTTATTAGAAAATAATTTTGCAAGAGAATTAACAGAAATTGATACTACAGCAAAAACATGGTATTTGCCTCATTTTGGGATTGATAACCCCAATAAGAAAAAATTACGATTGGTGTTCGACTCGGCTGCAAAGGTAAATGGTTTATGTCTTAACGACTACCTACATACAGGCCCGGATTTGCTGCCATCACTATTTGGTATAATGCTGCGCTTTCGGGAAAATTTAACAGCAGTATCAGGTGACATTAAAGATTTCTTTCTCAGGGTCAAAGTTCAGCCGAGCGACCAGCATGCATTTAGATTTCTGTGGAGAGACAGTCCTAAAGAAAAGGTAAAAACCTACATCATGACATCACTTGTATTCGGTGCAAACTGTTCTCCCTTCGTAAGTCAGTACATAAAAAATAAAAACGCTACGCGCTATGAGTCATCTATGCCCGAAGCTGTGCGTGCTATACAAAAGTCGCACTACATGGATGACTATATAGATAGTTTGCCCGATGATAAGAGTGTTATTGAGATGGTGAAAAATATTTCACACATCCACCGACAAGGCGGGTTCCAGATTCGTGATTGGACCAGCAACAGTGTTCAAGTTTTGAACTCTGTCCCTAAAGATACTTTAGGTACGGCCGCGGTCAGATTTAAAATAGATCACCAGTCGGAAGGTGAGCGTACACTCGGTCTCATGTGGTTCCCTGGTACTGACGAATTGGGATTCGATGTGTCACTGAAGAAAATTCCAGAACACGTTATTCAAGGTAAAGAAATACCTACGAAACGAATAATGCTTCAGGTGGTCATGTCCATTTTTGATGTGTTTGGTTTTTTATCGCCCTTCACTATTCAAGGACGAATACTGTTGCAAGATTTATGGCGGCTACGGATCAGCTGGGACGACGTCGTACCTACTGATATTTACGAACGGTGGTGTAAGTGGGTTGATATACTTAAGGTAGTAGATAACATACGCATACCTAGGTGCTACCATTCAACGAGACGCGTAAACAAGGTTGGAGTCCACTGTACGGCGGGCTCGCCCCCCGGTCACCCGCACACCCCGCAGCCCTCTCCCAGCGAGTCAACAGCTGCGCACGCGACAGCAGAACCGAACTCACCGCCTCGCTATAGCCACCTACAGTTGCATGTTTATAGCGATGCATCGTCGAAAGCTATGAGCGCCGTAGCATATTGGCGCTGGATAGATAAGAATATTATTCACGTTGCATTTATTGCGAGTAAGTGTCGAGTCGTACCTGTAAAACCACTGACGATACCTCGTTCGGAATTACAAGCTGCGCTTCTCGCTGCTAGATTAGCAGACACCATTTTGAAGGAGCATAAGTTACCAGTCGAGAAAAGGGTATTTTGGTGCGATTCGACCACAGTTTTACATTGGATTCGAAATAATACGCGTACGTATAATATCTTCGAAGCCAACCGTTTGGGTGAGATCGACGATCTCACACGTATAAATGAGTGGAGATACGTACCTACTAAATTGAATGTTGCGGACTTGGCCACACGAGAGGATTTCGATTATACTATTTTTAAAAATGAGTGGTTTTCAGGACCTTTATTTTTGTACCTAGATGAGTCATCGTGGCCCGCCGATGTCTGCCAACCTGAAACAAATGAAACACATGTTGAAAATGTCATGGTTACAAAAGACTTACCTGTACTAAGTAACTTACCGGTTCCGGATCCCCTCCGGTTTTCTTCATGGCTCAGGTTGTTACGAAGTACGGCAGTAGTTTTGATGTTTGTTGATAGATGCAGAGGGCGCACCACCGACTTGGATTGCCTCACTCTCGAGAGGGCGGAGCATCTTCTACTACGCCGAGCTCAACTTGAGACGTTCGCCGAGGAAATATCTGCAATAAAAAATGGTAAAAGTGTATCGAAAACTAGCAAGCTGCTTACCTTATGTCCGTTTCTCGACGAACACGACGTTCTCCGCGCTAACGGTCGCATCGACGCTGCTGCCGAAGTAAGCCTGGAGGTAAAGAAACCGGTAATTCTAGACGGCCGGAACCCTATAGCTCATCTGATTGTTCGACATTACCATGTCAAAGCAGCTCATGGCAATCAGGAGACCGTGGTCAACGACCTTAAACAAAAATATTGGCTAATTAGGCTTAGGCCTACAGTTAAGCATGTGGTATCAAAATGTATGCTTTGTAACATACGCAAAGCTACGCCTCGAGTACCCAGAATGGGTGACTTACCTCCAGCTCGGGTGGCGCATCATCAGCGCCCCTTTTCCTTTTGTGGGCTCGATTTGTTTGGGCCTATGGAGGTCACAGTAGGACGTCGCCGTGAAAAACGATATGGTGCTCTTTTCACGTGCCTCACTGTCCGAGCTGTGCACGTTGAATTGGTGCAGTCACTCACCACGGACTCGCTCATCATGGCTCTGCGACGGATGGCGGCCAGACGTGGTTGGCCCCGCCATCTTTACTCCGACAACGGAACCAATCTGCGAGGCGCTGACAAAGAGCTGCAGAAGTCCATGCAGGATTTAGACAACGAAGCACTGAAAATTGAAGCGGCTAACAACGGGATGGTATTTAATTTTATACCGCCTCTTAGCCCCCACTGGGGTGGGGCGTGGGAACGTCTCATACGAAGTGTAAAAACTACCCTTAAGGTAATTTTGAATGAGCGGGCTCCCAGAGAAGAAGTCTTGAGCACACTGATGGCCGAGGTAGAAAATATAGTAAATAGTCGTCCCCTTTCACACGTCTCCGTAGAACCTGGAACTGCTGAAAGCTTGACTCCTAATCATTTTCTTCTTGGTTCAGCCTCGGGTCTTCCGGTCATTGGAACGTTCGATGACTCAGACCTGTTTTTGAAGAAACAATGGCGGAAGGCTCAGAGGTTGAGTGACATGTTCTGGCAGCGATGGCTTAAAGAAGTTCTCCCACACCTGCTGCCAAGAAGAAAATGGAACGAGGAGCAGAAGCCTCTAAAGGTAGGTGACTTAGTGTTAGTGGTTGATCCAGCCTCCCCCAGGAACGTGTGGCCGAAAGGTGTTGTCCAGCAGGTCATTCGCTCTAAAGACGGCCGCATCCGGCAGGTCGACGTAAAGACCCGGACGGGTACCTGGCGGCGTTCCGCGGCTCGCGTCGCTCCTATTTCATTTGGAGATGAGTGCTGAGCAGAGTCAGCACTAGGGGTGGGAGTGTAAGCGACGCTCGATTTCTTGTTCAAATTTGTTTGTCAGAATTTGAAGGTACTTTGTTTTCTGTTTTTATTTCGTGTACCCCAAAATTGTAAAAATGAGTCGTCAACCATTTATCCATGTAATGTGTCGCGTTCCCGTGAATAAATCGTTTAAAAAAGACTGAGTGCGTTTTGTGTGTTCTAAACACCACCCTTCACCAGCTACAGTAAGTATATAAGTTTCATTGATAAATATGAGTAATTCATTTTAATTCAAACCAATCATTCATATTTACAGCTAAAAAATGTGAAGCTGTCATATTTCATGTAAGGGTGTTTTACGTTATTAATCCTGACTTTGCTGAATGGGGTGGGCAACTGGTGGAACTAATGGCGCTAGCATCGCATGAACCAAACACCGTCATTGGTTGAAAAGCTGTCAATGTCATTTTATATTTCAAAATAGTATGACCTCATTGGTCAGATTCGGTCTAAGCTGTGGACGCGCCATCTACAATCAGCTTTGACCAGCCTTTCCCATTATTTTGTATGAAAAATGAAAAACAAAAGGATGATTGAAACATAATTCATATGCCAGTTGATTCTTTGGTAAATTTAAGGCATCATTGAAATAAAGTAAAATATCTCTTGTTTTCTCATTCATTAATGATATTTTAGTCCAAAAAACGAATATTGCAAAGCCAACCATCACTGGTAAGATTGCCATACCAAATTGTTGAATAAAATAAATCGAATTATCAAAAATTATGATAGTTAAAAGAATATTTTTTTATAAAATATACATATTTATTTAAATTAAAGCTTCAAAACAAACATAATACAGATAGGTTAAGGTGAATGCACCGACCAAGAAAATTTGAATTTCGCGGGCTACCCTGGAGCATCAGCCTTAAAGTACCTGTGGTATTCAATATTGCAAATCAAAATAAACAAATAGGTTTTAAAAAAAAGTTTAGGAACATAAAATCTCTGTACAATTGCGATAAGCTTTTTTTATTTCGATTTCTGTCGAGTCAAACCAAACAGATTTACTCCTATTATATCGGGCGTTGATAGGTACATTTTCACACCACGTTATCCATAAATGTTCGGCGTTGTAAACCGTGTAAGTAGGCAACAGGGTACCATCCACAGCCGCTGCAAACATTGTCGAAATATTTCCTTTGGTAGTATTCATTACACAGAGTACATTATACTTATAGGGCAATTCATTACACGTTCCGGATACTTAACATTGCGTTTGAAAATGCACTTTGTAAACCCTGGATTATCCGAGAGTTTTGTCTTATCATAATTTAAAATGTTTTTTGACGGAATATTAGGAAGAGAACTTCTTGAGTTTTCAAAATAAATTTCATAGTTTCCAGCATTAGGCAGCGCAAATCTTTTTTATATTTTTCATTCCTCTAATCGTTAGCTTGTCCAGGTTAAATTGCTTACAGACGTAAATTATCATTATTTTAATTAAAGAACACTGTTAAGAATGTGGCATGAAAATTTGACTTACCTACGTAACGTTTATCCCAATAGATATTCATTTCATTATTCATAATTTTCACAGTCGACACAGTAAAACCGCCAAAAATTACAGTTATTTGAAAGCTGGGTTGTCATGTTAAATATAATGTTGCCAATCAAATATTCTAATTTGATTTTAAGGGTGTTAGACACGGTAAAAAAAATACGGTTTCGTTGTAACAAATTATTTTGCAATTTTGCCTTGGTAGTCGGTGTATGGCAAATTTAACAACCTTCGGCAAAGCTGCCAGGTTTCACGGTATTGAAAAACCATATACTCAAGTCCACAGTCCCTTGAAGCTGTGTAATCTATTATATTCAAAGTTCTAAGTTTACTTAAAAAAAACGATACGGCCGTTTATGCCACAAAAAAACGTATATTTCGACACTCTTCTCTCTCTTCTCTTCTTTTCCTTGTCTTCTTCTCTCTTCTATTCTATTTCTCTTTCTTCTTAATCTCTTCTCAAGGTTTTTTTTGCCAATAAACTTTTTTTCATAATTTATAGGGCCCGTTGACCTAGAATAATGAAATTTAGCAAGAAACAATGTATTACAGCACCTAAGTAAAGGAAAAATTCTGAAAACGCAACCCTCACCTCGGTGCGAGTCCAACTCGCACGTGGCTGTTTTTTTTTATTATAGAAGATCTTTACTGTGTTAATTGACAGATTTTATTTTAAATATGTACACTCTGGGGAACAGGCTCATACAATTTTTGGTCAAATCTTTGAGAGATTCTACTAGCTTGATTTGCTGGCGCGTGCATCTGTTCTTTGGGACAGGGGTTGGCCTGGCACAGACATGCCATCTCTATAGCTTATTCCTCTATGAATGCGTCCCAAGCGACTAAGTACAGCAGAAGCGTGGAATTGGCACGAGCGAGGAAAGCTAGCGATGGGCGATTCCGAGATGTTTTAACACTCGAAAGAATCGCGAGTCGTTAAAGTAAACAATCGAGTCAACTATCGACTCGCCGTTCTACAAAACAATCGAGATGTTTTTCGATTGTTTCGAGTTAACGGAATCGACAGCTAGTTTTCGTTTTCGAATCAGCAGTGCAAGTACGTAGGAATCGATTCGATAAATCTGACAGTTATTCTCGACAAAATGACTTTTTATCTTTGTTATAAACTCATTTTGTCGAGAATGACTGTCAGATTTATCGAATCGATTCCTACGTACTTGCACGGCAGTCACTCTTCGATCACTGGGGTCAGTCGATTGCATGCATCGAGCCGAAGTGCATCTTAGTTACAGTCGAGAGCGTGCCAGACTCGAGCTATCTAAAGTATTCGTACGTAAGTTAACACTACTGAACAGGTACCGGTTCACTAACATACCCAACGATTTTTTTCCCCCAACCGCTACTGGGTCACTAACATACCCAAAACATTAAAAAATACCCCCGTTAATAAATTAATTAAAAATCGACTAAACGTGCTTTGTTCGTGGATAGGATAGTTTACTTCCCATCTTTATAATATTCCTCAACTCCGTACCAAAAATCATATCTCTATTCCATCAACAAGTGTCACATTATAGTAACAAATTATTGTCAACAAAGCGCGCCATTTTTTGCGTCATCGTGTTATCGTTAGTGTCACATCACATTTCAAGTGTTTGCGAGTTACGTATTTGTTATTGTAATATAGTGTTAAAAATACCTTTGAATGTTCGTCAGAAGTTGTACTATCGTATTATGATAACACAAATTAGGTTTCGAATCGCAAAGTTGCAGTATTTCGCCTGTGAAAATGCAGTAGGTATATATACCTACAGTGATTGTGAAGTGTGAAGAAATAAGTGATTTTGTGATTAAAACGTGTGTGAAAACGTACAAATAGTGTTTATTAAGTGTGGTGATTAGATTTTTCAACTATCTACACCAAAAAAGCAAGTGGTTTTGTGTTTTTTTTTTTGTTTGTTCGTCCAACCGTGGCTGGTAAAATTAAATACCAGATGTAAACAAACAGTGAGTATCTAGGTTGTAATGAATGTTTTGATATGATGCTAATGAGATATTAATGAGATTGTGGTCTTGTTGGAAAGGAAATATAATCTAGTTTATTTTGATATAAAAAAAATAGATAAGAAGTTAATAGTTGTTGAGCAAAAATAATATTTTATAAGCAAAATATCCTTTTTTATCACTGTTTTTCAAGTTCTACATTATTATTTGAGTATCAAATTATAATTATTTATCTTGAAATTTGGTTAAATAGATTACACATCTATTCAGCTATCCACTGTAAAGTTTATTTAGCTATATCTCTTGTAGTTTGCGATCGTCAAGTGTTTATTAATAATTGCGAATTATTCGCGTTTAATTCGCGAATTTAACGCGGTTCGATGCAAAATAAAAGCGATTTTTGCGCGTTTGACGCTGTAGAGTTCCTACTCTACAGCGTCAAACGCGCAAAAATCGCATTTTATGCCTGTCGCGGTACTGATAATTTTATCTATTTTTTTTTATTATTTAATTTTGTAGTATGAATTCGCAATCACAACGCAAGTCAAAAAGAACTCGCGAAACTAAACCATCCAGGAACAACTCGTATGAACGCGCCATGCGCCAGTCGCAATAACACAGACATAACAATCGAGAACCATCGAGATGTTCGAACAATCGATATTCGATTGTTTAATCGAATAAAATCGAATAAAACCTCTCGCCATCGCGCATCGCTAGGAAAGTCCTTTTCATAGCAGCAGTGGCTGAAACATAAAGCATCATATTATCCAAATGGCTAAAATCGTACTGTGCATGTTGATGATTTTGGTTTAATAAAAATCAAAATAATCAACATGCACAGTACGATTTGAATTGTTATATCGATTTACGAAAATAAGAAATCGATTCTCAGTTAATAATTGTTTAGTCAATCACTATTTGACAACTCCCGACAGAAAAGGTCGCGAGCGAGACCAAATTTGTAATGTGATAAAATAGGAATAAATACGTGCTGTAACGTAGATATTATACTGTAGTTTAACATGAAGATATGAATTCCGAGGAGAGCCTATTAAGTGAACCATGCATTATTTCCATACGAAAAACAGTGTTGTGGTGGAGAGAAAGTGTCGTGAAATCGGACAGTCGTCGCCTTCAATGATGTGGAAGAGGTCGATTGTGCAAGCGACGGCTGGGTGCGCGCGCGCCGCTGCGGCCCTGGCGCTGCTGCTCGCTGTTTGCGCGGTGAGTTTGCAATACTTGTCACGCTTCGTTCGAACCAGGGCTGCAAGGCACGTAGGCCCGAGGCCTACAAGCTCAGTACTTAGCCACTGGTTGTGTTGTTGTTTATCTAAACATTACGTATGACATTAAAAAGTATGTGGTATTTTGTGTAGCAATTTACATGGGCAAATATTTGACCACTGCTTAGATCTGCTGAATGCTTCAAAATTAAAAACCAGCCTAGTAAATGTACTTACTCAAAACCTGCCTGTACATTGATCTTATTGTTTACCATCTTTGTAGTGGTTCTTTTGAAGTTCTTATTCGGGTTTTCCTTACCCCTTAATGATAAATGGAAAAAAAACACTCCTTTTTTAATTAAAGACTAGACTTTTTCCATATATACTTCATATTTAGATATATTGATTACAGTATTGTGTTTCTTAATTGTAAATGTAGCAGGAAATTTTCATCCATAAATGTATGAAAAGTATAATTGTTGTACATAGATAAATACAACTACAAAAGGTTTAAGAGTGGCCAACCCACCATACTTTTCGTGAGAATTTTGACAAACGCTCATGTGTGATTATGCCGTTGTTATATATATATCTTTAAATTTTTTGAACTGATAGGTATCTTGTGCACTATATCTAGGCTTCTATCAAAGCAAAAAATAAAAATTTGTAGGAACAAATTCAGTATAAGCCTCCAAAAATTGCTGTTTTGCACAAATTTTACCTCAACTTTGGCTGTTCATAATGTTCTCATAAATTGTAAAAGTAAAGAAAATATAGAATAAATAAATATAAAGAAGCCTTGCAAATGTAGTGGAGATTCTAAATAACAAATTTTTATTTCACAAACTTGTAAGACTTATTCAAAAACATGTATTATTGTATTGTATTGTATAACGGGCTGGTGTCCGCAACTCCACGTCAAAGCGCGTATTTTGCGTGCGGGTGGGAAACTATTCTATCCATCCCAATTCCCCGAGAAAGGCCAGTAACGCCCCAGTGTTGCTGACTATCTCGCGGAGAGTACCTGGGTTACCAAAGTACTTTGCCCTGTATGTTGCAACCTCTGGGCAGTGCAGAAGCACGTGGGCTGCTGTCTCGTCTTCCTCCATGCAGGCACGGCACAGGGGGCTGTCTGTGACTCCTAAGACAAAGAGGTGTTTATTAAAAGAGCCATGTCCGGTAATGGCGGCTGTAACTGTGCGCATCTGTGGTTTAGTCAACCGCAGCGCGCGTTTGGTGAAGCGGCCATCGATAGCAGGAAGCGCTTCTTTGGCCTGCCTACACTCGCCGTGGTCCCGCCACAGCTTGTGGTGTTGTTCGCTAGTTCGTTTCCTTACCAGTGTGCGTAGGTATCCGAAAGGGAGCGGTACGATAGGTTCGGGTCCCACCGCTGCCGTGCTCGATCCCCTTCTAGCAAGTTCATCCGCCGCATCATTACCACGGGAATCGCTGTGTCCTTTGATCCATTGGATAGTTATATTATTGAGATTACCAACCTGGTTCAGGCGTTGGTGACACTCGTGTATTAACCCAGAGTTCACTGTGTGGTTGTCCAGTGCTAGCAGTACAGCCATGCTGTCTGAGAGTATACGAATTGAGTGGTCCACAACCTTCCTGGCTAAGATGGCAGATGCCGCCAGGGAAATGCCCATGCATTCTGCCTGAAATACCGTGTTGTGGGCCCCCAGAGGTTTGGCTATGTGGATGTTGAGATCCTCCGAGAAGACTCCAGCACCAGTGCCAGTACCTGTTTTAGATCCATCCGTGAAGATCCGCAGTTCTGCTGGATTTAATCCCTCGCATCGGTGATCCTCATGGAGCTGGATTTTATATTTCTTATCGAATACGAATTGTTTTGGTATCCGATCGTTTGTTGCTTTCGCCAGGGGGAACTCGTTGTAGAATCCCTCCAGTACCGCGGTGTGCTGTGTTTCTCTCTTACCCCAGAGTTGAAGTGTTTTAAGGCGTATAGCCGTCATTGTCGCTTCCTGCTGTATGAACAGATGTAGCGGTGGCAGCCCCAACATGGCTTCGAGAGCCGCAGTCGGAGTAGTCCTCATGCAGCCTGTGATCGCCATGCAGGCATGCCTTTGCAAGCGTTGCAGCTTGATGGAGGCTGTAGTTAGTTTGGTACGGGGCCACCAGACCACTGCCCCATACGTGATCATAGGTCGGATCACCGCGCCGTATAACCAAAGTATAATTTTAGGGGATAAGCCCCACTTCTTACCTATCATCCTCCTGCACTGCCAGAAGGTAATGCAGGCCCTGTTTATTTTATTGTCTAAGTGGCTACTCCAGTTTAACTTGCTGTCCAGGATGACTCCCAGATACTTGACCTCATTGGCTAACTGGAGTTCTGTATCGAAGAGTTTGGGTGGGCGATAAGGGCCTAGTGTTCGTTTTTGGGTAAACATGACTAGTTCAGTCTTCGTGGGGTTCACTGAGAGCTCGAACTCTCTGCACCATCGTTCAACGATGCGTAGTGCCTGTTGAGTAAGGCCGCAGATTGTCCCCGTCACTTTCCCCGAAATGAGGATAGCGAGGTCGTCGGCATACCCTATTGTGTAGAAATGGTTCGCGTTGAGTTTCGTGATGAGGTCATTTATAACCAGATTCCAAAGAAGCGGGGATAGTACGCCACCTTGGGGGCAGCCTCTGGCTATCATGGCCATCTGCTGCTCCACTTCAAGTCGAACCACTCGTTTACTTAGCATGTTAGTAATCCAGTCTATCAGTACCTGTTCTACTCCGTGACGAGAGAGCGCGGTGTTTATGCTGGAGAAGTTTGTTTTATCGAATGCTCCCTCGATGTCTATGAAAGTGCCCAGGCAGGTGCCCTTCTGATGAATCGCCTCTTCTATCCTGCCGACCACTAGATGGAGGGCGGATTCCGTGGACTTACCCGCGCTGTATGCGTGTTGGTTAGTATGGAGTGGGATAGTTTTTAAAACGCCGTCTCTCAGCTCTCTCTCACACATCTTCTCCATGGTTTTAAGGAGGAAGGAGGTTAGGCTGATTGCTCGGTGGTATTTGGCGTTGGTATAGTCACTCTTACCTGGCTTAGGAATGAATATGACTTTCACTTCCCTCCATCCTTTTGGAACGTATCTGAATGCCAAACACGCTCTCATTATGGGCACCAGTCTGTTAGCGACGGAGATCCCACCCCACTGCAGTAAGGCAGGGAAGATTCCGTCCGGACCAGCTGCCTTGAAAGGATGGAAGCACCGGATCGCCCACTGGAGTTTTTCCAGCGTAATGACTTTGTGTGCATAGCGCCAGTCGTTTTCTGACGGTGTTTGGGTTACCTCTGTCCAGTCGATGGCCTGTGTAAAAGCGCAGCCTGGGAAGTGAGTCTCAATAAGGACGCGCATCGCCTCTTCTGGTGAGGTGGTAAGTGTGTTGTCAGGTTTGCGGAGAACAGCGGGCCCAGTCGTGTTCTGCTGGGCCAGGATCTTCCTTACCCGGTTTGCTTGTTGGCAGGATTCAATGCTGCCACAGTATTTTCGCCACCCAGTGGAGCTCCTGTATCTGATGCATTTTTTGTAGCATTTTTTGGCCGCGTAGTACGCATCCCAATCACTATCAGCACAGGTGTTCATGGCTCTGTTTAGGGCTGACCTTACCTTCCCGCGCTTGCGTTCCAGATCCGCTCCCCACCATGGTTGTTTCCCTGGTGTTGTGGGCGGAGTGGTCTCGGGGCAGGATGAATGGTAGCTGTCTAGCATAGATTTCGTGAGATGACTTACACGCTCGTCGATCTGCGGCGTGTCCTCGTAGGTCATCCCGTAGTTTGTTGACGCAAGTTTGTTTTCGAGGAAGCGCGTGTATGCAGCGCGATCAGTGTTACGCGGGTTTCGCCGTGGCAGTATTGGTGTTACACAGACCTGAATGTCAAAGCGGATCCACCTGTGGTCCGAGCAGGAAGCCTCCTTGGAGACCTGCCAGCCGGTAGTGATAGCCGCTGCACCCTCCGATGCCAGAGTGAGGTCTATGATTGTTTGGCTACGTCTGTTTACGAAGGTTGGTTCAGAACCTGTGTTCAGTAGGGTTAGGTTTGTTGTAAATAGGTAATCTACTAAAGCCTTACCTCGAGCATTTAGCGTCTCCATGCCCCACAGAGGATGATGAGCGTTCGTGTCCGCGCCTATGACAACTTCTAGCCCTGTGCTCTCGCAATAAGTCACGAGGCGGGCGAGGTCATGCGGCGGCGGCTCCTCTTCCTCGGGCATGTAAACGGAGGCGAAGACCACCGTTGCTACTGTGTCCCCCCGCTGTATCAGTAGCCTAGCTGCAGAGACATCCCTGCAACAGAAATCTGTTAGTGGCTGTGTCTTTATGTTACGTGTCACATAGATGCACGATCTGGGCTTGTCATGATCTGTACTTACTAGGAGCTTACCACCGAGGTTGGAGAGTCCTTGTATTTGGCCCGCCCTGATCCACGGCTCCTGGACCAAGGCAATGGCCGTGTGCTGAACCTCCAGCCACTTCCGCAACTGAGCCGTTGCGGTCTGGCTGTGGTGGAGGTTGGCCTGCAGGACCTTACAGGTCGACGAAGGGGACGCCATCGCTGGTCGTTCCTTCCTCGTCTCCTGCCAGCCGCAGCCCGGCAAAAAGGTCGCCCGCGTCGAAGCCATCCCCCTCCGGGTCAGAGGCCGAGGACAGGGTGATGTCCTCGAGCTCCTCCCCCGAGAGGACGGCGCCCACGCTAGCGGCGGTAGGGCCGGCTGGCGCTGCTACTGCAGGCTCCACCGCGGGTGTTTCCGCGGTATTTGTTGGGGGTGGAGTTGCCTCCACCGCCTGTGTGTCGGCGCTGGCTTCAGCGGTCGGATATCCCTGAGGGACTTCGACAAATCTGCCGTTCGGACCCTGGAATTTCACGTACACCGTCCCTACACCAAATGAGAGACGGCGCTCGGCCTTCATCAGGGTCGGAATTTGGTCCTCAGGGACCCCGACCACCACATACCATGCGTCGGCCTGTTTATAGGCGCCCAGCATCACCCACTCCCTGACTCCAACCCAAGGGTTCTGGTAACACAGAGTCCGCCCAATGATGGCTGGCTCCGTGAAGATCCCCTGTTCGTCGGGGATGGAGATTCCGCATCTCACCCGGCGCCTGATGTCCGCCTGCCTCCTGATTACTAGCGTGGTGCTAGTAGGGGGAGGCAACTCGGAGATTAGCTTCCTTATCCAGGATAAGGTGTGGTCGTTGCCGCACCACAGTCTGAGGGCCCCGCTGCTGAACACCGGCCTCGCTCTGAAGGTCGGTGCCGGTGAGTCCTGTGTAGGGGAAGAGGCCTCAGCGACTATCTTCATTTGGATAGCCGCGAGTACCTGATTCGCCACCTCCTGGCTGATGTGACCCGTCCGGTTGCAGGTGACTGCGACGTCCAGGTCGGAGCCTGCAGCCTGGGCGTAGCTCCTGTTAGCGTCCCGTTTAGACTTATCAAAACGCGGCCGCTTGCGCTCTCCTCGAGGTGTTAGGGTCTCGTTGAGTGCTCGCTTGGCCGCGGCCTGATCCCTCTGAACGGGTTGCTGTGGCGTGTGTGTGGCTGGTCCTCCCGCGCCGCTGGCCGCTGGTTGGCTAGGTCCCGGTCGGCTGGTGCCGGCCACGGCCTGCGACCGCTTGCCTGCGGAGAAGTTGACATTGCCGCTGGTCGGTTCTACCCGGCCCGCGGCGTTAGCCTGTATGGATTGTGGAGTCTTACCCTTCCACAGTGTCTGCCGCTGCCTCTGGGACGGCCTGTTCTTCCTCTTCGGGTTGTCCGTCGAGGGGGCCGGGGCATTCTGCACTGAAGGTGCAGCGCAGTGTCGCTTCGTGTCCTCCTTCCTGCCTTTATGCCTGCTCCTCTGCACCCGCCAGGTGAGCGCGAACTCGTCACCCGTGGTGCTGGTCTCCGCCGGTTGACCAGTGACGGCCACCGGGGGGGGAGCAGTAGGCGGGGGAGCCCGGCCAGAGGAATTAACCTTCGTGGCGGGCTCCACACCTGAAAGAGAGGGAGGAGCGGTACTGGTCCCGAGCAGCGCCTTCTTCCTCCGTTTATTACGGGACTTAGATTTGGCCCTAGCAGCGGTTCCCGCCACTGCCGGACCTGTACCCGCACTGGAGCTCGCTGCGGTAGCAGCGGAGCATCCGGGGGCTAGAGAGCTGCTGCAAGCATCTCTCTTAGGAGAATCACTGGCTTTCGCCTCCTCTCCGGTGTGTATGTGTGCAGTATATGCGCGTGAGTGTGTGTTAGGTGTGTGTGTTTGTGTGGTTGTTGTGTGTGTTTGTCGTGTGTGTGTGGTGTCTTTTTGTTTTGGGGTATCCATAGTATAGTGTAATAATTTCATCTCTCCGGCTTCCCACCCTCCTTGGAGCCCGCACCTGGGAACGTCTCGCTACAAACTAGCCTAACCGTTAGGAGTACCTTCGAGATATAGGGGCGTGAGGCTGGCTTACAGTGCGACATCGGGTGCTTGATCTGGTTGACGACTAATCAATCCTTCACTTGCACCTTCAGCATGACCTTCACCCACCGCTTCGGCCATCCGAGGACGACCTCCGCGGACCTCCCACCCCTCGCCGTGGCCCTCTAACGGGACACTATGGCCATTTCCCTACCCTTGGCTATTGGGTAGGGCCACCGTTTCGCTTGAAATCCAGACCAAAGAGGGCGTGTTGCTTCACGGACGCATTACCGCCAGCGCCGCTCGGCTCAACCCTCCAGGACTCCTTCATCCCCGCTTACGGCGCTCAGCTGCGCAGGTCCTAGCGCAGGTGACCTGTTTTACCTACTCAGCGCCAGCTGTGTTTAGTGGCGGCCGAGCCCACGCCCACTCGATCACGCAGGGTCATGGTTAGGTTAAAAAGCGCCTGGTGGTTTTTGTTACGTCTATTTCTTAAGGAATTAGACCAAGAACAGGGTGGCAACCACGTGAAGGAGAACACACCAGACTTGCCTTGAGGATCTACACGACTGTAGCGCTCTCCCTCAAGACCCCGCCACCTTACCGTCTCTGAGGGAGGCAGTAAGGTAAAACATGTATTTCCTGGATCAAGTTTTATAAATTTTCGAACACAATTTTTAGTTTAATGTCTTCGCGTTAGTCGGTATGAGGTGCGCGGGTGACGAGTAGTGCGGGGTCGGGGCTAGGTAAGACAGGCAGTTGAAAAACTATCGCCGCGATGGTTCTGCATGAAACAACAAGCTTTTTGACCATTCTCGCGTTGACGATAGAAGGGAAGGAAGGGCCCTCTTAATGTTGGATCCCCCTGAATCTGGAGGAAAACACAACCATAATATTTATCTACTTTTTTTTGTCAGGTTTTTGTTCTTATGGGAATCTGATTTTATAATCTCGATTGTTTTCCTCCTCAACAAGTTCATTTGAGGAAAATAGTAGTGGCTCCACTAAACTCATCAATCAAATTGATGTAAAAAGTTATAATTATATTTAAAGTTAATAATTATAATCAATTATAAAAAAAAAAATTAAATTCTTTTAATTCAGTTATCATGATCCATACAGTGAAATTAAAATTAGGATTAAAAAATTTAATAAATTATCACAAAAACAAAAAAGTTCAAAAATAAATTACCATCAATTATTAAAATCAATTAAATAATCAGTTATTAAAATAATCAGAATCCAAATAATCATAATAATTAATAATTAATTTATTATAATTATAGTTAAATAATTGATTGTAGACTTAAAAAGAAAAATATTTCATTTATCATAACCGCAAACGTCGTAACAAGTAAACAAAATTATAAACCCCAACGTATATCCAGTAGTTGTTTAGGGTGCATCACAGCGTGAGTCAAGTTCTGTATTTTCTAACAAAATCAGTGCAAATTAATTGTGTTTAAGTGTTTACTTACCACTGTTGTGTTAAATAACATCAGAAACCTTACACAAACTGTTATCTACTTGTAAATACGCTGATTTGTGCTGGAAAATCACATTTTACAATAGTGAAAAGTGCCTAAATAATTTTATAAAAACCTCCTTAAAAATAATAACTGACAAGTGTGTCAAATTAAATTTCAATAATTTCAATGTACCCACCACAATTTGCAATATTTAAATGTCACTTGTAAATGACAATCTGAGTGTTGCCAGATGAGCGAAAAGCCCCCATTACCAGGGAATAATGTCCCAACCACAAAAACACAAATATGGAAACAGGTCAAACAAAAATATGGTGCAACAAGTATTTCACCCAGGCCTCTTTGTCAATCAACAAAAGTCCTCATCGATGGAAGAATTAAATACAACACAAAAAACTACAAAACAAACCGAATGGCAAAATGTCACCCGTCACAAAAGGAACAAAGAATATGCAGTACCTTTGTGCTCTTCTATGTAAATATAATGTCCTGTAAAGTGTTTTGTGTGTACATTAATAAATAATAAATAAACAACAGCAACCCCGAAAACTCTCGGAGAAAACAAGCGAAAACCGACTATTGGCTAGGACCTACAACAGATGGGCCTGTTGCTACTCAAAACAGGTTCGAAGGCCATAAAGATGAAGTGATCATTCTTGAAGAAAGTCAATCAAAGCCTACTAAACCGCCCCCTATTTTTGTCTCAAGTGTGGGAAACATCAACCCTCTCACAAAACTCTTAGAAGCAGGCTACTGCTAACAAAAACAACGACTACTAAATTAAAGTCACTAATAATGATCAAGTGTAAATACAACCAAACACACCTGAATCTTACAATAAAATAGTCAAAAATCTGGAAGAAAAATATACTGAATTTCACACCTATAAGCCAAAACAAGACCATAGTTTCAAGGTTGTCATAAAAAATCTCCATTGGTCAACAGACACAGGTAACATAAAAACGGAATTGCAACTCCTTGGATATGAACCCACCAACATATGGAACATTAAAAGCCAAAGGTCCAAACACCCACTTTCTCTGTTTTTTGTGGAATTAAAATCTGCTCCTAATAACAGTGATATCTATAAAGTTGATGCACTATCACACTGCAAAATTAAAGTAGAACCACCCCGACAAAAGCGTGAGGTACCGCAGTGTTCCAAATGCCAACGTTATGGTCATACTAAAAGTTTTTGCCACCACAAGCCGCGTTGTGTCAAGTGCGCTGGCGCTCACGTCACTGCAGATTGCTTGCGTAAAGAAAAATACAACACTGTCAAATGTGTGCTATGTGACGGAAACCACCCTGCAAATTATAAGGGTTGTACAGTCTATAAGCAGCTGCAAAAGTAAACATTCCACCCTATCCGACCCAAAACACTCAACATTGGAACAGTGGGTCAAATTGAAAGCAAAACAGAAAAAACTCAACAGACAGGACATAGCCAAACTAATAATGCCAGCTTCAGCTATGCTGATGTTCTTCAAATTACAAAACCTACTCAACCGGAGTGCTACCCCCGTGACGAAACAAATGATTTAAAAACAATGATGAAAGAACTCATGAACAAACTGGGAATGATGCTAAACATGTTATCAGTCCTCATTTCTAAATTCTCTGAATGACCACCAAGTTCCAAATAGTAATCTGGAATGCAAATGGATTGTCAAAACATAGCCTAGAGCTAAAAACCTATTTAACTAATACACATAGATATAATGAACAAAACATAGATATAATGCTAATCTCAGAGACTCGTTTCACCTCAAAAAGGTTCTTTAGCTTGCCAAACTACAATATCTATTATACAAACCACCCATCAGGTAAAGCACACGGCGGAACTGCAGTACTAGTAAAGCGCAGCTTAAAACATTAATCCAACAAATACAATACAGAACACCTACAGGCCACTACAGTCATTCTTGAAGACAGCTTAAACCCTCTCACAGTGTCTGCAATATATTGCCCGCCAAAACATCAAATCAAGAATGAACAATTCACGGATGTCTTCTCAACTCTGGGAAATAACTTTATAGCAGGTGGAGATTTCAATACTAAACACACGTCCTGGGGTTCACGATTGATAACAACTAGAGGCCGGGAACTCTACAGGACTATTGATTCATTCAAGTTGAATATAATATCCACAGGAGAACCAACATATTACCCACCAGAAACAAGATACCGGACCTGATTGACTTTGCTGTGCGGTGTAAACACAGACAGGATCAAGGTGACTTCCAGTACAGATCTCTCATCTGACCATTCTCCAATACTCATCGAGCTAACGGACATTCCTACTCAAAAGGAGGAAAATTGCACCATACACAATCGAAAAACTAACTGGGACTAATACAGACAGGAACTGGAAAATACACTTCCTACAAACATCCTGCTTAACTTGTCGATATGTAAGATATAAATTATAAATGTAACTGAGGGTAGGGAGGTAACGAGTTGTACGTAGATAAATAAAGGATTCAGTTGTTAACCTGAGCTGGTGTTTGATTGACATACAAGTTTTACATGGCGCAGCCGCTAGGATACATCGTTAAATACTTGAAGTAGATAAATTTTGTCATTCCATCGATCAAAATCGAAAGTGGTGACTAACCATCGAAAATAAGTGGACCTGCGGAGCACTATTTACCTAATCTACAATGGAAACTGTACTGCCGCCACCGTCTCCATTTTGATTCAATAACAACGTGGAAAATTCGACATCTGGAAACGTCTCCAAGGAATGGGAGAAATGGAAGACTGCATTTTTATATTTTGAAGCATGTGAGCTTAATAAGAAGACTCAGAAGGTGCAAATTAATATATTTTTACATGTTGTGGGAGAACATTGTCGAGAGATTTATGATCAATTCACGGAGCAGTTCGGCGATTCGAAGAGTTTAATAGAAAAGTTTGATGGTGTTTTTCTACAAAGAAAAAATATAACTGTACAAAGGCATACATTTTTTATACGTGAGCAAAAGGATGGTGAATCAGTTGAACAATTCTCGTTGGAATTAAAGAAATTGGCGGTAAAATGTGAATCCGAGGGATTATGTGACGATTTAGTACGAGACCGATTAATTTGTGGAATTAAGGACGGATGACTTCGAGAACGCCTTCTTCGAGAACCCAAATTAACATTGCAAAAGGCCGTCGAAATATGCAACATAGCCCAGTTATCGCGCGTACAAGCAGGAAGTATAAAGAAAGATTCTGTGGAACACTGTGCGTATTGTGTATCACGAAAAAACAGCGCGAAGAGTGATAACGTAGAAGATCAGACTAGTAATCAAGTTCATTGGGTATCACGACAACGCCGTGGTCAGCAACATCGAGGAGCGTCGGTGCGTCGCTCTCGACAGGGAGCAGGCCGCGGAACATCATCGTATTCGCCACAAAATTATCCAAAGGCGTCAACGTCGAAGGGTTACGATGGAAACGTTAATCAGCGAGTCCAAGGACGCTCGTGCCGATCGTGTGGAATGGATCACATCGGTTATAAATGTCCAGCGATTGGAAAGCGGTGTTTGAAGTGTAACAATTTAAACCATTTTTCACGTGTTTGTAAGGTATATGAAGTGAAAAGGGACGAGGACGGGTCAAACGATCAGGTAATCTATTATGTAAACAATTCTTCAAGAGACTAGTGTGTAAAGTTAGCGATAAATAACAAAGATGTTTCATTTAAAATTGATACTGGTGCGGATGTTAATGTTTTACCCTATAATTATTTAGAAATGTTAAAAATACCTAAAGACTATCTTATTCCGACCAATATCAAACTTCGAGGGTATTCGTGCAGTGACATCACAGTAGTTGGTAGCTGTAATTTAAAAGTAAAAAGTAAAATATAATGAGTTGGATTACATTATTGACTTCTTAATAGCTGATGTAACTTCTCCTCCAATATTGGGCCGCGACAGCTGTCGAGAATTAAGTTTAATAAAATTAACACTAGCCGTTACCAGCTCAGAAAACAGCTCACAATATAAAAATACTATCTTTGCTGAATATAAAGACGTTTTTGAGGGCGTAGGTTGTATGCCAGGAGAATATAAAATAAATATAGACAGTGGCATAAGCCCAGTTGTACATGCTCCACGAAAATTGCCAGTGTCTTTAAAAGAAATAAAATTGAAATTGGATGACATGGAAAAACAAAAAATAAAAGCGAGGGTAGAAGGACCTACGGATTGGGTTAACAGTATGACAGTAGTAAGGAAGCCCAATGGTGATTTACGAATATGTTTAGATCCACGGGATTTAAATCGAGCCATAAAACGGGAACATTTTCAGTTGTTAACACTAGATGAGATAACAGTTAACTTTATTGGTGCGAAGTACTTTAGTACTGTAGATGCTAGGAATGGTTTCTGGCGATTGAGGCTTCATAAAGACAGTACAGATTTGTGTACCTTTAATACTGCTTTCGGCAGATATAAGTTTTTACGTTTACCGTATGGGATAACATCAGCTTCCGAAGTATTTCACAAGAAAATGTACGAGTATTTTGATGATATCGAGGAACTTGTCTTTTTGTTGACGATTTGATTATATATGGTAGGAGCAGAGCAGAGATGCAGAGCAATAAATTTAAAATTAAATAAAAGTAAGTGCAAGTTAGGGTTAACAGAAATAAAGTATTTGAGCCACAAAATAACCAGTAAAGGTATTTATCCTGATGAGTCCCATGTTACTGCTATTAAAAATATGCCAAATCCAGAAAACACAAAAGATTTAGAAAGGTTTTTAGGATTAATAAATTATGTGGGTAGGTTCATACCGAATTTATCGGAAAAAACAAACCCTTTGCGGTTACTTTTAAAGAAAAAAGTAGAATGGCACTGGATACCTGAATACCAAAATGCATTTAGCAAATTAAAACAATGCCAGACATAACAGATGCAGTTGGTTCCAACCGCAACCGCTTGGATTGCAACTCCTGCGGAACGGTCGCTTCAATGTAAGGCTGTCCCTCAAAAATTTAAAGATCTTACAGCACAAAAGAAATCTTAGAAAGCAGTGGCAGGCACACCGATGTCCACAGTCTAAAAACAAACTAAACAACTTCACCAAACACCTGAAAAGAGTACTACACAAAAACAAAGACGACGAATCTCATAAGTATATAATTAATCTATTACCGACAGCAGCTACTAACTATTCTCTATGGAAATGTACATCCAAATTGAAACAGTCTGTTCGTGCCAAACCGCCAATAAAAAACAACCATGGAGAATGGTCAAGAAGTGACTCAGAGAAGGCAAAAACATTCGCTACATACCTTCGCAAAGTTTCTACACCTTATAGTCGTGAGGTTGAAAATCAAGAAGAAAAATTCATACATGACACTTTAAACACAACACATTAGCTCGATCCACCCATTATGCCATTCACTATTGGTGAAGTAAGATACATGATTCACAAGAAACTAAACCCAAAAAAGGCACCAGGTTATGATCTCATTACAGGTAAATGCATTAAAGAACTACCGGACAATGCTATATCCTTTTTAACTCAGCTGTATAATGCTATGCTTAGAAGAAGTTACTTCCCGCCACAGTGGAAGGTGGCCTTAATTATAATGATCCCAAAACCTGGAAAACCTCAAGAAGAAGTAACCTCATATAGACCTATAAGTCTTCTACCTATACTTTTAAAACTGTTTGAGAAACTGTTTTTACAAAGGTTGCTACCCATTCTTGAGGAAAGAAATATAATACCAGAAAATCAATTTAGCATCCGCGCAAAACACTCCACAGTAGAGCAAGTACTCAGACTGGTTGAAAAAATACACAACACTCTTGAAGCTAAGCGGTACTGCTCAGCTGTATTCCTAGACGTAACTCAGGCATTTGACAGAGTATGGCTATGGCATGAGGGCCTCCTATATAAGGTAAAGACTCAATTACCGACCAATTATTACACCCTAATAAAATCATACTTAGCAGACAGGCATTTCCTAGTAAAGCAGGGAAGTGAAGTAAGTAACTTAAACCCTATATTGTCAGGGGTACCACAAGGAAGTGTACTTGGTCCTATCCTGTACCTCTTATTTACAGCAGACCTATCAGTATCGAGCAGGACGACCACAACAATGGCGACCTATGCAGATGACACTGCAATAATGACATGTCACAAGGACCCATCACAAGCGTCTGAACTCTTACAAGAAGACCTAAGGCATGTCGAACAATGGACAAAATTATGGCGTATTAAAATAAACGAATTAAAATCTGCACACGTAATATTTACTCTTCGTCGGGGAGTTTGTCCACCGGTAACATTGAATGGCACCCAAATACGACAAACTGATGAAACAAAATATCTGGGTATGCATATTGACAAAAGATTGACCTGGAGGAAACACATCTTTACCAAAAGAAAACAGCTCGGCCTACTATTACGACAGCTATATCCACTGCTAAGACACAAATCAAAACTAAATCTAGAGAACAAGTTGCTTATCTACAAATGTATACTTCAGCCAGTATGGACATACGGCATACAACTCTGGGGGACTGCCTCAAAATCAAACTTGGGAATTCTTCAAAGGTTCCAGTCCAAAGTCTTGAGGCTAATTACAATGGCCCCCTGGTACGTTACAAACAATACCCTGCACAGAGATCTCCAAGTCACTACAATCGAAGAAGAGGCGTTTAGACAAACCAAGAAATATCAAGACAGACTAACCAAGCATCCTAACAACCTAGCAAGACTGCTTATGTCCAGGAAAACTCGTGTGAGGCGATTGAAGAAAAGGATACCACAGGACACAATAACATCAAGTTAAACCTAAGAGAGGGTGCATCACTGGATGCATACCCGGCAAGTCCAACTGCGAGAATATCCAAAGTACAGCTGATTGTTCTCAAACTAGGACAGATTGCAGTAGGAAAAGGGGTTATAAAAAAAAAAGTATATCCTGTAATCTGTCTCTATTGGCCCAGCGCACACCGCTGGAGGCGCAGCGCAGCGCATTTGAAGACAACAATTTAATATAAACCTTCAACTACCTTGATATACGGTCGCGCGCATGCTTCTGTAGTAGCTTGAGGGCGCTCCGACTACCGCGTGCGAATTTATTCTTATATTGACCGTATATCAAGGTGGTTAAGGTTTATATTAAATTGTTGTCTTCAAATGCGCTGCGCTGCGCCTCCAGCGGTGTGCGCTGGGCCATTGGTGTTTACGCCTCTACCTATTGTAGAATTTGGTTCGTATTTGTCTTATACAACCCGAGATTTTATCAAATTTGGTCAGTAATAATTATGGATATTAGTTTCCATAAGTGATAACAAGTCCACCATATTATTTTCCTTTATTTAATTTATATACAAATTTAATACATTTCTAATTATCATCATCATCATCATCTGCCTAGCCTTCCCCTTTATATGGAGCGACTGCCTGTCTGATCTCCACAACCCAGTACATACTGGGTAATACGATACCACTTGGTAAGACTGGTTGTCAGACTTTTTTTTCTTGACTACCTGTACCAACTGTCAAAGATGGACAAATGACAGCCGAGACCAACAGTATAACTTGCTTTCCGAGGCACAGAGGAAACTCGGTATGTAAGGGTGGTCACCCATCCACAGACCAATCTAGGCAAGCACGGCTTAACCTAAAGATTGACCCGAGCGGCTGTTATTACCTTGAAATAAAAATATTATAAAAAATGTAGCCCACCGGTATTGGGAACAAGGTCCAAGCTACCCGACGGTCTGGGCTCCAGAGAGAGGAACCTAACAGTACGAGCTGTGTCCAGGAGTACCGTATTCTAAATCAAGCCCTTGACCCAGCTGCCTAACGAGAGCATCCTTAAGTAGTGGCACAGAATAGATAATAGTACTAGCGGTAGTGGTCGAGGCTCTTTGCAATTAAGCCATTAACTGAAACGACTATCGGCCCAATGATCGCTGAGTTCACACCATACATGTGGACAACCTCGCGAGCCATGTCAAGATACATGATTACTTGCTTATCTTTCTTGGGTTTCACGAGGATCTCTTCAAGCGGGACCGTTATGTCAACAATCCTTGCTCGCCGCTCTAATCGATCCATCATAGTAGTGGTGATCAGGTTTATTGTTTACAATAGTCCTGTCAGTGAAGACGATCCCAGTACAATGTAATATTGCAATTTTCCAGATCTGGGTCGGGCACATAACTATAGTACGGCACTTCCTATTCCACAAGGCTGTATTTTAGAGCAAGTGGCTGATGGGTAATCCTGGCTACAAGGTTGTGTCTATGCAAGTACTCTCCGTTAGCAAGACGAAAACACCCGGAGATAATGTGATTATGTGACAGATTGGTTCGCCTGGACGGTGGCATACCCGACATAAATGTCTACCGTACCGTCCTTCATAATAAATCTCCGGTAGTATTCGTCATCATAACTTCATCTATAATTGCACAGACAAATCCTTCGGTTTCTCCGAAGAGGTCCCCGGAACGTAGCCAGGCTACGGATGCTGATAAAGCTAAAAAACGCCTAAGCGGAAAAACCGCCCGTAAAACACCAGCCAGACCTCCCTGCGGTCGTTAGTGTCAAGCACTACAGGTTTGCGCTAGTTCTCTTTAGCCAAGAAGAGCGGGTGAGGCTTTTGTTTACCGCGACAACATTTCGATACATTCCTACGTCGGCTTTTAGGAAATATTCCCTAAGACTGCATATTTCACGATTGTGAAGAATCATTTAAAAAGCCTCGACCTCTACATCTCCGTGGGATATACTATACAGTCTCATAACCAAAGAACGTGGGTGAAGCATCCGATAATTATGTCATCAACAATGTTCATATTGTCACTGCAAAAATCAACCTAATTACCTAAGCTTATAATGAAATCATTGATAAGAAATGCCACAATCGTCACTTACATTACTTATTGGACAAAAGGTTCGTAGCGTACATCGTTTGTTAGTTACTAAAATATAAAGAGACTGTTACTTACACCATGAATTGTCAGTTAATTTCGTATGAAATACCCTATTTTTTGGCGTAACCACTGTTTATCACCGACTGTTTTATAATTTTTTTAGGATGTATACGAAGTCAATTTTTTTATTTGTTTGATTTACTTATATATTACTCTACCATGTTCTTTATCTCAAAATTCTAACAACTTTTGTCTTTTGCATTTTTTTATAGCATATGCTCAAAAAAGTTATGTCGGAAAACTGTTTTGTTTTTGTTTTTTGGCTCTTCTGTAAAGTCGTGTTTTGGTGGATACGCCCTTTGAGCCTAAGGTATCGTTATGATAAATCATAAACATCATTTCGAAACCTTATATATGCTGATAAATATAAAAATGGAAAAAAGAATCTTAATACCTACTTATCTATTTTATAATGAAAAAAATTTACTAGAACCTCATCTAGTTTGTCTGACACGCTAAGAAGAAACTACAAAACAATCTCTAATCTCCTGTTATATTATATTCCAAACATTTACATTGTAATGGTCAGTTCATATTAGAAGCTCAACAATCCAACAAACACATTTTACATTTAGGTAGGCCGCATGGAGTACACAAACTATCAAACATTCATAAAATCTGTCCATTATTTAAACATTTTGATGAACGGGGGTTTAGAATAATGTACTGAGTACGTGGTATGGTGACCGTTTTCGTGTGTGTGTAAACTTTGATATGCATTCAGCAACAAACTGTTACAAACAAAACAACAAACAGTCACTTCAATTTTATTTATTTGTATAGACATGGAAGACCAGTGTAAGCCTGACAACAGCCTTGGGGGAACTCACCAGACAGAGAAATGGCGTTTAAAGCACAGAAGAAATGCATAAGGGCAATATGTGGCATACAAAGCACAGACAGCTGTAAGCCACATTTTCAAAATCTTCAGCTACTTACACTTCCATGTCTTTATATATATGAAGTAGCCACCTATGTCAAAGCAAATCTACATCTATATAACCACCCAAAGAGCATACGCTACAAAAATACAATATGCACAACACGACACAAAAAAGCCGTTTTCAGTAAAAATTTTTTAGATATGGCACCCAAAATCTATAATAAATTACCTAAACAAATTATAGATATTTCCAATAAAGATCTGTTCAAAAAATGCTTAAACAAATTTCTAGTCGAAAAATGTTATTATACAATTAATGATTATTTAAATGAAAGATACTAGACCAGTACATCCGATTTATTGTATTAGTAAAACCTTGATTTAGAAATTAAAATTATATTATTTAAATCAAATTGTTCCCATGACCCGTTTATTTATGTGACATGTAATCTTTTTATTTTTTTATTATTTTTTATTTTAATCCATTTTATGTTAATATTATTCTGACATTGTGTACTCTTTTATTATATTGAATTATTAAGTCTACTTTTATATTTAAATTGATAATTGATTATAAAGTATGGATTTAATTTGTACGCTTCAACGCAAGGCATAGATGGACTCGCTATTTAATATTTATTTGGAACACCCCTGTACAACCCAGTGGCGTGCAGTAGTATTCCACGAAGGGTAGGCCACGAAATAATGATAGCAAAAAAAAATTTTCGTCTGCACCATTTTGGATTTTCATTTTGACCTCATTTTCATTATCAGCGACCCCAAAAACCTCGAAAACGACACCTATGAAGAAAAAACTGAAAATTTTCATCGGCGCCATCTTGGATTTTCATTTTGACCTCATTTTCATTATCACCAACCCCAATAACCTCGAAAACGACACCCATGAAGAAAAAACTGAAAATTTTCATCGGCGCCATCTTGGATTTTCATTTTGACCTCATTTTCATTATCACCAACCCCAATAACCTCGAAAACGACACCCATGAAGAAAAAACTGAAAATTTTCATCGGCGCCATCTTGGATTTTCAGTTTTGACCTCATTTTCATCATCACCAACCCCAATAACCTCGAAAACGACACCCATGAAGAAAAAACTGAAAATTTTCATCGGCGCCATCTTGGATTTTCATTTTGACCTCATTTTCATTATCACCAACCCCAATAACCTCGAAAACGATACCCATGAAGAAAAAACTGAAAATTTTCATCGGCGCCATCTTGGATTTTCATTTTGACCTCATTTTCATTATCACCAACCCCAATAACCTCGAAAACGACACCCATGAAGAAAAAACTGAAAATTTTCATCCGCGCCATCTTGGATTTTCATTTTGACCTCATTTTCATTATCACCAACCCCAATAACCTCGAAAACGACACCCATGAAGAAAAAACTGAAAATTTTCATCGGCGCCATCTTGGATTTTCAGTTTTGACCTCATTTTCATTATCACCAACCCCAATAACCTCGAAAACGACACCCATGAAGAAAAAACTGAAAATTTTCATCGGTGCCATCTTGGATTTTCATTTTGACCTCATTTTCATTATCACCAACCCCAATAACCTCGAAAACGACACCCATGAAGAAAAAACTGAAAATTTTCATCGGCGCCATCTTGGATTTTCAGTTTTGACCTCATTTTCATTATCACCAACCCCAATAACCTCGAAAACGACACCCATGAAGAAAAAACTGAAAATTTTCATCGGCGCCATCTTGGATTTTCATTTTGACCTTATTTTCATTATCACCAACCCCAATAACCTCGAAAACGACACCCATGAAGAAAAAACTGAAAATTTTCATCGGCGCCATCTTGGATTTTCATTTTGACCTCATTTTCATTATCACCAACCCCAATAACCTCGAAAACGACACCCATGAAGAAAAAACTGAAAATTTTCATCGGCGCCATCTTGGATTTTCATTTTGACCTCATTTTCATTATCACCAACCCCAATAACCTCGAAAGCGACACCCATGAAGAAAAAACTGAAAATTTTCATCGGCGCCATCTTGGATTTTCATTTTGACCTCATTTTCATTATCACCAACCCCAATAACCTCGAAAACGACACCCATGAAGAAAAAACTGAAAATTTTCATCGGCGCCATCTTGGATTTTCAGTTTTGACCTCATTTTCATTATCACCAACCCCAATAACCTCGAAAACGACACCCATGAAGAAAAAACTGAAAATTTTCATCGGCGCCATCTTGGATTTTCAGTTTTGACCTCATTTTCATTATCACCAACCCCAAAAACCACAAAAACGACACCCATGAAGTAAAATATAATAACAATAATATTATTGATTATTATAATAATAATACGCGCCAATAACCCCCAGGAATCATTATTTTAATCAACATTGAACATACACCCTAGCACTGGCCTGCAAATTGCAAAAAACGTAAGGAAATTTGAATTTCGCGGGCTAAAGAACATCCACCTTGAATCCTGGCCTTGTGTTGTAGCAGCCAATCACAGCCCAGCAGCCCAGCTACACTCGCAGGAGTTACCGCCCTAAAATTACTGCAATCTATACATGTGTGCAGTTCATACACACGAAAATATGCACCAATGTGCCAATGTGTGCGTAAAATTATCAATGGGTTTAAGGCAAGTCCAGTGCTTGCCTGTCCGGCGGAGCTCCAACCTTTGTAGTAACTTCCAGTAAAGTGTTAGTTGCGTGACACGGGAGCGACAAATTGCTATAAGTATTCTAACAGGAGTTTGAACTTTTTTTTATATTTTGTACATAATGTGATATTTTATTACATAGTTAGTTCGTTAAAATGAATGCCCAGTTGGTAGGGTAGGCTTAGCCTAATTGCCTCTTAGGGGCGCACGCCCATGGTACAACCTATGTCTACAAATAAAGATTTCATTTTCAACAAATGGTACCAGGGTTATGGGCCCTAAATACTTATACCCAGGGTTACGTAAAACCAAATATTAAGATCTGAACATTGGCTCATTGATACAACCTAATGTCAAGCTTTGTATCCTCAAGCTGTTCTTTTCAATAGTGTAAATAGTTTATTATAAATAATATATTAGTATTATATTATACTATGTTTAAATATGGAAAAAGTATGTCATTAAAGTACTACTAATTTCAAAATATCAACTTGATATTTGAGAGAGAAGAGAGTTTGTACCACGTACAAGTAAATGCAGTTTAAAACTACTTAGTGAGAAATTACTAGTTACATGACATAAATAACTCATACTCTGAATAATTATGTAGGTACTAAAAATAACAAGAGACTGTTTCTAGTAAACAAGCGATGTTTGATTTTTGATGGTGAGGGGAGATCCATGTTATGTATGTGTACAGAGCACATGGCGGGGCGGGGGCTGCGCCGACCTGGTGATCGAGATCCCGGGCGGCGGGCCCGAGGCGGCGGACGGCGGCCAGTACCGCCTGGACTACTGGCCGGCGCAGGGCTCGCCGCCGCCCAACCACACCGTGCCGGCGCACCGCAACACCATCAACTTCGTGGGGCTGCCCGGCACCAAGTACCACTTCATGCTCTACTACTCCAACGCTACGTTCGCCGACCTTCTGACGTGGAATCAAACCATCATCACCGGTACTCTTCACTTTGTTATTACAACTGCTACATATTTGCTGGTTTTACATGTTTTTATTGCTTGTGTTATTATGTAATGCCTGCAGCTTATAAAATCGTTGTCACCTTTAAATTGACTATGACGGCTGTCTAATTAATGTTTTGCTAAAACAAGACATCATTTCTTCTGTAATGAGTCGCGATTTATGTCGGACGGTCGAACACAAAGCCGGTGTTCACACGGGCGCTTTTACGAAAAAGTCAAAAAGCCAACGCGGCCAAATACTTTTTTTAGTTTTATTGTAAGTGTAATAAGTATAGTGTATTGTCGCAGCGCCGGAGCCGCCCACGAACCTGACGGTGACGCTGGGCCGCAACAAGCAGGCGTCCATATCGTGGTCGCCGCCGGCGAAAGGCGAATATACTGCATTTAGATTTAAGGTACTTTTCAGTTTAATCTTAACTAAGTACGTGGCCTGTCCTCTCTATGTTAACTATTTATACCGAAATCATCGCAGTCATCGAAGTCTTTCCATGGTTTGTGATTTGATTGACGGACGCGCACGTCTTTTTCACAAACAAAGGAATTTAAACGTTTCTGCAAACCCCATACAATTCGAAATATGAACTGGCGTTTCCGGACCGTGGACGCGCAGGGTCTTTTGATCATTGTGCACGTAGATCTGAAACCCGTTTCTACTCATTTATCAATATGAGCACTCCTGTGGAGTTTCGAATAAAATAGTCTAACTAATCTTGTTTTCCCATACAAACTTTGGAGCCCCGTTTAACCCTCTTAGGGGGTGAATATTGTAAAATCCTTTCTTAGTGCAACCCTAGACCACATAAGGAACCTACTTGCCAAATTTGGAATCTGTAGACCTAGCAGTTTGGGCTGTGCGTTGATATGTGAGTCAGTCAGTCAGTTTCTTCTTTTATATGTTTAGATAATCATCAAAATCATCGATACAACCCTCCAAGCTCATAAAGGTGCAGGAATTACTTTTGCAAGGTCAAAGTCATTCCTGCACCTTTTATGCGCTTGGAGGGTTGTATTAATGATTTTGATAATTATAATTATAAAACTACATACGTCTTACTGTCCCGATCAATATTTTAATCAACATACAACCTAGCACTGGCCTGCAAATTGCAAAAAAAAGTAAGAAAATTTGAATTTCGCGGGGTGGTTGGAGCATCCACCTTAACAACATTGCAAGTGTGAAGACATTTTGGAAATGGCCAGTTTTGTGGACACAGTAATACTTAAATTTATTTATTTAGTTAATTATGAAAACTAACAAGTAGCTAGGTGGGTACCTACACTACCTACTCGTAAAAAATTATGTTATATTTTTGTAGGTATCTATTCTATACAGTTTTTTTACGGACTGTAGGTACACATTCTGTGAAGAATTATTATTAATTACTTAAATAAGCTGTGGGATCCATAGTACACTATTATGTATGTTCAGCAAGATAAAAACGCATGTGACTGAAAGATTGACAAATGATGTGGGCTAATGAGAGTGACACAAGGGTTTATGAAAGAATTTTTTTTTGCAAAAAATAAAACCAACTTCAAAAACGCAAAAATGTGAGAAATAACTAGCTTTAGAAGTCGGTGACTTTTGTTAGTTTGATTCAGTATTTTTTTCACCGACTTCTAAGGCTAAAGTTATTTTTTACGTTTTTGTGTTTTGAAGTCGGTTTTATTTATTTACTATGCATTTATTTTACATTGTTAAATTGTTAACAATACATGTCATGGTAATAGGCTTATCCCCAATAAACGGAACTTAACATACATAACTGTCGAAATATTTATAAGAGTTCCATTGTATATCTCCGAAGATCAGCATCAGATCTTTTTAAATTTAAATGGGACCACTTCAGGAGTATACTCTTTCAAATAAAAAAAGAATTTTGAAGAATCGGTCCGGAAAAAAACATACAGGCGAACATAGAACCTCCTCCTGTTTTGAAGTCGTTTAATAAAACGTGATGCATCGAACACAAGTAAAATGGGATAAGGGTCTAAGGGAATATGCCTAGGGGATTAGGACAGTTTGAGTATATATAATAGTTTTAATAAAATAAATAAGATAAGGGCAGGAAGATGATGAATATGAGCTTGTGCTGTATGGTCTGGGCTGCGTCGCAGGTGATCCCGCTGACGGAGCGCGTGGAGGGCGGCGTGCGCAACTTCACGGTGGACGGCGCCGGCAACTGGTCGTGCGTGGTGCGCGACCTGTCGCCCGGCGCCACCTACCAGCTGCACGCCTTCACGCTGCTGCACGACAAGGAGAGCGCCGCATACGCCTCGCGCAACTTCACCACTAGTGAGTCACTTTACAATCATCATATACACGATCATCTTCGTCCACAAGTGCCACTTGAACCTTGTTATCGGTGGTGTCGCATAGATCTCTCGTGGTGCAGATATTAAGGGATGTTTCCTGTGTTTACCGGAATATTAAAACACAATCTTATATTTTCTTACTAAATCTTATCGCATTCGGTCCCTGTATTGAGTAAAACAAGTAAGAATCATCGCAATGTAGGATTGTAGGTACAGATCACCTCCACTATGTTTCTTTATTCATTGCCAAATTGAGTAGAGTGGAGTTAGTTGTAAAAATAGCATCGCTGGGGTTTATACGTTCAGTGCGATAGATCGCAATAGATGAATCATACGAATATAAATATTCAAACGGCGGAATCCGTCGCCCTGGGTTCATTGCGAATTGTAAACTAGATTATTGAGTAATGATGCCTTGACATTAACGTGTGTGCCGCTGTTGAGGAGTCACGTGACCCCCGCCGCGTCACACCGCGACTGACGGCATAAGGCGACCTTCATGACATTGCGGCCAAAATGATTTACAATACCCCATAAAAGAAGATAACCTTCAGTGAGGTATTGTTGGTTGTGGTTAGAGCTGGTTGCGGCCGCGCGCTCTTCGGCTCGCGACGGAACAGCTGAGGTCAGCGGTGACCATCACACCGAAACCGCACTATCAGGAAAAGCAATACAAGGAGTAGTCACCTATTAGAGTTGCACACTTTTAACGCAAAACTAATGAAATTAAATATTTTAAACAAGAAAACCTTATCCATAGCCCGGAGAATTAAATGAAAACTTTAAAGTACCTAATTATAACATAGTTCCAGATGACATGGCGTAATTTGGTAGAAATAGGTACATCTATTTTATGTGAGGTATCAAATGAGCGAATGATACATGTAGTTGGGCTCACTTCACACTATTAGTAAATTAAAATGTTAGGTAACTTGCTGCCGGAAATAAATGAATCGTAGCAGTAGTAGGTGGCACGATTGTGTGGCGTCCGCGATTGAGTGCCAGTGTTGCAGAACATTCCACCGCGCGCTGGCGTAGCGGTAATCATGCAGAACTGTAATAACTGAGATAAGTGAGCCATCACGCGTTTCATACGAAGGTGTAGGAGTATCGAACTAACTTGATGACTGCGTACACCGAGACCTTAACGAGTAGCATGCTTTCACTCGGGACAGTGCATGTACAGCGTGAAGCGCTTTGTGCGAGTGTCAGCGCTTGATCTGCGCTCAAGGTCGCCGCTGAGCGCGCACTACTCACAGGAGGTCCAAATAATTATAATTTTATTTTCAAAAATTATGTGTTCATTGAACTACTACAAAATAAACTACACTGGCCAGCAAATAAACCAGTCCAACCGCTTCCTTAGAACGCTGATTCGATTTTCTCAAAAAGTTTAAAAATTATAACTATTAATGTTATACATAAAGAGAGTGCGTTTCATGCTGATTAAAATGACTATACATTTATTCTAAAGTACTCGTCGTAAGTAAACGCGTCCGTGACTGTCGCGGCCATGATGTGACGTCATTTACCTCAATCTGCTTTGTTTAAATCTAATTTTTTGGCCTTATTATAGTAATTTTACGAATTGTATGTGCTTTATTCAAGCGATAACGATATTGTAATAAAATCTTAATGAAACTAACTACTTTTCAAATAAAAGTGAGTGTTTTTTTGACACAGACTTTGACGTCACTACCGGCGTTATCGAGGACGACGCGTTTTGAGAGTGCGTTCCGTTTCACTAAAACATGCCAAATAAAACAATTAATTATAAACTAAGTGATGTTATAGAAACTTAAACAAGCTTATTACAATGTTTATAAGCGCCAATACAAGGCATTTTTATAAATAAAAACAGTTTTGTATAATATGTCATGTATTGGCGAAGATAGGTTTAGCTGAACACAAAAAAAAAAACACTCAGACGAATTGATAATCTCCTCCTTTATGAAGTCGGTTAAAAGGAAATGTTACCCGTAACAAATTGTTTACAAACAGCCATCTAGTATACAGTCATATAGTTCGCAGTGAGTAGTGCTCGCTTGAGGAAGAGCTCCGCCCGGGCGAGATGAGATCACCGTCGCGCGTCGCCCGCGCCGTCGCGCGTCGTGTCATCAACACAAACGCTCTGGTCACGCACATCGAAGACAAACTCATGCGCACGCTGCAGGAGTTCCACCGCTATCTCCAGAACACAAATACTGCATTATGATATACTTATAAAAGGAGCATTAAAAACCATACCTACATATTAAACCACGATGCATCAATGCCAATTAAGACGCGTCAATTCACGGAACCGTCGAATGAAACGACGAAATACGCGGAACTTGACCCAGTGTGGATGTCACCAGCAGGTACTGTAACAAATCTACTTGATCCTATCAAAATAAATGGATATAAGCAGACTTGTTCAATTAAAATTTAATAAGGGAAAGATATTTACAGGTGAGATAAAAAATACAGCTAATTATAAAAGACCTACCTAGTACGCACTCTAGGATAGTTTGAAGAAGATAGTTTTATAGGTCATGCACTTAGTTAGCGACAAATCAGTTCAGAACTGTAGGAGAGACAGGAACAGGCGTAAGGGTAGCACTGCAGGTCAGGAAACCTCTGCTGGAAGGGCGTCTCTCAGTCACGCACCTGGTTAGCTCTGTAGGAACCAGTGTAGTTCTTTGGGCCAGACTCAATACTCAATACTCAATACTCAATACTTTATTGCATTCCATATTATGTACATAGATGGTATAAAATATTGTCAAGATCAATATGGACCCTGTCGGGCACAGCAAAAGTTAGGAGAGAGGATGAAGGCTAAGTAACAATTCATGGAATTAATTATTATTATAGGTAGATCCAATAGATGTATATGTATATTATTGTGTGGTAAATTATGTTAGATATTTTAATGTATTTTTTATCATTGTTATTATTAAATTATGTACCTATATATTTAAATTAAAATGTGTATGCATGTTATTTGTTATGTATATGTATAAGTATTGGTAAATTTTGTCAGATATTTTATTTATTTTTTATCATCATCATTATTATTAAATTATGTTAATATTAAAATTAATTTATGTATGTATATTATTAGATTGTCTTCATGTAAATAAATTATGTCAGGTATTTTTATTTATTTTTATCGTCATCATTATTAAATTATGTATTTATTTAAATTAATTATGTATATATATTTTTAATATGTCTGTGTATTGGTAAATTGTGTAAGGTATTTTAATTTATTTTTGTCGTCATTATTATTAAATTATGTCAGATATTTTATTTATTTTGATCGTCATTATTATTAAATTATGTCAGATATTTTATTTATTTTTGTCGTCATTATTATTAAATTATGTCAGATGTCAGGTATGATGATGTCAGAATAGACGTCAGGGTAGCTCTGGTAGGAAGGCACCGAAGATAGCTTCCGAAGATCGGGAGTAGAGGTCCCAGATCACGTAGCTTCCGAAGATCGGGAGTAGAAGTCCCAGGTGAATCTTAAGCTGGATCCCCTGGATAGTTTAAGTATGTGACAGCAAAAACTAAACTGTTTTTTTTATGCTTCTCATATCAGATCCAATAGTAGACTGCCTCCAGCGGTTCGTAAGCTCGTTTTCAAAGTAGTCTTCCATTTTAAATTTTCAAATATTAGTTTTCATGTGGCCATCATCTCATCTGACAAGTGTAGTGGGCCAGGACATATCCATGAGTGCGTAAAGAATTTTATAAATATAATTTAAAATTAAGCTATTTAGTAAACAATCGTAATAATCTTTTAATTACAATAGCTAGCATTTTGATAAAAATAATTTAAATTTTATAAACCAAAAAGTAAACATCATAGAGCCAGAAAGAAATAAAAAGTAACTGACAGTTTGACAATTTGACGTAAGTGTCACAACATGAAAATTATGAGTAATCATTTTTTATTTCAGCTATTTTATGTTAATAATTCGTATTTAGTTCGATTTGCTGAGTGTAAACATATAAAAAGGATGATAAATAATATTATGAATGATGAATATAAAGTGTAAGTATAGCATAATATAACTAACAATATAACAAAAATATAACGCCTGTTCCTGTCTCTCCTACAGTGCTGATCTTATTTGTCGCCAACTAAGTGCGTGAACTATAAAACTACCTTTCTTCAAACTGTCCTAGAGTGCGTACTAGGTAGGTCTTTTATAATTAGCTGTATTTTTTTTTATCTCACCTGTAAATATCTTTCCCTTATTAAATTTTAATTGAACAAGTCTGCTTATATCCATTTATTTTGATAGGATCAAGTAGATTTGTTACAGTACTTAGTGCTGCAGCTCACGCCCTCACTGAACAAAGAAAGGAAAATTACTTATTTTCACGAGAGCATTGCGTGCGAAGCGCATCTACTGAACGGCAACGCAAATCACTTGATGAGCCGACGCGCGACGAGGCACCAGTAAGCTGTATTCAACAATGTTACTAATGCGGATGGATGACCCTCCCTCCAAATGTGACTTTGTAAAGTAAATAAATAAGTAAAACATTATTATATTGATTTTACATTTTTAGAAAACGCGTTATGAATCGCACTAAACCTACTGCAATCAATTTCATCGTGTGTCATTGTATTATAAGGAAGTTAAAACAATTAAATATTGACACTGTCCGCGAGGGAAAACTGTAAATGGTTATTAGGTTTAATTAGTATTTAGTCAAATTAGTTTGAATAAATACATGCTCCACACTTTATAGATTTAGAATATGTTTACAATAATGTATTGCCGAGAATGTATTGTTTGTGAACTTTGTAGACAAACGCGTACGGTCGCATCACAATGTGGCCGACAACATCATACATATATTTTTGATAAACACAGGAACAACCCTTAAAATGCTACATGTTATGCTACACGACCTAACTGAATGAACCAACAATCACCGACCCCTACGTGAATGCTTACTTTGAACTTCACGTGAGAACTAATACTTCAGAAGTGATACACTTGTCTCTCTGAACCTCCCCGCCACGTCGGATGTGGGCGTGCGGGGCTCGGAGCTGACGAGGCGACGTGCTAATGTGTGCTAATATTATATGGTTTTGTTTCCCCTTGCGCAGGAGTCACAGGACACTGGTGAGCAGATGGCATGTTGTTTCTCGTCACCCCCTCATGTTACGCTGACTTGCGCGCTCTCACTAGCGAGTAACTACATCGCACTACCACTCGAGGTTCCAATATCCATGTTCAAAGTAAAGCAAAGGCAAACTGCTCTGAACACCGATATAAATCTGTATTGTTGTTGTAGTGTCAGTAGTGTGTTGTTTTGTTCTAGTCCATATTAGGTACCTCTATGTCGTAGCCAGTCGTATAACAACAAATTGAGTCATATCTATTTCTTGATTTACCACAATGATAAAGTAGTCAATTCGTCGATCACGCAACCACATAATTTAGTGTTGTATTTTCCTCTTAGCTTAATTTTCTTAGAATCACGCAGACAGACCATCTGAAAACAAAATGTCACTTGTAATTCCGGTATGGCTTCCCTAATGTTATTCTCGAGAGCTGTGAGCCGAGCTCGGTGACGTCACGCCACCGCTGGCGAGGTTGCCTCCTGCGCGGCAGATGTGCAGCGTCCAACGCTCAGCTGACACCCGCCACTTTTCCCAAGCGTTCACTGAGCTCATTTATGCGGTGACAGACATTGATTAACTATCTTTATAGCTTTAATAATAAATTCAGCTGGTAGATTATATTATCGTTCATCGTGGAATACCTATATTACAAGAAACTAAGTCAGGCGTAACATGAGGGCCGCTTATACTCGTATTGTGCATGCTTTTCATTGCTTTCACTAGTAGCTGTCGCCTGTCGGTAAGGACTACGGTCCTTCGTCTGACCGTCACCGAGCACGGCCGCGCTGCACGCTGCTCACGCATCGGCACGAAAGATGCCGTGTAGCGTGTATCCGTGTGGCTCACAATATTCACGTGATGGCAGATTGCACTGTACGAATGTCGATAAGTTTCCGTGCTCTGACAATATGTTACTCTAAGCACCCAGTTGCCATAGTGCGACACTAGTACAACAATGTGTTCTGATCATAAACATCCGGTCATCCGCCACACATTCGTGTGCCCCCAACATTAAGTTATTTTATTATTCATGTCGTGTCGAAACTTATATAATTCAATAACAGAAATGATGAATAACTACAAACACCTACAGATTATACATGGAAATTAGACTAATTGATGTTTGATTGAATCAAAATGATTAGCGAAACTACTATTAATAATTTTAATATGTGTTACACACTGTAGGTACACGGTAGAACGGTAGAAGGGACATGTTTTGCATCGGTGATTTTAATAAAATCAACTGTTGCATACATATTTTGACGTGTAAGTATTGCACTTTTGTAGGAAACAGAAGATTTTTTTTTAAATTTAATACCTAAGAATATTTTTTATGTGGGGGCTCAGAATGATGTACTTGAATACATGGTAAGCATAGTGCGTCGGTTTGCCTTCCAGCCTGTATTCATTTGTATGATACAACTATGTATGTGTAAAGTTGTTATTTTCCTCATGAACAGTCACGCGTGTATTAATATTTACATAAATGATTCGGGTGTTCCGCTGTCACGTAGACCTCTCTAATAAAAGCCCGGGAGGACCATGTGGCAAAGAAAAGGGGGAAAAAAGCAAATGGTGTTGGTTTAACAGGTGTAATAAATAAAAACAATGTCACACTGTTACAAAATAAGATAAGTAGAAAACTAGCTCAGCGACAGGGGTCGCTCAACAAATTGGGTTCCAAAATAAGCAGTACAATGGTTCACAAGCCCCTACAGAGTAATACCACTGCTGATACTAATATTAAAGATGCACTGACCTCGTGTGTTCCTTATGGATTAGTAATGTGAGTTAGGATGCTCAAGAAAAACGTGGACCTGTCTGAGTGCTCCACCCCAGGATTGATTGATTTAATTAATTTCTTCAGAGATTGAATCAGTTTCTCCTGAGATAGAATTAATTTCCCGTGCTGAAATGACACGAGTCGAAATCAGTAACCAAGAAAATAACATGAAAAGAAGGTGTCCATGACTGGAGGCATGGTGGTAGAAAACTAGACAACCGACTCACCAGTTCATCTAAAATTCGGAATTCGTTCTAGATGCCTGCCCCGCCACCCTGTTAGTCTCATAAACTTTGTAAATTCCGGCCTAGGGTCCACTTGGATTCCTTGGGTCAATCCCTAGACTCTGTAGTACTGTTTTGTAACCTGGAACAAAATCAACACTAAGCAAACGAAGCGAAATCTCCCCACTCCGGGATTCCAACGAATATCTTAGAAAAGAAAACTCACCTTACTACAAAACCGAAATGGTAAAAATTGTTGAGAACGACCACCGTCGATCAAAGGAAAAATCTGGAGTCCAAAACGAAATCTTAAAATTACAAGTCCTATCAAGAGCTCGGGGTTACCCGCCTCGCTTGCTAAGTCCCTCCCAGCTTCCGGTACAAAAGACTCCTTCCAAATCTTAAATTTGAAAGGCTAACAAGTTCCACAGCAAATAAAGCTTACTCGGCTGAAATAATATAACCGAGTAACTTTCAGTGAGGAAACTGAAATAATACCGAATAAAAGACGTTTCATTCAACAACAAGCGTTTCCCCAACTTTGGAGAGGTTGCAACGCTAGAGCTGTAGCTGTCTCCGAGGCTTGTCATTGGACAAACATGTCATTGGCGGATGGTCTTGACGCGTTCCAGTTATTTATCGTTTCCCGAAGAACTACAGAGATCTTTGAAAGTCTTTTTGTGGATTTTACTTTAGGGATAGTTTCAACACCCTGGTGTAAATTATTTCCCAGCTTTAACACTTCAATCGTTTGCTGCGAATGTAAAAAAACAACCAATAACGTAAAAGGGGCGGTCCTCCGGTTCTGACATTTGACTGAGTTACCGCCAAGGCGCGAAAATTCAAATTTGTGGTTTATTGAAATTCACCACGTTACACCCCTAAGGAACCGGTCCGGTGCGCGCATGCGCGTGACTCCACACTGTTGTGTAAACGAGCGCCCGAACAGATTCGATACCAACCAGTTTTTAGGATAAACCTTAAACTGCTCTCAATGCTCCATGTGTTCATAATGTTCATTATCCTGCACCCTTTGGACCGGTTGAAGCAACAGGCACATCTCAATATCGTAGTTCTTTCACAATGGTATCAAATAGTGTTTGCTCAGTAGAGCATCCAGGTAGACTATCTTAAATAGAGTATCTCAACTTCTAAAGCTCCGTTCCCACTATTGTCGTGACGATTACTTTATCGTTGGTTTCTAATTGGCAAAACTCGTAGACGGTAATTGTGTCGTCCTATATGTGAACACCTGCATTTAAATACACAGCCACGACACTTAAAACTACACGATTATCTGTTGTCACGACATAGGGGAACGGGGCCTTACCCCTTAAATAATAAACAATGAACAGAGCAACGAACGTCGATTATCATGATGTCAACTTGGCAGTCGTGTGCAGCAACCGCATAAGCTAGTGTGCAGTTACAACTGCATGCGGTTGCTGAACACTAGCTGTATGCGATTGCTGCACACGACTGCAGCCGACCGCGAGAAGTTGACATCATGCATCATGCAGTCCGTCTGTGAGTGCGATGCAGTCCGTCTGTTGGCAGCCTTAGTCGGCTACTCGGCTGTAGTGGTTGATAGCAGTCAAGGTGCACAATAATAAAGTTTCAGACAAACTTTACATACATAGCGAGCGTGACATGCGCCCGCTATAAGAGTTTCTTTTGAACTGTAATTTTTATTTTAAAATGTTGGCATTACAGTCATAATCGGAAGAATATTAACGTGTACGTACGTACTATTACTATATCAACGTATCTATGACACAAACACTATTTCATTTGGACGCATGGTTTAAGGATGCTGCAACTTCAATAAATAGTTATAATTCATTCATTTTAACATGATGCATGTTGTAAAGTTGTGTTCAATACTTTTCATAGTATTTTTATGTTCCTCATCTGGTATCTCGTACCTAGTAGGTACTGTATGGGAATCCGAAAGCAACAATAAATCATGACCTTGTCTTTCTGTAACGTGTTTAATATTGCAGAACTGCTGAATAGCATGCGCAGAATGTGTTCTGTTTCGCTTGGAAAGCCACCGACTGTAGTTAGATACACGTTGAGGTGGGCGTTGTGTCTGTGTCGTGGCGTGTCGTGACGTTTTGTGTCGTGTCGCAGAGCCCAACACGCCCGGCAAGTTCATCGTGTGGTTCCGCAACGAGACCACGCTCCTGGTGCTGTGGCAGCCGCCCTACCCGCCCGGCGCCTACACGCACTACAAGGTATGTGCCACTCGCTGCACTGCTGCACTGCTGCACTGCTGCACTGCTGCACTGCTGCACACGACGTAACGTTACGTGCGCCCTGCAGGTATCCATCGAGCCGCCGGACGCGCGCGACTCGCAGCTGTACGTGGAGAAGGAGGGCGAGCCGCCCGGGCCGGCGCAGGCCGCCTTCAAGGGGCTGGTGCCGGGCCGCGCCTACAACATCTCCGTGCAGACCGTGTCGGAGCCCGAGATCTCGGCGCCCACCACGGCGCAGTACCGCACCGTGCCGCTGCGCCCGCTCAACGTCACGGCGCCGCTCGCCGACCTGCGCGAGACCTCCTTCCGCGTCACGTGGCTGCCGCCGCAGGACAAGAGGTACGGGCCTGACATGCGATGCGTCACACTAACTTGTGTGTCCTTACTGTTTACGTAAAGTTTAGTTAATCGTTATACAGCGAGTTCGAGAAGTACCAGGTGTCGGTGAGCGGCACCGGCAGCGGCGCGCGGCGCCTGGCGCCCGTGGTGCGCGCGCGCAACGACACGCCGGCCTGCTCCTTCGAGGGCCTGGAGCCCGGCGCGGCCTACACCGTCACCGTCAAGACCATGTCCGGCAAGGTCACGTCCTGGCCCGCCACCGCCGACCTCACGCTCAGTGAGTCCATCCAGACGATCTCTGTCGCGCCGCCGCCGGCCGAGACGGACTGAGTCGAGTGCGCATCTAATATGAAACACGGCTGCCTCTCATAGTCTGATAGGATGGTAATCGATCGGATGCAGGGCCAACAGCTTAATGCTATATCTCGCCAGCTTCAATTAAATTAATTAATTAAATAAAAGGTTACTGCAGCTACTCGTACAGTCCATAGTTTTGTTAGTATTTTAGTGTTAGTAGGTGCTTAAGTAATTAGGTTAGTATTCCGTCGTGTTTACAACTTTATTATTTGTTGAGACCTATGAGTGTCCCCACCCGGTGTCTCTGGAAGGGGCAGTCCACTCTACAACATGCGGTTGTCACTACCATGCCGGTGCTATAGTAAGGGGGCGCTTCTTTCGCATGATAACGTGGAAACAGTCTGTGCGAGCCTCGTTATAAGTAGATTGTAGGCTCGTCACGTGTATGACACCCACAGGCCGCTCGTGTAGAATGATTTACAGAATGCCTCGTTCGGAGGAACACGGCTTGTTATATAACTCAAAAAAAAAGTGAGCTTCTTCAAACTACGTATCGATGGACTGAGCCGATTGTTTAAAAACTCCGGGTCGCCGCTGAGAAATTCCTAATGGAAAAACCAAATAATATGTTTGGGCCGAGCCGACAATCAGAGCGCGAAGGCCACGTTCAGCAGGCGCGGGTGTGTTACAGAGCCGCTGCCGGTGCGCTCGCTGCGCTGGGAGCACGCGGCCGGCGCCGACGTCACGCTGTGGTGGGCGCCGGCCGACGGCAGCACGCAGGACGAGTACCTGCTGTCGTACCACGAGGCCGGCCCCACGCGCGACGACAGCAACACGCTGCGCACGGCCGAGCGCCGCGTCACGCTGCGCGCGCTGCTGCCGGGCCGCGACTACAGCGTGGGCGTGGCCGCCGTGTCGCGCGGCGTGGGCTCCGCGCCCGCCGAGCTGCGGCTGGCCACGCGGCCGCTGGCGCCCGTGCTGCGCGAGGCCACGCCGGGCCGCGGCGGCCTGCGCCTGGCCTGGCGCTCCGACGTCGACAGCCGCCAGGACCGCTACGAGCTGCGCTACCGCCGCCGCGCCGCTCCGGAGGAGCCCTACGTCACGGTCAGTCTCGCGATACGACCGCGCGATCGGGACCTCGCGGATCGTAAATACATATACTTGTAAACAGTATTCATTTTAATAATATCATTATTAAAAACAATACTGTTTTATGGATTTTCAGCAAAATTAAAAAAAAAGGATGAAAAAAAAAATACTATATAAGGTGTATCTATTCATACACGAAATCTCTTAAGGGGTCACTGTACTCATTATTATGAACAACTTTAAAAAAAATCAGATGTTCGCGTTAACTTGTCAAAATGTAAGGAACAGCTGATCTTTTTTTCGCGATTCCGGGTTTGGTCCCATACATAGTAAAAGTAGTTAATAATGATGAGTACAATGAGCCCTTAAGAGATTTCGTGTATGAATAGATACACCTTATATAGGGTGAATTTTTAAAACGAGGCGGTAGGGGCAAATGAAGCGAAAACCATGAAATATAAATTCAATGGAATAAATTCAATAAGATATAGCACTTTTATTATTCATGGTTTTCCTTTCATTTAATTTATCATGTTTCTTAGAGAGATTTGACCCATATGATTGACCCTATCGATTGATGTCAAAAAGGAACAGAATATTATTTTTTCGAACTTTAGTTGATTCATCCCGGGTCCGATAGTAGTAGGGTCCAGTAGTAGTAGTAGTAGTTTTAGAGTTAAATCATAAACAAACACACAAACAAACAAAAAATCAAATCTTTCCTCTTTATAATATTATTATAGTATGGATATACTTTTTATTATAGTAGGTACCTATGATACAGGATATAAATACTACAGTACTTTCACAGTTTTTTATGTCTTGTCTCGTGACTGGGACTGCAGGGACATTTAATTTTCATCTTTGTTTTGACAATTCAAAAATGCCTGTAACTGGCCTACTTGAAATAAATGCTTTGATTTTGATACTGAATAAACTCAACAGGAGTTTATTCAGTATCAAAACAACAAACATAAAATTGTAACTAAAGCATTCAATTTCTGTTGTCGAATCAGACTTTCCACTAGTACCCAGCACGGCGGCACTTCTAAAATTACTATCCTGCTCTACTCGATTCACGCGATTTCTCATTCTAAAATGAAAACAAAATAGCTATCAAATTTCGACACCGAAATATTTTAAAGGAAAACCCAAGGGAAACCCTTCAAATTGGTTCTATATTCCATGTCGATATAATTACCGACATTTTTTCTTTTTTTTCATTTATTTGTGTTATAATTATGTTAAGGGCTCCTTTTCCCGGCAGTGTAGGCATTTAACGAGTCGAGACGGCTTGCGTCCGCGTTGCATAGGAGCCGTCGCGATACGAACTCCGGTGACTTATGGCGGCGAGCGAGCACGCCACAGTAAAAACAAATCAGTAGTTCAAATTTTATTGCGTGCTGGTAATAAGAGCTAGTTTGCAACAAACACGTATAGCTTGATGTGCGTATAACACTATGTAACACTAATACACTGTATATTGTTATGAATGTATGACTGATGCAGGCGATTATCATTCTATAGAATTGAAGAACTGTGGTGGAAGATTTGGCGAGTACTATGTGATTAATTATAATACAACTAGCTGCCCGTCCCGGCTTCGCACGGGTGGACTTTTTATTTTTTTCTATTCTATCCTATCTTTCAAGTTGGATCAAACTGCACAGGGTGTGCGAATTTTATTATAATCGGTTAAGTGGTTTAGGAGTCCATTGAGGACAAACATTGTGACACGAGATTTATATATATTAAGATAAAATATATAGGTCTGTACTAGCATAAAACTTTTGTCTACCAAATAAACGCAGCGCGACCGTAAACCGTGCTCTAGGGTACCGATGTAACCGATAGCCATGTTCAATGTCTTTAAAATTATTCAATAAAATCACCTACGTTATTGTCATGAATCTTTTCTTGATATTAACTCATTTTTAAGAATCATTACAATGCAGAAATCTGACTAATGAAAGTGTGAAGTGTGTGTGTGTGTGTGTGTGTGTTCTAGTGACCCCAAATAAAGGTTCACGTAGGTACCTACTGTAAGAACGGTAGTTATCAGCTGATTAATAAAATGTTTGTTTTATTTATTTATTTATTTATAACAATCTTACCTACACTATCATTACAGATCTACGATCCAATGCGACGGAGTGGCCTTACTAACTAAATCCTAAATCTACACCTTATACCTAGTTAAAAAATATCTTAATCTAAATAACTTATTACTTATAGTGTAACTTTTGCGAATTCACTCAAGTTGCACCACAATACATGAACCCTCCCGTGAACCTCATTCTCCACACGTATGGCAGGCGGGCGGTGCCGGTCGGGCCCGTACAGCTGTAGCTGTCGCAGCACTCCCGGGTTATGCGCCACGCCACGTAGTACTTTCACTACATACGCTACGAGCGAAAACTCCCGTCGCACTCTTAGAGTGTTATACCCTACCATACCCAGAACAAATAGTGTAGGGTACATCAATGGGTATGATGGATAGACAATAGACAAATCTTTATTATGAACTTTACAAGTGCATCTTTCAGGTGAGACTCTGACCTCCAGACTAGTATGATACTGTATCCTGAAAGGTCAGTTCCTTACCTTCACAATAAAGTATAAATTAACATGTCCATAATAATTTTAATTAGGTAAAACACATCCTGATTTTAATTTTTATTTAACAATAAAAATATTAGAAACATAGTAATAAACAAAAATGTGTGTGTGTGAGTGAGTGTGTATGTGTGTGTGTGCATGTGTGTGAATTATACCGTTATAACGAATAGTGACTCGATGCTCTCATAGTCCATGCCTTTCAACCATGCAATAATTTTAATTTTTGCTTGGTTGTTTTTGAGCGATCTGATGTTTTGAATAGTGTCGGATATTTTATTGTATAGGCGTGGTGCTAGAAAGTTGTAATGTTTATTAGCAAATTTTGTGTTTGATCTAGGCACTGGACATCGCACTTTTCTTTTGCTGGATTTGGGTAATGTAGGAATAACGTGTCTATGGTATCTGCGTAAAACCTCATAAACAAAGAGTTTACGAACACTCATGACATTTATCTCATCATAAAGGTCTTTGGTGGGGTAGCGGTAGGGAAATTTAAATGCGACTTTTAGCAGTGATCTCTGTGCACGCTCGAGAACAATCATATTTGTTTTACTGGCCCCACCCCAGGCACAGATGCAATAGTTGAGTACACTTTGACAGAGAGCTAGATATGTCTGTACCAGGAGATTTTTGCCGGCTACTTCACGCAGATTTTTAAACGCGAATATTAGCTTTCTAGTCCGAGCTGCTACAGAAAGTATGTGCGCATCCCAGTTTAGTTTATCGTCTATTATAATACCTAAGTACTTAATAGTCGCAGCTTTAGATAACATGGGGCTCGCACAACTTGACCCGATATCGAGATTTGGATTTCTGTTACATGGGTATTTGTGGCTCTTTATTGCAAATGTATTCTTTGGGGCCCCTGATTTCGTGATACTGAAACATAGATATTTTGTTTTCGCAGCATTAAGGTTTAACAGGCTGTTTTCTAACCACTGCGTTACGATAGGCAGCCCTTTTTCAACAGTGGTTTTAATTGAGTCCCACGTTGCACCATGAAAGAGAATTACCGTATCATCTACGAACATTATTAATTCAGCTCTGTCAATTTTAATGTTGCAGAGTTCGTTAATATAAAGCAAAAATAGGCTTGGCCCGAGCGTACTCCCTTGAGGTACGCCGTAAGTAATATTACTACTATTGCTAAGCTCCCCTCCAATCTTAATGCTTTGTTTTCTGCTTTTTTTGTTTGCGGAAAGGTAGTTCTGGAACCACAGAAGTGGAATACCTCTTATACCTGTATTCTGAAGGCGTGAAATTAAAATTGGGATGGAAACGGTATCGAATGCCTTCTGTAGGTCCAGGAATACCCCCACGCATTTTTCTCCTTTATCTAAATATGCCGTTATACTAGAAGGTAATCTAATCACAGCGTCAGTAGTGGAATGATTTGTCCTAAAGCCATATTGGTTATCGGATATGATGTTATTTTTTTTCTAGGTATTTTGTTAGTCTCTTATTGACTACTTTCTCTAATATTTTAGATGAAACCGAAAGAAGAGATATAGGTCTATAGTTATTAGGTACATTACGATCACCAGTCTTGTAAATAGGTATCACTATAGCTTTTTTAAATGCAATGGGGAAGTCTCCACTACTTAGGCTTAAATTACAGAGGTGACAAATAGGAGAGCTAACTCGTAGGCATAGTTGTTTTATTATTTTCGTGGAAATGTTGTCCGGTCCAGTGGCGTTACTAATTTTTAGGTTTTTTATTATGTCTATTATTTCTGTGGGGTCAGTTGGGGCAAATGACATTGAATTAGGGGGCCCGTTACATTTTAAGGCTTCACTCGCAAGCGTGCAGTCACTGGTTTGTAGTTTATTCAGAGTAGCATTAGCAAGATCCCTACCGATTGAAGTAAAATAATTGTTAATGTGATCTAATGAATCAATTGTGTTGCTAGAAATAGTAAGTAGTTCTTTTGGACATTCTTTCTTTTTGTTAAGATAACATATTTCTTTAATTATATTCCATGTTTCTTTAATATTTCCTCTATGTTTTTGCAGTTGGTGCTGGTAATATTGTTTTTTTAATAGTTATTAATCCATTTTACATTTATTTCGGTACGCGATGTACCCCATACATCTTGTAATACAAGTGTCGCGTGAACTTATTTTGAATACGTTCCAACATAACACTATATTTCGCCTCATGAGGAGCCCAAATGAATGCGCTATGTTCGAGGTGACTTCTGACTAATGCGTCATATAGTACCCTCAGTGTCGTGATGTTGGTGAATCCTTGGGACTGCCTGAGTACGAAACCTAGGTTTCTGTATGCCTTCTTACATATCTTATTGATATGCTCACGGAAGGTTAGTTCCTGAGAGAAGACTACCCCTAAGTCTCGTACCTGATACACTCGTTGCATCGGCACATCCTCAACCTTGTACTGATAACTCAAGGGAGTTCGCGCGCGAGTGAACGACATCACCGAACACTTAGCAACATTAAAATGCAGTTTGTTGTCATTGCTCCATTCGACCACTCTGTCAATGTCCTCCTGTAGGCGTTCACAATCCGAGTGATCCCGAACCTCGAGCAGCAATTTCAGGTCATCCGCAAACAATAAACAAGTCCCGTGTCTGACGACTTCCGGCAAGTCATTTATCATTACAATAAACTCGAGAGGCCCTACATTGCTGCCCTGGCTCACGCCCGATCTCGTGTAATACGGTTGAGATACACAGCCATTGTAGTCGACATATTGCTGGCGATCCTTCATATAGCTAGCGAAGAACTGAATCAGAGGTAGTGTACATCCAATTTTCGCGAGCTTCCTTAACAAGATGTCATTATCCACCGTATCGAACGCCTTTTTAAAATCGAAGTACGCAGCATCTACCTGTACCCCCGAGTCTACTGCCGGCACCACCTGTACCATAAAGTTAATGAGGTTTGTAGCAGTGCTGCGTTATGCAGTAACCGAGTACTGATTGAGCGAGGGCAAAGTAGACCATTCTAAGGCATTGGAAATCAGCAAATAAGTAGATCAATCTTCTGACTCGAACCACTACTGAATGAATCTGTTTTTTCCATGTCAAAAGATTGTCCAATGTAACTCCAAGGTATTTTATGCTATCAGACCGTTCTATTTGGGCACAGTTACAGGTGTTGGCGACTGGGTTAGTACACACATGGGTCCTTATCTCAAACGACAAAGGCGGTTGGCTAAGAATACGGTGAGAATAATATGGGGTGAAGGGGATGAACTTAGTCTTGTAGATGTTGAGCGTGAGCAGGTTCGAGGTTAACCACCTCATAACCATGCTCAGTGCCAATTCTGCCTTTTCGCGAGTTTCTGACCAGTCCTTGCCATGGGTTATGAGAGCTGTGTCATCCGCGTATGTAATAATTTTTGTGTTCGGAAGAGATAACTGACACAGCTCATTGACATATATGAGAAAGAGGGTTGGTCCTAGGACACTGCCCTGAGGGACCCCATAAAACAAATTTTCTTCATCACTCATATATGGTCCGACCTTCACAACCTGTTTATGCCCCGATAAGTAGCTACGAAAGATTTTAATTAGTCATACTGACTTCGCTATTCTGTGTAAAGAAAGACAATAAAGGAAGTAGGTACCTAGTACTACGCGCGCGGCTACGATATTATTGTGGTCGCGAGAAAAAATTGCATAGGTGCTCCCTCGATGACGTCCGGCAGGACACTGGCGCGGTGCGGGAGCTATTTTTCACGTATTTATTTAATATAAAAAAAAAATAAGTACCAAATAAATCTATCCAATAATATCACTGACAATCCCGATTAGTTAATAAAATGTTACATTTTTCATAAAAATTGCGTTCCCCAAAGTCTCATACAACTTAGAAAACTTTCAAAATCGACGTTACTTCTGATTTTTTTATCGAGCAAAATGTTAAATATTGTGTTTTAACCAAAAAATTCACTAGATCAAACATGTATCTATACTATATATTTTTCCGAATTTAAATATGGTGATTTCTCTGGAAAAAACTCGACCTAGAAACGTAAATTTCAGAAAAGGGCTCCATAAAGGAACGAAAATTGGCATTTCAGTGTCAGGTTGTATGTTGAACAAAATATGATTCGCGACCGTAGCAAATAAAGGGTTTGCAGAGTTATTATCAAATCATCAATTAAATAGTTATTGAATGGAGTAAGGCGGGCGCAGTGTTAGAAAACTTGAATTTCGCGGGCTACCCTTGAGCTTTCACCTTACGTGATCGATAACTGTGTATATGAATTGCAAATAAAAACAATATCTACCTCGCTTCTGTTGCTTTCAGCTTTTGCAGAATTTTTATTCTTTCCTTTTTTTGACACAATGATAATACAACCCTTACGTCCTATTGCTAAAACTAATAAACCAGAAATATAATAATTATTCTACAAACTACTAAAATAATACTTTACTTGATAATAAACGAAATTCTAATCTAATGAAGAAAAAAATACAAAGTGGTTCAAAATGTTGTAGTCTTAGTATAACAATGCGTTTACTATAGATACGCTCGAAAATCGGGACGCAGAAAAAAAGGCACAGGTCCTTCGTCATGTTCAAAATTATGTTATTTCTGATTGAATTAATTGATTTTAATAAAACTTTGGAATTAGATTAGTAAAAGAACATAGCTTATTTTTACATAATTTGTTTAATGTAATTACGCTTTATTCAATCCAAAAAATTAGGATAAAATAGCGATATAAAACGTAAAAATTGACCTAAGACTGTTTTTTTACTAATTAAGAGCCATTTCACAAAATTACAACGCTCAAGTTTAGGTAAAAGACCGCAGCTTTGTGTATGTGTGCGTAGCAATCCACACATACACAACGCAAACAGTCCAGCGCGAGTGTCGAGACAGACTAAACAATCTTGGGCCGTTGCCGTTATAATCGTAATGCACCTTTGGTTTGAGATTTATGCAAAAAGATAATTTATTTATTCGGTCTTTATTCTATCAAAGCCTTCTAGACTAATAAAACACAAATATATGTTATGTTAAATGTATTCTAAGTGTATGTTTAAATTTTACTCAAAGGAAACAAACCTTTATTTTTAAAAAGAAACAAATCTGCATTCACAGATTTTCGAAAATTCGCTTGCCACACTCGGGAATCGAACCCAGAATGAATCGACTAAGTTCGAAAAAATAATATTCTGTATCTTTTTAATTCTGATGCTTTACGTATTTTTTTAGGTGAAATTGATAAATATTTATGATAGAAATAGGAGTCTGAAATTGACTCTGCGATGATTTTTCAGTAAACTAGTTGTGGGAGATTAATCACTACTTACTAAACAAATAAGTTTTTGTAAATGTGTTAAATAAAGTGTCAATAAGAAAGACTAGTCTATTTTTAACATGTATTCAAAAATGCCAGGGTGTTATCTAAGTTAGTAAATTAGGCGACTAAAGTCTTAGAAATTTGCGCGAAAATGTCAAATGGCTCTTAATGTTATTAATTATCGATATTCTAGTACATTATGTATCGACGAAAGTATATGCCTGATGCTTTACGTATTTTTTTCAGTAAAATTTAAAAAATATTTATGATTGATACAGGAGTCTGAAATTGACTCTGCGATGATTTTTCAGTAAACTGGTTGTGGGACATTAATCACTACATAGTAAACAAATAAGTTTTTGTAAATGTGTTACATGAAGTATCAATAAGAAAGGCTAGTCTATTTTTAACATGATTGTATTTAAAAATGCCAGGGTGTTTTCTAAGATGGTAAATTAGGCGATTTAGTCGCCTTAGCTTAGAAATTTGCACGAAAAATTGAAATGGCTCTTAATAATCTGATTCGTTATTTATTTTATTTATCACAAACACTGCCAACATTACAGGAAATTCCAAATACGGTAGCGGGTCCTTAATTAAAACTATCTTAAATAACATAACAGGTAGCAATTACTCAAAAAATAACAATAACAAACAAATGTAGTTTGTTATTGTTATTTTTTGAGTAATTGCTACTTGCATTCACAGATTTTGGTAAAACAGTATGGTCAACTAGAAAACATAAGTTGTCACGTTTTTAAAGTAAGATAAGGTAAAGCGGGGCCTGAAGAGACATCGATAGAAAATAATTATAAGTGGTCTGTTTTTTCCTTTTGAGGTACGGAACCCTAAAAATAACCAAACGAAAGCAATAAAACGACATTCAATCATTTTGGGAAAGTCAAACCAAATGCAAAAATCAAACTTAATTATATTTCAATGGCACTTATCGATACCTATCCGTGCCAGTGTTAAGGTTAAAATCTTGGGATAGTTTTGAAAAAAAAAAACTGTCAAAATTCTATTAAATTTTGGGTAGTCAATTTTACAACCCTAATACACCCTTAAAAACTAGCTAAAGGTCGAGCTCGAGCTCGCCCGCTGCGGTGGTCGATGCGAATGACGCAGAACGCTGGCTGTTGCAGTTGGTGACGACTGACAGCAACGCCACGCTGGAGGAGCTGGTGCCGGGAGCCGTGTACCAGATCCAGCTGGCCGCCGTCAGCCACGGCCTGCACAGCGAGTGGTACACGCTGCTCAAGCCAGTCCGTGAGTATACAACCAGTATATAAACGCGAAACTATGGGAGGAAGTTTGTACCGCAACACTTACAAAAATGGAGGTAAAGTTCGCCATTTTTCGTGGCAGAACGTGGTTTCTCAACTCATAAATAACTGGATAGAATACAATAATGACGTCACTCCAAGCGCCCTGACGGTTTAGCCTTCTTTGATAGAATACAATAATGACGTCACTCTAACCGCCCCATGACGGTATAGCCTTCTTTGATAGAATACAATAATGACGTCACTCTAACCGCCCCATGACGGTATAGCCTTCTTTGATAGAATACAATAATGACGTCACTCTAACCGCCCCATGACGGTATAGCCTTCTTTGATAGAATACAATAATGACGTCACTCTAACCGCCCCATGACGGTATAGCCTTCTTTGATAGAATACAATAATGACGTCACTCTAACCGCCCCATGACGGTATAGCCTTCTTTGATAGAATACAATAATGACGTCACTCTAACCGCCCCATGACGGTATAGCCTTCTTTGATAGAATACAATAATGACGTCACTCTAACCGCCCCATGACGGTATAGCCTTCTTTGATAGAATACAATAATGACGTCACTCTAACCGCCCCATGACGGTATAGCCTTCTTTGATAGAATACAATAATGACGTCACTCTAACCGCCCCATGACGGTATAGCCTTCTTTGATAGAATACAATAATGACGTCACTCTAACCGCCCCATGACGGTATAGCCTTCTTTGATAGAATACAATAATGACGTCACTCTAACCGCCCCATGACGGTATAGCCTTCTTTGATAGAATACAATAATGACGTCACTCTAACCGCCCCATGACGGTATGGCCTTCTTTGATAGAATACAATAATGACGTCACTCTAACCGCCCCATGACGGTATGGCCTTCTTTGATAGAATACAATAATGACGTCACTCTAACCGCCCCATGACGGTATAGCCTTCTTTGATAGAATACAATAATGACGTCACTCTAACCGCCCCATGACGGTATAGCCTTCTTTGATAGAATACAATAATGACGTCACTCTAACCGCCCCATGACGGTATAGCCTTCTTTGATAGAATACAATAATGACGTCACTCTAACCGCCCCATGACGGTATAGCCTTCTTTGATAGAATACAATAATGACGTCACTCTAACCGCCTCATGACGGTATAGCCTTCTTTGATAGAATACAATAATGACGTCACTCTAACCGCCCCATGACGGTATAGCCTTCTTTGATAGAATACAATAATGACGTCACTCTAGAGATACTCAATGCTCAATGATTGATTGCATTCCATATGTATTATAAAGATGGTGTAATAAAATAAAAAACAGAATGAACCCTGCCGGGCACAGCAACATTAGGAGAGAGGATAGCCCTTTTCCTCTCAGTAATAGTAACAATTCAATAATAATATTATAAATTATTAGATCAATTATGTAAACAACAATCAATCATGGAGCAAGTGGTTCAGTGTATTGGTCTGTAACTGTAGCACACCGTTCAGTACGACCACAGCTTTCTGATATACGCTGTAGATGCGTGGGGCAATACAAACAACTTTTCTGCATTGCAGTTTTACATTTTCACTTCACACAGTTGATTTACGTTGAAGTCCGAATTGGATTTTTTCTGACTACAGACAATTTTTAAATTCCTCCAACAAATAAGTACTCTTATGAGTCTCATAGCTAAGCTCGTCGACAAACTGACAAAATGACTTCACTACGGATTGGGACCTGGAATATCAACGGTCTTGCTACTAATATCCATGAAGTTAAACTGTTCATGTCTCAACATAGACTAGACGTTCTCCTCCATTAATGAACACCCAATAAATGAATTTGAATTCCTTATTTCTGAGGCCCACTGTAAAGCTAATACCATAGTAAGGTTTCCAGACTAACACTGCTACATTACCAACCACCCAGACAGTACAAGCCATGCGGGATCGGCCATCATAATAAAAAAGACTATCAAACATCATCAAATGCCTAACTATGAAACTGAGCATATCCAAGCCACCACGGGAACACCCTTGAATTGCGATGAAGGATGGATGAGAAAACCACAGCAAAAAGCAAACCTATTTGCTCAACATCTGTCAAAAGTATTCCGCCCAAATGATTCTGTGGATAAAGAGTTCGATTACCAAGTAAATACAACTCTAACCAAGACTTCCAGATGGACCTACCGCCAAAACCTGTATCAGTACGGGAAGTGTGGAGAGTAATAAAGGAGCTAAAGGATAAAAAAGCGCCGGGTTTTGACCTAATAACCAAAGAAATTATTAGGCAACTGCCCTGAAAAGCTGTAACCTACATCACAACAGTATATAATGTGATATTAAGAGTCCAACATTTCCCTGCAATATGGAAAGTATCCCAATCCCAATAATTATGGTCTACAAAGACGGAAAACCACCAAGTGAAGTCACATCTTATAGACCTACTAGCGACCCGCCCCGGCTTCGCTTGGGACCAATTTAGAACAAAAGAAGAAGTGCGCTTGGAACCCTGGAAAGGTACCCTGTTTAGACAGTCCCGCGACCCCGGTAGTTGCATAGATGTATGGCCTTCAGCTGTGGGGTAGTGCTTGTAACTCCTCCATCATACGAATCCAAAGAATGCAGAACATAATCCTCCAAACAATCAGCAATGTCCCCTGGTATGTGACTAATGCTGAGATCCACGACAACTGGAAATGCTCACAGTGAGAGAAGAAATTACCAACGTCAAGACTAAATACAGGGAACGGCTAGAAGCCCACTCCCAATACCCTTGCACGACAGCTCACAATTCTCAGCTATGCTAAACGCCTCAAAAGAAAAGACATGAACGACCCGAATGGCGCAGCGGTGGTGAGGCTGCCTTACGTTCTTAGGGTTCGAATCCCGGTTGGAGCAAATGTTTGTGTGATGAGCATGGACATTTGTTTCAGAGTCATGGATGTTTATATGTATAATAAGTATGTATTTACAAAACAAAAAGTATCTATGTAGTATATCAACTATCTGGTGTCCCCGACACAAGCCTGGCACTAGAGCGCGTTGTGTGTAATGTCCAGCGATTTTTATTTATTTATTTACATCCTATAGGGTAGAGAATTACGAGTAGATGTTCTCGCTGGAGGACACACTCTGAATGAGAGAAGCATGCAACACATCTGCTAAAAGTGAATGCACTGATTGCAGATGCAATAGAAAAAAATAAATAAAAATAACTGTAGAGTAGTTTTTACACAAAAATCTTTTTCCAAAAATATACATATAAGGCCGGAAAAATTCAGATATAAAAAACTTTTTTGCAAAAAAGTTTGTTATTTTATCAATTTTTAGGGAACACTTCAATATTATGGCGTGATGTTATGTCATGATGTTGTATAAACAATAAACTTCAAGCGCAAATTGCAGCAATAACGACCAATTTGGCGTCTATTATAGAAGATTTCCCTTCCCCCAAAATCAGTATCAGATCTAACCAAACTTAAACGGGACCGCGAAATAATATTCTTCCAAACAAAAAAAGAACCGTCAAAATCGGTTCACAACAAAAAAAAAACAGACGAATTGATAGCCTCCTCCTCCTCCGATGAGCGGGGAGCAGCGGTGGCCCAGTGGTGGCGGCCCCGACTTACGAACAGTAAGTCGTGGGTTCAAACCCAGGCAGGCGGCATTACTTTGTGTAATTTATTTCATCACCACTGCTCTCAAAACGGTGAAGGAAAACATCGTGAGGAAACCGGCATGTCCTAGAACCAAAAATTCAAAGACATGTGACATCTACCAATCCGCACTGGGCCGGATTCCCGGATGGGAAATCATCAAATGACTTCTCCCGCTCGGGCGGAGCAGGAGGGAGTGTCAGACTTTTACTGACTAAAACCCATCCATGTTCCTTCATCGCCCTTTGTGTTCCCCATGCTCAAAATACGCGCTTTGACGAGGAATTGCGGACACCAGCCCGTTCTTATGAAAATAGATAGCAGTATCTATTTTCATAAGAACGCACATCGACCTGATACATCGCTATTGAATTGTAAATACAAGGTCGTTATCTACTGATATTTCTGATAACGACTGCCCTCAGAAAATAATGCCATACCGCAAAACGAGGGAAGCAGTCCATGTTACGCTATTCATAGAAAATCAGCATCAGATCTTCACTAAATTAAAATGGGACCACACAGGAAGCGCCAGCTTTCAAATAAAAAAATAATCATCAAAATCGTTTCACCCAGTCGAAAGTTCTGAGGTAACAAACACAAAAAATAAAGTATACAGTCGAATTGAGTAAGTACCTACTCTTTTTGGAAGTCGGTTGAAAATAAGGCCAATTTAAAGTTTTCACAGATAGAAAAGAGCTTATAAACAAAAACAAAAATATTTAAGAAGGCAGACAGTGTTTGTAAAGACAGTATTTTATGTAAAAATGTGTTTCAAACAGACGCGCATTATCAAAAAATTAATTACAAAGAGTCCTTTTTAATTTTAAGATGCTAGTACTGAAAATATTGATGTCGACGCCCTGGCCAACCGCATTATACGTATGACTCGCTCTTATTAAGTATGAGTTTCGTCTATATTTCGTTCCTACCACAGGAGTATGCAATATTGCGCCGAAAAGTAGAAGGCATCCGCAGTCCAACCGCAGTTATTCCGACATATTAATTTATACATTAAAAAAAAATGGTCTGTGTTTCCAACATTGACATGAATCTTACAGTTGCGCTAGTTGCAGAAATTTCGCATGCTAAATATCAGTTCATCAAAACCACTTTGAGGAATGGCCGCCCACGTGCTTTCTAACACGTCAAAAAGTTGTTGTGGGCTGTAACAAGACATCCATACTCGGCAGCTCTTCTTTGGAGCATATTCCATGCTTGCGTAATTGGGTTGAGGTCTAGCGATTGAGCAGGCCACGCCGGAACGTTGAAACGAATCACCCGACCGGCCTCGGAAAGAGATGATTATGTCTGAAACAATCCTGTCCGCGTAAATCTGAGCATTGAGGTTGCCCCTGATCCAAATGAGATCGGTTCTTCTACCGATCAAAATACCCGCCCATATCATTACTGTTCCCCCACCATATAGATGAACTTCCTGACGAAATCTTGACGTTGTTGACGTCCAGAGGTCCTCTAAACTCGAGTACTTCTCGTATCCAGCCTCATAGCGACATTCCTCGGAAAAGCACACAACGCCAGTCTTCTTCCTCACGATATCTGTGTTCGCGAGCCCATTATAAACGGGCCCTACGATAGATCCACCTGTATCTATATAATATAGCGCGGTAACATAGTCTCACGTGTGCAGGCCCGCTGCCGGCGCTGGCGCTGAACGTGTCGCGCGCCACCTCCAACAGCGTCACAGCGCGCTGGCAGCCCCCCGCGACCGACTCCGCGCTCGGCGGCTTCGTACTGCGCTACCGCACCCGCGCCGCCACGCGCTGGCAGCAGCTCCCGCCCCTGCCGCGCTCCGCCAGCGAGGCCGAGGTACCAACACTTACAGCTTCGTACTGCCCCTTGCGGCCCTTTACTTACGGCCGCACCGTTCTGTACATACAACATCTTTAAATTCAGATGTATCATCATTCCCTTACCCCGCCTTAGCGATAACCAATGAAAATATTTTTTCAATCAACTTAGGAATGGTACATATTATTATTTAAAATGTACATAGTAGCAAGTAACATTACCGCTTACCGCTCGCTCCCGCAGATCAGCAACATGACGCACGGCGAGCACTACCTCATCGAGCTGGACACGCTCAGCGAGGACGCGGACGGCGACGCCGTGGAGAGCGGCCTGCCGCGACACGAGGAGCATACCGTCCGTACGTACCGCACACCACACACCGCACACCACACACCACACACCGCACACCACACTCCACACACCGCATACCACACACTGCACACCACACACCGCACACCACACACCGCACACCACACACCGCACACCACACACCGCACACCGCACACCACACACTGCACACCACACACCGCACACCACACACCGCACACCACACAATGCACACCACACACCGCACACCACACACTGCACACCGCACACCACACACCGCACACCGCACACCACACACTGCACACCACACACCGCACACCACACACCACACGCAACAGTGCCGATCGGATAATCCGATGCACATTTACCTAAAGTTTCACTGTTGCTAGAAAGAAGTGCCAATAAAGCATAACATCACGCCTGTAATCCCCGAAGGGTTTAGCACCGTTTGGCCTGACCACACAAGACTCATTCGCCGCGAATCGATCAGTTATCAGTTCTGGGTGTTCTTACAATACACAAATTAAATCATTCTATCAGTCTGTCATTTAACAGTACCTTACCCGACACAAATGAAAGTCTAACGGCCTTCGATCAACAATTAGCAACTAGATACCGTGTCACGTACAAAATCAAAGCTAAATGCTGTCCGCGTGACAGCTACATTTGTTTACTAACAAACGGAGAAAAATGTTTTAAAACAGTTTTAAGTTCAACCTAATTACAACCATGGCACTTAGTAATAAAGTCACAAATCTTCAAAATAATAATATATACTTACGATCATTCGTCACAAAAAAAAAAAAAAGCAAAGCAATAAATGACTCCTGTCACTTGGAAATGAAAAGACGTAAGTTAAACAACATTTAGTGTGAAATCAACCTTTATTGGTAACAAATAAAGTACATTTTCCCGTTATATTGCCATGCGAGCTACATCGTATTGTTTCGTATTAAGAAATTTCGAAAAAAGAACAAAGTTGCTTCTTAAAATTTTACTACAGGAGGTATGGAGTCGCGTTAAACACTAAATAATTTAAAACATGAACGTAATAAAAGTTTATAATACTTTTTATGTTTTGGGCATCTATGTTTGTTAGTATACATTACTTATTATTTTATTCCGTTTTTTGTGTATAAGTAGTAATATGTTTATTTGCTTTATCAGTGTTTTTATGTGTCGTACACAAAAATGTAAGTACTTACGCTTGTTGTTATCAAATGTATCCGGGCTGGCCAAGGTGTCTATTGCTGGAGTTACAAATAAAAATATCACTTACTTAATTCCACATCTTTGTAATCATCTTTACAATCTTCATATTAATACAAGTGCAGTTCAGTACAATTAATAAATCAAAAACCAAAATGTATATTAACGATTCAACATTGAATACATTTTCCATTCTACGTACCTGAGCGAAAGGCGAATGTGTCTGGCTGCCTGGCTGAATTTAAATTTAAACACATTAATCCTATGATAGTTATTAAAGGTTTCCGGCAAATAAAAATCAAACTAACCGAAGATCTATGGGGAATGTCTATCAAAGTTTGTACATCCATACTTGAGACTATAGCCCCTTACTTTTAAAAGTAAAGGGTTATAAAAGGCATCTCTGCTTTCTCTGGCGACAATCGAGATCCATTCTGCACACGTAAACGGATTGCTTGGAAAGCTAAGTATCTAATTAGAGTCAACAAACAGACACAAAAGTAGCATAAACCAATGTTATCAACCAATTTTGAAGTTCTGGTAACCTACTGTTCTGTTAAACTAAAGTTTGTGCCTAAGGCTCGCCAACACACCCGCCAACATTTGTAGCGGTGGTTTAAAATCGGTAATTTTGTTCATTTTAATGGTATTTGTTAGTTTAAAGCTTAAAATATAATTTATTCTTCATGTACTTACCGAAAGTAAGACACTCCGGCCGTTAAATTGGTTTTGCAACTTTTGAAAACACACTGTGGCATTGTGAGACGTGTTTACATTAGCTGTGTTTCAAACCAACTAAACAAAATAAGATCTCACTTCTCAAGTGAGCTGTTATTTACCGAGACGGTTTTTTTCCTCCGACCCGATATCTAGTTGCTAATTGTTGATCGAAGCTAACGGCACTTATAACAAAAATACTTTTTTTTATTTTTGTCTATCTGTTTGTTTGTTCCGGGTAACATCCAAAACGGCTGGACCGATTTTGACGGGACTTTTACTGGCAGATAGCTGATGTGATAAGGATTAGCTTAGGCTGCTTTTATTTTAGAAAAAGATTTAGATTAGGGTTCTGGGCAAAAAATTACAACGCTTGAATTGTTAAAGAAATAAAATAAATAACAATTTCATAGCTACGGTAGTCTTATATAAAAACGTGTTATATTTTGGATACTATACTAGTTCCTAATTGTTTTTAAATGTTTACCATGCTTAGGAATACTAAATTGTATACGTACACTGTTATTCATGAAAACACGCGATCACGAGAAAAATAATATAGACGGCGTTCGGCGCAGGTCCCAACCCGGTGAGCAACGTGGAGCAGCTGGTGGACACGCGCAACCTGACGCTGGAGTGGCCCCGGCCCGGCGGGCGCGTGGAGTGGTACCTGCTGCGCTGGGCCCCCGTGGGGCCCGGCGGGCCCGCCGGCCAGCGCAACCTCACCGCGCCGCCCGCGCGCCTGGCCGGCCTGGAGCCCGGCCGCGGCTACGCGCTGGAGCTGGAGGCGCACTCCTACCACCTCGCCAGCGACGTGTTCCGGATGGAGACCAGGACGCGTACGTACTGTGCCGTGTGCCGTGGGCCGCCGCCTCACCGGTATGCCGCGCGATGGCGCTGATGCTCTGCGCTTGTTTCAGGCCCTCTCATACAATCCGAGATGACGATTGTGAACGAGTCCGGCAGCGACGATAACGATACCCTGTCTACCACTCTGGTGAGTACCGACCGTTAGGCAGCTCGACGGTAAATTAATAACGGTCGAATGTGACTTGCGACTACCATAACGACAGACGATAACGGTTTGACTCGTAACGTTGTCCGTGCGTGCAGAAAGTGACGTACACGCGCACGCCTGCGGCGGCGACGCAGTTCGACTCGTACCGCTTCCGGCTGGACGGCGCGGGGTCCGTGCCGCGCGAGGTGACCCGCGCGGCGGACGCGCCGGGCCAGGCCGTGCAGTTCGCGGCGCTGGTGCCGGGCCGGCTCTACAACGTCACCATGTGGACCGTGTCGCACAACGTCACCTCGCACCCCGTGCAGCGCCAGGCCAGGCTCTGTAACTATACACCACTTTCTACCATTACACTTTGTTGCACCTTTACTAGCCAAATTGTAAGCCTCTTTACGTTATCTGCTAGAACAGTGGTCCCCAACCTTTCTTGGACCAGGGACCATTTTTGTCTTCATTGTTAGCAAGGACCATAAGGTTCTAGATAAACATGGACACCGACAGGTTAATATCTAGGGGGACACAAATTGTAAAATGAGATGAATTAAGATAGCGAAGGATACAACAGCGATCGAAGCGAGTTCGAAAACTTTAGCAAATTATTACTTATTCTTAATTATTAATTATTGCTTATTACTATTTCTGTATGAATACAGAAATAGTAATAAGTTAGTAGAATTTGGCAAAAATACCTACTTATGAATAATTTTGCAACAGCGAGCGCAGCAAAACCACAGTTTTTTTTAACACCACGACTTTGATAGGTTTTTCAATTAGGTTGGGTTGGGCTATGCGCTTGCATCTTCTGTGCAAGTTAAAAATTACCATGCCTTTTCCTAATGAGTTAGGGCGCGCTCGCTTCGGTGTGTGTGCGCCTGGTGACGTCACAACGTCTGACTCGTACAGATCCGCGGCCGATCACGCAGCTGAACGCGACCGAGGTGCGCGCGCGCGACGTGACGCTGGCGTGGGACAGGCCCGCCGGCGACTACACGGAGTTCCAGGTGCAGTACCTCGCCGGCCCCGACCAGCTGCACACGCTCACCACGGAGGAGCTGTTCATCACGGTGAGTACCCGCGGCGCCGCCGCTCTGTCGGGCGCGTGTGCGCGTGTGCGCGTGTGCGCGTGTCAGCCGTAACGTTATGCGCGCAGGTGACGGGGCTGCGGCCGCACACGGAGTACGTGTTCACGGTGGAGGTGGCGGCGGGGCGGGCGGCGTCGCTGCGCACGACGTCGCGCTCGCACTCGGCCGCGCTGCGCACGCGGCAGGCCCCGCCGCCGGCGCCGCAGCGGTTCGTCGTGACGCCGACGCAGCCGTCGGCGCTGAGCTTCAGCTGGCAGCTGGACCCGGCCGACGCCAACGGCGAGCTGCGCCGCTTCCTGCTGGCCTACGGGCCGCAGAGCCAGCCCGACCGCGTCACCGAGCTCGAGTTCCCGCCTGACGGTAACCTCGCTATATCGTGAGCGACGCTGACGATTCTATATTATACTAAAGAGAACGTGTACATTACTGTTCAGTTTCGGCCAGAAATTAGATTAGGTCGGAGTTTCACGGACGAATGTCACAACAATGGACAATGGCATCCCATGTGTATAAGAGCCCTTAAGGCTCAGTGCGCATGCGCACTCTAATCTAATTCGTACCGGTTTGACCGCACATTAACGGTAGCAGATCGTTTGCGGCTAATCTGAGAGCGCGCGTAGCATCGGACTTCATGTACGTTTGCAGCTTCACGTTTAGCGAGTGTCAGCATTCGATCACGGTAATAAAACCACACGGTTCTACAGGGTGTAAAACACCTCATCACGAAGCCGTTAACCAAGCATTCTGTACATCAAACCAAGTAACTCTACGCAAAAAATTTTGCTGGGAAACGACTTTTTTTTTTGGTGTCAAAAATCATATTTTGTGGTAGAACTCAATGTAACGCACTCAAAAAGTTGTGCTGATGGATGGATTTAATAGTACGGGGGTCGTGTAGGTGTTTAAAGTAAAAATCATACATTAAAAACTTGTATTAAAAAAAAACATGTCAAAAAGTTGGAACTTTGACCCCAAATATCTCCCTAACTAGAAGGTTCCCAGGTATGGTGTAGAACAAAAAAATGATCGCATTGACGAGGAGACCAAGTGCCTTTTTCGTTAAGAGATGTTTTACACCCTTTATTTGCGTCCGGTTTGAAATTGTTTCTTACGACGCGGATTAATGCAACATTGTCACTAAATTGAGATTGAGAAAATTATTCATGATAAAAGTAATAAAGCGGGGTTCAGAACTCAGCCGATGTACCGAGCTTCTCAAACCACTAGATTCTGCTGGATGCAGCGACTGATTTGCAAATGTAGTGGTAGTGGTGTGCTAAGTACCTATACAATATGGTAAAAATAAACCTGTCTCAATGACATTACCAAATAAAATAAGGAACATAAAATATTTATGAAAGTAAAAATATTCATGAATTTTAAAATGCATGATTTTTGTCCGAAATTACCATTTCCCAAAATTCTAACAAACTTTTAAAACATAACAACCCAATGTGACAACGTTCGTTTTCTCATTTTTATATTATATTTTATTTTAATCTGGGATTTTTTTTACTTTTATCCCTATGGGATTACAAAAATAGAATCTAATCTCGATACCTAATAATACCCTCACGGGTCGGACAGGATTCTTTTTTTCATTCTTAACATTGTGTAAGTTAGTTGATTGTATTCCCAAACGAACTAATTTTTAAAAACATACTAAAACATATTATTCACTCTCGTGATTATGGTGGTTCTGAGAAAACACTGTCAGTTTAACTTTTAACTGATGATAAGTTTCCGTTTCGATCCAGAGTGAAACTAGTACAGTAGCCGAATATAGGGTTCCCGTCCCGACCGGCATGCGGCATGCGACATGCGGCAGTCTAGTCGGACAGTGTACATACTGTGAGGACGAGTTACAGCATGACTGGTCAGTAAGACCATGTGCTATGTGTCAGCGGCTTCTCTATGGCATTCATTTAAAACTTGATAAAAATAAGATCAGTCAGACTTCCGAGTCGTACGAGCAGTCTCTCCAGTGACTCATACCTATACACAGCGCGCAGCGGCAACGCGACAGGGCTGGTGCCGGGCGCGGCGTACTGGGCCTCAGTGCGCGCGGAGACGGGCGCGGGCCCGGGCCCCGCGGCGCGCGGAGCGGCCCAGCTGGCCATCGGGCCCCCGCCGCGCCCGGCCGCGCACGCCACGCCGCACGAGGTGCGCCGCTCGTCGTCCACCGTGGCCGTGCGCTTCCGCGCCGACTACTTCTCGGCCGCCAACGGCAACGTGACGGCCTACACGCTGGTGCTGGCCGAGCGCGCGCGCGACGACACGCCGGCGCGCCTGCCGTCGTGGCGCGACGTGCACGCGCTGGACGCGTGGCCGCCCTACCAGGTCACGGAGCCCTACTACCCCTTCCACTCGTCGCCCGTGGAGGAGTTCACCATCGGCTCGGAGCGCTGCGACGCGGGCGGCCGCGCCTACTGCAACGGGCCGCTGAAGCCCGGCACCAAGTACTTCGTGAAGCTGCGCGCCTTCACCGCGCCCGACAAGTTCACGGACACCGCCTACACCGTCGTCTACACCGGTACGTATCGCACTCGCACCTCATACGTTTAGTATGTACTGATAACGATATCGTGCGATATCCTCTTCGCCGATAGCGCTCAGTCGCCTAGTGTTGAGCTCAGAGTACGCGCGCGGTGTTATGCAGTGTGCTGCAACATGATGAGCTCATCATAACTTGTGTTCGCGAGCGGTGCTGTGACGTCACGCGCCAGTGGACCGCACAGACACGTCAATCGCTGAAGAAAGTTAGTAATATTGTGTTTTGAGCTTAATGTTGTGTTTGAAATTTGAATGACTCATGAAATAATCATTCTATTAGATTAAATGAAGTTAAAGGGTTGTATCGATGATTTTCAATCATTATAATTCTGAAAATACGTACGTGTTAGGGTCGTGAATAATATTTTGTTCAACATACAGCTTAATAGTAACCTGCAAATTGCAAACAATATAAGAGAATTGTAATTAGGTGCGCTTCCCTGACGCTTGTACCTTAACATGAAATACAAAACGCAAAGTTGCGTGTGGGAACCAGGTTGATAACAAAACTATTTTCTTTATTGTGAGATTTGGTTCTTTGTTTTGTCATTTTACTGTCTTATCATTACGCTTTGCGGAATTTAATTTTTAATTGACTAATTTTGATAATCTTTTTGATAATAACGTGTCTTGGTCAATGCCAAAAGTACTGCGAGGTTACATTTATTTGTATATTAAAAAAATATGAATGTGTTATCTATCCATTGAAATAAATCTAAAAAATAATTGCATCTTAGCCGTACTTTACGTTATTTTGTTTAATATCGCTTGCTGTTTTTAATTGGATCTCATTTTGACTACAAGATATTTGCTTTTTAATTTCAGTAAGTGTATATTTATTGTCACCCTATGTTCGACAACTATAGTCTGCGCCAGATAAGTAGAAATTGAAGGTCATTATTAACCCGCATAAATTTGTTCAAATACATAATTCTGATAACAGAAATAACAACATAAACTTGTCCCGAAATGATCTATATTGTGATCCTTGACTTTTTTTTTAGTAATAAAAAACGATTCATAATGTATCGTCGGGGTACCTACGCAGAGAAATTATGGAAAAGCAATGACCTTTAATTCGTACTTATTTGAAGTTGAAATCGCTTCCATGCGCTCGTACTCGGACGCTCGGAGCTCGCGTAACGTCAGCCCGTCCCCGCAGAGGTGGACAACACGGCGTGGATCGCCGGGTCGGCGGCGGCGCTGGCGCTGCTGGCGGGCGCGGGGGCCGGCCTGGCCGCGCTGCGCCGGCGCCGCGCGCGGCCCGCGCCCGCGCCGCCCGCGCCGCGCTCCTCGCAGCGCCCCGTGCGCGCCGCCGACTTCATCGACCACTACCGCCTCATGTCCGCCGACTCCGACTTCAGGTGACGCCCTATTCGCTCGCCGGCTCGACCGCTCGTCATTTTTCTAATCTCATTGGTTTTGACAAAATTAACACCTCGTGTAATAATTAACCGTACCCGAACGACACTCGTACTGCGACTATGTGCTATTATTAATTTATACTATGCACCGGTTCATTTATGTGAATAAATTTAATAATAAATAAATCTAGCCGGGCGCAGACTGCTGCAACATAACGTGCAATGAAAGAATTTGCCGTCCAAATTATCGCAACGCATCATGCAATGAATCAGAATTCCCATAGTGTGGACGCCTTGCGCGCACGAACCGCGCACACTACGCGCGCAAATAGAGCATTACGACTCGTGCGCACCGCCATCCGCCGTTTGTCGGTTTTTTTCAACGAACACAAAGGGGCGCGCAGTGTGCACGGAGCGCCAGTGTGGACGGGTTGCGTGTGTCTGTACGGCGGAACGCGCACGAACACAAAGGGGCGCGCAGTGTGCACGGAGCGCCAGTGTGGACGGGTTGCGTGTGTCTGTACGGCGGAACGCGCACGAACACAAAGGGGCGCGCAGTGTGCACGGAGCGCCAGTGTGGACGGGTTGCGTGTGTCTGTACGGCGGAACGCGCACGAACACAAAGGGGCGCGCTGTGTGCACGGAGCGCCAGTGTGGACGGGTTGCGTGTGTCTGTACGGCGGAACGCGCACGAACACAAATGGGCGCGCTGTGTGCACGGAGCGCCAGTGTGGACGGGTTGCGTGTGTCTGTACGGCGGAACGCGCACGAACACAAAGGGGCGCGCAGTGTGCACGGAGCGCCAGTGTGGACGGGTTGCGTGTGTCTGTACGGCGGAACGCGCACGAACACAAAGGGGCGCGCAGTGTGCACGGAGCGCCAGTGTGGACGGGTTGCGTGTGTCTGTACGGCGGAACGCGCACGAACACAAAGGGGCGCGCAGTGTGCACGGAGCGCCAGTGTGGACGGGTTGCGTGTGTCTGTACGGCGGAACGCGCACGAACACAAAGGGGCGCGCAGTGTGCACGGAGCGCCAGTGTGGACGGGTTTCGTGTGTCTGTACGGCGGAACGCGCACGAACACAAATGGGCGCGCTGTGTGCACGGAGCGCCAGTGTGGACGGGTTGCGTGTGTCTGTACGGCGGAACGCGCACGAACACAAAGGGGCGCGCAGTGTGCACGGAGCGCCAGTGTGGACGGGTTGCGTGTGTCTGTACGGCGGAACGCGCACGAACACAAAGGGGCGCGCAGTGTGCACGGAGCGCCAGTGTGGACGGGTTTCGTGTGTCTGTACGGCGGAACGCGCACGAACACAAATGGGCGCGCTGTGTGCACGGAGCGCCAGTGTGGACGGGTTGCGTGTGTCTGTACGGCGGAACGCGCACGAACACAAAGGGGCGCGCAGTGTGCACGGAGCGCCAGTGTGAACGGGTTGCGTGTGTCTGAACGGCGGAACGCGCACGAACACAAAGGGGCGCGCAGTGTGCACGGAGCGCCAGTGTGGACGGGTTGCGTGTGTCTGTACGGCGGAACGCGCGCGAACAATGGAGGAAAAAGACGAAGCTACATTTGAATCATGGAGTGAAGAAAAAGTAATGCAGTTAATTGAGGCCTTCAGTAAAAATTTTGTGGAATCCACAAAATGAATATTTTTACAAAAAACGTCACATTTGCGTGGTCTCGGCAGACTAAGCTATGTTCGCCGCGCGCATGCCGCAAACAGATGCGAGTAGGTACATGCTCGGTTCGTGCGCGCGCTGCGTCCACACTTATGAAATGCTCCTTTAATGTTACTTGTATGTTACGTTGCAGCAGTCTGTACCCGGCTTTAATAAATATTTAAAATTACGTGCCACACATGTTTTAATCTACGAAGCCACCCGACCGATTTCAATGAAATCGTATACGGTGTATAATTGGTTCCATCTTGGAAGATACAATAGTTTTTGACCCAATAAGTGGTGCTGTTGTCACGTATAAACATAAATCTCGATGATATGTCGCGATTCTCTTGAGCTCCTCGAATGGATAAAAATAAAATCAGACATATCCGAGGAAAAGTGCTCTTGCATCCTTACTGCATTTTGATAACTTTCTCCTTGTTTGAACAAACAAACAAAAGAGAAACTTCACAAAAATGTTTCTAGGCTGTAACCCCCCGCCCAGTCTCAAAGGCTGGCTCCGCCCCTGCACTCGACCCGACCGGCAATATTACACGTTTTGTCATTTTCACCCAATGCCAATCGAATTATTATTATTTAATGCTGTGCTGAACTTAACACAAACGAATAGTGCTCTAAAATTAGTCTTTTATCTTTTGATCATACTAAACGTTCGGTTTATTGAATCACACCAAAACATCAAAATAAGACTATAAAAGTTAGTACTGCATTTAATGCGTATACTGGTGCAACTAATAATCGATTTTGTTTCATCAAAATTGGGCTAGGATTTCCAAAGTTACAGTGGTGTAAAGTTTCACCGCTTTCCCGTGTTTGCATTTTTTTTTGTGTTGATATTTTGTCTTCTAGTTACGGAGATATTGATGGTCAAAAATCTAACTTTTTACAAGTTTCTTTTTAAATACTATTCAATGCATCCACCAGCACAATGTTTTGAGTGCGTTACATTGAATTTTACCGTAAAACGTGACTTTTCACCCCAAAAAAAAGTCGTTTCCCAGCAATAATTTTAGCGTAGAGTTACTTAGTTTGGTGTATAGAATGTTTGGTTGACGGCTTCGTGTAGGGTCTGTTTACACCTTGTATTAACTTACAGCAGGGACATGGCCAGGGTGATGATGATTATCTTTCAAATAACATTTTGTCTCTATCGACTTTCAATAATTGACAGAAATAAAACAATATTTATAATATTTCGTTTAGCGATAGATGTGTTCGCTTGAGGTTACAGTGAATTTTCATACTTAAACCTAGTTTTCATTTGCTTATTACTAAGTTAATTCGCGTAACGCAGTTTTCACTACCAAATAGGTATCACAGAGATGTTCAATTACTTAAGTTGAAATTTGTACGAGGCTTCCCTAACTTAGGTAATGTCAATGCAAATGTAAAATGTCAAATTTAAACTTAAATGCAGAAAATGACAGTGAATCTAAATAAAAATGCAAGTTGTCCGACTCAAACCACGTCTAATTGAACACTAACAAATGTAATATACATAAAATGCATACAACAATGCAATATGTCAGTGTCAATGCACTGCCAAATGTAGGTCGCGTCCAAAGTGCAAATACGCGAGCCTACTGGCTAACTTGTTGTAATAAATATATTTTAAAACACATGTACGTGCACCGTACAAAATTAAATAGCCTGACTTTAGCCAGAACCGCGTTCTCTGTCCGATTAGATGCGCTCCGGTGCTTAGTAAAAGTTGACTTAATGCTTCCTTATTTAAACTGTCACAAAGCGTCGTTTGGCAGTGACAGCCGCGCTGTGTTGCGCCTGCCGGTTGTACGTTGTACGTAATGCGTGTAGTAGCGAAGCGCGACATAACGGGTGTATGCGTGCGCAGGTTTAGCGAGGAGTTCGAAGAACTGAAGCACGTGGGCCGCGAGCAGCCGTGCTCGGCTGCCGACCTGCCCGTCAACCGGCCCAAGAACCGCTTCACCAACATCCTGCCCTACGACCACTCGCGCTACAAGCTGCAGCCAGTGGACGACGAGGAGGGCTCCGACTACATCAACGCCAACTACGTGCCCGGGCACAGCTCGCCGCGCGAGTTCATCGTCACGCAGGGCCCGCTGCACTGCACGCGCGACGACTTCTGGCGCATGTGCTGGGAGTCCGGCAGCCGCGCCATCGTCATGCTGACGCGCTGCGTGGAGAAGGGCCGCGAGAAGTGCGACCGCTACTGGCCCTACGACACGCGGCCCGTGTACTACGGCGACATCGCCGTCACGGCGCTCAACGAGTCGCGCTATCCCGACTGGACCGTGACGGAGCTCATGCTGTGTCGCGGCGCGGAGCAGCGAGTGCTCAAGCACTTCCACTTCACCACGTGGCCGGACTTCGGCGTGCCCGACCCGCCCACCACGCTGGCGCGCTTCGTGCGCGCCTTCCGCGAGCGCTGCCCGCCCGACTCGCGGCCCGTCGTCGTGCACTGCAGCGCCGGCGTGGGCCGCTCCGGCACCTTCATCACGCTGGACACCGCGCTGCAGCAGGTCAGTCGCTAACACGCCGACACGCGAGTGAGTCGTCGTGCACTCAGTACGTTGTGTATGTGTAGAGAGTGTGTTGTGTGTCGCAGCTGGCGAGCCACGCGGAGTTCCTCGACATCTTCGGCATGGTGCACGCCATGCGGCGCGAGCGCGTGTGGATGGTGCAGACGGAGCAGCAGTACATCTGCATCCACCAGTGCCTCGTGGCCGTGCTGGAGGGACAGGACCTGGCCGCGCCGCCGCACAACAACCACAACCACCACCACAACGCCGCCTTCGAAGGTACGCAACCCTCTACTTCTCAACTCTACATTACAATTTTGTACACTTATGTGTAATAGCCGTGTAGTAATCGGTATTTCATTTTATTCTGATCCTTTTTTTTGTTTTTATCGTATGGTGTCTGCGGGTAACGTGTTAAATGTGTCGGTAGATGAGGTTAACATGTAAGTGTGAACGCTAGGTGGAGGGTAGGGGAGGGTAGTGCAGTAGTGCAGGTCGCGGCGGCGGGTCGACAACGCGTGAGTGTGTGTGGCATGCCGCATGCCGAGTGTACTAACGTGTGCTTGCGACCGACGCGCCCGGACTCACGCGCCTTTCTGTTGCAGACGACGAGGGCATCGCCGAGTCGGGCATGTGATGGCCGGCGGGCGCGTGACGGGACGCGACGTGACGGGACGTGACGGGACGTGACGGGACGTGACGTGACGCGCCTGGCCCAACGACGTGCCCACCGCCTTTGTACTTAATTTGATCGCTAATACAGTAGTGTTAAGTTTTGTACTAAAATATTTTTATAAAAATGTACATTAATAAAAATGGACCAACCGTTAATTTATACAATAGTCTACTACAAGTTTGACTGCTGAGAGAATGTCTTCCTGACAGGTCGCGAGTATTAGTATTATTGGTGATATAATATAACTTAAAGCCTATATAATATAGGCGAGACGACAAAAAAAAAACGAATTAGTCCGTCAGTTAGATTATCAAAAAATATTTGACCTGTGTTTTTTCTTTTGTTATGTAAACCAAAATTGACGAAGATATGACGCTTTTAAAATTCTCAATACGTCACGCCTAGGTATAATTTTTACCTAGTTCTGACGTCACGAGACCCCACTCCCGAGTTTTGATGCCTTTTATCTTTGTCAATATTCATTGATTTACAAAAACAAAAAATACCGTGTCCATTAATTTCTAATTCTCTAGCTGACAGACTAAATAGATTTGCAATTTTACCTATTATTACCCTTTTTAAGCTTTTTGCCCTATCAACAAATAATATTATTAAAATCGATATCATTAAATCAAGTAACAATAAATGTTATAATTTCGCGCTAAATTTATGTACCAACTGACAAACGTCAGGAACGCATTCTCTCAGCGGAAACTTGTAAGTTTTTAATAAATAATTTGTTATTTTTGTACGTTGGTAATATAATGTCAGACAAAGTGATCGCAACGAGCGACTTTCGGTTCGGCTCCGAATCCCGCGCTGCGTACACTACGTATTTATTAGTGTATTTTGATGCCCATGTTATATGATTTTAAATAATAGATTTATATTTACACAATAGATTTATATTTACACAATTATTTATAAAGTAAGTCCCTATGAATTATCTCTTGAATCTCAAAATTGTACTTAATTTTATGCTAACTTAAATATATTTTTACTGCACATTGCTCAATGAATCGTGAACTTGGAAGTAACGTCTCGCTTAAAGTAATGTTCGTCTGAAGCCGAGTCAACTGTACAACACATACGACCAGCGCAAGTGCGGCCAGTAACGAAATCGTTTTACAACATTCGTCGATACGCTGCGTATAATCAAAACTGAAGAGTGAACGAGTTTCGTTGCTGCGTTTCTGTTGCGATGTCACGAGGGCGATGTATGCTATTTGTCTGCACGATGCCATCCATCATGATGTGATATTTTGAAAACTTAATAAGATCGTATATACTTACTTAAACTAAGTGAATTACATTCCCGATAGCGAACACTTTAATAAATAAGTTGTACATTCTAGTGTAATGCATTAAAAATGCACCGATTTAATTATGTTACATTATCTGAAAACGATTTTTGTTATGGATGCAATAAATAGAACCAGGAAATACAATAAAATAATCATTTTTCTCATATTTTTTATTTCCTTGCACTTATGTTACCCATTCAGCGTTGCGATCAATGGACACGCCTATAGATGGTTACTTTTACTCACTAAACCATCTATTGTATTGAAATACTTTATTGTAGACAGTGTCCAGCCTGCGGGTTCCATTGCCGCTAGGCATCATTTGTGTGCGTAGTCCCAGCGGAAAAATATTGAATTTCCTAATTTCAGTTATGCAGATATTTTGAGTGTATGACATCGTGTAAATGTGTATGGTAAATTCAGTATCCAACCATTGGGGAGATTTTCAATAAAAACTGTTTCCGCTGTCACTACGTAGACCTTGCGGCACTTTTTTTCCTATGGACGTACAACGGGTGTCCGTTACCCAGGCCAGATGTTGTCGAAAATGGTCATTTGAATCTTATAGATAATTAGTTTTCCGGCTTCTGTAATTGTTGCGCACATTTTTAAATATGTTGCGCTTATAGTTTTTTAATTATTTCACAAAAACATTTCCTGCTGGGGTAACGTTACCCCAGCCAGACCTTTTTCTTTCTAATGGGAATATTTAAATAAATACTAGCTATAAAATTAGTTGTTTATATGAAGTAAATGTTGTGCCTTATTTTGTATTTGTTCTTTCTTCGGTTGCGAAGTTGAATATTCGAGATTTTGCTGGGGTAACGTTTTTGGTTTTGCTAGATCTTTGAAATGGTTAAGCGGATTTTTATCATATTTTGTACAAGACTTCTTAGGAATTAGTTTAAATTTGTTCTGCAATAAAAAAAAAATACAAAATAATACATAGCTTAAAGGTTATTTCATTAAATAGAAAAACACTTCAATTGATCCCAGCACTCTCAATAAGAGGTCTAAAGACTTACTTTAAACATTATTTTGAAGCTTGTAACTGCCTTCAAATGTATGTGTGCATTATGAATGCATTATTTAGGTTTTTTTTATTTCAGAACAAATTTAAACTAATTCCTAAGAAGTCATGTACAAAATGTGATAAGAATCCGCTTAACCATTTCAAAGATCTAGCAATACCAAAAACGTTACCCCAGCAAAATCTCGAATAACTTCGCAACCGATGAAAGAACAAATACAAAATAAGGCACAACATTTACTTCATCTAGACAACTAATTTTCTAGCTAGTATTTTTTTAAATATTCCCATTAGAAAGAAAAAGGTCTGGCTGGGGTAACGTTACCCTAGCAGGAAATATTTTTGTGAAATAATTAAAAAACTATAAGCGCAACAAATTTAAAAATGTGCTCAACAATTATAGAAGCCGTAAAACTAATTATCTATAAGATTCAAATGACCATTTTCGACAACATGTGGCCTGGGTAACGGACACAAAAAATCCTAGTTTTATATTTCAGGAGCTGTAGTACGGTATCGCTTAGAAATAAGTCGTGATTATTTATCGAAGAAAGTAAGTAAGTATTAGCTATTTTTTTTAACAAACCTGAATATGTAGAACTGACGTTAATAGGCAAAAAAAAAAATTTATAATATAAATCCTTTAATAGCGTTTTGAATACCTATATCGATAGGTTGACCATGACTTATTGTTAACAGAAAACTTTCAACCAACACTTTTTCTATTAGAAATTATTTCTCAAGGATTCTAAATTAAATTAAAATGAAAAGTCGTATGTTTATTTCTTATAGACACAATTATGATTTTGGTTTCATTTTAGTTTATTTTTAACATTAATGATGATGATGATGATGATGAAATGATGTTTATTTTTTGCAAGTAGGTTCTTACAAACACTTTTATACGTCATTTTTTTAAAACTAGATGGGGCCGGTGTTTCGTACCTGACTACTCTGAGAAGAAACAGCCGAAACAAACTCACGAGGTCATAGTCTCTTTTGAAGTCCAGACATAATCTTGTTCAATTCAGATGAGGACTATGCAGATTAGTGTCTGAGATGGTCTATTGAAGAAAGAGCCTCACAGATTTGAGGAGACCTGTCCAGTCAGTGCAAGCATTTGTTAGTTATCGTGTAGCTCGACTTACGAGTATACTCGTAACTCGGAGCTCAACGAAACGAACAATACCAAAGAAAGGACATTTGGGTAGGTCGCTTATAGTACTCAAACTGCCAGACAGTCGTGGGGAAAAAATAAAATATGTGACCCACATGGTCCTCACATTCACAATAATTAAATAAAATTAACAATAATTTATAAAACGAATGTCAAAAAAAAAACATTAAATGTCACATCTATACATTAATAAAACAGTAAAAAAACTGTGTCTGTACATTGAATAGGTATATTAAAAAAGAAATAATTGAGGGGGGTTTACAAACAGTAATAGATCACGCATCCAAAAAAAAAAATCTGTCTGTTTGTTTGTACACGCTAATCTTCGGAACTACTGGACGGATTTGAATGTTTTTTTTTTGTATAGGTATTAAGTCTGGGCAACTATCTATCTATCATGGGGTTTTGGTTTCCGCACTTAATCCTTAAAATGGACCATTGTGCGTGAGCCATGGTGGCCGTTTACTCCAACCAGCCCACCTCCCTCCAGAAGCAGATCAAACTTCCCGGTCTTCTCAGGGCATCCGCAAGGGATCTAGGTGTTCCCAGGGTCTCCTCGCGAATCTTGATAACGCCGGTGCACTCAAGGAGCACATGCGCCACCGTTTCCTCCGCCCCCATGCATGCTCTGCACAGGGGACTGTCAGTGATTCCTAGGGTATGGAAGTGTTTATTCAGTGAACAGTGTCCAGTGATGGTCCCCGCCACCAGTCGTAGGCTATCCCTGTCCAGGCGCAGAAGGCGCCTGGTCAGCTTTGTGTCCAGGGATGGCATGGCTTCCTTGGATTGCCTACATCCTGGTGCCGAGGTCCACCATTTCTCCGCTTGTATTCGAGTGTGTTCCTTTAACCAACTTCTTAGCTGCTTGAAAGGAATGGGCACAATGGGCTCGGGACCGCAGGGTTTTGTGTTGGATCCTCTTCTGGCAAGTTCATCAGCCGCATCGTTCCCAAGTGATCCACTGTGACCTTTGATCCATTGTAGTGTTACCGTGTTATGGTTTAGTGCCGTGATTCGTTCTAGGGCATTATGGCATTCTAGTATCAGTCTCGACGTTATCTGATTACTCTTTAAGGATTGAAGGACTGAGGCACTGTCGGAGAGTATTCGGATATTAGTATCCGTAACCTTCCTGGCCTCTATGGCGTGTGCTGCTTGGATAATACCTACACACTCTGCTTGGTAAACAGAGTTGAGTATTCCAAGGGGTTTGGATATTTTGATGTTTAGGTCGTCGGAGAACACCCCGACACCTGTCCCGTCGTTGGTTTTTGATCCATCAGTGTAGATTCTTAGCTCTTTTGTACCTGAGTAGTCACACAACTCCGCCGTGAGCTCTATGTTGTAGTGTTTTTGGAAGCAGTGGGTCTTCAGGATTCTGTCGCTGGGTGATGCCATCATAGGCTGTTGCTTGATTGCATCTTCTCTGATGCGTGTGTGTTTAATTCTGGAATCGTTACTTAGGGTGCCAGATACTCCGAGTCTGAAAGTCGCTATGGCCGCCTCCTCTCTTACGACGAGGTGTAGTGGTGGTAGCCCCAGCATTACTTGTAAGGCAGCAGTAGGGGAAGTTCTCATACTGCCGGTGATTGCCACGCAGGCAAATCTTTGTAATTTTTCGAGATCCTTTTGGGTCGTACTTAGGTTGGTCCTGGGCCACCAAACTAAAGAGCCGTATGTAATGATTGGTCGGATGACTGCGGTGTATAGCCAGTAGGTGATTTTGGGGCTTATGCCCCAATTTCTCCCGAGCAGTCTCTTACATTGCCATAGGGCTATACTGGCTTTTGTGGTTATGTACTCAGTGTGTTTTGCCCAGTTCAGCTGTTTGTCCAAAAATATACCCAGGTATTTGGTTTCAGTCGATAGGGTTAGGGTGGTCCCAAAGAAGCTTGGTAGTTGTAAAGTTGCCAACTTCCTTTTCTTTGTGAAGAGAATGAGTTCGGTTTTAGTTGGATTCACTGTTAGTTTGTATTCCTTGCACCAGTCTTCTACTATCCTCAAGGCTTGGCGCATAAGGTTGCATAGTGTGTTTTCGTGTGTGCCGTTTATTATTATGGCCAGGTCATCGGCATAGCCCACCGTGTAGTAGCCTCTGTTATTGAGGCGCTTAATGAGGCTGTCTACTACGAGGTTCCATAGCAGTGGTGAGAGGACACCGCCTTGCGGGCAGCCCTTCGCCACTATAGCTCTGGTGGTGTCGTTTACCGTAACTTGTACGGCTCTTAGTCTGAGCATATTCGTGATCCATCCTCGCAGGGTCGAGTCCACACCGTGTTCCTCGAGGGCTGCGTTGATGCTATGGAAGATGGTTTTGTCAGAAGCGCCTTCTATGTCAATGAAGACAGCTAGTGAAGAGCATTTGTGGTCCACTGCACATTCGATCTTGGAGATGACATTATGTAGTGCAGATTCTGTTGATTTTCCTGTGGAGTATGCGTGTTGTTGTTTGTGAAGTGGTCGCTCCCGAAGAGGTCCGTCCCGAATGTGTCGATCACAGAGTCTCTCGAGAGTTTTCAGTAGGAAAGATGTCAGGCTTATTGGTCTGTACGCCTTGGGTTGTGTGTAATCAGGTTTGCCTGGTTTAGGGATGAAAATAACTTTCACCTCTCGCCATGCAAGTGGTATGTATTTGTGTGCTATACAGGCTTGGTATATGGCGGTCAGCCACGGCATTTGGACGTCTGCTCCCCATTGTAGCAGGGCAGGAAAAATTTCGTCTAAGCCTGAGGATTTATATGGTTTGAAAGTCTTGATTGCCCATTTTATTCTCTCTGCGGTTACTATGGTGCGGGCTCTGGCCCAGTCTTGATCATTTGGTGTGTGTATTGGTTCCCTTTCCCAGGTTCTGTCCTCGGAGAGGTTGCAGTCTGGGAAGTGGGTTTCCAGAAGAACTTTACTTGTTTCGTAGTCCGACTTAGTATAAGTGTTGTCTGCGGTTTTCAGTGACCCGAGGGTGCGATCCTGATCGGTAGATAGGATCTTTCTCACACGCGCGGCTTCGGTGTTTGATTCAATTTCTTCGCAGAATTTCCGCCAGGCGGCCCTGCTGGCGTTCCTGACTTGTTTTTTGAAGGTGTATTGTGTTTTCTTGTATGAGTCCCAGTCTTCTGGTAGTCTAGAGTTTTTGGCTCTGTTAAATTGCTTGCGCATGGTTTGCCTGAGTTTACTAAGTTCCGCATTCCACCAGGAGTTACCCTTGCTCTTGGTGTTTTGATCTTTTAGTTTGCAGCAGGCGTGGTAGGCTTCGATTATAAATTCCGAGAGTTTTGTTACAGTGTCCTCAAGTTGCTTGGGATCCGTCAGAGTTTGAGGCGTTTGGTGCTGTGTTAGTAGGGAGGCCAACAGCCGTTTGTAGCCGGGTACATTGGTACGGCGTGGGTTGCGTCTAGGTTCGGGTTTTTTTATGTTAGCTACTAGTGAGAAGCGAATCCTTCTATGGTCAGAGCAGGAAGGCTCGTTGGATACGTGCCAGTTAGAGACAAGTTTTGTCGCGCTTTCCGAGGCCAGCGTTAAATGAATGATTGTTTGTCCGCGTGATGTGACCCAAGTGGGTTCCGATCCGCGGTTTGCGATGTTAAGGTTAGTGGAGAACAGATATGTGCATAGTACCTCACCTCTAGTGTTGGCTTTGTTGCAACCCCAAAGCGGGTGATGGGCGTTCGAGTCCGTGCAGATGACCAGGTCCAGGTTGGCGTCTTCACAGTACCTTACCAGGTCGGCCATCTCTTTTGGTGGGCAGTCATCATCCTCGCCTGGCATGTATACCGAGGCCAGGACGATATCAGGTGCATCGTCGTCAGTTTTGATCCTGACGGCTGTTAGATCTCTGGAACATAATTGCGTGAGTGTGGTGATGGGTACGTCTTTGGGTATATAAGCACAGGTTCGTGGTTTGTCTGTGCCTTGTGTGTCGAGGATTAGCTTACCTCCAATGTTACCAAGGCCGCATATTCTGTTATTGCGGATCCACGGCTCTTGTATGAGTGCAATGGTTAAGGGTTCCACCTCCAGCGCCCTGCGTAGGCAGGCGGTGGCCGTCTGGCTATGCTGGAGGTTGGTCTGGATTATGCTTAGGGGACGGGATGTGGGCGGCAGTGGGGTGGAGTTAGGAGGAGATTGATCCATCGGATGTTTCCCCCCCCTCCTCCAGTCCGTGCCGGTCCTCGCTCGGTGCTGGCGATGATGTGAGCAGCTGCTCTGTCCATCCTGGTGGTGAGGTTGGCATCCCCACAGCGTCGGCATCAGCCATCGCCGTTCTGGCCATCTCCTCTTCCAGTTGAGTCATGGTCAAGTCAAGCTCAGTCGGTGCCGGTTTCGTCAGTTCGGTGTCAGTTCCAGTCTGGGTGTCGGAGGGACGGGTTTTGGGGAAAAAGCGCACGTATATCGACCCAAGTAGGTACGATATCCGCCGCTCCCTCCCCAAGACCTTTTCGACTTCTTCCGGTGGGATGCCTAGGGTCAAATAAGTCCCATAGTTATCGCCACCGACCGATGTCGCCCTATATAACGACCACCTCCCGATGTCGTACCAGGGGTTCTGTCGGGTCAGTACAGTCTGGAGCAGCGATATGTCTCCTTTGTACCGGGGTACAAAGAGCGCTGCTCGGACTCGGGTCGGTACGTCGGACTGTTTCATTACAGTCAGTGTCGCGTCAGTGTTCGGCAGTTCTATCTTTGGCACGTTCTGGGTCAGCCAGGTCAGGGCGCTGTCGTCCTCGCACCACATCTGTACCGTGCCGTCCGCTACCCTAGGGTAGCCGCGGAAGGCCGGGATGGATTTGGAGGGGTCGGTACACGTGTCCATGATGAGGTCCTCGAGGCTAAGCTTAATGTGCTCAGTCTCGTCAGTCGTCATGTCACGGGATGGAGGCGAGAGGCAGATAGCTACGGCGAGTCGCGCAGGGATGTCCTTTGTGGCTCGCGCGTAGGTTCTCTGCTCCCCTTGAGCGGCCTGGGTTCTAACGCGTTTGGCGTCCCCCTGGAGCGTGCTCGGTGAGGCAGTGTCATCCGGTCGCACCCTCTTCGCCGCTCCCTGGCCACTTGGACCGGGTTGCGGTTCTGAGGGGCTTGGCACAGTGTTTTGTGCCAGAGACACCCCGCGTGAGAACCCAGCCCGCTTGCCCCGCTTCTGTTTAGTCCGGTGTCGGTCTTGGGTCGTCTCGGTGCGGTTCCGGTCGTTTCCTCCGGATGGTCCTGGTGCGGGCAGTGACGTTCCGCGCTGGGTTTCCCCTTCGCGTACTGGTCCTTGCCCGCGCGTTTCCGCGTCCGGCTGCTTTCCGCGCTGTGTTTCCCCTTCGCGTACTTGCGGCTGGTCGCGTACTCCCTTACAACTAGCCGTTTGCGCTTCGCGCTGGCTATTGCCTTCGCGGATTTTGCGCAAACGGTTGTTGAGATCTCTTTCTCTGTTCCGGATCTTTCCGCGCTTGGATTTCAGCATGCGTACTTCGTCCACAGAGATGAAGCCAGAACCATCAGATTCCGCTTCCTTTCCCGTCCCGAGAGAATCAATGTCTTTCAACCTTGCCTCGATCTTCTCGCGCTGGAGTGCCAGCGCGCGGAGTTCGCTGCTAAGGCTGGAGAGTCGTGCTTTGTCACTGTCATTGTCAGGGTTGTTTGTTACACTGTTCCGAACGATGCTCTGTTGCCAGGCCCTCGTGGAAAGTGGTGTAACGTTAGTCAGTGTGGTTGGTGCAGAAATCGCAGCCGTCTTGGGCGCTGAGATCGCAGCCGTCTTTGGGTCAGTAGGCGCAGAAGTCGCAGCCATGGTTGTGTCGAGTGGCGCGTGAGCCGCAGCCAGTGCTGTTGGCGCCAAAGCAGCCAGCCGCGCAGAAGGCGCGGCACTAATTGGCAGATTGGTGCCCCCCCCCAGATTACGGTGGGGGCAGACCGACGAGTCGGTGTGGGATTCCCCGGCATTGCCGGGACCCACCTGGGGAATATTATTTTTTCCACTCTGCATTATTGGATTTTGTGGGCTTTTTTGGAGTTGAGGTTGCCCGTCCTCATGGACCGAAAGGGAAAAAGGAGGGAGGGACTGGGCGTGGGATCATGGGAGTGGGGTGTGGGATTGCCCTAGGCCTGGGATTCTGGCTTTCGGGAAAATACGAAAAAGCGCCTGGGGGTTTTTGTTGCGTCTAATTCTTATGGAATTAGACCAAGAACAGGGTGGCAACCTCGTGAAGGTGAATCCCCCGGACTTGCCTTGAGGATCTACACGACCGTAGCGCTCCCCCTCAAGACCCCGCCACCCTACCGCCTCTGAGGGAGGCAGTAAGGTAGGCCTGCATCTATACTACCAAGCAAAGCATAAGCAAAGCATGTCGTTGTGCAACCGCGAAAGCATAAATACAGACCCCCCCAGTCTGGGCAACATATAGGCTATAATTTATCTTGGAAACTTGAACACCTGATGCAGACCCGCAACAGACCAGGGCATCTAGTCTGCTATTTATTTTTAAAATTCGTCATTCCAACACGATCCCATTAAAAATCCCATCCCTTAAATGCATGATTTTTTGTTTTGTAAAATAAATAATATTTTTGTGTAGATGTTTGGCGATATGTAATGGGAAAAATAATAAAAAAAAAAAAAAAAAACCCAAGTAAAAAAAATAAAGATTATTAGGAAAAAACTATATGTTGCTTTTTGGATACATTATGCGTTTGCGTTTACGAATTTATTACGAATTTATATGGTTGTGGGCCAGCTTGACGTTATTTTTTATTTTTTTTTGCTTAATAACGTCAAGCTGGCCCACAACCATATAAATTCGTAAACGCAAACGCATAATGTAGACATTTGGCAACATATTAAAAACTACCTTGACATAAAATTACAAAGAATTCAGCGGAAAAAATATATGAAATATCAAAAACTTACCTCATTTTTTACTCGATCACTATTTTTCAAACTTTGAAGAATAGATTGTTTGATGTGAAATCGTAAATCAAATCACTCGTACTCGCCATTATACAAACTTTTACGCCAATACACAAACTTTTACACTTACTTGTTTGTAATGACGTATGACAGAAAAATTACCGGCAAATTTCGTTAAAGTTTTTATTTTTCTGATAGTCTATAATCTATGTCCGCATATTATGTTGCGTTCAGAAACGTACAGCTGTCAAATTATTTTTTTGCTGGCAAAAAATAAATTGTTGCCATTTGTCAACTGTATGCATTTAAGGGTTAAAGTTCGTAGTCTGTTAAATTCACAATGATCGATCACTGGTCGGTCAATGGTCTCGTAATAATAGAATTGTGTTGTAGTGACAGTGCCGTATTGCCATTGTTATAAAATCCGTTGGTAGAAATGGTTTTCGAAAAACAACTATTAAATTTGAACATTTATTCATGCCAGATTTCATTTATATATATTTTTACATACTATTTATTAGTGTTTTAAGCCATCTGAATTAATAAGAAGTACGTAAATAGGAACACACATTAAAATATTCAACGCGGATTAATATTGTATATGTTTAGCTGTCAAAGTCAAAAATGTGACATTACTGTTTACTGACCTAAATCTGTTTTTGTTTATATCGGCTGGTGTTTTTTTATTGTATTTATTTTCATTTGAGTGTTCTAGTTAGATTTTTGTTTGTATATTTAAATTTTCTTTCCCCTAAGACGACCCACTGACCGAGAAGCCTTTATTTATTGATTTTATACAAAATGGTGATAATTGATCAAATTTTGGCTAATTGATTATTTGGAAAACCACCAATGAAGGTCGAAGTTTATCGAAGGTAAAGATCTTGCAATTATTTGTTTTGACCATTAACGCTCCACTCTAGGGCAAAGTATGTCGCCTGATGTAACAAAATATATTTTTTTATAGAAAGAGACCATGTAGCTCTCGTAGTCAAATGATAAATGATGTTTATTTTGCAAGTAGGTTTTTACAAACACTTTTACACGTCATTTTTTTTTTTTAAACTAGATGGGGCCGGTGTTTCGTACCTGACTACTCTGAGAAGAAACAGCCGAAACAAACAGGTCATAGTCTCTTTTGAAGTCCAGACATAATTTTGCTCAATTCACATGAGGACTATGCAGAATAGTGTCTGAGATGGTCTTTTGAAGAAAGAACCACACAGATTTGAGTGGACCTGTCCAGTCAGTGCAAGCATTTGTCAGTTATTGTGTAGCTCAACTTATAACTCAAGGAGCTCAACGAAACGACGACCAAAACAATACCAAAGAAAGGACATTTGGGTAGGTCGCTTATAGTACTCAGTAGAGCAGCGGTGGCCCAGTGGTGGCGGCCCCGACTTACGAACAGTAAGTCGTGGGTTCAAACCCAGGCAGGCGGCATTACTTTGTGTAATTTATTTCATCACCACTGCTCTCAAAACGGTGAAGGAAAACATCGTGAGGAAACCGGCATGTCCTAGAACCAAAAATTCGAAGACATGTGACATCTACCAATCCGCACTGGGCCCGCGTGGTGGATTATAGCCCTTACGCAAAATACGCGCTTTGACGTGGGGTTGCGGACACCAGCCTGTTATACAATATACAATATATTATAGTACTCAAACTGCCAGACAGTTGTGGGAAAAAAAAAAGAAAACAAACAAAAATTTATATAAAAATGAAACCCACATGATCCCCACATTCACAATAATCAAATAAAATTAATAATAATTTACAAAATCAATGTCAATAAAAATCATATGTCAATAATAATAAAAAAGTAAGATACGTAAATATTCCTGTCAAGTCAGTAGGTAAATGTAACATAAAATAAAATAAAAAAGTAAAAAAATAATAAAAATACTGAAATAAGTATTCATGTCAAATCATTCAATGTCAGAGTGTATAAAAGAAAGGAATTAATAATAAACAAGCGAAGTCCGAAATTTCGACATTCACAGAGCAAATTTCATTGGAGCAGCTTAATCCCAAGCCTTTTTATCTTCGAGATAGTTGTTAACATGATAGTAAGCTTTCAAGCACAGCTTCCGTTTTCTAAACGATTTGAATTTATTTAGGCTTAGTGCTTGAATTTGGCTCGGAAGTTTATTGTAAAAACGTATACATTGGCATCTGAACGTACCCCCTATTTTTTTGAGCCTCGTTACAGGAACAACAAACTTGTGTTTGTTCCTCGTATTTATGTTGTGGATATCACTGTATTTTTTAAACAAATTAATATTTTTGTGTGCGTACAAAAGGTTTTCATAAATAAACTGAGAAGGCACAGTAAGAATATTAATCTCTTTAAATTTTTCTCTGAGGGAGTCTGGGTCTTAATTTATAAATTGAACGAATTGCCCTTTTTTGCAAAACAAATATTGTCTGAATATCGGCGGCATTGCCCCACAAGAGAATACCGTACGACATCACGCTATGGAAATAACTAAAGTAAACTAAACGGGCTGTCTCTAAATCAGTTAACTCACGAATTCTTCTAACGGCGTATGCTGCAGAGCTAAGTTTTTTCGACAATTTGTCTATATGCTGGCCCCACTGAAGCTTGGCATCCAAAGTTATGCCTAGGAACACTGTGCTATCTTCCGGTTTCAACTCTTCATTCTTAATTAGTACAGTGGTTTCCACTTGTCTTACATGGGGTATCGTAAACTTAATACATTTAGTTTTTTTCTCATTTAGGAGTAAATTATTAACATTAAACCAATTAACGACTTTTGCCAGGGCGCTATTAACATCATCCGTAACTAACTGCTGACGTTTGAGTTTAAATAAAAGAGAAGTGTCGTCTGCAAACAATACTATGTCATGATTATCTTTTATGACGTAAGGCAAGTCATTTATGTAAATAAGAAACAAAAATGGACCAAGAATTGAGCCCTGGGGTACCCCTATTCTTACTACGGATCCGGGAGATCTTTTCCCGTTGACATCAACTCTCTGAATCCTATCACTCAAATATGACATAAGAAGATCCAGAGAGGCGTTACGGATTCCGTAGTGGTGTAGTTTCCTGATGTTTCATGAAGAACGCAATCGAAAGCTTTAGATAAATCGCAAAAAATACCCAAACCATCGCATTTGTCCTCCCAGGCATTATAAATGTGTCCTAAAAGTTCAACACCGGCATCAGTAGTTGAACGACCCTTTGTGAAACCGAAGTTGCTCAATCAAGGCTTGAAGCTATTGAAGCCATGAACGCCGAGGCGACTTTAAAACATGCTCAGGCAGGCCATCAACAACTCAGCTGCTGCATTGATCAACTGAGCTCCACCACAGAAAAAATGGTGGACTATAGAGGCCACTGTTTGCCAAAAAAGGTAATTACTGATTACTGTTGATTTATAGGTACGAGTAATTCACCTCTTAAGAAATGGTTTCACCCAAAATCGGAATTTCTCCTCATTGTGTGTGCTACCAACATACCCACAATAAGTATTATGGAGCATTGAAAACAATACAATAAAAATTATAATAATTAATATAACCCCTCCATCTAAGCTTCTAAGCTTGTGTTAGGTTTAGGCTCAAATCAGTAGTAGTACATTGGCCAGAATCTGCCATCACGATTGTAACTCTGATACTAAGCGCTAGGTTACACAACATGCTATAAAAGAAGTTGCAACTTTTGTATTAAGCTTAATTTTGTTTTCACACAAACTCTGCAGAATTATAATGTCATGATAAATGATTAAATGAAACAGTGTTTATAAAAAGAGTATTAATTCTTTTGAACCTGTAGATACCTGTAATTACTGAAATAACAATGTTCTGTTCCCTGTCGGGAACGTCACGGGCTTGAAGCGTTAAATCATATTTTGTCAATATGTTACAGATCCACAGTGACCACACAGGTCACTGTGGATCTGTAACAAAGAGTTAAATCATGTTATTAATACTTAGAGCATTTTCGTACTTCACTAGAATATTGAGGTGGGTTTACATTACATACCTGCTAATTTAATTTATGCATTTCTCCACAGTCTGTCAACAAGAGCCTGCTGCAGTGCCCGACCTTCAAGAAGATCCCGATTCACCCTTTGATGGTCTTGATAGTTAGGTGGTGCATTATTATTTTCCTCCTAAATTAAAAGACAGATTAGTGATTAATGACATGACTGTTATTATTTTTATTAAAAGGTAAAATTTGTGATTTGTTATTCAAATGATGATTAAAATATTGAAGATATTTTTGATTTGTCTGATTTTGATTTGTTATTATTATTGCATTAGATATTGTAACTTGTCTTTTGTTTTATTATATGTAGTACTTATATTTTTACATTTCAGGTTTTTCAATTGACTTAAAAGTCAAGTTTATTGTTAAATAAATATTTAGTTTATAGAAATAAAGATTATTTTAAATGTTGATTTTTTAACATAGTAGTATTATTTAAAATTCCATCTTCATTATAATTATTCTAAAATAGTGGAATTGGAATGTAAATCACCTGTTGCAAGCCGAGTGCTTCTGTATAAACTTCATCAGGTGGCAACGGTGCTCTTGCCATGTATGGAATATTGTACAATAATGATGTAACATGCATTCACAATCTTGCCTGCAGTTGTTGGACTATAATGTAAAGCATGTGCTGCAAGCAAACCTGCAAAAAAACAATTTTCTTTTCTAAGCTTATAGGTAAACGTAGATTAACTTTAATTTAATACTGTTCTTGACTTAGACAAGAACTATTGCATCTAATCACTGTTATTGAGTATCTAAAACAATTGCATAGAATAATGCGATGGTCTTTACCTGAAACATGCTTCTTATAAGCTTATGCCATGGGGAATGAGTTCTTCAATTTATTAACCCCCATATGAGTCCTTTCCAAGGCGAAACGTATTTACAAATTCCGCCTGGGGAATATCAATAAAATGGTTCATAATCATTCTCGTCAAGCGACGGGCACGACGACGTGTGGCTGACACTGGCAGAGCCACCATCAGGGATTTTAATTTTGTTAACACAAAAATTTAATCGCTAATTAGTCGAAATTAGTCGCCAAATATCAGATTTGGTCGGTCACTGGTTCAAAAGATATAAGGGTTTATCGTTGAAGTACCTAAGACACGTCCTCGACAGCCGATGGAACTTCGTGGAACATTTCCGATGTTTGGCTCCCAAACTAGAACGGGCCGGGGCTGCCTTCAGGCGGCTCCTGCCCAACCTGGGAGGTCCAAACGTCTCCTGCCGGAGACTCAACGCGGGGATCGTACTGTCCATGGCCCTTTACGGGGCCCCGGTGTGGGCGAATTCCTTGAAGCGGCGAGCCGCCCATTATCTGAACGCGCCCCAAAAGGTGGTAGCCGTAAAGCTAGTCCTTGGTTACCGCACGATCTACGGCAAGGCGGCGAGCCTCCTTGCCGGATTGCCGCCATGGGATCTGAAGGCGATAGTCCTCGCGCGCCTGCACGAATGGCGCGCGGAGGCTCTACACCGGGTGTAAACTCCGCTGTCGTGGAAAGCAGCGCTCAGCGGACAGACCTCCGGCGTGATCTCAAGGCGACATGGAGATAGTTAAGTCTGTATTTTTCCTGCCTTGTCTATGTTGAGTCGAGTTGAGAGTGTAGGATTGATTTTTCAAGTGAAGTGAAGTGAATGAAGTGAGTTTGGGTGCCTGATGGCTGCTAGAAAATAAATATGTGATCCTGGAAATATAATCTTTCTCTAGTAATAATGCCCTCAATATTATCATAAAAGAGAGAACGACTGTCGCAACTCCGTGCAGGGCACGCCACAATAGTGGCGATAAGTCCCCTCTTTGAGAAGTGGCTTGAGAGGTGCCACGGCGCCCCCACCTTCCGCCTGACGCAGGTCCTCACCGGATACGGTTGTTTCGGAAGGTTCCTGCACCGAATCGGGCGGGAGGAAACGCCCGGTCGTTTCCATTGCGAGGATCGACCGGAGAACACGGTGCAGCACTCTGTGGAGGTTTGCCCCAATTGGGCGCAGCACCGCCGTGTCCTCGTAGCAGCGATCGGCGGCAACGACCTCTCGCGTCCAGCCCTGGTTCAATCCATGGTCCGGAGCGAGAGGGAATGGGAAGCCGTCACCTCCTTCTGCAAAACAGTCATGCTAGCGAAGGAGGTAGCGGAACGTGGGAGGGGGAGACCCTCACGTCCTAGCCGCCGCGGGAGATGCACCGGGCATCCATCTTATGACGACAGGCCGTGTCGATGGCGCTATGCTAAATAACAATTTTTTTTTCACTACCAAAATGTTATCTACTTATGATATACATCAGGCTATGTACGCCTTATTTCTTAAAAAAAAAACCTTTAATGTACCTACGTTTAGGTTAAGATATGATTTTTAGCCGCGCCGCCTAAATATTATGCTTGAGAAAATCACTCATAACATACTTTTGTTTTTGTGTGAGTGAGAATAAAAAACGAAGAATTTTTTATTAATTTTGAAGTGAAAACTTCAGGCGCGTTGAGCACTTTTTGGGTCAACAAAAATCATGGAACTCGCGTGACCGCCACGTACGCTTTTCATAGCACTCGTAGCCGATCCGCTACAGCGTAGCACCACTTAGGCGTGCGTGGGGCACAACATGTGAGGAAAGAAAATAGAAAATGAACACAATAAGTTAATTAAAAAATTGCACACTCAACTCGACGATTAGTTACTAGGCCGCATTCCGAATTACGATGTAATTGATTTGAGCGTCCATAAACCTGTTCCGAATTGCCGTGAGCGCGATATCGATGTTCCTTGAATCGTCATAGATGACGTCATGACATGCGTCATCTTGCGATTACACCGACCATGCCCCAAATAAATATCACCGTGAGCGCTGTCAAAAATGACAGTTGTGTTCACAGGTTGTGTTGTTTTGTTATGAACCTAAGAGTAGCATTTAACATATATATATATATATATATATAACATATATGTTTATATGTATAATAAGTATGTATTTACAAACAAAAAAGTATCTATGTAGTATATCAACTATCTGGTGTCCACGACACAAGCCTCGTTGCTTAGTGTGGCACTAGATGGCGCTGTGTGTTAATGTCCAGCGATATTTATTTATTTATATTTAATTTATTATCGTTGCATATATGTAATTTGTAATTCGTGGTATTTTTTTATCGGATTAATCTTTGCTGGGACCAAATACGCTATTATTATAAACTTCGATGTCATCCTTTTCATACTGGAGGAATCGCCGTTCTCTATCTCAACATCTGAGTTATCAGAGTCGATAGAGTCAAACAACATAACTTCCATTTTCAAAAATAGGTCTTTTGGTTAGGGGAATAAGGTTAGAATAGGGGTTTTGGTTTGGGGTTATGTTCACTGTGAACGCGTTCACGAGCGTTCCGAATTGATGACAGCTCTCATAATCGTGATATCTAAATCGGAACGCAAAATATAGGTGTGAGCGCTTTGAGCGATTATTTTGTAATTCGGAATGCGGCCTAAAGTTTTCACTTCTATCGGCAGTCCCCAAAGACTGCCCCGCATGTTTTTTAGGGTTACGTACCTCAAAAGGTAAAAAAAGGAACCCTTATCACTTTCTTCTCCGTCTGTCCGTCTGTCAGTCTGTCCGTCTGTCCTTACATCCGTCTGTCCGTCTGTCACCACCTATTTTCTCAGGAACGGGGAGGGACGGGTGGACCTAGCAAGTTGAAATTAATACCAGATACTAGGTCTATAGTCCCTGTTATGTGTATGTAAATCAAGGTCCTGAGTCAACATGATGAAACAATACTCGTGTGGGCAAATTTAGATTCCCGCGAAAACTTGTAAGTACCAAAATTTACCTTAATTTTCACCTTTTTTAATTTAGCGGATTTTTCCCTTTACTTGTGCTGTAAGACCTTGCTTTTAACCAAAATTGACAGTTCTAGGTCAACCGGAAGTACCGTAAAGAGTTTGGGTCGAAAACCTACAATGAGGGATTTCCCTTTTCACTTTTCCCTAGTCGCTGGATACATGGCGCTGAACTTGGTAGTTACTGCAAGGAACGGAACGTAACGATTTTAAGGCTGATGCTCCAGGGTAGCCCGCGAAATTCAAATTTTCTTACGATTTTTGCAATTTGCAGGCCAGTGATAGGTTGTATGTTGATTAAAATATTGTTCGCGATTGTAAGACGTATGTAGTTACAGAATTTTAATCATCAAAATCGTCAATTCAACCCTCCAGGTTCCTAAAGGTCTAGCAATGACTTGGACCTTGAAAAAATCGTTCCTCGACCTTTATCTTGAACTTGGAGGGTTGTATTGATGATTTTGATGATTACAATTCTGTAACTACATACGTCTAATCTACATACAACTTAGCACTGGCATGCAAATTGCAAAAAAAACCCAAGAAAATTTGAATTTCGCGGGCTGGTTGGAGGTGCGAGAGAACTAGAATAAATTCGGAAGCTTAAGGCTGATGCTCCAGGGTGCGCGAAATTCAAATTTTCTTACGTTTTTTGCTATTTGCAGGCCAGTGCTAGGTTGTATGTTGATGAAAATTTGATTCGCGGCTTAGGACGTATGTAGTTAGATTTTAATTCTGTAAATACATACGTCTTACAGCCGCAAATCAAATTTCAGACGGCTAGAAGTAGGACGCTTGCGTTTCTGCGACCTGCTATATTGCGATAAGAATCTGGAGTGCGATTCACTAAGGCAAAACATCTTTACAACCAAGAAATCATCGTTGAACTATCTGATGAAAACATACCTATCGGTATTCTTTAGCTATGACTGCGCGATCGTAGCGCCTCAACGATATCGATGGCGCACAATGACTAAAGAATAAGAGTCTCTTATTCTTTAGTAAAGATTATGAGTCTCTTATTCTTTAGTCATTGATGGCGCAACATAGAAATAAAATATGGTTCCGTCCGAATGCATGAAAAACGGTATTCAGAAACACAAATCATCCTCGCCTTCAACGACAACAGCGCCTTCTTCTTCGATTTTAACTGTCAAACCGTAAAGCTTGTAAGTTTTTTTGTGATTAAAACAAGTTAATTTTTTAGGTAATCAAAAATAACATTCATAGATCCTCTTTTGCTCAACACCAATTTTACGTTATAAGTAAGTATTTATACAAAAATCTGCACAAAAAGCTAAACATACTGGATTTAAATAGATATACGTTTAGGAAAGAATTAAGTAAATGGCTATTACAACAGGACTATGTGGCAACAGAGAATCTGCTAGCTTACATCTTATAATATAATATAATATCATATATGTACTCGTAGATCACATCTCACACTTTACATCGAATTATTATATTTCACGGAATCACTTTCCCCCCACACACACACACCTTCACAGTCACATACCACACAAACTCATACATACCACACACACCCACACACCCCTACATATACATACATACACATGCACACTGCATGTCTCCTTATTCACACTCCTTGTGTTACATATGATTAGTTTTTGTTATTATTAAATTTTTATTTTTGTACAGCTGTTAGTAAAATCATTGACACTGTCTTCACTTTTGTTTCTGGTTATGAATATTAACAGAATCCACTTGGCTGAACCCTATCTTTTAAGATACAGGCTAGTCCTAGTTTAAAAGATAGAGTCTATTATTGCATCATAATGTAAATATTATTTTTAAACAATGTATACAGTGCAAACTGCTATGTTTTTTTTTGGAAATAAATACTTATTATTATTATCTCCTTTATTAATCATAACATCTTATTATATTTACATTTTTAAATATTTCATAGAAAAAAACATAAAACACTTAAAAATATAAAAAAATAGTAGTCCGCCGGTGTCGGGAGCAGGGTCCAAGCCACCGGCGGTTAGGGCTGCAGAGACAGGAACCTCCTCACAATGCGAGCCGTATCGAGGAGTACTGCCTTCTGAATCAGGCCCTTGATCCAACCGCCTAAAGAGAGCTTCGATAGATGGTCATCGAAGCTCTTGGCTATAAGGCCATTGGCCGTCACGACAATCGGCACAATGATAACCGAGTTCATATTCCACATGTCGCGAACCTCGTGTGCCAAGTCGAGATATTTTATTTGTTTCTCTTTCTCAGCTTTCACGAGGTTCTCGTCATGCGAAATGGTAACATCGGTTATCATTACGCGGCGCGCTGATCGGTCCATCATCACTATGTCAGGCTTATCGGCGACAATAGTCCTGTCAGTAATGATGGACCGATCCCAGTACAGCGTGACATGGTTTTTTTCGAGAACTGGGTCGGGCACATACTTGTAGTACGGTACCTCAGATTCCACAAGTTTATATTTCAAGGCAAGTTGCTGGTGTATAATCCTGGCTACTTGGTTATGCCTGTGCAAGTACTCGCCGTTAGCCAGACGAGAACAACCAGAAATAATATGTCTGATGGACTCACCCGGAAGGTGGCATGCCCGACACACGTCAACCGTCCCGTCCTTCATAATATATTTCCGGTAATTGTTCGTCAACATAACTTCGTCCATAATCGCACAGACAAAACCTTCAGTTTCCCCAAAGAGGTCGCCGAAACGTAACCAGGACACGGACGTTAGAAAATCTACATCGGGCCCATAAAGAGCCCGGTAGAAGCGCCCGTGAAGCTCTTTGCCTTGCCATACTTTCCTGCGGTCATCGGTGGTAAGTACCTCAGGTTTGTGCCAGTTCTCTTTAGCCATGGACAGCGGGGTGAGTCCCTTGTCCACTGCGACCACATCTCGGTGGATACCTACCTCGGCTTTTAAAAAATATTCTCTGAGACTGCACACCTCGCGGTTGTGGAGGGTCTTCGCGTTTAAAAAGCCTCGACCTCCGCACTTCCGCGGGATGTACAGTCTCATCACCGATGATCGTGGGTGATGCATCCGGCTTTCGGTCAGCAGTGTACGAACTTTTCTATCCAGGGCGTCGAGTTCGGTCTGAGTCCATTTGAGTATGCCGAAAGAGTACATTAAAACCGGCATGACCCAACCATTGAAGGCGCGCACCTTGTTCCCGCCTGAAAGAAGGCTATTTAATACCTTTCTCAGGCGTCCGAAGAAGCGCTCCCTCAACGATTGCTTCATGTCAGTTACATTAATGCCTAACGCTTCCGACATACCCAAATACTTATAGGTTTCAGATGAGGAAAGAGATCTCAGCTGTATGGAGTCCGAGAGCTGAAGTCCCTCGGACTCCACAATCTCCCCTCGCTTTACATACATAACTGCACATTTGTCCACACCAAATTCCATCCTGATGGCGCTACTAAAAGTTTCAGTTACTTTCAGTAGCTCCATCAGTCGCAATTTGTTGGGGGCAAAGAGTTTCAGATCATCCATGTAAAGCAGGTGAGATATAACCTGACCATCCTTCCTCAACCGGCAGCCTAGGCCTGAATTCTCCAGCAATGTGCTTAGAGGATTCAGGGCTAAACAGAACCAAAGTGGACTCAGACTGTCGCCCTGGAATATTCCCCGCTTAATCCATACAGGCTCATCGCTCCCCTGGATCTGTCGACATCCTGGATATCGAAGGACAGTCTTCCATTGCCCCATACATGACTCAAGAAAGGTGCGTAGAGTTGTATCTACTTTGTACAACTCCAGCACCCTCATGAGCCACGTATGTGGCACCGAGTCATAGGCCTTCTTATAATCTATCCAACATGTCGACAGATCCTTGCGAGATCGACGAACCTGTTGGCTAATGGCCATGTCGATGAGGAGTAGCTCCTTAGTACCGCGGGACCCATTCCTACATCCATTCTGAGAGGCTGACATGATGGAGTTTTTGTCAATGTGTGTATTAATTTTCACTCTCAGAATGGATGTAAGAAGCTTGTAGATCGTCGACAAACACGTGATCGGTCTATAATTTTTGGGTTCCGCGGGACTACCTGACTTATGGAGCAGGTGGGTAACGCCTGTTGTTAAAAACTGTGGGAGGGACCCGGACTCTAAGGATGACTGGAATTGCGATGCCAGGCAAGTGTGCGAACTACTAAACCATTTGAGCCAGAAGTTGTGCAGTCCGTCCGGTCCCGGGGATTTCCAATTTGGTAACGGACGAACTGCTCTGGCTACATCTAAAGGTGTTATAAAAATTGGCTCCATTTCTGGGATACGTTCACACACTCGGTCGACATCACGCATCCAGTCAGCCTCAGTATGACAAACGGGTACCGACCAGATGCTGCGCCAGAAAGAACTCGTGGCGGCATCATCCGGGCGGCACACATCAGTCATATTTTGCTCGGGTCGCTCCCAAGCTCTGTATACCCACCTCTCATCGCTCTGGAACATGCGATTCTGTGAATACCGATCAACCCGCCGCTTATACCTCCGAATACGGTTCGCCCATGCATAAACTTTCTGCTTCAGGAAGTCGATGCGCTCTGTGACACGGGACATGTATTCTTGAGGGCTGATTTCAGTCCCCGAGAATGCCCGCCTCACAAAGCGCATCACTCGTGGTCGTGTGTTGCCCTCCCTGAAGCAGTATAGTTTGCCGACGAGTACCCTGGCCCCGTCGATACGGCGCTCGATCCTTCGCTGCCAGGCTGGTACGGCTGGTTTCGGTCGAGTAGCTACGTCACAATTTGGAAACTTGACATTAGCTAAACGACATGCCGTAACAGCCCCACAGAACAGGATCGAGTGTGTATCAACGAGGTTTTCGCTACTCTCGAATATATTCTTGAGTTGCGAGTCCAAGGCACACACCAGCGCCCTATTTTTCTTATGCATGGGTAACCGTGGTAATCGGGGCCTAAGTTCGGTAGGAGTGGACCGAAATTCATGAAGCGCATTTTCCAGAGCGCTCCTCAATCGGTCGTTGCACTGGCTACTTACCGTGGCAACTCCATCATCCTCCTCTACAACAGCAGGGTTCAACCGCGGTGGTGTTGCGTCAATAGCTGACACTTGCACCGCGGTTTGTGTCGGAGTTAAGACGATAAGGTTGCTCAGTACTTCTGAGCGCAGCCTATCAAGCGCGGCGTCGTCCAACCTGTGACTGCGTTGGATGACCCGCACCTGATCCGATAGTCGTTGGGCCGAGACGTTGACGGTTGGTTCAAGATCCTGGAACAGAGACAGCATCCTAACACGGTACGCAGTGAGGTTAGTTCCCCCCTTTGTAGACCTGTAGTATGCGCGCATGACGTTCTCGTTAATGGATTGAGTCCATTTCATGCGCTGCACACAACCACCGGTAGCGGGGACCCGGCTCGGGGCCTGTTGGCCCCTAAGCCCCAAGCTCTTCGGTGGCCGGCCTCTCCCCGCACGATGTACAGGTAGTGGCGACGTCGGCGGAGAGAAATACTCGTCGCTCGAGCTCGACGCAACTGCCACGGCCGGTGTCACAGCGCTCACGATGGGGCTGGGTTCCGGCGGCGGCGAGGCGGAGCTGAGCGACGGGTCCGGAGGTGAAAGGCGTGCGTGACGAGCAGCGGCTCTGGTCAACATTGTCTTGTTATAAGCTTGATTTCGTTGTTGGTGAAAGCCATTCAAATATAATTATTACGAGCTTGTTTTGACATAATATGTCACTATTGATGGGTTTTTTCAAAGGTTTTTTCTTCTATGTTTATTCATATTTATTGCCTTCATTTTATTTTATATGGTAAAATTACGTTATGGAATATTGTAAATGGATTCCTGGCTATTTAAAAACTCTGTAAAATAATTATTTATAAACGAAATTTGGAATTATTATTATTATAGTGTTACCATATGCAGCGACGAAAGTACTGTAATTAGATGACACATTTTGAAAATCAGCCCGGCAATTAGATGTCATTTTGAAATGAAATACAAAAATAAATAAATTTGCTGCGTTTAATCCGGACAACGGGCCATGAACGTATCACGCAAACCACAAAACGAACCCTAAATGCAAAAAAGGCTGTTAATGGCTGCCGTCCGGTAGCCGTGCCATCATCCCATGGAGGAAAAACGACTGTTATGTATGAATTATCATGCGAAAACTAACGATATATCGATATTTTTCACTCGATAGTTATCGACATATAACGATACTTTTTAAAAATGTCGAAACGATAAATATCGATAATTTTTTTTTTACTTGCCCGGGGTAGCAATGAGGGATTTTCTTTTTAGCTCTACCCTAGTCGCTGGATAGATGGCGCTGAACTTAGTGCATTAATGCAAGGAACGGAACCTAAAAAAAATGATTTTAACAAAGCGTGAGAAAACTAGGTTATATTCGGAAGGATAAGCAAACGAAAGTGTCAGTCAACGAGCGTATGTGACGTGACGCAATGTTTTTTTCCCCAAGCGTTTTGGCTTTGGCACCAACTATCGTAGTCAGTTCAACGCCATCTATAGAGTTCTTGGAAACTAGGTTTTTTTTTATTAATGGTGAAGGCTGGTCAAAGCTGATTGTAGATGGCGCGTCCATAGCTTAGATCCAATCTGTCCAATGAGGTCAATCTATTTTGAAATATAAAATTACAGTGACAGATTTTCAACCAATGACGATGTTTGGTTCATACGCTGCTAGCGCCATTAGTTCCACCAGTTGCCCACCCCACTCTAAAAGAAAACCTTTCGTTCGGTGACGACTTTTAATCACACATCTTGCCTTAATCTTTGTGGAATGGTTGCCTTGCAAAAGCACATTACTCGTAGTCTCTTGTTTTACAGGTAATAAAACTAACTCGTTCACCGAACCCGAACACAGCATAGAAAGAACAAGCTTTCGTGGTTTTTTTACTCTTGGATAAACTGAACGCATTTTGTTCGAACGTGTCCATACCAATTTTATTTAACGTAAGGTTGGTACATTCGTCATTTCCGTTAAAACCATTAAAAACTTTTTTCATTTAAATGATTGTTAATACGTAAGTTATCTAATTTAGCTATATTATTATGATTGCATTATTGTATACATATTTGAATAATTATGTGTAAAAACAATTTGTTGAAATAACCACTTCAGTGGTTTAAAAAAACCTCAGTTGTATAAAGCAGGTCGGACATAGCATTTAGCAAATAGCTAGCAACTGTCAATTTGTACGTGTGAGTAATTCAGTTGTATGTGTGCAAAAGAACACGCTTGTCGTGTTGCGGTACGTGTGCTTTCTACGAAATTGACTTTCATCGCCTCGTAAGTTTGTGAATTTCATTTATTATGGTGTATTTAGTGCATATATTTCTGAATTAAGTAGTGTTCGTGCGAAAGTCTTATTGATCGAGCAGGAAATAGCCCGAGATCAACTAAGATCATTCGATTGGATCGTGTCGATGCGTCACCTTTGTGAGCCATTTTATTCAACTTCCACATTAAGGTAGCTAGCTGTAGAATGTGATACATCTCGCACGTTCCACCGTGACCTCACGCGAGGTCAGGAGTAATGTCAAAATGCAAGCAGTAATTGGTTGACGAGGTAAAGTGCATTCTAACCTATCCGCTACGATTTGGTATCGGTGGGCTGCGTTAGCGGGCCACGGCCGCCCGCGGGCCGCTGCCGATCGCGTCCCCATGTTACCTGCGTACGTGCCTGCTCTTCGCGGCTCCTCACATGCATATTCTGTTAACTGTAGACAACGATCACTCCTGAATCGATTTAATCTGCGATGTCATCCCAAAAAATCGTAATTGGATGCAATACTTTGTTATTTATAATTAGCTATCACTATTGTTGTTAAATTTTCATGAATCTTTTGTTTGTTAAGACTACCTAGAAATATTTATCACTTTTGGTACTTCACATTGTTTCTTTTTGTAGATCATATATATTAAATTACAAAAGAAAACAATTCATACAGTTAGGTATTTCGTTTTAATTTAATCATCAGAAAAACTGACGATTTTTTTATTTTTATCCATGACAGCTAATTGAAATCTACATTTTTAATATTGCTATTTCAGATGAACTTGTCTTAATCATAATACAAAAGATGCATGGCATACATTTGACCTTCAAAAGCTTCATCGTTTCACTTCTGTTTGAAAGTGTATTTGTATAACTAGTACCTACATAGAAATGAACTCTAAATTGTGTTGACTTCAAATTTCCACCCAAGAATGATAAAGTTGTGGTCCTTGTACTTGCACTTGGACATGCTGACTGGCTACATAATTCTTTTGTGTCATTTTTTTTTATTAAAAATGAACAAATAAAACATTTAAAATAGTAGCCAGAAATGATCATGATCTATGGGAAATTACTGAGTAATTATTTCACTTTCCCAATATTTTACTTGCTTTGTGCAGTGTGTTTTGGAGACTGTCCAGTGTTATGACGTTCAAAAAGCTGCTGCTGATTTCCAGCACAAATTATATAAATGACTTTTGATTTTGTTCCTCACCTGTCTCTTAGTTTAGGTGGTTGAAGCAGCCATTACCATTGGTTGATACAAGCATACATAGAGTGCAAGCAGCATAAATAATCACTTGTCACCACCAACCATGTTATCTTGCATTTCTTTTCACTGACATTAAAATATTATTATCATGATGGTGTTTTAACAACACCAAGAACGACACAAGGTGCAGACACACTTAAAAGAAAACAAAAAATAATGTATTTTGTTATTGGCTCTATGAAGAGACTCACCAACAAAATACTTCATTCTTACAAACTGAAATGACTGGTTTACGGTTTAATGTTGGCTTCCTGCTGATCAGTTACTCAGAATTAGGAGCCCCAAGTGTGTGTTCACTGTTAATCCATGATAAAGCACTTTGACAAATAATAAATTATATTCATAACTAGCTTCGCCCGTGTGTTGTTCGGTAATTGTCCCACATGATCGTACTACCGGGATACAGGAATTATGTCATATATTATTCCAGGTTATGAATTATCTGTGTGCAAATCGGGTCAGTAGTATTTGTGTGAAAGAGTAACAAACATCCATCCATTCTCACAAATTTTCGCATTTAAAATATTAAGTAGGTATGATACTAGGATGTGTGAGTAACAATCACCATCGGCCTAGCCTTTTCCCAACTTTGTTAGGGTCGGTTTCCAGTCGCAGCTGAATACCAGTATTTTACATGGAGCTAGTGTCTATCTGACCTCCACAACCCAGTTAGTACTGGGTATGTATTACCGCTTGGTAAGATTGGTTGTCAGAATTTCGGGTCCTTGACTACCTGTAATGACTGTCAAAGATCTACAAATGAGAGCCGGGCCAAATGCTTAATTAACGTGCTTTCCCAGGCATGGAGGAAATTCGGTAGGTGTGCAATGAATGGACAACCATCCATGGACCAACCTAGGCAAGCGTGGCTTAACCTGGAGATCAACCTAGTAGTTAGTATTTATTTTGTCAGATTCTAAAGTAAATTTGGTTATTCCATTAAAATTAATATTTTTTACATTGCGCGCCATGCGCCCGTTCTATTTGAGTTTCGAAACCCTATTGGACTCTCTTGGGGGAAGATTTTGGAAAAACTGTGATAGCATGTCTATCACAGTTCATATTTTACTCTCATAATTTTAATTGAAGAGTATGTATACCAATTTATTAATCAATTGACTCAGAGGATATAAAGATTCACAAAAAATTCAAGCCCCATTTCACCCTTTTAGGGGTGGAATTAGAAAAACATTTTCTTATTGGATACCTTCTTCCTACTTCACAAAGAATACACCCTCCTAATTTCATGTCTCCCTGGACCAGCGTTTTGGGCTGTGCGTTGATAAATCAGTCAGTCAGGACTTTGAATTTTATTTATGAGTAGATAAAAGACAATTATTACTTTCTAATTTGCATCAGATTTTGTTAAAATGATTTAATTTTTTTGCATGGAACTAATCCTTTTTCTAAAATAAAACTTCCTAAGTTAGTCCTTATAACATCAGCTATCTGCCATAAAAGTCCCGTCAAAATCGGTCCAGCCGTTTCAGAGATTGGCTGGAACAAACAGACACTGATTAAAATTATAAAAATGTTTCTTTGTTGTAAGTACTGTTATACGGTATATATCTAAATATATAAAAGAAGAAACTGACTGACTGACTGACTCATCTATCAACGCACAGCCCAAACCGCTGGGTCTACAGATTCCAAATTTGGCAAGTAGGTTCCTTGTGTGGTCTTGGGGTGCACTAAGAAAGGATTTTTCAAAATTCACCCCCGGAGGGGGTTAAACGGGGCTCCAAAGTTTGTATGGGGAAACAAGATTAGTTAGACTATTTTATTCGAAACTTCACAGTAGTACTCCTTTTGATAAATGAGTAGAAACGAGTTTCAGGGTTTTTCAGAATTCAACCCCTAAGAGGGGGAAATGGGGTGACAAAGTCTAAAAATCAATGCACAGCCCAAACCGCTGAGTCTAGAGATTCCAAATTTGGCACATACATTCCTTATGAGGTTAAGGGGTGCAAAAAGAAAGGATTTTTCAAAATGTACCCCCTAAGGAGATGAAACGGGAGTCAAAAGTTTATATGGGGAAACAAGATTAGGTAAGACTGTTTTATTCAAAACTTCACAGGAGTACTCCTATCGATAAATGAGTTAACATTTGTGTTTCAGGTTTAATCAGAATTCAACCCCTAAAGGGGGAAATGGGGTACAAAGTCTGAAAATCAACATCGGTATTGTTTGTATGGTGTATCGGGTCGGGTGTATTACAAAAACAACGATTTTAAGATTTAATGTGGTGGACCTGAAATGCTTTCATTCCCTGTTGGGGTGCGATGGGGTTGAAATGTCCAAAAATCAATATGGGTGTCGATACCGAGATTATAAGGGGTTCAGATTACGAAAATGGCACTTACTTTGAGATCCAGAAGATGGCGGATTCGACTTCTATACAGGGTTATTGTTGATTTATTGTGATGATTGTGATAACGATGATGATGATTGTGATTACGATGAAAATGATTGTGATTACGATGAAAATTATTGTGATAACGATGATGATGATTGTGATAATGATGATTATAATTGTGACAACGATGATGATATTGATGATGATGATTGTGATAACAGTGATGGTGATGGTGATTGTTATAGTAATGGTGATTGTGATGGTGATGGTGATTGTGATGGTGATGGTGATTGTGATGGTGATGGTGATGGTGATTGTGATAGTGATGGTGGTGGTGATAGTGATGGTGATGGTGATAGTGATTGTGATAGTGATGGTGATTGTGATTATGATTGTGACTGTGATAGTTATGGTGATTGTGATAACGATGATGGTGATTGTGATTGTGATTGTTATGGTGATGGTTATTGTAATGATGATTGTGATAGTGATTGTTATTGTTTTTTTTTTTTTTTTTTTCTTTATAAAGACGTTGCCCCACACTAGGAATTTCTCCTGTATCGTGGGTGCGTTTACAAACATTTAAACTCACATACACAAACAGCCAGACCCGGCGGTCTGGCTGTTTGCAACTATCTGTAGGCCATACAAATATTTGTACCGTGCGGGGATCGAACCCGCGACACGCAGATGATAATGACACACGCACGCACGCACGTGATAATGATGATGATTGTGATAACGATGTTGGTGATTGTGATGGTGATTGTGATAGTGATAGTGACGGTGATTGTGATGGTGATAGCGATGGTGATGGTGATTGTGATGGTTATAGTGATTGTGACTGTGATAGTGATGGTGATGGTGATTGTGACTGTAATGGTGTTTGTGATAATGATGATGATGATTGTGATTACGATGATAATGATTGTGATTACGATGATGATGATTGTGATATCGATGATGGTTATTGTAATAGTGATTGTGATGGCGATAACGATGAAGGTGATTGTGATGGTGAAGGTGATTGTGATGGTGATGGTTGTGATTACGATGATAATGATTGTGATAATGATGATAGTGATTGTGCTAACGATGATGGTGATTGTGATTGTCATGGTGACAGCGATGGTGATGGTGATTGTGATGGTGAAGGTAATTGTGATGGTGATAGTGATTGTGACTGTGATAGTGATGGTGATTGTGATGGCGATTGTGATAGTGATGGTGAATGTGATGGTGAATGTGATGGTGATGGTGATTGTGATTAAAATTGTGATGGTGATTGTGATAATGATGATCGTGATTGTGATTACGATGATAATGATTGTGATTACCATGTTAATGAGTGTGATAACGATGATGGTGATTCTGATGATGATGATTGTGATTACGATGATAATCATTATGATTACGATGATTAAGATTATGATAACTGTGATAGTGATTGTGATGGTGATTGTGATAGTGGCGGTGATTGTGATGGTGATAGCGATGGTGATGGATATTGTGATGGTGATAGTGATTGTGACTTTGATAGTGATGGTGATTGTGATACCGAGGATGGAGATTGTGATGCTGATGATTGTGATTACGATGATAATGGGTGTGATTTCGATGATAATGATGATGGTGACAGTGATGGTGATAGTGATGGTGATTGAGATTGTGATGGTGATTGTGATGATTATGAAATTTGGCACATAGACAGTTCATAACCTGGATTAACACGTAGGACACTATTTATCCCTTTAATATGATCCAGTGGGACGGTTACCGAACTTTACGCGGGCGAAGCCGTGGGCAACAGCTAGTACTTTCATATGCATTCAGTAAAGAACTGTTACTTTGAAATTACAAAAATAAAGTTCAATTTTATTTATTTGTATAGATATTTTATTTTAGTAAAACCACTCAGAACCTGCACAGCATTCGTTACCCAGGTCACCAGGTGTGTGCTGCTCTGTCCGCTGAGAAATAATGCAGGCTAGGTCAAATTGAACTCATCTACTGTGTGGCCGGGTATAGGTACCTACAGGAAAATATTGTACAACTCAGTAGATATGATTCGTATATTCCACTATGTCCCAACAATAGGACAAACTGGAGTGTTTAAAAGTTTACATCCACTTTGCCCCACTAATCGATATATTGAACTTGGGTTGGCAATGTTGAATATAACACAAATTATAAATAATGTGATTAGGAGAAAACAATTGAAATTTAAGTAAAGTCCATTTCAGTCATCAATATTTTAAGTTCTATTAAAATCTTCATAAACTTATTACATTTAGTAGAAAATAAGGGGGCGTCCATTAATTACGTGAGAGCATTTTGACGATTTTTCGACCCGTCCTTCCCCCTTGGCGTTGCCGTGAGATTTAGCTTGACCCCCTCACCCCTCCCTAATTTCACGTGAGATTTTTCAAAATTCATAGTTAAATGTAAATGCGTTAATCTGTTTTTGATTGCGTTGGATTTATTTAAAAAACGTAATTTTATTTCCATTGCATATTTATAATTAAATATTGTTGTGTAGGATAAATCCTTAGTGGAGAAACATGTTTACTTAATTAGTAACCTAGTTTTCAAGCAATTTTTCTGTCTTGCTGGAAAAAAAATAGGTGATATTTGCCGAGACCTGCTCTCCCTCGTGAGATTGGATGTGATTCGGTTCGACTCCGTCCCCCCACTAAGCACCTCACATCAGATGCCCCCTAATATACCTAACTAACGGCACGGTAATATTATAATACAGTAGTGTAACTCGGCCGCATGATTGAAATAAATGCCTACAGCCGCGCGGTACGTAGACATGCGTTAGGGCTGCCCGTCTCCAGCATTTTAATTACATTTGCCTACTTTCTGTTTCTATTTAGTTTTGTGATTGTAAATATCCTTTTTATATAAATAAATGAAATACTTTGTATATTGAATAGGAAGTGTTCAATAAAAATGCGTGTTGTTTTTTGATTGGTAGATTTAATTAAAAAAACATGTTACTCTATTCGCTTTATTTATTAATCCAAACACCTTTTTTTCGTGAGATAAAAGGAAATACTTATCCATTAAAAAGACACACATTATGTACCTACCTACTAGTAAGTAAAATTATTTTATAGTCTTACCTTTCAGAGTTTCCAGGTAATTTAAAAAAAACTTATGTCTGGATGCGTTATTGACGAATTCATACAACTAAAAACAGCACAATATTTCCTACTCGTCATATTAACTGATTTTTAGAGAAAAAATCGCGCGGTTATTGTTAAAAAAACAACACACCGTCCGTTCGACACTGCGGTATGCCGTGACTGTCTGCGCCCCGAGCGCACCCCGAGATCGAGGCGTGTAGGTATAGCTCGCGTTTCGTCCGTTTGTATGAAGTTGGAGTACTGTATTATAATATTACCGTGCTAACGGGTAGGTAGGTGTATGTTGTATCTCGAATTCTGTGGAAGCGGGGGTGGGTTTGAGTTTGAACATAGAAAAGCTGCAATTTAAGTTATCCGAAAGTCGGCCTTTTTTAGTAATTAACAAAAACTGATCGTTTAGTGTGTATTATTTCTACTTACTAGACTGAAACTGACTGAAATTGGAAAAACGTAAGAAAAAATAAATTTTGCAGACTACTTTGGCACTTTTGCTTTGAGAATCAAGTACTTACTTAAATGTAATACATATTTCAATAAAAGCATTTAAGAGGGAACAGGGCCAAAAAAAAGGGATTTTGAAGAAACTAACCGTAAAGTGCGATTGGGACAGCTGCAGCTCAGAACTAATGACTATACGATTATATCACAAAAATTTGACGAGATCGACGTTTCGTATTTTCCCTTTTATCTCGAAAACAGCCGATTCAATTATTTAGGATATTAAAATTTTTAAGAAAAAATAAACTGATTGGAACCTAGCTATTAATTGCTTTAATGTGAAAAACTTTTCGAATATGTCTGGTAGTCCTCTCATCACGGCCGTAAAAGTGGGGCAATAATTTGTTATTATTGGAGGGTCATATTTATATTACTTATACGTTGCTGGAAAAAAAGGAAATGGCAAGGATGTGTCTACAGTAAAACTTGATTTTATGACAAAAAAAAGATTGCTCTAGCTAGAGGCTAGATCTATTCAAGAAGAAAAAAGGGCAAAATCCATTTGTTTGGAGAATCGCAGCCCCATGTTTATAAATACTTGTCTTGTTAATCAATGAAGTCTCCAATGAGGTTACATGACGTTATTGGGCACTGGGCAGACAGGAAGGTTTAGTAGGTCAGGTCAGGTAGACGGCACCGGGTCAGGCCAGGGCCTTCGCGTAATACTTGTGGCATGGCGCGGTGCGCGAGCGCGGGGCGCTCCGCGAATCTGGGTCAATGGTAGCGAAGTGGCACACAGGCGCCGGCCGCTCTTACCACCGTGCACCGCTAGGGACACGGCGCGCGGCGCTCCATCGAGCCGCCGCCGTCGCTAAACTGGGTCGTGCGTCCCGGCCGCTCCCCTAGTATGGTCCTCCACTCTTTTGCGCTTTTACAACTAAATCATGCTTGCTGCTACAAACGAATGTACAAACGAATCAAATATTATCTGTGTTCGACTCTTAGTTGGAACTACCTATTTGCTTTTTGCAGTAGAGCTCCATCGGTAGCATTAAACCACGAGACAGGTGTTGCAATAAACCGTGAATCAAATACCTACTTGGCGTTATTTTTTCTTCCATTTTCCTCTGTCAGCCATCAGTCCATCACCATCACGCTACTTAACACTACTTTTTCTTTAACGTAAACTCCATCAACATTTATCAAATCGTATTAGACAGAACACCACCTGCTACGATCCTTACAATTTCGTTTTGCGTCGTCCACGTACAGTTCGTTCGGCAGAGGACAGTCGTGAATTCGTGATCAGTAACATGCATATGATGCATACACGTAGCAACATTCAAAAGTGGATTTCGAGGTCTTATCTCTAAGTTGCAGTCGATATGTCGCAGCCAATTCGTATAACACGCCGTTTTAAATAATGGCGCGCCGGATTGAAAATCTTTGCCGTTATGTAATGCAGCGTCCTCACGTTCAGCCGGATTGTCATCAATTCCGATACTTCAAATAACCTACTAAAATTCTCCTAAAAGTCTTGCTTGCTGGCATGAGGAGCGTAGACCGAAGGCGGGCGGAGCGACGACGACATTTGTGACAGAAAGTGGGTGTGCAATTTTAAATGCGAGCGTAGCGAGCGCGTTTCATGTAGTCGTAGCAGGTTTTAAATTTGCTTATGTCTGGAAAACGGTGCGTCCTACCGCAAAAATAATGAAAAATTTGCCACCCCTTAATAACCCTTTGCCACGTAATTCACAACATGTAGGTAAAAAAAAAAATGAAAAAAAAAGAAACAGAAAAGCGGGAAAAGCGGCCATCGACACCATGGTCGATTGCGACGCCATGTTTCTTGTTATGATCATGCAGCGCCATTGCTGCGATAAATGGAACTAAAACTTTCAAAGCGGCGTATTGACGATGCGCCCGTTTGTATAACGGCGGCACGTTATTACGCCGCTTTGACGAACGTGAAGGGCTCATTCGATGCGGCGTACTTTATTTCAGACGAATTGTAATCCGGCTGAACGTGACGACGCTGTATTACATAACGGCGACGTTTTTCAATCCGGCGCGCCATTATGTAAAACGGCGTGTTATACGAATTGGCTGCGACAGATATACTACGAGATACCTAATCGCTTTTCTAATTTTGTCCAGCGTAGGTAATAGTGCGACTGTACGGGACCACCCAAATATTCCGAAAAACGAAATTCCGAATTTCGATATTCCGATTCATCATCATCATTTCAGCCGAAAGACGTCCACTGCTGGACATAGGCCTCCCCCAAGTGTCGCCACATTGACCAGGTCATCGGTCCACCTAGTGGGAGGCCTTCCAACGCAACGTCTTCCGGTTCGCGGTCGCCACTCCAGAACTTTTCGGCCCCATCGGCCATCCGTTCTGCGCGCAATGTGCCCTGCCTACTGCCACTTAAGTTTGGCAATTCTTCGGGCTACGTCGGTGACCCTGGTTCTCTTGCGGATGTCTTCATTTCTGATTCGATCACGCAAGGAAACTCCGAGCATAGCCCTCTCCATTGCCCTTTGGGTGACTTTAAATATTCCGATTATCAAGTCGAGATTTCATAATTCCGAAAATTATAATGTCTATTATTTAAAATCCCGAAATTCATAATTCCGAAAGTCATAAAAACGAATTGTTTGTTGTCCGATTTTCATATGTCCGAAGAATCAAATGTTCGATGGATCGTTAGTCCGAAAAACGATATTCGCTGCGCGACCGCGCCTCATGGAGTCATAGCAGGTTTTCTTCTAAATTTGCTTATATCTCGGAAACGGTGAGTTCTACTATCGCAAAAATAATGAAAAATTTGCCCCCTAAATGAACCCCCTGCCGCGTAATTCTCGACATGAAGGTAAAAAAAATATGGATTCGTATTTTGAATGTTTTGTATTATTAATAAGTCGGACTATTGAAATTCGGTATTTTGAGAACATTAATTATGAACGTTCGGAATATTGAAAATTAGGAATTATAAAAATAGGATTAATGATAAATCGTTATATTCGGAATAAATAAGTTGTTACATTCGGAATTTTGAACCATTCGGAATTATGAAAATCGGTATTTTAATATTCGGAATTAATGACTTTCGGAATAGAAATTTTCGGACTTATGTAGTGTACCCGCGAATGTACCTATAGCTCATAACCCACATTTCGGTAGTTATGTTTAAGGTGGATGCTCCTTTGATTGAATTCTTTTTCACAAATAGTCATTCAATCGACTTTCATGAACACGGAGGGTTGTATCGATGATTTTGATGATTATAATTCTGTAACTACTTATGTCTTACAGCCGCGAATCATATTTTAATCAACATACAACCTAGCACTGGCCTGCAAATTGCAAAAAACGTAAGAAAATTTGTCCTTAAGTCAACAATGGATTCAACGAAATCACCAAATGACTGTTACTTGATTGCCAAAATTATCTTAAGAGATGGCTTCCCACGGTGTTATCACGAAACGCGGAGTTGCACTCGCTAAGATCGGCCGAGCAGAATAAATAGTAGGAGCGGAGCACCCGGCCCGTAGACGACCCTTCACCCTGCGCCTCTCACAACCAGCCAAGTGCATATGGTGCTTGTTGTTTCATATCTATCAAAAAACAAAAAAATCTGGTACTACCGATATCGGAAATTTTGAAGATATAGGTAATATTCAGAAAAGTTAAATGCATGTTTGATGATACCTACCTAGTCAAATTCGATGTAGCTTTAGTTTTACATTTGGGGCAGTCGATTTATAAAACTCACTAAAATATCGATAGACAAGGGCGACGAGTGCGAACAAGGGAGGGGTGGTAGACGTGAAGGACGGGGCGGGGGGTGCGACCTGCAGTGTGGGTCAATGACCTGAGCGGGACGCTCGGCGCGCGGGCTCCGCCGGGGGATGCCCGCGCATCACGCTGCACGCATGTCATGTAATACTCCGAGGGTGCTTCGTATCGAATGTACCTGCGGACCTACTGGTTGAACGCTTCTTACTGCGAGAGATAGGTAGTGTGCCGAATATTGAATTAGCTGTATTCATTGAGGAGCGAATGTACGAAATGTTGGGGTGAATAAACTTTGAATGAGCATTCTTTGTTTCGTTAAACATATTGTCAATCGAAAAATGCAGTCATGCCTTATGATAAAGTTTGTTTAGAAAGAATATTATTTTATGAAGTTTCTTCTCGATAGAATGGCTTAGATATTCGGGGCTAATTGATTAATTATTTATTTTCTATTCCTACTAATATTATAATGCCAAAGTTTGTGACGATGGATGGATGGATGTTTGTTACTATTTCACGCAAAAACTACTGAACGGATTTGGATAAAATGTGGCACACAGATAGTTTCTAACCTGAATTAACACATAGGATACTTTTTATCCCGATAATATGATCGAACTCCATAACGCATAAGCAAATATAAATAATAAATAAATGTAAGTAGGTACGCGTACACCGGACAGGTTGTCGAGAGCGCTTAGCGGAGGCGCGTGTCGGTGACGGTGGGCGACAGGCGACAGCTGGCGGCCGCCGCGACCTTGCAGCGCCAGCGCCAAGGTTCCGGCGGCCGTTGACCTCGCGCCGCGACGCTATCGACCGCCGTCGCCACGTCAACGTACACCGCTCAGTAGATATCTCACTGTAAATCCTCTGCCGAAGCGTGTGATTCGAAAATTCATACAAAAAAGTTTGATACCAAAAATGCGAAGTACGTGACCGGTCGGGCCGGTCGGTCAGGACACGGCTAGAGGTGCGAGGACGAGCGGAGGGCGCGCGGGCGGGCGGCGCGGGGTCTACGGCCGGCGCGCGGCGCGGGCGCGGCCGACGACCGCCGCCTCACCTGCCGGCGCGGCGCGGCAGCGCAACGAGCCCGACGACCACGCAATCTCTCTCACATTAAACGCAACCTTACCAATAGTAATAACTTGATAACATCAACCTAGAGTGCAAGATCTACCATAGATACTAAATCGACTGCGATTGTCCGGGGTACCAAGTACCAACGTCACGACTCACGAGTCGCGATCACTATCTAAATAAACTCTTACTACACTCATAATTTAACACACTTGTCATATTTGTTTTTCGAAACGCATTGCAATCTCCAAAACTCCTTCAGTGAGCACAACGCACAGCCATAGCCCATAACAGACGTGTCCAAGAGCATCAAGTTTTGCTCAAGTTCCTTCCACTTTGTCCCGCTGCTGCACACTGGTGGGGCAGACTGGCAGACTGGCAGACTGGCAGACTGGCAGACTGGCAGACTGGCAGACTGAAATAACCTCCAGATACTTATCCTATTTAGCTGTTTATTTAATCAATTCAAGTATAATAAACCAGTCAAGTGGGAGTTTAACTCACGCACCGAGGGTTCCGTATAAACTTGTAGCAACAATAAACAACAATTACAACAAAACAACGACAACAATTTACGGTTTTCAGATCTTTCCTTTACCTACATTTTATTTTATTAATTTTAAGAAAACTTACAGCTAGTACATTCGCGTAGTCAGTCAGAAGTAATACAGTTTGGCCGCTGAGAGAATGCGTTCCTGACAGGTCGCGAGTATTACTATTATTGGTGATGTTATGTAACTTATAGCTTAAATAACGTTAATTAATATATAGTACGTATAATTAATATTATTAAAAACGATATCATTAAATCAAGTAACAATAAATGTTATAATTTCGCGCTAAAATGATGTACCAACTAACAGACGTCAGGAACGCATTCTTTCAGCGGCCGAACTGTAGTAAAAGAAAGCCAATTACAAAATAAACATCTGCTGCAAGATATTGCTTCTTGCCAAATTTAATGATTCTAGGTCAACAGGAAGTACCCTATACATTTTGATTCCCGTGAGAGTGTCGAATGTACGTTTTTAGGGTTCCGTACCTCAAAAGGTAAAAAAAGGAAACCAAAGCAAGGAAGGAAAACTAAAACGGTAAAGTTTCGGAAGTCGGTGACTTTTGTTCGTTTCATTGACTTTTTTGTCACCTTTTTTGTAAAAGAAAGTTTACTTTTTTTCGTAATTTATATTCTATTGCGAACGATCCGTGGATGTCAAAAAACAATAAGGCATTCCCCGGTCCCTAACCGTTGTACGCTTCAATTTACAACAGCACAACATAGCATCACGCTACGCTTAAAGGTATCAGACAGAGGTGTATGGTAGGTACCCCCACTACGCTAGTTATGCTGTTACTCCCTAATTTAACACTGCCAGTGTGGAGTTCGGACACAAAAAATCAAATTCAGCTGACCAATCAGACCCAAAATATAATGGGTGTAATAGAATAAGTAACGTAGTATTGGGTGTAACGATCCTAATAATTGAATTGTCATCTATAAATTCTATTCTATGCTATCTTAACGTGTTGCGCCGACCCGGGAAGGAAAATGAGGACTATTATCATTCTATGTATGTGTGATCTGCAGGGCCGGTCGCGGAGGCGTAGCGAGAGCGCACAGCGCTGCAGCGAGCGAGCAGCCCGGTCAGCGCGGGCGCAGGAGCGGGAGGCAGAGCGCGACAGTGCGCGGGAGACAGCACCGGCGGCAAGACGGACAGCGCGCGGCAGCCGGGGCCCGCGCCGCGCGCCTCGGGGCGGACTACCGTCCCCCCGCCGAGGCGCCGCTGGGTCCCGCCCTCCACCCTGCGACACCACGAGGTGCCCGACGGCGATGCCAAGCACGACATCATCTTCCGCAAGGTAAGTGTGCCGCGTCCGCCCCTCGCCCCGCGCCTCACGCCCAGCTCACCCGCCGCCCTCTGTCTGCAGGTCCGAGGTATCCTGAACAAGCTCACGCCGGAGAAGTTCCAGAAGCTGAGCGATGACCTGCTCGGTTTGGAGCTTGACTCCGACAAGGTGCTTAAGGGAGTGATCCTTCTCATTTTCGAGAAGGCGCTTGATGAGCCTAAGTACTCGTCGATGTATGCACAGCTGTGCAAAAGGCTGAGCGAGGAGGCACCTAACTTCGAGCCGCCCGGTCAGCCTTGCACATTCAAGCTGCTGCTCCTCAACAAATGCCGCACCGAGTTCGAGAACCGTGCCCAGGTACCGCTCGACTCTTACGCCTATATCGGAAGTGCACTATAAGTATAACGTTTTTTGATTATCTGGTTATTTTCGCTAGGCATTCGCCGCGTTCGAGGACAAGGCCTTGCTTCCTGAAGAGGAAGAAAAGAGACATCTTGCAAAATGCAAGATGCTCGGTAATATCAAGTTCATCGGAGAGCTCGGCAAACTGGAGATCCTGGCCGAGTCCATTCTGCACAGATGCATTCAAAACCTGCTGGCGCGGCGTGCGGCCGCCGAGCACCACGAGGACCTGGAGTGCCTGGCGCAGCTGGTGCGCACGTGCGGCCGCGTGCTGGACTCGGAGCGCGGCCGCGGCCTCATGGACCAGTACTTCGCGCGCATCGAGACGCTGTCGGCGTCGGCCGAGCTGGCGCCGCGCATCCGCTTCATGCTGCGCGACACGGTGGAGCTGCGGCGCGGCGGGTGGGTCCCGCGCGCGGCCGTCACGGCCGAGGGGCCCGTGCCCATGCACCAGCTGCGCCACGACGACGAGCACGTGCCGCGCCGCGACCGCGAGCGCGAGCGCGACCGCGATCGCGAGCGCGACTCGCTGTTCCGCGGCGGGCTGCGCTCGCGCCCGCTGGACGACGTGCTGGCGGGCCTGAGCCTGCAGTCGGCCGCGGCGCTGGTGCCGCCGCCCGACAAGCTGTTCGGCAACGGCTTCGGCGCGCCTCGCGACGGCTTCCGCCAGCGCTCGGCGCCCGGCTACTACCCGCGCCAGGGCAACAACATGCACTACAACAAACACTCGCAGACTAACCAGCAAGGCAACGGCTCCAAGGTAAACCCTAACATTATAATTATATTATGTATACGTATTACGGTTTAGTTGCAGTTTGGTGATTCGGTAACCCAATTGCATGTAGGCGGCGATATACCTAAATGCCCTAAATACAGTTAAAAACTACCAGTGTCTTTGTGAAAACTCACAAATATAAAATTTTAGATTAAATGATTGTTGTAAAAATGTAATATTTTCTTTATCTGTGGTACAATAGTTTGTACAGCAGCACAGTTATACGTGAATTTGAAGAATTACATTGATGAAAGATTCCTGTCGTGAATCCTATGGAAGATATAATTTCAGTGGAATTAAAAGAGACGTGATTTATCGTAATTAGGTCCTACGAAACTTAAAACAAAAATACACTGGTCATCAAAAAAATAAGACCACCTGCGTTTTTTCCGCAAATCACGTTATTCTCAAGCAAAACCAAACTAAATGTTTTAGTACTGAAATGTTTTTTTAAACTGGTTTATTTACACTTATTTAATCAATGAAAACATCAAAATTACTTTTTACAAATAATTTTGATTAGAAAATTAAAATTCATCATTTTCCCCTTTTTTTGGTGAATTTTAAGTACGCTCTAGTTTTTTTGTCAAAATCAAAATCAAAGCATTTATTTCAAGTAGGCCAGTTAGAGGCACTTTTGAATGGTCGAAACAAAGATGAAGATTAAATGTAGCTACAGTCCCAGTCACAAGACATAAAAACTGTGAAAGTACTGTAGTTGCCCATTCCCTAGCTAGCGTAGATCTCTATGAAGAAGAAAGGGCAAGAAACTCCATGGACACTCTTTCAAATCAACATATTGTTACAAAATCTTGGTTACATCATTCATGTTGAGATGGTATATTATGTGAGAACAATGTAGCAAGAAATGCATGTTAAAAGTGTCCACAGTAAAAACAAAACAAAAAAATACAATTCAAAAAAGAAAATAATTATTCAAATAAGCCATGGCAACTAAGAGATGAACAGTCACAACTGACAGCGCCCGTTCACGAACATGACGCATGGATCAGCACCATTCAACTCAACCATTTTGAAGGGAACTAAATGATCCGAAACACGCGCCACCATCAGCGAGACATTAGAGTGAGCATGACATACTCTCAACCGCCACAGGGCACATTCAAGTCAAGAAAAGACGTAGGTTTCCAGTGAATGATAGCTTTCTAGTACATAATGCTCACACAATATGGGCTATGCGATTATATAATACTAAAGAGATTGAATCTATACAATGCAAAGATAGATGTATGTACAATCTTCAGCAGCTCCAACAATACCATTTAATGCTATCAATTTATGCGCGCTGTCCTTGTGGAGCAGGACCAGCATTGAGTCAAGCATTTTTATCAGCTATATAATCGCTCAACTTGTAATATGCTTGCTTAGATAGTGTGCGTTTAATGCATGTTTTAAATTTCGTCTCATTCAGTAAGAATACTTTGTGGAATTTTATTATAGCATCTCAAACAGTACCCCATGAAAGATGAGTCTACTTTAGCGAGTCTGAACTAGTTGGTCCCTATTTCTAGTACTGTAATTATGTCTGTCACCTCTTTTACCAAAAAGATGCAGATTTTTTCTGAAGTACATTATGTTTTCGTAGATGTATTGACAATGCACCGTCATGATGCCAATATCCTTTAACAGTTCCCTTAGAGAATCGCGCCTACGAAGATTAATATGGCTCTGATGGCTCTTTTCTGCAGAATAAGTATAGACTCAATATCTGCAGCCCGTCCCCGTAGCAAAATGCCATAAGACATTATACTATGAAAGTAACTAAAATAACCAGTCTAGCGGTATCTACATCAGTATATTGACGGATTTTTCTAATGGCATATGCTGCTGAACTTAACCGCCCCGCAAGAGATGTTAAATGAGAACACCATTTTAGCCTTGAATCAAGCGTAATCCCCAGGAAAACCGTTTTAACTACGAATTCAAGTTTCTCTTTATTCAATATTATATCACAATCACTACTTTTAACATTCGGTAAAGCAAATCTTATACATTTGGTTTTTTTTTTTCATTTAATACCAAATTGTTTGCTGTGAACCAATTTTGGACCAGAAGTAGGGCATTATTCACGTCATCTAGATTTTGGGCCCGTCTATTTATCTTAAAAATTAGGGAAGTGTCATCAGCAAATAACACCATATTTTGAGGTTGGTTTTTCAATAAATAGGGTAGATCATTTATATATACTAGAAAGAGGAAAGGACCCAATATTGAGCCTTGAGGCACCCCCATTTTTTACTTTTAACCCTTGTGAATTAACACCATTTATTTGAACATGTTGTTGTCTATCATTCAAATAAGATTTTACCAAAGTAAGTGCAAGTTTACCCAGTCCGTAATGCTCAAGTTTCAAAAGTAATGTGTCGTGATTTACGCAATCAAACGGTTTAGAGAGGTCACAAAAAAATCCTATGGCGTCTTGGGACTCTTCCCACGCAGTAAATATGTGCTTTAATAAGGTTACACCGGCGGCAGTTGTACAACGTCCCTTGGTGAAACCATACTGTTGATCATGTAAGATTCTGTTGGTGTTAAAATGATAGAGCATTTGATTAAGCATTACTTTTTCAAAAACCTTGCTAAAAACTGGTAACACGGATACAGGTCTATAATTATTTGTATCTTTACTGTCCCCGGATTTGAAAAGAGGTATGCTTTTACTGTATTTCATTAAATCAGGGAAAACTCCTTGGTCTACACATAAATTAAAAATTAAAGCTAAGTAAGGGGCTATAGTCTCAAGTATGGATGTACAAACTTTGATAGACATTCCCCATAGATCTTCGGTTAGTTTGATTTTTATTTGCCGGAAAGCTTTAATAACTATCATAGGGTTAATGTGTTTAAATTTAAATTCAGCCAGGCAGCTAGACACATTCGCCTTTAATAAACCAATTGAGAGTTTATTTATTGAGAGATTTTATTGGTATATCGGTAAAGAAATTTACAAATTCTTAATGTTATGTATACAATTTGTTGCAATTTAATATTGCGTATTAAGAGCCATTTCACATAATTACAATGCTCGAGTTTAGGTAAAAGACCGCAGCTTTGTGTATGTGTGCGTAGCAATCCACATATACACAACGCAAACAGTCCAGCGCGAGTGTCGAGACAGACTAAACAATCTTGGGCCGTTATAATCGTAATGCACCTTGGTTTGAGATTTATGCAAAAAGATAATTTATTTATTCAGTCTTTATTCTATTAAAGCTTTCTAGACTAATAAAATAAATATATGTTATGTAAATTTGTATTTCAAGTGTATGTTTCTATTACATATACAGGGTGGAATTTTTCAATGCCACCTGGAGGGAAATTTAAATTTTTACTTACGCCCCATTGCTAAAACGAATAAAACAGAAATATAACAAATATTTTACAAACTACTAAAATAATACTTTACTTGATAATAAACGAAATTCTAACCCAATAAAAATAATAAAAAGCGGTTTAAAATGTTGTAGTTGTAGTATAACAATGCGTTTACGATAGATACGCTCGAAAATCGGGACGCGGAAAAAAATGGCACAGGTCCTTCGTCGATGGGCGCTCGGGCCGTACTAATCGATGCTCGCTTATGCGTCGTAATTTATTGTAATTTAGAGTGATGTTAAAAATTATATTGTCTGATTAAATGAATTGATTTTAACAAAACTTTGGAATTAGTTTAGTTAAAGATCATAGTTTATTTTTACATAATTTGTTTAATGTAATTACGCTTAATTCAAACCAAAAAATCACGATTAAATAGCGATATAAAACGTAAAAATTGACTTAAGACTTTGTTTTTTTTACTAATTAATGTTATTAATTATCGACTAGTATTTGCGTGGGTGCGCGAGCTGCGCGCAGCTCGCGTGTCGTCGTGTTCTTGAGAAGTAGTCCTTACCCATATCAAATTTTGAGAATCCTTAAACGAATTGGAAAATCCATTAGAACCCCTAAAAAAACTCTAAAAAGTAATTAAAACAAACCTCCCCCCTTCGCTCCACTCGGTCTCGCAGGTTCGCTCCGCTCAGGACCTTCCTATCACCGGACAGGTTTCGACGCCTACTATAATATTTGTTCAAACACCCAATGGCTATCTCTAACCGTTATGAAGTTACAGCCCTTTCAATTTTAGGGGAGGTTGGGGAGGGGAGGGTTTACAAATGATTTTGACCAACTATAGGCCCCTCCTTACGAATCTGCAAAAAAAATGTTCCAAGTCTCTAAACTTCCGAGATCCGCCTAAAGGGGGGAGAAGGGGGACAATTGGGTCAACTTTTGAAAACTGGTTTTTACTTTTCCGAGCCTCTATACGAATCTGAAAAAAAAAAGTTTCAAGTCTCTTGGTTTCCGAGATAGGGTAGGGAGGGGGAGAAAGGGGGGCGAAAAGGGGAGGTTTGGCATTTTTCCCATACTCGCGGGAGTTATTTGTTTACGAATCTGTCAAAATATACCCACCTCCCCATCCACCATCTGGGAGAACAATTATGTCAGTGAGTCAGTCAGTGGTAATCGAGCTTTATATAGTATAATATTCTAGTACATTATGTGTCGACAAAAGTATATGTCTGATGCTTTACGTATTTTTTCCAGTGAAATTTATAAATATTTATGATAGATATAGGAGTCTGAAATTGACTCTGCGATGATTTTTCAGTAAACTAGTTGTGGGAGATTAATCACTACTTACTAAACAAATAAGTTTTTGTAAATGTGTTACATGAAGTGTCAATAAGAAAGACTAGTCTATTTTTAACATGTATTAAAAAATGCCAGGGTGTTATCTAAGATAGTAAATTAGGCGACTAAAGTCTTAGAAATTTGCGCGAAAATGTGAAATGGCTCTTAACAATATTTTAATGGTTGAGGGATTCCATTTCATTGTTCCCTGATATCGGTTTCCAGGTCTCCTCGTGTTGCAGGGACTGGATTACGTGCTCTAACCTTTTCTTTTAGGGTGTCCCACATGTGCTCTATAGGTTTGAGATCAGGGCTTCCTGTTGGCCACGATACAACCCGAATGGCCGACCTCTTCAAGGTAATCCGTGGTAATGCGCGCTACGTGCATTATCATGCATTCATTCAAAGTTCTCCCCAATTTAGCATATATGGCACCACATGGTCTTCTAAGATCTCTGTGATGTAGCGTGCTGCAGTTAAATCACCTCTTTGTATGAATACCAGCTCCGTGCGTCCAGTCGAAGATATCCCAGCCAAAACATTATAGAGTCCCACCATAACTGGCAGTCTCTTATGCAACACTAGGCATAACGTTTACCTGACCATCGCATAACATTACGGCGTCCATCAGAACCCTATAAAGTCGTTCGACTCTTATCACTAAACAGAACTGACTCCCATTGGACTATAGTCCAGTTTAAATGATTACACCCACATTGGTGTCGGACTTGTCGATGAGCTGTGGTCAATTGTGGTCCAGTTGCTGGCTTGTGTGGTCCTAAATTCTACTCTCAAAGTCTCCTAACATTTCTGTCACTGATAGCCACACCCCAATCTTTTTGTAAGCGTCGCTCGAGATCACCAGACAGGCGTCGATTTCTTAGAGCTGATAAAGACACCGTTGTGGTCTTATCGGAATGCTGGTTACGTAAATTCCCTCATCTTCCCTCGATACCGGGTTTTGTATCTAATTATTCTGATCGCTCAAACCAAAATGATGGTGTTGTGGTGTATACTAAAGTAGAGTTACAGTTCCTTTTAGAAAAGCCTATACTCGCTGATGCAAATTGTCTTATATACAAATTTAAAAATGCGATGGCGTTTATCGCTATATACCGGATGACTGTTTTATCACTTTCCAAAAAAAATGGGTATATTAGGTGAACGGAGTAGAAGCTTATGGCATACATATTTTTTTTTTACAGCTTAGAAAAAAATTGATCTATCATCAAAAAAGGCTATAAATTTCAAGTAAACTTTTCACATTAGAACAAAGAACGAGAAATATTGAAAAAAAAATAAAAGAAATTTAGAATTTATTTAAATTTTTCTTTTCGAAAAAACAAAAAAACAAAGTAAGCCATTTACTTCTACTCCGTTCACCCGTATACCCATTTTTTTTGTTGAAAGTGATAAAAAAGTCGTCCTATATAAGTCACCTTCAAATAGGAAGATTCACCACTTTATTACCAGTCTCGATGTTAAACTCAAATCACTAAATACTTTTAGAACCGTTATTTTGGTTGGAGATATCAACATAAACATAGCACCAAATTGGGTTGATTCGAACTCAGACCTGTACCTAAATACTGTTGCGTCACATGCCATGTTGCCGGCTCATGTTTTCCCGACGCTCAACGATAGTTGCATTGACCACGTTATGTTAAAATCAGAGAGCATTGGTGGCCCAGTGGTGGCGGCCCCGACTTACGAACAGTAAATCGTGGGTTCGAACCCTCACAGGCGCATTACTTTGTGTAATTTATTTCATCACCACTGCTCACAAAACGGTGAAGGAAAACATCGTGAGGAAACCGGCATGTCCTAGAACCAAAAATTCGAAGACATGTGACTTCTACCAATCCGCACTGAACCCGCGTGGTGGATTAAAGCCCTTTTTTAATTTTTAATTTTCGGATTTGAAATCATCAAATGACTTCTCCCGCTCTGGGCGGAGCAGGAGGGAGTGTCAGACTTTTACTGACTAAAACCCATCCATGTTCCTTCATCGCCCTTTGTGTTCCGGGGCCACGGTATCTCTTTCGAACAGTCTCGCAACCCCGGCAGTGGATTATAGCCCTCACGCAAAATACGCCCTTTGACGGGGAGTTGCGGACACCAGCCCGTTATACAATATGTTAAAATCAAATAAACCAGCTATTACCTTAGTTCTTGACTCTCTAATTACTGATCATGCTCCTGTTGTAGTTTTTTGTAATCTGAAATTAGATATTCCTAAATCACCTCCCCGTCAGCATCGTGTAGACATTAATGCTTGCGTAGTGGCTCTTGAGAATGTTGACTTTACTCCCGTTATGAGCTGTCAGGATGCTGAAACTGCTGCTTCCACCAAAATTGTTTCCTCAATTGTAGATAAAAATAGTCGTGATTCTGTTGTCCCGAACCGAAAACGTATTATTAAGCCATGGATCACACCTGGGCTTCTTAAGTATATTCGGAACCGGGACAACATGTATCGCAAAATGAGGAGGGATGCTGAAAATAATACTCCTGTCACCTAAAATTTTTTTGGAACAATCTGTTAAAGAAATTAAAACGAGAATATGAACGACATGAATTTGAAAAACATCGCAAGAAGCCGAAAGCTACCTGGAAAAACTATCTAGTATTGACAGTGGCGTGCAGTAGTATTCCACGAAGGGTAGGCCACGAAATAATGATAGCAAAAAAAAATTTTCATCGGCGCCATCTTGGATTTTCATTTTGACCTCATTTTCATTATCACCAACCCCAATAACCTCGAAAACGACACCCATGAAGAAAAAACTGAAAATTTTCATCGGCGCCATCTTGGATTTTCATTTTGACCTCATTTTCATTATCACCAACCCCAATAACCTCGAAAACGACACCCATGAAGAAAAAACTGAAAATTTTCATCGGCGCCATCATGGATTTTCATTTTGACCTCATTTTCATTATCACCAACCCCAATAACCTCGAAAACGACACCCATGAAGAAAAAACCGAAAATTTTCATCGGCGCCATCTTGGATTTTCATTTTGACCTCATTTTCATTATCACCAACCCCAATAACCTCGAAAACGACACCCATGAAGAAAAAACTGAAAATTTTCATCGGCGCTATCTTGGATTTTCATTTTGACCTCATTTTCATTATCACCAACCCCAATAACCTCGAAAACGACACACATGAAGAAAAATCTGAAAATTTTCATCGGCGCCATCTTGGATTTTCATTTTGACCTCATTTTCATTATCACCAACCCCAATAACCTCGAAAACGACACCCATGAAGAAAAAACCGATAATTTTCATCGGCGCGATCTTGGATTTTCATTTTGACCTCATTTTCATTATCACCAACCCCAATAACCTCGAAAACGACACCCATGAAGAAAAAACTGAAAATTTTCATCGGCGCCATCTTGGATTTTCATTTTGACCTCATTTTCATTATCACCAACCCCAATAACCTCGAAAACGACACCCATGAAGAAAAAACCGAAAATTTTCATCGGCGCCATCTTGGATTTTCATTTTGACCTCATTTTCATTATCACCAACCCCAATAACCACAAAAACGACACCCATGAAGTAAAATATAATAACAATAATATTATTGATTATTATAATAATAATACGCGCCAATAACCCTCAGGAATCATTATTTTAATCAACATTGAACATTACACCCTAGCACTGGCCTGCAAATTGCAAAAAACGTAAGGAAATTTGAATTTCGCGGGCTAAAGAACATCCACCTTGAATCCTGGCCTTGTGTTGTAGCAGCCAATCACAGCCCAGCAGCCCAGCTACACTCGCAGGAGTTACCGCCCTAAAATTACTGCAATCTATACATGTGTGCAGTTTATACACACGAAAATATGCACCAATGTGCCAATGTGTGCGTAAAATTATCAATGGGTTTAAGGCAAGTCCAGTGCTTGCCTGTCCGGCGGAGCTCCAACCTTTGTAGTAACTTCCAATAAAGTGTTAGTTGCGTGACGCGGGAGCGACTTGCTATAAGTATTCTAACAGGAGTTTGAACTTTTTTTTATATTTTGTACATAATGTGATATTTTATTACATAGTTAGTTCGTTATAATGAATGCCCAGTTGGTAGGGTAGGCTTGGCCTAATTGCCTCTTAGGGGCGCACGCCCATGAGTTTTGATGAGATTCCAGGTAGCTTTCGGGCTTAGTTTTAGCTTTAGTTTTCGGGTTCTTTCCAACCTTCAAAAAAGTAAGGCCTCTGCCAGTGAGCTATTATCGATAACTCTAGATCCAACTAAACCACTTAACTCTATTTACGACTTTTTCGCAAATGTGGGAACAAAACTGGCATCTAAAATCTTTAACTCCCCAAACTATACCTCTAGCAACACTTCTGACTCTGGCAGTTTTGATGTCCACCCTAACTCGATGGCTATTTTTGGCACGGACGACGAAGAGATAGATTATTTTATTCGTGGCCTACGACTAACTAGTGCTGCGAGTTGGGATGGCATCCCCGCAACTGTAATCTATAGTGCTAGAAACACACTTGTCTTAGTTATCTGTTCAACCTTGCCCTTACATCTGGATTATTCCCAACAGTGTTCAAAAAGGCTGTTGTGCACCCTATTCACAAGAGTGGAGACAGAGACAGTGTCAATAACTACAGACCCATTTCTGTATTATCAATTCTGGCTAAGCTCCTCGAAAAAGTAATTAACAAACGTCTGCTGAAAACAAAAACGCAATCAATTTGTAAAATGTGTTTTTGTTCCAATAAAGATTATTATTATTTATGGAATGTGCTTTTGCTTCTCAGCTTACTGGTACTTCCAACTACATTTACGGGCCTAAACCAAAGTAAATGCAGCGTGTGGTGTGTTATGTTGAGGGTGTGTTGTGATGAGGACCTATTTCGTTTTCTTCATTTGCATAAACTTTCAGACAATTCGACATGTATTTAAAATTGCATATTTTTGTAAGGTGTTATAAAGTGTTTCTTTTAGATTTAGTAATTTGAGGCTATGAAGTAGGTGATTCGGGATAACACCTGTTGTAGAGAGGACTATCGGGACCACATAAACTTTTTCCAGGCGCCATATGTTTGAGCTCTGCGTATTTACTAATTTTTTCGGTGATTGTTTTTTGTATGTTGTGTGTGTTCGGAACTGAAATATCTATTAAGTGACTTTATTTATTTTATTTTGTAGTATTATATCCGGTCTAATATAGTGAATTGTAATGTCGGTGAGAATGGCGCGGTCGTAGTAAAGTTTATGAGTATAATTTTCGAGGGTAGCTTGAGGTGCGTGTTATTATCATTATTTCGTTTATTCATTTAAACACATATTTTTTTACATTTTTAAATATTTCTTAATAAAACTATATAAAAAAAAAAAAAAACATTATTTATTTCTTTACAAATTAATTACTTTTTTAAATATTAATAAAAAAAATAAATAAACATTTAAAAATATAAAAAAATTGTAGCTCACCAGCGCTGGAAAAAGGGTCCGAGCTGCCGGTGGTCAGGGCTTTTGAGAGAAGAACCTCCTAACAATATGTGCCGTGTCCAGAATTAAAGCGTTCTGAATCAAGCCCTTGTTCCAGCTTCCTCCTAAGATATTGGTCGAGGGTCTTGGCTATTAAACCATTGGCCGACACGACTATCGGCACAATGACTGCTGTATTCACGTCCCACATGTCGACAACCTCGCGAGCCAGATCTAGATATTTGAATTGTTAATCTTTCTCTGCTTTCACGTGGTTCTCGTCATGCGGGACCGTTATATCAACAATCATTGTGCGACGCTCCAATCGATCTATCACCACTATGTCAGGCCTATTGGCGACAACAGTCCTGTCAGTAGGTCGATCCCAATACAACGTGATATTACCATTATCGAGAACTGGGTCGGGCGCATACTTATAGTATGGCACTTCTGATTCCACAAGGTTGCACTTGTTCTAACTTATTATTAGTTGAGAAATCACAAAACACCATAAATATTTGAGCACAATATATTTTAAAACTTGTTGGTTCAATTATTGACCAGAGACAATCAATCAAAGACTACAAACCAACCACTAGTGTTGTTATATTAGTGAAACTAAAATAGTGATGGTCTTCTAACATCAAACATCTCCCTCCTAAGAATAATTAATCAGAAAATTAAAAACATAATAAGCTAAACAAAGCTACTGTTATAAGAATTAAACTTATGTAGTATATGTTGACATAGGTACAGCCAATCTGCTTAGAAAGGAAAAATTAACATTACTTACATAAACACTAAGTACTTAGTTAATTAGTTATAAGAAACAAACATTGAAATAAACAATAATAAAAATTGACTTTTGTGTGTAGTTATTTTAGAGATCCATAATATGTCTAGGTTTTACCTGTCTACCTGTTCTGGTAAAGTATGGAGGCTGAGACCCTTCTGTAACTGGATGTCTCATGGTTTGGGGAGTGTGTGGTGAAGTCCCCACTTCATTTTTCTCTTCTCTCTTAGACTCGAAATCAACATAGTCACTATCATTATTCCTAGTACAACTAGATTTAGTGAATGACCTTTTGATTTGTGATGTGTTGCGCCTTAAGCGTCTACCGTCACTTTGCCTTTCAATTATGTATGAACGGGGTTCTTTTAACTTAGATATAATTTTGGCTTTCTTCTGAACACAATCTTGTCACCTGGAGTACAGTTTGTAACTTTTTTTCTAGCCGAGTCATCTTAATTTTCCTTATAAAGAGATTGCCTTAAAACTAGTTTATAATATGCATCATTCTGCATCTTAGGCTTTAACACATTAATGTTACAGGGCATTATTCTTGCCAATCTGGTGTTTAACATTTGTGAAGGTGAGATATCAAGTCCTGACAGTGGTGTGTTATTATAATGCAATATTCCCTCTCTATAATCAGTATTATCATCTTTACATTTTTTTTTTAAATTAGTTTACAAATATGCACTGCTTTTTCTGCTAAACCATTACTTTTGGGATATCTAGGTGTTGATGTAGTCAAGGTAATGTCTTTACACTTAAAATAAGTCATACATTCAAAAGAACCAAATGGCACATTATCAGCAATTAATTCTACAGGATATCCAATGAAATCCAATATCCATGGCATTTATGACATCACACTTCCCAGTCATTGGCAGAAGTTCTATCGAGAAAAATAGTCAACTATGACAAGGAATGATTTCCCATGAAAATCCAGAATGTCAGAACCTACTTTTATAAAACATTCTTTAGGAATTTTATATGGCAATAATGGTTCATTGTAATTTGGTGAACTAAACTTTTCACATGGCCTACATTTTCTTACATAGTCATGGATATCTACCCGCAAATTAGGCCAGTAAAATAAGGGTTTTGCCTTATTTATACACTTTGATACACCACAGTGACCTTTGTGTAAGATATCTAGTATATAAAGTTTCAATGACATTGGAACTACAAGCCTGTTACCATAAATGGTATCCTTAAATTGTTCAAATATTTTGCATTTTTTGGGAACTGACTTTGGCCACCCATGGTAATAAAATCTAGATATAAGATTTAAGACTGGATCATTGCTGGTTTCTCTTCTGAAAATATCTTTGCGTTCATTTGACATGGGTAAGTATTTAGATACAGAGTGCACCATTTCATTATCATGTTCAGTTATTTTTAAGCTATGTCTAGACAACATGTCAGCAAAATGAACTTGTTTGCCAGGAACTCAAAAACTCAAAATTAATCATTTGAGTTGCAGACGTCTAAGTCTTGGTGAACCAACTTTACTTATATGCTTTGACATGATGGCCATGATTGGCTTATGATCTGACTGCACATCCACACTAGCTCCATATATGTATTTATGAAACTTTTTACATCCAAAATAAATTGCTAACAGCTCTTTCTCAGTCTGCCCATAATTCTGTTCAGTGCTATTCATAGTGCGCGATGCACATGCAACAAGTCTGGGTGTAACCCTGTTATCATTTTGGAATAAGCAGCAACCATGGCCCGATGCATCACACTGCAGTGTAATTTTCTTTTAAGGGTCAAAAGGACATAGAGCTGGAGCTGAACTATCTTTAAGTTTGAGTTTACTGAAAGCTTCTTCATGAATAGGTAACCATGTAAAATCGACTCTTTTTTTAAAGTCTTCACAATGGATACATTAATTCCCCAATGTCAGGTACATAACGCGTTATGTAACTAAAAGAACCAATTACACTTTTGAGTTGTTCTTTGCTGGTAGGAGGTTTTAAGTTGACTAGAGATTCTACTCTGTCTTTATCAACTGACATACCGTTAGCACTGAAAGTTTGGCCAACATATTTTACCTCAGATTGACAAAATTGAAGTTTATCTTTGTAAAATGCAACACCTAACTCTTTGGCTTTTCTTATTACATTATTTAGGGATACATTATGATCCTTTTTATTATTCCCCATGACTAAAATAACATCAGCCCACACAACAACATTATGTAAGTTCCCAAAGTGAGTTTCAAGTACTTCCTGGAACAATTCTGGAGCATTCATAAGTCCATAAGGTAAGACTCTATATCTGTAGACGCCAAAAGGTGTGGCAAAACAACATTTCCAAGAAGACTCTTCACTCAATTCCAAATGATGGAATCCTTCTGATAAATCTAACACTGTAAAAACTTTTTTGCCTATTAACTTAGTTGCTAGATCATCTAGTGTGGGTAACATTTTGGGTTTCTTTACAATAATTTTATTCAAGTCAGCTGGGTCTAAACATTCTTCATTTCGTTCCGATCTTTCCGATCTTTCTCTACGGTGCCAAAGCTTGGTCTCTGCGAATGCAGGATCGCCGTAAAATCGACGCTTTGGATATGTGGTGCTGGAGACGCCTCCTATAGATCCCGTGGACAGCGTTTCGCACCAATGTTTCCATCCTCAAGGAGCTTCATATTAAGAACCGGCTTTCGTCTACTGTGCAACTACGAATATTAAAGTTCTTTGGTCACATCACTAGAAATGAAAATTCCATGGAGAGACTGGTGGTTAAGGCCAGGTAGAGGGCAAGAGATCACGCGGCCGATCACCAACTCGCTGGACTGACCTGATCAAGAAAGCTACTGAGTCCACCATGGTCCAGTGTACTCGCAACGTCTCCAATCGGCAGAAATGGAAGCACATCGCTGAAAGGGCAATCCTCGGGGAAGTCAACGTCTGTGCAACCACGACCACTCTGACAAGAGTGTCTCGACTAAGAAGAGAGGGTCTAAACATAATCTAATCTTTTTGTTAGGGCGTTCCACAAGAACAATTCTATTGACACAAGCTTTATTATTTATGTTATCAACTTTAACAATAGCCTCTCTATTAACAAGTCTTTCAAGTTCAATCTCTAGTGGCTCTGACAGAGAATGAGGGATCCTAGAGGATAGATGACAAATTGGCTCTGCTGGGCTTCTGGTGGGAATATCAAAAATACCTGGAACTTTCCCAACACCTTGAAAAACTCCAATATAAGTTAACTTATAAGCTTATCCCTACTTGAATTATTAATATTTGTATTAGTGACACTATGCACTCTTTTAATTAAATTTAGATTTATACAACCAGGCAAACCAAGCAACATTGATTTACAATCTACTATTAAGAAATTTTCATAACACTTGTTATTTTTGTATTGACATTGCAAATTTATCATGCCAACAGGTATAACTTGCTTGCCTTCAAAAGACTAACCTAGTATGTGTAGGCAAAAGTTTCAAATTGAAATTTTCATTTATCTTATTAAATAAAATAACCGGCATTATGCTGACATCAGCTCCTGTATCCAGCTTACATTTTACCTTACTGTTTTCAATCATAATATTTTCATATCACTCGGACTTCGCACAATTTATACTTTTGGCTTCTCCGCAGTGCACATTTTCAGATTCACTTGTATAGCTTGATACCGTAGAGTCGGTGTTGATTTCCTGGACCTTTTTATTCGCCTTCTTGCAGCTTACAGCAAAATGGTTGAGAGTTCTGCATTTCTTACATTTTTTCCCAAAAGCTGGACATGAACGGGGACCGTGTTCTGTTTGACATCTTCGAAAATTAAATGTAGACTTCTTCTGTTCCTGCTGCCTTGAAACTTTGGCTACTTCCACTGCCGCAGAATGCATAGCAGACACTTGCCTTGCCGCTTGCTCTTTCGTTTGACAGTACTGAATTGTTTTGTTCAGAGTGAGGTCATCAACTCTTAATAGAGCCTCATGTGTGGCTTTGTCAAAAACAGTCTGTACTATGTGATCTCGCATCATTTCCTCCTCCATGGTTTTATAATCACAAGACTGAATAAGATGCCTGCAGTCTGTCAGAAAATTCTCAAATGGCTCTCCCTCCAGTTGTCTTCTTTCGTTAAAGCGCTCGAAAACCACATCTGTTCTTGGGTTGACATGGGCCGTGATAGTTGCAATCACATCCTCATACTTATTTTCGTCTTTAGGTTTGGAAATCGGAATCGTAGATATAATTCTTGTTGTTTCAGGGCCCATCATGTTGCGTAATAGTGATAGTTTAACGCCATCCTCGGCTTTGTTCTTGCCTATTACAACCAAATAATCCTCAAATGTGCGTAGCCAAAACTTCCACTCGGACGCTGCATTTTCATTCGCGATGATTAGGTTTGGAGAAAGTTTTATAAAGCTGGTATCCGTCGCCATGTTGAGCACGTGGTTTGGCTTTTTTGTGTGCAAACCTTTTATTAAACTTTGCGGTTTGAGGAGGGCGACGACGAGCGACGTAAACGTAGACTTATTTCTCGAACGGCTGCGCCATGTTCTAAATTGAGCACAATATATTTTAAAACTTGTTGGTACAATTATTGACCAGATAATCAATCAAAGACAACAAACCAACCTCTAGTGTTGGTATATTAGTGAAACTAAAATAGTGATGTTCTTCTAATATCAAACAGTACTTCAAAGCAAGTTCCTGGTGGATAATCCTGGCAACGAGGTTGTGTCTATGCAAGCATACTCTGTTAGCCAGACTAGAACACCCAGAAATAATGTGTCGGATCGATTCTCCCGGACGGTGGCATACCCGACATTTGTCAACCGTGCCATCTTTCACAATGTATTTCCGGATATTATTATATTTATTTATTATTATTATATTTATTTATTATTATTATATATAGATTATCTTCTTCGATACTGCCCAGTCTCTAGAAACCGTTGGTAAACTCGCCGCTCTGCATAACGACTCAGATTTAACCTGGCCACGACACGTTGACTTAAGCCTTGTTGGAGCAAAGACACTACTTGGGCCGTCTCAGCTTCAGTAATGTCCATTATTTTTAGACAAAGTGATTAAAACTACAGCCTAGGTAAATAAACGTAACGTTATTAACAAGAAATCCCTACAAAAGTCTGTTTCGGACTGAAAGAACGGTTCGAATTTATTCCAACGTAAAACAATCAAATCAGCACTCAATAGTTTTTCTGTATAAAAAGTCTAAGTTTTTTTTTTTACCAGATTCAGATAACTTTATTTGCTCAAACATGAGTGTACATACAATTCTAATGAAAAAAAATGCATTCAAGGTGTTATAAGTGCCTAGAGTTGTGCTAACATGTTTACCATATTGTCATGGTGTGCAAATATCAATACTAGTTTAGAGTTAAAATAATATCATTAAAAACAACAATAATTAACATTGACAGTGTTGACATTTGTAAATAAAATAAAAACTGATTGATTACATAATGGATTCATATATAAATTAATAGGAGTTACCTAAAACACTTGTCAAATATTCAATTTTCCAAAATAAAATCAAAACCATAATAATTTTAACTTATGTCCAAAAAATATGCAATAGGTATTCATTACATCATTATCGTAATCATTATTACATTACAATTCATTTCAGATTAAATTAATAAAAGCATGTCTATTAAAAAATTATTCACTTAAAAATTTATTTACATCATATCATATATGCTTTACTAGCTAAAAAAGATTTTAATTTCCTTTTAAATGCTACTATGCTTAGCTCTTTCCAGCCATTGGGGAGCTTATTAAAATAATGGGAGCCATACAAAAAACACTTCTGCGTATAAGTGCAGTCCGACAACTATGTTGGCAGAGTTGACTGTTATCACGTCTATTTCTAGGAAACCGGTCTGCCATGCGGGGAAATAGTTTAGGATTTGATTTAACAAATATCGCGACTTCAAAAATATAAATTGATGGTAAAGTCAAGATGTTGTGGCTTATGAAAAACGGTTTGCAGCTATCAGTCATTTTTAATTTAAAAATGGATCTAAGGCACATTTTTTGGGCTTTAAATGCAATCTCCCTAACCGTAGAGAGTCCCCAAAAAATAATGCCATATCTGATAATGGACTCTGCTATACCATAATAGGCGGTTAATAGGGCATCAGTCTTTAGGATCCGCGATAGTTTATATAATGCAAATGCACTGTTACTTAGTTTTTTGCTAATGACCTCTATGTGAGCCTTCCAATACCTTTATGTGTAATAAGATATACGAGAAACGAGATGTAAAACATCAAATCCAATCCTCGAAATAAAAAACAAACGTGTGGAACAGCTTATCTGTGAAATAATCGATAAATATTAAACAAAAACTGGGTGGGTCGATTTTTTTTATACAGGGTGTAAACATGTGTCATCACGAAGCCGTGAACCAAGCATCGTGTACATCAAATTATGTAACTTTACGCAAAAAATATTGCTGGGAAACGACTTTTTTTTTGGGGGTGAAATATCTTGTTTTGTGGTAGAACTCAATGTAACGGTCTCAAAACATTGTGCTGATGGATGGATTGAACAGTACGGGAGTCGTGGAGGTGTTTAAAGTAATAATCTTACATTAAAAACTTGTATTTAAAAAAAATCTTGTCAATAAGTTTGAACTTTGACCCCCAATATCGTATGGTGTAAAACAAAAAAATGATCGCAATGACGGGGAGACCAAGTGCTTTCGGATTCGGTAAGAGGTGTTTTACACTCTTTATAATGTCCGATTAGGCACGGGAAAAGAGCAAATGGAAGGAATTGGGGTTGGCCTTTGCCCAGCAGTGGGACAGTACAGGATAACGAAAAAATATGTACAAAAGCGTACAAGTGAAAAATTTCCCAACAACTATTGGGAAGGAAAAAGCAAGTTTTAATAAATGTCAGGGATACTGATGCTTTTTGTCAAGAATTGTCATGAGGCTCTACTTTCAACTTGGATAAGACAATAATTGCTCTGAGTTAAGTTGCTAATATAATACCTATTATAGTTGTGGAGTTTTATCAAATGACAAATTTTCCACTCGAGACTACTTTACAGGTGAACCAAAACCATGGTGTCCATCCACGCGGCGGGACCATGTTAAATAGCTAAAATCGTTCCCATAGATCGCGGCCAATCCATGCTGTGACTTTCATTGCTCGTGTGTTTTTTCGTGTCACTATTTTATTTATCTTTGTGCACACAAAATACTATACATCCACTCTTCTTGAATTTAGTAAATGAATTGTAAAAGACGCCACAACACACATTAGATTTTGACACGTTCGGCTTTTTTTTTTGTTTATCTGCAATCAGCCATGCTATAAGCAGATGAGATGTAGGATGTGGCAGTTTTAGTGTATCCTCCAGTGAGGTCATCTCCTCATCAGTAGACCATCGAAGTGGATTATATCGTCAATATCATATAAATCTAATCTAAATCCACTGCAAAGAATACAAAATAAAATTATTAAAGTATTATTTCATTACCACTATCTATATCCAACTAAAAAATTATACGAAAAAACTAAACTACTGAATCTCACACAACTTTACACTTACTACACCTGCATTCTCATAAAAAAAATCACCACGAATTCCGTACAATCAAACATACAAATACATAAAAAGTTATAAAATACAACACAAGAAGTAAAAACAAATTCCAACTAATGACTGCGCGTTCACGAACTAATTACGGCAAAAACTTTGTAAGTTAAGAGTAACTTTGTATCTCATTATAAGTGAACTGTTATATAATAAGTTCTTATGAGAAATAAATATCTTTAAACCTAATATGTCTTAGCCGTTTTTTGTAGCTTCTAGTTGTTAGGTTAGCCGCCAATTTGTTGGGGTGTCTTTCCAGCTTCCCTATGTATGTCTCTGTAGTGTTATGACTCTCTTCCTTCACCATACTCATCCCCAGATGATGGTGTATTTCTGCGTTGGTGGTGTACCATGGGACATAGCATAGGTCACAAGCGCTGGCCCAGAGTTGTATACCATATATCCAGTCAGGCTTAAGGACACTCTTGTAAATGAGTAGTTTATTGTCTACACTTAGTTTGCTATTTCGGACCAGTATCCAGGAGAGGCGAGTGTATCGGAGTGTGTATCGGAGTTTGAGTTCTTGCCTCTTAGTTTTGATATGGTGTCTCCATGTAAGGCGTCGGTCTAGGTGTAGTCCAAGGTATCGTACACTGTCTTGATGAGGTAGAGTATTGTTTCTCAGGTGTACAGGAGGGTAATTTCCTTGTCGCAGTGTAAACGTAACATGTACGGATTTTGATGCGCTAGCCTTTATTCTCCAGTTTTGGAGCCAATTGGTAATATTGTTGAGGCTTGTTTGTAGTTTTTGTGTTGCGAGCACGGGGTTCTTGTCGCTTGCTAAAATTGCCGTATCATCTGCGAATGTGGCTGTAGTGACAATCTCATCTTCTGGCAGGTCAGACGTAAATATGGTATACACTTTGATTATATAATGTCTAGATGGAGCGTCGCCCTACAATCAAAACAAAAAAAACGAGCCAAAAATTTCAAGCCTGTGTGCCTTCTATGTCTGTGTGCGTGAATAATGATACCAGCTACTACAATTCTCCCATAAGCCAACATATTAAAAAAATAGACTAATTTAAATAAGATAAGAGTGTACTATGTATGTGGTAGGTATTATTCAGTTTTAGTAGTGTCTTTTTATTAAGTATGTAGTTACTGTAGTTACTTTGTTCAATAAATTAAAAACACTATTAAAATTTAAATAGTGTTGTGTATGTGATATGTGAATGTTGTCAGCTAAGTTAATTAAATTAGTATTACAATTGTGCCGATTCCCTTGTTCACAAATTAAACCAAAATTAGACTATTTCTATCTTTTCTCTCTAATATAACAAGGGACAGACCATAAATAAGGGCTGTCAATTTTAGTTGATCTAAAACTTTTTTACTATAATGGGGGCTATCGCGTGTGAATTTGCCACTAGAGGCGCTTGTGTAGACTAAGGTATTCCAAAATGTCAGATGTTATACAGTGTTCGCGCGTTACGTGCTTTTTCAAATCAAATCAAATCAAATTCATTTATTGTTTGTCACAGGTGAAATATTTGTTCTTATTATTATTATAAAAGACCGCTGTAACATACCTATAAGGTGTACAATATTTTTAGTCTTGGTATATATAACATCTTAATCAATAATCGTCCTAAGTCAACATCCATAGTCAGTTGTTAATTCACAAGTCAGTTTAAAAAAAAAAAAAACAGTAAATAGGAACTTTGATATTTTCATACTAATTAAATTGAATTGATTACATTAAAATTAAATAACTCATTGATTAATCATAATATTACAATAGTCATAGATTTCATTAAAATAAAATTACTTATTGGTTTCTTTCAAATTAAATTATTCAGTGGTTTCGTTACAATTTATTAAATAAGTCATTGGTGCCATACAAATGAAATGACTCATGACTCGAAACATTACAGATAGCATTAACCTTTAACATTAGCATAGCTTATCTCTGTGTGTAGTCACCAGTATTTTTGTCACTAAAAAACTCATTGATTGAATAGTAGGCTTTACCAATCAAGAATTCATTTAGTGTTTTTTTAAAACTATCTAAGGTTACAATGCTTTTTACGTCATTTGGTAGTTTGTTATAAATTTTTACTCCTATCCCAAATACACTCGTTTCAAATTTAACTGTCCTACACTTAATTCCGCTTAATACATTTTTATACCGTGCACTTCTCAATGTGTCATAGTTATTTAAATCACGTTTTATCATTACTGCTGCTTCATAAATGTATAGTGAAGGTAATGTCAAAATGTGTAGTCTTGTGAACTCTGTTCTACATGAATCGGTCTGTTTAAGCCCACATATACTTCTAACGCACTTTTTTTGTGCCTTAAAAGCATACTCTTTGTTAGTTGAGTTTCCCCAGAAAAGAATACCATATTTTATTGTAGAACCTACGTACGCATGGTAAGCGGTCAGTAGTGTTCTCTCGTTAACAACTTTCCTCAGCATGTAGAGAGCATAAGAAAACTGGTTTAATTTTTTACAGACCTGATCAACCTGCATTTTAAAGTTTAGTTCAGAGTCAATATGAATACCAAGAAACTTAGTGTGGTTCACTTCTTTTATTTGTTCTCCTTTATAATGTATATGTAGCTCTTTTTTTGAAGTAGTATTTTTATTTGTGAAAGTCATATAATTTGTTTTTTCAATATTTATTTTTAGATTGTTTACATTTAACCATTTTATAATATCTTCAAGTGCTTTGTTAATGTTGGTTTCATAATTATCTCTGTCACGGTTCGTAAAAATAGCAGTACTATCATCTGCAAATAGTACCATTTCCTGTTTTATAATTTTCGGTAGATCGTTTATGTAGATGATAAACAAAAGAGGTCCAAGAATAGTTCCTTGGGGCACTCCATATATAATAGTTCTAGGATCTGACGTATATGTCTGTTCCAACTTATTATCATTTGTTATTTTAGTTATTTGTGTTACCTGAATTCTATTTGATAAATACGATTTTATAAGGTTTAGTGCATTTCCTCTTACCCCATATTTTTCTAATTTTTACAACGTATTTATACTAATACTCACGATTGTGTTCTAGATTGAGCCATTCCTGTTTAATTATGACTTGATGATTTTAAGCAGCAACTTAAAATTTTATTTGTTAGTACTTGGAGGTAGAATGATTTTTAAATGTTTCATGCTTGCTAATTTTAGGAAGAATATTGTAAATATGTATCAAAGCTTAAACTATAAAGTTATTGGTACAAGGTATTAAATGAAATTTTTGACAGGACCATACGCGATAGTGCGCCATCTGGTGAGCTCAAAAACGATAGCCCCCATTATAGTTGACATGTCAAAATGTTTTAATTAAAAATCTTATAAAGAACGACTTAATACGAATTGAATTAAATTAAAACTCCACTTTTTTTAAATCGATAAATATAGTAGACCAACTAAATAATATAAACGTAACCTATAAACTAACTAATATACCCACAAAAAATGACGTTAAGTTGGGAGAATGAAAAAAGGAACTGGCAACACTGATTAAATATGGCGTAATTTTATGTTGATTAAAACAAAAAAATAATATATAGTTTTTTGGTTACTTACCGATGATAGGTGATGTGCTTGGTATTTTTTACCCTGCCTGTATAATTCCGGCACAGTTTAATAGCACATACCGTCATTTTATCGCTGTTATTTGTTTATTACTTAGCGCGCGTAATACGTAGTGACGCTAAAGCGGCACGATCGGCACTAATCGGCGGGTGAGAACTTATAAGCCAACAGTTGGCTGATATTTTCTGACACGTTTGCGCGCATTTGACGCTCCATCTAGACATTATATAATCAAAGGGGGGTACAGGTCCCAGGACTGATCCTTGTGGCACGCCATCATCTATTTGGTGGAACTTGGAAGTGGAGTCGGCTTCGTTCGGAATAATGATTGTGATCAAATTAGGAGGATTGGACAAGAAACAACGTTTACTAGTAGAGAAACTGGTCAATGCCATTGTCTTTGAAGCTGAAATGGGCAATTTAAATATCTGTCATACGAGTATTCCTCCTGAAAAAGTACGAAATAAAAAAACATTTATTTAAAGTATTTTGGTGTTCTCATTTTATTTATAATCTGCGTTTTAGCCATAATCAGGTGGGGTCCTTTTGTGTCTTGTGTTAGATATAGATGTAATGAAACATCTTTAAAACATACAAGATATTCAGCACCAAAACGCGTAATCCACGTCCAGAGGTCTAAGTTCAGTATTTATCATCTATTAGGTTCGTATGTTTTGAAGGTTCGTGGCCTAAATGCCTATGGCATTAAGTTCGCCTCTGTACTTTGTGCTTTTTGTGTTAAATAAATAAAAAGTCAAAATAACTTCTCTTTTATTTAACTCCTTTGAATTTTCTCATAAAAAAGTACAGTAGTATTAATTGATTGGTATGTCAGATTTAAGTAAGAAGTAATAAAATATTGTGTATTTACGTGCAATATAGATCAAAATGAAGTTACTCTGATTAAAAAGTAGTAACCTAAGTTAGCAACGTAATATGTGATACCCGGCAAACTTAAGGAAGAAGATTTTTTAGTGTAGTATGACTAACACTTGCATATTACACACATCAAAAATGTCTAGGGATCAAGCATTTTTATGCGGATTTCTTGAGATTGAGATGTGGCTTTGTAATAAATTTATGATTTTATAAATTTATATGGATCCTTTTTGGTGCATTTCATAATTTGAATCAGGAACTCTCAATCAAATTCGAGTAAAAGATGAAAATAAGCTGTCAATATTTTCCCTATAAAAACATACAACGCATTGAAGACATTATTAGTGCTACTGTTTCCCTACTACTGATTAAAACCAACGTTATTATGGAGCGGCGACGTCATTTAAGCAGGGAAGAAATGCTCAGAGCCGTGGGAATGATAGAAGCTGGTTCCCGGCAACGTACTGTAGCTTTAGCTCTGAATACAAGTCAGAGTGTTATCAGTCGACTTTGGACACGTTACCGAAGCACTGGTACCGTGGCTGAGCGCCATGGAGGACGGTATCGCTGCACCACACGGAGACAAGACCGATACATTCAAATCTTAACTCGAAGAGCTCCAACAATAACCGCCATGATGTTAGCCGTGAGGCTTCATCACTCTTCAGGGAACTTAATTAGCGACCAAACAGTCAGAAACCGCTTGCATGAAGTGAACCTTCATTCCCGAAGACCGCTACGGGTACCACCTATAGCAATGCACAATCGTAGGATTCGATATCAATGGGCTCTTGAACACAGAAATTGGGCAGAAGAACAATGGCGTTTCGTGTGCTTTTCTGATGAGTCTCGTTTTGGTATGAGACCGGATACAAGACGTATACGACACTGGAGAACCCCTGGACGCCAACAGCGATTAAAATCCTGCCAGGAAGTCCATCCTTATAGTGGTGGAACCATCATGGTATGGGCGGGTATTTGGATCGGCGGAAGAACTGAGTTGATTTGGATCAGAGGCAACCTCAACGCTCAAATTTATGCTGAGACGATTGTATCAGACGTCATCGTTCCTCTACAAGTGCAAATCGGTCCCTTATTTCAGTTAATGCATGATAATGCACGACCGCACACCGCAAGAGTTGTAAGACAGACTCTCGCCGCAGCTAACATCAATGTCCTGCCCTGGCCTGCTCAGTCGCCAGACTTGAACCCGATTGAGCATGCATGGGATATGCTACAGAGAAGAGCTCTGCCGAATATGGAGGGTATCCAGTCGCAAGAAGACCTTTTTTTGTTGTTGCAACGAACATGTTCTTGTGTTGTTAGTGTTCGCGGTAGAAACACGGATTATTAATTGTTTAAGTTACCCAATAAAATTTTAAAGAAAACTGTTATTTCAGTCTTTTTTTCGAACTTTAATGTTAGTGGTTCAAATGTCAAAAATCCCTTTATTAGGAAAATGGCAAATTTCTTTATTAATGCAAAGGTGACTTGGTTTATCGTTACTGTGACAAACGAAAACACTTTATTTGATGAATCCTTAAAGAAAATTTTAATTAATATCAATCAGGAGAAAAGTTATTGCAAAAATATATGTTGATCCCTAGATACTTTTGATGTGTGTATTTACATTGTGAATAACTGATAATGTTGTATGGTATGCGCCAGGACGGGTCATCGCGCTCCAACAAGGCGCGCGTGTACACGGCGGGCGCCCTGCAGGACGTGCAGATGCGGCCCGCTGCCAACTCGCTCATGTTCACCGCCAACAAGCTGTCCAAGCCGCAGCCGCAGCTGCCGCTGGCGCCCGTGCAGCAGAGTGAGTACCCGCTCACCCGCTCACCCGCTCACTCGCTCACTCGCTCACCCGCCCCTCTGTCCGCAGACGTGCTGACGCCCTCGTTCGCCAGTGCGCCGCCGCTGCTCAAAGAGCCCGCCATCACTATCAAGCCCGCCGCCGACAAGAAGGACAAGCCGAAGAAGGACAAGGTGAGAGACCGACGGCGACGTCCGCGCACTGCGCCAGGCAGGCGGCGCGGGCGTGCGTGTGGCTCGGTTGTCTATTGTTTGCCCGAAGATTATATGCCATAATCATCATTTTCCCGAATTTCATTTACCCGAATTTCATTTGCCCGAATGTTTCATTTGCCCTAAAAGACATATGACATACTTTTAATTGCCCGAATTTTAGATACCATAAGATACGAATGCCATAAGTATTGTTTGCCTTATTTTTATGTGTCATAATAATTATTAGACATAATATTTAAATGGCATAATATTTAAATGGCATAACAAGTATTAGACAAATATTTAAGCCCCGTAATAATCATTACATTGTTGATGGTGGGTTACGTCGACGGAGCCCCGCTTCGCGGGGCTCCTACTTCTGTGTGGTTTATAAAAAAATAACCACGAAGGGGATGGCGGGGTCTATTCGCTCGCTTCGCTCGCTCACACGACCCCGCCATCCCCTTCTAACCTAACCTGTCCGAGTCGGGGTGCCCTAAAGTCCCAATTGCATCCAATTTCTCTTGATATAAACAACCGTTACACACCCGATGTCGATGGCAAATTATGTTATGGCATTTCATAATTATGGCATGTGATAATTAGGGCATGAGATAATTAGGGCTTACAATGATTATGACAAATGATGTTATGGTAAGTGACTTTATGGGAAACAATGATTCTGGCACGTGACTAATATGGCAAATGAGAGTAGGGCAAATGAGTATTATGTCGTATGATATTATGGCTGTTGACTATTATGGCAAATGATATTAGGGCAAATAAAATTCGGGTAAACGGCGGTATACCGTGTGGCTCACCGTGTGTGTGTGTCGCAGGGTCCCAACAAGGAGGAGGCGTGTCGCCTGGCCGTGGAGGCGGCGGACGCGGCGGCGGCGGACGCGGCGCCCGACGACGAGGCCGAGCCCGGGCTGCCGGCGCTGCGGCGTCTGCGCGAGCTGCAGCCGCCCGACAAGGTGCTGCGCCGCTGCGTGGCCGCCGTGCTGGAGCACGCGCTGCACGGGCCGCGCGGCGACGCGGCGGCGCTGCAGGCGTGCGTGCGCGTCGTGCGCGCCATCAAGCGCGCGCCGGCCGGCGACGCCCTGCGCGCGCTGCTGCACGCCGCGCACCCGCACGCGCGCCTGCCGCGCCTGCTGGCGGCCGCCGTGCAGCACAAGCTGGTGGCGCTGGCCGACGTGGGCGCGTGGTGCGACGCCGGCGCGCACCACCCGCTGCTGCTGGAGGTGCTGCAGGCGCTGGCCGAGGCGCTGGGCGTGGAGCGGCTGGCGGCGCTGTGCGAGGAGGGCAAGCTCAACGTGTGCGCGCACGTGGCGCCGGGCGGCGAGGCGGGCGCGGCCGACGCGCTGGAGGCGCTGGAGGCGCGAGGGCTGGCGGCGCTGGTGCCGCAGCTGCGCGTGCAGGCGCAGCTCGCGCGCCAGCTGCAGGCCGAGCCGGCGCCGCACGCGCTGTACCGCTGGATCAAGGCCAACGTGGAGCCGGCCGTGCGGCAGAACGGCGCCTTCGTGTCGACGCTGGTGGCGCTGGTGGCGGACCACGTGACGGGCGCGGCGGGCTCGGGCGCGGCGGGCTCGGGCGCGCCGGGCTCGGGCGCGGCGCAAGCCGACAAGGCCGCGCTGGAGCACGAAAAGGCGCTGCTGGAGGCCTACGCGCCGCTGCTGACGGCTCTGCTGGAGGGCCAGCCCGAGCTGCAGCTGGCGGCCGTGTACGCCGTGCAGGTGCACGCGCACCAGCACCGCTACCCCAAGGGTGAGTCACGGGGGCACTCTTCTAATTCTAGACTAGCGTACTCCACCCTAGACCGCATCGTCGCTTTCCATCGGGCGTGATCGAGGTCAAGAGCAGGCCCATTTTGTAATAAAAATGGTGACAAATAAGCTGAATGATATTCAATTCGGGAACACCCAAAAATTCCGAAAAACATACCGTATTTCGATATTCCGATTAGCAAAAGTTCGAAATTCATAATTCCGAAAGTCTTAAATGCGAATTTTTAGTTGTCCGATTTTCATATGTCCGAAGAATCAAATGTTCGATAAATCGTTAGTTCGTAAAACGATAATACTTCGAATACACTGCTAAAATTGTCCTAAAAGTCTTGCTTAGCTGGCATGGGGAGCGTAGGCCGAAAGCCGGCGGAGCGACGACGACATTTGTGACAGAAAGTGGGTGTGTGTCATGTAAAATGCGAGCGTAGCGTGCACGCGTCTTGGGAGTCTATACTTGCAATTTATTTTTGTGTAGTTTTTAAACACCTATACAATGCATTCCTATGTTGTTTGTATGTCGTGAAATAAAGTTTTGAGTACTCCACTCCTTTTCATCTTCATTTTAATTTTTTTTAATATTATTATAGGCATCGAATAGTTGGATGCATTTATACTGGAAATGTAAGTAATGCTTGATCTATCGTCATGTGTACATGTGTAACTTATATCACCGCAAAAAACTGACGAAAATACTTTGCAAGAGTGTCAGCTAGAAATTCGTCTCTATAGCTCGAGCTATAAATGTTTGATTGTTCATGCTGGGTGGCTGAAGTGTTACCGCCTATTATCTCCAAGGTCTTAGGTACAGTAAGCGGTCATAAGTGTATAGGCACGCTTAGGATTGTATTGCTGTGAACGCACGCTCGAGCTACCGTGCGTCTGTATGTGTAAGTGGTCTCAATACAGTACGCACACCACAGTCACAGAGTTCGCCCAATCGCATGTCGTCGCGTCACACTCCACGTAACATAAAAATATATTTCTGTCTCTTTTGTTATACACGCAGCAAACGCATGATCTGAATTGTGTTCTAACTTTCTTACCATTGGATAGCTAAAATTCACATTTATTTACAAAGTGTTGATAGCTGTTGAGGTGAGCAGTGGGTTTACGATCAAATAGATTCGAGTTCGAATCCCGTTTACAATGTGTGGGTTTTTTGTTTCTTGGTAATATTAGTTAAGTTTATTATTTTGTTTTATGCAAAAACTTTTTTTTTATTGAAGTATTTATTTTTACAAGTTTTAAAATTAGTAAAAAACCATAGTATTCTTATTTAACTCTTTATATTATTGTGTATTTATCTTTTCGGTATTGTATATTATTTTTCTATGATCTACCTGTCTTCTAACTTTACGAAATGTGTGAATAAAGCGAACAAGATAATGAATATATTTCTGTCCCATTACTTCCAATCGAGTAAAAACTTACAAAAAGCCTAAAAGTAATAACGTGAGATTTGAACTCGCGGCTTACTGACACACTCATAGATTTGCACGCGCCAAACCGCTAGGCCATCTTGTCTTATTATTAAAGCGTTGAAATTATGAAGTACACGACAATGGTGTCGATTCTGTTGTGCGCAAACTAAACTTAATTTAGGCTATTGCTATATTTTTCTCTATAATAAAATGAGAAAGAGATACGACGTAATTTAGAGCTGTCAAATTTAGTTAGAACTAATGTATCCATACAAATGAAGGGTGCACGTAAAAACATATCGACTAAAAACACGGTGAAGCACAAGGCATAAACTAGTTTGACATCTCTAACTTAGTTCATAGCTATAGCCGTCCTTTTCTCGCACAGCCTTTTAGTAAAAGATAGCAATAGCCTAAATTAAGTTTAGTTTGTGCACAACAGAATCGACACCATTGTCTATTTTTTTGAAAGTAGAAGGTCGTAAGTCAAACTAAACGTCAAGCTATTGCTTTGTGAGATTGCCTACGGACTTTTGGTCGACACTATACATAAGCTCGATTTATATTCTTTTCTGGGAACTGATACCTAAAACAAGCGAGTGTTCGGACCAGTCTATTTTAAATCTTTACCTACCCGACCGACGTTATCCTGTCAACTATGAATATTGAATACGAATTGACCTGCTACCAACATACGTACTACCTACGTACTACCTACCACCTACCTACCTACTACTACTAGCTTCTACTTAACTACTACTTACCAGATACACAGTTAATTCGGACGGGTTGTATATCAAAAAAATATTATAATATAAAAATATACAATATAATTAAATCAATCATCCGTTTATTTTGCGTTTACTATGCCCTTATGCACGTAAAAAATACATATGTACCTACGACTTCGACAATCGGTCATCATTTGAGTCTTCAACTGAGTTCAACTGTTTTAGTTATCGTTTTTCAATTGTATTTTTCTTGTTACCCATGTTACAAAAAAAAATGTAGATTTAATGATAACAATAATGGCGGCTAGGCGCGGAGCAAAGTGACATAGACTACCCGTTCAACAGAGCGAGGGCAACTGATCGGAGAGTGATCGGTGAAACAAACTTATGTCCCAGACTCGCGTCACGCGAGACGGAAGACAGCGTATTTCGCTGATTAAAAATGTAGTAAGTGCCAAATGCTTTGTAGTGTGTTAGCTCTTAAAATAGAAAATATTTTGAAAAACCGCTAGGGTCAGCTCAAGGTTGATGAGTGATAATATTTATCTAGTTTATGGTTCAGTAACATGCACCAAAATAGAATACAAACCAAAAATGTTGAAAATTAGAGGTAACTTTGTGATGGTTGTCTATCGAGAAAATTTTATCCTATTATGTTTTTCGTCAGGGTCAACCTTCACATTTATAATGTAGGTTCCTGACATATACTTTTTTTTCCAATTTGAACATGATTTGCTACTAGTAAAATCTAATCAAAGATTAAAGATTTTGCTTTAGGCCCGCTCTTATGAAAACCCCTGCCGCGTATATTCTCAACACGTAGGTAAAAAAAAAAATGGATTCGTATTTTTTATGTTTTGTATTATCAATAAGTCGGACTATTGATATTCGGTATTTCGAGAATAGTAATTATGATAAATGAAGAATAGTAATTATTCGGAATATTGAAATTTAGGAATTATGAAAATAGGATTAATGATAAATCGTAGTGTTATAAGTGGAATTTTGAACCATTCGTATTATGCAAATCGGTATTTTGAAATTCGGATTTGTGAATTTCGGAATAAAGTTTTTCTTACCTATATAGTGTACCCATTCAATTCATTACGTATCAGAGTCATATGTGGTGCAAATATTGCCACGTAAAAAAATAAAGACGTTCAGTTTTTTTTTAGAGATCTACGCTAGGGAATGGGCAACTACAGTACTTTCACAGTTTTTATGTCTTGTGACTGGGACTGTAGCTACATTTAATTTTCATCTTTGTTTCGACATTCAAAAGTGCCTGTAACTGGCTTACTTGAAATAAATGCTTTGATTTTGATTTTTTGTTATAATTTTATAAGTTTCTAGCGGACGTCGCGCGGTTTCACCCGCGTAGTTCCCGTTCCCGTGGGAGTAAGGGGATAAAATATAGCCCATGTTACTCAGGGTGAATGTAGCTTTCTAATGCTGAAATAATTTTTGAAATCGGCGCTGTAGTTTTTGATTTTATTCATTACAAACATACACACACACACAAAAATACAAATCTTTCCTCAATATTATTAGTGTACATTTGTAACCATTTCAGTGATTTACATTATTTAAAGACAACTAGCTTTTGCCCGCGGCTTCGCTCGCGTTAATTTAGAATTTGGCAATCAATTTGGGTTGTATATTGAATTCATATAATTCAATCATGATTCGGCGACACGTGGCGCCATATATTATCATCAGAACGTTATTGTTGTTTTTCTGTACATCTGACAACGTTTATTTATGCAAAGGGGTTTGAATTAAATGGCCGGCCTAACTTCTGCCATTTTTATTTTTATCAAAGTTGCGGCCATGCATATAACCTATATGAATCGATAGCTGGTATCAATACAAACAAGGTTTCAATAAAACAAAATGTTCTAAAGTGTCACGTTTCTGAGATATAAAGCTATCAAACTTAAACCCATGTATCTCGGAAACGTAATACTTTAGAACATTTTGTCTCACTGATTTTATTAAACTAATACCAAAGAGTGGAAAAAAAAATTATCTACGGAAGTGACTTTATTGGGTACTTTTTTTATCGGTCCCTTTTTTACCAGACAATCTTTGTATGGGGCCGTGCTGCCATAGTCTGTGAAAATATCATGTGTCTACAGTCACAAGCTATTAAATAGATACACTTTGCAAAATTCAAAGCGATTTATCGTGAAATTACGGTTTCTACTTTGAGATAAGACCCATTTCATAATAGCATGGCTTCCAAAATACTATATTCACGATAATGTTAATTAAATTAATACAGTGGCAGAAACTAACTAACTAACTACTTAAAAGTTGCGGCGTGTATACATCTCATTGCTCGTTACGTTAAGGTTCAAAAGACACGGGCCCGTGTCAGACGTATGGATGAACGGTCCCGTGCATCCCTTTGGATACGGGACCCTAAAAGCAAAACCAGCAAAAGTATCAAGTATAATGTTGTTGTTGTTTTGTACACATTTGAATACAAACAAAGCTCTCGTGTAAGGCAATACGTCCGTGATGCAGGCATGCTGCTGCGCTGGTTCATGTACCTGTACAACCTGGAGGTCTGCGAGGAGGACGCCTTCCTGCGCTGGCGAGAGGACGTCACCGACGCCTACCCCGGCAAGGGCGAGGCGCTGTTTCAGGTAACACTACTACCCAGCACCCACGCTAATCTATACACTGGAAAAAATCTTCAGGGCATTCGCCACCAAGATGGAAGCGCTAGGGTGGCCCGCGAAATTATAATTTTCTTAAGTTTTTTGCAATTTGCAGGTCGGTGTCAGGTTGTATGTTGATGAAAAATAAGTCGCGCAAGTGACACATGTAGGAGTAACAGAATTACAATCATTAAAATCATCAACACAACCCACTTTAACCTCATTGAATGAATTTTTCATGAAATAGTTATTGAATGGGGTTACATGACCAAAAAAAAGCCCAAGAAAGTTTGAATTTCGTGGGCTACCTTGACTCTTCGACCATAATGTAACAATCTCAGACTCGATTTTGTGCAGAAACAAGTGGTTTGTACAAATGATATCGATGCTTCATCAGTAGCCCGCTAAATTCAGATTGTTGTTTTCATTAACTTAATTACGACAATGCAACGATAAATAAACAAGTACAGTACTGCAAGGAGCTTTTGGCTCTTGAATGACATTGTCAGGAGAGCGCTCTGTTGTTAAATAATTGCGAAATTATATTTTTACAATTATACAATCCATGTAGATATACATAGATTTACAGGTTGAATTTTCCAAGTGGGCATATAAGCAAAAGTATAATCAGCCTATAATGTTCCCACTGCTGGGACACAGGCCTCCTCTCTTTGAGAGGGAAAGGGTTATAATCCACCGCGCGGGCCCAGTGCGGGTTGGTAGATGTCACATGTCTTCGAATTTTCGGTTCTTGGACATGCCGGTTTCTTCATGATATTTTTCTTTCACCGTTTTGAGAGCAGTGGGTGGTGATGAAATAACTTACACAAAGTAATGCGCCTGCCTGGGCTCGCCGCCACTGGGCCACAACTGCTTTTCAATGATGCAGTTTTAGTTTTCATCGCACTCGGGCTCGAGACTTCTTTGAGTATTTTTCGCAAATCCTCATAGTTTCGGATTTGGCCTTCCACACCCACTTGAAAAATTCACCCTGTATACATATTTACTTTGATATAACCCACAAAACGCAGCAATATTTTTCGGAATATCAGCATTGGTCCCATTATAAAAGTTATTCACGACGTTTTGGGGTTCTCAATTACCAGTTTCATTAAAATGTAAAAATGTAATAAAAATATTATTTCATAAATATTTGTATTTATGACACTATATATATATGCATAAAGTCAACTTTACGTTATCAGTCAGATGTGTTTATAATTTTGAGTAGAGGCTGGATTAATCTTGCATAATACTTGCATTTATGCATTTACATTGAGGGGGGTTTTTGTAAAGATATTGCATATTTTAGCTATAATCGGGATATCTTGCATAATTTTATCTGCTCCTAACTGGAAAAAAGCAAAAAAGAGCCAAAGGCCTAAAGCCCATTGATCTGAGTGGATGTAGAACAATTGGTATCAAGTTATAACAATATTTTAATTAATAATAATTAGGAACAAAAACAGGGTTTCATAAAAAAAAAATTGTCGAAAATGCAGTACCTACGAGTAAATAAAATTAAAAACATTATTTTGTAGTACTTATTTCAATGTTATGTTGCATATTTTTGAACTTTTGTTGCATATTTCGAGTATTTATGCTGCATATAATCCGGTCTCTAATTACGAGTGTAGTTACGGGACCCTATAAATGGCAACATGTGTTGTGGTATGCCGGCAGGTGAACACTTGGCTGACGTGGCTGCAGCAGCAGGAGTCGGAGGACGAGGAGGCGGAGGACTAGGGCTCCGCCCCGCGCCGCGCCGCGCTCGCCGGTTCATGAGCCGCACCGCTTTTATTTCGCGCTCATCTCATTATATAAATATAATTAAGCCAAATAGTTGAAATACCTACGTTTGTTACCGTTTAACGCTAGACGCGCCGCGCGCCCCTGCCGCATGCCGTCGTCGGCGATTCCAGTGTTAAATAGGACAATTTTTAGGTTACTACGTAAACGAATGTTAGTATCTCGAGATAATTTTTTGTAGGCCTTTTACTCGATTTTGATACTTTTTACAAATGTATACAATGTATAGTGTTCGTTTGGACGTATGATTGCACCCCGATCTGCCCCTTCCTGCAGTGAGCGTGTTTTAGTTGAAATTGTAAAAAATATATATTATGAAAAACTTAAATCAATTTTTATTATTAATATCATGATCATTTATTTTCAATGCTAAATGGACTTAGTGATAACTGTAAGAATGCTTAAATTTCATTGTATTATCAAATTTTAGAATTTTGTAACTAGATAAATAAAAACAAAAAAAAACTGCCCTAAGGCATAAGAAATGTATGTTGAGTGAGTTGTAATAAAGTTGTGAACTGATGATGCAAATGCAACATTAAATAAGTAACATTGGTCAATATGTATTCAGGATGAAAAATAAACTTCAGTGTAATTTATTACAAAAACAGTTCCGAGTTTCATTTCGGTAAGATTAGGCCACTCTTCTTCGTGTCAATATCGGCGGTAATCGGCCCAACAATATGGTAGATGACGAAAAAAAAACCAATTAGTCCGTCAGATAGATTTCCAAAAAATAATAACCGTTTTTTTATTTTTTCATGAAAGTAAACAAAAAATGAAGACGATACAGTGCGTCGAAAACTCGTGTGACGTCACATTTGAGTACATTTTTTACTCAAATACGTTTTATTTTCGTCAATTTTTCAACGCGCGCGCGCACTAATTAGCGGTCGCCGATTTGTACGTTAGAAATGTCTGTGAACAGTGTAAATACGGTCAAGTGTACCAGTTGTAATGTTGTTATTTCGGAGGTCCTGGACTTATACGAAATAGACATGATGTAGTGGACAACGAAAGTTTAATAAAAATATGCTCATCGGCTTTTTCCGAAGAAGAAATCGATGAGGCAAAAAAGTTATTGTTTGTTTCTACGAAGCCAAGCCAAAAACTTGTGTCGAGGCGTAAAATCAAAAAGCAGAAAGACCTAGAGGACATGATTACGGTGTTTAAAACCATGGATCCCGAACAAATCCCGGTTTTTGTTGCATATGACCTTCATAAATTGCCACCAGTTTGCTTTGATCATGTAGAAGTGACGAAGTTGCTGAAGGATTTATTGGTTCTACGGTCAGATGTTAACGCAATCAAAAGTGATTATATGACTAAAGATCAGCTGGAAAACATAAAATTGAATACAAGCAATTCGACGCCGGCGCCGTTACCAAGTTTGAATGTGAATGTTGAAAGAGGAGGGTACATTGAAAACAATAACTCGTTGAATGTATCTCATCCTAATACACTCTGCGCGCCGTCCCTGAGTCAACGAAGCCCCAGTTGTATGAGTCATGAACGTTCGAGTGCTGTCCCGCTTACTAGCATCGCAAGTGATAGGGATATTGTACCTGTCCTGCCCGTCCTACAGCGCCCGACCGGTTTTGCGCTCGCAGAGAAACAGCTGACAACGGCAGAGATTGTAAGCAATGGCAAGTGGAAAGAAAATAAAAGAAAGCATGGTTGGACACTAGTGCAGAAATTAAAACCTAGAAATAGTTTTACTGGTTTGACAGGGAAGGCTGTCTCAAATGTATCAATCAAGTTTCGCGCTGCAGATATAAAATACCTTTGCTTATGTCTGTATGGTGCCGGTAGTCTGTATGGTGCCGGAGTCTGTATGGTGCCGGACGTAAAGAATAGCACCACCCATATCTTCCCGTGGGTGTCGTAAGAGGCGACTAAGGGACTTACCAGAGAATGGGCAGCAGCGTTCTCTGTGCTTTTGTAACAACCGTACTGCGATCGCCAACCCGCCTGCCAAGCGTGGCGATTATGGCAAAACCCCCCCTTTGGGGGAGGCCCATGTCCAGCAGTGGACGTCTGTCGGCTGAGGTGGTGGTGGTTTATATCATATGTAAATAAAGAAACTACAGAGGAAAATATATGTGACTACATACACAGTAAAGTTAACGAAGTGGTGACTTTGGAGAGAATTAATATGAAGGCTGATAGTCAATATAATGCATTCAAGCTATTTGTTCCTAAACACAAAATAAGTACTTTTTTAGACGACAACTTGTGGCCTGAGGGTATTGCTTTCAGAAAATTTATACATTCTAAGAATAGGATAGACAACAAGATTTTGAATGTAAATGCATCTCAGAGTAATGGATAAGGAAATAAAGAACACATACTTAGCGACGTTTAATTGCAAGAATATCACTGATTGTGTGAGAAGATTATGCGGAGTGGCTGACGTCATCGCGCTGCAGGAAACCTGTCTGTTACCTCATGATCTAGCCTACTTAGGCACATTGCATGATGACTTCTCGTATACGAGAAAATCTGCTGTCGATACGTCTGCCGGAGTACTCATAGGCAGACCCTACGGAGGAGTTGCCCTGTTGTGGAGGAAGTCGGCTTTCTCAAAGGTGTCGGTAGTGTCGTGTAATAGTGATCGTTTAGTTGCTATTAGAATTGATCACACGGATCGTTCTATGTTAATTTTCGGTTTATATGCCGACTGACTAGAGTGTCTAGAGTTATTAGGATTTACTACATGTTTGAGTGAGATTATTGCGATTACTGAGAATAGTGATACGGAGACGGTGTGCATATTAGGAGACTTTAACGCTCACCCGGCCGAACGATTTGCAAGTGAACTGTCAACAGTGTACGGAGCAATCGTGGTCGTGTGTGGACATGGAATTGTTACCGAATGATACTTATACATTTAAAAGCACGGCTAACGGTGCACTGCGCTGGTTAGATCATTGTGTGGTGAGTAGTGCAGCGAGACAATTAGTAATGAAAGCAGCTGGTTTTTATGATGTTTACTCGTCAGACCACATTCCTTTGGTTATTGAGTGTAACATAAATTTAATAATACCAAAGTTAGTGAGCAAAACCCACTCTTGTAACAAGGTCATTTGGGGTGAAAGAAATGCTGAACAAATTGATGAATATACAAACTTTTGTCATTCAAAATTAAGATTAGTTTTTTTTTTTAATTAGATTTTCCTACGGTATTTCGGTATTGTTCGCATGGAATGTGCTCTGATACTAGCCACCACAGACTATTAGATGAGATGTACGACACAGTTATAAGTATTTTGAAAAAAGCCGCTGATATTTCATACATAGGTTCTGATAACCTGCATTGTAATAGAAAATATGTACATGTAATATTATATTATATAATATTGTGCGCTTTTCCATTTTTTGAAAATTTGGGTAATAGAAAAAACTATTACATACACATGTTAAATAACCATGTACATTTTTTAATAGGTAGGTATAGTGACAGACTTATATATCTGGATATCAACACTATTGTTGGTAAACTGAAGTCGACACGGGGTAAGGTGTAGAGTAGGGACTCCATTTTCCGCACTGAGACTCTCATTCGGTCCGTTGTGCGTAGGTGTCCTGGCTAAGTTAGCCAGCCTAGCTCCGCCCAGAAACAGAAGTTTCCTGGGAGCTTCACAGGCCTCGCGGAGCGACCTCACCGTTCCAAGGATTTGTTTGCCTTGGTTAGCCACGGCCTCGCATTCCAGGATGACGTGGGTGGCTGATTCTTCGGCGTCAAAGCAGCCCCTGCAGAGTGGGCTGTCCGTGGCGCCTATGTTAAAGAGATGTTTGTTTAGGGGGCAATGGCCCGTTATTGTCCCTATTATTGTTCTGAGGTTATTTCTACTTAGGCTGAGCAGTCGTTTTGTTAGTCGCTTTAAGCACAGCTAGGCTATCAGATACGAATCTGATTGCGTAGTTGTGAACCCTTAGATGCTTTACGGCTGTTGCAGCTTGTGTCAGGGCGACACACTCGCATTGGAATATCGAGCTGTGTTCGCCTAGTGGTAGGTGAAAGTTAATGTTGAGGTCTAGGGAGTGTACGCCAGCCCCTGAGCCGTTTTGAGTTTTAGAGCCATCTGTGTAGATGCGTACTTCATTGACTCCTGACTGATCCCTTAATTCCTCTGTTGTTTGTATGCTATAGTTTTTGTTGAACATAGGCTTATTGGGTGTCCTATCGCACGGGGCAGCGATGAGAGGTTGATACTCAATCACCCGGTCCAGGATGCCTGCGTGGGGACTGGTGTGGTTTTTGCCCCATATGCCTAAGTGCATAAGCCTGATAGGTGCTAGTGCTGCCTCCTGCTGTATGTACAATTCAAGGGGAGTTAATTGTAGGGCTATCTCCATTGCCGCAGTTGGTGTTGTCCTCATACAGCCCGTGATAGCGGAACAGGCCAGCCTTTGGAACCGCTGAAGCCTGGAGACGGTGGTCGAGAATTCAGTTCTCGTCCACCAAACCAAGGCACCATAAGTGAGCATTGGTCTGATCACCACTGTGTATAACCACAGCGTGATCTTTGGAGACAGCCCCCATGTTTTTCCTAACATTTTTTTGCATTGGTACAGTGCGATTGTGCTTTTGTTAAGTTTGTAGTCAAGATGCCTATTCCAGAGCAATTTGCTATCAAGAATCACTCCTAAGTACTTGACTTCTTCTTTAAGTGTTAGTTCGGTGTTGAATAGTTTAGGAAGTTGGTGTGGTCCAAGGACTCTTTTGTTTGTAAACATTATTAGTTCTGTTTTGTTGGGGTTAACCGATAGTTCGTGTTTTGTACACCAATTCTCGATTATTTTGAAGGCTTTCCTCATGAGGTCACATAAGACGCTTTCAAATTTACGGGGTAAGGTGTATCTACCTATTAGATGTAGACACAAAATAGCTCGGCTATAAGCTTAAAATATTCACACAGATATAAATAGTATGTCTAAGTTTAGTTCTATTATTAACACTGCGACTATTAGTAGTAATACTAATGTACAGGTGACTTTAAATGAATATAGCAGTAGTGCTATAAATGTTTACAAACGTTGTACCGAGGAGGATCCATGTGTCACCGTGGAGAATTCTCAATTAGGATCTATTACTGATGTGTCCGTTACCCAGGCCAGATGTTGTCGAAAATGGTCATTTAAATCTTATAGATAATTAGTTTTATGGCTTCTATAATTGTTGCGCACATTTTTACATTTGTTGCGCTTATAGTTTTTAAATTATTACACAAAAACATTTCCTGCTGGGGTAACGTTACCCCAGCCAGACCTTTTTCTTTCTGATGAGAATATTTAAATAAATACTAGCTATAAAATTAGTTGTCTAGTTGAAGTAAATGTTGTGCCTTATTTTGTATTTGTTCTTTCATCGGTTGCGAAGTTATTCGAGATTTTGCTGGGGTAACGTTTTTGGTTTTGCTAGATCTTTGAAATGGTTTAGCAGATTCTTATCATATTTTGTACATGACTTCTTAGGAATTCGTTTAAATTTGTTCTGCAATAAAAAAACCAAAATAATGCATAGCTTAAAGTTTATTTCATTAAATAGAAAAACACTTCAATTGTTCCCAGCACTCTCAATAAGAAGTCTAAAGACTTACTTTAAACGTTATTTTAAAGCTTGTAACTGCCTTCAAATGTATGTGAAGTTTCATTAGTATCCTGTAAGTATTTAACATGTTATGATGATATTCAGTTCTTCACGAGCAAGGTCTTGATGCGCGCGGTGTTATTTGGCCACTGGATTGGATATATGAACTGAATGTTATGTCAATTATTAGTTTTTTAGTTCAGTTGTATATCAGTAAAATTTCAGCGTAGTACATTAGATAATTATTGAGATAATACGATTAAAGTCATTAGGAAGTGAATGACCGTGGTAACCCGACCAAGTTTAGGTGGTTACGAAAAAGCGAAAACGCAGAACATTATACTATCTTTTGAAATGTTTAGTATAATACACTTTACAATTTCGGTACAGACGCGTACACTGTTAAATACATAATAATATCTGTACTATGAAAACATTATTATTATCTTTCAGTTGCACAAACTTATCAAAAATCACCGATATAACATGTCGTTCGGTGGGACGCGGGAGGGATGGGGTGAAGGGGTAATACATTGTTTGCAATTGCATAACGCACTAAACATGCTCCATAATCACATAATTCATCTTGTAGAGTGCGCGTGCGCTTCGGCAGTTCCGTTTCCTGTTTTTGCAAATATTTATCGAGTGCGTGAGAGCTATTATAAAATAATAAGTGTGGCGAATTACTGCTAATGTGGAGTGCTTCTATTGATGATCATATTATGGTGCGATCATTACACATTCCAATAAGTATGTGTATATTTAAATAAAAACTGAAATCTATAATTTAAATAAAAAATAATAGAAAATTTCAAAAAAGCAAAATTACTATCTGTGATTGTTTTTAAGTATAAGTTTATTAATACTCTAAAAGTTCAATTGAAATGATTATTTTACCTGTCAATAAAAAATCTTTAATCATCATGTAGTTTTGTTTAAAACTTGTGTACATGTCTGTACTAAATTTGTAACACTATCCTACATATTTTAGAAGGTACCATAATGTTCTGCGTTTTCGCTTTTTCGTAACCACCTAAACTTGGTCGGGTTACCACGGTCATTCACTTCCTAATGACTTTAATCGTATTATCTCATTAATTATCCAATGTACTGAGCTGAAATTTTAACGTTATACAACTCAACTAAAAAACTAATAATTGACATAACATTCAGTTCATATATCCAATCCAGTGGCCAAATAATACCGCGCGCTTCAAGACCTTGCTCGTGAAGAACCGAATATCATCATAACTTGTTAAATACTTACAGGATACTAATGAAACTTCACATACATTTGAAGGCAGTTACAAGCTTCAAAATAATGTTTAAAGTAAGTATTTAGACCTCTTATTGAGAGTACTGGGACCAATTGAAGTGTTTTTCTATTTAATGAAATAACCTTTAAGCTATGTATTATTTTGTTTTTTTTATTGCAGAACAAATTTAAACTAATTCCTAAGAAGTCTTGTACAAAATATGATAAGAATCCGCTTAACCATTTCAAAGATCTAGCAAAACCAAAAACGTTACCCCAGCAAAATCTCGAATAACTTCGCAACCGAAGAAAGAACAAATAAAAAATAAGGCACAACATTTACTTCATCTAGACAACTAATTTTATAGCTAGTATTTATTTAAATATTCCCATTAGAAAGAAAAAGGTCTGGCTGGGGTAACGTTACCCCAGCAGGAAATGTTTTTGTGAAATAATTAAAAAAACTATAAGCGCAACAAATTTAAAAATGTGCGCAACAATTACAGAAGCCGCAAAACTAATTATCTATAAGATTCAAATGACCATTTTCGACAACATCTGGCCTGGGTAACGGACACATTACTGATAGGGTCTTGTTGTCTGAGGATGGCACGGGAATCTCCGGCCTCACTCAAAATCAGAGACTGAAAGCGGTTGCGGTTAAAGGTTAAGATACCTCGAAAATATATCGGTACCGATTTAAAATAAAGGTTGAGCTATACCGATACCTGAAGTAAATAAAGGTTGGGCTATATCGTTATTTAACCTATACACGATTTCGGTACCGAAAAACATGCGAGACTCCGCGGCGCGGGTTGATTCGGGGAAACGGAGCTCGTCGAAACACGTTAGATTTATAACCTATTTTGTACAATTTGTTTGGTCTACTGTTTTTTACATAACTGTTAGTTTCTTGCAGACTGTGTGCCGGGTAATGCGTTTTTATTTTGTCGACCGCGAATCGTTCAACGTAATAAATATTTTATTTGTAAATATTAAAATGGGAAGAAAGCGAAGAAACGCAGTTCACCTTAATTTTCAACTTTTTTATTTTTCGTACTTACCTTGCTTTTAACCAAAATTGTCAATTCTAGGTCAACCGGAAGTACCCTATAGGTTTTGGGTCGAAAACCTATATGGTAGTTCCCGTTGACCTAGAATCACGAAATTTGGCAAAAAGCAAGGTCTTACAGCAAAATAACGTTACCCCAGCAGGAAAGTGTCTCCTAGAGTTATATGAGTGGAACGTTTAATTAGTGCCTTATCTGCTGTAAATGTGCCCCCACATAAAAAATGTGTGCCCCCTGTCGTTTTGGAAAAAAACGGAAAAACGATTCCTGCTGGGGTAACGTTTTGCAGAATCGTATATCTCTAAAACCATTGCATGTGCCCATGTAGAATAAACATACACGAGTAGCTCTTAATGTGTGCTCCTTAGTGCCCCAATTAGATTTAAGAAAATATTTATAATTATAGCGGTTTTATGAAAACTCGAAAAAACATCGCAGCGCCTAAATGAGACAAGGTATAAGCTCGCTGAAAACTGTATTTGGTCCGTCTTGTCTTGTCGTCTTGAACCATACAAAGTTTCAAAACTGTCCATGTATGCGTTTTTTAATTATCTTGCTAAAAGTCAAAAAGATGGTGACATAACTTTGACGGCAAAATACAAGGAACCAGCTCAATCCCAGATGTGTAGGTGTAAACCAATAAAGTGTGCCTTTAGTCAAAAATATATGGTGAAAATATTTAGCTTGGAATGTTTTGCATTAAGTAAATATAAACAAAAAACAAAACATGTAAACAACGGCTGGTTATTTATTTTGATACTAATAATTATAAGACCTGTATCCGTGTTACCAGTTTTTAGCAAGGTTTTTGAAAAAGTAATGCTTAATCAAATGCTCTATCATTTTAACACCAACAGAATCTTACATGATCAACAGTATGGTTTCACCAAGGGACGTTGTACAACTGCCGCCGGTGTAACCTTATTAAAGCACATATTTACTGCGTGGGAAGAGTCCCAAGACGCCATAGGAATTTTTTGTGACCTCTAAAGCGTTTGATTGCGTAAATCACGACACATTACTTTTGAAACTTGAGCATTACGGACTGGGTAAACTTGCACTTAGTTTGGTAAAATCTTATTTGAATGATAGACAACAACATGTTCAAATAAATGGTATTAATTCACAAGGGTTAAAAGTAAAAATGGGGGTTCCTCAAGGCTCAATATTGGGTCCTTTCCTCTTTCTAGTATATATAAATGAACTACCCTATTTATTGAAAAACCAACCTCAAAATATGGTGTTATTTGCTGATGACACTTCCCTAATTTTTAAGATAAATAGACGGGCCCAAAATCTAGATGTTGTGAATAATGCCCTACTTCACTCTGGGCCCTATCAGAATACCAGCGCTGTGACGTTTGTTTTTTTAAATGTTACAGCACCATGCTGAGATGAGGCCTTTTGGCTTAGTACAGGACCAATTTAAATTCAAATAATATGTTTCAAAGATCTTCGCGGCCGCGCGGTTCTCCGCGTTTCAATCGCGTGGCCACGTTCAAACCCTTATAACTTTTTAACCCTTAATCAAACGCGAGCCTGGCCAGGAATGGATCTTTTTGTTAACTCCTCCGAGTTAACAAAAAGATCCATTCCTGGGTAATTTTCGGCCGTAGAGTTCAAAAATAAACAGAAAAGAGGGGGTAATGGGGGGGAAGTACCCCTTTTTTGGTGGGAAGTATATATTCCGATATCTGTTTCCAGCCCTGGTCCAAAGTGGGAACTATAGGTCCCATTGTCCTGTATGATATAAAAAAATTATAACACTAGCTAGTTGCCCTTGTTTCACTTGTGTAATAAATTTTAACTCAAAATTGTACTTAAATTGTGTTTTTTTTAACAAAAGGAGGTAAAAAAAAAATAAAAAAACAATTAATGTATATAAACCCTTGTTGTACAATAATTTTATCATGAAATAACGAATAATAACTAATAAGTTGCACATATCTAATAATAATCTATATTTTGTCCAAGTTTATTCGATCAACGAACACACGGATTTTATATGTAGGTATTTTCAAATAATGAGAGCAGTAATGAACACTGGTATGATATCTTCCCACTTATAGACTCAAGTTCAGTCCAGTCTAACAAGCTGAAAATGAAAAATTCTGGGCAAATTTTACGGTCCACACAACCGTAATATAGTCTAGTTTGCATAACTAATACTCAAATCTGCTTACCAAATTTTTTTTTCCTCGGATCCTCGCAGTGGAAACACCCGGGCGTTTCCTCCCGCCCGATTCGTTGCACGAACCTCCCGAAAAACACCGTGTCCGGTGAGGACCTGCGTCAGGCGGAAGGTGAGGACGCCGTGGCGTCTCTCAAGCCACTCCTCAAGGAGACTTATCGCCACTATCGTGGCGTGCCCTGCACGGGGTTGCGACAGTCGCTCTTTCCATGTCGCCATGAGATCCCGCCGGAAGTCTGTCCGCTGAGCGACTATTTGTCGCGGCAGCGGAGTTTCCCCCCGGCGTAGCGCCTCCGCGCGAAATTCATGCAGGCGCGCGAGGACTATCGCCTCCAGATCTCATGGCGGCAATCCGGCAAGGAGGCACGCCGCCTCGCCAGCGATCTTGCGGTACCCACGGGCCAGCCTTACGGCTACCACCTTTTGGGGTGCGTTCAGGTAGTGGGCTGCACGCAGCCTCAAGGAACGCGCCCACACCGGGGCCCCGTAAAGGGCCATGGACCGCACGACTCCGACCTCCCCTGTGCCAGCACCAGCGTGTCGTCTGCATAGCAGACCACGCTGACGCCGCTAGGGAGGTCGGTGCGCAGCACCTAGTCGTACCCGATGTTCCACAAGGACGGCCCTAGAACCGATCTCTGTGGAACACCACACGACATCTCTGGCCGTTTCCATTCTCCGCTGCGACCGGGGTAGATGACGGCTCTGTCCGTCAAGTAATCCCCGACCACACGACGGAGGTAGGTCGGCACCCGGTGATACCGGAGTGCCTCCCTAATGCAGCTCCAGGGCATGGAGTTGAAGGCGTTGGCGATGTCGAGAGACACCGCCAAGACAACCCCACCCCTGGACACCGCATCCCCCGTCGTGAGGGCTCTCACGCGCATGATGGCGTCCACCGTAGAGCGCCCCTTGCGGAAACCAAACTGGTGTTCCGCTAGATCCGGCCCCGTCCCCGCAAGGTGCTCGGCGAGGCAGTTTGGACTCCTTCAAAGAGCTTGCCCACCTCGTCGAGCAGCACCACGGGACGTTTGTTTACCATGACATGTGAAATTTCTTTGAAAAGTTTTTTTTTTTTTTTATAGGAGGGACCACTCGCAGTTGCAACGCGCTAAGGTTGCTTTACTGCTTAACCGGACAATCCTGTGGTGGCCAAAAATTACTTTAAGGCCCCCAGCCAGGGCTTACAAGCTAAGGATTTAAATTAAATGAACGGTCACTAAGGGCACCCCCTGTGGGGTTCGGGCCTCGGCTTAGTGCGTCATTGATGAGAGGGCAGCAAGGGACAACAGGCTGGGTCGTATCATACAGGCTGGGTCGGATCATAAAGGCTCTCTGAAATGTAAAGGATCCGTTCAGAAATATTACAATGCAGTTGTGTTACTATATAAAAATAAAATACGATTTTCTTCAATCTGGGAGGTGGGAACGGTTGCTCCCAGCGTTTTATTAAAGGTTAATCATAACTTTGACAATTTTTTTTAGGATTTAACTTTTACAATTTTTTACAAATCCGGCCAATGTTTTTTTTTTTTTAATTCCGTAGTCGCGCCATCGAAACGCACACAATACACTTTGTTATTTATTTTTCTCAGGCGCTTATAATCAAAATTCAAAATAAACGTTGTATGTAGCCATAGCTAGCACATCCAGTGGTAAAAATAAGGGTACAATTTTTATCTAACACTTGTTTGCCTACTAAGTAAGTGTCTAAGTAAAATTATTAAAATTTTACTTGGGGGTTGCTGGGGAGATGCTCTACAGCAACTCATAAATCAGTTGCCTGTACCTGTTAATCCGTTAAGGTACTTATTTTTTTAAGTATGTACTAATTCGGTACACATTGGGTACAATTGTTATATGAATTTATAAACAGCAAAATAGATGATGGGGTGTCTGGGGAGCACGACGTGGTTTTTCTTACCCTGTATTCAATGGTGGTCACTGGGTCACCGATGATTTAAGTGTTAATTTAGACATAGAAAGGGCGTAGGTCGCTGGCTGTCCGTTGTAACATGCTAGCCCGCAGGTTTGCACGGTGTACGAATTCAGTTAAAATCACGCTTTTCAAAGCATATTGCCAGTCTTTCTACACCGTGTGGGTCGGGTATTCGCAGCGGGCATACAGCGACCTGCGTGTCCTCTAAAATAATGCACTCAGGGTACTGTTGGGGCTGCCATGGCGTTGCAGTGCGTCAGGGATGTTTGCTGTGGCGCGGGTGGATGGCTTTGCTGTTATCGTTAGGAAAAGATGCGCCCCCCTTGCTCGCGTTCGATGCAGTACCAACACTATATTGGGTGTTTTCATTGATCGGTGGGAGTCCCCCATGCTGCAAAGGTGGGTGCGGCTTCATGTCGTAATTTAAATATTGTTTTCATTAAACTAACATTAGTTTTTAAGAACATTGTTACTGACAAAATATGGACAATAAAACAAAAAACACGTATCCAATATTTTTGGATAATCTAACTGACGGATTAAACAGAATCATATATTTTTTAGTCAATCACCATCCCTATTCGCCACTTCCACGCGTCGTCGGCGTCGGTGACAGCGCAGAGGACATTTCGATTGTGTTTGCGAGCCAGAGGACAGGAGAGTGAGACAAAGTGGAGTGTGATGTAGTTCCTTATGCGCACCCTTCAGCCGCGCCGGATCTGATGCAGAATATCCTATTCGCAAAATGTCTCATTCTCAGAAGGTCCCATTCTCAAAAGGTCCCATTCGCGTAAACTCGTATCACATCGGCCCGGAATACAAACACACTCAGCTGGGTATAGACCTCCCCTATTTAAAGTGAAACTTCTTTATAGATGAGGTTTTAGGAAATAGGCTGTCACGAAAAAGCGTTACGGCCGCGTGGTGGGGGTAGACGATATATCGCGTGGTGAGAGGCGGCAGCGATGGAGGTAAAGTAGGGCTGGCGGAAGCAGGGGGGGGGGAGATTATTTGAAGTAACACTTTAGGCACGCTTGATTTGGGGGGGTAAATGGTTAATGCGTTACGCACTACGAAAAGTGCGACCGTTACGTTATAAAAATATAAGTGTTGTTTTGAAATAAATAAAAAAATCTTTCATTTATGAGTGGACGGGGATAGCCCCCCAACCCTACCTAAACCCCCCACCATCTCCCCACGAGACTACACCCCCCGAAATCCCCTCATGGTTACCTCACCTCCCGCAGCCTAACTTCGCACCCGTTAGAGCTAGGAAGCCGTGTTTGGGCTCGTTTGAAAGGGCTTGAAGAGTTCATCTGGCTTCAACAAACGAAATCATTTAATTTCTCGATTTTATCGTATAAAACACCTAATTAAAAGGCTAAAAGTGTCTTGGTGTTTTTTGTCTCCGACTAACCGTTTGTCGTAAAAACGATGTCAAAGGGATCCATAGGTTAGGTTGGGTTAGAACTGTGACCAACTAAGTACGACCTTGAAATTGGTCGCGAAATTTTTCCAAGTCCAAGCACGGCTTAACCTAAAGATCGGTCGATTTTTTGGAAAAATAGTGTCATGCTCCCTAATGGGATGTCCCATTAGGGAGCATGACACTAGTCCCATATGCGAATGGGACATTATGCAAATGGGATTATGGGACTTTTTGCGAATGGGACATTCTGCGTCAATGGGACTCCGCAACGGATTTTGATGCGGGTTTTTTTTGATATAGTGATTCAAGAGGAAGATTTATATGTATATATCATGCATAATATAGTAGAGAAACACTGTTTTAGAGGTTTCTAATGCGATGCCGTAGATAATCTAATTTTTTTTCGCTTACATTAAATGATAAATTATGTTTATTTTGCAAGTAGGTTTTTACAAACACTTTTACACGTCATTTTTTTAAAACTAGATGGGGCCGGTGTTTCGTACCTGACTACTCTGAGAAGAAACAGCCGAAACAAACTCAGAGGTCATACCTAGTCTCTTTTGAAGTCCAGACATAATTTTGCTCAAATCACATGAGGACAATGCAGATTAGTGTCTGAGATGGTCTTTTGAAGAAAGAACCACACAGATTTGAGTGGACCTGTCCAGTCAGTGCAAGCATTTGTCAGTTATCGTGTAGCTCGACTTATAACTCAAGGAGCTCAACGAAACGACGAACACTACCAAAGAAAGGACATTTGGGTAGGTCGCTTATAGTACTCAAACTGCCAGACAGTTGTGGGAAAAAAAATGAAAACAAACAAAAATAAAAATTAAACCCACATGGTCCCCACATTCACAATAATCAAATAAAATTAATAATAATTTACAAAATCAATGTCAATAAAAATCACAAAAGTCATATGTCAATAATAATAAAAAAGTAAGATACGTAAATATTCCTGTCAAATCAGTAGGTAAATGTAACATAAAATAAAATAAAAAGTAAAAAATAATAAAATACTGAAATAAGTATTCATGTCAAATCATTCAATGTCAGAGTGTATATGTCGGTTGTCAGGATTTTATTTCGCTAGGCTCGAGCCTATGTGGGCAGAAGACGGGTTTCGTGATAAGAAAACACACTGGATGCGATAGGTACACTTTACTTACTCTACTTTTACTTACTTCGTTACTCTTTTCAAACAGATACACTGAGTCTAACAAATTACTTGACATTACACTTTGACACATTAACACTGGGCACAATGAAACGGGTACAGTTTCAAGACGTCTCAACTCCGCTGCGATCAGACCCAGAATCCCCGCCTCGCCGCATGTTGTTAAGAGCGGCCAACCCGCCATACTTTTCGCGAGAATTTTGACAAACGCTCGTGCGTGATTATGAAGTTGTTACACATATATCTTTAATTTTTTTGAACTGATAGGTATCTTGTGCACTATATCTAGGCTTCTATCGAAGCAAAAAATAAAAATTTGTAGGAACAAATTCAGTATAAGCCTCCAAAAATTGCTGTTTTTCTCAAATTTTACCTCAACTTTGACCATTATTATTGTACTCATAAATTGTAAAACTAAAGAAAATAGCCTGATAGAAGCCTTGCAAATATAGTGGAGATAGAATAACAAATATTTATTTCATAAACTCGTAAGATTTGTTCAAAAACACGTATTTCCTGAAACAAGTTTTATAAATTTTCGAACACTATTTTTCGGTTCAATGTCCTCGCGTTAGTCGGTATGAGGTGCGCGGGTGACGGGTAGTGCGGGGTCGGGGCTAGGTAAGACAGGGCAGTAGAAACAATATCGCCGCGATGGCTCTGGATGAAACAACAAGCTTTTCGACCATGCTCGCGTTGACGATAGACGCGCCGGGAAGGGCCCTCTTAACATCGACTCTGTAGAAGCCGCCATGGTGGGGTAGACTGGTAAGTAGGTCGCGTGATGTCACCACTGGCGCGCTTTCGATCCATTCGCCCGTCCGTACTCATGACCAGATCCGACACGGCCATCCTGCTAGCACACGTCCTCGTGTGATGGTAACCCTGCAAACAAATAAGCCCACGACAGAAATTTGTTCCACTCGGTCACTTCTGACCAAACTCTAGATTCGTCGAGTCGGTGAAAGTAAAGAACTTTACCGTTTAATGTTAATGTTAACCAAATCTTACTCTAATAAAATCAAACATTTATTTATTTTATTTATTTATTTAACAACATACATCTACCATTACAGCTAACCAATGCGGTAAATGCGCCTAAATTAATACTTAATTTAACTTAATTGTTACTTATAACTAATACCTATAGCTAATTACAAACAAAGCATTCCTTGTGAATTCACTCAGAGAAAAACAGAATAAGTCTGTCTCACTCGCTATGAGGTTGAGCGTGCGGAGTGCACGCGTCAGCGGCGCCTCCTTTAAAAGGTTGGTCCGAGCACGCGGTTCCACTAGCAGTCGTGGCTGCCGTCGCCATGCCGTCGCCGCCACACGTACCTATCCGGAACACACAGACTCACCTGGCTTATAACAACTGCATTATGCACCTTCCCTCTCAATAATTTAAATATATATGAGGCGAGTGCAAGATCCCTCCTAACCCTTAGCTCGTTGTTTCCTACCATACCTAAAATAAATAATGTAGGATACATTAACGGGTAAAAGGGATAGACTCCGTAATAACGCATGTATAAAAATCTTATAAATTTATTTTGTACCCTCTCCAGCATGAGACTATATTTAGCTTCATGCGGAGACCAGATGACTGCATTACACTCTAACTGGCTCCTCACTAATGCATTATATAATGCTATAATAGCTTTCACATTCGTGAAACCTCGGACCGTACGAAGCATGAAACCTAAATTTCTATACGCTCTTTTACAGATACGCATGATATGATCCCGAAAAGTCAAACCGGTGTTAAATCCTTCTCCCAAGTCCTTGACTTCTGTGACCCGTTCCATAGGCAACCCGTCAATATAGTAGGTATGTAAGATGGGATTGTGTGCGCGAGAAAAAGTGGTCACACACTTTGAGCTATTAAATTGTAAGAGATTTTCCTTGCTCCATCTCACGACCCTATCGATGTCCATTTGTAGCCTGACACAGTCATCTCTGCTCTATAACGTGAGGGACAATTTGAGGTCGTCGGCAAACAACAGACAAGAAGCGTCTTGGATTACTTCTGATAGGTAGTTTTCCACCAGAAGAAAGCCCAAAGGGCCAAGGTTACTACCTTGACTTACCCCGAACCTAGTGAAATATGGATCTGACACATGTCCCGCATATTCCACATATTGCTGCCTATCCTTTAAATAACTGGCAAAAAACTGGAGAGTGTGGGGTGAAACCAAAACCTGCAAACTTTTTAAGCAAAATGTCACTATCGACTAGATCGAATGCTTTTCTGAATTCAAAGTAAGCAGCATCAGTCTGCCCCCCACTATCCACCGTCGGCACCAAATGAGCCATGTGGCAGAGATTACTGGTGGTACTTCTTCCCGGTCGAAACCCATGCTGAGCGTCTGACAGCTGTGCGCTAACCTGAAGATATATGCTCTTATGTATAGCAGTTTCCATCACTTTCGCTGGCGTAGACAATACCAACTGGTCTGTACCCATCCACCGATTCTACTGACCCTGCTTTCGGAACCGGAACAACGCGGGTCACTCTCCGGAAACACGGCAGCTTTTAAGCACTGGTTGTAAATATGAAGTAGCGGCCTAGCCAGCGCTACTCGACAATACCTAAAAATGTATGGCGGAATGCCGTCGGGCCCTGCGGACCGTTTCGGCTTGAGATCTAGAAGCGCACGACTCACGTCTCCTAACTGTAATTGGTGCAAGTGCACTCGCGCCGCTCCGTTTCCGCCACCTGCGCTGGCTATAGCCGCGTCAACATGCAACTCCGGTCGCTGTTCCCTATACACAGAATAAAAGTAAGCTGCAAACTCGTCCACAGACCGCTGCCCAGATAATGCCACCCCATCTTTTAAGATAGCTTGCGGGCTTCTCCTACCTCTTTTAGACTTTGCATAATTCCAAAAAGATTTAGGATCACTCAGCATTTGCCCTTGAACACGGCTCCGATATTGCTCCTGTGCCACTACTAACATATTTTTAATGTTGGTTCTACACCGAGCAAGTGCTTCGTAATCGACCCTTGACCCGCTTGCCTTGTACTATTTATGCAGAGAAGCCTTCAGCCTTATGTCGCGAATTATTTCAACAGTGTACCACTCAGGATAAATGTATCTTGAGTGTCCACGACTTCGCTTTTTTTTGGGTAGGTAGTCATCATAATAGAATTAATAATAAAATTAAAATAATTTAAACCTACTTCTAAGTCCACTTTAATACAACGGAGTCCAGTCTACGGCTGCAATTAATGAATATAATGACAAAAAGTCGGCTTTATTAAAATTCCACCCGTCTGGTACACATGCGTTATCGTCAGGTGTAGCCGAGCCTGCTGAGCCGGGGTGCCGGCACAGGCGCGTGTGTACTAACCGAGACCTCGAGCGGCGGGTGGTACGCGTCTACCGGTGCGCACGCTTACACTCCCGCCCTTCGCTAGCGTACTCAACACCAAATCCAACTGGCGACCATTACAATTTCCCACTGTGTTACTCTGAGTGAATTCACAAAAAGTATGAAAGTATTCATAATAATTACTAATGGCTACAGAACACGAATATAAGTTAATATCACCTAGAACTAGTATATCCCTATACTTATTACAAAATTGTTCAATGATCCTAAATAGTAACATGTATTCATTATCATTACTACCAGGTGGAATATAGACGACACAAAGTAAAAACATAAATCTGTTACGTAGGTAAACAGTAGCACAAACCAGTTCTAACATTTATGATCATCCACGTTGACGTCATCGGGTAGTGACACTCGCCGCAACTCAAAACGCGGTGTGGCCACGAGACACGCGCCGCCTTGTTTACGTCCATCCGCTCGGTCACACCGCAAAATAGTAAATCCCGGTGGAATTATTTCTGCATCATGTATGGAGTCATTGCAGCCCGTTTCGGTGATGGCAAACAAGTCTGCATTGGCTGTTGAAATATTGGTATAAAATTCCTCCAGCTTTGTTCTAAGCCCGCGCACGTTTTGATACAATATTTCAACGGAGCAGGGTTTCTCTACGAAACCACACCCATTCCGCAAATTCTATATTAACTGCCCAGTTTTCAGGCTGGCATAACTTGTCGTATTTACTTTCTGGAACTCCGATGATAAAGGATGCGTAATCCCTTTCCGTTTTATGTTTTATTTTTTCAACTTTAATTTGTACTTCTTCTTCATAAAAAATTTATGAAGAAGAAGTACAAATTAAAGTAACTAACCTAACCTAACATATTTTTCTAAACTTTCTACTGTTGCTTGTTTCTGCAAACGCCATATGTGTAAGAATCATTTCTTTTCCGTACCCTGTATGTCGATTGCACTCGTATTTCCGCCTTTTTTTACTTCACTGTTCGTGTGTCTGGTTTTTTTTTGTACTACAGTAGTCCAATTTTCTTCTCTTTCTGGTTCTTCCTTTTCCAAAATAAAGACCTTCTCAGACTTCCTTTCTCTATTTACTACTGGCATCTGTTCCTCATTCGATACTACTTTCGTCGATATCGTGGCCACAAATTCCTTCGCTGGTACTTTCTTATCAACTACCTGCTTCTGCTTATCTTTGACGGCTTTTGCAAAAGACGGTGTCAAGCTTTTTGAGCCTTGCTCTGTCTGATTTGGCACTACCGCCTGACTTTTCTTTAGACTGGCTTCTAGGCTCTCATTTCTTTCCATTAGCGTTTTAATTCTCGCTTCTAGCATCTCAACTTTATTTGCCTTTTCCTGTACTACCTCCAATATTTGTTTTAATTCCTTCAACTCTTTTTCCGTATTGATAAATCTATTTTGCAATAGTAAATAATCTTTCCGCTGCTGCTCCGAATGAGACTTCACCTCCCATCGAAACTCCCGTATCTCGTCTAGAAGTAGGCTCTCCGTATCAATTACTTCACTTGTATTCCGACGACTGCTTCGCTCGGCGGTGTTCACATGGCTGCTCGGTGAATACGTTTTGCTGATGACCGCAGTTCCTCGAACAGGTGTGTCTGTATTACCCTTGTCGTTGTGCATGTGCACTCGGGACATATCCACAGACTCTTGTATTCCGGCGTAAAAGCTTTAACATCTTCCGTTGTCCAGACAACTCAGGTGGAATTTCTTCTTGCACTTTACTTGCGAACACTCCATAAATAGTGAATCGTTAACAACAGCATCACAGCCGCTACACTTTGCCTCCATTTAAAATTTCAAATAGTATAATATTTAATATTTGTGATTTAGTGACACACGATACGTAACACGTCCGTACCTACGCGTCCGCGCGCGCGTATTGTTCGTACACATAATAACATCACACCTGCAATCCCCAAAGGGTCTAACAGAGGTGCACCCAACAGTACACTCACAGTTCGCTAGTTATGTCCAAGTCCCATGTAATAGGGGGCGAGCCTATTGCCATCAACCGGGCGCAAATCCAGACTCCGTGGCTGCTACTGAGAAATTCCCGATGGAAAAACCCAATAACACTTTGCCAGACCTGGGAATCGAAACCAGAACGTTCAGACACACTTGTGACCACTAGACCAACGAGGCAGTCGACTAATTCAAACACGGTTAAATTGGGAATACTCGAACATAGATCAACCCCACTTTTTTTCAGAGCTGCCTGCGATGCCACTTCTACAAACTCTCTGTTTCTTAGAATGCAGTATCTTTTGACACAAATGTGAAAAACACTGTTTCCTATAAATTGTATAGTACCTTATTTATTACAAAATCCACAGTTTTTTACAATCTTAATCTAAACTATTTTAACTAATCCTACAGCCAAATAAGGATTTACAATTTAACATCTTTACATAGCTAAGAATACAGAGTATGAAAGTGTGTGTGCCTGAGTTAAAGTGGGTGTGTGAGTATGTTATACCGGTGTGTGTGATAATATTTTAATGTTAGCTTTAATACACGATAAATGATGTCTCTCTGTTAAAAAAATATTATCTTTTTGGGCACAGTTTTCGACACACATGATAAAATCGCGTGATGCGTATATTAAACTTTTTTTCATATCACTGTATTCTTTGAATTTAACAAATAGATGCGTGGTGTCAGTTTCTTTTGCTATAAATAATTATTTGCTAGTGGGTAATTGATTTTTATGTTTTCTTATTTTAAAACCACAAACATATGCATACGCTTGTAATTCAGCATCGTCCACAGTGCCTTGTTCTAAAATATCGTCCTCCAGCTCCAGTAAAATTGCCCTCTGTCGGCCTCTTCGGTGTCTTCTTCAGTAGTTAACTTTAATTGTAAATTATGTTCACTTGAAAACAATAACTTACAATTGTTTATTATATAGCATCATTTTCGTCAAGTTTACAATTTTGCCAACACTGATGTGAGACAAATTGATTAAAATTGCTGTTTTTAACCCACCAACAAATTGTCCTACAGTAGGGTTTACGTTTGATCCACAATTACCCCTGATGCAACCGAATAAATTTTCAATCGGATCTTGCTGAAGTCGCCGCGTTGCTAAACTTTTTACATCATTGTGGTTTTTAGTTAGCGTGGTCTACAGCCGTTCTATGCCATTAATAGACCATATCCAGCCTTCTTGAGTCGGTGGCGTGGTTTTGCATCCCATAAATTGTAATTTTTTAAAGAAATTTTCATTTCTTTGAAATGGCTGAGGTAATTCCTTTTCATGTTTGTAGCACATGGTTTGCCTCTTATTAAGTCCGTAGTGTCTGCATTGACACAGTCAAAAAGTTTGTCAATATTCCATATAACATTTGCAGTTACTGTAGCCTCCGCAGGTAGTTCTCCTGGAAATGTTCGAATAATTATTTTGTATATCGACTTTTGGGTCACCAGGAAACCCCAAAGTGAGCAAATTCATCATCTGCCTAGCCTTTTCCCAACTATTTTGGGGTCGGCTTCCAGTCTAACCGGATGAAATAACACCGGACGGAATACCAGTATTTTACATGGAGTGACTGCCTATCTGACCTCCACAACCCAGTTACTGGGTAATGCGATACCCCTACCAAAGTGAGCAAATTAAAGTGATCATTTACCTTTAGATATTTTTGCGTAGGTATAAGCCAGCAGCAACAGTGTGACTCAACGCTTGGGCGGCAAGGTATACCCGCATTTTTTGTTTGGTATTTGGTTGCAAGTGGTCTTTAGTCAACGATGGTGCAAACACGAAATTTGGATTATTATTATCCACTTCAAAAAACTTTTCTATACAACTCCATTTTGCCAGACCTGCAAATATGATATCATATATATATATCTATGAAAGTTCCCAATGGTCAAGCGTATTAAAAAAAGTCAATTAATAACTAAAACCAGCTGAAAATTGCGCATCCTAAGTAACACAAGTAGGTAGTATGTTGAAAATCAATTGTGTCAAATTTTGTCAATTTCTGGCCAAATCAGCCTATATGCGAACCAAGAGGTCGAGATTAAATTACCTGTGCCACTTCTGTCATTTGAAGAAATATTCGTAGGACACTTTATGTTGTACTTTAAAAACAAATTCCGAAAGCACTTAAGCAGGTGGGGCGTGTCGAACAACGTGACTACTTCATTGTCATCTATAACAATGTGAGGGTGTTCTACCGAAGCCCCAAGAAGGCGCAATGCTTTTCTGTTAACCCCATCTCGGTCGCACACTGAAGCAGATATGTTTAGACCAGCTTCAAAGCAGTGTCGTATAATCTGAAATATGGAAAACAAATGATTAAAAACAAAGCTTTCAGAGTATTGCTTGGCACGCCAAACCTCGTTCAAAAACGCATAGCAGTTTAGAGTCTTGCACCATCGTAAGATTAATAATGTTCTAGTTAAAATATAGCATCAGTAACTAGCTATCTTCTATACTAATATTTTAAAGAGGTATTTGTTTGTAAGTTTGTTTGTATGTAAGGGGTGATCTCTGGAACTACCACTCGTATTTAATAAATTCTTTTTGCTTTTGATAGCTCTATTCTTGAGGAAAGTTATAGGCTGTTTAACATCACGCCACGATACTTAGGAGCCGAACAAAAAGAAAAAAAGGGAGCGCGGGCGGGCGATGGGATGCGACGCAGCGGGTCGCGGACCAATATTTCACGCGGACCAAATGCTAGTAATAGCATAAAAAGCTAAACATTACATTGTTTGGCAGGTCAAATCTAGTCACATTAATTAATCGTAGTGCGTGCTAAGCCCATGAGGAAAAGGAGAATGATAATAATGACATTACCTATTTTAAAAGAACTGCAAGCCTATCTGCTGTCACTGTCACAGACGCTCCAGAAAAGTAGTAGGCAATAGGTTGCTTGCTTGCTAAGATGCTACTTCAGGTGTGCGTCCTTGTGACCCATGGTCTTGAAAACCTTCAACTATGTCCAACTTTTTATTATAGTACCTATAGGTTTTTCCTGATAGACATTTCGTCAAACATTATTATAAATTGGTTTTCTGAGCTATTCAGTGTTTTGGTATAGTTTCCCAATACACTAAAAACTTGTTTGTTCATCCCAACACCCATGTCTAATTTATTTAGCAATGCCTTTAATGTAGATGGTGCAGGTAAACCAAATAATCTCCTGAGCAAGCGGTAGCATGTGGGTGATCTCTTATATAATCTAAGTGCAGTAATCTTCGCTTCAGGTGTCCACCTCCGGCCCTTTGATTTCTTTTTTAAAGTTTTTAATTTAGCTCTGAAGTAGCAGTGCAAATGAGGATGGAATTTTATTTTCAATCATTTAATAACACTATCATCCTTTTCTAAAATGTTTAAAACTGCATGATTTTTTAGGCTTTTCACTGTTTTCTTAAGGCAAAAAATATTTTTTCATTTCTCATACTCGGAAAGTAGTGTTTGTTTGATCAGAGCAGCGGGTCGAAAACGATGCTTCCCTCCCTTGGGCGGGAAAGACTCATAGTAATTGCTTCCCTCCCTAGGGCGGGAATGAATTTTAAAAATAGAACTAAAATTGGTTATTTAGTCGGCTATATTTTTTTTTACGTAATTAAGAAAAATATCGATTAAAAAAAAATGCTGCGGTCTTGTGAGTGTATACGGCCAATGTGAATTAAAAAAAATACCTATTAAAGTGGGATGGCCCGCGGCGGTGACGCGGGCGGTGTGTTCCATATTTGAAATTTAAATTAAAAAAGACTATTTATGTATAATTTGGCGGGATTTCAAAGAAAATTTAATTTAATTTAAAAAAAATAATTTCACAAATTGTTCTAACTTCTCAATTAATTTTAAATAGGTACTACTCATGTTATTACTATCAATAAATATTTTAGAAAAACTACTATTTTTTACTTTCCTTATACACACATCAACACGGTCTAGGGATATTTTAAAAAAAGCGAATTACTATCAATGTGTTAATTATTTATATGACATGTATATATTTAAAAGATACGTTATTTAATATTCTACCATTTTTTAATAATGGTTAAGGTATAGATTAAAATTTCAGGATTTTATGGAAAAAAAATGAAGCATAGACGGAAACCGTATATGAATGAACTTTTAATTTGTGAGTAAAAACTGAAAAAAATAGAAAAATCATTTAATTTGTGTTTATAAACTTGAAGTTAGTAGTCTGAGAAAGCGCCCATGATGTTCATAACACATCGGCAACGATTCGGCATGCTCAGAACAAGGTTGTCAATGTCTTGCTGCGGAATATTGTCCCATGTCCTTCTGAGGTGCGCAAAAAGTTGATCTTCTGTAGCCAGATTTTCAGGAACTTCCTTCAGAGCTCTTCTTTGCAGCATATCCCACGCATGCTCAATGGGATTTAGATCTGGCGATTGAGCAGGCCAGTCTAAGGCCCTAACATTATGTGTATGTAACCAAGCTGCTACCGTTCCCGCCGTGTGTGCCCGGGCATTGTCGTGCATGAGCAGGAAATCTTGCCCCATTTGTGGTCTGTGGGGCAAGATTACGGGCCCCAGCACCTGTTGGACGTATCGTTCTGCCGTCATATTGCCCCGCACCCAAACGAGATCCGTCCGTCCTCCAAGACGAATTCCTGCCCAAACCATAATTGTTCCTCCTTGGTATGGGTGAACTTCCTGAGGGTTCTGGAGACGGCTCCATCGTCCAAGAACTCGCCAAACACGCGTCCTTCGTGAATCTGGATGGAAGCCGAACCTGGATTCATCCGTGAACAGCACATTGGACCATTGGTCACGGCCCCAGTCCACGTGGTTCCGAACCCATTCTAATCGTCGTCCACGATTGCCTCTCCGTAAAGGTGGGACCCGGAGTGGTCTACGAGAGCGTAGATTGCTTTCATGCAGTCGCCTTCTTACAGTTTGGTCACTCACAAGCACTTGGTGTTCCACTCGCAGCCTTTGGACCAATTGAGTCGCCGTTGCATTTCGTTGTGCTCGCGCAGTAATTTGCAAAAATCGGTCTTGTCTGGGGGTAGTGATGCGACTTGGCCCCCGGTGCCTCTCCGCTACTTCACCTGTGGCACGATAGCGTGTCCACAATCTTGAAATTACATTTTGATGGGTCCCTATGGCCTCAGCAACATTACGCTGAACAGATCCAGCTTCCAGCATTCCCACAGCTCGTAACATCTCCACCCTCGTCAAATGTCGGCGTTGCATGGCTACAATACCTCAATTTTAACTTTATCTTTCGTTTAAAAATGAAAAAAAACTGTAACTTAACGTAATTCGTATTGTTTTCTAAATTTCGCACAAATGAAAATTCCCTCTCCTATACATCGAGACATTTTTATGCCACCGAAACAAAAGAATTTTCAAAAATTTGAATTTGGAATTAGTCTGAGATAAATTACAAACAAATCGGTGTATAAAAGATTCCAATGCGGCCAGTACTTTTCGAGTTATTTAATTGAGTATGAAATATCCCTAGACCGTGTTGATGTGTGTATTTGAAATGAAAAGAAGAGTGTTTAACACGGGTGAAAGTCATCAATTCCCACTCGGACTATAGCCGCCCTCGCTTCGCTCGTGCGTCTAAATACCTCGTATGGGAATTGATTTCTTTCCACCCTTGTATAACAATCTACTATTTACTAGCCTTCTGCATTTACTTTGCAATCGCTTTTCTTTTTCAGTTTTTCCTTGCCCTGGTTTAGTCTGTATCATGATGTGTTTTCTGTTTGTCTCTTTTTTGGCAGAGACAATGGTGATAAGTGTGAAGAGCCTGGCACAGGTTGATTTGGATGATTTAAAGGAGTCGTCACCACCTGAAATTAATAAATAAGATTTATTATTATTCTGGATAATATAATCGACACTTATGGGCCTACCACTTAACTGAGACGGTTCCTGAGGTAGCAGTCCGATGCGGGAGGGGTGTGGTGACGTGATGCGAGAGCTTACTGATTTTTTAACTTGTGACAACTGACACCCCTCCCGCACCGCGTAGTAATCTTCGCTTCAGGTGTCCACCTCCGGCCCTTTGATTTCTTTTTTAAAGTTTTTGATTTAGCTCTGAAGTAGCAGTGCAAATGAGGATGGAATTTTATTTTCAATCAGTTAATAACACTATCATCCTTTTCTAAAATGTTTAAAACTGCATGATTTTTTAGGCTTTTCACTGTTTTCTTAAGGCAAAAAATATTTTTATTTCTCAGGAATCGTCTGTATCATCTCAGTTAAGCGGAAGGCCTATAGTAGGAATGCTGCAATAGACTTTAGTAAATAATAGTACCTAAATAATCTGTGGAGTACTGTATACAGGTGATTTTTTTTCTAGGTGGTCTGAAAGTAGTTTCTGAACTACAGGTCAAAGAGAAAAACGCTGAAAGGAACCATTCTTTGAATGCAGTTCCTATTTTTTTTTTAATAAAAATGAAGTCTTCATTCAGTATTTTTTTCTATCTACAGTATTTAAGATAATATCGCTCCATGTGCCAAAGTCATGGGACATCCTGTATATCAGTTCATGGTTCCTTTAAGCCTTTTTCTCTATGACCATTCAGAATCTACCCACGCTGGCTAGAAAAAAAAACATGTATAGTCTAATAACAAATATTATTTATTTATCTTCACATTTTTATATTATGGCAGATTGCTTGCTTGATAGATAGTAGCTATTAGAGAAAAGAAATAATAATGCCTTTGCGTAGTTACAATTCCAGGTTGGTTACTGTGTGGTGACATAAAGAATAGCACAGTAATAGATATATATTGTCAGTCTATGGTTCAATGTTTATGGTTAAGTAACTGTCATGTTAAGCTTGCTCTCTTAATCCTGACCGCCTACAAGAAACAATGTTGAAGCCTACTTATTATAAATGTGATTAACATAATAAGGAAGTCCTTTTAATAATATTAACAAGCACCACCCACCCCCAATCTTCCCCTGTGTGTTGTAAAAGCCGACTATGGGCATGGGCGTGCGCTACGAAGAGGCAATTAGACAAAGCCTACCCTACCAACTGGGGCAATTATTATAACTAATGAACTATGTAATAAAATAACACTTTGTACAAAATATTAAAAAAAAGTTCAAACTCCTGTTCGAATACTTAGAGCAATTTTTCGCGCCCGTGTTACGTAACTAACACTGTACTGGATGGAAGTTGCTACGAAGCTCGACGCTCACCCGCCGGACGCATCTTATATAGGCAAATAGTCTGCTGGCCTAAAATCCATTGATAAATTTACGCACACAGCGGCACATTGGTGCATATTTTCGTGTGTATGAACCGCACACATGTATAGATTGCAGCCATTTTTGGGCGGTAACTCCTGCGAGTGTAGGCTTGGGCTATGATTGGCTGCTACAGCACAAGGCCAGGATTCAAGGTGGATGTTCTTTAGCCCGCGTAATTCAAATTTCCTTACGTTTTTTGCAATTTGCAGGCCAGTGCTAGTGTGTATGTTGATTAAAATAATGATTCCTGGGGGTTATTGGCGCGTATTATTATTATAATAATTAATAATATTATATTTTTCTTCATGGGTGTCGTTTTCGTGGTTTTTGGGGTTGGTTATAATGAAAATGAGGTCAAAATGAAAATCCAAGATGGCGCCGATGAAAATTTTCAGTTTTTTCTGTCGTTTTCGAGGTTTTTGGGGTCGCTGATAATGAAAATGAGGTCAAAATGAAAATCCAAGATGGCGCCAACGAAAATTTTCAGTTTTTTCTTCATGGGTGTCATTTTCGTGGTTTTTGTGGTCGCTGATGATGAAAATGAGGTCAAAATGAAAATCCAAGATGGCGCCGATGATAATTTTCAGTTTTTTCTTCATGGGTGTCGTTTTCGAGGTTTTTGGGGTCGCTGATGATGAAAATGAGGTCAAAATGAAAATCCAAAATGACGCTGACGAAAATTTTCAGTTTTTTCTTCATGGGTGTCATTATCGTGGTTTTTGGGGTCGCTGATAATGAAAATGAGGTCAACATGAAAATCAAAAATGGCGCCGACGAAAATTTTCGGTTTTTTCTTCATGGGTATCGTTTTCGAAAATCCAAGATGGCGCAGATGAAATTTTTTTTAGGGCTATCTCCATTGCCGCAGTTGGTGTTGTCCTCATACAGCCCGTGATAGCGGAACAGGCCAGCCTTTGGAACGGCTGAAGCCTAAAGACGGTGGTCGAGAATTCAGTTCTCGTCCACCAAACCAAGGCACCATAAGTGAGCATTGGTCTGATCACCGCTGTGTATAACCACAGCGTGATCTTTGGAGACAGCCCCCATGTTCTTCCCAACATTTTTTTGCATTTGTACAGTGCGATTGTGCTTCGCTAAAGTAGACTCATCTTTCATGGGGTACTGTTTGAGATGCTATAATAAAATTCCACAAAGTATTCTTGAACTGAATGAGACGAAATTTAAAACATGCATTAAACGCACACTATGTAAGCAAGCATATTACAAGTTGAGCGATTATATCGCTGATAAAAATGCTTGGGCGCATAAATTGATAGCATTAAAATGCATTGTTGGAGCTGCTGAAGATTGTACAACTATCTTTGCATTGTATAGATTCAATCTCCTTAGTATTATATAAATGCATAGCCCATATTGTGTGAGTACTATGTACTAGAAAGCTATCATTCACTGGAAACCTACGTCTTTTCTTGACTTGAATGTGCCCTGGCGGTTTAGAGTATGTCATGCTCACTCAAATGTCTCGCTGATGGTGGCGCATGTGTCGGATCATTTAGTTCCCTTCAAAATGGTTGAGTTGAATGGTGCTGATCCATGCGTCATGTCCGTGAACGGGCGCTGTTAGTTGTGACTGGTCATCTCTTAGTTGCCATGGCTTATTTGAATGAATTATTTTGAATTGTATTTTTTTGTTTGTGTGTTTTTGCTGTGGACACTTTTAACGTGCACATCTTGCTACATTGTTCTCACATAATATACCATCTCAACATGAATGATGTAACCAAGATTTTGTAACAATATTCTGATTTAAAAGAGTGTCCATGGAGTTTCTTGCCCGTTCTTCTCCATAGAGATCTACGCTAGGGAATGGGCAACTACAGTACTTTCACAGTTTTTATGTCTTGTGACTGGGACTGTAGCTACATTTAATTTTCATATTTGTTTTCGACAATTCAAAAGTGCCTGTAACTGGCTTACTTGAAATAAATGCTTTGATTTTGATTGATTTTTGATTTTGATTTTGTTAAGTTTTTAGTCAAGATGCCTATTCCAGAGTAATTTGCTATCAAGAATCACTCCTAAGTACTTGACTTCTTCTTTAAGTGTTAGTTCGGTGTTGAATAGTTTAGAAAGTTGGTGTGGTCCAAGGACTCTTTTGTTTGTAAACATTATTAGTTCTGTTTTGTTGGGGTTAACCGATAGTTCGTGTTTTGTACACCAATTCTCGATTATTTTGAAGGCTTTCTTCATGAGGTCACATAAGACGTCTTCAAATTTCCCCGTGATTAGAATTGCTATGTCATCTGCATAACCCACCGAGTACAGACTGCTAGCGTTGAGCTCTGTAATAAGCTCATTTACTACTATGTTCCACAGTAGTGGTGACAGCACCCCACCCTGTGGGCAGCCCCTACTAACGATTCCTCGTGTGGTGGTGTTCACAGTAAATTGAATAGCGCGGTATTTTAACATATTGTGAATCCATTGTATAAGCGTTGGCGCCACACCGTGCACGGCTAGTGCCTGGCTGATGCTGGCGAAGTTTGTTTTGTCGAAAGCTCCCTTTATGTTTATAACGGCGCCCAGTGTTGGCTTTTTGGTTTTTAGAGCGTTTCCTATGCGTGTGACCACGCAGTGGAGTGCGGATTCAGTTGACTTGCCTTCGCAGTAGGCGTGTTGGTTAGGGTGTAAAGGTTTGAGTAGCGAAATTTGATTCATTATCCTTCTGTCTCCCAGCCTTTCTAGTGTCTTCAAGAAGAACGAGGTGAGGCTGATGGGTCTGATGGACTTGGGTTGAGTGTAATACTGTAATCGCTCCTACCTGGTTTTGGTATGAAGATTATTTTTACTTCGCGCCATGTCAAGGGGATGTATTGAACCCTATTAAAATAGTAATTTACCTTATCATAGTCTCCTTCATTACTTTTTCTGGTTGATTGTGCCTGGTTTGTGACATCTGACAATGCCCATTGACGTGCGAGACCCTCAACAGGCTCATTGGAATGTTGTGGAAGAGTTTGTGTTATCTGAAAATAATTATTTGTTAAAACAGTAACAACTTGAAGTATGTATTGGAAAATTCTCTGAATCAAAAAAACTATTATTAATTTATCCTTTTTCAATTTATTAACACCATTTGCCATATTATAAAAATAAAAACCGTTTTGACTCGTACACTGACGTTTCCGTTACTTCCTAGGTGTACGGCACTCGACAATAGCCCGGGAATTATTGTAAATAAAACAACGTTTTTCCGTATGAGCAAGTACAATATATTTTTTAAAAACACCTTGAGGTCGTACATCGGCGGAGAATCTTAACACCGCGATGTAGATTTTTGCGTCACACGAACAACGCCATCTATCGAGTATGTCGAGGAACTATCGACCAAACTCGCGATCGAACATCCCGCCCACCATGGACAGAATGTCCAGAACTTAGTGTAAACAAACAAGAAATAATAGACCGCCCACCGTGCAACAAACAATATTCGGTGGGAAGTTAAACAATAGTGGACTGTAATATTTGTACAATAAATATAACAAACAAAAAAAAAGAACAAAAAAAGAACATGAATTCTTAATGGTAACCTTAAATTCTAATTTAATCAACGATCAAATAATCCTTAACATAAATAGAAATAACGATAAACAAGAAACTACAGAGTATTTATAAGGACAGCACAAACTATTGGGTGATAGGCAACACAATTAACTTTGACACAGGTCTCTTTATCACCGAACCCTTACAGCGCAAGGTGACAACCCTTGTGATGTTGTCCGAGCCAGTGTGCTTTTCTGTAATGACACCGTAGAGCCATCTTGCAGGTGGAAGATCATCTTCCAAGACCAACACTACGTCACCCAACTTTGGTTCTAATGTTTTATACGCCCATTTGTTCCTCTGGTGAAATTGAACCAGATATTCCCGAGACCACCTACGCCAGAAGTCCTGAACCATGCGTTGAGTCAACTGCCATCTTCTTAAAGTACTAACATTGGAATTCTCGAAGTTAACTTCGGGTACGAGAAGCAAAGGCTCGCCTACTAGAAAATGACCCGGTGTTAACGGGCATGGATCATCTGGGTTAGTACTGATGGTAGAAATAGGCCTAGAGTTTAGACAGGCTTCAATTTGGGCGAGTACTGTTGTCATTTCCTCAAAAGTGAGTGTGCTTGTACCAATTACTCTTTTGAGGTGGTGTTTTGTTGACTTCACTCCAGCCTCCCAAAGCCCTCCGAAGTTCGGAGAGTGAGGTGGAATGAAGCTCCACGTGGTTCCATTGGTTGCCAACCAATCGGCAATGTCAGCTGCTATGCCGGACCTTTCGTGTCGGAATAATGCCTTCAATTCCTTGTTAGCTCCAACAAAGGTAGTGCCGTTATCACTCCACATCTCACCACAATGGCCTCTCCTCGCTGTAAAGCGCTTAAAGGCTGCTAAAAGGGCTTGGGATGTCATATAGCCCGCCACACTGTTCCCAAACCACTGTAACTCCTGGAAGCCAGAATCAACAGTGGCGACCACCAGAAAAGCGCCGAGACAATGAAGCTCGACGAAGTCCCAAAGAATGAATTTAACTGTCTTGGATCCCGCAACGAAATTAATCAGAAAAGTATAGTGGAGGAGTAGGAAAAAACCGTAATTTCCACTTCCCTCCATTTCAGCAGGAGACAGAACGAAACAAGGCCAATAGGCACAAAGGGACGTTTACAACTGGGATAGGCCCAGTTGCCTAGCACCACGGATAAATATTAACATTAATGGGTCCTAAGTTGTGAGCTGTTATATTTCATTCCAATAATAGGTATGGCAAAAACGCTTGAACGCACGGAAATTTGTTCTAGTTTCCACAAGGTCTGTATAGTAAATAACTCCGGATGTAACCTGTACACTATCCAACATAATGTTGCGTTCATTCTGCCAAAGACTGCACTCCCATAAAATGTGATGTGCTGATTGTTCATATTCGCAGTCAGATGTGGAACATTGACAAAAAGGCGAGTCAACAAGCTTGAAGGAAAATAATTTGCTCTTAAAGTTACCATGACCGGTGAGAAATTGGGCAACACAGTGATCAACCTCCAACCATGTCCTGGCCAGCCGTTCACGAACGGATGGAAAGAACTGGTGGAGGTGTCGGCCCTTGATGGAATTATCCCACCTACCTTGCCATTCAGACAAAAGTTCCTCCCAGACGTCGGTCTGAGGTTTGAATAATCTAGCAATCTTAACACGGTCACGTAGGGTTAAAAAGTCTGCGTCCGTGAGCTCACGTGCGTTATAGTACATTGCAGCCCGTCGCTGCACTTCAAGATCAACTGGAAGTACACCTGCAAGTACCGGTAAGGCTTCAGTACTAACCGTCCTATACGCTTTGCATAAGAATATCAAAGCCAAACGCTGGCTTTGAAGCAATTTACTTCGTGCCGCTCCTATGGTGGCCCTATCGGCCCAAACAGGTGCCCCGTAGCACATACACCCCAAGTAAGTAGCCCCATAAATGGTCTTTAAAGTTATAAATGACAGACCCCACGTAGATTTTGATATTCTCGTTAAGGCATAAAAGTTCTTTTTAGCTTTTTCACCGACAGTTTTTATATGATCTATGAATGAAAAATTTCTCTGTAAGACCAAACCAAGGTAGCACACGGATTGCTTTCTTTTCACGGGAACGTTATTAAATTTAATACTAGGCCACGATTTAAGATTACCTTTTAAAATTAGTTGATAAGTTTTTTGCGGTGCAAAGGTCAGACGGTTTCGATCGCCCCACTGAGATATTAATCGTAGGCAAGTGTCAGCTAAATTCTCGAGACCAGCCCGAGTACTCGACTGAATGAGCAGCAGGCCGTCGTCCGCGTAACCGGTTAATGAACAGCCGGGAGGAAGGGGAATCGCGAGAAAATCATCAAAACCTAAATTCCATACATACGGAGCGATTACCGACCCCTGAGGACATCCCATGGTAAGGGGCTTTGACATAGAATAATGACCGAGTTTGAGTTTCGCGGAACCATTTAAAAAGTAAGAATAAACAAGATTATATATGTTTTTATAGCAGCCACGATTCTTCAGTTTAAGTAGTAGCATCGGCCACCATGCGTTATCAAAGGCCCCGGAAATATCTAAAAAGATTCCAACCACGTACTTGTGTTCCGAGTTATTAACAATTTTTCAAACAGAAAGTGCCGCGTCTACGGTAGATTTTCCCACGGTGAAACCGAATTGGTTGTTATGAAACTTTGGCCCGTCTGGCAGCAAACGTGGAACGATAAGGCGCTCCAGGAGTTTTCCTAAAGATGGCAGTAGGGTTATGGGCCTGTACGACTTAGGGTCGTCCGGTGGCTTATCACCACTTTTTGGAATTATTCGTAAAAAGCCACGTCGCCATACGCGAGGGAAAACGCCGTCCGCAATACATCGGTTGAAAACAGATAGAATGGCGTCGCCCGCTGTTTTACACGCTTCTATTATCATCCGATTAGATATTTTATCTTCACCTGATGATTTGTTAAGAGGCAGTTTCCTGACAACATTAATGAATTCGTCAATGGATGGAAGGTCTGACGCTGGTGATTCAGGTGGCACAGCAGCCCAAGCTCTGATCTGTTGATGGTAGTCATTGTCATTTACCGGCGAATCATCAGGTATCAGACTATTTAATAGAACTTCGGTTGTTTCCTCAATACCGGTGGTGTGTTTATTATTGACTTTAATGTTCTGGACAAACGCCAGGTCGACTGATCGATTAGCTTTGAATTCGTGATACAAAGGAGACCACGGACCTTCTTTATCTAATTTTTCTACTATTTTTCGCAGTAAATTACCCTTGGATTTTTCCACCGATGCTCTGTAGCGGGACTTGGCAACTCTAAACGCATTTAAAGCAAAGTTGAGTGGGTCTCCAGTGACCTTTTGTTTTTTAAGCTTGTTTAAATGCCTACGCGCTCGGCGATAGCTTTTACGTTGTTCAATTAAGTAGTCACACCACCAATCACATCTATGGATGTTGGTCATAGATGCGCGACCAATGGCGATGTCAGCACAGTAAGTGAAGGTGTCTGACATAATTTCAGCACTTTCTTCAGCTGACAGCCCATCACGAGTGAAGTCTTTGGCGTGACACGCAAAAAGCGAGCTAAAGAATTCCCAATTCGCGCCTTTACTTTTATATCTAAAATTACCAGTGATATGAGATGGACCTTGAGAAGACACCGGAACAAATTCGTACACGATCAGGCGATGATCACTACAAGACGCATCTGGTAGGACACGCCACCTATCCAAGCGTACGTCTGCACTAGAAAGTGTGACGTCAATACAAGATTCGCCCATTGGGCTGCAAAAAGTAGGTGGTGCATCTGGGGTATTATGAATTGATAGGTTCATTTCAGCTATAAAATCTTCAACAGCACAACGTCGGTCGAAATCCGTAGACCTAACCTTGCCATACCACAGAGACGATGACGCGTTAACATCAGCGCCAACGATAACTTTACAGCCCGCGAGTGACTGTAAGACATGACGGAGGTTATGTATATGAGGAGCAACAGGGTCTGAGTATTGAAAGTAACAGCTCACAACGTAAACTTTAAAAGAAGCTGATGAGACTTCCGCAACGGCACAGTGGGGCGTCATGAGGTTACGCAAAGACGTTACTGTAAAGTTAGAAGAACGCGCCACGTAAATTCCGGCTCGTGCTTTGCTGTCCAGCTGAACTACTTTGTGACGTAAGTGAGCGTTCTGGTATTGTTCTTGAACAAGTACTATGTCTAAGTTATAATCGATAATTAATTTGTCTAATTCAGAGGTCGCCACCCTATCGTTGTGGAGATTTAATTGTCCTATAGTTAAATATCCATTATTTTAGTAGTTGGTGTTGAGGATTAACTGTTCGAGCTTAAGTTTGTACGTGGTACACTCGGGAGACCCGCAACGATGGTCAAACGGTTTTTTAAAACGTTTACACGCCACGCAAGTCGGTATAAAATTTAAATTATCCTTGTGCGGGCAGTTATTTGTTTCATGTGCTTCGGAGCAGTTAGCACAGGTAGGTGATTTATTAACGCAGTGTTTCTTAACGTGACCAAACTGTTGGCAATGTAAACAACGAACTACTTCGACATCATCGATGAAACGGCAAGTCGCCCAATCAATAAATAATTTATCTTTGGTGGACACTAAATGTTTACGAACTGTGGACTCGATTTCAACGCCTATCCACTTGCGACCGTTATCTAAGGAACTTGGGATGTCATATCACTGACGACTTCTAAATGTATGGCCCGAGTGGCCATGCACACGAACAAACATATGTAGCCTTTGGTGGAGTGATAACCGCGACCCCTTGTAGGACGGATGCTAATAGGACCTGCATAGTCCACGCCACTTCTAAAGAAAGGTCGGCTAACATTGACCCTAGCAGAGGGCAATGACCCCATCAAAGGATGTACAGACCGAGATGAATGCCGGACACAACGAACACATTTGCGCACGTATTGTCTAACGATACCCTTTGCACTTATTATCCAATATTTGGATCGTAAATAATTGAGAACTAACTGAGGCCCACCATGCAACGTTCTTTCATGAGCGTCGGCTATCAGGAGGTGGGTTAAATATGACTTATGAGGAAGAATAATAGGATGCTTCGAGTCTTCGTGAAGGTTGGCCCTGTGCAACCTACCACCAACTCTCAAAATCTGTTCCTGATCCAGGTAAGGATTGAGCGAGGTAAGTCTTCCCTTTTTATTTGTTTCTCCCTTTGTCTTCAAACTATCCATCTCCGATTCAAAATGTTCCCCTTGACATATTCGAATGTAATGCCCCTTGAATTTCAGCGTGTGTTAGAAAATTAGCGAACTTTAGTGGTGTAATTTTTATTTTTAAACTTGTAAGAATCTTTTACAGTAAGCTATTACTCTGGTAAGTTTTCTAAGAGATGAATATTTTGACATTATGGAATCCTCACTTATTTCTTTTACTGCTGTATTGCATGCTACTACTGATTTTCTCTCTTCTAAATTAGTTTCCTTTATTTCCTTTCTACAATAACTAATTTCTTTATTTTTCAGCCAACTAGGTCCCTGTGTCCACAGCTCTAGGTCAGTGCACTCTGAAGGATTTACGCCACGCGATGCGATGTCTGCGGGATTATCACTGGACTGGACGTGCGACCAGTGACTATTCTCCATGACGGTAAGTATTTCAGACACTCTGTTGCCTACGAAGGTTTTCCAGCGGCTGGGGTGGCTGCTCAACCAAGCGAGCACCACTGTCGAGTCAGTCCAGGCATGTATGCTTTCCTTACAGATACCCAAGGTGCCGGAAACTTCACGCAGAAGTTTTGAAAGCAACAAGGCGCCGCATAACTCCAAACGAGGTATTGATACCTGTTTGACAGGGGCCACCCTGGTCTTAGCTGCAACTAGACTAACATGAACTCGACCACTAGCATCAATACACCGAACATAGACAGCGGCTGCGTAAGCGACATTGGATGCGTCAGAGAATCCGTGCAACTCTAGCAAGACGTCGAGTTGACTCGTGTGAATCCACCGTAGCAGACGGAAGTCCCTGAGATGGTGAAGGTTATTTCTATAACCAAGCCATTCCTTTAACAGATGATCTGGAAGTGGCTCGTCCCATTCGGATCCCGCTAACCACAGGCGTTGAATAAACACCTTGGCTGTTATTATTACCGGCGCAAGCCAGCCAAGTGGGTCGAATAAGCGAGCAATGTCAGAGATTACCTTCCGCTTGGTTATGGAAGTATCGGGCGGGGAAAGTTGCACAACGTATCTGAACTCATCTGACTTTCTCTGATAAGTTAATCCTAAAATTTTTGTGAGCGCATCCATCTTAAGCTCTAGATTGTCCTGCCCAGCAGTGCCCTCGTTCATTTTGGCTAACAATTTGTCACTGCTGCTGGACCACTTTTGAAGCTTGAAGCCCCCACGCGCTAACAACTGATTCAGCTGGTGATAAATAAGTTCCCCCTCAGCGACAGACTGACAACCTGTCAACAGGTCATCTACGTAAAACGATGTAAGGACTCTGTCTGCCGCTAGAGGAAAGTCACTTCCTTCGTCTCGAGCAAGTTGCTGCAGAGACCGGACCGCCAGGTCTGGCGCAGAGGACGTTCCAAAAGTAACACGCAATAACCGAATATGCTTCAGTTCAGCCTTTGGATTGTCGCGCCACAAAATGCGCTGGTAATCAGCGTCCTCATTTGCAACCTTTACCTGACGATACATTTTCTCAATTTCTGCAACCAAACTTATGGGGTGACAGCGCCACCGCATAATAGTTTGACGCAGCTCGGGTTGTAGGGTTGGGCCAACCATTAACTCGGTATTTAGTGCTACACCGTTGTGGCCTGAGCATGAGGCGTCGAAGACGACCCTAACCTTAGTGGTGCTTTTATCCTCACGTACCACCGCGTGATGAGGAAGGTAGCACGCCTCCTTACCTAATTCTATTTGTAGGACAACTTCAGCATGTCCCAGTTCAATGTACTCATTTATGACTGCACTATACTGTTTCATAAATGTCGGATCCTTCAACAATCTTTTCTCCAGATTGATAAAGCGCCTACGGGCAATGACCTCTGATCCACCAAACGTGCAGCTGGGCGAATCGGTTTTGAATGGTAGTTTTACAACATACCTCCCAGTCACGTCGCGTTTGGTGGTTTTAGAGTAGAACTCCTCACATTTTTGTTCTTCTTCAGTTAAGATTACACTACCAACTGAGGGCTCTGACTCCAACTCCCAAAACTTGCGCAAAAGGTCATTGACATCCGCTGACTGTACTACAGTATGATAACACACTGGCCGAGCGATTGCCGACGATGGGATCTCACCAGACAAGATCCAGCCTAAATGAGTCTTCTGGGCAACTGGAGATCCCGGCGGACCCTTGACTAAACCGTCCAACAAAACTTCTCCGACCACCCGCGTACTTAAAAGTAAATCAATTTCCCCTGGCGTATCAAAGGTAGGATCAGCTAATGGGGCGGGCAACTGGAGTAACTAATGGCGCTAGCAGCGCATGAACCTAACATCGTCATTGGTTGAAAATCTGTCAATGTCATTTTATATTTCAAAATAGATTGACCTCATTGGTCAGATTGGGTCTAAGCTATAGACGCGCCATCTACAATCAGCTTTGACCAGCCTTCCCCATTTTAAGGACGAGAACGAAGCCGATACCTGAACGATCTTCTTTTCTGGTAGATGAGATGTGAGTCTATTCAATACATACGCATCGACATATAAAACAAAGGTTGGATCTACACGTGATTGTAGTTTAAACCGAACTATCCACTTAGAAGGCATTGAGTTACCTTTGTCGTCGCCTAGTCGCAATATATCGGTGTGAGCAGGCGTCTTTCTCAGTCCGAGCAACTGTACTGCAGCCTCTGTTATAAAAGAGACTTTAGAGCCCTGATCCATCAGAGCTCTTAAAACAACAGCAGTACCAGTCCTCGACTCTACGTTGACCAAGGCTGTGGCTAGCAGACCGTGGTTGTGAACATCGGCAAAACAACAAACGGGTGTGGTATCGCTTAGACTGGAAGAGGTGGCTGCATTAGCAGCTTCCACCTTTGTTTCTGGTGAACCATCAACAATTTCAGCAGTTGATTATGGGTGAAGTAGTGTGTGGTGCTTCTTCTTACAAAGATGACACTTAGTCTTCTGACGACAAGAATAGACCGAATGGTTTGTTCATATGCAATTGTAACAAAGCTTACTGACTCGGGCAAACACACGACGCTCATCACAATTTTTCTTGGCAAAGGTTTTACAATGGCACAATTTATGATCTCCCTGGGGCCTCAAGTCTGCTATTACAATAGTGTCACAACTTTGGGAAGCGACATGAAAAGTTTTGGCATTATTATCACGAGCACTATTTTGTTTATTTACTTTAGGGTCTAAATATTCTAAGGCTCTAAACCTAGACTCCATAAAGGTTTTGAATTCATCAAACGTTGGCAAGTCATCATTAGGAATTGAGCTAATTCTAAGTTCCCACAATTTACGAGACTCTGTATCTAATTTCTCGGAGCTTAAGTAAACAACAATTGCATCCCATGCACTGACGTCAATACCTAGACTGCGTAAACCATGCAAACAATCAACCGTCGTGTCTAACAGCGTTTTAACGTTTGTTGATGATTCCTTATTAATTGACGATTGATGGACAAGCCGTTTGAGCATACAATTAGCTAAAAATCTTTTATTATCAAATCGCTTATTTAAAATTGACCAACACTCATTGTAATTAGTTGCCGTCACAGGAATATGTCGAAGCAATTGTTCTGCTTCCCCTGAGATATGACCCTTTAGATAGTGGAGTTTTTGAACGTCATCTAAAGTGACGTTTTTATGAATTAGTGACGTAAATAAATCACGGAATGTGACCCATTCTGAGTAGAGCCCCGTGAACGTAGGCAAACTAATTTGTGGCAGTTTTACATTTGAATTAGTTTGATTAGAATGGTTATTATAACTATGATAAGCACCTTTAGGCAGACAAATTTGAAGTAACTGCTCTTTTAATTCAGACTTATATGTTATGTACAACTCTTCAGTTACATCATATATCTCTGACGTAAAATAAACATTCTCGTTTAATTCTTCGTCGGTTGCCTTTTCTATGATGCGCATATGCGTTTCAAGAATTTGTTTCCACTGCATCTCTAAAGATTCTACTCTAGTCTCAATATAACTTTGTGTGATATTTTAAAGTTAATTCTACCTTTTTCAATAATAGATTTTTTGTTTAATTGCAATTTGCCTAATGATTCCATTATGTACAAAAGCAACAGAGGTATTTTATTTAAATTAATTCAATGCAACCGACGAAAAATTACAAGTCGATACACAAAACAGTTAATTTTAATTGAAACGTAAAAAATAATGATAACGTGATTAATATTGAAAATTAATTACGTATCAAACTCAAACACACAAAATACAACAGAAGTTTCAATTTAGACAAAATTGGGAAAAAGGAACATCTTATTTGTAAATTATTCTAAACCTCTACTACTAAATTTTAAAAGTCTCGAACACTTGTATCTGCACTAAACTGATGATGGCAGAGTAGCTGCAATGGAAGACTTAGCTCTCCACACGTTCACGATGGGTCTTACCCCTCGCATCGCAAACATTGTTAGGTGTCGGAATCCCCTACAAACAAAACTTAGCCGCGAAATCACTTCGTCAAAATGATCCAAGTAATAAGCCTAATAGATCCAGTAACTTTAATAATAATAATTATAATCAATCCCAAAAACCTACCTTTCAACAATCCTCTTCAAATGACCCATTCTGCAGATATTGCAAGAAATCAGGGCATATTCTTGAAAAATGCCAACTCCACGAATATAATAATAAAAGATTTAATAACCAAAATAAATCTTTCCCTTCAAGTGCGCAGCCAAGCACGTCTTATTTTAAACCCCGTATTAATGCGGTGACCGAAACAGAAGGTTACGATACTGTTGACAACAATTTAAACTGAATAATGTCCCGAATAAGCGTCGCACGGGACAAATAAACTCCACAATAGACGACGCAAAAAACCAAACAATGACCCATGGACAGGGTAACCAGCCCCAAACTCGTGGTCATCCCATAAGAGTCAAGCAACAGGGTAACCAGCCCCAAATCGTAGACTCTAAATCCTTCATGACCCATGGACAGGGTAACCAGCCCCAAACTCGTGGTCATCCCATTAGAGTCAAGCAACAGGGTAACCAGCCCCAAATCGTAGACTCTAAATCCTTCATGACCCATGGACAGGGTAACCAGCCCCAAACTCAAGGTCATTCCATTAGAGTCAAGCAACAGGGTAACCAGCCCCAAATCGTAGACTCTAAATCCTTCATGACCCATGGACAGGGTAACCAGCCCCAAACTCAAGGTCATTCCATTAGAGTCAAGCAACAGGGTAACCAGCCCCAAATCGTAGACTCTAAATCCTTCATGACCCATGGACAGGTTAACCAGCCCCAAACTCGAGGTCATTCCATTCAAGTCAAGCAGCAGGGTATCCAGCCCCAAACCGTAGACTTCATCCAAAATCCTGAAAATAAAAAACATATTAATAAAGTAATATACGAATTCACATCTAATATACCAAATAAATACTTACCTTATATAAAAGTGAATTCTCCCGTGTCCTCTAATGATCTATCCCTCCTCGTCGATACTGGCGCATCTATAAGTATAATAAAAAAATCAGTAATTGATACCATGCCCGTTATTAACGAATCGATTAAATTCAAAATCAAAGGTATCGATTCAACCACTGATAGTCCTCTATGCACATTAGGACAAATCCCTATAACCATCTTTACACATGATAAATCTCATAGTGACTATAAATACCTAACACATATATACAATGTAGTTAATGAATTAAGCATACCCTACGATGGTATTGTCGGCAACGACTTATTCAATTTCATGAGTAGCCAAATTAATTATGATGAAGGTGTGTTGCATTTAAAAGGTATTATGCTTAAAATGCATTTCAATGAACCCGTTTATACTATTGCACCACGCAGTGAAACCATAATCGAATGTACTGTAGCAAATCCAGAAATCAAAGAAGGTTTAATAATTGACCAACATATTTCCCAAAATCTATTAGTAGCAAACTGTTTGGTTCAAGTTAAGAATAACAATCGTGTTAATATTTCCATTGTTAACACCTCAGAAGAACCTGTAACAATTAAGTCTGATCTAAAATTACATTTAAAGCCTTTCGAACTAAACGCTTCACTCTTTATCGGTAGCATAACCGAACCCCATACTCGTGAACGCACAGAAGAAGTTCTAAAGCAGCTTCGCGTGTCCCATCTTAATCCAGAAGAAACTGAGGCATTATACTCTGTTTGTTCTCAGTTTTCAGACATTTTCCATCTACCCAACGACCAGTTAACCTGCACTGATGCAATAGAACATAAAATTAAAACCACGTCTGATAGCCCAATTCATGTTAAGACATACAGATTTCCCGAATGCCACAAAAAAGAGGTTGATTCTCAAGTTGAAAAAATGCTGAGACAAGGTATAATAAAACCTTCTATGTCCCCATGGTCCTCACCAATTTGGGTAGTACCCAAGAAGCTTGATGCTTCCGGTGAAAGAAAATGGCGCGTTGTAATCGATTACCGTAAGCTCAACGACGTGACCATCGGCGATTCCTATCCTATCCCAAACATAGCCGAAATCCTAGATCAATTAGGCAAGTGCAAATATTTCAGCACATTAGACCTAGCTTCCGGTTTTCATCAAATAAACATGTCTCCTGATGATTCCCCTAAAACTGCATTTTCAATCCCAACAGGGCATTACGAGTTTACACGTATGCCATTTGGACTAAAGAATGCACCATCCACCTTTCAGAGATTAATGAATTCCGTTTTATCTGGTCTCCAAGGCATCCAATGCTTCGTTTATCTTGACGATATTGTAATTTACTCATTTGATATCCCTTCTCATATACAATGTGTCCCAGGGATAAGTGACCGCCCGGCGTTTTTTGAATATTTGTACAAAATTATTAATAATGACATTTATATTTGTGACTTAGCGGCTTTAGTTTTTTTTTTATGATATTTTTTCTTTTTTCTGTAAAGACGCGTGACGTGCTGCAGTTTTTTTACGATATTTCCTAAGTTTGTTCATCTTTTTCCATTATTTTTTTTTTTACTGACTAGCCGACATCATAGTTTATCATTTAAAATCATTAAACATAACTAAAATGTAGTAAAACATTTATTAAATAAAAAACAAAATTAAAATTAGAAGAAAAAAAAACTCTTCTTTTCAGTTTTTTCAAAATAAATCTAAAAAATGCCCCCTTAATATCACATTTTTTTAATTTATTAATGAACTACATGATATTTCCTACAATAGCTCAGAACAATGTTTGTTACTATTTCAAACATGTACCAAACTACAGACTCTGGAATCAGACCTTTACTCCTTACAAAACAAAAAAATGACGCCGAACGTCCGAAAAAACTAAAGCCGCTAAGTCACAAATATAAATGTATTTATTAATAATTTTGTACAATTATTCAAAAAACGCCGGGCGGTCACTTATCCCTGGGACACATTGTAGATAACCTAACTAACGTATTTTATAGACTCCGTCAATTCAGTTTAAAACTACAACCGGATAAATGTGAATTTTTGAGAAAAGAAGTTTCATATCTAGGCCATGTCATTACTGACAAAGGCGTAAAACCAAATCCTGAAAAACTCAGGGCAGTTCATGAATTTCCTATACCAAAAACTCCCAAGGACGTGAAATCATTCCTCGGTTTCGTCTCTTATTATCGTAGGTTCATCTCTGATTTTTCAAGCATTGCAAAACCTTTAACAAATCTACTGAAAAAGAACGTAGAGTTCGTTTGGTCAAACGAACATCAGTTATCCTTTGAAACCCTAAAAAATAAATTAACTACAGCTCCGCTATTGTCATATCCTGATTTCTCTAAACCATTCCTTCTCAGCTGTGACGCATCCAATTATGCAATCAGCGCTATTCTTTCCCAAGGTGAAATAGGCAAGGATAAGCCCATCGCCTATGCTTCCCGTACACTCAACAAAAATGAGTGCAATTATAGTACAACTGAAAAAGAATTACTTGCAATTCTCTTCGGCTGTAAAACCTTCCGTCCTTACCTCTATGGCAGAAAATTCACAATAATTACTGACCATCGTCCATTACGTTGGCTATTCAACCACTCTGACTCCAGTAGTAAACTCCAAAGATGGAGATTAAAATTGGAGGAATATGAGTATGAAATAATATATAGAAAAGGGAAACTAAATAATGCCGCTGATGCATTATCCCGCTATCCTATAACTAAATCTGTCAATCCTATAAATCCTATACCTAGTACTTCTAATGAAAATGTTAACTCACCTGATTATGACGAAACATCGAATCCAGATGTTCTTCCAGCTGTCTCTCCAGATGATTTAATCCAACTTGAAGATCTCACAGATCCACTTATCCAACCTGCAAGCTTACCAGAGTTAGGTAACCTTGGTGACTTAGATAATATAATAAATGAAAACTTACCCTCATCTTCCACTAATCACCCAAATCCAATATCACCACCTGATGTCTCGAGCCCTAGTAGCTCCAGTACCCTAGATGGTAATTACTCAGAATTCCTTAAAACCACCGCTAAGGATTTTAATCCTAACGTAACCATAATAGAACATAATGAAAGTCTATCCAAAACCGATAAAAAATATATCATCATCCCTACATCTATAGATATGGACGAATCTGTCCCATATACTCAAGAAATCATATCCAATATTCCCAACTTGAACGAATTTTCCTTACTAGAAAGAACATTACATTCCTTCCTTAAATATGAATTCGAAAGTAAAATTTATTATTTCATTTTCACTAAGGTCAATCACTTTGACACTTGCACATATGAAGATATCTACAAGCGTCTTAAATCCGTAAGAAATGAGTTAGTTGTCAGCCTCACAGGGCAAAATAACCCTCAAATAGCTATTTCTGATTTTAATAATCCTTTCGATACTCATCAGTATAATATGATCCTTTATCTTTTCCACAACTCAGAAATGACTATACACATTTATAAGAATACTATTATCTACCCATCACTGAGTGAAGTCCCTAAAATCATGAAAGAAAACCATGATCTCCCTATAGCCGGTCACTTAGGTTCCGGTAGAATGCTGAAACGCATTCAAGAAAAATACTACTGGAAAAACATGAGAGTAGATGTCGAAAACTATGTAAAGAAATGTCCGCAATGCCAAATTAATAAAGCCCTCAGAAGAACTAATCGTGCCCCTATGCAAATCACATCTCTTTCCACACGGCCCTTTGAACGTGTAGCTTTTGATATAGTAGGACCATTACCAGAAGCCGGTGTGGCGGTTATCCGCCTTGTCACATCACTGGTATTTTAACTATGGGTTACAACACTAACTGTCACTTGGGCACTAGGAGGTTGGTTCTACTCCAAACCGTCTTGCTCCTAAATCGTTTATAATTACTATTGTTAAAACTTAATATATATAATAAATGTTTAATCTGCAATAGAGGAGATTTATTCCGCTGCCTGTAACATAAATCTCCAAATTGGTGACCACCGCGTTCGAAGAACTGCAAGGAGCCAACGGCGGACATCTTAAAGGATTTTTCTGACGTTCCTGCCTAATCAAGTATTCAGCGTTGCCTGAATGATTGGATTAAACTAAACTAACTACTGACTAAATAATGTTACCGTGTGTTTTGCTTGTAACATATTAACTTTAGGATTAAGTTTTGACCATTTTAATTAAGTCTAAGTGTATGTTTTTGTGTATTGCATTGCTTGCCCCACTTTACATGGTATACGGTTAATTTAACTAATTTCCCAGTCTGGTATACGGTATTCAAAATTAATATTTAATTGTTTTTATCTTAACATTTTTGTGCCTAATATTTACTAATCATGGAAGAGCTACAAGCTGAGCTGGCTAAGCTAAAGGCTCAGAATGCTGCCATGCAGGAAAGACTTGCTGCAAAAACAGCGGCCACAACCAAAAGCTTGAACCAGCCCCAGCGCAGGTATGTAAAATTAGTGTAAAACTGCCACCGTTCTGGTCACATGCCCCTGCAGTATGGTTCGGACATGTAGAAGCTCAGTTTCACTTAGCAGGCATAACATCAGACACAACTATGTACTGTCATTTATTAAGCCAAATTGATAGCAAACTTGCTACAGAGGTTGAAGATATTGTAACTAATCCTCCCAAAGACGGTAAATACCAGTTGCTGAAAGAGACCATTATCAAGCGAGTATCTGCTTCCAAAGAACAGCGAGTCAGGCAGCTTCTTAGCATCGAGGAGCTCGGGGATAAAAAACCATCCCAGTTCCTTCGACTCTTAAGATCGCTGGCTGGTACGTTACTCACTGACGACAATCTCCTTCGTGAGCTGTGGCTACGTCGACTTCCCAGTCATGTTCAAGCGATCCTTGCTGCCCAGGCTGAACTTGGCTTGGATAAATTATCAGAATTGGCAGATAACATTTTAGAGGTGTCTGCGACCACTGCTAACTTGTGTACAATTTCAGGTGGTTCAACCCCTCTCGGCGCTCCCCAAGTAACACTGAGTGCCCTATTCAACCAAGTCGAAGACTTATCTAGGCAAGTTGCTGCCCTGTCTACAAGACGATCACAGCGACCATCGCGCAATCGTTCTTCGTCCAGCAAAAGGTCTTCTCGTGGGAATTCTTCAGACCACCCAGGTAAATGTTGTTGGTACCATAAAAAATTTGGTACAAAGGCGGCTAAATGTATTAGCCCATGCGATTGGATGTCGGAAAACCGAGAGAGCAATCAGTAGCGGCGGCAACTGATTGCGACTCTACCCAAAGTCACGGCCGCCGACTATTCGTCACCGACAAAAGTTCTAAACGCCAGTTTCTTATAGATACCGGGTCTGACCTATGCTGTTTTCCTCATCGCTGGCTCCCTGTTCAGAGGAAACGCTCTGACTATCAGCTCAGCGCCGCTAATGGAAGTAGCATTAAGACCTACGGCACTGTCAATATGACGTTGAATTTCGGTCTGCGCCGCAGTTTCGTTTGGCGTTTCGTCGTCGCCGACGTCAACAGCGCTATTATTGGCTCTGATTTTTTAGCGTATTACCACTTGCTGCCCGATTGCCGCACCAAACGACTAGTCGATGGGACTACTGGTTTATCGGCATCCTGCACTGCTGCTATTTCCGAACAATCCAGCGTCAAGGCCGTTGTTGCAGAAAAATCTGCATTTTCACTACTGCTTTCAGAATTCCCGGAAATTACCAAACCTCCTGGTCTTCCGAGAATTATTAAGCACAATACCGTGCATTACATTAAAACCACGGACGGTCCCCCTATCTCTTGTAGACCTCGTCGCCTCGCTCCTCAGAAGTTGGCATCTGCCAAAAAGGAATTTGAGGAGATGGTCCGCTCCGGTACCGCGCGTCCTTCGCAGGGTGCTTGGTCATCTCCTCTTCACATGACCTTGAAAAAGGACGACACCTGGCGTCCCTGTGGTGACTATCGCAGTCTGAACGCCAGAACAGTTCCGGACCGGTACCCTGTTAGACATATCAACGATTTTGTCAACAGTCTTAATGGAGCGACGAGATTCAGCACCCTGGACTTGGTGAAAGCATATCACCAAATTCCAGTGGCAAGAGATGACATACCAAAAACGGCTATCGTTACCCCGTTTGGCCTCTTCGAATTTCCTTTCATGACCTTTGGTCTAAGGAACGCTGGCCAGACCTTCCAGAGATTCATCGATGAGGTCACTCGGGGTCTCGATTTCTGTTTTCCCTACGTGGATGACATCCTCGTCTTTTCTAAGGATGAGGCTCTCCACAAGGAACACTTGCGAATACTGTTTCAGCGCCTTCAGGACTACGGCGTGGTGATTAGGCTCAGGCTGCAAAATTTCAGGCTCCTCTCATTGATGCTGTCGTCGCCACTAATGGCAAAGGTGCTAAACCATTTTTATGGACACCAGAGCTAATAGAGCATTTCGAAGCCTGTAAAACCAGTCTTTCTAACGCCACCTTGTTACAGCATCCCGCCTACAACGCGCCCCTTGGACTGTTTACTGATGCATCGAGTGTGCATATTGGTTCCTGTCTGCAACAGCAGGTAGATGGTATCTGGCGTCCTCTCGCGTTTTTCAGCAAAAAGCTGACTCCGCGACAAGCTGAGTGGCCGGCCTACTACCGTGAGTTACTGGCGGTGTACGAAAGCGTACAGCATTTTCGCCATATACTCGAGGTGCAGCATGTGACAATTTTCACAGACCACAAGCCGCTGTTGTACGCTTTCGTTCAACGCCGGGAAAAATTACCTCCACCTCAGTTAAACCAACTCTCGTTCATCAGTCAATTTACGACAGATATCCGATATATCAAAGGTGAGCACAATGTCGTCGCCGACGCGATGTCACGCGTCGAAGCTATTTCACTAGACCAAGATTTCGAGGCACTTGCCAGGTCGCAGGAATCGGACCAAGAGCTTGCTGACTTGCGTACTAACGGCTCATGTCTTCAGTTGACTCCGATCATAATTCCGGGTACCGACATTTCGGTCACCTGCGACGTTTCTACCGGCAAGCCTAGGCCCTATCTGACCCCTCCATTTCGTCGTGCGGTGTTTGACAAGCTTCACAACTTGAGTCACCCTGGCACACGTGCTACTACACGTCTCGTTACAGACAGATATGTCTGGCCGTCAGTCAATAAAGCATGGGCGTGCGCCCCTAAGAGGCAATTAGGCCAAGCCTACCCTACCAACTGGGCATTCATTATAACGAACTAACTATGTAATAAAATATCACATTATGTACAAAATATAAAAAAAAGTTCAAACTCCTGTTAGAATACTTATAGCAAGTCGCTCCCGCGTCACGCAACTAACACTTTATTGGAAGTTACTACAAAGGTTGGAGCTCCGCCGGACAGGCAAGCACTGGACTTGCCTTAAACCCATTGATAATTTTACGCACACATTGGCACATTGGTGCATATTTTCGTGTGTATAAACTGCACACATGTATAGATTGCAGTAATTTTAGGGCGGTAACTCCTGCGAGTGTAGCTGGGCTGCTGGGCTGTGATTGGCTGCTACAACACAAGGCCAGGGTTCAAGGTGGATGTTCTTTAGCCCGCGAAATTCAAATTTCCTTACGTTTTTTGCAATTTGCAGGCCAGTGCTAGGGTGTAATGTTCAATGTTGATTAAAATAATGATTCCTGGGGGTTATTGGCGCGTATTATTATTATAATAATCAATAATATTATTGTTATTATATTTTACTTCATGGGTGTCGTTTTTGTGGTTATTGGGGTTGGTGATAATGAAAATGAGGTCAAAATGAAAATCCAAGATGGCGCCGATGAAAATTTTCGGTTTTTTCTTCATGGGTGTCGTTTTCGAGGTTATTGGGGTTGGTGATAATGAAAATGAGGTCAAAATGAAAATCCAAGATGGCGCCGATGAAAATTTTCAGTTTTTTCTTCATGGGTGTCGTTTTCGAGGTTATTGGGGTTGGTGATAATGAAAATGAGGTCAAAATGAAAATCCAAGATGGCGCCGATGAAAATTTACAGTTTTTTCTTCATGGGTGTCGTTTTCGAGGTTATTGGGGTTGGTGATAATGAAAATGAGGTCAAAATGAAAATCCAAGATGGCGCCGATGAAAATTTTCGGTTTTTTCTTCATGGGTGTCGTTTTCGAGGTTATTGGGGTTGGTGATAATGAAAATGAGGTCAAAATGAAAATCCAAGATGGCGCCGATGAAAATTTTCAGATTTTTCTTCATGGGTGTCGTTTTCGAGGTTATTGGGGTTGGTGATAATGAAAATGAGGTCAAAATGAAAATCCAAGATGGCGCCGATGAAAATTTTCGGTTTTTTCTTCATGGGTCTCGTTTTCGAGGTTATTGGGGTTGGTGATAATGAAAATGAGGTCAAAATGAAAATCCAAGATGGCGCCGATGAAAATTTTTTTTTGCTATCATTATTTCGTGGCCTACCCTTCGTGGAATACTACTGCACGCCACTGCAATAAAGACTGCAAACAATGGGCTCGCGTTTGCCAATCCTGTCAACGTGCTAAGGTGACACGTCACAACTCCGCACCATTGGGTAATTTTTCCCTTCCATCTGGCCGGTTTGCTCATGTCCACATTGATATTGTGGGTCCATTGCCCCCTTGCGATGATTACCGTTATTGTCCGACAGCCATTGACAGAGTGAGTAGGTGGCCCGAAGTTTGGCCCATGCGTGGTATAACCGCCGAAGAGGTTGCGGAAACTTTGGTTCGCGAGTGGTTCTCTCGTTTTGGCGTACCTCTGGCCATTACAACTGACCAAGGTACCCAATTCGAATCCGACCTATTTCGCCGTCTCACACAACTTTGTGGAACCAAACGCATTAGGACTACGTCCTACCATCCTGCTGCAAATGGGATGATCGAGCGGGTGCATAGACAGCTCAAAGCTGCACTTATGTGCCATAATGACGCTTGGGTTCGGGCACTTCCCATGGTACTTTTAGGTATGCGAACGGCGTACAAAGAGGACCTAAAAGCCTCTGCTGCTGAAATGCTCTATGGAGAGCCTTTGCGACTCCCTGGAGAGTTGTTAGTTTCATCTGCTGATTCTCACAGTGCTTTAGAAAATCCTGCAGACTTTGTTGTACAACTACGACGCATTATGTCGTCTGTGCGACCAACGCCTGCATCGCGCCATTCTGAACCAGCCGCTTTCGTTTTCAAAGATCTCACTTCTGCGTCGCATGTCTTTATTCGCGATGACACTGTGCGTCGTCCTCTACAGCCCCCATACACAGGTCCTTACCAGGTGCTCGAGCGCTCGGACGATGGAAAAACGCTTACCATCAACGCCCGGGGCAGGGTTATGGTTGTCAGCGTGGATCGCGTCAAGCCAGCTTTCATCGAGACCGAGTCGCAGCCGTCTAATCAAGTGTTGCCACCTGCTCAACGACTGCCTGCAGCTCCAGTTCCTGTCCAGCAGCAACCACCACCTCAGCCATTAGCTCAACCTACTAGTTTTTCGTCAAATAAACCTTCGTACACTACCAGGACTGGGAGATGTGTGCGATTTAAGACTTTTGATGACTATGATTGTAAATAACAGCTTAAATATAAGGCTAGACACATGTAGAAAATGGCTATGTAAACATGTTATTTTTAGTTGTTAGTCCTGCTAGATTTTTATTAGTTGTTTATAAACCTAATTAGAATCTTGTTACTCATTTAGTGACCTATAAGAATCTCATTTAATTCTTATTTAGTATCTAACACACAAGTTATTATGATTTAGCTCGCTAAGTAAAGATATAACGTAGATATATATAGATTTTATCATAAGCAAGTAATTAACTGCATATTATGTAACCGATTTACGTTTATAATAAATAAAGTTGCATTACACACACATACAGACATGCGATTACGTCTCACACACACATATACAACTTTAATACTCGTTTCCGATTGGTCAAACAAAGATTCCATGTTGGCTCGACGCCGCCGCTCACGGCGCTAGGAGCGTTTCTTATAAATATAGCGCACCTAAAAATTTGAATTATTATTCTCTCGACCGCTGCTGAAGACACACTAAAGAAGAAGTTTCCGTTCCTCTACACTCCACACGCAGCTTTCATCTCAAAATTCGTCTTATTATTTATCATCCTAAATTCCTGAAGTTTACTACCTATGGTCTGCAGTCTACAAAGTCTGGTGTAGCACCCTGCTGAAAAAGTCTACACCTTTCAATGGTCCTTCTCGGCCGGATCTTTCAAGAAAGAATAAGCTCCGGTTTCATCAGTCAAGAAAGAAACAAGTACGCGCGAGTGTTAGTAGTCGGTCTTGCCTAACCGCTGCTAATTACTTGGAAGCAATCACCATCACACGTACGTGGCCACCTAGCGGTGTTAACGGCCATTCTTTACGTACGGAGGCATAGTGGAGTACCTGACGGCTCCACGCACCATCCCAGGTGTAACAGTCAGACCCCGCCGGTACGGTGCGGATACGTTCTGGGGCCACAAGTTGGTACGCAACGACGGTGTTGGTTTTCCCGCCACACTCTGATGCACCCGTGAGCGCCCGCGTCCTCTGCTGGGAGGTTCCTACCTTTCCAATCCCCTGCATTCCCATTCCTGCATCACCGCGTTAGGAGTCCGGCCAGGCTGATAGGCAAGGTAGGCGTCACATCAAGAAGAACAGTGCAAGTGAAAGTGATAAAGTGTTAATTCTAAGTAATTGGTAGGACTAGGGACCCCTCGTGCACGATGGAAAACGCACGTGTATTGCGTTCAGGCAAATCTACGCCTACCACCGACGCCACGCCGGCGTCCGGTCAGACAATGTCGACCGAATCAAATACGTGGAGTAAGGGCACCAGCACAGAGGACACGAACGGTGAAAGCAGCACGCATAGTGTCGAAAAAATAATCGAAAATAGGTCCGCGCAAGTCGACGATTTAAATAACACGTTGGTTAGGAGTGCGCCGGGCACCGTAATTAATGTTCCCGTGGATAGGGCATGTAGCCGATTATCTATGTTAAAAGCCGAGGTAGAGTTATGTAATTCCGAATTAGCACGGGCTAAGGCGGCATCCGCAATTGCCTTAAGTCGCTTGGAAATACCCAGAATAGAACTGGAAAGCTCCAACGACGCGGAGCGACCACCCAGAGTTGAAGAGTCACGTGTTGAGGGCTGGATTTCGGAACAGTATGTAGCAGAAAGGCCAGCAGTATTAGATAACGCCCAAGCCTCGGGACAGGCGCCGCGACCACCTAATGCGACTAAGAACGAGCCGCGCGTTGGCAACGACACGTCGAATAGTAGCAGCGACATGGCGATGCTGGCCAACGCGATAATGCAGGCGGTAAATTCTAATAAATCCGAATCCGCGGCACCAAAGTTCATCCACGAACTGCCCCATTTCGACGGAGCGATTGCCGAGTGGATGGCTTTTAAATCTGTCTTTAGCGACACAGTAGGCATGTTTTCTGACGTACAAAACGTGGCCCGCTTGAGACGAGCACTGAGAGGTGCAGCCCGCGAAACGGTTAGGGCGTTATTATTCACTGTATCGGATCCGTATGAAGTAATAGACACGTTAGAAAGACGTTACGGCCGACCGGAATTACTCGTCCTATCAGAACTCGAAAACATAAAACGTATGCCACGTATGAGCGAAGACGGGCGTAATGTGAGTAGTTTCGCGAGCAGAGTATCTAACACAGTAGCGGCGATAAAATCACTCAATCAACCGCAATATCTGTACTCACCTGAGTTAGTAAGTCGAATCGTAGAAAAACTCAGCGTAATTTTAAAATATAAATGGTACGAATTCAAATCGGAACGCACCGGCGCGCCCGAGTTAGAGTTATTGGCTCGATTTCTGAATATCATGGCCGACCAGTGTGGCGCTATGTTCGCCTACGAAACAGCGCGAGATGAGAGAAAAAACCGTACGAAACCGCGCGGGGTGAACACGGCCCGTGAACGCACGCGTCGTCAACACTCTGACTCTGAAAGCGAGGACTCTGAAATCGAGGCAAGCTCATCACGTAAAACGGTCGCAGCCGTAAATAAGTCGAGCTCAAAGAAACAGGCGTCCAAACCGCAGAAGCCACGCCCATCACGACCGAATAACGAGTCGTCGGTAGAAATAGATATAAATAAAAAATGTGTTATTTGCGCGGGAAATCACGGCGCCGCAGAGTGCGCAGACTTCGCGAAATTAACCATTAACGACCGATGGAACGTGGCTAAACGCGATAGGTTGTGTTTCAGGTGCCTAAATAACTCGCACATGCGGATGGCTAGGTGCAAATATGTGCCATGCGGAATTAACGGGTGTGAAGCGTCACACCATAAAATGCTACACGGCAGCGACAATACAGCTCTGCCTACCCGCGGTAACGTGAGCTCGGTGAATCACGTAAATACGTCTAGTACCTACCTGAAAATAGTACCGGTCGAGTTAAGCGGCCCCATAGGCTCTACTGCCACCTACGCCTTACTGGATGAAGGTTCAACCATGACGCTCGTTGAACGAGGCGTGGCAGACAGCGTAATACATAGAGGTCGCGGTCAACTATTATCGCTAGAAGGAGTAGGAGGCAATCGTATAGACGATACGGAGTCGTGTCACGTTAAATTGTCAATCCGCGGTATATGTAGTCGAAACTTAGAAACTATGAGTGCGAACACCATAGGAAATTTAAATTTATCTTCGCAGGAGGTAAGCAGAGATATAGTGCGCCAGTGCAGCCACCTAGCGGAATTAGAGGATGAACTGTGCTACGAGTTGGGAAAACCGACTATTTTAATAGGCCAGGACAACTGGCATTTAATTACGTCTAGACAGTTACGTATCGGCCAAAAGACCCAGCCCGTAGCATCGTTGACCAAGTTGGGATGGGTGCTGCACGGGCAAGACGCACGCCCACGCAACACGGTAGCGTTGGTGAATCACGTGCGGCCTACGCCAACAGTCGACCCCGCGTTAGAACTTATCAGGAATTTCTTTAGCTTAGAATCGTTAGGAATAGAGCCACGCCGGCCAACGTCTGACCCAGATCAGCGCGCCCTAGCGATCTTAAATAAAACGTGTAAGAAGGTGAGCTGCAACAGGTTCGAAGCAGGATTACTGTGGCGAACAGACGACGAGGTAATGCCTAATAACAAAAAACAAGCTTTCAGTCGTCTGTACAGTCTGGAAAATAAATTAGACAAAAACTCAAACTTAAAGTCCGAGTATAGCAAGCAAGTAAATAACCTGTTAGAAGCGGGCTACGCCGAAAGGATAGGCACCCCATCTACATCGCCACGCAGCTGGTACTTACCGCACTTTTCAGTAGTGCACCCGCAGAAGGGTAAAGTACGTTTAGTGTTCGATGCAGCCGCAAAGTATGGGGGAAAAAGCCTAAACGACGCGTTATTACCAGGCCCAGATTTATTGCAATCGCTATTCGGTGTACTGGTTAGGTTTAGAGAAGGAAAAATAGCAGTAGTAGCCGACATTAAAGAAATGTTTTTACAGGTCAAAATCGCGCAGCAAGACCGTGATAGCCTACGATTTTTATGGAGGGGTGAAGATAGGGAAGGACCGGCGCAGGAGTACCGTATGACGTCGTTAATATTCGGAGCAGCCTCCTCCCCATGTACTGCCATCTATGTTAAAAATAAAACGCAGAACATCACGGCCTAAAATACCCCGAGGTCGCGAGGGCCACAGTGCGTCATTTTTATATGGACGACTACTTAGGCGCGTTCGATACTGAAAGCGAGGCGAAGCGTGTAATAAACGCCATGTACAAAGTACACTTAGACGCGTCTTTCGAATTACGCGGATGGGCGTCGAACGTGCCCGAAGTGATAAGTAACGTCACCGACACGCGCCGTAGCGATTCGATCACGCTAGGGAAAAGCGATACAGAGCGAACATTAGGCCTTATATGGAACCACGCACGCGATACGTTAGGTTTCAACGTCAACCTAAGAAGCACGCCCGCGAGCGTCATACAAGGTGACACTCTGCCTACCAAGCGACAGGTAACTAGCGCGGTCATGTCGGTATTCGACCCGCTAGGTTTAGTTTCGCCGATTACAATGATAGGCAAATGTCTCATACAGGAAATATGGCGCAGCGGGATAGATTGGGACGACCCCATCACAACCGAGCATCACGTGACGTGGTCATCATTTATCAAAAACTTACAATTGCTGAAAAAATTAGAAATAGATAGGTACGTACCTGCCACGCCCTCTAACGAGGGGGAGTTACACGTTTTCTGTGACGCAAGTGAAAAAGTGTATTCAGCCGCAATTTATTTCGTAAGTACAATGTCGAACGGTACAAGAACATCGCGACTGATAGCAGGTAAAGCCAAAGTGGCTCCGCTGAAACCTATCTCAATACCTCGCCTAGAGCTTCAGGCTGCAGTGTTAGGCAGTAGATTAGCCGAATCAGTCAAGCGCGAGTCGGATTATAAAATAATAAAATGCCATTATTGGTCAGACTCTAAAACAGTATTAGCCTGGATAAAATCAGACCCGCGCACATTCAAGTCGTTTGTAGCACATCGACTGGCTGAAATCGAAAGCCTGACTACTCCGAATAACTGGCGATGGGTGCCCAGTGCCGATAACGTCGCGGACGACGCGACCAAGGGCATTCCTATCGATTTCGACTCAAATCATAGATGGTTTTGTGGACCCGAGTTCATAACCAGCGAGCCCGCATCATGGCCGCAGGAAAAGCGAGCCGCGGCGCCACCGCCACCCCCTTCAGGGGAGGAAAGAGTATTAAAACAAGTCCACGTGACTATTAGGCACGACGTAAGCGATTACTTACCTCGTTTAGAACGTTTCTCGAAATACACTCGATTATTACGTGTTGCTGCCACCGTTCTGCTCGCCGCCGAGGTATTTAAAGCCAAACTATCTACTCAAAAGAATAACAAGTAAAGAACTCGCACCAAACCACATGAAACTAGCTGAACTATTGCTAGCAAGAAGAAGTCAATTCAACTCGTTCGGCGAGGACATCACGACGATTGAGGCTGGACGACGACCGCCAAAGAAGTCACCGTTCTACAAGCTCTCCGTGAAGATCGACCGCAACGGCATCCTGTGTCTTGATAGCAGAATAAAAGAAAAGCACAACCTGCCAGTCCTACACGCCAAAGAAGGCTTCACTCAGCTGTTGGTGCATCACACGCACACAACCTTCAATCACGGCAACCATCAAACTGTCATGAATGAACTGAGACAACGCTACCACATAATAGGACTGCGCGGTGTTATACGCTATATATGCAACAAGTGCCAATGGTGTCGGACCTATAGGGGTATTCCCTCAAAAATCCCCTTAGGCGACTTACCAGCAGAAAGGCTGGCCCAAAACCAACCACCCTTCACAGCAACAGCGGTGGATTATTTTGGGCCCATGCACGTCAATGTCGGACGAAGGCAAGAGAAAAGGTGGGGCGCGCTATATACATGCCTCACCACACGAGCAGTGCACCTGGAGCTGGCCACATCCCTCTCGGCCTCCTCCATGATCATGAGCCTGCGAAGACTGATAGCTCGCCGCGGCACTCCGACTGTGATATACAGCGACAACGGAACTAATTTCGTAGGCGCCGAAAAAGAGATCGCCGAAGCCATGCAAGGCAACGACCATGACCTAAAAGCTTTCGCAACTGGGAAGCTGATCACCTGGAAGAAGATACCACCTGGTGCCCCAAACATGGGTGGCGCCTGGGAAAGAATGGTCAGATCGGTGAAAACAGCGCTACGAATCACTCTCAAAGAGAAGTTTCCCCCTGACGACGTACTTCACACGTTGTTACTAGAAGCTGAACACGTGATAAACTCGAGGCCATTGACCCCGGTGAATCCCAACTTAAATGAAGAAGCGCTGACTCCCAATCACTTCCTCATTGGGCGCTCGAGTGGGATGTCACCACTTGGGTCGTTCAAAGACACGCAGTTGAACTCACACTCCTGGAAAACCACTCAAGCTTTAGCCGATACTTTTTGGGCACGCTGGACATCAGAATACAGGCCTCTCTTAATGCCTCGATCCAGCTCCAATCCTCAGCACAAAAATCTAAAGGTCGGCGACATCGTCGTAATATGTGATGGCACGATGCCCAGAGGAGTGTGGCCTCGAGGTGAGATCATGAAAGTTTACCCAGGCCCAGATGGACGAGTTCGAGTAACTGAAGTACGAACAGCAGCTGGATTACTTCGTCGCCCAGCCTCTCGCCTCATCTTGATCTCAACAGCGGACTAAAAACGTTTTGTTTTGGTGCTCGCGCACGAGGGGAAGATTGTAAATAACAGCTTAAATATAAGGCTAGACACATGTAGAAAATGGCTATGTAAACATGTTATTTTTAGTTGTTAGTCCTGCTAGATTTTTATTAGTTGTTTATAAACCTAATTAGAATCTTGTTACTCATTTAGTGACCTATAAGAATCTCATTTAATTCTTATTTAGTATCTAACACACAAGTTATTATGATTTAGCTCGCTAAGTAAAGATATAACGTAGATATATATAGATTTTATCATAAGCAAGTAATTAACTGCATATTATGTAACCGATTTACGTTTATAATAAATAAAGTTGCATTACACACACATACAGACATGCGATTACGTCTCACACACACATATACAACTTTAATACTCGTTTCCGATTGGTCAAACAAAGATTCTATGTTGGCTCGACGCCGCCGCTCACGGCGCTAGGAGCGTTTCTTATAAATATAGCGCACCTAAAAATTTGAATTATTATTCTCTCGACCGCTGCTGAAGACACACTAAAGAAGAAGTTTCCGTTCCTCTACACTCCACACGCAGCTTTCATCTCAAAATTCTTCTTATTATTTATCATCCTAAATTCCTGAAGTTTACTACCTATGGTCTGCAGTCTACAAAGTCTGGTGTAGCACCCTGCTGAAAAAGTCTACACCTTTCAATGATGTTAGTTAAGATTTTTTGTGATTTGTCTCACTCCGTGGGGGGGTGGTGTGGCGGTTATCCGCCTTGTCACATCACTGGTATTTTAACTATGGGTTACAACACTAACTGTCACTTGGGCACTAGGAGGTTGGTTCTACTCCAAACCGTCTTGCTCCTAAATCGTTTATAATTACTATTGTTAAAACTTAATATATATAATAAATCTTTAATCTGCAATAGAGGAGATTTATTCCGCTGCCTGTAACATAAATCTCCAAACCGGCAACGATAAATATAAATACATATTGACGCTCCAAGATGACCTTACAAAATTCTCAGCCGCTTATCCAATTACTAACACTACAGCTGAGGAAACATGCGAATGTTTGGTTCATTTCATTACTTTATTTGGAATACCCAAAACAATTCTAACAGACCAAGGCACCAACTTCACGGCCGAACTATTTAAACAAACATGTAACCTATTAAAAATAAAACAATTATGGTCCACCCCGTATCACCCTCAGACTCAGGGTGCTCTCGAGAGAAGTCACTCCACCTTAAAAGAGTACCTAAAATCTTATGTTAATGAGCAACAAAACAACTGGCCCCGCTTTGTGTACACAGCTATGCTTGCGTACAACACAGCCATTCATTCTACCACTCATTTCTCTCCCTATGAGCTTGTATTTGGAAACAAACCCTATATACCAAATTCCATCTACGAGGAAACTGCAGGCGCTACTTACCCTGAATATGTCCGTATACTCCAAAATAGACTCAAGTACTGCCGAGCAAAAGCAATAGATCATATACAAAAATCAAAAACAAATTCCAAAAGTTACTATGACACTCACACAAGGCCAATTAAATATAAAGTCGGCGATCTTGTTTACCTTAAAAATCACTTACGCCTTAGAAAAGCTCTTTCACCAATATGGAAAGGCCCGTTTAAAATCGTAAAAATCCATGGCAACAATACTGCGTCACTATTAATCAACAGACGTCACGTCAAACACCATTTTGACGAATTCAAATTAGCAACTAGTAATGACAACTAGTAGTATAAACAACTTAGCTAATTTAAATTACCTTTCCTTACAGAATTGATTACATTTATCCTACCCTGGCGTCAAACAGTCAAGGATATATCCAGCCAGCATCAGACGACGCAGGCATATATTTTGACCCCATTGGCTCTCTAAAAATAACCGATGATACTTTAGATATTATCATCCCCATAGATATCTCTTTCATTCAACCACACTTAGATAACATAAGGGGGATATCCTAAGAACTTCTAAATTTCTATGTAATCAAAGCAATGCATACTATGAAGGCGAATGTCACTATTTGTTCCAACCATTGTCATCCCGTTATTCTGATATAGTTAGAGACTTTGGTTCGATTTCTCATCTTATATCTAAATCTTACAATAAAAGATCTGCTTGGTTTGGTGGAATCGGCTCAGTTATTAAACAACTGTTTGGAAATATGGACCAAAACGATGCCGAAAAATACAGTAATGCCATTCAAACCTTAGAGAATGATCAAACCAAATTGGCAACCCTCATGAAAGAAAACATGATGGTTACAACATCCACACTATTGTCTCTTAAAGAAGTCATTGATAAAATTAATGCAAATGAAGTTAGCCTTAGTTATGCTTTTGATATCCTGAACCAGGAAATGGCCAATTTAACACTACTTTCCAATAAGCTATTAATAAGGTCTAAAATATCGGGACTGTCGAATATTTTAGAAAGTAGTTTATTAACCTTGTCATTTAAGTTAGAAGATATAATTAATGCTATTATGTTTAGTAAGTCCAATATGCTATATCCTTCTATTATTACTCCTAAACAACTGTTTTCAGACCTTGTAAATAAATATAGATTTCTCCCTAGTTCTAAGCAATTACCTGTACCCTTAATCTTAGACAATATCCATATCCTAGAAAATATATCCGATGTATCCAGTTATTATGCAAATAACAAAATTATATTTGTATTACAGATGCCTTTAGTAAATACTAAAGAATTCGATTTGTATCATACTACACCTTATCCTAATTGCCCTTAAAGCTGTAAACAAAACATTGTATTCTACAATAATACCATCCACTAAATATTTGGGCATAACTAAAGATAAATCTTATTGTAAATTAAATTCACTCGCTACCTGTAAAGTTATAAATACGCAATATTATATTTGTGAAATTTCCAATGTAGGTATACTCCACGTCAGCCGTACCAATTTGTGAAACTGAGGTTATTTCAAAAGCTCTGACTTCCGTTTCGCCTCTTAGCAAAACTGAATTTATTAGTGGTAATTTCGAAACCTTTCATAAGTTACATAGCAATCAGTGGATATACATGATTAGTCAAAATTCTAAAATAACAATAGAATGTAATAATCAAGACTTATCCGAATCTTCTATTTCCGGTACTGGTATACTAACTATACCAGACAACTGTATTGCCTATTGCAACGACAATAAGTTAATACCTAAACATAACATTTAAATAAAATTAAAACCAATAGTATTGCACTTTGAATTGATTAAAGATACTTGTTGTAGCTCCACTACATATTTAAAAGAAAAAATTAAAATTCCCTACGTTAACTTAAAAAACATTAATAATTTAGATTCTCTTTTCTCAAATTATAATAAAGTAACTGATCAAATTAAAACAAACCATAATAGAGTAATTGAAAAACCTCATATTGTCCTTTACGGTAACTATTATTCATATACTACTGTTATTATAAGCTTAGTTATAATCTTAGTTATTTCCTATAAATTGTATTGTTATTGTAAGTTAGTTAAAAAATCTAGATGTACCCCTTTACCTGATACTCCCATAGAAATGGCATCCACAGATGTCGAAGATATTCCTGCTCCTCGTCTCCGAATGACCTAAAACCTGTAAAACTTACCTTTCCTTCCGGCGTCAACTTACCTTCCACCCGTAAGTTTCCTCCTAATCGGGGGGCTGTTACATCCCTCATCTGTACCCCTTCTGGTCTACTCAACAGCCTACGCTGCATTCCTGCTGCTGACGCAGCATCCTCTCGTTCCTCTCTCCCCCTCGTCACAGTCCAGCACTCCAGTCGTCTCCCAATCGTCCTACCGTGCACATGTATCTTGCACTCGTCTTTTATTTGATTTAATATACAAGTTTATTTTAGCCAAAAGTAATTTTCTTTTTTAAAAAACCTACATCGGAACCCGGTTCTAACAGTTCGCTTTGAACTGACCGGAGACCGCAGAACGCATGCAGTGTGACAAATCCTAAAATGTACTCTGTGGCGGCCTCGTTCAAACCCATACAACTTTTTAATCTTTGACAAATTTATGGTTTTGGGAATCAGCTTTTACAATTTTTTACGAAATCTTGGCAGATTTAAAAAAAAAAAAAAACGCCTTGGCCGCGCGGTCGAAACGCACACATCACACAATCATATTTAGTCATGTGGAGCTGGCGTGGTGCGCCGGCGGCAATTTTGCGTCAATACGAGTGCATGTACCTTGCAAGCGACACTTTCGCCATTTGTCGTTCTGTTGTTTGTTTTCTTTTTTGGGTTAAAATTGATATTACAAGATGTGTAAAAAGTCTGTCAGACTGTCTTGCGAGAATCACAAAATTCAACATGTGCAAACCTTTCAACCAAAATATTTTATTTAGTTGAAAATTCATTTATTTCAAATATTCTTGCATGCATTAAAACCTATTTAGGTACTTGGTGCAGCAAACTAGAAAATGGTGTCGATTCTGTTGTGCACAAACTAAACTTAATTTAGGCTATTGCTATCTTTTACTTTATAATAAAACGAGAAAGAGACAGACTTAATTTAGAGCTGTAAAATTTAGTTGGAACGAATATTTCCATACAATTATAGGGTGCACGTAAAAACATGTCGACTAAAAACACTGTGAACTGCAAGGCATAAACTAGTTTGACCTCTCTAACTTAGTTCATAGCTATAGCCGTCCTTTTCTTGCACTGCCTTTTAGTAAAAGATAGCAATAGCCTAAATTAGGTTTAGTTTGTGCACAACAGAATCGACACCAATAGCCAACGTCCAACTGGACAACTGCTACTGAAATAAAATTGATATAGTTTAAGTCAAATGCATAATATTAAGGAAACACAAATTAAAACATAAGGATTTATTTTAAATTAATGAATTAATTTCTAATAGAATTGACAGATCACACAGCATGAGCTGCTGACTCTACATAACCCAGTTTTGTGTTTCTGTTGATAATCTTTGCCTAGTTGTAATTGGTATTATGTGGATCCTGTCATTGTAGACCGCTATGTTCCAGAATGATGGGAGCTGTAAACAAAAATGTTCATACATAGGTACAAACACACTTATATATTAAACACACTTAAATATTATTTTCTGGCAAATGCACTCATAGATTATTTTAGTTGAAGACCAACCTTGTATTCATGAGAATAAAATTATGAACATGAATTATTATCATAGGAATTAGAAGCTCTGGCAGCTACAGGCTTTCACCAAATCAAAACTGAGTGTAACTGAAGGTAAAGCTTTCATTAAATTGACTAAAACATTTTCATCAGGCTTTAACATTTAGAGCAGGGTTAGGATCTAAGGCTTAAATTCTAGAAGGATGCTCAGTTTTGAATTCGTTTTGCAGCTATTTACAAAAATGTATGAGTGCCTATCCTTTTAGAATGTAAGTGCTACACTCCTGCTTAAAAACATTTGATTAGTAGAAAACTAATAACTACGAAGTTTTAAAGATCAATTACCGAAATTGTTTTCGTTTTAGTGAACTTACCCACTCTGATGGCAGCACATAGTATGGCAAAGGTAATCACGCTGCTAATGGTGTTCTCACGCGCCTGGCGCTTCTCTTCCATAGGGTCAACTCTTTCCCCATAGGGTAGACGGAACATGATTGTAGAAATAAAATCAAGATCAAAGATGTCAAAAATAATTTGGCCTCTAGCTAGGTTATGTTACCTGCTGGGTATTCAATTCTCAATTTTGACAAGACAATAGACATGAAGATATTCATTCAGTGTTGCCAGATGGAATCTGAAGTAATCAGTAGAAAAATTTAAGTTTTAGCAGTAGATCGAAGGAAAAATCAGTGGATTAAAAAAGTCATACCCACATGAGGTATAACAAAAGAAAACTAATTAGTCCTTCAGATAGATTTCCAAACAATATTGGACACATTTTTTCTTTTGTCACGTAAACAAAAATGAAGATTAGACAGTGCGTTGAAAACTCGAGTGACGTCACATTTGAGTGCATTTTTTATTTTAAGTATGATATAATACATTAGAAACACAACATTAACATATAAATACACATATTCATGTTAATATTTACCTACTGTACTTCTCTTTTATTTCCCATGGCTTATTTTTTTTTATTTTTTTTTTGTTTTTACTAAGGACACTTTTAACGTGCATATCTTGCTACATCGTTCTCCCATAATGTACCATCAAAACATGAATGATGTAAATAAGGTTTTATAAAAGTATTTTCATTTAAAATAGTGTCCATGGCACATATATAGATAGACCTAGATAACGCAAGAGCACCCACTTCGCGTGCCGAACATAAGCATAAAATGCTTAACGTGGCCACTGTCGCGCTGAAGACGCCAGCGGCGGCGCGACGATCCTTGCTGGCGACTTGAACTGCAAGCACCCAGCTGTCGCGAAAAGGAGGTTCGCGAATAATAAATAAACCCCACAATGTTTCGTAAGAACTTGCAATCTCCATAGAAATAAAATCCATAGTATTTGTGGTAAGCTTGCAGTTGTCTGTCATATTCATTTGTTTTGTGAAAATAATTACTGATAATGTTGGTGATTCCTCAAAACCTGGTCTGCACTGCAATAAATGAAAGCCAAGTACCTAAATTAAGTCAACGTATCTATTTTACTTGAATTCAGAGATATAGGCGTGAAGTTTGGCAAAGCCCTGTGGTTGTATGGGCCTTGCGCTTCTGTCACAGTGCATTAGCACAAATTACCCTTGATTGGCAATAATCACAGGGATTACATGTTATATAATGTGGTACTATTAAATCTTAGAAGGGACTTGCTTGAAGTCGCCTATTAATTAATCATGCTTATAGCAATGTTAGTACTAATCGATGATAAATCTTTGGGCGTGGTTATGATCATAGCGGTCCACTGTATTAAGCAAAAATGGTGGATTTGGCTCAAGTGGACGATTGCTTGGGGGTATGAATGCAGGTCTTGGAGACTCTGTCAAACTGTTAAAGCTTAAAGTAGTCGCAGGTCGGTGCAGAACTTTAAAGCGATACTGGCCTCTGAGATGCTGTCCGAACTGGTAACCAAATGGCAGTAGGACATGAATCAATGCGCTAACGTTAAAAGCGATTTAATCATGGGATTCATACATTCATACTAGAATTAAACGAATAATAACATGTTTGGTAATTAATATTTGTTAGAACACAATTTAAATGTGTTGATCAAGGTGCTTAGAGATTTAAATCCGTTAAAATTGAATCTTAAACTAATCAAACAGGAGGTGCATTTTGGAAGTATCTCGTTAACAGAGCTAGTTTAGTAAAACACGCAAAAATGGTTGACTTTTATTCATTCACGATTTTTCAATGTGACATACTTACATCTTTTTAACACTTTTAGCATACAACTTCTTTAACACCCCCACTGTATGCCTATACATTTTTTAAAGTAGTCCTGCTTAACTCTAGTAAGTCCTTTTGTGAAGATATCAGCGGGCATCTCATCAGTCTTACAATATTTGATACAAATTTCATTTGCCTCGGCCAATTCCCTCACATAATGGTATCTTATGTTTGTGCTTGGACCTCTTACCGACTGTTGGCACGTACACTAATTTTATAGCGCTTTGGCTGTCGCTGAACAGATCAATCGTATTATTCTGACCTGTCAGTTCATGGTAGAGACCTTTGGCACAAACTACCTCTTTCGCTGCTTCGCAAATAGCGATATACTCTGCTTCAGCCGTACTGAGTGCGACGCAACGTTGCTTGCGGGTCTGCCAGGAAACCGCAGCACTGCCAAGGGTAAGCATATAGCCTGTGAACGAATGTCCATCAGCGTTGGCACCCCAGTCCGCATCGGCATATGCAACCAGAGGATTGCCAGTCTTCTTGTAGACCAATTTGTGATCTACTGTACCCTTTAGGTACCTCAACACTCTCTTGAGTGCAGCCATGTGAGTCGAATTCCAACAAGAATTAAACTGACTCAGGTAGCTCACTATGAATGTGATGTCAGGTCGTGTGCCTCAGGACAGGTACATGAGTGAACCCACAATCTCCTGGTAAATCATATCTCCAGTTGGATCGCCTTTCTCCAATCTGAGATTAGTCTCTGTGGGAGTCGCGACAACTTTGCAATCTTCCATTTTATACTTTCGGAGGACCTTCTTTATGAAGAGTTTTTGGTTGAGCTCCACTTGTCCCTTCGTTTGCGTGAGCTCCATGCCCAGGAAGTCCTTTGCCAATCCCAAGTCTTTAATTTTGAAGGCGTTCCCAATCTTCGCTTTCACGGCCTGAATCTCGTCAATATCATGCCCAAAAATGTAGAAATCTTCTACGTATAAGGCAATTGCGAGAAATTTGCTTTTGACCTTCTTCAGGTATACGCATGGGTCATATTTTGACCTCGTGAACCCGATCTCAATTATGTGAGCGTGAACCTTCACGTTCCAACATCGTGCTGCCTGCTTCAGACCATATATGACCTTCTTCAGCTTGCAAACCTTTCCTTATTTCCCCCTCGTGAAGGCCTCTGGCTGTTACATATACAGGTCTTCAGCAAGATCACCATTAAGGAAAGCGGTCGTGACATCGATATGATGTACTGTCAATCCAATTTCTGCCGATAGCGCCAGCAGTAGTCGGACCGACGACAGTTTAACCACTGGTGCAAAGGTTTCGGAGTAGTCCTCCCCCCACTGCTGGGAATACCCTTTAGCCACCAGTCTTGCTTTGTGGCGCTGCACTGTCTCATCAGCGCCAATCTTTAGCTTAAATAGCCACTTGCATTTGACTACGTTCGCTCCTCTTGGGCGATCCACCAGCTCCCAGGTTCCGTTCTCGATGAGCGAGTTGTACTCTTGCTTCATCGCAACCAACCACAGGTCCTTATCTCCGCGTCCATTGCATCCTGTACCGACACAGGATCATGCACGCTGAGAAAATTATATTCAAAATCTTCCTGTCTATTTGGAACTCTGGTCCTTTGAGGGTATCGAAGCCCCTCTACAGCTGGTTCAGCTTCTGGTTCTTCGCTTCTGTCAGAATCGGAGATGGAATCCATTGAATCATGAAACTCCTCAGATTCGACTACAACGTTTTCGGGTGAAGTGGACTCGGTTGCTGGAGCTGGTACGCTCTGGCTTGGAACTTCTTCCTCAGTTTCCATAGCCCTGGTAGTCCCTCCTGTCACTGTGTGGAACTACGAAACATTGTTCAGGAACATCCACCACCGGCATCTTAGTTGGCGATTTATTTGGAGGTCCAAAAAATCCATATTGTCCTTAGACTGATTTGGTTACCTCTCATCAAACACGGCATCCCGAGCAACAATAATCCGCCTTGGATTATTCTTAACATCAGCAAACTTAAACCCCTTTTGATCCTCACTATAGCCAAGAAATATAAGTTCTCGTGTCTTGGGATCAGACTTTTTGAGACTTCCATCCTTAATAAGAACCTGTGCCTTTGAACCAAACACTTTTAAGTGCGAAAGGTCCACCGCCTTTCCGGTCCACACCTGTTCAGGAACCTGTTGCAAAATAGCCATAGTGGGCGAGCGGTTTTTCAGATATATCGCCGTTAGAACTGCTTCACCCCAATTTCTCTTATTGAGATTGCTTTCTGCTGGCATGAACTCAAACTCAAACTCAAAGCATTTATTTCAATTAGACCATTACGGCACTTTTGAATGTCAAAAATACAAAAAAGAAAATCAAAGCTACAGTCCCAGTCACAAGGCATAATAACTTGAGAAAGTACTGTAGTTGCCCATTCCCTAGCGTAGATCTCTATGGAGAAGAACGGGAAAAAAACTCCATGGACAGTCTTTTAAAATCAAAATATTGTTACAAAATCTTGGTTACATCATTAATTTTGAGATTATACATATATGTGAGAACGATGTAGAAAGACGTGCACACTAAGAGCGTCCAGAGTAAAAGATAAGATCAACAATGTGATTGTGCGAGCCAGAGACCGTCGCCGTCGGCGTCTTCATGGCCTTGCATGAAAGCAAACAATTTCTGCCGCTGCTCGACAGACACTCTTTTCTGAAATTATTCATTTTCACGTGTTATTGCTTGACAATGAGCAAATAGCAAGAATTGTATAATACTGATATCAAATACTTACAGTAATTTTTCCTTTTTATATAAAGTTATAGGAAAAAAGAAAACTAGTTTCAATTTAAAAAATACGTAGATAACGAAGCGGTCTATCCTCACATACAAACTCAAACTCAAAGCATTTATTTCAATTAGACCATTACGGCACTTTTGAATGTCAAAAATACAAAAAAGAAAATCAAAGCTACAGTCCCAGTCACAAGGCATAATAACTTGAGAAAGTACTGTAGTTGCCCATTCCCTAGCGTAGATCTCTATGGAGAAGAACGGGAAAGAAACTCCATGGACAGTCTTTTAAAATCAAAATATTGTTACAAAATCTTGGTTACATCATTAATTTTGAGATTATACATATATGTGAGAACGATGTAGAAAGACGTGCACACTAAGAGCGTCCAGAGTAAAAGATAAGATCAACAATTTACGAATAGGTAAAGTAATTAAAATTAACCTTGGCAGCTAAGAGTTGACCAGTCCCAACTGACAGCGCCCGTTCACAAACATGACGCATGTACCGGCGCCATTCAACTCAACCATATTGAAGGGAACTAAATGACCCGACAGACCCGCCACCATCAGCGAGACATTTAAGTGAGCATGACATTCTCTCAGCCACCAAGGCATGCATCTCGCCTTTTCGACGATTGTCCGGATGGTTCTCTCCGCAACTCCATTTTGTTGTGGAGTGTGTGCCACAGTTGTCTGATGCTGAATTCCACGATTTTTCAGGTGATCCTGGAATTCCTTACTGGTGTACTCGCCACCATTGTCGCTCCTTAACTTCTTAATCTTTTGGCCCGTTTGATTTTCAACTAATGCTTGAAACTCACGAAACTACCCGAAAACTTCTGATTTGCATTTCAGCAAATATCCATAAACTTTCCTGCTATAGTCGTCAACTAATAGCAGTATGTATCTTTTGCCTTCCCATGACTCCACCTCAATGGGACCCGCAACGTCACTATGGACCAGCTCCAAAATCTGTGAAGCCTATTGAATTTCCTTTTTGGAAACTTCTTCACGCATTGCTTGCCTTGACTGCATGGTACGCAGGGGTTCTTGCAGTTCCCAAGGCTATAACTAAGGCCCTTGACGATGTCCTTAAGTTTGTGCATTTCAGATTGAGATAAGTGGCCCAATCTCCTATGCCACAACACAAAGTCATCCTGACTTTCTCCTAAGAGAACCGTCGCCTTGTTACTTCCCGAACCTAAAACATAGAGTCCGTTTTGCTTGCGTGGCGCTGTAAACAGTATGTTGGGAATTCACAGATACATTGCCATCGAAAACTCTGCAACGATTTTTGTCAAACACTACAACTTTGCCATTATCAGTGCACTTGCCAACAGACATCAAGTTGGTGACTAGTTCTGGAATCAACAACACATTATTCATTGTCAGTCCTAATGGACGTCCCTTGTGACGTATGTCCAACTTCACAGTACCTTGCGAGGTCGATACTATTTTGTCATTATTCGCGCAAGTAACAGCTTTCGAACTGCTTGTTATGGTGTTAAAATAGACTTATTTGATGTCATGTGATGTGTCATGTCGCGCCACTGTCTACCACCCAGCAATTATCCCCACTAGCGGCACGGCAAGTAGAAAAAAAGTGGCACACTGCCCGAGTGACATCATGTCAAAATTTTGTTCCGTATTTTAAAATTAAATTTAAATAGTTATTAAGTTAAATTAAGGTGTAATCATATGTTATATCGTATTTTAAATGTGTAAATACCCAGGAAAAATATTTTCCTGTTAATTAATAAAAGATTCGGTTGTACGGGCGTTACCGGTAACCTAAAACCAACAGCTGATGTTCGGACTACGGATTTAAACGGGGAGTATTTGTTTACTTTTATATTTAGAATAGCACATAATTGTCCCATAATCGTAACTTTAGAACACGTCCACGCCAATTCTAGTATAGTTTTTGTTTTTTTTTGCTAATTTAGATGGTTCTAGATTGCATTGTTGACAATTGTCATTTCGTAAAAAGTAAAATTCTAACGACATAGACTTGCTTACATCAATCTTTTCAATATTAGTTAAATAAAAAGTTCGTGACAGTTATTTTATTAACGTCTTGAAGTAATATTGTAATAATCATAAGTTTTTAATCCAGGCAATCTACCCACATGAAAAAGTAAAACAATAAGAAAGTAAAATTCTGATTGAAGCAATAAAATTAATTATTCAGTAAGCTAAATATCATTCTTGTCAAGCTAATATAGCAGCCTACCTCATTTCAGAGTAACACAAACTTTTTCCTTGTTTTTCCCCTTTTTTATCTCTAAATTCTCTTCATTGGTCTATCCTATTAGTTCTCACTGTTTCTTTATTTCCAATTTTCAGTAACCAATCCGGAAACCATGCCTGTGATGACCCGTAAGGCTACTGCTCAGGATATGGAGCTAAAATTGAGAACGGCCCTCCAAGAACTTAAGGACTCTAAACTCCAATGCCAACAGCTGTTGCAGGAGAGAGAAGACAGTGAGGAGGAGGTCATTAACGTAAATAGCAAAAACTCGAGCTTAAAACGGGAGCTAGTAGACCTACATCAGGAATTCTTGAATGTTGTCAATGAACGGGATCAACTAAGGGCGGTCACGGATGGGTTCAACTCTTGTAGCAACTTGTATGAGGAGGTTTTATGTAAAATTAGGGACCTAGAGGATGAATTAGTCCATGCAAATGTCAAACTTTTAAATTTCAAAAAGGAAAAGGATCATACTCAGGCTTTGGAAACTGAACATTTGTATAATGAATTAGTTAATACAAATTGCAACCCTCATTCCATTATAACAATAGACCTTACAGAGGACTCCTTACTAAAGCATAACTACAGCCATAAAATTAGTCAAAATAAAATTAAGAAATATGCATGAATATACGGTTTCCGTCTATGCTTCATTTTTTTTCCATAAAATCCTGAAATTTTAATCTATACCTTAACCATTATTAAAAAATGGTAGAATATTAAATAACGTATCTTTTAAATATATACATGTCATCTATATAATTAACACATTGATAGTAATTCGCTTTTTTAAAAATATCCCTAGACCGTGTTGATGTGTGTATGTTACATTATCATCGATAATAGTAAGAAATGTCGATAGTTTCGACAATTTTTATATCCTGACAACCCTAGGAATGAATGTCAGTTTGACAAATTTATGTCGCAGAGATCAAGCTATCTAAAGGAAGTTTAATGACCGCCATCGCCATCTACATGAAATTGTGTTTTTATTCGCGCCAAAATTAATTGGACGGACGAGAAAACACTTTTTTTAATTGAATTTTACCAGGAGCGCCGGATGTTGGAACTTTCGGAGTAGTTTTCTTAAGTTAAAAACATTTTATAATTTAACATTTATCATATTTCTTAAAAAATATTAAGTTGCGCAGCGATGCTTATTACTATTCCTGCTGAAGTTAAAAGCACGTCCTCTTCTTCATACATCTCAAAAGAAACTGATGCTAATACTACTATGTATCTCTATTTAGTCAATGGAATCTGCGCAAGGCGGGCCGCGCGTTGAAAAAAGAACAATAGGCGCGCGAGGCCGGGCCGCGCAGCCCAAAAAGCCTCGCGGCTCATAGTGGGGACGCTGCTTTAGGTTGGTATTAGAATATTATATTTTTAATACTTATTATCCTATTCCGAAGACATATCCGAAAATCTAAAATCATAAAAATTGGTCCAGCCATTCTTGAGAGATGGTGTAAATATCACGACTTTGTTTTATAAATTATTGTAACACATAAATGTCAAAGTTTCAAATACTCTGAAGTGCTCAGTCCAGTTTGTATGGAGACACTGACAGAGTCCTTGCTCCCATCAGTACCATTCCCATCTCACTTGATCTCACCACATCCGAAAAGTAGAAAGGAAGTTCGAATTTGACAGAAAATAAAGTGTTGCTATAGCAAAAAAGTTAAAATAATTTTATTTCTTCTCCATTTGTCTCTGTTTTTTTGTGTATCAATATCATTTTCCAAGTGTTTGGTGTTTCAGATAACAATATATATTTTAATTAACTTTACAACCAGATAATGTTAACTTTGTTGTGCAAAACATTTCATTGAAAGTACATTTATGGTGGATAACAATATTTTCTAAAAATATATGGTTTAAGTTGCGCAACATGGCGATTAAGGGTCAGCTGCTTTGATTATTTGTAGTGAACATTTTCAATGATAGGGTTTTGTGACGGTGACACGCTCTACTTAACATCAGATTTCAACTCGTCCAAAGAGTACAGTTAGTTTTTATCCGTCGGTTATCATCGCGCAGTGTGATGAGACAGCTAGTGATTCTGTGCGGCTAAGACGCGGACTTATCGGGAGAATTGCTATAAAGTGCTGTTATTTTTGGTTGAGAAGCAAGCCGGTGAGAATCCGTCAAGCTGGAGCGACTACCGGAGTACCTGCGCGACACCGTCGACTGGTTCATGGGGTGAGTGGCCGCACGCCATTGTTCATACGAAACTTGTTGTTCAGTGCGCTCCTTTCACAATTTCTTCTGTTCGGTACCTCCTTCACGCCTCCTAAAAGTGATTGAGAGTCATGCATGTTGCCGAGTCACGAACGTTGCCTGTGTTGTTAGGTAGTAAGTTGTTAGGGTAGAAGAAAGTGTCAACTTGGTAACTGACACTTCCCAAATCGTTGAAACTCTGCATAGAAGACCGCTTTGCCTGATTCATTTCTAATAAGATAATTTAATATTTATCTAAGTAATCCAGGTGTTTTATTAAAAACAATCCCACCAAAAACATTTTCATGTAAAATGTTGCATAGATGAGACCATAGTACGACTCGCACTGTCTTAAAGTTATCAGATCTCACTTAGAGCCAATCTTCTAACTCTAGACACCCTAACTCTACAAGGTCTAACTTCACAAACTCTTCACTTTAGTCAAAATATGTGGCTTGGCCGTTTTGCTAAATTCACATGGGCGTAAGGTAAAAAACGTATGCACTGTTCATTACTTTTCTGTTATACAATAGTTCTTGTAGTAACGAAATGACCATGTCACATATTTTGACAAAGGTGAAGAGTTTGTGAAGTTAGTTTTTTGGGATTTACAAAAAATGTATTGATTGGACTTAAAAATTAAAACACATAAGACCTGCTTTATAGTTAGTTCAGTTAGTATGCAAAGTTTTCATGATCTAATTTCAAGTACTTTTTGAATACCAGCGGTTTATTGTTCGATTTAGAGGTTTGACTTTGGAACTTAGAAACTTTGGAATGGCACTTTGGATTTTTTTTCTATCGGGAAAAGTTTATGGAATTGTGTTTTCGTCACACATAGGACTTAGCATTAATCCTCAACTTTACCATATATTTATTTCAAAATTAATGCTGCAGTATTTTAGGAGTAAAGGAGGATCAGGCTAAGCCATTTGAGGGATATATATAAAATTACAGCTCTTTTACCGCATATAGACACTTATTCAATAGGAATTCCTTTAGTTTTATTTTGAAGTTGCTACTGTAGACAGCACTTTTTATGTCTAAAGGCAACCGGTTGAATAATTTTATGGACTGGTATTGTAGACTGTGTTTAACAATTCTTAGGTTATCATTAGTGAAGTTTTTATTCTTCAGGTCCAGTCTAAGGGTGCCTTCCCTTATCTGCCGTTCTTTTACTGTTTCATAGTCTTGTATGTATTTGGCCATATTACCTAAAAGTAGTACATAGAGACTTGGTACTGTAAGTATGCCTAAACTAATAAAATGTTGTCGGCAACTTTCCCTTTGTGAGATGCGGACCATAGTACGAATTGCACATTTTTGTAGTACGAAAGCTCTTCTACTATTATATTCATAACTGTTACCCCAAAAAACTATGCTGTATCTAATTTTTTACTCCACCAACGCAAAATATACCATTTTGAGCTGTTCTATGCTGATGTCATTTCTCAGGGATGAGAGCGTAACATGCAGACGATACGGATGCATCAAAAGCTTTTAATTCAGGTTTCCAGTTTAACAGTTGGTCAATATGTATACCTAAAAATTTTACTTCAGCAACGAGCGCAATTTCGACTTCATTTAAGGCAACACATTTAAATTATCTTTGTTTCGGGATGTAGCTTAATTAACATTATTTGAGTCTTTTTATTATTAATAAACAATTTATTCGTCGTGAACCACACACGAAAAGCTTGTAGCGTAGCATTCACCCTTTCTGTCAACTCTACCATGACATTAGCTTCCACTATGGCATTTGTGTCATCTGCGAAAATTACTAATTCAATGTCCGGTAAAATTGTATTTAGATAATCAATCAAGTCATTATCATTAATAAATATTAAAAATAAAATAGGTCCTAAAATAGATCCCTGAGGGACACCCGTCGATATGCGCACAATTTTGGATGTATACCTTTTCTTATAATTATTCTGAGTTTTGTCAATTTCAACGTACATACGCCTGTTTTTTAAGTAGGAAGAGAATAGTCTCAAAGCATTTCCTCTTATTCCATAATGACTCATTTTAGCCAGAAGCAATTCGTGGTCAATAGGGTATTTTACTCTATATGAGAAAAAATCTAAAAAATATTATTGTTAGTTTTAGTTCATAAAATAGCAAACTAAATTTTAAAATATAATTCCAAGGTTTCAGCTTTTTTAATCTGTTTCTTAACGCATAAATAGTAGTCGCCATGTTATTACGTCATACGATTATGTAAAATTAGAAGTGTCAACTGTCAACTTCAAATATCATTGCGTTTGTTTACATAGCCAACTGATGTCATGACCACAGTGCAATATGGCGTCCGCTGGTTCAGCGTGTTCGTCAAATTACGCGCGAAAAAAAAATTAAAAAAAAATTCATAATTTAAATGCATTTTTATGGCACTTATCAATTGAATAAAAATATTGTAAATTTTTTTGTGATTCATTAGTACTATAGAATCTAATTGAGACACATTTCAAAAATGGGTGGAATACCCTCTTGTGTCAAATGCAGAGTTTAAATCTAGGAAAGTCCCTGCAACTCTCAGTTTATTATTAATTTTGCTTATCACATCTTCCAATATAATTATGGCGTCTGAAGAGCCAACACTCTTGATACTCAAATTGTCTATTATTTAAAACTTTATTTACTCGCAAGTGTGCTAAAAGTCGAAATGTAAGAATCTTTTCAAATAATTTAGATGGCACTGGTAGTAGAGAGACAGGTCTATAGCTTTTAGGATCAGACTTCCCTTCTTATACACGGGTATTATCCCGTCGCCATTTTTAGTTGTTATGGGAAGATAGCCCCTTTTATACATTTAGTGAAGAAGTTAGACAGAGGCTCGGCTAATACTTTAATGTGCTCCTTGAATAGACAAATTGGAACTTTGTCATACCCACAGGAATGTTTGTTTTCCATTCTTTTAACTACATATAGTACAGATCTCGTTTGGAGTGGTAGGAGAAATATGCATGTCACTAATAATCTTGTCCCTATATCTATAAAGTGATGCCGTAGTATGGTCTCCTTCATTTCCGTCAATAGCACCTTTGTAGTCAAATTGATTTACTAGTAAATTAGTTATTCCACTGGATCCACTACAATTTGTCCAACCACCTTAAACCTAAGTTCCCGCTGAATCACTTTATCTTTATTAGTGCATTTATGCAACTTTCCAAATTTCCTTACCCATATTTTTTGATGTATTTATTTGTGTCATTATAGCAAGCTTTTTAGCTTTAGAAACAATCCTTCTATATAACCTGACGTACATGTTCTTGTATTTTAAAACACTTGGTTCAAGATTATTTTTCCATTGTGTGCACATAAAAATTTCATTTTGCTGGAGGTACGTACTTGTGTCCCTTTAGTGATCCACGTTAATTGTGATTTATTTTTAAGATTAATTTTACCTTTTCTCTTTCTATAGCTATTGCGAAACACTTCATTTAAGAGTGGGCCTAAAGCAAAATATTCAATCATTGATTATATTTTTCTAGTAGTAAATCATGTTCAAATTGGAAAAAAAGTATGTCAGGAAACTTCATTATAAATGTGAAGGTTGACCTGACGAAAAACATAATAGGATAAAATTTTCTTGATAGCAAACCATCACAAAGTTACCCGTAATTTTCAACATTTTTGGTTTGTATTCTATTATGGTGCGTGTTACTGAACCATAAACTAGATAAATATTATCACTCATGTATTACCTTGAGCTGACCCTAGCGGTTTTCCAAAATATTTTCTATTTTAAGAGATAACACTACAAAGCATTTGGCGCTTACTACATTTTTAATCCGCGAAATACGCTGTCTGTCGTCTCGCGTGACGCGAGCTTGAGACATGTGTTTGTTTCACCGATCAGTTGCCCTCGCTCTGTTGAGACGGGTAGTCTATGTCGCTTTGCTCCGCGCCTAGCCGCCATTATTATTATCTTCAAATTTTTTTTAATAATTTTTGAGTAACATGGGCAACAAGTATGATACAATTGAAAAGCGATAACTAAAACAGTTGAACTCAGTTGGAGATTCAAATGATGGCTGAATGCCGAAGTCGTAGGTACATATAATATTTTTTACGTGCCTAAGCGCACGTTACGTGCATAATATAATTAAGTATATTATATATTTTTATATTATATTTTTTTTCATATACAACCCATCCGAATTAACTGTGTATCTGGTAAGTAGTAGTTAAGTAAAAGTAGGTAGGTAGTACGTCTGTCGGGTAGGTAAAGATTTAAAATAGACTGGTCCGAACACTCGCTGGTTTTAGGTATCAGTTCCCAGAAAAGAATATAAATCGAGAATGTACAGTGTCGACCAAAAGTCCATTGGCAATCTCACAAAGCAATAGCTTGACGTTTAGTTTGACTTACGACCTTCTACTTTCAAGAAAATAGACATTGTCGTGTACTTCATAATTTCAACGTTGTATTAATAAGTTAAGATGGCCTAGTGGTTAGGCGCGTGCAGATCTATGAGTGTATCAGTAAGTCGCGAGTTCAAATCTCACGTTGTTACTTTTAGACTTTTTGTAAGTTTTTACTCGATTCGAAGTAATGGGACAGAAATATATTCTTTATCTTGTTCGCTTTGTTCACACATTTCGTAAAGTTAGAAGACAGGTAGATCATAGAAAAATAATATACAATACCGAAAAACTATACACAGTCATTTAAAGAGTTTAATAATAATACTAAGGTTTTTTTTTACTAATATTTAACTTCAAAAAATAAATAATAAGTATGAATTATAACAAAAAAAAACAAGTTTTTGCATAAAACACAAAATAATAAACTAATTACCAAGAAACAAAAAACCCACACATTGTAAACGGGATTCGAACTCAGATCTCTTTGATCGTTACCACACCGCTTACCCCAACAGATCAACACTGTGTAAACTATCGTGAATTTTAGCTATCCAATGGTAAGAACACAATTCAGATCATGCGTTTGCTGCGTGTATAACAAAAGAGACAGAAATATATTTTATTTTACGTGGAGTGTGACGCGACGACATGCGATTGGGCGAACTCTGTGACTGTGGTGTGCGTACTGTAATGAGACCATACAGACGCACGGACGCTCAACTGTGCGTTCACAGCCATAAAATCCTTAGCGTGCCTATACAGTTACCAGTTAGTAACGAGTACTGTACCTAAGACCTTGGAGATAATAGGCGGTAACACTTCAGCCACCCAGCATGAACAATCAGACATTTATAGCTCGAGCAATAGAGACGAATTTCTAGCTGACACTCTTGCAAAGTATTTTTGTCAGTTTTTTGCGGTAATATAAGTTACACATGTACACATGGCGATAGATCAAGCATTACTTACATTTCCAGTATATGTAGTCCATAATTACTTAGCCAAAAATAATAGGTAAATAAATGCATCCAACTATTCGATGCCTACAATAATATTTAAAAAAATTAAGATGAAATGGAGTACTCAAAACTTTATTTCACGACATACAAACAACATAGGAATGCATTGTATAGGTGTTAAAAAATTAACACAAAAGAAAAGAAAAGTGGTTGTATTTAACTGTGTTGAATGCAATTACGCTGTACGCAAGCTTGGTCCCGCGCATCGCGCGTCGTGGCGCCGCCGCCCGTGTTTATTATCCGCACTAATGCGGGTGTGGCGAGACGCGCGGGCGAAATCAGAATTTATCCCGCCGTTAAGAGCCCGCTCTTAAGAGCCATTTCACAAAATTACAACGCTCGAGTTTAGGTAAAAGACCGCAGCTTTGTGTATGTGTGCGTAGCAATCCACACATACACAACGCAAACAGTCCAGCGCGAGTGTCGAGACAGACTAAACAATCTTGGGCCGTTATAATCGTAATGCATTTTGGTTTGAGATTTATGCAAAAAGATAATTTATTTATTCAGTCTTTATTCTATTAAAGCCTTCTAAACTAATAAAACACAAATATATGTCATATAAATATGTATTTTATGTGTATGTTTCTATTACATATACAGAGTGGAATTTTTCAATGCCACCTGGAGGGAAAGTACTCGAAATTCTGGAGATAGCGAATTTTACTCAAAGGAAACATTCCGTTATTTTTAAAAAGAAACAATTCTGCAATCACAGATTTTCTAAAATTTGCTTGCCTCACTCTGGAATCGAGCCGACTAAAGTTCGAAAAAATAACATCGTGTACTTTTTTACATCAATCGATAGGGGCAATCATATGGATCAAATCTCTCTAACAAACATGATAAATTCATTGAAGGGAAAACCATGGAATATAAAGAACAGTTATAAATTCAATAAGATTGGCACTTTAATTCATGATTTTCCTTTCATTTAATTTATCATGTTTATAGATTTGATCCATATGATTGACCCTATCGATTGATGTCAAAAAGATACATAATATAATTTTTTCGAACTTTAGTCGATTCATCCTGGGTTCGATGCCCGATTGTGGCAAGCGAATTTTCGAAAATCTGTGAATACAGATTATTTTCTTTTTAAAATTTAGGAATGTTTCCTTTGAGTAAAATTTGCTATCTCCAGTATTTAGAGTAGGGAACGCGAATCCGCTCTGTTTTGAAATCCGGATTTCTAAGAACGGATTTCTGGTCCAATCCGGATTATCCGAATTTTACGGATTTTTCATGAAAATAAACCAATCTTATTAGTTTATTAATATGACGTTTCTTATATTTGTGTAAATGGGTTAAAATAAAAACAGAAAAATCAAATCATATGATTTTTTAATTTTTGTTTAAAAAACTAGTAGCCCACCGGTATCGGGAACAGGGTCCAAGCTACCGGTGCGGCGCAGAGCCGCCGTACCTCCGCACAATACGAGCCGTGTCCAGGAGAACCGCTTTCTGAATCAAGCGCTTGATCCAGCTGCTTAACGAGAGCCTCCTCAGGTATAGATCGAGGCTCTTGGCAATTAAGCCATCTGCTGAATGGACTATCGACACAATGATCGCTGAGTCCACATCCCACATGTCAGCAACCTCGCGAGCTAAGCCAAGCCGCTCTGATCGCTCCACCACTACTATATCAGGCATATTGGCAACAATAGTCCTGTCAGTGATGATGGATTGATCCTAGTACTATGTGATACTGCTATTTTCGAGAACTGGGTCGGGCACATACCTATAGTACGGCACTTCCGATTCCACAAGGTTGTATTTTAGAGCAAGTTGCTGATGGATAATCCTGGCTACAAGGTTGTGTCTATCGAATTACTCTCCGTTAGCCAGACATATGTCAACCGTGTCGTCCGTCACAATAAATCTTCGTCATCTTAACTTCATCCATAATTGCACAGACAATACCGTCGGTTTCTCCGAATAGGTTCCCGGAACGTAGATAGGCTACAGATGCTGATAGGCTACAGATGCTGATAGGTCTACATCGGGCCCATGCAGGGCCCGGAAAGAGCGTCCGTGAAGCTTCTTACTCAGCCATAATTCACTGCACTACAGGTTTGCGCCAGTTCTGTGTTGAGCGATAAATATTTGAATTTGGATTTAAATTTTCTCTTTAGTAAAGAGAGCGGGGCGTGGCCTTTGCCCATCAAGACCACATCTCGATGCATCCCCACGTCGGTTTTTAGGAAATATTCCCTGAGACTGCATATCTCACGAATGAGGAGAGTCCAGGCGTTTAAAAAGCCTCGACCGCAACACTTCCGCGGAATATAGTCTCATAATCGAAGAACGTGGGTAATTCATTCGATGTGCCGTCAACAATTTACGGGCCTCTAATGTTATAGCCCTAATATTCTTATTATTCAAATAATCACTCGCGTGCGGAGTAACGTTAATAAAATAATGAATGAGTACAAATTAAAAGAAACTGAAGAGCAAAAATAAAGACAAAAAACTTCTTCCCCAGAGGCGACACAAATATTCGCGAGATAATTTAGCCCCGAAATTACAATTTCTTATAATTCATAAAATTTAGATTCGATTTTGAAATCCGGATTTGTAAATCGAGTAAAAATGTACGGATATCCGGATTTTTCGGAATACGAATAGGCCGGATTGCATTCCCTAATTTAGAGTACTTTCCCTCCAGGTAGCATTCAAAAATTCCGTAAGTATGACTAGCTGACGTCGCGCGGTTTCACCCACGTAGTTCCCGTTCCCGTGGGAGTATGGGGATAAAATATGACCTATGTTACTCGCTGATAATGTAGCTATAATTTTTTTAAATCGGTCGCGTAGGTTTTGAATTAAATCGTAACAAACACACAAACAAAAACAAAATCAAATCTTTCCTCTTTATAATATTATTATAGTATGGATATACTTTTTAATATATAGTAGGTACCTATGATACAGAATATAAATACTACAGTACTTTCACAGTTCTTATGTCTTGTGACTGGGTCTGTAGGTACGTTTAATTTTCATCTTTGTTTCGACAGTTCAAAAGTGCCTGTAACTGGCCTACTTGAAATAAATGCTTTGATTTTGATACTGAATAGACTCCTGTTTTAAACATAAAATTGTAACTACAACATACGATTTCTGTTGTCGAATCAAACTTTCCACCAGTACCCAGCACGGCGGCTCTTCTAAAAGTACTATCCTCCTCTACTCGATTCACGCGATTTCTCATTCTAAAATGAAAACAAAAAAAATGTTATCAAATTTCGACACCGAAATATTTTTAAAGGAAAACCCAAGGTAAACTTTTCAAATTGTAATTAGGGTTCTATATTCCATGTCGATATAATTATGTTAAGGCTAATGCTCCAGGGTAGCCCGCGAAATTCAAATTTTCTTACGTTTTGTGCAATTCGCAGGCCAGTGCTAGGTTGTATGTTGATTATAATATTATTCGCGGCTTTAAGACGTATGTAGTTACAGAATTATAATCATCAAAATTATCAATACAACCCTCCAAGTTCATAAAGGTGCAGGAATGACTTTGACCTTGAAAAAGTAATTTTTGGAGCATTCAACTAACGTGATCGATAACTGTGTAAATGAATTTCAAATAAAAATAATATCCATCTCGCTTCTGTTGCTTTCAGCTTTTTCAGAATTTTTATTCTATCCTTTTATTGACACAATGATAATACAACCTTTACGCCCCATTGCTAAAACTAATAAAACAGAAATATAACAAATATTCTACAAACTACGAAAATAATACTTTACTTGATAATAAACGAAATTCTAACCCAATGAAAAAAAATACAAAGCGGTTCAAAATGTTGTAGTCGTAGTATAACAATGCGCTTACGATAGATACGCTCGAAAATCGGGACGCGGAAAAAAATGGCACAGGTCCTTCGTCGATGGGCGCTCGGGCCGCACTAATCGGTGCTCGCTTATGCGTCGTAATTTATTGTAATTTAGAGTGATGTTAAAAATTATATTATGTCTGATTAAATCAATTGATTTTAATAAAACTTTGGAATTAGTTTAGTAAAAGATCATAGTTTATTTTTACATAATTTGTTTAATGTAATTACGCTTTATTCATATCAAAAAAATCACGATAAAATAGCGATATAAAACGCGCGACTGACACGACTTGATCAATAGCTCAATTTATAATTTTAACTACAACTAAATCAGTTTCTCTTACTAAATTACAAACTAAAAAGTAACAAGATTATTTTACAGAACAATTTATTAGTGAAAGACTTCTTAGGTGTTCTTTGTATTAAATCCTTTGATTTGCCGGAAATGGTTTTAAGAGCCATTTCACATTATCGCGCAAATTTCTAAGACTTTAGTCGCCTAATTTACTATCTTAGATAACACCTTGGCATTTTTGAATACATGTTAAAAATAGACTAGTCTTTCTTATTGACACTTCATGGAACACATTTACAAAAACTTATTTATTTAGTAAGTAGTGATTAATCTCCCACAACTAGTTTACTGAAAAATCATCGCAGTCAATTTCAGACTCCTATATCTATCATAAATATTTATAAATTTTATTGAAAAAATACGTAAAGCATCAGACATATACTTTGGTCGACACATAATGTACTAGAATATCGATAGTTAATAACATTAATTAGTAAAAAAAACAAAGTCTTAGGTAAATTTATACGTTTTATATCGCTATTTTATCGTGATTTTTTGGTTTGAATAAAGCGTAATTACATTACACAAATTATGTAAAAATAAACTATGATCTTTTACTAAAGTAATTCCAAAGTTTTATTAAAATCAATTCATTTAATCAGACATAATATAATTTTTAACATCACTCGCAATTACAATAAATTACGACGCATAGGCGAGCACCGTCGACGTAGGGCCTGTGCTATTTTTTTCCGCGTCCCGATTTTCGAGCGTATCTATCGTAAACGCACTACGACTATAACATTTTGAACCGCTTTGTATTTTTTTTCATTGGGTTAGAATTTCGTTTATTATCAAGTAAAGTATTATTTTAGTACCTTGTAGAATATTTGTTATATTTCTGTTTTATTAGTTGTAGCAATGGGGCGTAAGGGTTGTATTATCACTGTGTCAATAAAAAAAGAATAAAAATTCTGCAAAAGCTGAAAGCAACAGAAGCGAGATGGATATTATTTTTATTTGCACGTTAGTTGAATGCTCCAAAAATGACTTTTTCAAGGTCAAAGTAATTCTTGCACCTTTATGAGCTTGGAGGGTTGTATTGATAATTTTGATGATTATAATTCTGTAACTACATACGTCTCACAGCCGCGAATAATATTCTAATCAACATACAACCTAGTACTGGCCTGCAAATTGCAAAAAAACGTAAGAAAATTTGAATTTCGCGGGCTACCCTGGAGCATTAGCCTTAACATAATTATATCGACATGGAATATAGAACCGTAATTACAATTTGAAAGGTTTCCCTTGGGTTTTCCTTTAAAACTATTACGGTGTCGAAATTTGATGTCTATTTTTTTGTTTTCATTTTAGAATGAGAAATCACGTGAATCGAGTAGAGGAGGATAGTACTTTTAGAAGAGCCGCCATGCTGGGTACTGATGCAAAGTCTGATTCGACAACAGAAATTGTATGTTTAAGGCGCCTCCCCGAGCAAATGACCTTGAACGAGCAGTTTTTTGGAGCCTACTCCTCTTTATCCAAGAGAAATACCAACTAATAAAAAATAAATTACTACATATTCTTGACTCCAAAATTGTCGTTTCATTTTTTTTAAGTAGCTTAATTTTTAATAAATCCCCTCAAAACGCTATAAATATTATAAAATGCTACTCCTCGTAAAGTAACCATTATTTTGATTTGCTACTTATATAGAGGATAGACAATTTAATAATGAACATAATTGTCGTTTTATTTTTTCCAAAAGACCTAAATTTGATTTTATATAGAATAAAAACCACTCATTTCGCACTATTCGGCCCGCAGTGACTGACGTATCGATCACTTTGTAGTGCAAGCTGATTAGAACTTTATTCTCACAGAATTTGAAACGAAGTTGTTTGAGTCGAAGTTTGAACGACCACAAATAGAGTTGCTAATTTTGCTCGGGGAACCGCCTTTTTATTTTTTATTTTTTGGATGGGAAATCATCAAATGACTTCTCCCGCTCTGGGCGGAGCAGGAGGGAGTGTCAGACTTTTACTGACTAAAACCCATCCATGTTCCTTCATCGCCCTTTGTGTTCCGGGGCCACGGTATCTCTTTCGAATAGTCTCGCAACCCCGGCAGGCATCGGTCCTTTTTGCTGACTCTCTTTGAGGCGCGCGTGTAACATGAACGCGCCGTCGACACGGCCTGTCGTCATGAGACGTACGGACGGCGAGCTAGCCCATAGCCCACCGTCCACAGGCCCGCGCCTACGGTGGCCGGGGGCCACGTGGTGGCCCCCCACGCCCGGGGCGTCTCCCGCGGCGGCCGGGACGCTGTGAGGTTCTCTCCGACTCACGTTCCGCCACCTCCTTCTCTAGCATTACTGCTTCGCAGAAGGAGGTGACGGCGTCCCATTCCGTCTCGCTCCGGACCATGGCTTGCACCAGGGCCGGACGCGAGAGGTCGCCGCCGCCAATCGCCGCTTCGAGGACACGGCGGTGCTCCGCCCACGCAGGGCACACCTCCACCGTGTGCTCCACCGTGTCCTCCGGTCGATCCTCGCAGTGGAAACACCCGGGCGTTTCCTCCCGCCCGATTCGGTGCAGGAACCTCTCGAAAACACCGTGTCCGGTAAGGACCTGCGTCAGGCGGAAGGTGAGGACGCCGTGGCGTCTCTCCAGCCACTCCTCAAAGAGGGGACTTATCGCCACTATCGTGGCGTGCCCTGCACGGGGTTGCAACAGTCGCTCTCTCCATGTCGCCATGAGATCCCGCCGGAAGTCTGTCCGCTGAGCGACAATTTGTCGCGGCAGCGGAGTTTCCCCCCGGCGAAGCGCCTCCGCGCGCCATTCATGCATGCGCGCGAGGACTATCGCCTCCAGATCCCATGGCGGCAATCCGGCAAGGAGGCACGCCGCCTCGCGGGCGTTCGTGTGGTACCCACGGGCCAGCCTTACGGCTACCACCATTTTGTGGCGCGTTCAGGTAGTGGGCTGCACGCAGCCTCAAGCAACGCGCCCACATCGGGGCCCCGTAAAGGGCCATGGACCGCACGACTCTCGCGTAGAGCCTCCGGCAGGAGGCGTTCGGCCCCCCCAGGTTGGGCAGGAGCCGCCTGAAGGCAGCCCCAGTCCGTCCCAGTTTGGGGGCCAAACGTCGGAAGTGCTCCACGAAGTTCCACCGGCTGTCGAGGACGAGTCCTAGGTACTTCAAAGTCGACTCGACACCGATGGATACCCCTCCTACCGTGAGTAAGGATCCCGGTGTTGGCGCATTCCGAGGCCTCCGAGGCCAGGACCCAGGCTTTGCCAGGCAAGCCGTCGGGTCCCGGGGCGGTATTTTTGGCACTGAGCCTGCGTACCGCCACTCTCAGGTCTACCCCAGTCACTCCCGGAGTGTCGTCGTCGTCGTCCTGGTGGTCCGCTTCAAGCACCGCAGGTGGCGGAGCCATAGGCGGGGGGGGATGTTCTCCCCGCGTAGGGAACAGAGTGCTCACCACGTCCTCCACGAGCTCAGGCCGGAGACTCTGCGTCAGTGGGGAGGCCCAGGTTCCGCACCTGGGCCTCCCCACTGACGCAGAGTTTATCCCGCACCATCTTGTAAGGGCGCCCCCACGGATCTCTGTCGAGAGTCCCCAGCAACTCCTTGCGGGCCAGGTCCCTTGCCCGCAGGACAGCCTCGCGGAGGGCGGTCTTCGCCGCTCTGTACCCCTCATAAAGCTCCGCCTCGATGGCTGCCGCATTCGGTGGGCGAATGCGGAGCCTGCGATGCCTGGCGTACAGGTGTCGCGCAGCCACGCACGCCTCGCGCAGAGGCGTCAGCTCTCGCGACCACCAGTACACCTGACGTCGGGCGCTTCCTGGCCGGACTCGGGGCATTGCCACGTCGCATATATCGGACATGGCCTCCTGGAACCACCCTGCCTCATTGTTAATGTCGGCAGGCCTGTCTGGTGATGTCACCCAGACCTGCACGATCGAGGCTTCCAGGAGGAGCTCCCGGTCCAGCTGCTTCAGCGCCCTGCGCGGACCACTCGGGGCCTGTTGGACCGGCGCGCTCGAGGTCTGGGTGGAGACGTCAAACCGGATGTACCGGTGGTCGGAATAGGTCTCCACCCCCTCCATGACACGCCAGTCAACGACACGCGGCAACAGAGCGGGGCTAGCGAACGAAATGTCCACTACCGACTCGCCCCGCATCCGCACGCACGTGGGAACAGAACCCCGATTTAGGACGACCAGGCCCTTCTCCAGAGCCCAGTCCTCCACCATCCTACCCCGCACGTCTGTGCAACGAGAACCCCAAGCCAAGTTCTTGGCATGAAGTCCCCGAGCACAAGCACGGGGAGGGAATGGTTTCCGACGACAACACTCAACTCTGCGAGAGAGTTGCGGAACTCGGCGAGAGTTCGGCTCGGGGAGAAGTAGACTCCCACTACCACGATCTCCCCGAACCGTGCTGCTACGCACCCCCGACCCCTCCTGACACCTTCAAGGGTCGGGGTACCGGCGGCGGCCGACGACACTATGGTCACTGAGCCGCTAATGTCCGCCACCCAGTCTTCCCTGGGCTGGACGAAATACGGCTCAGCGACCACAGCGATGTGTATCGACCACTGCGCCATGCTCTGGAGCAACAGATCCTGAGCACAGGCGCAGTGGTTGATATTCGCTTGGAGGAAGCGTAATGGGGCCGTTATTGGCACTCCATTACCGCTTCCTCCTCCCTAGCCCCTTGTGAGGGCCCCACTGTGGCGGCGACAGCGGCAGCGGCGGCAGTTGCGGCTGCGGCGGAGGCGACGGTGGCGGTGGCGGCGGAGGGCCTACCCTTGCCTCTGGTGGCTTTGGTGGGTGAAGCGCAGGCCTTGCTTCCAGCCCGGTGATCGGCCGGCTTGCCAGCCGCCGCACATGCACCGCAGTGCGGCGTGGCGCAGCAAGCTGCGGACACGTGACCCGGCTGGCTGCAACGGAAGCAGAGGCCGCTGCGGTCAACCTCCGAGGCGCACTGTACTGACACGTGGTGTCCCTCGTGGCAGCGATAGCACCTCAGAGGTCGGGGCTCCAGCAGCTTCACCTGCGCTGAAACCCAGCCCACCAGTAGCCTTCGGCCTTCCACTATAGCTTTGGCCGCCATCACAGGGCAGCATACCGTAACGGTATGCATACCCGTGAGGTCCGGGCGTAGGGCGCCTGCCCTGACCTGCTCAGCAGGACACCCACCGGACCTGGCGACGGCGGCCACTACCTCCTACATGGTCACCGAGTCGTCCAGACCCAGAATGCGCAGGTCTGCGCATCTCACGGGCCTGGACACTCGGGCCTCATCCGCGTTTAGGGACGCTCTGAGCTTTTCCGCCAGAGCGTCAGCGGACGAGCCGCTGGTTTCACCGGGGATCTCCAGCATGCGTGCCCCCGTCGCGGTGACCTTAAGCCGGAGGCCCCCGGTGATCCCCAGCTCCCCGAGATCCACCGTCTCCTTCGCCTTCGCCAGTAAGTCGCGGTAGGACACGCCCCTCTTTTCCGCTTCCGGCTGTAGTGTTATCACTACATCCGCGGTTTTCGGGGCGCGGAGCCTAGCCGCGATCCGGCTTCAGCCGCAGGTGTGGGGGGCTGGGGGGTGGTGGTTGCGGCGGTGGCTGCCGTGCCGCAGGCGCTGGCCCGTTCGCCGTTGGCACTGGCGCTGGCACAGTGTCCACCTGTGCAGCCGCCTTGCCCTTCCCTTTTTTGGCCTTCTTAGCCGGCGCCGCTTTCGCCGGAGCCGGCTTTTCAGGGGGTGGGGGGGGTGGTGCCACAGCCCTGCCGGAGGGCTGGCTGGACGGCCCCGGTCCGGGTGCGGCAGCCGCAGCAGCCGCTTAGGAGGCCGCCTTCGGGCCCGTGGCTGCCTTGCTTGCCGCCAGGGGGGGACGCAGGACTATTCCCTCCAGGACGGAGGTCCGCGCCTGGAAGGAAGCCAGCTCCTGCCGGACCAGGTGCAGGACCTGGTTCTCCACCGGCGCAGGCTGGCTCTGTCGCTGTTGAAGGCCCCCCTTCTGAGGCGCCACGCGGGAGCCAGCATCACGCAGACTGGCCAGGTCTGCGTGGAGCTTGGCGTTCTACTTTCGGAGATCCTCCGTGGCGGCCGTCAGGCGGGCCACCTCCGCCCGCAGCTTGGCTAACTCCTCTCCACCTATCGAAGGAGGAGGAAGGAGTGAAGGCCCTGCAAAAATGGCGTCTGCCGCCGCCATTATGGAGGCGGAAGCCACGGGTATGGCCTTGAGTTTTGATGAAGTCTTCATCTTCAAGGCCACGCCCCTTATCGCGGCTTCCACCTTCTTAGCAAACCTGGCCTTACGCTCCGCCTCGGAGCCGCCAGGTGCACCCGCCTCGTCGCCAGACCCGGGAGCAGTATTGCCCGGGTGGCGCCCCTCTTCGGCCAGTCTCTCTGACCTCTCGGACCTCATGGAGGTAGGTGCCCCCTCACTTTGCCCCGGATCCCAACACGCTTGTTTGTAGGAATCTTTCGGGCAGAAGCCTCCTCATCTCCGGATGACGACCCCCGGTCGCCATCCCGCCTGGGCCGCTTGCGGAAGAACTTGCCGTTTTCCGCAGCAGTCCCGGCCCTCACGCGGCGGGAGCTCTCTAAGCCTCCCGCGCTCACATCGCTGGATGCGACGTCGGACTCCGACCCCGCATCCCTCCTCTCCTCATCTGTGCCGTTTCCGGCGGTGTTGTTTTTTGTTTTTGTTTTTAATTCTTTCATATTTGAACCCACGAGTATGGGGGAAATAACGTCCATCTGGGCAGAGACCCCTGTACCCTTGATGAGCAAATTTTAGCATTTATTACTCGCCAGAGGGTCTGCAGGTACCCTGGCGAGGGTGAGCACTAGCGACTGATTCGTTCCATGGGAACACCCGTCAGCCATACATCCCCTCGCGGTGCGCCGCCGCTTGGGATTCGGGGTAACTTTTTATAGAGGTTTTCTACCTCGCAGTCCGGGCGGTTAAGCCAAGACCCTCGGTCCCTATCGAAGCCGCGAGACGTGATCCACAGCACTTCGACAATGGGATTACGAGACTGACGGTGACAAAGAAGGACGCATCCTACTCTGTCTGCTCGGAGGCAGGGTGAGTGCACACCGAGCCCGCCCTCACTCTTCTGCTATGCCCTCTGCTGTACAGAGGGTCACGCAGAGGAACGCACCGGTGGTCCTGGCAGGACCCCACCCATGTCAGAATAATTAGCCGCGGCGGTAACTCTCCCCGAGGGATAAAAGGAAATTCTCATTTCCTCTCATTCCCCGGAGAAGGATACTGCCGCGCCCAGTGTGCACCGGCCCAGCAGCTGCTCTTCCCTCCAGACGTATCGAGAGGGACCAGCAACCGCCAGACACACGTGGAGGACTTCTGACATCGCACCCCTCGGGGAACCGCCTTAAGTTACAATTTTATGTTTAATACAGAAGTCTATTCAGTATCAAAATCAAAGTATTTATTTCAAGTAGGCCAGTTACAGGCACTTTTGAACTGTCGAAACAAAGATGAAAATTAAATGTAGCTACAGTCCCAGTCACAAGACATAAGAACTGTGAAAGTACTGTAGTATTTATATCCTGTATCATAGGTACCTACTATATATTAAAAAGTATATTCATACTATATTAATATTATAAAGAGGAAAGATTTGTTTTTTTGTTTATTGTGTGTTTGTTACGATTTAATTGAAAAACTACGCGACCGATTTTAAAAAATGCTTTCAGCAATGGATAGCTACATTATCAGCGAGTAACATAGGCTATATTTTATCCCCATACTCCTACGGGAACGGGAACTAGGTTGGTGAAACCGCGCGGCGTCAGCTAGTCATACAGGGTGGAATTTTTCAATGCTACCTGGAGGGAAAGTACTCTAAATACTGGAGATAGCAAATTTTACTCAAAGGAAACATTACTAAATAAAAAAAACTGTATTCACAGACTTTCGAAAATCTAAAGTTCGAAAAAATAATATTCTGTATCTTTTTGACATCGATCAATATGGACCAAATCTCTCTAAGAAACATGATAAATTAAATGAAAGGAAAATCATGAATAAAACCGCCAATATTATTGAATTTATAAATGTTCTTTATATTTTATGGTTTTCCCTTCATTAAATTTATTATATTATTAGTCCCTAATGAAAAAATGTAAAAAAGTACACGATGTTATTTTTTCGAACTTTAGTCGGTTCGATTCCCGAGTGTGGCAAGCGAATTTTCGAAAATCTGATAATGCAGATTTGTTTCTTTTTAAAAATAAAGGAATGATTTGTTTGAGTAAAATTTGCTTTCTCCAGTATTTTGAGTACTTTCCCTCCAGGTGGCATTGAAAAATTCCAACCTGTATATGTAATAGAAACATACACATAAAATACATATTTACATAACATATATTTGTGTTTTATTAGTCTAGAAGGCTTTCATAGAATAAAGACTGAATAAATAAATTATCTTTTTGCATAAATCTCAAACCAAAATGCATTACGATTATAACGGCCCAAGATTGTTTAGTCTGTCTCGACACTCGCGCTGGACTGTTTGCGTTGTGTATGTGTGGATTGCTACGCACACATACACAAAGCTGCGGTCTTTTACCTAAACTCGAGCGTTGTAATTTTGTGAAACGGCTCTTAACCTAACCGACTGTTTGTTATTTCCTGATATTTACTTATTCATTACTGAATTTTGGCTGAAATGAATAAATATGAAAATGAGGTCAACTGAATATTTCTTTCTCAATCGTTTAAAATTTAAACGATCATCGTCACCTCGTTTGTATTTGTTCCAAATATTTGTCATCACTACTCTCACTATGTACCGTTTTTATGTAATAATCCTTTTAAATATACTTTCTTACACCTTCAACATTCAAAATGTGATTTTGCGACAGAGGGCAATGCTCCTGTCAGACTTGTCGGACAATGACGTCATGACATATTTGTCATGACGTCATTACAGTTGTGTGTTTTATAAACCAGATTTGACAAGTTTTTCACGACAAATTGTCACCTGTCACCTGGCGCTAATAAAGTTTCATAAAACCGAAAAATGTCGGATTGTCGCGATAATTCGACATATTTGTGAATTTTCCACCATGACAATTATGTCACCTGTCAGCTTAATAAAACAGAAAAAAAAAAATACAATTGTCACTTTTTGACACGATTGCGCGCTCACAACGTATCTGTTTACTACTTTGCAATGGAATAAATAAGCTTTATTATTATTATTATACTAATTGATAATTATATGAAATGAACATTATACTAAATATTATTTAAAGAGAAAAAGAAGGTTAAGTTTATGACAAATGTAACATAAGATCACATGCCCTTTCTTTGGTATTGTTCGTCGTTTCGTTGAGCTCCTTGAGTTATAAGTCGAGCTACACGATAACTGACAAATGCTTGCACTGACTGGACAGGTCCACTCAAATCTGTGTGGTTCTTTCTTCAAAAGACCATCTCAGACACTATTCTGCATAGTCCTCATGTCAATTGAGCAAAATTATGTCTGGACTTCAAAAGAGACTATGACCTCTGAGTTTGTTTCGGCTGTTTCTTCTCAGAGCAGTCAGGTACGAAACACCGGCCCCATCTAGTATAAAAAAAAAAAATGACGTAAAAGTGTTTGTAAAAACCTACTTGCAAAATAAACATCATTTATCATTATGAAATCAGGTTATTTGTTTTTATGTCATATGAAAATTATATCATGTGAACGTTATTTCAAGTAATAACTATCTGTTATTTTACCATATATTACACACCCGATTCTAGAGACATCAGTTTATTAGGAGTTTGTTATTAGATTGAAGTCTGTACTGAATTGAACAAATATAACATAAGACATACCAACACAACAACAACAACACAACTCACGCATGTTACGCGCAGCGCTACCTACGACCTAGACCCCGAATCGCGACTTACACGCCGCTGCGTAAGGGAAACAGCTGAATGCCGACGCTGCACTCCGTGACGCGCGGGCACCGGGCGATCTGCCTCGCAATGCGGAAATCGTTTACTCAGCACCGGATACTTCAAGGTTCTAAGGTGGAACCGTACGGAAGTAAAGAGCCAAGACAAGCACTTCATTGCACGTACCTAAAATTAGCTAACAACGAGAATCCAAGAAGATTTTCATTCCAAATTCACACTTCGAATAGGAGCTAGGCTAGTTTAGGCTATAGTTAATGTAATTATTTTACTCTAATATAGATTAAGTAGTAATCTTTGGTTTCATTTCAATCCCCCGATAGCAGCTAACGTAATTGGCGCAGTCGGAAGGATATTCGCGGGCCGGTTCGCGAGCTTAGGGATCTCTAGTATCGAAATCCGCGTACGCGAATCGCCTGGGTGGCTATCGAGCCCCGGCATCGAATATCCGAATCTACGCTCCAGCTGCAGTTCCGGGAGGAGAATCCAAACTTGAATTCACGAGAGAGCCAGAGATAAAGAGTTTGTAAGTACACTTGAATTGTTCCTGTGTTGCTTCCCTCTTAGTCCTAGAACCACTCAACTTCCAAAATTTTCACCCGAAAAATTCCAGTTCCAAGGAGCCCGCGTCTCGTACGGCTCGATGGGGTGCTATAGATAACGGTAGGGTAGGGATTTGGACAGTGATAGTGAGAATAGCATAGGCAGTAGTTTAGTTAGCGTAAGAATGACCCTCGACCCCGATACGATTTTCAAGGCCCTTCGCATGGTCCCAGAGGTCGATGGGAACCCCAACATCTTTTCTATTTAAGATATGCGATCACATGTTGAGATCTACACAAGAAAAATGGAGCCAAATTGTAACGAATTGGTATCCAAGAGATGGCAAAAGACGCCGAGGACGACAACTAAAGCGCTGGGAAGATGAGCTGAAACTTACTGCGGGACCCAAATGCAGGAAGGAATGGAAACTACTGGAGGAAAAGGCCTCCTCCAGTAGTATCCATTGCTTCCTGTCTTGAGCAACTCTTCTCCATCCAAAGGCACACTGAGTTGAGAGACATCCAAACGCACCAAACGACACAGACATAAAGATTTAATCTTTCACCCAGTCTAACGGGCTAAATAAATAAATAAATAAAATATGCGATCAGATAGTAGCCGAGTATGTTAGTAGTGCACAGGGTAGTGAGTTAAGCAACTTGTGCGTGTTAAACGGCATCTTGAATAAAATTCAGGGCACCGCCTCCTGTACTATCAATTCCAACGGGATACCCGAAAACTGGCTGGGTATCAGAACGGCTTTAGTTAATAATTTTTGGATCAACGAGACGAGACCGCCTTGTATAGAGACCTCTCTTTAGCTGCGCAGGGGAATAGGACACCTCAGGAGTTTTATGAGGAATGCCAAAATTTTTTCAGTACGATGATGACGTTTGTAACACTCCACGAACGAATCGCCACTACAGTGGAAGCGAAGCGTACACTGTACAAAAAGGTTACCATGCAGGCCTTTGTAAAAGGATTAAAGGAGCCGTTATGTTCACGTATCCGATGTGTGCGACCCGACACTATCGAGAAGGCCCTCGAGTACATGCAGGAGGAGCTTAATGTCATATATTTGCAGGAGCGTGGTGAGGTCTCGAGGTCCACCGCGCATAGGAATACTAACCCTGTGATACACCACACGAAAATTAACCCAGTACCCCCGCGCGGTAGCAACTTTGTAATGCCAAATTCCAACTGGCCCAAGCCCGTAGGAGTTAGGCCCAACCAACCACAACCATTTAGATTTGGTACCAACGCCGCTAGTTACCAGCCTCATAACCGCGTGCCCAGCCGAACGCAGCAGATGTTCCGTGCGGTACCCCAGTCCTACAACGTTCAAGGCAACGCGTTCCGCCCACCGCCCAGGAGTGTCCCGGTTCAGAATCAGGGCCAGGGTCCCAGACCCATGAGCGGGGTCTGGCCATAACTGGCAAAATTCGGGTAATCCGCCACCGACCAATTATTTCGAAAGCCGGGAAATTAATATGAATGAGTGCGCGTCATGTGACGACTCATATTACCAGACGGAATATTATTACGAGCCGACCTGGTTTAGTTTAGACGACATTCATTACGAACATAGCCCTTACGCTGCATTAGAGTGCAGTCAAGAACCGGCCTTGAGTGAGGTAGATATTCAAGGAAATGTTACGGACTCACCTGAACCTCAGGCGGGTCCAAGTCAGGATTTTCAGGAGGCTAAGAAGTCGAGGAAACAAAAATAGAACTATACCTCCAGACTCAGCGTCAGCTGCCGTACATATTTATATCGGAACCGCCCTTGAAATTGCTAATCGACACCGGCGCGAACCAATCTTTCATCAGTCCAGAGGCCGTAGGGAAATACTTCTCAAATTTCCCCTTGAACTACGACCCGTTTGAAGTTACCAACGTACACGCGGTCAGCAGAAATAATCATTCTATAAGCCTACCCTGTTTCGCGGAGTTCAATGACCCGGAGGGTATCGTATAGGGAGCAGGTTACGAAGATGTTAGACCAAGGAATAATAAGGCCCTCGGATTCAGCGTGAAGCTCACCTATCTGGGTGGTCCCGAAGAAAATGGACGCCTCAAGCAAAAAGAAATGGCGCTTAGTAGTTGACTTCAGGAAGCTCAATGAGAAAACCATCAACGACAAATACCCCATCCCGAATATTAGCGATGTCCTTGATAAACTAGGGAGGTGCCAGTACTTTACCACTCTAGACCTGGCCAGCGGTTTTTACCAAGTTGAAATGTACCCCCAGGACGTCCAAAAGACAGCCTTCAATGTCGAGCACGGGCATTTCGAGTTTCTTCGAATGCCCATGGGACTCAAGAATTCACCATCGACGTTCCAGAGGGTAATGGACAATGTCCTCAGAGGTCTCCAGAATGACATATGCGTCGTTTACCTTGACGACATCATTGTCTTCTCCACATCACTGCAGGAGCATATCATCAATCTTGGGAAGGTTTTCCATAGACTCCGGGAGTCGATTTCAAGATCCAAATGGACAAATCCGAATTCCTAAAGCGTGAGACCGGTTACCTCGGACATATAATAACGAGCGAGAGGATAAAACCTAATCCGGAAAAATCCATGCAATAGAGAAATATCCTATCCCAAGAACTCCAAAGGAAATCAAGCAATTTTTAGGCCTTGTAGGTTATTACCGTAAATTCATTCCTGACTTTGCAAATATTACGAAACCACTCACAGCGTGCCTAAAGAAAGGTAGGAAAGTTGTAGGTACTAGACTCCGAGTACATAAGCAGCTTTGAGAAGTGCAAGGTACTCCTAACGAATGATCCCATACTGCAGTATCCTGATTTTGATAAGGAATTAACACTGACGGCTGACGCTTCGAACGTTGCCATTGGTGCCGTACTCTCCCAAGGAACCGTAGGCTCCGACAAACCTGTGTGTTTTGCGTCCCGAACTCTGAATGAAAGTGAGCTTAACTACAGTACTATAGAGAAGGAGCTGCTCGCTATAGTCTGGGCCACCAAGTACTTCAGACCGTATTTGTTCGGTCGTAAATTTAAAGTGCTGACAGACCATAAACCTCTACAGTGGATGATGAACCTCAAGGAACCCCACTCGCGATTGACTAGATGGAGGCTGAAACGTAGTGAATTTGATTTCACTGTAGTCTATAAGATAGAAGGGCAAAGCTAATAAAAACGCCGATGCCCTATCCCGGGTGGAGATTCATAATGAGAACACCGACGTCCTAACAGCCGGATCGTGTTCCCTGATTCATAACCCGTCGGAGACCCCGCCATCCACAAACTCATCCACCGCAACCGCACACACCAGCCACGAGCATCCCATACTGGAGGTCACAATCACAGACGAACCCCTCAACAGATTCCACAGGCAACTATGCTTCACGGTAGTGGGAAGTGTCAAACGCAAACCAGTCGTCACTAGGCCATTCGAGACTCACACACGCATAGCAATCCAAGTATCGACATCCAGACTGGAACAGGATGTAGTCGACGCCCTCAAGGAATACGTGAACCCAAAAGTCTAGACCGGTATCCTGATAAATCCACCTCTCGCCATGTACTCCATCGTACCAATCATACAGGCCAAGTTTAAGAGCTCATCTATGAACTTAGTACTAGCTAAGACAAAATTAAAAAACGTTGGGGATTATTTTCGCCAACAAGAGATAATCCGACACTACCATGACGGCAAAACTAACCACCGAGGAATTACCGAATGCCATTTAGCCCTCTCAGGTAAGTATTACTGGCCTAAAATGAAGGACCAAATAACCTAATTCATTAACGAATGCATCATCTGTGGACAGGCCAAATACGACCGGAGACATATTAGACCCCAGTTTAATATCGTACCCCCGGCGACGAAACCCTTCGAGATAGTACATATGGATTTATTCACCGAACACAACGAAAAATACGTCACATTAATGGATGTCTTTACTAAATATAGGTAGGCATACCATCGCCGAGATGGCACGGGTATTAGTATACTTCAGTCTTTGCTGCGATATTGCACCCACCATGGAGTCCCTCTAACCTTAGTGACTGACAACGGAACGGAATTTACTAACCAACTGTTCTTGGAATTCACACGCCTACACAAGATAAACCACCATAGGGTCTTGCCGCATTCACCTAACGATAACGGGAATATCGAGCGATTCCATTCAAATCTCCTAGAACACCTAAGAATACTAAAGCTAAACCACAAAGAGGACCGCAAATCTTATGCCCTATGCTGTCATCGGTTACAACTCTTCAATACACAGTTTCACAAAATGCAGACCATTCGACCTACTAACCGGACATTTCGATCCACGCGATATCATGGACATGGCCTTCACCCGACAGTCTATGCAACAGTATGTTCAGATCCATAGGGCGCGAATGAAAGAGGTCTACGACATCGTTAACGAGACTTCACTACCAAACCGCACTACGTTGATGGAAAACCGAAATAAGAACCGCGAACCCGAGGTAGAATACGTACCCCAGCAACAGGTATTCATTAAGAACCCTTCCGCAAGCCGCCAGAAAACGTCCAAGAAACGCGATCAATAGCCAAAAATAAGTTAAAAAGAGGCCCTAAGGAAACTAACTTGTTTCAGGATACTACTATTGCTGGTAATCCGCGAGACCCAGTAATCGGAGATAAAACTTGAAAGCCTGGCCAACGGACCCCGGCTTGCTACCGTACAAACTCGGCCCGACGCGAATGACCACTCATCATCATACTTTTCTCCAATACGTGAATATAAAGGACATCGAAAATCTAATTACAACATTACGACATCAGATATCGAATTACAAAAACCGGCTCAGCAATGACACCTATGCGCTATTTGAATTCAAATTATTCATCTTACTGGCAAAATTGGCAAAATATCTAATCAGCTGGAATCTTTGGAACCCGGTCGTGTAAAGAGGGCTCTAATAGACAGTCTAGGATCGGTAATCAAGAGCATAACCAGAAATCTAGACTATACAGATGCCTTAAAGTATGAAAATGCGATACCAATGCGAAACCTTACAGATTAACAACGGAAAACTAGCCAGCGAATTTAACAACCATTTATCAGCCTCAGCAAAGAATGGATGACCAAGCACAATAATGCCCTAGTGCAGTTAATCGAGAACCAGAGTAGAATCAACAGCACCCCCCTAGAGTTGCTGTTAAACAACACCCTAACGACGGGTAATTTAGTTAACTATACAAAGTTTAGTCAACTCGTGTCGATGATAAGCGAAAACGTAGAAGATTTAAGATTAGAATTAGTAAGAATAGAAAATATGCTAGCTTTTATACACGCATCAAGCACGGCGCACTACATGATAGACGTAGATACACTTAGGTCCATGGTAAATAGGTTAGAGAAAATATACAGTAAGGACGAGATATTAAGTCTAGAGCTCACGGAATACTACGACATCATCAGGCCTGGAATGATCCAGGCCTGATGATGTCGTAGTATTCCGTAATACTTTAACGAAAAACAGATAGTAATAGTTTTTAGATTTCCCATAATTTCCAAAACCGCTTATGAATTATACAAGTTATCTATAGTACCCAACAAAAACCGTCAAGCCCTTATCCCAACCTACCCCTTTATAGCAACCAATGGGGGGGACTCTTTCGTGTACATAGAGGCAGAATGCCCGAAGTTCAGTAACTGGTACCTCTGTGAGAAGGAAATAACCCATCAAATACGAACCAAAACTAACTGCATCCAAAAACTCATCGTGAACCAAGCCCTCAAGAGTTCCTGCCAATACAGCACAGTATTCCTGGAAAAAGAAGCGATGGAAAAATTAGATGACCAGCACTACGTTCTATCGTTTCCAACTCCAACAAAAGTACAAACAGTCTGCGGGAGGGAAGACTTCAATTCACTACAAGAAAGCTACCTCGCTACCATACCCATCAATTGCTACTTCCGTACCAACTACTAACCATAATCAACGACAATGATGTAATACAGGGCCAGCCTCTGAAACTAATGGACATACCCTACGACGCGGAGGCACCGGGAGCTGCATTAACCCAAGTTCATCTCAACTCAATCGATCTAGAAGGACTACACAGCATCCAGAACCAAGTTATGACGAGCCAGCCAATAGAACTCAACCAACTACAATCGGACATCATATACCACACGACCATACCCTTCTACGTTGCGCTACTAGGTGCAGGCGCACTCGTTATAGCCACACTGTGCTATCGCAGAAAATGGTTTTGCAAACGCACCGAAGCACCCAGCGCCGAGGGACGCACCCACGAGGAACCCGAAAGGAGGGAAGCACACCACCACACTCCCAGAGGACAAGTTTCAGAAACATTTTCTCTCAAAGTTCTAAAATAGTTCCTGATCTGTGGGTGGAGATGTTACGCGCAGCGCTACCTACGACCTAGACCCCGAATCGCGACTTACACGCTGCTGCGTAAGGGAAACAGCTGAATGCCGACGCAAGAAGAAGAAGAAATAAGCAGTTCCTATGTACTCATATTTTTAATGTTTTTTCCTGTGTTGTATACTGTGTTTACATAAATAGTAAAATAAATAATACGCGTGACTAGTCACTTAGTATACCTAGGTATTAAACCTAGGTGACACAAAGATATATAGCTTAATTCTTTGTAGTGTATGATCAACTGTCTGGTGTCCACGACACAAGCTTCGTTGCTTAGTGTGGCACTAGATGGCGCTGTGTGTAATGTCCAGCAATATTTATTAAAAGAAGGCAAAATAAAGCATAAATTATACGGTTTAAGACATTTATATCTTAAAAAAGATTACAATTAAATTTATGAAAAAACTTAAATTTATGAATTACGAAGAAGGTAGGCACTCGTAAATAAATAAGGTATGTAGTAGACACTAGACACACAATTTTTATAATGTTGTGGGTAAAAGGAAAAAGTGATATTACATAATAATCGATTCTTGAAGGCAAGTTAATGTAGGGCTTCAAACGTAATTTACCGATTACAATAATTCCGAAATGTAGGTTTCCAATCGTATCTCTTGGTAGCTTTATGACACAATGTGATAATGCTAGTAAATTCAAATAGCTGACTGCATTTTGAATTTACTATTATGTTTAGGTATATTTGCCTATTTTTTAGGGTTCCGTACCTCAAAAGGATAAAACGGAACCCTTATAAGATCACTTTCTTGTCCGTCTGTCCGTCTGGCACCACCGATTTTCTCAGGAACGTAACCTACCTAATTGTAATTAAATTGTTTTAATAAATTGTTAAAATATTATTCAGTTAAAATAAATGCCAATAGTTTAATTTTGCTTTAGTCAAAAATAAGGTTTTGTTATTCATAATTATACTTTTTGAACATTACAAAACAAGATGAAATTGAATTAGAGACCAATATTTTTTTCCGGGCAGAGGCTTCAATGAGTTTTATTACTAAATTAGACCATTATAATTAAAAAGAGGAGTTATTGACATCATTTTTGATAAACTTAAATCGCCACAAAACAAATAAAAGTTATACAATTTTTTTTCTGTAATATTGTAAGTTTTCTCAAATCACTACATAGTATAAAACAAAGTCACTTCTCGCTGTCTGTCTGTCCCTATGTATGCTTAGATCTTTAAAACTACGTAACGGATTTTGATGCGGGTTTTTTTAATAGATAGAGTGATTCAAGAGGAAGGTTTATATGTATATATATAACATAATATGCATAATATAGTGGAGAAACACGGATAACTTTAGAGGTTTCTAAAAAGGTCTACAAAAAAGTCCGCGATGGTATATGTCTATCTTAAGGGGATTCCTTTGATCATCCCGCCGCCGTTTTTTCAATAGATGGCGTTGTAGTCTCGCATTTGGGTATTATTTATGTTTACGCCTAACTTAAATAACTAAGATAGACAATATTCTAATTGCGCGAACTAGCCTTTTGTCTTGATTTTTCCACATAAACAGTTTACTTGTTAACTCTTCTCAAACGGAGATTTGGTGTCAAATCCACCAGCCGTCTCCACTTCAAATCTGTACACACCATGCACACACACAAGCACACGTAAATAGTTTACTTTCTGAACCGCTTCATGGCGTTCTCATCAAAAACGTTTAATTAGGAAAGATGCAGATATCATATTTATCAATATTTTGTGGCTAAAATGTAAAAAAAAAGCATACAAGAAGGGCCACTGCAACGTTTTTATTTTAGTTAATGTGAATTTTTAACAATAATTACCAATCAAAAGTACCAAACTTGAAACGGAACGTGTTTTAATCAACCAATCAGCATCTAGTACTCGAATCTACCGAAAGTTAGTGTTGACATGGTTGTACGGATTATACTTCTAGAAGTAAACATCAAAGTTTTCATACCGTACCTAGGTTCTTTCAACAAGGGAATCTTACGGTGACAACGCAATCGGCTATGTCCAAAAGTTGAGTTACTCTGGAGCATAAAGTTTACGTAAAGAACTGTTTATGTCTGATGATTAAAGCATGATTTAATTTTGTTCCACCACCAAACGTCAAAGTGATTCCTCATTCTGTACATAACAAATTCTAAATTAATTGTGTTATAGATTAACTAACTTCTAAATTAGTTGTGTTATATGTGTTGTGTAGTATGTGCCATTTGATAAAAGTACTGCATCTGTTTTCAATGCCGCAATGAAGTTCTGTTCTAACAAAATATGAATGTGGTTTTGTTGTTTTACACTAATTATAAAATTAACTATTGTAAGTAATGCTTTTTATTCAAGTAGTATTAGTATTCATTTACCCAAAATAAAGAGCCTGTCAGGGTTTGAACAACCTACACATCACTGCCCACCCTTCAACTACATTATACAATAAATTGTTGAAGGCAAAAAAATACAATTGATACAAACTCAAAGCATTTATTTAAATACCATTTACAGGCACTATTGAATTGTCAAGGACTCAGTCTCTAGTTACACATGGACCCTTTTTTAAAAACAGGTTGTTACAAAATCATACAAAATGTAAAACAATTCAATACCTACAAAGATTAACAATGTGACCTGGCAGCTAAGAGATGACCAGTCTCGAATAACGGCGGCCATTCACGAGCATGACACGTGCATCAGCACCACTCTGCTCAAACATTTTGAAGGAAACTATGATCCAACACATGCGCCAACATCAGCGAAACAGCATGTCAAATTCTCAACTGCCATGCTCGTTCATGTCACAAAAGTACATAAAATATACTAAATGGCCACATGGTGCTCACATTTATAATGAAATTAGTGTACCACAACAGGTAAAAAGAATAAAAAATAAAGCAATGACATAAATTAATTATGACTGTGATGGATAGGTACATGGTGCTCACATATTTACAAACTGTTGGGGATTTCAAATAAAAACTCCTACTGGCTTGAAAGCTTATTTAGTTCTTATCTTCACTTTATACATATACAAAGCTTTGGAACACTTATTAGTACATTGTTGACCCGGCCCAGCTGACAGGTACATAAGGTAGGGGTCATGACCTGGTCAGCTGATGAGTACTAGGGTCAGGGGGTCAACGATCTAGGTCAGCTGATAGGTATATGGGTCAGAGGTCATGACCTGGTCAGCTGAGGGGCTCTCTGGCTGAAGCTCTCTGTCTAGTTCTCTGTCCGAATCTCGGTGAATAATGTTGAAATCAACAGCTGGAAGCCGATGTAGAAGCACGAGTTTGCGCTAGAACAGATAAATTTACACGGTTTTGTTAGACTATCGTATACTGAACTCAAAACTTCAGAGACTCAAGAAAAAGGCAGTCATCCACTAGGACTAGACTAACCAAGTATTGTAATGTATTTGATATCAAGTTATTATGTTAGTAAACAAGAAAGTTTTATTCTTATTACCTTCTAATTCCTTGATGTCAATACATTTAGCATTCTTCCGGACTCTTCTCAAAACAATTTCAGGTAGTACACATGTTTTGAAAAATGTTACCAGTTTTGGCATCATAGTACTGATAAATTCCTCATTATGGTCGACTTCTATGACAGTCAAAGGTTGAGTGACAGATATGAAACAAAAGAAGTAACATTTACTCATTTTGGTGATTCGCAATTGACCCTGGACCTAGAATCAAAATAATATTAGCAAATAAACACAAATAGAAACATCAAAATATATAAAAGAAGAAACTGACTGACTGACTGACTGACTGACTCATCTATCAACGCACAGCCCAAACCGCTGGGTCTACAGATTCCAAATTTGGCAAGTAGGTTCCTTATGTGGTCTAGGAGTGCACTAAGAAAGGATTTTTCAAAATTCACCCCCTAAGGGGGTTAAACGGGGCTCCAAAGTTTGTATGGGAAAACAAGATTAGTTAGACTATTTTATTCGAAACTTCACAGTAGTGCTCCTTTTGATAAATTAGTAGAAACGGGTTTCAGGGTTTTCTAGAATTAAAGCCCTAAGAGGGGGAAATGGGGTGACAGAGTCTAAAAATCAATGCACAGCCTAAACCGCTAAGTCTAGAGATCCCAAATTTGGCACATATGTTCCTGAAGTGGTCTAGGGGTACACTAAGAAAGGGTTTTTCAAAAGTCACCCCCTAAGGGGGTGAAACGGGGCTCTAAAGTTTGTATGGGGAAACAAGATTAATTAGACTATTTTATTGAAAATTTCACAGGAGTACTTCTATTGATAAATGAGTAGACATGAGTTTCAGGTTTTTTTAGAATTCAACCCCTAAGAGGGGGAAATGGGGTGACAAAGTCTAAAAATCAATGCACAGCCCAAACCGCTCGAGTCTAGAGATTCCAAATTTGGCACATACGTTCCTTATGAGGTGAAGGGGTGCAATAAGAAAGGATTTTTCAAAATGTACCCCTAAGGGGATGAAACGGGAGTCAAAAGTTTGTATGGGGAAACAAGATTAGGTAAGACTGTTTAATTCGAAACTTCACAGGAGCATGGGCGTGCGCCCCTAAGAGGCAATTAGGCAAAGCCTACCCTACCAACTGGGCATTCATTATAACGAACCAACTATGTAATAAAATATCACATTATGTACAAAATATAAAAAAAAAGTTCAAACTCCTGTTAGAATACTTATAGCAATTTGTCGCTCCCGTGTCACGCAACTAACACTTTACTGGAAGTTACTACAACGGTTGGAGCTCCGCCGGACAGGCAAGCACTGGACTTGCCTTAAACCCATTGATAATTTTACGCACACATTGGCACATTGGTGCATATTTTCGTGTGTATGAACTGCACACATGTATAGATTGCAGTAATGTTAGGGCGGTAACTCCTGCGAGTGTAGCTGGGCTGTGATTGGCTGCTACAACACAAGGCCAGGATTCAAGGTGGATGTACTTTAGCCCGCGAAATTCAAATTTCCTTACGTTTTTTGCAATTTGCAGGCCAGTGCTAGGGTGTATGTTCAATGTTGATTAAAATAATGATTCCTGGGGGTTATTGGCGCGTATTATTATTATAATAATCAATAATATTATTGTTATTATATTTTACTTCATGGGTGTCGTTTTTGTGGTTTTTGGGATTGGTGATAATGAAAATGAGGTCAAAATAAAAATCCAAGATGGCGCCGATGAAAATTTCCGGTTTTTTCTACATGGGTGTTGCTTTCGTGGTTATTGGGGTTGGTGATAATGAAAATGAGGTCAAAATGAAAATCCAAGATGGCGCCGATTAAAATTTTCAGTTTTTTCTTCATGGGTGTCGTTTTCGAGGTTATTGGGGTTGGTGATAATGAAAATGACGTCAAAATGAAAATCCAAGATGGCGCCGATGAAAATTTTCAGTTTTTTCTTCATGGGTGTCGTTTTCGAGGTTATTGGGGTTGGTGATAATGAAAATGAGGTCAAAATGAAAATCCAAGATGGCGCCGATGAAAATTTTCAGTTTTTTCTTCATGGGTGTCGTTTTCGAGGTTATTGGGGTTGGTGATAATGAAAATGAGGTCAAAATGAAAATCCAAGATGGCGCCGATAAAAATTTTTTTTTGCTATCATTATTTCGTGGCCTACCCTTCGTGGAATACTACTGCACGCCACTGCACAGGAGTACTCCTATCGATAAATGAGTTAACATTTGTGTTTCAGGTTTTTTCAGAATTCAACCCCTAAAGGGGGAAATGGGGTAACAAAGTTTGAAAATCAACATCGGTATTGTTTGTATGGTGTATCGGGTCGGGTGTATCACAATAACAACGATTTTAAGATTAAATGTGGCGGACCTGAAATGCCTTCATTCCCTGTTAGGGTGCGATGGGGTTGAAATGTCTAAAAATCAATATGGGTGTCGATACCGAGATAATCAGGGGTGCAGATTACGAATATGGCATTAATTTTAAGATCCAGAAGATGGCGGATTCGACTTCTATACAGGGTTATTGTTGATTTATTGAGATGATTGTGATAATGATGATGAAGGTGATGATTGTGATTACGATGATAATGATTGTGATTACGAAGATGATGATTGTGATTACGAAGATGATGATTGTGATTACGATGAAAATGATTATGATTACGATGATTATGATTGTGATCACGATGAAAATGATTGTGATTACGATGATGAAGATTGTGATAATTATGATAATGATTGTGATAACGATGATGATGATTGTGATAATGATGATGATGATTGTGACAACGATGATGATTGTGATGACGATTGTGATAACGATGATGATGATTGTGACAACGATGATGATGATTGTCATGACGATTGTGATAACGATGATGATGATTGTGATTGTGATGGTGATGGTGATGGTGATTGTGATAGTGATAGTGACGGTGATTGTGATAGTTATACCGATGGTGATGATGATGGTTATAGTGATTGTGACTGTGATAGTAATGGTAATCGTGATTGTGATAGTGATTGTGACAGTGATGGTGTTTGTGATTATGATGATGATGATTGTGATTACGATGATAATAATTGTGATTACGATGATGATGATTGTGATAATGATGATGGTGATTGTGATTGTGACTGAGATAGTGACGGTGATTGTGATGGTTATAGCGATGGTGATGGTTATTGTGATGGTGATAGTGATTGTGATTGTGATAGTGATAGTGATGGTGATGGTGATGGTGATTGTGATTGTGATTGTGATAGTGATAGTGATGGTGATTGTGATAGTGATGGTGATTGTGATTGTGATAGTGATAGTGATAGTGATAGTGATGGTGATGGTGATTGTGACTTTTTATTCATAACCAAAACATGTATTTTCCAAATGCAAGGGAAAAAAAAGTTTATATTTTCTGATGCTGCAATTATATTTAGAGATTTCCGTGATAAGGAAGGAAAACATTTTATCTCTACAACCGCATTTTCCTCATTATAATACCTGTAACAAAAGAAAAAGTTTGCAACAAACATTTGATTACAAGTGAAGAGGCATGAAACTTCGTTTTTACATAATGTAGAATTATTACACAATACATGCTACATTTAAATGTTAAAACACTGTGGAATCCTTTCTGATGTTCACAAACATACTCAATTACAGATGATTCACACGACTGATAATGAAAAATTAAAAATGAAAATCTTATAAGAAAAATGGCGGCAAACGAAGAGAATTTTATGGCGAGCCAACTCTTTTAGACTGATTATAGTTTATCTTATTAGAGTCTGATTATCTCACGGTAGCCCTTGTAGAGTTAGACCAGCTTGTATTTTTTTCTTAGATTTCCGTGGCCCCGAATACTGATGTCGCTTGTACGATTTTTTGTTAAAAATTGTATTAGTTGAATTGAAAACCAGTAAAAAGCAAATTTTTTAAGTAGGTATTGAGTTGAGCAGTGGAGCGTTTTGTTCGTGTCGACAAGTCCAAGTCAAACGTCAGAGTTGTCAGCATAGGGTAAGGTTGGTAGTTGTCAGTTTGACTGATCGTGACCACAGACTGCAGTGTGGCAAGATTTAATTAGAACATTATGCCAGCTGCTTGCCCAGATTCTGCTAGTCTAATAATGTTTTTAAATTACAATAAAATAAGTGTTTGCAGCATACATAGGTAAAATCACTTACCGATGACTGTCCAGAACATGTAATATTTTTTTTTTATGTTTCATTACGTTGAAATCTTTTAGAGCAGAAAGTCGTGAAAAACTAATTTCAGGAAGCACTGTACAATAGCGCCCATCGATTTTGTGATTTTGATTCTCTTAGGATGTGGAGGAGGCGGAGCGCGCATCGACCGCAGATATTTTAGTCGAATTATACCCAAGTGAAGCACAGGTAATTTGTCAATATCTAATATTGCTAATTTTTGGCATAGGTTTTCTAAGATTCTGCCAAAATCTACAATTCTTTCAAAAAATCCCTAAATTTAGGGAAAATACCCTAACGTGGAAACACAAACAATAACACAAATAGCTCTAGTTCGCGTAACTTCGCCACTTCGCCTTTGTTACAGTCCGGTCAACCGATTTTGACTTCTATTCCGTAGGCATAAGAATGGCATTAAAAGCAAAAACGTGGTTACAATACCAACTGTTTACTGCAGCAGCTGCCTATTTGTAGAACAACGCAATAGAAGTCAAAATCAATTGAACGGACTGTATGGTTTGTGTTTTTCATTGTGTTCATTATTATTAGGTATAGTTAGGGCGTTTATTTTATAGATACCTACTTTCAAACTTTGGTTTGGGTGAACAAACATGACTCTAGGTAATAAGATTTTTCCTCAAACATGCTTGGAAATTTGAGCATTATTTTGACAACCTTCTTCGAGATTCGAAATTGCTGTACTGGCCCGATACATGCGACCAGCGGCCGGCAAAAGTTATATGAAAAAATAAAACCGACTTCAAAAAACACAAAAAAGCGAAAAATAACTAGCTTCAGAAGTCGGTGACCTTTGTTTGATTGATTTAGTTTTTTTTGTCACCGACTTCTGAAGCTAAAGTTATTTGTCGCTTTTTTTAATTTTTTTAAGTCGGTTTTATTTTTTCATAAAAAGTTTTAATTTTTCATTTTTAGTTGTTCCCAAACAAATATTTGCCATCTCTTTGAGGCGTGGAACACGAACGCTCCAACTTTACATACCTAACTGTCGAAATCTGGATGTATTGTACACATCTGCATACCCCCTCAGAGCATACAGGCGTGATGTTACGTCATGACACGTCACGTCATGTTGTATAAACAATAAACATCCAAGCGATTCCAACAATCACGGCAGATTTGCCGTCTATTTTTGAAGAGTTCCATTGTATATCTCCAAAGAACAGAATCAGATGTTCACCAAATTAAAATGGGACCACATGGGAACCACCAGCTTTCAAATAAAAAAAGAATTATCAAAATCGGTTCACCCAGTCGAAACACAAACGAACAAACACAAAAAAATATATAGTCGAATTGAGAACCTCCTCTTTTTGGAAGTCGGTTGAAAATACATATCTGTCGTGTTTAGCGGCCAAATAAATGACATAGTAAACTCATATCTGTCGTGTTATTTAAAAATGGAATGATCTTTTACTCTGAAACATGGCAAGGGCAACCAAGGAGGTAACATATCAAAGGTATTTTTTAAATTTCGAATTGGCTTGCAAATAGAAAGCGGTTTATTGAAAAAAAAAAAAAACAAATGAACTCGATTCGTTTTTCCACTTGTCCGTTGAAGTTACACTTCTAGTATGTGGCCCAGCACACATTTCTTTTTTTTTGCAGGTTTTCTGCAAACTATGATTTGGTTAGGTATAGGTAAGGTACTTTTAAATCAATGATTTTTTTAATAAAAAAATATATTTTAATTTTGACCTAACTTTCAATATCAGATATCCCAAAAACCACGAAGACGACACCCATGAAGAAAAAACCGAAAATTTTCATCATTTTCATTTTTTACGTAATGTAGAATTATTTCTTGTAAGTCTACGTTGTTAGTGTCGCATGTATCACCGGGTCTACACATGCGTAGACCAATATTGAAATAAATTTACCGTCAGGGCTAGTTGCTAAGAATCCAAATTCTTCAAACGTTGTAACACACAATAACACAAACAGCTTTATTTCGCATAACTTCGCCTTTTTACAGTCCGGTCAACCGATTTTGACTTCTATTCCGTAGACATAAGAATGGCATTAAAAGCAAAAACGTGGTTACAATACGTCATATTGTTCGTCGTGTTTGCAGTAGCTACCTATTTACAAAGTAACGCAATAGAAGTCAAAATCGATTGAACGGACTGTAAGGTTTGTGTTTTTCATTGGGGTTTTATTCATTACTATGTAGATATAGTTACGGCACTTATTTTTCTCCCATCATGACCTTGACTGCGTCGCGTAAGTTTTAGTAAGTAAGCAGGTAGTAGGTAGCTACCTTCATAAAAAACCTACCAACTACCTTCATAAATAGTGTGATGAATGAATGTAATGTTACTTATATAATGTAAGTACATTATTAGTTTATTACATAAACCGCGAAAAGTCCACGTACAAAACTAAAGTTTATAGGTATGTCTGAATACCTACTTGTTAATAACTAATAAGTTCTATCACACAATAAAATTAGAACCAACTCCGAATTACCTACACATTTCATCCCTAATAGGTACTTTTAAATTTTGATTTGGGTGAACAACATGACATAATAAGAATTTTTCTAACTTCAAATCATTCATAATAAAATGATAAATCTGATTCACCCAAACAAAACCGCTGCAGCAGTACCTACCTACCTACTTGTTAGACGAACGAAATGTGAATTATTCGCGAGTCAAAACTCCCGCACGCACTTACTTGATCACCTTACAATGACAACGCCACGCCATCTAGTAATCAGCAGATAATTATTTCGAGTTTTGTTAAGCAAGAGGTTCGATTGTTCTTTGAAAATCCGATAGATGGCATGACTCCAAGCACGCACACTTGCAAAGATTTTTCGTTTTTTTTCGGCCCTGGAAATCCTACAATCCTTGTTATTTCTTTATGTTTGAAGGGGTTTGCGACAACACTAATTCGTAATGATATCAAGTTGTTTCATTACTTCTACAAAAAGCATATAAGTATCGAGAATTTATATCAAAAATAATGTATGGGAAAGCGCGTTGAAGCTACCACCTTAATGGTAACCCACAATAACCATTTTTTATCGTTTACTTTTTACGAGAAATAATTGCTTATTTTCGAAACGATTTTAAGCAATACAGTATTAATCCTTATCCAATTCAGTACTTTAAATACATTGTGCATTTATTATAGATCAATATGGCCCTTTACAGTATATTATCATTTAAATAAATAATTTAGAAGATATCACAGAATTAAAATTACGCGCGACTGAAAATATCATTCTCAGCGAAACAAATGGGGTCGCAGTGTAACAGTTGGTCACACTGTAACCATTTCCATTTTTAAGTTTTGCGTAAAAAGTAATGCATTATTTTAGAAGCTTATTTACGGTGTATGGTGTAAATAATCTATATAGATTATCTTCAACATCTATTTTAGAAAGTATTTACCCTAAAACACTATTCAATTTAAATAAATGTTTAGGAGTTATCGCAATTGCCGGGGTCGCGGGACTGTCTAAACAGGGTACCGGGGCCCTGGAACCCAAGGGCAACCGAAACAACAGGGTGTCTTGGTCAGTGTGTTTTAGTCAGTAAGTCTGACAGTCCCATCCGCTCCACCCAGGGCGGGAGGACTCATTTAATGATTTTACCACCCAAAAAAAAAAGGAATTATTGGAAAATAAAGGCACCAAAGGCTTTTTTTGTTCTAAATTGGTCCCGAGCGAAGCCGGGGCGGGTCGTAAATATATACATTTTGTGCAGTGCCTACTTCACCTACTTGAACCCGTGCACACACTAGACATGCAAATTCATCAGCAGAGACGCATAAAGATATATATGCCTGCTGTGCGAATGACATTAGGTGCTGCTTCCCAGTTACTAGAAATCAGATGGCGAAGCTGGTTATACTTATAGCGGGACTTTCTGCTTCGTTTTGAAGCAGTGAGACTAAGGCAGAGGCCAAACGAGCGGGTTGCGATAGTCGTTGAGAGGATCCGGCAACTGGGTCTCGAGGTGGCATTGCACAAGTCCGAGGCCATGTGCTTTCATGGGCCTCGGAACGCGCCACCTCCGGGATCCTCACTGACGGTAGGAGGGGTATCCATCGGCGTCGAGTCGACTTTGAAGTACCTAGGACTCGTCCTCGACAGCCGGTGGAACTTCGTGGAGCACTCCCGACGTTTGGATCCCAAACTGGAACGGACTGGGGCTGCTTTCAGGCGGCTCCTGCCCAACCTGGTGGGGCCAAACGCCTTCTGCCGGAGGCTCTACGCGGGAGTCGTGCAGTCCATGGCCCTTTACGGGGCCCAGGTGTGGGCGCGGTCCTTGCGGCGGCGTGCCGCCCACTACCTGAACGCGCCCCAAAAGGTGGTAGCCGTAAGGCTGGCCCGTGGGTACCGCACGATCTCCCGCGAGGCGGCGAGCCTCCTTGCCGGATTGCCGCCATGGGATCTGGAGGCGATAGTCCTCGCGCGCCGACATGAATGGCGCACGGAGGAGCTACGCCGGGGGGAAACTCCGCTGCCGCGTCAAATTGTCGCTCAGCGGACAGGGCTATCTCGCCGTCCGTCCGTCTCATGACGACAGGCCGTGTCGACGGCGCGTTCGTGCTCCACGCGCGCCTCAAAGAGAGTCAGCAAAAAGGAACGGATCCGCAGGGGACCGATGCCTGCCGGGGTTGCGGGACTGTTCGAAAGAGATACTGTGGCCCCTGAACAAAAAGGGCGATAAAGGAACATGGATGGGTTTTAGTCAGTAAAAGTCTGACACTCCCTCCTGCTCCGCCCAGAGCGGGAGAAGTCATATGATGATTTCCCATCCGAAAAAAGAAAAGAAAAAAAAAAGGCCAAATGAGCGTAATTTTGTGAATCGCGTAATTTCGGTTTCATACATATTTTCGCGAATTTTACGTCGTGACGACGCGACGACGTAAAATATGTATGAATCCGAAATTACGCGACTCACAAAATTACGCTCGTTTGGCCTCAGCCTTATATTGTTAGTGCTCTGTCTAACGTTACCCCTACTTATTTTGTGTTAGAGGAATATTCAACCTTAGTAACCTCTCTAAGTTACAATAGGGAAATATACAAGAAATTCTAAACAAATTATATTCCTTAAAAATGCCTTGTGCCTTGGCCCATCTATACATTATGGTACACTTGTTTTACTATCTAATATATCACTTATTTTACAATTTAATATTTTATGTAGCGTGTTTTTGGTGAAAAGGCTAGGAAGATGATGTTTCTGGTGAAACGGAACGCAAATTCAAAACGCATCGTCGCCGGTAGTGACGTCAAACGCTATGTGTCAAAGAAACACTTATTTGAAAACGACTTAAAGTTTCACAAAGATGTTATTATTATATTGTTATTGCAATGTATTTGTATTTGCTTGAATAAGCTCATACATTTAGTAAAATTATTAAATTAAAGGTAAAAAATTTGATGTCAACCGCTATGACAGGAATGTCCGCGACAATCACGGACGTTTGATCTGTCGTGGAAAATTAATTATTTTTTTTGTGCGACAAGCAGTCGTTGAACTTAACTTTTAATTATTTTCTTGGGTTGATAGTACTGTACTTTATTGATTTAAGTGAAGAAAAAAATACATGCATATTCCCTATTGGCCAGCCGAATTTGTTTCTTCATATTTGATAGAAAGTACTTAGTACAAACCGGCTTGCGCAGGTGGCCTATGCCCATAAAACTGTATCACGCGCCAACCCCACAGCGCGGCCTGCTCATTTTTCTACTTGTTTAAAATTTTGCTTGCGCAAGCCTGCGCGTACTTGCCTGTGCGTGTGGTTGGGACTTTGGAGGCGTTCAGTGTCAACGCCGCAGTCGAGGCTAGTTGTCGTTCGGTAAGCTACTTGGTCGTCAATGACTCAAAAATGGCAGATTTGTATTTTGTCGTTGAATGAGAGGCGTAACCAAACGTAACAATTCACTAAAGGTATTTTCATCCATCCTTAAATAACTCCGCCAATCACTTGGATCTCTTAAATCCGTAAGTAAGTTATCGTATCCGAGTAAATTTATATGTGAAATAATTTTTCTCTTCAACAACCATTTTTTTGTCCAGATTGGTCTTTTTTTCACTAGCAAACACTTGAAAAATAATAACAGAAGAAATAGTTCTTCACTAGGAAACATTGTTTCCACGCCGACGATTTCGACAAGAATGTGGCCTGCGCGTACTTAACTGTGCCGTGAGATAATGCCATCGGTGTACAGCTTTTTCATGCGAGAAGCTTGCGCAGGCAGAACTGTGGTGAAGCTTGTGCGTGTGGCAGTCCCATTCTACTCCAATAGACGCGACGAGGACAGGAGGTGATAAAAACAATCAGCTTATTTGATGACAAAAGGGCTGTGGGATATGACTTCATTCACAAAATGGTACTCAAAGAACTCTCACGTTACGGCATAATCTATATTGCTTGCTTGATTACTGGTGTCCTAAGTACTGGCCATGATCATTATATCTGTGAAAAGTATACCAAATAGTAATGGTTCCCAAACCCGACAAGCCAATGAAGGAAGTCACCTTATACAGGCCTCTATGCATGCTGCTAATTATCTCAAAGGTGTTTGAGAAGATTCTGCTGGAGAGGCTTCTAAATGCATTCACTGGAATGTCAATAATCCCAGACCATCAATTTGGTTTCCGACGATAACACGCAACAATAAATCAGACCGATGCGATGGTATGTCAGGTCTTCAGGATTCCCTAGGAGACGAGGGATTACTGCTCGGCCGGCTTTTTGGACGTTCTGCAGGCCTTCTTGATAAGTTACGGCACAAGGGGTTGCTAACAAAACTCTTTTTTTTTTTCCACAAATATATCGAGTTCTGGAGTGCTTTTAACTTTTTCCTGTGATTGTTTTTCAACGTATCACTTAGGCCAATGTGAACCAGGCGTAAAAATAATAAAGAAGTAGCGTCATCGTCAGGGAAAACATGTTTAGAGTTAGCAGTGCGTTGTGCAGTGTAAACAACTAAACATAGCGTTGTTTGGTGTGTGATGTCGGCGCGGTGTTGGCGTGTGTCGGTGTGTCCCCGCGCTCACAGGTGTGCTGATAAGGCGTGATGTCACCGCGCGGCGCCGGCGCGTCCTCTCGCCGCTGCCGTCTCAGTCGGCCGCGGTGCGCAAACGTGAGCGCCGTTTTTTTCGCTATAGACCAAACTCCCTAGCACCGCGGTCCCGCTAGTGTCGCTCTCCGCGGTCGCGGTGCGCCGGTGTGACTGTGTCACGGTGTCAGTGGGTCGTACAGTGAGCGGGAGGTGCATGGTGGTGCAGGCGTGGGTGCCCAGGATGAGCTCAGCTGGCGGCGCCGGCGGCTGCGAGAAGAGCGGCGGGCGGTCAGGTGCGCGCTGGCCGGTGGGCATCCTGCGGCGCAGCGGGGCGCGCGCGGCCCGGCGCGTGCTGCACGTCAAATACCGCAGCGTTCCGCCGTCGCCCGCGCCGAGTCCAGCGCCACCGGTGCTGCCGCTCGACATCGACGACACAGTGTCGTGCTTCTGCAGGTGTGTCCCTGTCTTTTGGCCTATGAGGTACAAAACAAAAGTGTGCTCTGCACTGCAATACAATTTACTTACCTATAAAAATAAACCAAAAACTAGATGACTATATTTTATGTTAGTCATTTAACCCAACGTTGCTTTCAACAGTGTAAACAAGTAGGTACCTCCTTAGTTGCAAGCATTATGCAGTCTTACCACAAGCAAGGCGCTCTAGCTTGATTTTCAGAAATGGATCGATGCGTAGTGGCAAGTGGACGCCATATTTGTTTCTTATGTAATTGATTAATGTACAAATGACTAACTATACCGGTTTGTGGCCGTTTGTTGTTTCCGCGTGTTGACGTAGCGGTGCCGGTGGTGATTACATCGGCCTACTTGCGGCGGCGCAACGGCATCGCGGCCGAGAGGCGCGCTTATCGTGTCTTATCATTATCACTTACTACACCTGCGTGACGTCATAATATGCCACTTATAACTATGTTAATAACATTCAGTTGAGCTGCATTGTCTTCATAATTTAGAGTTTGCATTTTCCGCTACGGACATAATCAGCTTGTAATGTTCCCACTGCTAGGATCGAGTCTCAGACTTCCTCATTGTAAGGTAACTCGGGGCGCTTAGGTTCGAGGTGTTCGAGCCAACGACCTACACCTCGGGCGACCTCGTAAATCTAGGCAGTCGTTGGAAATCTGCATCATTACAATTTTGCGGTATGATCGCTGCCACTTGTGATGACACCAGCACATTACCTATGATCCGAGGTATAATCTGTTCTTGATCTGTCAGTCGAAACAGTCAGACAAGACTCAGCCGCCTGTGACACACAGTTGTTATAGAGACAGCCCCACTGATTCCAGCGCGCCGCCTGTGACACACAGTTGTTATAGAGACAGCCCTACGGAGTCCAGCGCGCCGCCTGTGACACACAGTTGTTATAGAGACAGCCCCACTGAGTCCAGCGTGCCGCACGGTGGGCTGAAAATCAGCTTTCATAGACTTAGCGATTGCAATTTGCAAGTGCCTGATTTTTTGCCGGATATCGCATCTATTAGTAATTAATATATACAAAAATGACACCCGAGTTAATTCTGCGCAAAAACGAAGGAATTATATTTTTTTATGAAAAAATTGTATGAAGCTAGTAGGAAGAATCTAATTATCTCTTAAACGGAGAGTTAAACACGGATATCCGTACAGGTGATTATAGTGCTAATTATTTATGATTTTTTTTGGCGCCGAATATCCAAAACAATTTATGCCGTTTTTTTAAAAAAAGTCGTCAAAATGTTTTTATTTATTTTTACATAATATGAAACGATTCCTTTTACTGTTTATGTTGAACACAGACTTTTAACAACACGTAACATAAAATAGCATCACCCCTATATCTCTGAAGGAGTAGGCAGAGGTTTATAGTACACCCACACGTAGACAACTATGTTTGAGCTAGATATTTATCAACATAAAATGAGTTTTAAAACTTCGAATGACGACCAAAATGCCAAATTACAAATTACAAACTGTTTAGTCTTCTAATGAGTCTGAAAAGAAGTTATTAAGTAATTACACTGATTTGATCTTCTAATAAGTTAATTGCACAACAATACCAACTAATGAATACAAATTCACCTTTTTCTGATAATTAGTCCGTGCAGAAAATTCACTTGCTAGAGTTTAGGCAAATTCGTTGCGATCCTATGTTTGTGTGCATTGTTCATGCAGATACACGCACACACGGTTGAAGATCGAACGTAGTGATCGCTTAAATAATTTTGATCCTGTAGGAGTAGACAAAATTATTTTAAGATACATAATTATAAAGTCAGTACGGCTTAGAAATAAAAGTCTGGAATATGTGTGTACAGTATATTTATCACAATCAAAATAAAAATGGTTTAATTTTGTATTAGAAGAATTTAGATACTGTATCTAAACATTTTACAAAACTATAAAAAAAGTGCGAGTTGGACTGGCACACCGAGGGTTCCGTAGAAACTTTTTAAAGGACAAACTTAATTTTGCTGTTCGATCCCCAGAAACGGCTATTGCACCAACCGCAAATTATAAGTTTGTAATAGTAAAATCGCTTTTTTTGTTATTAAACTAAATATTTACGGTTTTCAGATTTGTCCCTTTACATGTACTGTAGGACATTGCTTCTCGCCAAATTTCGTGATTCTAGGTCAACGGGAACTACCAACGACCCAAAACCTTTAAGGTACTTGTTGACCTAGAATTGTTAATTTTGCTTAAAAGCAAGGTTAGAAAAATTTAAAATTAAGGTAAATTTTGGTAGGTACTTACAAGTTTTCGCGAAAATCTAAATTTGCCCATATCTTTTTATCGTGTTGACCTTGATTTTTACTCCTAACAGGGACTATAGACCTCAGTATCAAAATCAAATCAAAATAGCTTTATTAATTCCATGCATAATCACAAAAAGTATTCAATTACAGTTAATCGCAATAATTAGGATAAAATAATCAATTGTAAATAATTGCAAAAATAGAATTTAAAAATGAAAATAACCAATTGTAAAGTTTAACAATAAAAATAATGAAATTTATTGTCAAAATTAATTGTAAAGTAAAATAAATACTATTAAAATTGCCCGCAATTTCCTTTATTTCATCTCGCCACCTGGAGCATGGTCGACCTCTGCATCTGAGTCCCTGTGGTCCCTTCCATGTAGTAATTATTAATGTCCATCTATCGTCAGTGAACCTTGCTACATGGCCAGCCCATTTCTACTTTAGTCTCTGGGCGAAGATTATTGCGTCAGATACCTTGGTTCTATTTCGTAGCTTTTATTCTGTCTCTCAAGGTGATTCCTAGACAACTTCTCTCCTTTGCTCTCTGCGTGGCTTGAATTTTCATCATTGCTTTCTTATCGAATATCTATGTTTCGCAGCCGTAGGTTAGACATGGTAGTATTGCCGAGTCCATAACAGTTTTCTTCAGTCTCATTGGAAGTTGAGATTTTAGAATCTCTTTATGGGCCCAAAACTTCTTCCACGTTGGGGCTATACGTCTGTCTATTTCTTCTAGTTTTGAATGATAATTGTTTTCCTAAATAGACATATTCCTGTACACATTGCAATGGTTCATTCCCTATTAAAATTGGTATAATTTTGTCTTTGGTCAGATCCTTCATAATATTCTGCAGTACCGCTATTTGTGTTTATGCGTTCACTGGATTTTTCCAACCTCTCTGTTTGTGCTTTTGCTGTAAATGTCTTTCAGAATGATAATATATTTGGCATCTATATTTTGATTGGTAAGCGCCTCCCAGATGCTATTGTGAGAAATGGAATCAAATGTTTTTTTATAGTCTATGAATGCTAAATATAGCGGTCTGCGAAACTCAACATATTTTTCTATTGCCTGTTCAACTACGTGGATGTGGTCAATTGTGCTGAAGCCTGATCTAAAACCGGCTTGTTCGTAGGGTTGGTGGCTCGATAGCCACCAACCCTACGAACAAGCCGGTTTTAGATCAGGCGATGATCGATGATCACGGATATTCTTTTTAGTAGGCATGATGCGAACAACTTGTACAGACATGACAAGGATTATTGGTCGGTAGTTACCAATGTCTGCTGGATTACTTTTCTTGTAGAGTAGGACAATTTCTGATTTAGTCCAGCCTTCTGGCACTTTCTCTTCGATAAGTATTTGATTAAATAGACGTCAGTGGGGCAACCAAAAATTCCTTAGCATATTTGATATGTTCGTTTCTGATACCATCTGGTCCTGGACATTTTTCTAACTTTAGTTTTATCATGTTTTCGAGGATCTCGGATTCGTCAAACCTTTCAACGTTGGATTGTGTAGTGTGAGCTTGGATGTGTGTCTTTATTGAATTTGGTTGGTCATATAGCTTAGCGTAGAAGTCAGTTGCTATGTTGATAATTTTCACGCGGGATTTACTTTTCTTTGGACCGGATTGTAAGTATGGAATCCAAGTTTTAGAGCTATCTAAAATGCTTTCTTGGCACTTTTTGTGGTTTCCAGATGTCTGTGTATTGTATTTGTTCTGTACGTCTCATAGCATTGTTTTATAACTTCATTTGTATTTTTGTATTATTTGTCTTTTTTATACAGTTTAGTTTTATGTTGTAATGAACTCCTTTTCTTAATAAGTTCCTTAGCCTCTTCGCTCAAAATATTTTGTCTTGGTTTTCCCTTTATGTTTTTTAAACTGTCTTTTATAGATTTTTTGAACATTTGGCATTACTGGTCGATTGTGAATTATTTGTGTGCTATTGGCAGACTTTGCAGATGGTCATTTAGATATGTGAGGTAAGTATTTTTCTCTTCCAATGTTTTCAAAGCGGCTTGTATTGAAGTGTCTTCGGCTTCTTTTTGTTATTATGTTTAGAGTTGCTCTGATTGGTCTGTGATCTGATCCAAAGTTAATAGAAGTTAACACTTCATAATTGGAAAATAAGTGTGGAGTTGTTGTCATAATATAGTCTATTTCGTTCCTAGTGTTCTTATCTGGAGAGATCCAAGTCCATCTATTTTTGGTTTTTAATTGAAATGTCGTATTTACTATTTTGAAGTTGTGTTCGTGAGCATATTGGATCAGACTATCTCCGTGTTTGCTTCTTTTTCCGCAGCCAAATTTTCCTGCAACCTTGTTTTCATAAGTGTTTGGTATTCCAATCTGAGCGTTGAAGTCGCCCATTGAAATTATATATTTGGAGGATATAATTTGGTGGGCTGTCGTAAGGTCTTTGTAGAAATTGTCCATTTCTGCTTGCGGAGAGCTCTCGGTTAAAAAATATGATTGTATGATTGCAAAGGCTTTCTTTTCAAATTCTATTTCCAATCAGCAAACTCTTTCTGAGATGCCTGTACAGTTTAATAATAATAATAAATTTTATTTTCTCCCACAAAGTAAAGATACAATATAGAGGTGTTACAATTAAATATTGGAGGTACAAAGGTTTGTGGGAGTCAGGAGTTCAAACGGAAACGGAAAGACGTCCACTGCTGGACATAGGCCTCCCCCAAGTGTCGCCACATTGACCGGTCCCGTGTGACTCGCATGCAGCGGATTTTCCGCAACCTTCACCAGGTCATCGGTCTACCTAGTGGGAGGCCTTCCAACACAACGTCTTCAGGTTCGCGGTCGCCACTCCAGAACTTTTCGGCCCCATCGGCCATCTGTTCTGCGAGCAATGTGCCCTGCCCACTGCCACTTAAAATTTTTCAGGCTACGTTTTACGTATTTTCAGCCCTCTCCATTGTCCTTTGGGTGACTTTAAGCCTTCTGATGAGGCTTATTGTGAGCGACCACGTTTCGGTCCCGTATGTAAGCGCTGGCAACACACACTGGTCATAAACTTTCGTCTTGAGACACTCTGGTAAGTTGGACGAGAAGATACCGTAGATAACTTACCGAACGCTGCCTAGCCGAGTCGGATTCGACGATTTACGTCTTTCTCGAAGTTAGACCTACCTAACTGGACCGTTTGTCCCAGGTACATAATTGTCTACAACTTCGAGTGTAGAGTCTCCGATCTTGATAGGAATGGGAGTGACATGGGCATTTGACGTCCTTGTTCATTTTAAGACCCACTCTTCCGGAAGCTCTACTGAGGTTATCGAGCATTGTACTGAGGTCCTCCATGGTCTCAGCCATGACGTTGATGCCTAGCCGTCTCCAGTCAGGAACAATGAAGACATCCTCCAGTGCAGCGGTGAAAAGTTTCGGAAATATGACGTGTTATATATAGTTAAAAATGTCAAAAAAAAAAAAAAAGCTTTTTTTTTTTATTTTTCTTGTTTTATGTGTTCTTAATATTTTGGTCAATAACATGTAGATTATCTGGTTGTCTATTGTTTGCCCGAAGATTATATGCCATAATCATCATTTTCCCGAATTTCATTTACCCGAATTTCATTTGCCCGAATGTTTCATTTGCCCTAAAAGACATATGACATACTTTTAATTGCCCGAATTTTAGATACCATAAGATACGAATGCCATAAGTATTGTTTGCCTTATTTTTATGTGTCATAATAATTATTAGACATAATATTTAAATGGCATAATATTTAAATGGCATAACAAGTATTAGACAAATATTTAAGCCCCGCTAAGCCTAGCTACCTAATTATAATTATATAGTTTGATTATTAAACTTGTTTTTAATTCTAATACTTACCTACTTATTAGCTTTCTGGCTGTCGATGTCGATGGGTGCGCAATGTTTGGTATAATAAGAATAAACTTATTTATTCTGTGCATGGTTTTTTTTTCTGTGCATGGTTGATGGTGGGTTAGGTCGACGGAGCCCTGCTTCGCGGGGCTCCTACTTCTGTGTGGTTTATAAAAAAATAACCACGAAGGGGATGGCGGGGTCTATTCGCTCGCTTCGCTCGCTCACACGACCCCGCCATCCCCTTCTAACCTAACCTGTCCGAGTCGGGGTGCCCTAAAGTCCCAATTGCATCCAATTTCTCTTGATATAAACAACCGTTACACACCCGATGTCGATGGCAAATTATGTTATGGCATTTCATAATTATGGCATGTGATAATTAGGGCATGAGATAAATAGGGCTTACAATGATTATGACAAATGATGTTATGGTAAGTGACTTTATGGGAAACAATGATTCTGGCACGTGACTAATATGGCAAATGAGAGTAGGGCAAATGAGTATTATGTCGTATGATATTATGGCTGTTGACTATTATGACAAATGATATTAGGGCAAATAAAATTCGGGTAAACGGCGGTATACCAGATTATCTTAACTTAGACACTAAAAGGAACCGTTTCGTATGTAGAAATAAATAAAAATATTTTGACGATTTTTTTAAAAAAAAAGGCATAAAGTGTTTCGGATATTCGGCGACAAAAAAATCATAAATAATTAGAACTATAATCACCTGTAAGGATATCCGTGTTTAAGTCTTTGTTTAAGAGAAAATTAGATTTTTATACTAGTTTCATACAAATTTTTCGTAAATAAATTATAATTCCTTCGTTTTTGAGCAGAATTAGCTCGGGTGTCATTATTATACATAATAATGACTAATAGAAGCGATATCCGTCAAAAAATGAAAGCCCTAAGTCTATTAAAGCCGATTTTCAGCCCACCGTGTGCCGACAAAGTTGTTATAGAGACAGCCCCACTGAGTCCAGCGCGCCGCCTGTGACACACAGTTGTTATAAATACAGCCCCACTGAGTCCAGCGCGCCGCCTGTGACACACAGTTGTTATAGAGGCAGCCCTACTGAGTCCAGCGCGCCGTCTGTGACACACAGTTGTTATAGAGACAGCCCTACTGAGACCAGCGCGACGCCTGTGACACAAAGTTGTTATAGAGACAGCCCCACTGAGTCCAGCGAGCCGTTGTGACACACAGTTGTTATAGAGACAGCCCCACTGAGTCCAGCGCGCCGCCTGTGACACACAGTTGTTATAGAGATAGCCCTACTGAGACCAGCGCACCGCCTGAGACACACAGTTGTTATAGAGACAGCCCCACTGAGTCCTGCGCGCTGCCTGTGACACACAGTTGTTATAGAGGCAGCTCCAAAGAGTCCGGCGCGCCGCCTGTGATACACAGTTGTTATATGCTCAAAACTAATCTTGCTGTAGTGAGTGAGAGCAGTATCGTGCGCACGATTACAGATTGTGAAGCAGTGCGCACTGATTGCCACCACTTGACTCCGCCGCGCCACTAATTGTGCCACTTGCGTGCCGACACCACAACAACCACTTGCCACAATATCAAAACAATTCGTACACCATTTAACAGTTCATATAATAATCGTCGTAAATAGGGATTGCAATCTCGTGCTGACATTTGCCATCGAAATTTTGCCCGAGATCTAAATATAAGCATAATCAGCCTGTAATGTTCTCACTGCTGGAACACAGGCCCCCACAGGCTCTATAAGAGAGGGTAGAATTAGATATGGCCCATTTTAAAAATATGCGTAATTTTTTCTAAAGCAAACAAACATATTATTATCTTATGGAAATAAAAACTACGCGTACTGACTGAATACTGACAAAACAACAACATTTATCTTGAATCTAATATCTGCCCGCGCTCTCGACTATATCGTTCGAGATCGTTCGACTGTATCTATCTCGAACGAAAATCAAGAACCACCAACTAGATGGAAGCAACCTAAAACCATTCTCCTATCAAGAGGAACAAATTCACAGTTGCATAATCAGCCCATAATGATTCCACTGTAGTGCCACAGCACTCTGTGGGAATTGGCCATAAGCAACGCTGGCCACGCATCATCCCATCCCTCCACATTTCATCAACCCGGAAGAACACCTGCCGCCCGGATACGAACTGCAGTAGCCAATCTGGAAATCTCTTAACCGATTGCGAGCCCAGGTTGGCCGCTGTAGATATAATCTGGCTCAAATAGATTGCCAGTGTGGTGCAGCGCCTCCGCAGGATATGCTCCACCTCTGTCCTGCCCATCCTGCACAACCACTTGCACCTATCAAGATTTATTCGATGCAAATTTTAGAGCTGTGCAGGTGGCTACATACTGTTCTATCAGCTGACAAACCTCCGCTTTGCTGATGATATTGTGTTATTCTCAACATCAGCTTCAGAACTTTAAGAAATGCTCCAAGATCTGAGCACAGCAAGTCTTGAGGTTGGACTTTTATGAACAGATCCAAAACCCAGGACATGACCAACAGCACGAAACGTGGGGCCTAGGTAGACGGGCATGTGTTGCAATATGTCGTTGAATATACATACTTGCGCCAGATAGTGTCTTTTAAAAAAAGGCAGGACAAAGAAATCGAAAGACGAGTTCAAAACGCCTTACTCAAGTTGCAGATGTTGGAGTAAAAACAGCCAAGCTGAAGTGGGAGTGGGCTGGCCACGTAGCACGAATGCGCTCGGAGAGATGGGCAAGGATCTTCACTCACTGGACGCCTGAGAATATCGGATATCGGAAGAAATTGCCGTCGAGGTTGACCGCGGCGAAGGTGGTGAGACAACGAGGCGAACATGGCCAGATACCGCAAAGGACAGAGAGGTTAGGAAGGAGAAAAGGGAGGCCTTTGCCAGCACTAGGACACTCAAACAGGCTAACAAAAATAAAAATGTGCATGCAACAACAGCGCCATATATCAGCTCCCAAACTATCTTATCTTTTAAGCTGGTGGAACCAACCTATACACATTCGTAAAAATCGGTTGGGTAGTTTCGGACATTAGCGTGTACATAAATTAATGACATACATTCAGTCAAAAAAGTGTAGGGAATATATGTTGTTCTTTTTTTTTTGTTAGATTGGCTGATGATATTATCTCTGCCCCCATAATCGGGACTGTGGGGCGGCCCACGTTAGGTTAGTTAGGTTCCTTTACTGCGGGGCTCCGTCGACTACGCTTTTTAGCCGAATTTATAGTGTTTTGAGGTTAGCTTACATTAACCGTTTTTTCTCAGAAATAGTGCGCGGGAAAATGCCAAACCTCCCCTTTTCGCCCCTCTTCCTCCCCTTCCCTATCGTATCTTGGAAACTAAGAGACCCATATTTTGTTTTTTTTTTACGGATTCGTATAGAGGCTCGGAAAAGTAAAAACCAGTTTTCAAAGTTGCCCCCCTTCTCCCCCCCTTATGGCGGATCTCGAAAATTTAGAGACTTGGAACAATTTTTTTTTCAGATTCATACAAGGGGGGGCCCAGAGTTGGTCAAAATTATTTTTCAAAAACCCCCTCGCCCCTCCTTCAAAATTGTATAAGGATAGGGAATACTTCTCAAAAACACGAAACCAAAACACGCAAATACTAGTTTATGTATATAAATAGATTTAGTTAATTTTCCTGTTGCTGACATTATAAAATCAGAGATAGGGTTCCGCGGCCAAATAAAAGTTGTGGCTTGATTAATAATTTCCTATTTAATATACCCCTTACCCAAGCTGGTGACAACGTTTCGAAGAAAGCCACACTTGGCAGCCCGCTTGCAACCACTTTACAACAACAAAATAAACTGTGTTATCAACATGCTAAAATGAGAATGTTTCTGTTGCAGGTGAGTCGCATGCTCGCTCGCTCACCGCTGTACGTAAGTGCCCCACACAATGTAGCTACTGTGTACTCACACCAAGTACGCACTCCCCACACACGATTCACACGCTTTGTACTCAACAAGGTACTCGCCATATAGGTGCAAACACTGCCATCTGCCATCAGATATATATTGTACTTCTTGCCGCCTGCACTAAATACTTTTTCCAGTTTTATACAAAAGTTTTTTCTAATTATCATTTGACATATTATAAATATTTTATTTTAGTCTGAAGCAACCGGGGGTTTAGAAGATAATAAAAAATAACTTGTTACGGAGCTTAGCATTCACCATCTTTTGTCGCCAAATGATACCAGTTTAATATTATTTATAGTTTCCATTTTTATATTGAGATAAAATGAATTATTGTAGGGATGAAACATACAAATTATTGTAGGGATGAAACATAAAAATCGAAATGCAGTTATTTTTTACAAACCATTGGTGATTGAGTATCGCGTATTGACAACGACGCTTTTTGAAGTTTCCTAAACAGGCTAAAGGATGTAAATTGAAAGAGGTCAGGTACTCACGGGATGCTGGGAGCCCGGAGATTACCACACTGTATCACTAGCAGTCGTATTTTACGATATTTTGGTGTTTTTTCACCGTGCGCACAGGTTTGGCGCCGGCTGGCACGTTGGTTGAGTTCGAACTAGTAATTCGTCTTCACGCCGTCAGATGGAGGGAGCGATGCGTTGTCCTTGTCGCACTCACAGCGATGGGCGAGTGCAAGTGGCGACGAATTTAAAACAGTGAGGCATAGGACAGGACTAGGGAATGCATCCCGAAGCCTGTTCAATTGGTAAAACATTCAACACAAAACCTTGCACATGGTGTTCATGGACCTCTAAAAGGCATACTACCGGGTACCTCGTGAAGATTTGTGGTGAGCCCTGAAACAGAAAGGTATGCCTGGGAAGAATTTGCAGTTGATCCGAGCGATGTACAGCCGATATAGTACCCAACTCCAGTGGCTTTTGACTTGCACCAAGGGTCGGCTCTAAGCCCTAACCTCTTCTAGGTGATAACGGACGCACTTATGTCGAACATCCAGGTAGAGGCTCCCTGCCCGCGTAGCATGACCACCGTAGAGACGAAAGAGAATCGACAAATCCTTTGTTTATCTGTCATTTTGTCGATTCAATGACAGATGAACAGAAGATTTCTCTTTCGTTTCTATGGTGGTCATGCTACGCGGGCTGGTGTATGTTGTTTGCCGAGCACATTGTGTTGGTTGCCGAGAGTGGCCTCTCGGCCACTCTCGGCAACCAACACAATGTGCTACCACACCTCCAATCTGCTCTATACCTCTCGGTATAGAGCAGATTGGAGGTGTGGTGGCAAAGACTGGAGAATGTTGGTTTGAAATTAAGTGGGACCAAAACAGAATACTAATTCTGTGATTGCGGCGGTTTCTCCAGTTCTATTTATTATTTATTTATTTAAACTTCATGTACAATAGTGGTTCATAGGCGGACTTAATGTCACAAGGTATTCTCTACCAGTCAACCTTTGAGTTAAATAGGAAAACAGCCCATAACTCTTGCCGGAACGCCCATGCCAATCTGTTCCGATTTTCGGTATCTCGGGTCGCTTGTCCGAGCGGATGACGAAGTAGACCGGGACGTAACGCACCGGATCAACTCAGGATGGATGAAATGGCGACAAGTCACTGGAATAACTTGCGACTCACGGATGCCCCTCAAGTTAAAGGATGCCTGTATGGATTGGAATGCTGGGCTGTGAAGAAGACGGATGAAAAAGATTGCATGTAGCGATGAGATTGTTGAGGTGAATGTGTGCTGTGAACAAAATTGATAAAGTAAGGAATTTGTATATCAGAAGAAGTTTAAAATTGCGCCTGTTACAGAAAAGTTGTTAGGGAATCGACAGTCATGGTATGGGCATGTGATGAGGGACGAATTGCATCCCTTTAAACAATGTATGGATTGTGTGAGGAGTAATATAAAAGAAAAAGGATTAGTCGCATGACAGTTGACAGAGAATGGAAGAAATAAAGGTGTTGTGTCGACCCCAAGTAACATGGGACGAGGGCAGGAAAATGATTCCTTCTCACCTTCCGCCTGACGCAGGTCCTCACCGGACACGGTTGTTTCGGGAGGTTCCTGCACCGAACCGGGTGGGAGGAAACGCTCGGTTGTCACCACTGCGAGGATCGACCGGAGGACACGGTGGAGCATACGGTGGAGGTCTGCCCCGCGTAGGCGGAGTACCGCCGTGTCCTCGTAGCGGCGATCGGCGGCGGCGACCTCGCGTCCGGCCCTGGTTCTATCCATGGTCCGGAGCGAGACGGAATGGGACGCCGTCACCTCCTTCTGCGAAACAGTCATGCTGGCGAAGGAGGTGGCGGAACGGGAGAGGGTGAGAACCTCACGTCCCAGCCGCTGCGGGAAACGCACCGAGCGTCGGGGGCCACGTGGTGGCCTGATGGAAAGTGTCTAACAGAGTTAGCACTGCTTTACTGGCGATAGCATAAATTATTTATCTCTATTATTCACAGAAAACACGTTTCAGTCGTCAGACATTTTATTGAGAACTGTTGTCATGCCTACATACAAAGTCACTATGTGACAGATTAAATACCATGAAGGTATCAACCTCCAACACGCACCCTTAATCTGCCACATGTGTACGCACCCTTTAGACTAACAAGTGTACATGCATACTTAAATCGCACCAGGTCACTAGTTCCTAAACATGCACAAGTGTGTATGCAACTTTGTACAAAAGTGTACACAAATACGTTGTACTCGACAGTACCCACATCAACACTTTAAATTAAAACATAAAAAATAAGTAAAACAGAGATTATACCACTATAAAACCCTAAACCTATTTGTACAAAACAAATACAACAATTATCAAAAACTAAGTTACACCACTTTCACTACCAATATCGCAGGTTCAGTTCGTTCCTGTTCTAGGGACAAAGGAACAACTGCGTTCTTCGTCACATTCGTACCATCGCCTGGAAAAACATTTTCCAAGAACTTTACATCTCTAGCAATAAGTATCTTGCTAAATTTTATCAGCCTTTAACCTTTCGTAAGCTCACAATAGCCAATAAAAATTAAACCTTCAGTCTTCATGTCGAGCTTTTGCTTTTTCTGCTTCGGTTTCAATGCAAACGCCAAACATCCGAAGATTTTTAAATGACTAAAGTTCACTTTCTTACTGGACCATAGTTCTTCAGGTACTTTATTCGTGACCGCCTTTGTAGGGCTTCGATTCTTTAGGTATACCACGGCATATACTGCCTCAGCCCAAAACTTCTTGCTAAGATTCGCCTCACAAAGCAACGTCCTTGCTTTTTCAATGATCCGATCTGTTCGCCCTCTCAGCTACGCCATTTTGTTCGGGTGTATACGGAACAGTCGTTTGGTGCTTTATACCAGATGACTTGAACAATCTGTCGAAGGCATGATTACAAAATTCAGTACTATTATCAGATCTGAGGCATTTTATCGACTTACCAGTCTCTCTCTCTACTTCGGCCTTATATTCACGAAATTTGTCGAAAGTTTGACTCTTATTTCTCAAGAAATAAACGTGCGTCTTATCGTCGTTCGTATCGTCAATCGTCGATAAATAGCAACATGTACAAGGAACCAACAAACGATGGCTCTTCCATTGGACCGCAAATACCCGTGTGTACTAATTCAAGAATCTGTTGTGCTCGTGTGCCTTTACTTTTGAACGAACTTTTACATGTTTTACCTTGAATGCATGGAATACATGGCTCAATGCTCTGTTTACTATCGAATTTCATACCAGTTCCAAGATCTTTTAATATTAGTATGTTATTTTGACCTAAATGCGCCATTCTTCAATGCTATAAGTTTGACAGAGGTTCATTTGTAATTTTGTTTTTCATTTAATTTAAAAAATTCCGTCAACATCTTTGCACGTTGCGACTATTTGTCAGATTTAGTCCTTATAATGCAACCGCCTTTGTCAAAATTAACCGCGAAATCTTTCTTAACAAGATCGCTCACTGATATCAAGTTCGCTCACTGATATCAAGTTCAAGTTTAGTCGAGGAACATGAAGAACATTTTCTAACGTGAAATCTGAACTTCCGCTATCTTTTGGCATAGCATTTCTGAACTTCCGCTAACTTTTTGCTTAGCATTTCCTCTACCTTCAACTGGTATTTGTTCTCCATTAGCCACTTTAATTGTCAAGTTACCCTTTACTTTCTTATAGTTACATAACTTTCCAGCATCGTAAGTCATATGAGTCGAGCATCCGCTATCCACATACCAATCGCTTTTCTTCTTGGTATTTGCAGTACTCATGCTTAAACCGACCACACCGGCATTCAGCTTTTTACATTCAGCTGCCTTTTGTCCTTCTTTGTGGCATTTATAGCAGTTTCGCACTGGTTTACGAGCATTGTTTTTGGGTGCCTTTTCCTGTTTAGAGGCAAGGGCGTGCTCACCAGCTCCAGCTGTTTCAGCTTGTCTATTAGCCTCCTGCAGCAGTTTGGTTTTGATCTGCTCTTGGCTAATATCGTTTCCACTATTATCTACTGCCATTATCAATGGGTTGTACTCTGATGATAATCAGGCATGCAAAATGGAAATGATCCAATCATCTGAGACTCGCGTCTATTGCAGCCAATTGTTGTGTTAAGGTCATGGCACACTACACAAGCGCCGCACCAGCACAGCTGTTGCCCGGCGTTGCCTCGAATTTAGGCTCCGGCGCGGCATCCACCCGCGGGCCGCGCGGCGTCCACCCGAAGGCCGCGCGGCGTCCACCCGCGGGCCGCGCACCGTCCGCGAGGCGCAAGCTGGCAGTCCGCGCACTGGCCCGTATAGTCCGGGAGCTAACGTTGCTTTTTAGGTGGTGTATTCACGCTGATCGTTTGCCATCTTCGTCGATCTCGAATGACTGATAAGTGAACCCAGCGTCAGCTGACGCACCCGCGGTGGGTGGAGAGGAGAAAAAACAGACTAGACATAGTCTAGTAATTATATTTTTATGTTAAGTGGATTCGTGGATTAATTCATCTACCCCACTAACACCCTTTCCGTTAAAATTTAAAAAGGAGACAGCGTAGTAGCAATGCTCCAATATTTTTAACTTTTACTGCGTCAGCTGACGGTCTTTCCACCGCTGCCCACGCAGCTGATTGTTGTTTTCGTACTTTTGATAATTTCAACAATCACTTTGTTTTTCATCCGGAGTACTATAACTTTATTTTACGTGTTTCTTTTACAAGTTTATGCAAACGGCTGACGCATAATCCCCCCTCCACCATACAGGTTTTTGTTTGCAACGCTACCTCCCGGACTTGCCGGAGCTTGCTGCATTTGTTTACGACGTTGTTAAATGCTGTGTTGGAGCGGTGCCGGTGCGGTGCTTGTGTAGTGTGCCATGACCTTTATGGATAGTACTTTTGAGACGTATTTCTCCATATTCGCAAAGTTTTCCAACTTGCGTGACCATAATTGACGCTGCAGTGATATTCGTCTACCCCAGCCTTTATCCTCGTATGCACCACACAGCTTGTGCCATACCTCATGTGCAGTCTTCAAATTGTAGACATGTGAAAAATATGAAGGCTCCAATAGTAGACACATGGTAGTACGCGCCTGTCGATCAGCATCTTTGAGTTCTTCAGAGACTTCTGTGGCTTCTACGGCCACCCATCAGTTTGTACATTCCAGGTAGTTTTGGACTTGGAACTTCCAAACTTCAAAGTTCTCTGCACCCCTGAGCTTCCCGATTCCAAAAATGGAAACTGACGATCTATTGTCATCCGTCATTATCGAAAATGCGTATTTCCAAATTTTAAAATTTACGATATCATGCAGTTATTGCGCAACTCTCTGGGCAATTTCTGGGCCCATAACCTGATGGAAAGTGTCTAGCAGAGTTAGCACTGCGTTACTTGCGATAGCATAAATTATCTCTATTATTCACAGAAAACACGTTTCAGTCGTCAGACATTTTATTGAAAACTGTTGTCATTCCTACATACAAAGTCACTATGTGACAGATTATATACCATGAAGATATCAAGATCAACCTCCAACATGGCCCCCGGCCACCGTAGGCGCGGGCCTGTGCATGTAGAGCTATAGGCTAGCTCGCCGGCCGGCAGCCGTCCGTATTATGACAACAGGCCGTGTGTTCGTGTTCCACGCGCGCCTCATAGAGATAGCAGCAAAAGGAAGGGGTCCGCAAGGGCCGATGCCTGCCGGGGCTGTGGGACTGTTCGAAAGAAATACCGTGGCCCCGGAACACAAAAGGCGATAAAGGAACAGACTTTTACTGACTAAAACCCATCAAGGGTTTTAGTCAGTAAAAGTCTGACACTCCCTCCTGCTCCGCCCGAGCGGGAGAAGTCATTTGATGATTCCCATCCGGAAGATGATGATCATGATGGTAAATCATTGTGACCAGAATAACTACAACTTTTGTTAGTATAAGCAACTTAAAACTATGTTAGTAGCACTTTACTTGCACGATGTTTTGTGCGTTCTTGTGGAATTTGTCCACGGAAGCGACCGAACACCACATCCTGCGGCCAAAAACTTTCTTCCAATACCAAATAGAGCATACACGTTGGGATGCGCACCACAAACGCCTTGAAATAGGGAATATGCATGAAAAACAACTCTTTTTATTTATGGTAAATGCCTTGTATTGGCACATAAAAACGTAGTACACTTGTATAAGTTTCTAATACATCACTTATACTGTTTTATGTAGCATGTTTTTCGTGAAACGGAACGCACTCTCAAAACGTACCGTCCTCTATATCGCCGGTATTGACGTCAAAGTTCATTGTGTCAAAAAAATACTTTTACTTGAAAAGTGCTTAGTTTCACTAAAATTTTATTATAGTATTGTTATTGCAATTTTAACTTGATTAAAGCACATGTACAATTAGTAAAATTATTTTATTAAGGCCAAACAAATTAGATGTAAACAAGGCAGAGTGTGGATAATGACGTCACATCATGGCCGTGACAGCTACGGACGCTTGAACTGTCGTAGAAAATTGCAGGAGTTTAATATTATGTTTGTGCGACAAGCAGTAGTTGAACTTAACTTTTGATACTTTTCTTGGGTTGATAGTACTGTATAATATACTTTATTGATTGAAGTGAAGAAAAAATTACGTGCATGTTGACGTTGCGGCGCGACTCCAGTAGCTGGACTCTTGGCGTGTACTTTAATCTTTGGCGCTCGTACTAGATATTTTAAGAAGATTTATGATATTTTGAGTTTTATTAATTTCTTATATTATATTATATATTCAGCGGCAGAAAAAGAGGCCCAAAATTAAAAGATAATCTAACTTTTTATTTTTATAAAATATCGTTGTTATTTTTATAACGTAATGCGTTAATGGTTTATAACGTAAGCTTAGTTACTTTAAATTTAAAGTTTTAATAACAATATGGGAAAACAATAAGAATAAAGCTTTTAAAAGACTTTTTAATTAAAATTTTCTCAAATTTTCTTGAATCACAACAAAAAATCACTAAAATGAATACCGCGTATTATCCCCTCTTGCTTCGATGACGGCTTGCATGCGTATTGGCGGGGGCATTATAGAATAGCAGTATAGTATAGTAGGAGTATGTTTTGTATGTCTACTTGAGGAATTTCCTCCCATGCTCTTGCATTATCCTGCTTGAGCAGACAATCTTCTCGACCAATCAAGTCCACAACAGGCACAACATGATCCTGGAGGATTTCTTCAATGTACCTGGCTGCTGTTAGGTGCTGATACACGATCACAAGCTCCGTACGTGCTTCGAAACCTCCCCACACCATGACAGACCCACCTTGGTAACTTACTGTCTGGCGTATCGTGATGGCAAGGAAACGTTTTCCACGGCGCCTATACACGTCTCAAGACCATCTGGTCCGCTCAAGGCTACTCTGGACTCATCAGTAAACAAGACCTTGCTCCATTGGTCCAAAGTCGTTGGACTTTGGACCAATGGAGCAAGGTCTTGTTTCACGTGTTCACAAGCAAATCTTAAGCGTGCAAGTCGGTGGTGTCTCTCAAGTTCTGGCCCTTGTGCTGGTCTCCTGCCACGTAAATAACGTTCCTCTATCCTTCTCCTTATGGTCTGTTCACAGACAATGATACCACGTGCCGCTTGAAGCCGCCGCCTGATTTCAACAGCGGTAAGGAAGCGATTTTTCAACACTTCCAGTATCACAAATCGTCATCACGGGCAGAAGTATATCTTACTCTGCCGCTGCCTGGTCGCCGTGTTTAGAGTTCAGTCTCACGATACCTCTTAAGTGACAAAAGAATTTTAACTTACCTCTCGGATAAAACAGTTCTGCCATAAGTTTTTAGACAGCGGCAATCTAAAGACAAGTTAATTTCAAATTACCCACTTAAATAAACTAAACAGGTCACTTGAAACCTACCGTCATCAAAACATCTCATAGATAACACTTAGTTTGTTTACAAGCTTACTGTTAAGTACGAGGACAGACGAGTGAAACCACTGCTTGCTAGTAACACACTGACGTTTATTGCTAATGTACTTATCGGTGCGCAGGCACACGCACACATACCCAACATTCCTCCCCTTAGCTTAGGGCCGGTTTTTTGATCCGTAGTCAAACACCGTGTAACAATTTGTTAGATTAACCATAGTCAACCAATGGTTAAAGGGCTATTACGTTTTTCGATGTCTAGTTTAACTATAGTCAACCTTGACCCTTGGTTATTTTATTGCCAGTGTAATGAGAAATTTTTCCTTAAAATAGCTATGGTTTTTTGGGGGTAACGTTTTTCTATGTGACAACACTACTCTTAATGATTGAATGAAAACAAAAGAAACGTCTTATTTGACAGTTTAAATGTCAAACTCAGACTGCGCTAAAAATCAAACAGTTTATTACCACGAGAAACAACAACACAACAAGTTATATTTTTCACTCCGTATTTTTTATTGAATTGTTCTTGAATTTGTGCCGTAACTGCCAAGCATCTTCTGTCTTCTTATAAATAATGAAATTAAATTAGTTTTTTTGTCAATGTAAGCAATATTCGCTCATGAGGTGTTATAGCTTGATTCCTAAAACGCAAGAAATAATGATTTGAGGTTACGTTGTTGTGAAGATGGGTTTGCGAATTAAATGCAATCAATGAAACTTTAAATAGGTGCATTACCTAATTTACCTACCTTGTGGCGGGAGTTTTTAGAAAGGTTCCAATTTCACCGACTAACCACATAACTGTTTCCTTTGATAACCGATACCGTTGGCAAAAGTCTACACTATCCCAGGTGTCCAAGGGTGGGTTACGTACGTGGTCTAAAAAATTTCGCCCTTCTCATTAACACGTACTCTACATAAATATCATCGTCTGATGAATTTTCCGACATTATATCATAATATCTAACTATGTTTAAATTCATGAGATAAAAGAATGAGAAATACGACGCTGACAACAACAAAACTTGTAGATAGGTACGTACAAAACAGCTGTTGTGTTTGAATTAACCATCCGCCATATTGTTTACCTCTCCAACTTTGGGTGGTTAATTTTTTAAACGAATAGTTAGTTATTTGACCATTGGTTAAGCTAACAATTGATCATTTTGCCAATCTTTAACCATTTGTTGCTATATTTAACCATTAGTTGAGTTAACTACGGATCAAAAAACCGGCCCTTAGTAATACAATGCAAACATCTAAGCTTCCTAAAAATGCTATAGCTAAACATACTTCCTAATATTTGTAGTTTACTTTAGGCCGATTGCGTTTAGACCGTGGTGTTTTCACAGGCTCACTTGCCTGTTGTTGCGGTGGCGCTTCGCCAGGTTGTCCAGTGCTAGGCGAGCCGGCTAATGCCTCCTGAAACTCCTCCTCCTCCCCGGAATAGTCTGGTGTTGCTGGCTGTGTAACAACAACTGAAGGTGTACCTGGAGGTGTAGCTGGTCTTGCCGGGCTGGAGATTTCTGCAGTCATTGACGAGTCTTCACTACCTTCACCAGTCGGTGACGGCATCTGTTCAGAAGTGATCGTCTCTGTGTCTGGTGTGATCATGTCGGGGTCACCACTTAGTTTCTCAAGGTCCATATCCACGTCTTTGTCGTTATAGCAATCGTCGCCTTTATACTCGTATCTTATTATCTGATTTGTATGTTTCTTTAAAGTTATCGAATTTACTTTATCTTTGATTAAATAAAGTACTTTGCCGATTTTTTTAACAATTATCCCCTTACACCAAGTGTATTTACCATTAACGGTATGTTTTTTACAATAATCTATGTCACCGGTAGCGAAAACGTGGGTGTTATGTCCGCCCGTCTTATTTTGCAAACACTGTTTACGTTTAACCATTTTAGCGAGAGCCGTGGATGATGACGACGGCGATTCGGGTTTTAATAGATCAAGACGCGTTCTAAGCTTCCGACTATAGACCAGTTCCGCAGGAGAAAACCCGGTTAATGTGTGAACAGAATTCCTGTAGTCAAATAAGAATTTGAAGAGATTGTTATTTAAATTTCTCACTCAGCTTGTTGTAATACCCTTCTTAACTATCTTAACATAGCTTTCCGCCTGCCCGTTACTGGCTGCGTGCTATGTGGGTGACGTCACGTGCCAAATTCCGTTCACTCTACAAAAAGCCTCAAATTCATGTGACGAAAATGATGTACCATTGTCGCTAACCATGTGTATGCGGGATACCAAATCTTGACATAAAATCATACAACCTGTCAATTGTTTCAGAAGTAGATGTACTGCACTTCATATTATAAACCTCTACCCATTTGGTAAATGCATCCACTACCACTAAAAAGGTATTACCGTTAATGGGACCCAGAAAATCAATGTGCACCCGGTAAAATGGCGTTGTAGGATATTCCCAGTGCGCAAACGGCGCCCGCGCCGGTGTTGGTCGCAGTCGCAAGCACACATCACACGATCCTATCAAACGCTCTAAGGCAGCGTCTATCCCCGGAAACCAAAACCGCGCTCGCGCCTCAGCCTTTGTCTTCACAATACCTAAATGTGATTGATGCAATTTCATTAGAACTTTTGCTTGAAATTCCCCTGGAATTACAACTTTGTGTCCTCGCATAACGCAACCATTTTCAAATGACAATTGCGTCCTACACGCATGATACAGCTTCAAATCATCCCCAGGCATCTGCAGTGGTCGCCTCGCGTAACATTTTTTAAGTTACTGGTAGACTACCTTCCACCACAAAATTAATGCGCAGTCGAGATCGGGCATCATCGTCGCGTCGACCGCGACGCCTTGCACGCCCCTGTCCGCACCTGTCCCCTCAGGCAAGCAAGCGCGAAATAAGAAATCTGCACTGTTGTTAGCGCTACGCACATATTCGATTTTATAATTGTAACCACTCAGAAACAGTGCGTATCTCTGTTGCCTGTTAGCTGAGACTTCCGGTACACCACGATGCGGGTCGAATATCGACAACAGTGGCTTATGATCGGTCCGAAGAATAAACGGAACCGAGCTGCCATATAAATATTGATGGTAACGCCTAATCCCAAAAATTATCGCGGTCGCTTCTTTTCCGCTTCTCAGCAGCATTAAGCGTCCTCGATGCAAAAGAGATCGGTCTCTCACCCCTATCGGGTTCTGCTTGGGATAGTATTGCAGAAAGGCCTACCGTTGACGCATCTACTGTTAAGATTATAGTAGCGTCTGGGTTAAAATGTGCAAGTACTTGTTCTGACGCTAAGCATGTCTTAATAGCGGTGAACGCTCACATCGTGTTCCCGTGTCCAACACCACCTGTTACCCTTTTTCAATAATTCATACAAAGGGCTTAAAATCGAAGACGCGTTTGGAACAAAGTTTCTGTAATAATTTACTAGCCCTAAAAACGTCTGTAAAATTGATTAATATTTGCCGGCACCGGTGCTTCGATCATGGCTTTTATTTTTTGTGGTGATTTATGTAGTCCATCTTTATTTATCACGTACCCTAGGTAATTGACCTCGTCCTTGAAAAATACACACTTTTCGTTTTGTAAGGTAAGTCCCGCATCTTGTAATGTTAGCAACACTTGATGTAATCTATCTAGGTGCTCCGATCTATTTTTCCCGGTTGTCAAAATATCGTCGAGCATACACATATCGAGTGCCGGGCACGCCTGCCAGCACGCCCTCCATCGCGCCCTGGAACACGGCTGGCGCGCTTGCAATGCCAAAACATAGGCGCGTTTGCGTGAAAACCTCCCTATGCGTATTTATGCAAGTTAATTCCTGTGACTCATCATCTAACATAAATTGGTTGTAGGCATTTGACAGGTCCAATTTGGTAAACTGCTGTCCCCCATGCAACTTAGCAAACAGTTCAGTTACCGTACGCAGGATATTGGTCGATAACTAACTGTTTGTTTACACCGGTAGAAAAATCGGCACATATACGTATAGATCCATTTTGCTTTAACACCGGCAGGATCGGTGACGCATACCGCGCGTGATCAACCGGTTTCAATACAACTAGCCCTACTAAACGATCTATCTCTTTATCTACTTTATTCTTTAAGAGCCATTTCATGAAATTACAACGCTCGAGTTTAGGTAAAAGACCGCAGCTTTGTGTATGTTGCGTAGCAATCCACACATACACAACGCAAACAGTCCAGCGCGAGTGTCGAGACAGACTAAACAATCTACAATCTTGGGCCGTTATAATCGTAATGCACCTTGGTTTGAGATTTATGCAAAAAGATAATTTCTTTATTCAGTCTTTATTCCATTAAAGCCTTCTAGACTAATAAAACACAAATATATGTTATGTAAATATGTATTTTATGTGTATGTTTCTATTACATGTACAGGGTGGAATTTTTCAATGCCACCTGGAGGGAAAGTATTCGAAATACTGGAGATAGCAAATTTTACTCAAAGGAAACATTCCTTTATTTTTAAAAAGAAACAAATCTGCATTCAAATGTTTTTTAAAATTCGCTCACTACAAATTTGCACAGGTCCGTTCAGCACAACGTCTCGTCCCGCACTGATTTATTGGGCGCCGGAGGGGTGGCTACGCGATTTGCGAGTAGCGATTACGTAAAAAAAATCCATTTAAATAATTAAGAAAGTTATTGGCAAAAATAAGCCAAAGGTCCCCCGGCATTACTAAATATAATATATTGGTGGCAATTAAAAGATCCTGTGATTGATAGTTTAGGAGAAAAATGGTAGTAAGTTACAAAAACAGAGGCCACTTTGCTTATTTATTTATGATATTTCAAGTATATTTTTATTTTTTTGAAGCTACGAGGACATGCTCTACGTTGTGTAGATTAATAAATATTATTTTGGAACAAAATCTTGTAAGGATTACGGAAAAAAAAGGTTTTAATGTATATGAAGCCCAGTTTACGTATATAATTACGCCTTAAGAGCCATTTCACATTATCGCGCAAATTTCTAAGACTTTAGTCGCCTAATTTACAGTCTTAGATAACACCCTTGCATTTTTGAATACATGTTAAAAATAGACTGGTCTTTCTTATTGACACTTCATGTAACACTTTTACTAAAACTTATTTGTTTAGTAAGTAGTGATTAATCTCCCACAACTACTTTACTGAAAAATCATCGCAGTCAATTTCAGACTCCTAAATCTATCATAAATATTTATAAATTTCACTGAAAAAATACGTAAAGCAATCAGACATATACTTTTGTCGACACATAATGTACTAGAATATCGATAATTAATAACACTAATTAGTAAAAAAACAAAGTCTTAGGTCAATTTTTACATTTTATATCGCTGTTTTATCGTGATTTTTTGGTTTGAATAAAGCGTAATTACATTACACAGATTATGTAAAAATAAACTATGATCTTTTACTAAACTAATTCCAAAGTTTTATTAAAATCAATTCATTTAATCAGACATAATATAATTTTTAACATCACACTCTAAATTAGAATAAATTACGACGCATAAGCGAGCACCGTTTAGTACGGCCCGAGCGCCCATCGACGAAGAACCTGTGTCATTTTTTTTCCGCGTTCCGATTTTCGAGCGTATCTATCGTAAACGCTACGACTACAACATTTTGAACCGCTTTGTATTTTTTTTCATTAGGTTAGAATTTCGTTTATTATCAAGTAAAGAATTATTTGAGTAGTTTGTAGAATATTTGTTATATTTCTGTTTTATTAGTTTTAGCAATGGGGCGTAAGAGTTGTATTATCATTGTGTCAATAAAAGGAAAGAATAAAAATTCTGCAAAAGCTGAAAGCAACAGAAGCGAGATGAATAATATTTTAATTTGCAATTCATATACACAGTTATCGATCACGTAAGTTGAATGCTCCAAAAATGACATTTTCAAGGTCAAAGTCATTCCTGCACCTTTATGAACTTGGAGAGTTGTATTAATAATTTTGATGATTATAATTCTGTAACTACATACGTCTTACACCCGCGAATAATATTATAATCAACATACAACCTAGCACTGGCCTGCAAATTGCAAAAAACGTAAGAAAATTTGAATTTCGCGCGCTACCCTGGAGCATTAGCCTTAACATAATTATATCGACATGGAATATAGGTAGAACCGTAATTACAATTTGAAAGGTTTCCCTTGGGTTTTCCTTTAAAACTATTTCGGTGTCGAAATTTGATAGCTATTTTTTTGTTTTCATTTTAGAATGAGAAATCGCGTGAATCGAGTAGAGGAGGATAGTACTTTTAGAAGAGTCGCCGTGCTGGGTACTGGTGGAAAGTCTGATTCGACAACTGAATTGTATGTTTTAATTACAATTTTATGTTTAAAACAGGAGTAGGATTCAGTATTAAAATCAAAGCATTTATTTCAAGTAGGCCCACAGCCACAGGCACAGGCACTTTTGAATTGTCGAAACATAGATGAAAATTAAATGTAGCTACAGTCCCACTGACAAGACATAAAAACTGCGAAAGTACTGTAGTATTTATATTCAGTATCGATATACTTTTTGATATAGTAGTAGTTAGGTAGGTACCTATGTACCTACTATATCAAAAAGTATATCTATACTATAGTAATATTATAAAGAGGAAAGATTGATTTTTTGTTTTTTTGTTACGATTTTATTCTAAAACTACACGACCATAATAATGGATAGCTACATTATCAGCGAGTAACATAGGCTATATTTTATCCCCATACTCCCACGGGAACGGGAACTACGTGGGTGAAACCGCGCGACGTCTGCTAGTCATACTTACGGAATTTTTAATGCTACCTGGAGGGAAAGTACTCTAAATACTGAAGATAGCAAATTTTACTCAAAGGAAACATAAATAAACCTAAATTTTTAAAAAGAAAATAATCTGTATTCACAGATTTTCGAAAATTCGCTTGCCACAATCGGGCATCGAACCCAGGATGAATCGACTAAAGTTCGAAAAAACAATATAAATATAATGTAAAATTTGAAATTTCCAGTATTTCGAGTGCTTTCCCTCCAGGTGGCATTGAAAAATCCCCACCCTGTAAAAGTAATAGAACCATAAACATAAAATACATATTTACATAATATATATTTGTGTTTTATTAGTCTAGAAGGCTTTAATAGAATAAAGACTGAATAAATTAATTATTTTTTTGCATAAATCTCAAACCAAGGTGCATTACGATTATAACGGCCCAAGATTGTTTAGTCCGTCTCGACACTCGCGCTGCACTGTTTGCGTTGTGTATATGTGAATTGCTACGCGCACATACACAAAGCTGCGGTTTTTTACCTAAACACGAGCGTTGTAATTTTTTGAAATGGCTCTTAAGGCGTTTGAATTGTACTGACAAAAATGTCAATGTCAATGATTTTAATGCCAAAGAATGCTTATAAGTTTAGTCAACACTAGCCTACGTAACAGATTTGAGAATAAACCCTGATGTTCTACAAATAATATTTATTTTGCCTTATCGGCAGAACGTATTTACGATCTTTAGTCACACTGGATTCTATAGACGAGTCAATTCTGCTACTTGACCATAGATGGCAGTATTCTCAGTGGTCGCAATTATAAACTCTATTTTGTTAGACACATGGTTGACATTTGCGTAATCGGTCTATTGACGAGTCAACCCCGTAAGGTAAGCTCGATAGATTGTGTCGTCTAGCTTCAAAATCAAAATCAAACCATTTATTTCAAGTAGGCCAGTTACAGGCACTTTTAAATTGTCGAAACAAAGCTAACTTCACTCTACCCAATATGGTTTGTTTCTTTCTTTCCCACTAATAAGAAGAGAGAACGGCTCTTAAGCTCAAAATGTACTGCTATCGCTATGCTAAAAATGTTAAGACAGTCACTCTAACACAAATAAATCGATTATATAGAAAAGTTGACGAAGTTTAGTGGACTACTTGGTATTGTGGTTTTTGATTTTTTATTCCTTACAATATGTCAAGGTCGTCTATTCAATTTGTAATTTTGTTTGTTGACGTTGTGTCACAGAGCTGTGTACTGTCATGTGTTGTGTATAGGGGATATCCGTGACATAAATTATTCGGATAATAATTGCATTACTATTCGGATAATACGAATAAAACGGATAATTTTGGTTTTTGGTTTATTATTTTTAAGTATTTGAATATACATTATTTGTTTTCACAATTATTCGGGTATTTTTTTGAAAATGGCAACACTGAACTGAACCGCCATGTTGTGGAGTGTGGACGCTTCGCCCGGCATTAGTTGCGGCTCTGACTGCAATTTGTACGGACGTGTTTGTTTATGTAATGTTGCTGACTGGTGTGTTTGTGAAGGATTTTGAAACAGATGGAATAATGAAAACACTGATCAACTTAAAAAACGACACTAAATTTTCTAGCTCTGAAATATAAATGTTAAAAGATCTGTCTATTTCTTTAAATGTTATAAAAACAACCGTAGAAGCAATCTGCTTACTGCTGAGACTGCCCTGAAATTTATGATTTTAAAACTTATTGAAAGAGCACAGCACAATAGGCTTATTGTGTTTGTGCTGCCAACAGCTAGTAGAATCTTTATTGGCATGCATTATTCAACGCTTTTTTTTTTTTTTTTTCGGATGGGAAATCATCAAATGACTTCTCCCGCTCTGGGCGGAGCAGGAGGGAGTGTCAGACTTTTACTGACTAAAACCCATCCATGTTCCTTCATCGCCCTTTTTGTTCCGGGGCCACGGTATCTCTTTCGAACAGTTCCGCAACCCCGGCAGGCATCGGTCCTTGCGGACCCCTTCCTTTTGCTGACTCTCTTTGAGGCGCGCGTGGAACACGAACACGCCGTCGACACGGCCTGTCGTCATGAGACGGACGAACGGCGAGCTAGCCCATAGCCCACCGTCCACATGCCCGCGCCTACGGTGGCCGGGGGCCACGTGGTGGCCCCCCACGCCCGGGGCGTCTCCCGCGGCGCACGGTGGATCGAAAATCGGCTGTAGAAGACATAGGATCTCGATGTCTTAAATGTAATTTTTTTTGCTGGAAATGACTTTTGCCGATCATTACTGTTCTATAAAATGTCATATGAAGTAATTGTGTGCACAAATGGAAGAGTTATAATTTTTATAAGAAAAAAATGTATCGAGCTGACATGAAAAATGAGGATATCTCTGGAATCGCAAGGTTCGCCGTTATATCCTTGCACACTGTTATAGTACTATTTATTTGTGAATTTTTGACATACTTAATATCGCGAAATCACTTGCGATTTTTTTTTTTAAATCGTCAAAATTAAAAAAAAAAAAAAGTATTATGATACATTTTAATGCTTAAATATGGCTATACCAAGTGTAATTTACAATATTTTTTATGCTTAGACCAAAACATTCTAAGAAATCACAAAGGCGTATTACCTACTTTGTGATTTTCATTTGAAATGACATGGTAATTATGAATTACGTAATACGTAATCTTGTCTAATGCCTCAATTCCACATTAGCTTATGATTAATAAAACTTAATACCTATATACCTGTTAAAAGGATACGTACCAAAATAATTTGGGGTACTCGCTAATTTAGCAATTAGTGCAGGATTAACTTAATGAAAGTAATTAGATAAATGTGATACCATCATTAGTCAATAACAATAAATAGTCAAACATTGGATTCACAACTTCAGTTCATTTAGAGCATTTCTAATACTAACATCTATCCTACCGTGTCTTTTTACTCAGTGATCGTGAATAATGGAAAGCATTATTACAAATTTGTTTTTGTTTGTTATTCTGAGCAATCAGGATGCTTCGTCTTTCGATCACGAAATATTGTTCAACACACTTGTTATTCGACTGGGCTCTAGCCTTTCAGATGAAGACCAGTGTTACCGTGAAAGAATTTTGTCGAAGATTTACACGGGCAGTTCAAAAGAGATGGTTACGATCCCACAGGAAAAGTGAAGTTTTTAGACGTGATTACAGTAATTGGCTTGAGGCAAATATTGACTGGCCAAACTGCGTGCAAACCAATTTGCTCATTCAAGAATCAACTAGTGAAAATATTTCTACTGAACCTGTACCTGAACCTGTACCATCAACTTCAACAATGAAATCAACTTCAACGATGACAAAAAGATCTCGAAAGCCGTTTGAAGATCTAAGTAACAAGCAGAAGAAGAGACGATCTGATGAATATATAGGCGATGACCCTAATGAAGTAGCTTATTCAGCTGCAGCACTTTTGAAAGGAGATGGTCGTGAGGATATTGCATCTGTTATTGAACATATGCTCCAAAATCCAGAAGCAGCAGCAAAAATCAAGGAAATGTTGAACAAACCAGCTCCTTCAACAATATTTTCACCAGAAAAAGCACTGGGTTTGCTACTTTCATTAAAACTATCGAAATGGCAATATACACACATCAACACGGTCTAGGGATATTTTAAAAAAAGCGAATTACTATCAATGTGTTAATTATTTATATGACATGTATATATTTAAAAGATACGTTATTTAATATTCTACCATTTTTTAATAATGGTTAAGGTAAAATTTCAGGATTTTATGGAAAAAAAATGAAGCATAGACGGAAACCGTATATGAATGAACTTTTAATTTGTGAGTAAAAACTGAAAAAAATAGAAAAATCATTTAATTTGTGTTTATAAACTTGAAGTTAGTAGTCTGAGAAAGCGCCCATGATCTTCATAACACATCGGCAACGATTCGGCATGCTCAGAACAAGGTTGTCAATGTCTTGCTGCGGAATATTGTCCCATGTCCTTCTGAGGTGCGCAAAAAGTTGATCTTCTGTAGCCAGATTTTCAGGAACTTCCTTCAGAGCTCTTCTTTGCAGCATATCCCACGCATGCTCAATGGGATTTAGATCTGGCGATTGAGCAGGCCAGTCTAAGGCCCTAACATTATGTGTATGTAACCAAGCTGCTACCGTTCTCGCCGTGTGTGCCCGGGCATTGTCGTGCATGAGCAGGAAATCTTGCCCCATTTGTGTTCTGTGGGGCAAGATTACGGGCCCCAGCACCTGTTGGACGTATCGTTCTGCCGTCATATTGCCCCGCACCCAAACGAGATCCGTCCGTCCTCCAAGACGAATTCCTGCCCAAACCATAATTGTTCCTCCTTGGTATGGGTGAACTTCCTGAGGGTTCTGGAGACGGCTCCATCGTCCAGGAACTCGCCAAACACGCGTCCTTCATGAATCTGGATGGAAGCCGAACCTGGATTCATCCGTGAACAGCACATTGGACCATTGGTCACGGCCCCAGTCCACGTGGTTCCGAACCCATTCTAATCGTCGTCCACGATTGCCTCTCCCTAAAGGTGGGACCCGGAGTGGTCTACGAGAGCGTAGATTGCTTTCATGCAGTCGCCTTCTTACAGTTTGGTCACTCACAAGCACTTGGTGTTCCACTCGCAGCCTTTGGACCAATTGAGTCGCCGTTGCATTTGGTTGTGCTCGCGCAGTAATTTGCAAAAATCGGTCTTGTCTGGGGGTAGTGATGCGACTTGGCCCCCGGTGCCTCTCCGCTACTTCACCTGTGGCACGATAGCGTGTCCACAATCTTGAAATTACATTTTGATGGGTCCCTATGGCCTCAGCAACATTACGCTGAACAGATCCAGCTTCCAGCATTCCCACAGCTCGTAACATCTCCGCCCTCGTCAAATGTCGGCGTTGCATGGCTACAATATCTCAATTTTAACTTTATCTTTCGTTTAAAAATGAAAAAAAAACTGTAACTAAACGTAATTCGTATTGTTTTCTAAATTTCGCACAAATGAAAATTCCCTCTCCTATACATCAAGACATTTTTATGCCACCGAAACAAAAGAATTTTCAAAAATTTGAATTTGGAATTAGTCTGAGATAAATTACAAACAAATCAGTGTATAAAAGATTCCAATGCGGCCAGTACTTTTCGAGTTATTTAATTGAGTATGAAATATCCCTAGACCGTGTTGATGTGTGTATCACATTAAGGGAAACGACTATTCGAGAAGGTTCAAAGGAGATATATCCGTCTTACTATAAAGTGCAAAAAGCTAAGCTACAGTGCTACCCTCCGAAGACATTTGTGACTGTAACGGATTCATTTGCTAAGATTGCACTACAAGCGTTACTAGATTTAACAGTGAACAGAATTTTTGAAACTATTCGTAGTCCTGATGCGATACACGATAAACAATTGATATTAATATCAAAGTGGGGATTTGACGGTGCATCTAACCAAAGTAGATATAAGCAAAACATAGAGAGTGGTCAAGATGATTCCAGCATATTTATGACCTCTTTGGTTCCATTAAAGTTGACAGCTGACGGTGATACCGTATGGGTGAATCCAAAACCCTGCTCACCTATGTATTGCCGTCCAGTCCAGTTTAGTTTTGTGAAAGAAACGTTGTCATAAATGAAAAAACTGCAATGGATAATGAAATTGAAGCTCTCGTTCCCTCAAAATGTCAAGGACATGAAATGAGTCACAAATTAATGATGACGATGATTGACGGCAAAATTTGTACATATTTGTCTGAAGCTAAGTCAAATGCGGCCTGCTACCTGTGTTTGGCTAAGCCTACAGAAATGAATAAGTTAGATGTCATTGCGTCAAAAACCATTTCTTCTGGTGTGTATGAGTTCGGATTATCATCACTTCATGCCCGCATTAATGTGATGGAATGTCTTCTACACATAGCGTATCGTCTCGACTTCAAAAAGTGGTCTGCAAGAGGAGAAGGTCATCAAGAGTTATTGCATTCACGAAAAAAACTCATTCAAGATCGATTCAAAGATGATCTCAACCTTTTGATTGACATCGTTAAGCAAGGATCAGGCACAACTAACGACGGGAACACAGCAAGGCGGTTTTTTGAATTTCCTGATAAAACTGCAGCGATCACTGGATTAGATGAAGACCTAATACGCAGATTTGCTGTGATTCTGCAAGCTATCACATCTGGAGAGATTGTAGACGTGCCGAAATTTAAAGAATACGCTAGAACAACCGCTGAAAAATACGTGGAACTGTATGATTGGTACTACATGTCATCAACCGTCCACAAATTGTTAATTCACGGAGGGGACATAATTGCAGAAAATGCTATTGTACCAATTGAAAGTCTTTCGGAAGAAGCTTCAGAGGCCCGAAACAAAGACTTTAGGAGGTTCAGAGAACACCATTCGAGGAAAAAGAGTAGACAAGCATCAAACGAGGATATCCTCAATATGCTTATCGTCTCTTCTGATCCTCTAATTTCTTCCACAAGACCAAAATTAGATGCCCACAAGAGGCAGACATACTTTAAGGAAACAGTAGAACTACTGAAACTTCAGGATCAGGAAGCTCCGACAGAGTTCTTAGAAGTTATATCTATTGTAGAGCCTGATTCTGAAGTGGATTCTGATGGTGACGAAGTATAAAATAAGTTAACTTTTATTGTTTATGTTAGGTTAGGTTAAGTTAATATTTTTTTTTAATAATTTGCTTTTATTTTTAATCATACAATAGTTTACCATTTATTGTTATTGACTAATGATCACGTTTATCTAATTACCCTCATTATGGTACGTATCCTTTTAACAGGTATATAGGTATTAAGTTTTATTAATCATTAGCTAATGTGGACTTGAGGCATTAGACAAGATTACATTATTATGTAATTCATAATTACCATGTCATTTCAAATAAGTAGGTAATACGACTTTGTGATTTCTTAGAATGTTTTGGTCTAAGCATAAAAAATATTGTAAGTTACACTTGGTATAGCCATATTTAAGCATTAAAATGTACATATCATAAACATTTTTTATTTTTTAATTTTGACGACTTAAAAAAAAAAAAATCGCAAGTGATTTCGCGATATTAAGTATGTCAAAAATTCACAAATAAATTGTACTATAACAGTGTGCAAGGATATAACGGCGAACCTTGCGATTCCAGAGATATCCTCATTTTTCATGTCAGAACCATATATTTTTTTCTTATAAAAATTATAACTCTTCCATTTGTGCACACAATTACTTCATATGACATTTTATGGAACAGTAATGATCGGCAGAAGTCATTTCCAGCAAAAAAAATAACATTTAAGACATCGAGATCCTATGTCTTCTACAGCCGATTTTCGATCCACCGTGCGGCGGCCGGGACGCTGTGAGGTTCTCTCCGACTCACGTTCCGCCACCTCCTTCTCCAGCATTACTGCTTCGCAGAAGGAGGTGACGGCGTCCCATTCCGTCTCGCTCCGGACCATGGCTTGCACCAGGGCCGGACGCGAGAGGTCGCCGCCGCCAATCGCCGCTTCGAGGACACGGCGGTGCTCCGCCCACGCGGGGCACACCTCCACCGTGTGCTCCACCGTGTCCTCCGGTCGATCCTCGCAATGGTGCAGGAACCTCCCGAAACAACCGTGTCCGGTGAGGACCTGCGTCAGGCGGAAGGTGAGGACGCCGTGGCGTCTCTCAAGCCACTCCTCAAAGAGGGGACTTACCGCCACTATTGTGGCGTGCCCTGCACGGGGTTGCGGCAGTCGCTCTCTCCATGTCACCATGAAATCATGCCGGAAGTTTGTCCGCTGCGCGACAATTTGCCGCGGCAGCGGAGTTTCCCCCCGGCGTAGCACCTCCGCGCGCCATTCGTGCAGGCGCGCGAGGACTATTGCCTCCAGATCCCATGGCGGCAATCCGGCAAGGAGGCACGCCGCCTCACGGGAGATCGTGCGGTACCCACGGGCCAGCCTTACGGCTACCACCTTTTGGGGCGCGTTCCGGTAGTAGGCTGCACGCAGCCTCAAGGAACGCGCCCACACCGGAGCCCCGTAAAGGGCCATGGACTGCACGACTCCCGCGTAGAGCCTCCGGCAGGAGGCGTTTGGCCCCCCAAGGTTGGGCAGGAGCCGCCTGAAGGCAGCCCCGGTCCGTTCCAGTTTGGGGGCCAAACGTCGGAAATGCTCCACGAAGTTCCACCGGCTGTCGAGGACGAATCCCAGGTACTTCAGCGTCGACTTGACGCCGATGGATACCCCTCCTACCGTGAGTAAGGATCCCGGAGGTGGCGCATTCCGAGGCCCGTGAAAGCACATGGCCTCGGACTTGTGCAATGCCACCTCGAGACCCAGTTGCCGGATCCTCTCGACGACTATCGCAACCCCGCGTGTCATTATTTCGGCCGCCGCCTCGTGCGACCCCCCTTGTGCCAGCACCAGCGTGTCGTCTGCATAGCAGACCACGCTGACGCCGCTAGGGAGGTCGGCGCGCAGTCGTACCCGATGTTCCACAAGGAAGGCCCTAGAACCGATCCAATGGAATAGAATATATTGTATAGAAATAATGAATGAAAAGATACCGATCGGCGGAGCGCACTGACGTCTCACGCCGAACGAGAGTTATTGTTATTTTTCGCGCCAAAGTTGATGCTTTCCTAATAGGCCTAAACTTTAAGGGGGCGTGGCCCGGCGCCTCTGCATGATTTAAGCGAAAAAAAAATTAACTGATCGGGCAGAAAAGACCACGACTGTACATTAACAATCTGCCCGTAAAACTCCAAGTAAAAATTTTTGTTACGATTCGTTTCTCCACTTGTCCGTTGCGATTCGTTGTTCCACTTGTCCGTTGCCATTAGTTTTTCCACTTGTCTGTTGCGATTCGTTTTTCCACTTGTACGTTGAAGTTTCACTTCTACTATGTGTCCCAGCACACATACCTTTTTATTTATTCATGCCCTGTAGTGCCTTATTGCTGATTAATAACTTTGTAACCAGATTGTTTATAGGTGTCTACTTTCTATTCATTTCTGTTACCCTACTTTTCGAAACAACTGTCGTAATTCAATTTTCTCAAAAATGGTATGTAATGTTGCCATAACATCTCTAAAAAGTATCCAGAAAGTGAACTTTACCGGAGACTTACTCAAAACTGTCCTGTAAGAAGCGAGATTCTAAATTTGGAATCTCTTACTGTCCAGTAAGTAAGTATGTAATTTACTTACTGGACAGTAGGTCATCCTCTTTAGATATGCTTAGAAAAAAAAAACATAGTACCAGACACAGTATAACATGGTTATAGGAGGGAGGCTCCAAATATATATCTATCTCTCTTTTTGGTATGATATTTTATGAGATACATGTATTTTTGGAGCCTTAAACAGCCATTTTATAGTCTGTGACACTTAACGCGACGCAGAAAAAGTATGCATATTGCGTTTTTTACTTAGTAATGTTGTAGAAGTATAGTGTGGGATTTTATGTTTGTATTTAGTAATTTCAGTTTATAAATCATGTTGGATTAAGGGCTAAGTTCACCGAAAAGATAACAGTCTTAGGGCTATGTTCACCGAAAACATATAACGGTCTGATTATCTAAAAACAGCTGTTTAAAACACATTTTCATGTTCACTAAAGCAAATCAACCGATTAAACACGCTAATCAACAGTTTTTTCTAACCGAGGTGGGAGAGGTTGTTTAAAGTCCCGGTTAGTAGTTAATCGGTGTATTTGACGTTTGTAAATTGCAAATATAACAAATTTTAAGGTTACATCCAGATATTATTGTGAGAATTTAACATGCAGTCTGCTTTGAATTATATTTTGGAAGAGGATAACGTTTTGGACGAGTTTGAAACCGTTGAAAGACTTTTGTGAACTCCTCGTTTGTATTCCACCAGACGGAGTTCGGTGCGTTGGTTTTTAATTACGTCTTGGTGCTTTCACTAAATTAGTGACAATTTTTTTTTCCTCATGCGTAAAATTTGCAATGCGCTTCTTATCCATTGTATTTAATTTGAAAACTGTTTCAAGCGAACAAAACTTCAAACACAACAGATAATTTGATGGTTATAAAGAACTGTCATCTCAGGTAGGTATAATGCAACCATTTTAAGATGTTTCTCATTTGTATGGTTTTTTACGTGTTAGTTACCCACCCTTTTTGACTGTATTATAATCATTCGGTCTTTCATTCCTAAAATGCTTGTTTACTTAACCGAGCTAGAATAAGTTGTAGTGAACACCAAAATTCCCACGTCATGTTTATACAACTGTTTACGTTTAGCGGGCCGATTACGAAACAGTCGGTTATTTTACTGTTGGTGAGCATGGCCCTTATTATCTAAAAACAGCTGTTAAAAACACATTTTCAAGTTCACCAAAGCAAATCAACCGATTAAAGACGCTAATCAACTGTTTTCTCTAACCCACCTCGGAGAGGTTGTTTAAAGTCCCGGTTAGTAGTTAATCGGTGTATTTTGACGTTTGTAAACTGCAAATATAACAAATTTTAAGGTTACATCCAGATATTATTGTGAGAATTTAACATGCAGTCTGCTTTGAATTATATTTTGGAAGAGGATGACGTTTTGGACGAGTTTGAAACCGTTGAAAGACTTTTGCGAACTCCTCGTTTGTATTCCACCAGACGACACTACTTCACACTGAACTAGTGACAATTTCCTTTTCGTCATGTGTAAAATTAGTATTGCGCTTGGATGAAAGATTATGAAGTAATGCAAATAAATTATGAAAATTACAATGTGAGCAGTTGCTTTAACCGAAAATCTAAGATGCGTGGGGGTTCATTAATCCTAGTTAAAAATTGTATTAAATCTAAGTCTCGTAATGATATAGTCGATCTATCAGTTGAACATAGCATTGAATAGTGTGCGTTTACAGACCCCCTAATTACCTGAACAATTCTATCTTTGAGTCAGTAATGGAAGATGCTTTGGCAAAACTTGTAACTGGTAATAAACCAATAATTATCTGTGGTGACTTAAATGTTAATATCATAGAGAATAATGTGAATAGCAGTAGATTCATAAGTCTCTTTAAATCATTTAATTTGTCAAATGTGTTTTCAGAACCAACTCGAATTACTACAAATACTGCTACAAGTATCGATATTTTTTTTGTTGCTGCGATTACTTAGATAAATCTATCGTAAATTACCTGCCTTCAGATCATAGTGGTCAGATCGTTACTTTATAATAATATTTAATAGTCCTACAATGACATGTCTCTCTAAAATTTTCATAATGCCAATCTCGGCGAGGGGGGCCAGGAGTCCATAGCACAGGGTATCATCCTAGTTTGAACTGACTCCCACAAACCTTTGTACCTCCAATATTTAATTGTAACACCTCTATATTGTAACTTTAATTTGTGGGAGAAAATAAAATTTATTATTATTATTATTACTTTCGCGTACAATATACAATTACAAAGAATTCAGATACAAACTAGACAAATAACACCCAGCAATCTAGACAAATTTAATAATAATTTAATTAACAAGTTAAGTATACCGGGTCATATTAGAAACAATGTAAATGTATTTTATGAAGAATTCTTTTCGGTAGTGCACACCGAATTTAATAATACTTTAAAAAATAAATCTATAACTATTGGTATTGGCCCAAAGTTTATTTTCAGTGACTGGGCAACACAGGGTATTAGGAAAAGTAGGGAACGATTGTTTGAGCTGTACGGCCTAAAGCCTTACATCAACACTGAAGCTTTTAATAAATATGTTGCTACTTACCTACTCGAAAAATTTTAAAACCACTTGCAAGGTAGCCAAATCCTTATTCATTAGCAACAAGATTAAATCAGCCGACAACAAAATAAAGACGGTTTGGAAAATTATCAACAATGAAACAAATAGAAATAAAAAACAAGGTGTTGACTCGTGGGCTTGTGAGCTCCAACAATGAAGTTGCTCAAGAATTTGTAAATTTCTTTACCAGTATCCCACTTAAAACTACAGAAACCTTAAATTCCTCTGCCTTGCTCTCTATTGATTTATTGAAAGCGAACGTTTCAGCCTGTCCAAATTTCAGCATATAAACCCCTTAACAGTCATAAAAGGTTTTAAGCAAATCAAGATCAAATTAACGGAAGATCTATGGGGTATGTCTATCAAAGCTTGTACCTCAATTATTGAGACTGTAGCGCCGTATTTAGCCTCAATATTTAATTTGTGCGTGGGTCAAGGGGTCTTCCCGGATCTAATGAAATTCAGTAAGGTAATACCGCTTTTTAAATCCGGGGACAGTAAGGACACCAATAACTATAGGCCCGTATCTGTGTTGCCGGTTTTCAGCAAGGTGTTTGAAAAGATAATGCTCAATCAAATGCTTAACCATTTTAACACCAATAAAATATTACACGAGCAACAGTATGGTTTCACCAAAGGACGTTGTACAACTGACGCCGGTGTCACTTTATTAAAACACATATTTACTGCGTGGGAAGAGGCACAAGATGCCATAGGAATCTTCTGTGACATTTCGAAGGCATTTGATTGTGTAAATCACGAAACCCTGATCTTGAAACTTGAGCATTACGGTTTAGGTAAACTTGCGCTCAGTTTAATAAAATCGTATTTGAATGATAGACAGCAGCAGGTACAAATAAATGGAGTCAACTCAATGGGTTTAAATGTAAAAAAATTGTGTACCTACCACAAGGTTCGATATTGGGTCCCTTTCACTTTTTAGTATATATTAATGACCTACCCCATCTATTTAACAACCATCCGCATATGGTGTTGTTTGCGATACTTCTTTAATATTTAAAATAAACAGACGTGCCACTAATCTTGATGACGTAAATAACGCCTTACTGCAGGTCCACAATTGGTTTACCGCTAATAATTTAGTACTAAATGGGAAAAAAGCATTAGATTTGCTCTACCAAATGTCAAAAGTAGTGTTTGTGTCATAATATTGAATCAAGAGAAACTAGAATTTGTCGATAAAACGGTTTTCTCGGGAATCACGCTCGACTCAAGTTAACAATGGGGTCCTCATCTAACATCTCTTACAGGACGGCTGAGCTCAGCAGCATATGCTGTTAGAAAAATCCGTCAATATACTGATGTTGATACCGCGAGGCTGGTCTATTTCAGTTATTTTCATAGTATCATGTCATACGGTATTTTACTATGGGGACGGGCTGCAGACATCGAGTCTATATTTATTCTGCAGAAAAGAGCCATCAGAGCCATTTATGAATTACGTAGACGCGATTCCCTAAGAGAACTGTTTAAGCAAATTAATATCATGACAGTACCTTGTCAATACATCTATGAAAACATCATGTAAGTTAGGAAAAATCGGCATTTATTCAGTAAGAGAGGTGACAGACACCACTATAACACTAGAAATAGGGACCAACTAGTTCAGCCAGGTTTCAGGCTTGCTAAAGCGGATTCATCTTTCATGGGGTACTGTTTGAAATGTTACAATAAAATACCTCCCCACATTCTTCAACTGAATGAGACGAAATTTAAATCTTGTATAAAACGCACAATATGTAGGCAAGCATATTATAAGTTGGGGGATTACATTGATGATAAAAATGCTTGGCTAAATGCTGGTCCTGCTCCACAACCATAGGGGGGGAGGGCAAATTAATTGATTGTTCTGGTCGGGCATTATTTGAGTCCATCGACACGTAAAGAAGAAGATGAAGAATTGATTCCCATGTTAATGTATTGTGGAAGCTGCAGAAGATTGTAAAAATATACTTGCATTATATAGATTCCAGTTCTTAGTATTATATAATTGCATAGCACATGTGTGAGTACTTTGTACTGTTCAGCCACCATTTACATTTATTTATCTTTCATTGACTTGAATATGCCTTGGTGGCTGAGAGAATGTCATGCTCACTTAAATGTCTCGCTGATGGTGGCGGGTGTGTCCGGTCATTTAGTTCCCTGTAATATGGTTGAGTTTAATGGCGCCGGTACATGCGTCATGTTTGTGAACGGGCGCTGTCAGTTGGGACTGGTCATCTCTTAGCTGCCAAGGTTCCGTTTAATTACTTTATTTATAAATTGTTGATCTAATCTTTTACTCTGGACGCTCTTAGTGTGCACGTCTTTCTACATCGTTCTCACATATATGTAGAATCTCAAAATTAATGATGTAACCAAGATTTTGTAACAATATTTTGATTTTAAAAGAGTGTCCATGGAGTTTCTTGCCCGTTCTTCTCCATAGAGATCTACGCTAGGGAATGGGCAACTACAGTACTTTCTCAAGTTATTATGCCTTGTGACTGGGACTGTAGCTTTGATTTTTTTTTTTGTATTTTTGACATTCAAAAGTGCCGTAATGGTCTAATTGAAATAAATGCTTTGAGTTTGAGTTTTTATCCATTGTACTTAATTTAAAAACTATTACAAACGAAAATAAACAAAACTTAAACAACAGATAATTTGATGGTTATAGAACTGTCATCTCAGGTATAATCTTGTATTAAGCCTCCTCTACCCGTCTGCAGATGCGACCGAAAACCTTTGATCTGTGCCAAAAAACCGACAACAATCGGATTCGAGGCGGACGCGTCTGCGGACGTTAAATACCAACAACCGATGCACAAATTACCCCTTCTATACGTCGGCGGACGCATCCGATGACGACGTAGTGCAGATGCATCTGCCGACGTGTAGAGGAGGCTTTATTATTTAGTGCATTATCTATGGGTATAACGCAACCATTTTAAGATGATTCGGATTTGTACGGTTTTTATGTGTTAAGTTACCCACCTTATTTGACTGTATTATAATCATTCGGTATTTCATTCATAGAACGCTCGTTTACATAACCGAGCTAGAATAAGTTGTGGTGAACACCAAAATTTCCACGTCTAGTTTAAACAACTGTTTACGTTTAGCGGGCCGATTACGAAACAGTCTGTTATTTTACTGTTGGTGAACTTGGCCCCTAAACTTTCCATTCTAAAATTAACATGGAGTTTCAAAAACAAGAATATAAATGCCCCCGGTAAATCGATCACAATATCTATCAGTAATTGCCCTAATATGAATGTAACCTTCAATATTAATGAAACGAATTTGTTGTTAAACTTTCTTTCATTTTTGAGAAAAGCATTATACAAACCTCAACCAGTAAGAAAGCCATCCTGGCCGCGTATATAACCGGACCTCACCTGCGGTTCGGTCCGGTTAACTCATACTCGGCCAGGAAGGCTTACTTACTGGATTCTGCAGTAATGTACTACTAATAATATAATAATAATAAATATTACAGTCTGAAGCTAATATCTCCATACCCGCACTTAAACTGATGAACACTTGGCTTAGGCCCGTGTCTTCAGATTTTCCCGGCTAGCCGGAGGAACCGAAATGTCAAAATAAAAATAAATAGTTTATTTATAAAAAGGGGCACATATACAATTACGTATCTTAACAAATAAAATAGAGCACTGTTGCTTATTGCCTGAACTAGGTGGAACCTGTGTTTCAGGCTAGGAGGTTCATAAATACCTACTTAAAATAAATAAATTAACATTAAAAGTAAAATCAATTACTAAAATTGCATCTTACATAGAAAATAAACAAACAAATGTCTGTGTGTTAATGAACCTGTATGCATTTTTTTAACATTCTTGACCAAAAGTTTCTTAAACACTTGTTCCAGTAATTTCTGCTTGCCTGGTACAAATAAGACAGTTCATCTAAAACTGTCTATCGATGTCTATAATTAATGAATCCATCATACCTAGTGTTGGGTTAATAGCCGGATGCTTTGAGTTATTATCGATTATAATCCATAAGTGTCCATTATTAGCCTTGCAATTGATGATAACCCTGCTATTATTGTATTGTTAAAAAAATAAATGCATTTTTTTTGTTTTATTGTAAAATCTGTGGGTGTGAACATAAATTGAGTGCGTGTACGCAGTGTGATTCAATGTATTGTTATTCTTTTTATTTATTTTCACTTTTTGTATGTGAAAAAGATAATCGGACTACAATGGCTTTTGAACCAATATATTTGGCTGCTTATTTGCTCAACCCTGCTTCACATGGAATAGAATTAGATCCAGAAGAAGATATAAAAGCAATGCAATATATATATAAGAACTGGGCCAACATTTAAAAATAAACGTCATGAAAGAATTAGCCGATTACAAAGCAAAAGACAAGTTTTGGAAGAATCGCTTTATTTGGTCTCAAGTCGAAGAAACACGCCTTTAGCTGGTGGAAGGGTATTTGCAGTTCTACTAAACTTCATAAAATTACAGTTGCTATTTTATCAGCTCCTTACACGTCAGCAGTTACGGAAAGGACCTTTAGTACTCAACCTGATGTACATACAAAAAAAAGAAATAAACTAACTACTGAACGAGCAGAAAAAATAACTTACCTATATATACCTTACCTATACCTATACCTTACCTATATTTATTAATAGTAGTAATAGTCTATTTTAGTCATTTTCATAGTATTATGTCATACGGTATTTTACTATGGGGACGGGCTGCAAACATCGAGTCTATATTTATTCTGCAGAAAAGAGCCATCAGAGCCATTTATGAATTACGTAGACGCCATTCTCTAAGAGAACTGTTTAGGAAATTAATATCATGACAGTACCTTGTCAATACATCTATGAAAACATCATGTACGTTAGGAAAAATCAGCATTTATTCAGTAGAAGAGGTGACAGACACCACTATAACACTAGAAATAGGGACCAACTAGTTCAGCCAGGTTTCAGGCTTGCTAAAGTAGATTCATCTTTCATGGGGTACTGTTTGAAATGTTACAATAAAATACCTCCCCACATTCTTCAACTGAACGAGATGAAATTTAAATCTTGTATAAAACGCACACTATGTAGGCAAGCATATTATAAGTTGGGGGATTACATTGATGATAAAAATGCTTGGCTAAATGCTGGTCCTGCTCCACAACCATAGGGGCAAACTAATTGATTGTACTGGTCGGGCATTATTTGAGTCTATCGACACGCAAAGAAGGAGAAGAAGAATTGATTCCCATGTTGATGTATTGTGGAAGCTGCAGAAGATTGTAAAAATATACCTACTTGCATTGTGTAGATTCCAGTTCTTAGTATTATATAATTGCATAGCACATGTGTGAGTACTTTGTATTGTTCAGCCACCATTTACATTTAGTTATCTTTCATTGACTTGAATATGCCTTGGTGGCTTAGAAAATGACATGCTCACTCAAATGTCTCGCTGATGGTGGCGGGTGTGTCGGGTCATTGAATTCCCTTCAATATGGTTGAGTTAAATGGCGCCGATGCGCGCGTCATGTTCGTGAGCGGGCGCTGTCAGTTGGGACTGGTCATCTCTTGGCTGCCAGGGTTCATTTTAATTCGTTTGTTGTTAAATTGTTGTATTTTTCTACTCTGGACGCTCTTAATGTGCACGTCTTTCTACATCGTTCTCACATATATGTATAATTTCAAAATTAATGATGTAACCAAGATTTTGTAACAATATTTTGATTCAAAAGAGTGTCCATGGAGTTTCTTACCCGTTCTTCTCCATAGAGATCTACGCTAGGAAATGGGCAATTACAGTACTTTCTCAAGTTATTATGCCTTGTGACTGGGACTGTAACTTTGTTTTTTATTTGTAATTTTGACATTCAAAAGTGCCGTAATGGTCTAATTGAAATAAATGCTTTGAGTTGAGTAGATACGGAAAGTGATTTCTACATGGATTCGGAACCTTTCTCTCCAACATCAGAAATCGATGAAATATCCTGTGACTGTAATGAACCTGTACTTCTTAATGCACCAGAAATAGATCCATTAGCGTCCCATCCAATCGATGTACCAAACTTAGGAGATTTTGAAGAAAACACTGGATGTGTTTCTAGCAGTAATTAGGCTGAAAATTATTTTTGAGCAACAAACAAAAAAAACAACTAAAAACGAAAATAAAAAGTTCCCAAAAAAATATCCCAAATACATGACTGATTAAGAATTAAAAAAAAAAAAAAAAAACTAATTTTCAAAAATCAATGCAAATAACTGATTAAAATTTTTTAAATGGGCCAGATTAGTTTTAAATTGCACATTTATTTACTACAAAGAAAGATGATGAAAATGAAGTCTAATCTGACAGTCCTAAGCCTGAAAACCTTATGGGAATCACTAAAATAACATTTACAGCGGGGTTATCATCCATAATTGCTATTTATGGCTACTAACTGCTTTTAATCGATTATTAGCCAAATGATATTTAACCGGATTATTATCATTGCCCAACACTAATCATACCCCTCTCTATTTTTCATCATGGGTGAAGAACATGTGGTGGAAAAACATATAATATTTTTAATTTGAATTTCTGAGCGCAACTTATAGTTGCGCTTAGAGGAATAATTTAGTTGCGCTCAGTTGGTTGCGTTTAAAAATAGGTGTGCTCTGAGGAATACCTCATCAATTACGAACATGGCTAGCGGAGAGGTTCGGCTTGCGTCATCTTTTGTCATTAACTTCAGATTAGATGTAAGTATTATTGTAGCGGCAGGCGGCACGCTTTGACGATACAATACATCGTCAAGGTGAGTATCGTTAGCTTTTGCTCGCTAGATGGCTCACAGATCCGGCTAATTGCAGCTTCATTAACGTATTATAATGCCGTCTTCACGAGTACAATTTGTTCAGATGCCTGTTGGTTGTGAGCGTCACCTATTATCGTCACAGAGTCAATTAGGGCCCCGAGCCAGTAAGAAACCTCTACATTTTCCGGTCACTAATTTCTGTACCGCAAATATGTGTAAAAGGCTCAGGGTTATTTTGAAAGCCCATGTACGAAACTCGCGTACACTAAGTGTTCAATACAATATCATCACCAATGCTCCTGATACATTAGGCCAGATATTCAATCTAGGATAGAAATCAAGTAATGCTGCTTACTTACTGCCTCGGGTTGACACACAACCTAATTGCTAAGTCTGTTTACACGATTCTGGGATAAGCTGCTACAATTGCAATGAATAAGTCAGTCAAGGCAAGTCAGTGCAGTAAAATTATCCGTTTAGAAACTAGCTTCGCCAGCCGCAAGATACTAGAACACAAGCCAACATAGTAATATCAGTGGTTGTGGGCGCTCCCAGGTGTCAGCGTTGACCTCACTGCAAAATGCCCTCGCTGCTGGAGCTATCCCTGGACTGCTCTTTGATGCTCGAGCATGCGCATCGCTGCGAGTAACGCTCTGGGTTACCATGTACACGCAGTGGCCAGTTTGTTGCGAAACTTCAACAATGTTGGACGTGCTCAATATGGCTGAATGGGGATTTGATTTCTTGGGAGATTTTTCCAAAGCAGTATTTTTTAACATACGAGTAAACAAACATTTATGCTGCACTAAACATAGCATTTTTTTCTTCGTTCATGATGTTCGAAATTACTTACTTGAACTTTGGAGCTTAGCTAGACTAAAAGATTTTTATTTTTCGCTTTTCAGTTCGTGTTTTCGTAGGTTTAATTTTTAAACTGCGAACAAAGTGGAATAGAAAATGGCATGTATTTAAATCGATATCTGTATATTCCCTTTTATCGATCAAAATATTTCAAAGTTTACCCGAAAATACTGACTTGCACTCAAATTATGCACACTAATTAAATCAAATTCGATATAAGTACTGTTTAATTGTTTTTGCATAACTGTTTTACTGAACGAATAACTATTATCAAAATAGTATATCTAACAATTCTTTAGTTCAACAAACATATTAAAACTTTTTTAAGGAAAACCATCACCTATACTGTTTAATGGTATTTGCAGAACTGTTTTTTTAGTTACTTTAGAACCTGCTACGACTCCATGACGCGCGCTCGCTTCTCTCGCATATTAAATAACACTCTTTGACTTCTGTCCCCGAAGTGCCGAGCCTCCGCCGGCCTCCTTCGTCGGCCTACGGCCCGGTGCCCATGCCGCCCATAAAAGAAATTCCGTAGTAAGATTGTATAATTTAGAGTGCAAGTTAGTATTTTTGATTAACAATTAGTTTTTTTGTTTTATAAATCATATATCCGATGTACGAACCACATTTTTGGTGTAAAATCGGTTATTTTTGCAGTACATGTCCAATTAATCAATTGGATTTTTTGCACAGCATTCATTTTTCTGGTATGCATTCAGTTAATTAGTGGAGTTTGCTAGTTTGCTGCAAAATTATACAGATGTGCATTTAAAAATATCCCATAGAAAATAAGTAACCACGATCATGGCTCGCACAGGTAAAGGCATAAATCGAAAATCCACAAAAGCGAGAGGTCGATAAATTCAAGCTTTCTGGACCACGACGTGTCTTCATTTAAGAACGAGCTAAGCGAGCTCGACATTTTGAAGCCTTCTAGACTGCGATAAGTTAAATATTCATTATTTAATCATAACGGGCCTTATCAATAATTTTCCACACAAACGAAATCGCGGGCAAGAGCTAGTAATTATCATCATCATCATCATTTCAGCCGAAAGACGTCCACTGCTGGACATAGGCCTCCCCCAAGTGTCGCCACATTGACCGGTCCCGTGCGACTCGCATCCAGCGGATTCCCGCAACTTCACCAGGTCATCGGTCCACCTAGTGGGAGGTCTTCCAACGCAACGTCTTCCGGTTCGCGGTCGCCACTCCAGAACTTTTCGGCCCCATCGGCAATCCGTTCTGCGATGTGCCAATGTGCCCTGCCCAATGCTACTTAAGTTTGGCAAGTAATTATATTTTATTTTTAATTTTCAGTTAGGTAACAATTTAATTCCTCGGAAACATTTGCATTAATCGCTAAAATATTCTTATTGCCTTATTCTAAATAAAAGCCCCTCGCCAGCCTAAGTCTTCATCTTCAGACCTTCAACGACAGTCATACTTCAGCTAGGTCTAAAGTTCTTATCAAAGTGCATGAAATGAGCATAAACACGATATAGCTGCTGTAAACTCTTGAGTACCTCTTAAAACTGCTTTCTGTGTCCATCATCAGACATTTAATGAAAGTCATACTCCAGCTAGGTGTAAAGTTCTCATGAAGGAGCCTGAAATGAGCCCAAACACGGTATAGCTGCTGCAAACTACTGAGGACCTCTTGCAACTGCCTTCCGTCTCCATCATCAGATAATAACCAGATCTCTATTCATCATCATCATCATCTGCCTGCCCTTTTCCCAACTATGTTGGGGTCGGCTTCCAGTCTAAGCGGATGCAGCTGAATACCAGTATTTTACATGGAGCGACTGCCTATTAATTATGTTATATTATCATCATAACTTCATATGTGTAGCAAAAAAAATGGATTCACAATTGAAAACTCAGTGGGAAAAATCAATCAACCCCGGTTTTGAACCCAGGGGTGGAACTTTGGGATATTTACCGGGTTAGTTTTCAATGACCAACCAAATTTTCAGTGTTTGATATCTAGACCTTAATTTTAAATTTTGGCTGGTCATTGAAAACTAACCGTGTATAATAATAATAATATTAGGGGTTAATGTATGAAATTGCCGATTTGTACTGAAAAATTTAAACTCATTTTTTTCTAAGATATAACATATAAAATTTATTTAATCAAAATATTGACCCTCATTATCCATACATTGCTGCCATCTAAACGGAAGTTCATTTATGCCTTTACGATAGAACTCGGAGGATCTAGATTCGACAAACTGGGAAGAATTTTTTTTATTACGTAGAAAATTGTCCAAATCACGAAAAAATAGTAGTCCGTTGGAGCAAGGTCTGGCGAGTATGGAGGATGATGTATAGTTTCTAACTGCAGCTCATGTAGAGTTACAACAATTTCTCGTGTAGTGTGAGGGCTTGCGTTGTCATGGAGCAATAATGGTGAAGATCGATTCACGAGTCGGGGCTGTTTCACTGCCAGTTTCACCATCATTGTTCGAAGTTCGGCACAGTAAACATCTGCTGTTATTGCCTGACTAGCACCCTTATTCAGAATCATTCGATTCGATTCCGTACCGAATCGAACGTCTAAGATATCGAAGATGTCCTCCAAACGCAATTCACAAATCCGAAACCGAATCATTTTGACAGTTCAAATTCGATATGAAGACTCGAATCTTTCCGACAGCTGTTTGCTATCGGGACTCATATCGAACAAAAATAAACGAAGAAATAAACCATATTTCCAGCTTATTTCAGTGAAATAAAAACACTGTAAACTTATTAAACACTGCCTGAAGTAAATGAAGTTTTTATTGTATTGACCGTATTTCATTGATGTATCCGCATTTACATAAATTAAAAGTGTTAACAGAAATGTGATATTCGTTCTAGATTTTAGTTAACATTATTTGGTATTTTGGTAGATGGAGTATGTGATTGTGCGAGCCAGAGACCGTCGCCGTCGGCGTCTTCATGGCCTTGCATGAAAGCAAACAATTTCTGCCGCTGCTCGACAGACACTCTTTTCTGAAATTATTCATTTTCACGTGTTATTGCTTGACAATGAGCAAATAGCAAGAATTGTATAATACTGATATCAAATACTTACAGTAATTTTTCCTTTTTATATAAAGTTATAGGAAAAAAGAAAACTAGTTTCAATTTAAAAAATACGTAGATAACGAAGCGGTCTATCCTCACATACAAACTCAAACTCAAAGCATTTATTTCAATTAGACCATTACGGCACTTTTGAATGTCAAAAATACAAAAAAGAAAATCAAAGCTACAGTCCCAGTCACAAGGCATAATAACTTGAGAAAGTACTGTAGATGCCCATTCCCTAGCGTAGATCTCTATGGAGAATAACGGGCAAGAAACTCCATGGACACTCTTTTAAAATCAAAATATTGTTACAAAATCTTGGTTACATCTTTAATTTTGAGATTATACATATATGTGAGAACGATGTAGAAAGACGTGCACACTAAGAGCGTCCAGAGTAAAAGATTAGATCAACAATTTACGAATAAAGTAATTAAAATGAACCTTGGCAGCTAAGAGATGACCAGTCCCAACTGACAGCGCCCGTTCACAAACATGACGCATGTACCGGCGCCATTCAACTCAATTATATTGAAGGGAACTAAATGACCCGACACACCCGCCACCATCAGCGAGACATTTAAGTGAGCATGACATTCTCTCAGCCACCAAGGCATATTCAAGTCAATGAAAGATAAATAAATGTAAATGGTGGCTGAACAGTACAAAGTACTCGCACATGTGCTATGCAATTATATAATACTAAGAACTGGAATCTATATAATGCAAGTATATTTGTACAATCTTCTGCAGCTTCCACAAAACATTAACATGGGAATCAATTCTTCATCTTCTTCTTTACGTGTCGATGGACTCAAATAATGCCCGACCAGAACAATCAATTAATTTGCCCTCCCCCCCTATGGTTGTGGAGCAGGACCAGCATTTAGCCAAGCATTTTTATCATCAATGTAATCCCCCAACTTATAATATGCTTGCCTACATAGTGTGCGTTCTATACAAGATTTAAATTTCGTCTCGTTCAGTTGAAGAATGTGGGGAGGTATTTTATTGTAACATTTCAAACAGTACCCCATGAAAGATGAATCTACTTTAGCAAGCCTGAAACCTGGCTGAACTAGTTGGTCCCTATTTCTAGTGTTATAGTGGTGTCTGTCACCTCTTCTACTGAATAAATGCCGATTTTTCCTAACGTACATGATGTTTTCATAGATGTATTGACAAGGTACTGTCATGATATTAATTTGCTTAAACAGTTCTCTTAGAGAATCGCGTCTACGTAATTCATAAATGGCTCTGATGGCTCTTTTCTGCAGAATAAATATAGACTCGATGTCTGCAGCCCGTCCCCATAGTAAAATACCGTATGACATAATACTATGAAAATAACTAAAATAGATTAGCCTCGCGGTATCAATATCAGTAAATTGACGGATTTTTCTAACAGCATATGCTGCTGAGCTCAGCCGTCCTGCAAGAGATGTTAAATGAGGACCCCATTGTAACCTTGAATCGAGCGTGATTCCCAAGAAAACGTTTTATCGACAAATTCTAGTTTCTCTTGATTCAATATTATGTCACAATCACTACTTTAGACATTTGGTAGAGCAAATCTAATGCACTTAGTCTTTTTTCCATTTAGTCCTAAATTATTGGCGGTAAACCAATTGTGGACCTGCAGTAGGGCGTTATTTACGTCGTCAAGATTAGTGGCACGTCTGTTTATCCTAAATATTAAAGAAGTATCGTCAGCAAACAACACCATATGCGGATGGTTGTTAAATAAATGGGGTAGGTCATTAATATACACTAAAAAGAGGAAGGGACCCAATATCGAACCTTGTGGTACACCCATTTTTACTTTTAAACCCATTGAGTTGACTCCATTTATTTGTACCTGCTGCTGTTTATCATTCAAATACGATTTTATTAAACTGAGCGCAAGTATACCTAAACCGTAATGCTCAAGTTTCAAGATCAGGGTTTCGTGATTTACACAATCAAATGCCTTCGAAATGTCACAGAAGATTCCTATGGCATCTTGTGCCTCTTCCCACGCAGTAAATATGTGTTTTAATAAAGTGACACCGGCGTCAGTTGTACAACGTCCTTTGGTGAAACCATACTGTTATACATAGCCTAATCTCCCTTATGAAGTTATCAAATCAAATTCAAAACACTTTTTCCGCTTTTCCAGTTTGACAGACGGCTGTTTACAAAGCAGGTTCGAAATAAAGTTTGTTTTGGTTATTATAATATTAAAATCATTTTGTATCGTTTGCTGTCTATTAAGTTACTAGCTGTATATTTCTTATTTAAACGGAACTAAATATTCAAATAAACCAATTTTATTTACTACTTTAAATTTTCTACCACGATCATCTATTTACTACCATTTTGTAGCGTTCCCCATAAATACAATGGTCAATCGGATAGAAAAAAACGCATCCGTTTGGATCTGTGAATGGCGTTTTGACAGTTCTTCGGCTCGGAAATGAGATTATCGAATGCGGTTCCTTAACGACACGGAAACGTATCGAATAGTTTAGAATACCCCTGCTGACCTGAGAAAGCTATAGTGAATAACACAATGAAGAGACCACCAAACAGATACCATTTCCTTTTTATTGGTAAGCTTTGCTTTAGGGCACTGTTGCGGCGTTTGACTTGGAGTCAGCCAATGCATTTTTCGCTAATCCACTTTTCGTCACATGTCACAATTCGATCTAATATTCCTTTATTTCTGTACCGATTCAACAAGGCAACACAAGTTTTAACACGCATTTCCTTCTGCAGATCAGTCAAATCATGAGGCACCCATTTTTCATTTTTTTATCTTATTGATTTGATGCAAATGAGTCAATATTGTAGGTAGGGTAACGTTAAACCATGCCGGTAATTCCTGGGTAGTTTGACTCGGGTCGACTTCTATCATCTCCTTCAATTCAGCGTTATTCACCTGTGTGGGTGGTCTACCACGTGGTTCGTTCTTCAAGTCGAAGTTTCCATTACGAAAGCGTTTAAACAAAAAACGCACGGTGCGTTCATTAGCAGTCTCCTCTCCAAACGCAACGTTGGTATTGCGAGCCGTTTATGCCGCGTTAGTTCCGCGTCTGAACTCGTATTAAAACATAACTCGGATTTTCGAAGTATCCATCTTTAAGTCTAAGCTGAATAAAAAAACAATTGAAAGTCGAAAATCGAATGTTGCACATTTTTTATAAGAAGAACCTCATAAATAACACGAAGTTTCACACAAAAATCTCACACCATGAAGATTTTATGTCAATTCGAAGTGTCTATTACTATACAACGGCAATTTCATACTTTAATCCCTATTATTTATTTGACACAAAATAGACAGACAGACAGACAACAGGGTGAAACTTAATTTTAAGCGTACAAAAAGCAAATAAATTATCAATGATCCGGTGACCCCCATACTAGGTAAAACCTGTGTTATAGGGGTCATCCATCCGTCCATTGTGGATAATATAATAGTCGCTTTCTAATTAATAATATGCACTTAGGTAAAATTAAACTGGGGAAAATATAATGGTGCCGATTCTGTTGTGCACAAACTAAACTTAATTTAGGCTATTGCTATCTTTTTATCTATAATAAAACGAGAAAGAGACGGACGTAATTTAGAGCTGTCAAATTTAATTGGAACTAATATTTCCATACAAATGAAGGGTGCACGTAAAAACATGTCGACTAAAAACATGGTGAAGCGCAATTCTTAAACTAGTTTGACATCTCTAACTTAGTTCATAGATATAGCACTATAGCACTAGCACTAGACGCGCAAATCATCATCATCATCATCATTCATCATCATTTGTGTTTTGTCCTGTGCGGGCTAATAAATGTTTTTTCTTTCTTTTCTTTCTTGCTTTCTTTTTATTTCCAGAAAGTGATAGCGGAAACAAGTACTTCCTGGTGGTCATGGATTACTTCAAAAAGTGGCCAGAAGTCTTCGCCATTCCTAACCAAGAAGCTACAACTGTCGCAGTTATATTAGTTCAGGAAGTCTTCTGTCGTTTTGGAGTACCCTTAGAAATACATAGCGATCAAGGAAGGAATTTTGAATCGCAAGTATTTCAGGAGACTTGTTGATTGATGATTGATTGGTAGCCACAAAACCAGAACCACCTCTTACCACCCACAATCTGATGGAATGGTGGAACGATTCAACCAAACGTTGGAGAGATATCTAGCAAAAGTCGTGGAAAGCAGACAAAGGGATTGGGACAAGCACATACAGCCCTTTCTTCTGTGCTACCGCAGCGCAGTCCACGAAAGTACGACTGTGACGCCAGCCTTCGCGAACTTTGGAAGGGAATTACGGTTGCTTGCTGATTTAATCACTGGAACTCCCCCTGATGCTCCACGTAGTGTAACAGATTATGCGAATGACTTGCGTAACAACTTGAATGATGTTTATGAACATATCAGACAATCCGGCCAACAGATGGAACAAGGGAAGTCTCCGAAATTGCAAGCAAAATGGGATGGACCATACCGAGTCGTGACTAGGATCAACGATGTCACCTACCGAATACAGAAGGGTCCACGAGGTGCGCCTAAGACTGTCCACGAGACATGCTCGTCCCGAGCATCATTAGCCCCGTGGCTAATGATGTCTAAGTAGGGGGCAGTGTTACGTCGTACCCGTACCTACAATTACGATATTGTATATTGTACATTCAGTCAAAAAAATATCGGGAATGGATGATTTGTTTATGGTTCCAAATTCAAATTTTTGTTTTTTTTGTAGTTGTTAGATTGGCACAACTGTTTTCCATTTTGGCGCGGAGTTTGAGTTGCTTCTGTTATTTATATTAAATACAGTGCTGATTTTAGTAATATCATATATAGTGTGTATTGCGAATTTCATAATGGACAAAAATATCGAACAAAGAGTTTGTCTTAAATTTTGCATCGCCAATAAAATTTCGTGTTCGGAGTCACTGAAAATGTTACAGAAGGCTTACGATGAATCGACTTTATCAAAAACTCGTGCTTATGAGTGGTTCAAAGCAGTCGAGATGTGATGGAAGATTTGCCTCGCTCTGTTAGGCCGTCAACGTCTGCAACTGAAGTTAACATCGCAAAAGTGAAGAAAATAGTGACTGAAAATCCCCATTCAACTCTGAGAGAGATAGCCGCCGAACTTTCTGTATCTCACGAGTCGATCCGTACCATTTTAACTAATCATTTGGGTATGAAACATGTTGCTGCTCGGCTAGTCCCAAAAGATCTGAATTTTCTCCAAAAACTCAATCGCATGAAAGTCGCTGAGGACATGCTAGAACGAGTCAGTTCGGACCCAACATTCATGAAACGCATTGTTACTGGTGACGAGACGTGGGTTTACGAGTTTGACATGCAAACTAGTCAACAAGCTTCGGAGTGGCGCCTTCCAACTGAACCGAAACCGAAAAAACCACGCCAAAGTCGATCAAAAGTCAAAGTCATGTTGACTGTTTTCTTTGACTATCGCGGTGTTGTGCACTCTGAATTCTTACCGCAAGGTCTAACGGTAAATAAAGAATATTATTTGAGCGTTATGCGGCGTTTAAGAGAGCAAATTCGACGAAAAAGGCCAGATTTGTGGAAAGAAAATTCTTGGATTTTGCAGCACGAAAATGCGCCTTCGCACAAAGCTATCATTGTGAACGAATTTTTGACCAAACACTCAACAAATACCATCCAGCAACCACCATATTCACCAGATATGGCTCCTGCTGACTTTTTTCTTTTTCCTAAACTCAAATTACCACTTCGTGGCACCCGTTTTCAATCGATAGAAGACATAAAGGAGAATTCGCGGCGAGAACTGAACTCAATTCCGGAAGCAGCGTTTAAAAAATGTTTTGATGAATGGATTATTCGTTGGCGCAAGTGTATCGTTTCTAAAGGAGCATACTTTGAAGGTGATAAAATAAATTTGGATGATTAACAGACATTTTGTTTATTATTGATCTTTTCCCGGTACTTTCTTGACAGAGTAGTATAACGGGCTGGTGTCCGCAACTCCACGTCAAAGCGCGTATTTTGCGTATGGGCTATAATCCACCACGCGGGCCCAGTGCGGATTGGTAGATGTCACATGTCATCGAATTTTTTGGTTCTAGGACATGCCGGTTTCCTCACGATGTTTTCCTTCACCGTTTTGAGAGCAGTGGTGATAAAATAAATTACACAAAGTAATGCCGCCTGCCTGGGTTTGAACCCACGACTTACTGTTCGTAAGTCGGGGCCGCCACCACTGGGCCACCGGTGCTCTCTACAATTACGATAGTAGGTACCTACAAGTAGGTAGGTAATAGTACGTAGGTACCTACCCTAAATAAGGTTCGAGGAAGTCGTGGATCTTTCTCGAACGTTCGGTCGCCATATAAGTAGTCGACGTGTTTGCGGGAGCAGGCAGTCTGATTTTGGCTACACAACGAAGCGAATCGAAGTGAACTAGAAGTGCGATATCTAAGCGAATAGTGATCAGTAGTGTATTTGTGATTGAGTTTGAAAGTGTTTTGTGTTTAATAGAGTTATTTGTTGTTTAATCGGTAGTAATTAATTTATCCCATACCCAGCTCGTAACAATAATATTGGAGAGGAATTATACGTATTCATTGGGCCCACGGAATGAGAGGGGCTGATACTATTGTAACATCTGCCGGCCTGCCTGCCTGCTTTGTCATCAACTCATCAAGCACGAATAATGCTCCTTCCTAAAATTGGAACTCATAACTACATCTCAGTTGCGTCCATGCACTCATCTAAAACAAAATATTGTTTTTAATATCGCTTCTTTGTTAGAGCTAACGATATAATACTAGCTATATAAGCTACGAATGTATTGTTTTTTTAAAAGCATATTCTGCTAATATTTCATTCAATTCAAAGATTTACGAGTATTGTCTGGATTTGCGCGTTTTTCTTGGCGAGTGCACGTCCGCATAAATATTTATAAGATGCCAACTATTTATGCAATCAGAAGTTTATACGTCGTGACTCGTGTTACGTAACGCCCTCCCACCCCCCCCCAACGCTGGGCGTTCGGCGCGCGAGCAGTCGTATAATGATGTTTGTTTGTTTGTTGCAGGTGAGTGCAGCCCCGCGGGCGCCACGTGCATGTCTCTACCATGCTGGACTGCCTCTGGTAAGTCCTGAGCTTTCCGGCTGCGCTCCTCTACTTTGCGTTTTCTCATTCATTATTATCTTTTTATCAACCGACTTCAAAAAGGAGGAGGTTCTCAATTCGATTGTTTTTTTTTTATGTATGTACACCGATAACGCTGAGATTTATAATCCGATTTACGTGATTCTTCTTCTCATGCGGAATAGTTGCCATTTGGTCCCATAAAAATTTAACATAGTTTGGCAGTTTTCATTTTATTAACATTTTTTTACTTCAGTCGTGTGGTCTGTCTAATCTAAACATAGAGTACTCGTATACCAAGAAAGGGAAGAAAGACATCAACGCGGTATCATTTTCTTAGTCATTTTATTACTTCATTTTATGTATGTTCACCGATTTCTGTCCCATTTGTGGAGCGATTCTCAAAATTCTTTGAAAGAGTGTACTCCTGAGCTGATGGTCCCATTTAAAGGTGAAGATCTGATGCTGATCTTCGGAGATACACAATGGATCTCTCCAAAAATAGGCGGTAAATCGGTCGTGATTGCTGCAATACAATCGCTTGGATGTTTATTGTTTATACAACATCGTCACGTAACATCACGCCTGTATGCTCTGAGGGGTACGCATATGTACAAAACACCCAGATTTTGACAGTTTAATGGCCAAATACTGAAACTTCACTCAAAATTTAAGTAGCTCTTATATGAAACAAATACTCAAAAGTGACGTTTGGCCATACGAATTTTAAAGTTTAGGAGCTGCTCAAATGTTAAGCAGCCCTTAAATTTTGAGTGACGTTTCAGTATTCGGGGGTAAGTATGTTAAGTTCCATTTATTTGGGATAAGCCTACTACCATGACATGTATTGTTAACAAAGTAAAATAAATGCATAGCAAATATTTGTATAAGAAATTACAACTAATAATGGAAAAATAAAAAACGTTTTTGTAAAAAATAAATCCGACTTCAAAAAACATCTTTTTGTGTTTTTTTTTGAGCTGAGCGCTTTTTGAGATTTCCCTTGCCATTAACAATAATTATTGACTTTCATACAAAAATCTGTACTTAGGGCTCCCCCTCTTTGCCCTAGTTGGAGAATGATTTTCGAAAAAATCCAAAAAAGTATTATTTTTCTTTCTTTTCTATAAAATATAGGTAGTTAGCCGATATTTATACTTAATTTAGATTTCAAATTGATCAGGCCGCACCTTAAGAGCAATTTCACATTTTCGCGCAAATTCCTAAGACTTTAGTCGCCTAATTTACTAACTTAGATAACACCCTGGCATTTTTTAATACATGTTAAAAATAGACTAGTCTTTCTTATTGACACTTCATGTAACACATTTACAAAAACTTATTTGTTTAGTAAGTAGTGATTAATCTCCCACAACTAGTTTATTGAAAAATCATCGCAGAGTCAATTTCAAAGTCCTATATCAATCATAAATATTTATAAATTTCACTGAAAAAAATACGTAAAGCATCAGACAAATACTTTTGTCGACACTTAATGTACTAGAATATCGATAATTAATAACATTAATTATCAAAATCTTAGTGTAACACTGTGTGATTTTAATAACTTTTATTTACATTCACACTACTTTAAAACACTTATAAAAAAAATAAACTATAAAAATAATAATAAAATAATAATAATACTTAAACTATCAAACATTGAAATGAATTGTCTTGCAATACAGTTCTATGCGCGCGCGGCGTTCGTACATACTCGGATGTTGTCGGCTAGGCTCGTGGCTAACGGCCGGTTTAAAGGTGACCTCCAGTCGACCGTCAGTCCAGCGCAATCACTAGCTGTGCGAATACGTTGCATTGTCGCTGATTTCACATTTCATTTTCACATGTATGAAATCGGACTTTTGCTAAAATGTCCAATTTCCCGGAATTACAGGGTCCCGGTACGAGACTACGCTCGAGCCCTAAATTTTCATTCCTCACGCTGTCTACGTCCCTGAAACCGAGATTAACGTATCTGCCAGACCGTGACGTCATCAACCACTACTACTGCCCGGAACGACCATTACAACTGCCAGGGAAGTGGTTACCTTTTAAACGCTCCGAATCAACTCAGCGAAATTGACGTTCCCGCGACCCGGTTCTTTTTCTTAACTTTAGTCTGTTTTACCAAGCAATATATCTAATTTTATCTCATTCGTTCGTTTTATTTTCAATCTATATCCAGTATTTAATGTTGACGGCTAGGAACGTCACATTAGGTAAATTTTTACGTTTTATATCGCTATTTTATCGTGATTTTTTGGTTTGAATAAAGCGTAATTACATTAAACAAATTATGTAAAAATAAACTATGATCTTTTACTAAACTAATTCCAAAGTTTTATTAAAATCAATTCATTTAATCAGACATAATATAATTTTTAACATCACCCTAAATTACAATAAATTACGACGCATAGGCGAGCACCGATTAGTACGGCCCAAGCGCCCGTCGGCGTAGGACCTGTGCTATTTTTTTCCGCGTCCCGATTTTCGAGCGTATCTATCGTAAACGCATTGTTATACTACGACTACAACATTTTGAACCGCTTTGTATTTTTTTTCATCGGGTTAGAATTTCGTTTATTATCAAGTAAAGTATTATTTTAGTAGTTTGTAGAATATTTGTTATATTTCTGTTTTGTGAGTTTTAGCAATGGGGCGTAAGGGTTGTATTATCATTGTGTCAATAAAAGGAAGGAATAAAAATACTGCAAAAGCTGAAAGCAACAGAAGCGAGATGGATATTATTTTTATTTGCAATTCATATACACAGTTATCGATCACGTTAGTTGAATGCTCCAAAAATGACTTTTTCAAGGTCAAAGTAATTCCTACACCTTTATGAACTTGAAGGGTTGTATTGATAATTTTGATAATTATAATTCTGTAACTACATACATCTTACAGCCGCGAATAATATTCTAATCAAATTACAACCTAGCACTGGCCTGCAAATTGCAAAAAACGTAAGAAAATTTGAATTTCGCGGGCTACCCTGGAGCATTAGCCTTAACATAATTATATCGACATGGAATATAGAACCGTAATTACAATTTGAAAGGTTTCCCTTGGGTTTTCCTTTAAAACTATTTCGGTGTCGAAGTTTGATAGCTATTTTTTTGTTTTCATTTTGAATGAGAAATCGCGTGAATCGAGTAGAGGAGGATAGTACTTTTAGAAGAGCCGCCGTGCTGGGTAATGGTGGAAAGTTTTATTCGACAACAGAAATCGTATGTTGTAGTTACAATTTTATGTTTAAAACAGGAGTCTGTTCAGTATCAAAATCAAAGCATTTATTTCAAGTAGGCCAGTTACAGGCACTTTTGAATTGTCGAAACAAAGATGAAAATTAAATGTAGCTACAGACCCAGTCACAAGACATAAGAACTGTGAAAGTACTGTAGTATTTATATCCTGTATCATAGGTACCTACTATATATTAAAAAGTATATTCATACTATAATAATATTATAAAGAGGAAAGATTTGTTTTTTTGTTTATTGTGTGTTTGTTACGATTTAATTGAAAAACTACGCGACCGATTTTAAAAAATGCTTTCAGCAATGGATAGCTACATTATCAGCGAGTAACATAGGCTATATTTTATCCCTCATACTCCCACGTGAACGAGAACTACGTGGGTGAAACCGCGCGACGTCAGCTAGTCATACAGGGTGGAATTTTTCAATGCTACCTGGAGGGCAAGTACTCTAAATACTGGAGATATCAAATTTTACTCAAAGGAAACATTCCTAAATTTTTAAAAAGAAAATAATCTGTATTCACAGATTTTCGAAAATTCGCTTGCCACAATCGGGCATCGAACCCAGGATGAATCGACTAAAGTTCGAAAAAATAATAATCTGTATCTTTTTGACATCAATCAATATGGATCAAATCACTCTAAGAAACATGATAAATTAAATGAAAGGAAAATCATGAATATAAGTGCCAATCTTATTGAATTTATAACTGTTCTTTATATTTCATGGTTTTCCCTTCATTAAATTTATCATGTTTGTTAGAGAGATTTGATCCATATGATTGTCCCTATCGATTGATGTAAAAAAAATACAAGAAGTTATTTTTTCGAACTTTAGTCGGTTCGATTCCCGAGTGTGGCAAGCGAATTTTCGAAAATCTGATAATGCAGATTTGTTTATTTTTAAAAATAAAGGAATGTTTTATTTGAGTAAAATTTGCTATCTCCAGTATTTCAAGTACTTTCCCTCCGGGTGGCATTGAAAAATTCCAGCCTGTATATGTAATAGAAACATACACATAAAATACATATTTACATAACATATATTTGTGTTTTATTAGTCTAGAAGGCTTTCATAGAATAAAGACTGAATGAATAAATTATCTTTTTGCATAAATGTCAAACCAAAATGCATTACGATTATAACGGCCCAAGATTGTTTAGTCTGTCTCGACACTCGCGCTGGACTGTTTGCGTTGTGTATGTGTGGATTGCTACGCACACATACACAAAGCTGCGGTCTTTTACCTAAACTCGAGCGTTGTAATTTTGTGAAATGGCTCTTAACATTCTTCCCTCTAGATCAAAATTGAATGGTAGGTTAGGTACTTACTAATAATGTCAAACTTTATGAAACATGTATGTAGACCAGGTATTCGTCGCAAGATTAACTTTTACAAAACCTACGAATAAGCTTTATCATATAAACGTTTCCCCCTTTTCACCCCCTTAAAGGTTTATTACCCTTCTTAGTAAGTACATCCCTCCATTATGAACTACAAGTACTACAACTGGCTGCCGGCTGTGGGAGCGTCTTTCGAACAATTCTTTTAATAGGGACAACAAGGGGAAATCCGTATCCGTATTATGAGATCATGATGATCTTAATAATTGACCAAACCACATCATCATCATCATCAGCCTATAATGTTCCCACTGCTGGGACACGGCCTCCTCTCAATGAGAGCCCATTCCGGCTATAAACCACCACGCGGGCCCAGTGCGGATTGGTAGATGTCGCATGTCTTCGAATTCATGGTTCTAGGACATGCCGGTTTCCTCACGATGTTTTCCTTCACCGTCTTGAGAGCAGTGGTGATGAAATAAATTACACAAAGTAATGCGCCTGTCTGGGTTCGAACCCACGACTTACTGTTCGTAAGTCGGGGCCGCCACCACTGGGCCACCGCCTGCCTGACCATAACACGAGTCATCATCATCATCATCAGCCGATAATGTTCCCACTGCTGGGACACGGCCTCCTCTGGGAAGGGAGGGAACACGAGTGCAAGTGACCAAATTTTTTTTCATGTCCTCCTCGTTTACCAATGAACAAAATGAACCTATCATTTTGTTCATTGTTTGGTAAGAAAAAAATTGATACTCAGGTAAGTATAGCGAATGTTGGTCGAAAGCAAAAAAATATTGTAGTTAAGTATAAGAAGAAAGTAACTTATACAACAGAAGCGGGCCAAAATTAATTAAATCTTTTTTCAAACACATTGTTTCGTAGCGTGTATAGGGAATGCAAATCGGACTATCCGTAATCTGAAAAATCCGGATATCCGCACATTTTTACTCGACTTCCACTAATAGGAAATTCCATGAAATACAAATATACTTCTTCTCTAATTATTAAACATTACTTAAACAAAACTATTTAACTTCACTTCAATGAAAATAATAAGTATTATTAAAATAATCAGTCTGTGACTTGTTAACTTTTACTAACGTTACGCCGTTAGTAAAATATTTAATAAGTACAAATTTAAAGAAATTCTGGAAAACTAAAATAATATACTTCTTGTCAAATTATTAAACATAGCAAAAGTAACAAAACAATTTATCTTCACTTTAATCAACATAAATTTAAACTGCTGTGAATTCGGTTACACGTAATTCCTGCTGCGAAAAAAGCACGCTCTAATTCGACTCTTGTGGAATACACTGAAGATGCTTGCAAGCGGCCTCCAAGTATCGTCCTCGTGAACCACTATCTCAAGCACCTCCATCTCCACTCGCACTAAACTGGCAATATCAGGCTCAGGCTTTCTGCTGATGAGCACATTTTCTTCTCCAGCCTTATCGATTTTATTTAGCTAGTGAAGTTAAATTGTTTTGTTACTTTTGTTATGTTGAAAAATTTGATACGGAGTCTATTTGTCTTATAATTTTTGTTATTCACAGTTTATTTTAATTTGTACATATTAATTATTTAACTACGTTACTCAACACCGAGTCGCAGACTGATTATTATAATAATAAGAATATTATGGCTATAACACCAAAATTACGGTATTTAATTTGAATTCTTTTTTTTTTAATAAATATTTGGTTTGTTTTTATTGTTTTTTGTAATCATTTGGTTTGTCTGTATGGATCGGAATGCTGGGCTTTGAAGAAGATGGATGAAAAAAGATTGCATATAGCGGAGATGAGAATGTTGAGGTGGATGTGTGGTGTGACAAGAATGAATAAGCAACTTTCAAACTTCCTCTAATATACTCGTTCCTTAACGAGTATATTAGAGGAAGTTTGAAAGTTGCGCCAGTTACAGATCACATGCCCATACCAAGTCTGTCGATTCCCTTTCAACTTTCTTGGTATGGGCATGTGATGAGGAGGGAAGAATCGCATGTGACTAAAAGGGTGATGAATATAAATGTTGATGGATGGAGAGGGAGAGGAAGACCAAAGAAACGATGGATGGATTGTGTGAGGAATGATATGAAGGGAAAAGGTGTAAATGATTGTTTGACGGTTGACAGGGGAGAATGGAAGAAAAAATCGTGTTGCGCCGACCCCAAGTAACATGGGATAAGGGCTGGAAGATGATGATTTGGTTTGTTTTTTCCTGTAAGTATTTTACATTTTAACCCATTTAAGTACACTAATATAAGAAACATCATATTAATTAGGTAACTAATATGGATAAATTTGTTTATTTTCTTGTAAAATCGTAAAATCCGAATAATACGGACATGGCCATAAATGCGTTCTTCAAAATCCGCATTTTAAAACAGAACGGATTTGCATTCCCTAAGCGTGTAGAAGCGAATCAATTTTTATCCTCCCAGGTAGTATCCAAATTTTTCTGGCTCCGGCCCATCTCGTAACTTTCCCATTTCGACAACTAAACAAAAGACGTGCAAAACAAGTGAAAAAGTGTGCCAACTCGTAACTATTTGAATCTTCATACATTGAATCCCATTTCGTCAACCATAAATTTTAACTATTTTTTTGTACAGTACAGTCAGCTCCGAAAGTTACACAGAAACCATTTGTTGATGTTGCTTGCACATGGTGTTCATCGACCTGGAAAAACCATACGACCACACCTCGTGAGGTTTTGTGGTGGGCCCTGAAAGAGAAAGGTATGCCTGGGAAGTATGTGCAGTTGATCCGAGCGATGTACAGTTGATGTAGTACCTAAGTCCGGTCTACAGCGGTCCGGTTTGCACCAAGGGTCGGCTCTAAGCCCGTACCTCTTGTTGAGGAGAATGGAGAAAAAAACATGTATGGCGCCGACCCCAAGAAACATGGGATAAGGGCAGGAAGATGATGATGTTAATATCGGTATATTTCGAAATTATTTACTGCTAGAAACAAAACTGTCACTACATGCTGATATACAATGTGTTTGGCTACCAGTTACCGATACTTTAAGGGCATATTATTTACTCATTTCTATCGACAAATATATGTTTATAACTCAAACTCAAAGCATTTATTCCAATTAGACGTTATGGCACTTTTGAATGTCATAAATACAAAAAAGCAAAGCTACAGTCACAAGGCATATAACTTGAGAAAGTACTGTAGTCGTATAAATACTCCTTACCCCTCATCCCGCGAATAGCAGCCATTTTGTTTTTCTAATCGGCTGATCTAGAGTATGTTTTTTTTTTTCTTAGTAGCTCTCCTGAGTGCTAACTGTACTTGCCGAACAAAAAGTTTACCAAATGGGATTCAATGTATGAAGATCAAAATAGTTACGAAATGGGATTCAATGTATGAAGATCAAAATAGTTACGAAATGGGACATTTGTGATGCTATTTTGTTTAGTTGTCGAAATAGGAAAGTTACGAGATGGGCCGGAGCCATTTTTCTCACGACGAAAGTTGGTTTAAAAAAAAGCTGCAATGAAACCCGACAAAGTGCGACACGGTTTACTTCGTTGGGTGTTTTGGGTATCCAATATTGTATTTATATAATATCGGAACGTTGCACTAAATGCTGTCCCGCAGTTGATCCGTTACGTAAGTGATGTCACTCGCGCCGTCCGCGTCGCGCGTCGTGCGTCGTCAACTCGTCAGCCTGGCGAGCGCGGCAGCGTGGCTGTGCGGCGCGCCCTTGACATTTGTGTTTCCGCACTGCCCCCTCCCCGCACACCACCTCGCGCCTACACCACAGCTGAAACATTATTTTCACTGAAGCTACCGTTCTCTAAATAAAGCGGAGAAGCAAGTGTTTACACCTTAGCTCAGTGGCAACGGAGTGATGTTAAGTAAACTGAGATACGTAGGCTAGGCACCTACACTCTACTGCAGAAATATCACAACATGTAATTTGGCGTAGGTACCTATGTTGATATGTTGTAATGTTTGTATTCGTCCGCAATGCCAGTAACGCAACCGTTTCATCGCTATGACGCAATCCTCCTCTCTAAGTTTATGTCCATTACTCAATGGTCATTGATGGAGCGAGGTGTTTGACCTTGGCCACCGCTAACTATTAGTCTAGTAGTATTTAGTACTAATGCTGTATTCCATATTTTCCGTAATCTGTCGCCCGGATCACCGTTAGGTACACACTTCAACCATGTTTGTGTATGAGATCGAGCCAGATGAACACCAGGGTCATAACTCATAGTAGGTATGTCAAACTTTCCAGAATTTAATTCTTAATAGCGAAGCTATCAAATGGTGTAATAAAATAATACATTGTTTTTTTTATAAAACCAACGGGTTCGATTCCTGGCTAGGTATATTGATTTTCCAAAAATTCAATGATGCAGTTTTAGTTTTCATCAAATTCGGGCTCGAGAGTCCTTTGAGTATTTTTCGCCATTCCTCATAGTTTCGGATTTAGCCATCCACGCGAACTTCAAAAATTCACCCTGTATAAATGGTAAAACCAAACACTATCAGCTCTGTGCTACTACTCATATGAGGAAAAATAACATTGTGAGGTTACACGCCTCGGGTTAGTTCGGGAACTGTCGGCGTGTTTTCGGTACTGGGTTCAAAAAATATTTTTAAGTAATTAAATATACTTACTTACTTAACTTTTTAATTAGAGATAAATAGTATTTTTAAGCGAGGGTGTTTTTGAGCCGCGACCTGTAAAAACAAATGTCCACGCTCAGACCAAATAATGTGTATCAAACGACATTTTTCAATACACTTTTGAAAAACAAAAAAAGATATCGAAAAAAAAAAACAATCACCGCCGACTATACGCATTGAACCAATTTGGACTAAGTATGGGTATAGTTTTATCTGTGGCAATTTCCCAACACCCGCGTTCTGTGTACGCGGTGTTGGAAAATGAAAAAGATCCACGTGTGTGAAATACATTGCATGTTGAACCTAATCGTAGTGCGTTAAAAACCCGTTTTCGAGGAAGAGTATTGAAAAAATCTTTTCCCATTTTTTTTTTTTTCAGAAGCCCTCTAGCCACAGGCATCGTACGGGTGTGCACTGACGGCACTGATATCTCGGAGTACATAACGTGCTTACGATGTGCATTGCAAACAAGAGTGATCGCCAAGTCTCATTTCATGCTCCAAATTATAAAGCTCGGTCAGAACTCAAAACATTCGCAATCCCAATAGCAATGGATTGCTGAAGCAGCAACGGGTGCTAAGTGTGCTACTGCTACCTGCGACGATCAGTAAGCAGAAAAAATCAGAACATGAACTGTACGGTGCTTGATTTCCATAGGTAGAGATACTTTTTATGCCAAATTGGTTTTGGAAGGGTTCATCCGTTCATAAGCTAACATGCTATCAGACAAATATCAGTTTAACAAGCTGAACGGTGCAGTGTACTCACAATCAGCAGCAACACACTAAACACTCACATGTCATGTATCACAAGTTAGATACCTACCTATTTTCAAAACAACTCAAGTTTGGACCCCAAGTTATAATTGTTGCAAATGATGTCTATTAGCACCCATTTCAAGGGATGCACCCAATTACCAATCACCCTGTGTACAACTTATTAATGTTTTAAAGTAGGCAAGTAAGTACATTACTCGAAATGATTTACATTGTGTGCATAATGACGTCATGTTGAGTAGGTACAACCGCGTCGACTTCAATGATTTGGGGCCTTTCGCCCCCTCCCCTCGCTCACCGCATCCCTTCGTCGCCTCGCCCTCGCGCAGTCGCGCCACTACGCATCGTCAGCTGATCGCGACGCGACCCACTGCCCAAACACTTCCATAAGGCTCGACAAGTTTCAATGGTCCGCCATTGAAACTGGTTTTGAATGTTTAATTAAATATATTTTACCCACATAAATAAAAAAAAAACTTCATTCGTTCGTTCACTTTAAAAAGCCAGAAAAACAAGAATCAATAGAACACTGTTTCAAAGTCATGTCAAACAGATTAGGAGTGGGATCGGGCAGAGGGGGGTATGTATGTATGGCAGCGCGGTGGAGAGGCGGGCGAGTACAGACGGACGTCACGGATGAATCGGCCGGCAGTCCCGCGCAGGCCGCCTGCTCAGCCACATGTATTGCGATGCGCGGCGGAGCGGACGCGCTCTCAGCTGTTTGTCGCGCTCTCGCGCCAGGCTAGTGTTGTGTCGGAGGTCGGGCACGCTCTGCTCGTGCTCATGTGCTAGTGATTGATGCTGCGCTCCGCGACCACGGGCGGCATGGTTGGCCTGCCGCCGCCGCCGCACGCGAGGCTTTCGCTGTTCGACTCGTGCCACCGCAAGATTAGGCTCATCGGCGGCGGACCCGTCGCCTTCCTAGGAGGACTAGTCGCGTGAGTCACTGCTATTTGCTTCAAAGCTCCTCGGGCGTACGGAACAGAAACCGAAAGAGAGATGATTAAAATTTGATAAACAGCTGTAGGTAATATCTAGGACTTTATATGTGCCTTCCTTCAGTGTTGCTTTGATTTCAATCAAAGCAACACTGAAGGAAGCAGCAGTGCCTAGGTAATGACTATTCCTTCTCAGTATATAATATGAAACCTATTGTATGCTCATAAAATAATTAAGTTGTTTAACAAATACAGGGTGGAAACTTTCAGCGGGGCATTAAGAGGCCCCCTAGGGGTGGTACTAACCTTAACCGTTGCTACACGAAAATGGACTTCGGTTAGGACACTCTAATACTATAAAAAAACTTTATCGAAAAAAAAATGCAATACTCAGCATTTATTTTTCTCGATTTATTTGACATTTACTTTTCAAGTACTTATTGTAATATGCAGGTAGATATAAATATTTTTTCGATTTATTTTACATTAGTTTATTTAATAGTTTTTAATTAATTATGTATGTTGTTAGTTTATGATTAAATAAATTGAAATTTATTCAATTTATTTAATCATAAACTAACAATATATTATTTATTTTTTATTTATTATTATTAAATATTTGTTAAAATAAAAAAAAAAAATATTATTTGGATTTAGTTTAACTAATTGTCAGTTTACTTAGTACTTTAGGCGGCCTACCCAAATGCCCTTTATTTGGTTTTGTTCGTCGTGTCGTTGAGCTCTGCGTTATGAGTCGACTTACACGATCACTTACAAATGCTTGCACTCACTAGACAGGTCCACAGTCCACTCAAATCTGTATGGTTCTTTCGTCAAAAGACCATCTCAGACACAAATCTGCATGGTCCTCATACGACTTGACCAATGTCTGGACTCTATAAGAGATTATTATTATTTTTAGTCAGGTACGGTACGATACACTGGCACCATCTGTAAAAGTGTTTTTAAACCAATTTACAGAACTAAATATGATTTATTATTGATCATCTAAAGTCGCGTTGGCAAAATTGAAAAAAAAGAACTTAGTGTTGTTTTATTTTTAACCTATCGACGGGTACACTTATGTACATATATGGTACTTCTACTAAGGTATTTATAATAATATTTAAATGTATTTATATAAATTTTAGTAGTGCCGTAGTAGGACGAATTTGGTGTGGTTTTTTGGGAGGCTTTTTAATAGTACTCTCGACAATCAGTCTCAGGAAATATAAATGTATTCTAGAAACCGACAAGGACAAGTGCACAGTATACCTAGCCTCACCCCCGCTCTCCTTGGTTATATAGAACTGGCGCAAACCTGTAGTGCTTACACTAACGACCGCAGGAACAGGAAGTTATGGCAGAGTAAGGAGCTTCACGGGCCCATTGGGCCTGATCGATGTAGACCTATCAGCGTGTGCCAGCCTGGCTACATTCCGGGGACCTCTTTGGGGAATCCGAAGGTTTTGTCTGTGCAATTATGGATGACTAGCTTATGCCCGCGGCTTCGCCCGCGTGAGGTTCTATAATTGTCTCACGGGATACAAAGTATCCTATGTGTTAATTCAGGTAATAAACTATCATCATCTTCCCGCCCTTATCCCATGTTTCTTGGGGTCGGCGCCATACATGTTTTTTTCTCCACTCTCCTCAACAAGAGGTACGGGCTTAGAGCCGACCCTTGGTGCAAACCGGACCGCTGTAGACCGGACTTAGGTACTACATCAACTGTACATCGCTCGGATCAACTGCACATACTTCCCAGGCATACCTTTCTCTTTCAGGGCCCACCACAAAACCTCACGAGGTACCCGGTCGTATGCTTTTCCAAGGTCGATGAACACCATGTGCAAGCAACATCAACAAATAGTTTCCTTGTAACTTTCGGAGCTGACTGTACTGTACAAAAAAATAGTTAAAATTTATGGTTGACGAAATGGGATTCAATGTATGAAGATTCAAATAGTTACGAGTTGGCACACTTTTTCACTTGTTTTGCACGTCTTTTGTTTAGTTGTCGAAATGGGAAAGTTACGAGATGGGCCGGAGCCAGAAAAATTTGGATACTACCTGGGAGGATAAAAATTGATTCGCTTCTACACGCTTAGGGAATGCAAATCCGTTCTGTTTTAAAATGCGGATTTTGAAGAACGCATTTATGGCCATGTCCGTATTATTCGGATTTTACGATTTTACAAGAAAATAAACAAATTTATCCATATTAGTTACCTAATTAATATGATGTTTCTTATATTAGTGTACTTAAATGGGTTAAAATGTAAAATACTTACAGGAAAAAACAAACCAAATCATCATCTTCCAGCCCTTATCCCATGTTACTTGGGGTCGGCGCAACACGATTTTTTCTTCCATTCTCCCCTGTCAACCGTCAAACAATCATTTACACCTTTTCCCTTCATATCATTCCTCACACAATCCATCCATCGTTTCTTTGGTCTTCCTCTCCCTCTCCATCCATCAACATTTATATTCATCACCCTTTTAGTCACATGCGATTCTTCCCTCCTCATCACATGCCCATACCAAGAAAGTTGAAAGGGAATCGACAGACTTGGTATGGGCATGTGATCTGTAACTGGCGCAACTTTCAAACTTCCTCTAATATACTCGTTCCTTACCTTATTCATTCTTGTCACACCACACATCCACCTCAACATTCTCATCTCCGCTACGAGTACATGCAATCTTTTTTCATCCATCTTTTTCACAGTCCAGCATTCCGATCCATACAGTACCAGTTTATAAACTATCCGTGGGTTAAATTGCATCCAAATCTATTCAGTAGTTTTTGCGTGAAAGAGTAACAAACATACACACATACAAACTTTCGCATTTAGAATGATTATAGTAGGAAGTTATGATGACGAACGACGGTTGATATAAAGGGTGTCACAAGACCCTTAACGAAGCCAGCTCATCAGCCAGTTCATCTGTCATTGAATCGACAAAATGACAGATGAACAAAAGATTTGTCGATTCTCTTTCGTTTCCACGGCGTTCATGCTAAGCGGGCAGAACGACACTTGTTCTCCCCGTTATTGCGATTTTTTTGTTTGTTTTAGACCATACCTGGGAAACTTCTAGAACGGATATATTGTGGGTCAAAGTTCCAAATTTTTCACAAGTTTTTTATTTTTATTTTAAATACTCGTTTTTAATGTAAGAGTTTTACTTTAAACACCACGACCCCCGTACTATTCAATCCATCCATCAGCACGTTTTCAATGCGTTAAATTGAGTCCTATCGTAAAACGTGATTTTTCACCCCAAAAAAAGTTGTTTCCCAGCAATCATTTTGGCGGAAAATGACTTAGTTTGATGTATGTAAATAATGCTTGGTTGACGGCTTCGTGAAAGGGCCGTTTACACCCTGTAGGTCGGGCATGCCACCGTCCAGGCGAATCAATCCGTCACATTATCTCCGGGTGTTCTCGTCTAGCTAACGGAGAGTACCTGCATAGACACAACCTTGTAGCCAGGATTAACCATCAGCAACATGCTCTAAAATACAGCCTTGTGGAATCGGAAGTGCCGTATTATCGGCATGCGCTTGACCCAGTTCTCGAAAATGGCAATATCACATTGTATTGAGATCAATCAATCATCACTGACAGGACTAATGTAGCCAATAAACCTGATATAGCATTTTTACGTCCCAAATATTTTTTTTAAAGCAAATTGTTTACTCTCCAATTTTTAATTAAAAGTTTAGCGAAAAAACTTATAGTTTACGAAATAAACAATTATAACTGAAAAATTGAGGGCGTTTCCATGCTAAACTCTTATGGGAGGATTTTAATTTTTTTTTTTGTATCTTGATCTTCACCAATCTTCCGAACAAGCTGGATTTCGTCCCCACTTCTCTACAACCGATCATCTCCATACCATTAACCAAGTCATCGAAAAATATTGTGAATTTAATAAACCGCTATACCTGGCCTTTGTGGACTATGCCAAGGCATTCGACAGTATAGACCGTCAGTCAGTTATGAATGCCCTGGAGTCCCAAAATATAACGCACACTTACATTGACCTCATTGACACCATCTATCGAAGTAGCACCGCAAACATCAAGCTACATATTTCTGGTCCGAATTTCAACATTGAAAAGGGTGTCAAACAAGGCGACTCACTCTCACCTAAACTATTCACAAGCGCACTGCAGGAGGTTTTTAACAAACTGCCTGCTTCGTGGCAGTCACGAGGCATAAATGTTAGCGGCCATCAGCTAACAAACCTCCGCTTTGATGACGATATTGTGTTGTTCTCCACGTCTGCTTTAGAACTCGAAGAAATGCTCCAACATCTGAGCACAGCAAGTCTTGAGGTTGGACTTTCAATGAACAGATCCAAAAACCAGGTTATGACCAACAGCATGAAACGTAGGGTCGAGGTAGACGGGCATGTGTTGTAATATGTCAATGAGTATACATACTTGGGCCAGATAGTATCTTTTAAAAATAGGCAAGATAAGGAAGTTTAAAGCAGAGTCTAAAACCTTCTGGGCCCTAAAAGAACACATGAAGGGAAGTCTTCCAATGACTCTAAAAAGAAAACTCATCGACACGTGCATCCTGCCCGTCCTAACCTACGGGGCACAAAGTCGGTCACTTACTGAACAAGTCCAAACTCAAGATTTGCTAGCGGGCAATGGAACGCAGCATAATAGGTATGAGGCATACAGATCGTACAAGAAATACCACCCTGCGTTCCATAACTAAGGTTGGCAAAGAGAGGTGGGCAAAGATCGTCACTCACTGGACGCCTGACGGAGGAAATCGCCGTCGAGGTAGACTGCGTCGAAGGTGGTGTGACGACCTGATCTAGCTTGCGGAGCGAACATGGCCAGATATCGCACAAGATAGAGAGGTTTGGAAGGAGAAAGGGGAGGCCTTTCGTGTCGTGTTTCATGTCGATGTCATATTGTAAAACCCGTCATTTTGTAATCTGCCTAGTCAGATTGTATACTGTCGAAGTGAAATCGTCAAATTGTCAAATGCATACGATCAAAGTATCTCTGTCCCCGTAATCGGGACTCGGGGCACCGCCACGTTAGGTTAGCAGACAGCAGTTGCCTGCAGACAGAAATATGTACTCCAACATACTGTAGTATGTATAAACGAAACTGTTTTTATACGCATTACGCATTGCCACCTGCACATGAAGGCATGGGTAAGCACTTAAGCAGATACGCAAAAAGGGCTATCCACAGGACTATGCTTGGAGCGTAATCGTATCAGGAATATACAGAAATAAGGGGTGTACTCCCGTTGACCCCGCTGCCCGTGACCCCACTGGTGGGGTCAGTCGGATTGGATTCAAATAATCAAAACTTGTTCCCGATGTCTCCACTATATTTTTGATTTTTAAAATATTACTCAAAAACATTGCATGGAATCGAGTAGTGTTAGTACAGTTATGCTAGTTATGGGTAGCAGGGTAGTAGCCTTAGTACGAAAAGTACTAGCCGGGCATGAATCCAAGAAGGTATTTATTGCTAAAAGACTAGCTTGAGCTTTTGGGAAACATATTGTATGCCTCACTGGCAACAAACGGGAACTTTTTTCCCGTTTGTCGCTAGGGACAATATACAAGAGCGTGATGGGGCCAACGAAACAACGGTTTTGATTTTTCCCGTTGGTCCCACCAGTGGGGCAAAGTAGTGGGGTCAGCGGGCATACATGAAATAAGACGAACTGATTGAGGATCCAGGTGGCCTATAAAGCCGAACAATAGCAAAAGTTAACTGGCAAGACGGCAAGCCTAAACCATATGGCGTCGTCAACGTCACACACTAACGGCCGAGTCCTGTAACTTAATTACGTTACGTATAACTGTTAGTTAATAAACAAAGTTAGCTTGAAATATCCTATCCGCATCACTTATCTCTTATTTGTTTGAATTAAAAAATCGTAAAAAAATATTGTTATGATCTTGTCTTACTAACTGTACCTAACGTTGATAAGGTTTAAAGATCCACACTAAAAGAAACGTGGGACGAGTTGCGGAATGAAAATATTATTTATTTTGATTTTCATCAACTCGTCGCAAATGGATCGTGGGCATGTGGGACGAGTGATGAATTACTCACTCATAGAAAATCAAATCAAAGAAAGCTTTTCTGTGACGCTTTGTTTCTAACGGACGGACCGTTAGCTAAATGTCAAACAGACAGAGATAGCAACCTTCCGTTACCTGTTAGTAAGTTATTGAAAATGGCCGTAAGTGAGCACAATTAGTCTTTTGAGCCTGCTGCACACCAAGTACTTACAGCAAAAACGTATATATTATGACACTTGTGAAGTAACTAGCTGTTGCCCGCGGCTTCGCCCGCGTGAAGTTCGGTAACTGTCCCATGGGACCATACTAAAGGGATTAATAGTATCCTACATGTTAGGTTATAAACTATCTATGTGCCAAAAATCATAATCATCACAATTATAATCATCACAATCTCCATCACTATCACAATCAACATCATTATCACAATCACCATCACTATCACAATCACTATTACTGTCACAATCACCATCACTATCACAATTACTTTCACTATCACCATCATTATCACTGTCACTGTCACAATCACAATCACTATCTCTATCACAATCACTATCACAACCACTATCACTATCACTATCACAAACACCTTCATCGTTATCACAATCATTATCATCGTAATCACAATCATTATCATTGTAATCACAATCATCATCATCACTATCACAATCATCATCATCACAATCACCCTTAGATATCACAAGAAACTTACGCGTGCTAAATTTAGAATCTCTAGACCCTGTGGTTTGGGCTATGAGTTGATTTTCAGTCTTTGTCACTCCATTCAAAACCTGAAACACAAATGTTTACTCATTTATCAATAGGAGTACTCCTGTTAAGTTTCGAATAAAATAATTAAACTAATCTTATTTCCTCACATGTAAACTTTGGACCCCCTTTTCAACCTCTTAGGGGGTGAATTTCCAGCTGTGCATTGATTTGTAGACTTTGTCACCCCATTTCCCCCTCTTAGGTGTTGAATTCTGAAAAAACCTGAAACCCGTTTCTACTCATTTATTGATAGGAGTACACCTGTAAAGTTTCGAATACAACAGTCTAACTAATCTTGTTTCCCCATACAAACTTTTGACTCCTGTTTCACCCCCGGGGGGTAAATTCTGAAAATCTTTTCTTAGTGCACCCTTAGACCTCATAAGAAACCTACGCGTGCTAAATTTAGAATCTCTAGAGCCAGTGGTTTGGGCTGTGCGTTGATATGTGAGTCGGTCAGTTTCTTCTATTATATATTTCGATGTCGAGTCAAGTAGGGCACGTTTGTATCGGGTGGCAGGCCGGTCGTTATGCGGCAGTATCGCGGCCGCTATCGATCAGCGGCCGCCGCGCGCGACCTGCACCACCCACTACCACAGTTAAGCACCACCACTTGCGGCTCGCACCATGATGCTACTACATTACTTCTTTGTAAAAGATCGTGATGGTAGGATCACAACAAAATGGGAGGAAACTGCTCTGCTGAGAATATGCAAAGAATCTTTGAAACATTATTTTACTAATTTCCTAAGTAGTCTAGGAAATTAATATACATGTGTACGATTGGTCGGGCGGTGAGCCTGTGCAGAACTGCAGAGACGCGGGCGCGGGCGACGCGGTGACGACGTTACAGTTGTATTGTAACGGGACAGCGTCGGCCCCGATACGCGCCGCACGCCACCAAACAACGAGCCTCGCTAAAAATATAACTTATAATATAACACCCTCAAGCAAGGTGTTGTTGCTGATGTCCGCAGTGCAGTTGCTGTTTCTGATTCTGTTCTTCTTCAGATAGTGTTCGATATATCTGCGATATATCGCGATAGAGACCCAATGGTCGTTCCATTCGAATGCAGTTTAAAAAAACGTAACATCTGTTAGCTCACCTTGGTAATTACAGGGTATCCGGTAATTAATTGATAACCTGAAATGGCTTATAGTGGAACTTATAGCTATGTAAAAAAAAATACCAAAAAATATCTATCATAAGTAGTACCTGTAAGTAAGTTCATTTATTTTGGAAAATTATTATGAATTAATTTTTAAACAAAGTTTAAACATCTTGGACTAAAAAAAAATGTATGCATCAACTCGTCCCACGTTTCTTTTTGTGTGGAACTTTAAACTTTTTCAACGTTAGGTACAGTTAGTAAGACAAGATTATAACAATATTTTTGTAAGATTTTTTATTAATTCAAACAAATAGAATTTCAAGTAGATTTGATAATGGTACAATTCATAATTGTATCTGCCTTAAATAGTGAATTATTTTGCTATTAATGTAGACAAGGAGAAACAGGGAAAAAAAACTGAAAAAAAAATGTAATATGACTACCCCATTCTTATGCAGGCCGTAGTGCCTATATAGTTCTTTTTTTCGTTTTTTTTTTTCTGAATTAACATGGGTTTGCTATGTGCCATTTTAAGGTTATCCATTCGTTGCTGGACAGTTTATGATACATTAACATTGTATCCTCAAAAATAATATTTAGGTAAGTACCTAATATTTGAAAAGATTTTTTGTAACGAAGAATAGGTATTTACTTTTAATGAAAATATTTTTTTTTTAATTAACACTAAGAGACAATTTTTAAACTGAACGAGTGCGCACAGCCACACATGACTACTGGCTGCCCGCTTTAACGTAGCTGCAATTTTAACGACGTGTTATATATATTGTATAACGGACTGGAGTGTCCGCAACAACAAACTTTAAGTTACAGAATTATATTCATCAAAATCATAAATACAACCCTCCAAGTGGAGGGTTGTATTGATTATTTTGATGATTAAACTCGTAATTCTGTAACTACATACGACTTACAACCGCGAGTATTCTAATCGTTATAAAATCTAGTACTGGCCTGCAAAAAACGTAAGAAAATTTGAATTTCGCGGGCTGGTTGGAGCATTCAGTAGTTTTCAAATAAAAGTGTTTCTTTGACACATAGCGTTTGACGTCACTGCCGGCGACGATGCGTTTTCAATTTGCTTTCCGTTTCACCAAAAACAGCCTACATAAAAAAAAAAAATGTAAAATAAGTGTTGCATTAGAAAGTTAAGCAAGTGTACAACAATGCTTTACGCTCACTCAAGTAGAGCGGACGTGTGTATTAGCGATTTTATTTACTATATGACGTAAAAATAATATTTCGAGTGATCTGTGACCTAGATACCAAACCGCATTTTTTGCTAAGTTTGTGATTTACTTTGGTGAATAACAAGTAGTTATGAGAAATATCGAAGAACTAAGTACCTAAATATGTCAAATATTGAAAACAGCCCTCGGAGTATTCCACCCCCTAGCAGCCCTGCGACTAAACCCTAAACACCTTACCATGCGGCAGAAGGAAGATCAGAAGCAGTAGAAACCAGCGATATCAGTAACTGGTTGACCTCCGTCGACAAATGCCTGAGTGAAGTCATTGCTCAGGAAGGGAAGCTGAACTCCGAACAAAAGCTGAGGATCAATAACCTTCCGCGTAAGGTAAAACATGGCGTTTCACAAATGGCAGTTTACTACCAGGACTTGAGGCTCAATGTCAAAGAATTTCAAGTGATGAAAGAAAAACAGTACCTCACGAATTGCCTTGAAAATTTCCAGCAAACAATTTCAAGCTAGCATTTAAGAAAAGTGCACCAAAACAACTATGGCAGAAAAAGTTTCGTTCGCTGACATGGTTCAAACCAATAAGAATAATTACTTGCGCCCAAATAACCTCAGCTCAATTGCAATTTATCCAACAGATAAATTAAAATCAAGCGACGACACAAAATCTCTGGTCAAAAAAATTATATGCCCGGAACAAATGAAACTGCACGTTCGAGGATTACGCAAAACAAAAAACGGGGGCTTTATTATCAGCACAGAGACAAAAGACGACATTGAAAAACTCAATCGTCTCAGCTAAGTGGTTCCGGCCTGCAAATAGAAGAGCCACATAAGAGAAGACCAAGAATTGCTGTTATAGGAGTTCCGACCGTATTAAGTGATCAAGAAGTCTACGATTGCATTTATGAGCAAAACCTAGCCGAAAAGCTACCTAATTTACCTCGTGACTCTTTTATGGCTTCCATAAAATTAAGTCACAAGTCGGGTAAAAAAGTGGGACCAACGTGCAACTTTCTTTTTGAAGTTACTGCCAGCATAAGAAAAGCCCTTATAAATCAAAGCCGAGTTTACATTAATCCTGTGAGTGACTTTACACTTGTGACCAGGTGCTTTAAATGTCAACAGTATGGACATGCTGCAAAGACTTGCTGCAAAAACTTGCCGGGAGGCTACCTATACGTGTGGACATTGTAGAGAACAACGTCATCAGTCTGAGGAGTGCAATAAAAATTCTGAATTGCCAGTGTGCAACATGCTTGCGTTTTAAAAAACCGAGTAACCACAAAACTGGCGATCTAGAATGCCCCCCGCTAGAAAATACGAGTAGCTGAGGCAAGGTAGTATGTCAATTCCATTGATTACAATGACGCGTAAGATCGCCGACATTATTCAATAAGTTTTTTTTAGTAACTTGTGTTATAGTTTACTCATAAGTATATTGATCTTTAGGTACACCTACCAATTGTCGCACCTAAAATAATTTTAGTTTTGACATAGCATTTTTCGACAAGCATTGATAGCCACAAAGCAAACGTGACCTGAATTTTTGTGTTATGCTTCATTGCAAAAATAATAGAACGTTGAAGAGAAGTTGGCTAAATAATAATTATGTATGTATAATATTTATAGATAAGTTATTTACTAGGTATTTGTATAAGAAATCTTAGATTATTTGGTTATAATAATAAAATACCATTTATTTCAGGTAACAAAGACCCATAGATAAATACCTTCACATAAAAATACATACTATTAACAAATTTTTGTTAGTATAAACAACTTTAAAAACCATGTTAGTAGCACTTCACTTGCACGATATTTTGTGCATACTTGTGGGAGTTATAAGCACTTGAGTGAGTTACCTGAGATACAGGTTTATTCCTAGTTCAGGTAGAATCCAATTACTATATACCTACCTATAGTTTTTAAGGCCACTATGTAAAATATTTTTGTAATTCAATTATTTCATTAAACAATTTCATTTCATTCATTCAATGTTTATATGGGCCAATACAAAGCATTTTAAGATTTTTGTTTTTAATTTCTTGCATATTCTCTATTGTGGGCTCTTCAATACAACATTGCATAAAACGCTTTGTCTGTCTTCGGTATACCTTCTTCCGTCCATCATTGCCATTACACTATCTTAGTTACATCAGTAAAGAAAACCTGACTCCATTAATTTTGAGTCCAATCTCCGTTAACAGGAGGCGCACCGTACGGTGAGATCCGTGGTACATTTTATTCATAAAAAAATCCGGCCAGGAGCGAGTCGGACTCGCGCACCGAGGGTTCCGTACAAACTTAACTTTGCTGTTCGATCCCATGAAACGGATATTGCACCAACCGTAAATAATAAGTTTGTAATAGTAAAATCGCTTTTTTATTGTTATTAAACTACATATTTACGGTTTCCAGATTTTTCCCTTTACATGTGCTTTATAAGAGCTGCGCTGTGTGTGTGTGTAAGACATTGCTCCTCGCCAAATTTCGTGATTCTAGCTAGATCAACGGGAACTACTATCTATATTTTCGACCCAAGACCTATAGGGTACTTCCGATTGACCTAGTACTGTCAATTTTGGGTAAAAGCAAGGTCTTACAGCACAAGAAAAGAAAAAAGTCCGAAAAATAAAAAATGTTGAAAATTAAGGTAAACTACCCCACCTACAAGTTTTCACGAAACTCTAAATTTGCCCATATCTTTTTATCGTGTTGACTCAGGACCTTGATTTTTATACATCTAATAGGGACTAGATAGACTTCAGTATCTGGTCCACCCGTTCCTGAGAAAAACGGTGATAACAGACGGACAAGAAAATGATCTTAAAAGGGTTCCTTTTTTACCTTTTGAGGTACGGAACCCTAAAAATTATAAGATAAGTCTTCAGTTTTCCATCCCAATTACTTGTAGTGTCATACTCGACCATATAATAGTAATATGTACCAAACAGAAGCTATTCAAGCTGTATAGAGCCTTAGAATTTCTTCGAAAGGCGATTACCGATTCAGTGTGCTGCGCCGCAGCGAGAGCGCATGCCTCCTGCGCAGCGGTGCTCCACACACATGCAGCACGCGCTTGCACCTACTGAGGCACTGCTTGCGTTGCCGTCTGTTATACTCACTGTTGGCTACCCGCCTGGCCCGTGGTAACAATTCCATGGGGCACTTGGACACCCAGCAAGATACCGAATAATGCCCACGACTCACGGCGACACGGCCGCACTGTCCCAGTTCGATGTAGCAGCGAATATGAACAGAAATGTGTTCAAACGTGATTTCTTTCAAGCATAAACAACGCCGTCGAAGGTCACGACTTGAGATATTGTTATAGGTCACGTCACTGTATAGTTTAAAGTGTAAGCGTCAGCTTGATCACACTCACACCTCCACCTTGCCGTGCAAGTGGGCCTTTCTTTTTTCGGATGGGAAAGCATCAAATAACTCCTCACGCTCTGAGCGGAGAAAACCCATCTATGTTCCTTCTTCGCCCTTTGTGTTCTGGGGCCATGATATCTCTTTAGAACAGTCCCGCAGCCCCGGAGTCTCGCAGCCCTGGGGTCCCGCAGCCCCGGGTGCAAGTGAGCCTTCTAATATGAAGGTATTGCCTGGTGCTGGCGCGTCAAAGAAACCGTGTCCACTCTTCCCCGAAAACTCGAAACTAAGAAAATAAAGCAAAGTAGTGAAAGATACTGTGAACTTGATTTTGGAGGAAACTTTTTAAAGGTTGCTATTATAAAAAGACTGAATTGGCTAAAGAAATAGAAGAAAGTTTCGACTTGACACCAGTTAAAATGTGCAGTCAGTGCAATGCGTCGCGTAACTCGCGTAGCTGTCGCAACTCGAACCGCAACGCAACGCTAGACTGCGGAGCCTAATTTGTGCAGCGCCAGCGGTGCGCGGTGCGCTCGACTGTTCTCGCTCTACATACGCCGGCCCCGCGCCCGCCGCGCCTCCTGTGCGAGCGTTCACTTGCTCTTCTACCTTTTGTTGTGGCGTAACATTTGTTTCGCCAACTCTTGTACAACGATATTCATGTGAAACAATACGATTAATGAGGTTAATTTATGGCGTCAGTTTTGTCGGACCAGCAGTGCAAGTACGTAGCACTCGATTCGATACGATTAGATAAATCTGACAGTTATTCTCGATAAAATGAGTTTTTAACCAATCGAAAAGTCGGATTTATCGAATCGTATCGATTTGATCGTTATCGATTGCTACGTACTTGCAGTGCTGTCGTAAATCGTAAAACCTAATAATAGCCAGTCGAGTGAATTAGCAAATTATTATTAAATATAATTACTTATAAGGTGAAACGACGTTTATAGTGGTCGGTTTTTTGAGTTTAAGGCCGTGTTCAAACCAAACGTATAGTCGGCCGCCGACTTCGCAAATGTTTGAAAAACAAAAACAAAAGCGAATTAGTCGGCGGCTGAAGTAAATCTTTCGTACATTTTGTACTGGATACTCACAGTCGGCGGCAGACTATACGCGTTGTTGTGGACGTAGCCTAAAAGCGGCCAACCCGCCATACTTTTCTCAAGAATGTTGACAAACGCTCGTGCGTGTGTTGTGCTCGTGCCGTTGTTACACATTACACACCCTGCACTACTGTATGGTGGTAGTAAGTAGTACTTCCTCAGTCTCAGGCCCCGTTCCGACTATGTCGTGACAATAGATAATCGTGTAGTTTTAAGTGTCTGTATCTTGTGTATTTAAATGGAGGTGTTCACATAAAGGACGACACAATTACTGTCGTCCACGAGTTTGCCAACGATTAAATAATCGCCACGACATAGTGGGAACGGGGCCTTACTCTAACTTCAAAATCTTTAAATTTTTTGAACTGATAGGTATCTAGGCTTCTATCAAAGCAAAAAATAAAAATTGCTGTTTTGCACAAACTTTACCTCAACTTTGGCCGTTCATAATGTACTCATAAATTGTAAAAGTAAAGAAAATATCCTGATAGAAGCCTTGCAAATGTAGTGGAGATTCAAAATAACAAATGTTTATTTCACAAACTTGTAGGTAAGACTTATTCAAAAACACGTATTTCCTGGATCAAGTTTTATAAATTTTCGAACACTATTTTTCGTTCAATGTCTTCGCGTTAGTCGGTATGAGGTGCGCGGGTGACGAGTAGTACGGGGTCGGGGCTTGGTAAGACAGAGCAGTTGAAAAAATATCGCCGCGATGGCTCTGGATGAAACAACAAGCTTTTCGACCATTCTCGCGTTAACGATAGACGGGCCGGGAAGGGCCCTTTTAAGAGGTGTGCGGAAGAAAGTTAAAAAAATTATATCATCAATCCCGGCTTTTTTTTAATCTCCTTTAGAATTCTTTTTTTGTTAACACAATATAAATTCGTCAAATTTTAAGTTACTCATCTTGAAATTTCACGAATTTATATTGGGTTTGTGGCCTATTAGCGTGACCTCATCATCTGCCTAGCCTTTTCTCAACTATGTTGGGGTCGGCTCCCAGTCTAACCCGCTGCAGCTGAATACCACTATTTTACATGGAACGACTGTCTATCTGACCTCCACAACCCAGTTAGTACTGGGTAATACGATACCCCTTGGTAAGACTGGTTGTCAGACTTTTGGGCCACTGACTACCTGTAACGACTGTCAAAGATCTGCAAATGACAGCCGGGACCAACGGCTTGACGTGCTTTCCGAGGCACGGAGGAACTCGGTATGTAAGGGCGGTCACCCATCCACAGACCAACCTAGGCAAGCACGGCTTAACCTAAAGATCGACCCGAGTGGCTGTTATTATTTAGCCACGCTTCTCCTATTAGTGTGACCTGTTGTTCATTGTCGATGTGAAGTGAATATTTCAAGGTTCTTTTTTTTAAAGGAGATGGACAAAATGTGTTCAAACAGTGTACAAAAATAAATGTACCTATTACAAACAATTATAACAAAAAAAGATAATAATTTTGGAGAATGGTTAACGTAAGTACTACATTGCCCGAAGAATTGCCAAACTTAAGTGTGGGCAAGGCGGCACATTGCTCGCAGAATGGATGACCAATGGGACCGAAAACTTCTGGAGTGGCGACCGCGAACCGGAGTCCGGAAGACGTTGCGATGGAAGACCTCCCACTAGGTGGACCGATGACCTGGTGAAGGTTGCGGGAATCCGCTGAAGGCGAGTCGCACGGGACTGGTCAATGTGGCGACACTTGGGGGAGGCCTATGTCCAGCTGTGGACGTCTTTCGGCTGAAATGATGATGATGATGAAGTACTACATAATAGCAGACGTTGAAAAGAACTCATAATAAAAACAAGTTTTATTTATCAGGTGGTGACACACGGACAAGAAAGTGATCTTATAAAAGTTCTTTTTTTTACCTTTTGAGGTACGGAAGTACGGATCCCTAAAAACTGTTTAGAAAATGAACTTTATCTCAAATAGAGTTCGTATTACTTTAATTCAAAGGGGGAAAACAACTTCATAGCGTAAAAGCTTCTAGAGTGGAGTGTGGCTTTGTCTGGCAACTGCCTGTAAAAAAAAGTATATAATCGGAAATCACGTTGATAGCTAATAGTACATTATGATATAAGTGCGGTAAGTTGAAAATTACAGCCGAGGCGATTTTGCTAGCCCGAGCCGTAAGCGAGTGCTACAAGAAAGCAGAGGCTGTAATTATCAAAGCGCACGTAGGTATGTCATACGACGTTTTATAACATATTTGCGAGAAAATAAATAAAACTCGGACTTTCTTATCGAATCAATATTTAATCACTTGTAAAAGCAGTTATAAAAATTTGAACAATTTGTAAAATTGATTATTACGTTGCCAGTTGGCATTTTTAAAGTTGTCAAGTTGTTATTACTATATTTTATCTCCCAAAGTTAATTTTATTCATAAAATGTTGATTGACCGCTTTTCTGAAATAAAACTCTTTGCTAAGATTAAAAAAAATACCGTTCGTTTTAGACGGAGCTTCTTGATAAACCGTGCGTTTTACATTACAATAACGCACAATTACGTAATGAGATACAATACGATATTGAAATTGGTGAAATAAGACTCTTTACGAGCAAATATGTTATAAACTAGCACATAAATCGTAACAGGATTAATTTAATAATCTAATAGTAAATATTAAAAGCGATGATTCGATTGATTTGATCCTCTAAAATCTAATTGATCTATTGTAAATGAGCACTTTTAAAAAATAAATGATGTATTTTTTATGTTTAATCTTTATATGAATTATTGCGTCTATACTATTGTTCAAGGTAACATTATAATAATGTTTGAAGTACTCAATAAAATTTTGGTATTCTAAAATTATATTTAATCCTCTTTTTTAGTTACTGATTTTAGCAAGAGCGAGCAAAACGAGTTCAGGACTAGGAGCGAAAAATACTAAGATTGCGAAAAAGATATTAAATTTCCGAAAAGATGTTCTGCTAAAATACTTAATCGTTTTTCTAAACCTTAGGATGCAAGAGTGAGCGAAGCGGGCTCGGAACTTGAGGTACCCTTTTTTTTTTTTTTTTTTTTTCGGATGGGAAATCATCAAATGACTTCTCCCGCTCTGGGCGGAGCAGGAGGGAGTGTCAGACTTTTACTGACTAAAACCCATCCATGTTCCTTCATCGCCCTTTGTGTTCCGGGGCCACGGTATCTCTTTCGAACAGTCCCGCAGCCCCGGCAGGCATCGGTCCTTGCGGACCCCTTCCAACTTGAGGTACCCTGACGTTAGGTCGCAGTAAGCTAGAGCACGCCGACCTAGGGTTATGTTAGGCTAATGTGTCGCCGCGCCCCAGCCAGAAGTGACGACGACGAACACCATTATACGGCGACATACACTTTGAGAGATCATTCTTATAACCTCAATCTTGTGAAATGCTTTACATTGTAGCGAGCAAACGATGGAGCCGTGGAGCACGAGTCAACACGACTGCACGACCACGATCCATACAAACACACGAGCGAGTTCCCAGCAAAAGTGTTCATGTGTCACCAAGCACTGGTTTTGTATCTCAATATTCAGTACCTACTTACTTTAAAATCATAGGGTTCTTTTTTAATCAAGTGGAAGGTAAAATGACTGAAAGAGTCGAAATAGATGTGAAAGTGTTTGGATGGTGTGGCAATCGGCCACGCGGCGGGAATTATTGTAACAAGTGTGTGTGCGCCAGTGACGCGTGCGCTGGCGATAAGCGGCGCTGGATGGCGCGACCTTCGCTATCGAAGGCGGGTGCGGGGGGCGGGGCGGCCAGAACATGTCGACTGATCGGCTGATCATGCGTCACGTGTTTGCTAACATAATCGTTACCCGATGTTGACGAATATTAAACAACCACAATAAGAAGATAAGACACAACTGTCTTTAACTGAATGATATGAATTGATGCAAATGAAATGCCTTTTAGTAGGTAACCTACACGAGTTTACACGACGGACGCGACGATTTTAGAGCATTACTGCATACTAATATGCTAAGCAGACATAGAAATATAAAACAACTTATACTTATGTATTTATGCAACTATGGCCTCCCCTCTATGAGAGGGAGTGGGTTATTACTGCATGCGGGACCGGTTTCGGGTTTTACTATGGGCCGAAACCGGGTTCCGCATGCCCGCTGTGATTCAGCACCACCGCACGCGGGCCCAGCGCGGGTTGGTGGAATTTTTGGTTTTAAGACATTCCTGTTACCTCGCGATGTTTGCCTTCAACGTTTTGAGGCAGTGGTGATGAACAATTACACAAAGTAAAGCGCTTGCCTGAGGTCGAACCCAGTACCTACCTACTGCTCTTTATTCGGGACCGTTAGGTACCTACCACTGCCTTACAACATTTACATATCCCCGATCCCTGGGCTTGTTTCGGCATTTCTTCTCAGGGGTAGTCAGTTCGGTAATGCCGGCGCCAACGTTCACTTAAAACAAAACATTGATGTTTAAAAGTGATTTAATATCCTATTTGCAAAATAAATCATATCATTTTCATTTCATTTAATTTCATTTCACATGGAGGCTTTGTATTGTATTGCAGCGGCTTCCTGTTATTATGCTATTGCTCATTATTTAATCTAGTTCCATACTTAACTGTTATGTTTTCTTGTCTTTGCAGGTAAGTTGCTGTTTCAACCCTGTTCAAGTGAGATGGTCGACAACGGGTCAACGGGTTTGTGAGTCACGACCGAATAATCGACTGTTTTGCTTTATAACTAAGTTGTAGTGAATTGGCAGTTTGGTTAGCAGGGCTTACTGGTTGCCGGCTGTTGCGACACTGGCAATTTTGCAGGTTTCGAAACGCACCTATTATCATTATAATTATTATAGCCTCTTTATTTCCATAATGAATGACTTATAAAACAAATATATCATAACCTTACTAGTAAATAAATTTGCATGCATAAAATAACGAAAATAATACAATTCATATCATGATTATTAAGTTGCAATAGCATAACAAATAATTTCTAATTTAATAATATCATTTCTTTCGATTTATATGGATTTCTTAAATATTAAATAAATTCAATTCTCAAAACAGTTAACAATTTCATTTATATTTGTATTCAATATGGACCCCTTAACGGGTGGAGGCCTCCTCCATTTTGCTCCTCGTTTGTCTGTCTTTTGCCTTTGTGATCCAATTTTCACCGGCTTTTCTAATTATTTCCATTTTTCTTTCGGTCTACCTCTTGTCCTTTTGTTTGTTGCTCCTTGCCAGGTAGTTACTATCTGTGTCCATTTTTCCTTGTCCATACGTGCAATGTGACCCGCCCATTTCCATTTTAGTTTTTGAGAATGTTCCAAAGCATCTATTGTTTTTGTTGTTTTTCTTATTTCTGTGTTTCTTTTTCTATGTTTTCTTTGTATGTTTAGTATGCTCCTTTCCATCGCTCTCTGGCATACTTGTATTCTGTTTTTAGTATTATTATTGTATATCCATGTTTGGCAGCCATATGTAAGGCAGGGTAATAAGCATGAGTCCATTACCTTTTTCTTGAGAATAATAGGGAGTTTAGATTTTAGGGTTTCTTTATTGCTCCAGAATTTATTCCAGGTTATGTTAACTCGTCTTTTAACCTCATCCTCGTGTCTTGTTTTGGAGAAAGATATTTGTTGTCCAAGGTAAACATAGCTTTGAACGTATTCTAATGTATTGTTATTGACCCGTATTGGTATATTATGGTGGTTCGTCATGACTTTAGTCTTGGTAGTATTTAGTTCTAGACCAATCTTATTGCTTACTTCATTTAGCTCATTAATCATTTCCTGTAATTGAGATGCTGTTTCCGACAAGAGTATAATGTCATCCGCAACCCGAAGGTTATTGACGAGTTTCCCATTTATATGAATTCCTTTCTTTTCCCAGTTTAGAGTCTTCATTATGCTTGCATCCCTGTTCACATAAAATGTCTTATTACCAGAAGAAGTGAATTGATTCAGAAGAAATCCCTAACAAAAGAAGAAAAAGACGAACGTACATACCTCTACAAGAATATCTACAAACAAATGAAGCGGGAACGCACAGAACGCAGAATAAAAGAAATTAAAACACACCTCGAATCAACAGGTAGTTTAAAGAAAGGACTTAAAAATCTTAATACCACTAAACGATGGATACCCTATATAAAGGATGATACTAATGACAAGAAAATATTATCAAGATCTGATATAATAGAAAAGGCTACTACATTTTATAAAAAAATACACTCAATAAAATATACTTCTCCGGAAATCGAAACGACCAACCAGGACTCTAGTACTCTAGATAGATTCTCTACTTAAGAAGTAATAAAAAAAATCGAATCTCTAAAATCCGGCAAAAGCAACGGGCCAGATGAAATCCCAAATGAAGCACTGAAATTGGGGAAAATGATACTAACACCATACATAACAACCTTATTTAATAAGATTCTAAATGACAGAACGATACCGAAAGAATGGGCGCAATCAGACATAATTTTACTATACAAAAAAGGAGACCCTGCCGATATTGGAAACTACCGACCAATAAGCCTACAACCAAATATGTACAAATTATTTGCTTCATGTCTTGATGATCGTTTAGCAATGTTCATAGAGAAGTTTCAACCGCCGGAACAAGCAGGTTTCAGGAAAAACTTCTCAACCATAGATCACATCCACACTTTAAATTTGATTATAGAGAAATATACAGAACACAATAGACCACTCTACCTGGCATTTATCGACTACGCTAAAGCCTTCGACTTTATATCACACAAGAGCATGTGGAAAGCTCTACATGAATGCGAAGTACCATCGGAGACTATAGATCTTATAAAAGACATCTACTACAAAAGCAAAAGCTGCGTAAAATTAGAAAGACAAGGCCCCGAAATAAACATTTGTAGAGGCGTCAGACAGGGTGACCCCCTGTCACCTAGAATTTTTATAGCTGTGCTTCAAAGCATAATGAAGACTCTAAACTGGGAAACGCACCTATAAAACACTTTATTTGATTTGATCATAACATGATTCGTGACAAGACGACTGTATAGCTGCTTGTGCAATGTGCATCTACACTACAGCTACAGTGTTACTGGTCACCACTGGCTAGTGCTGTATAGCTGCTTGTGCAATGTGCATCAACACTACAGCTACAGGGTTACTGGTCACCACTGGCTAGTGCTCTATAGCTGCTTGTGCAATGTGCATCAACACTACAGCTACAGGGTTACTGGTCACCACTGGCTAGTGCTGTATAGCTGCTTGTGCAATGTGCATCAACACTACAGCTACAGGGTTACTGGTCACCACTGGCTAGTGCTCTATAGCTGCTTGTGCAATGTGCATCAACACTACAGCTACAGGGTTACTGGTCACCACTGGCTAGTGCTCTATAGCTGCTTGTGCAATGTGCATCAACACTACTGCTACAGGGTTACTGGTCACTACTGGCTAGTGCTCTATAGCTGCTTGTGCAATGTGCATCAACACTACAGCTACAGGGTTACTGGTCACCACTGGCTAGTGCTCTATAGCTGCTTGTGCAATGTGCATCAACACTACAGCTACAGGGTTACTGGTCACCACTGGCTAGTGCTCTATAGCTGCTTGTGCAATGTGCATCAACACTACAGCTACAGGGTTACTGGTCACCACTGGCTAGTGCTGTAAAGCTGCTTGTGCAATGTGTGCTACAGCTACAGGGTTACTGGTCACCACTGGCTAGTGCTGTATAGCTGCTTGTGCAATGTGCATCAACACTACAGCTACAGGGTTACTGGTCACCACTGGCTAGTGCTCTATAGCTGCTTGTGCAATGTGCATCAACACTACAGCTACAGGGTTACTGGTCACCACTGGCTAGTGCTGTATAGCTGCTTGTGCAATGTGCATCAACACTACAGCTACAGGGTTACTGGTCACCACTGGCTAGTGCTCTATAGCTGCTTGTGCAATGTGCATCAACACTACTGCTACAGGGTTACTGGTCACCACTGGCTAGTGCTCTATAGCTGCTTGTGCAATGTGCATCAACACTACAGCTACAGGGTTACTGGTCACCACTGGCTAGTGCTCTATAGCTGCTTGTGCAATGTGCATCAACACTACAGCTACAGGGTTACTGGTCACCACTGGCTAGTGCTCTATAGCTGCTTGTGCAATGTGCATCAACACTACAGCTACAGGGTTACTGGTCACCACTGGCTAGTGCTGTAAAGCTGCTTGTGCAATGTGTGCTACAGCTACAGGGTTACTGGTCACCACTGGCTAGTGCTGTATAGCTGCTTGTGCAATGTGCATCAACACTACAGCTACAGGGTTACTGGTCACCACTGGCTAGTGCTATATAGCTGCTTGTGCAATGTGCATCAACACTACAGCTACAGGGTTACTGGTCACCACTGGCTAGTGCTGTATAGCTGCTTGTGCAATGTGCATCAACACTACAGCTACAGGGTTACTGGTCACCACTGGCTAGTGCTCTATAGCTGCTTGTGCAATGTGCATCAACACTACAGCTACAGGGTTACTGGTCACCACTGGCTAGTGCTCTATAGCTGCTTGTGCAATGTGCATCAACACTACTGCTACAGGGTTACTGGTCACCACTGGCTAGTGCTCTATAGCTGCTTGTGCAATGTGCATCAACACTACAGCTACAGGGTTACTGGTCGCCACTGGCTAGTGCTGTAAAGCTGCTTGTGCAATGTGTGCTACAGCTACAGGGTTACTGGTTACAGCTCTCAAAGGGTTCTCAGTTCTCAGACACATTCCGTCTTATTACAAAACGAGATTAAATTTTACCCCACAAGTTTAAAACCATCGAACCAGTTTTTGTATTAAGAACAATTTTAAGTTGGTTTTAAATAATGAACATGACCATTGTGGTCATGTTCATTATTTAAAACCAACAACTTAGTACGGGTTACTCCTCTAATGCCCAAATACTGAAACGTCACTCAAAATTTAAATAGCACTTATCAAAATCAAATTAAAGCATTTATTTCAAGTAGGCCAATTACAGGCACTTTTGAATTGTCGAAACAAAGATGAAAATTAAATGTAGCTACATTCCCAGTCACAAGACATAAAAACTGTGAAATTACTGTAGTTGCGCATTCCCTAGCGTAGATCTCTGTGGAGAAGAACGGGCAAAAAAACTCCATGGACACTCTTTAAAATCAAAATATTGTTACAAAATCTTGGTTACATCATTCATGTTGAGATGGTATATTATGTGAGAATAATGTAGCAAGATGTGCACGTTAAAAGTGTCCATAGTAAAAACAAAAAATACAATTCAAAAATAAACATTCAAATAAGCTATGGCAACTAAGAGATGACCAGTCACAACTGACAGCGCCCGTTAACGAACATTACGCATGGATCAGCACCATTCAACTCAACCATTTTGAAGGGAACTAAAAGATCCGACACCCGCGCCACCATCAGCGAGACATTAGAGTGAGCATGACATACTCTGAACCGCCAGGGCACATTCAAGTCAAAAAAAGACGTAGAATTTCAGTGAATGATAGCTTTCTAGTACATACATTAAAGTACAATGCTCACACAATATGGGCTATGCGATTATATAATACTAGAGATTGATTCTATACAATGCAAAGATAGTTGTACAATCTTCAGCAGCTCAAACAATTCTATTTAATGCTATCAATTATATTATGTAAAGGATAACTAGAATTTGCGTTGTGCGCGAATTGCGCGCAGCTCGCGGTTCGTCGTGTTTTTGAGAAGTATTCCTTACCTTTATAAATTTTTAGAATCCATAGGAATCCTTAAATTAATTTGAAAATCCGTTAAAACACAAAAAAACATAACCCTAAGGTTTGCTTGTCGTCGCCCCTGACTTACGCTTCGACCTTCGGACCTTCGTTACGCTACGGAGGTCGCCGGCAGGCTTCACTCGCCACCTCCCCCTTTCGCTGCACTCGGTCCTGCAGGCTCGCTTCACTCAAACCTACCACCACCGGACAGGTTTCGACGCCTACTATAATATTTGTTCAAACACCTAATGGCTATCTCTAACCGTTAAGTATGAAGTTACAGCCCTTTCAATTTTAGGGGAGGTTGGAGAGGGGAGGGTAGGGTATACAAATTTCAACACCCCTCAATAGTTTTAGGTAAGAATCAAAGGATTTTTCAGTAGTAAAAAAAGGGGTGAAGAGGCGTATATTATGGACGTGAAAGGGGGAGAGGTGGGAGTTTTGAAAAATGATTCTGATTAACGTGTTGCCCCTTAACCCTAGATTACTACTCTACGTCGCAGAGCCGCCCGCGTTTTTGATATATTGCTTTCTCTTTTTATCCTATGCGCGTACGGCATTCACGTTCAAGGACATCTCAGTCATCGCCAGCACGTGTCGCAGGACGGTGGTTGCGTTACGGTAAGTGTAATAGTTTTTTTGATATTACTACCCTTGGCGCTCCAAAGACGTATGAGTAGTTTGTATGTAAGTTTTACGCTATTAATCAAATTATTTTGTTAGTGTTTTTTTGTTCATTATTAGTTACTACCAGTGTGTTTTATCTTTTTTTTAGGTACGTTTTGAAACTTCAACATAATCATGGCTAGTAATAGAAGAGCTATGGATGATATTATAGCTAATTGGCTAGAAGAAAGCGACCATAACAGTGATGATAACTTTTCGGAAGATGACTCTGAAATTGAAGATCACGTAAGCGATGAAGATGTTCAGGACGATGTAGAAGAAGGATACATAGAAGATGAAACTATAGAGAACTCCAGTGACATAAGTTTTTATTTTTTTATTTTTAATGAGAAGACTGTTAAATTGCCTAAGTTCCTAAAATTTGTTTCTAAGATTTATTTGATTAAAGATTTTATAATAAAAATATATAAGTATTAATTAAAATTGTTACACAATTACATAAACAGTCAAAACATATCAATCATACTTATAGGTTTTTAATAAAATCATCAGTAAATATGATGCGCCTCGCAAGCGTATGAGTAGTTTCTTTGTGCGTCGCAACATGAGTAGTAATGTAGGGTTAATATAAATTATTAAAAAAAATGTTCCGAGTCTCTCAACTTCTGAGATCTGCCTAAAGGGGGGGAGAAGAGGGGCAAGGGGTTGTTGCTTGTAATGCAGCGTGGAGTGATAAACACAGTGGAAAGAAGTGAAATATTTAATATATATTATTATAAAATTACACATGACATGTTTTCATAGGAAAAATAGTTGCCGAGTGACAAACAGAAAGAACACCAGCTTTCACATTTGAATCTGAAGTAAATTCTATAGATGGCCAGCGTTATACTTCCAACAGGGGGCCAACTTTGAAAACTGGTTTTTACTAAAGTTTGCTTGTCGTGAGTTACGCTTTACCCACTCAACCTTCGTTACGCTATGGAGGTCACCGGCTCGCTTCTAACCTAATGGCTATCTCTAACCGTTGCGAAGTTACAGCCCTTTCAATTTTAGGGGAGAGGAGGAGAGGGAACAAAAATTTCAACGCCCCTCAATAGTTTTAGGTAAGAATCAAAAGACTTTTCAGTAGTAAAAAAAGGGGGGGAGAGGGGGGAGTTTTGAAAGATGATTTGGGCTAACGCATTGCTACGTTATATGAATCTGAAAAAAAAATGTTCCAAGTCTCTTAACTTCCGAGATCTGCCTAAAGGAGGCGAGAAAGGAGGCAAGGGGGCAACTTTGAAAACTGTTTTTTACTTTTCCGAGCCTCCTCTATACGAATCTGAAAAAAAGGGTTCCAAGTCTTGATTTCCGAGATACGATAGGGAGGGGGAAAAAGGGGAGGTTTGGCAGTTTTACCCTACTCGTGAGAGTTACTTGTTTACGAATCTGTCAAAATATACATAACTCTGACATACATGTCATAACATTGAAATTCTATGAAAACAAATCGTATTATACAGATCGATTCGCCGAGTATAAACAAAGAAACCAATAAAAAAGGATGATAAATAGTATTATTAATGACAAGTGTAAGTATAGGATATTATTTATTTTATTTATTTATTAAAACTTTATGCACAAGTAAAAAAAAAACTGTACAAAGGCGGACTTAATGTCATGCTTAATCATATCTATACAAAATTAGACAAAACGGCAAAAAAAAAAAAAAAATATTAAAACTTTATGCACAAGTAAAAAAAAAAACTGTACAAAGGCGGACTTAATGCCTTGGGCAAAAATCACGTTTGTTGTCATTTTAATTTAATTATTTATCTTTAAAGTGAATATACAACTAAATATTCTGTGAATATTTTAAGCGTCTACCTTTTGCCGTTATTGATATCGAGCAAAAAACGGCAAAAAAAACATTGTCATCACACTGTCATCACACTCTGACATCTGTTTTTAGTATTTGTTGTTATAGCGGCAACAGAAATACATCTGTGAAAATTTCAACTGTCTAGCTATCACGGTATTAGAAACAGCCTGGTGACAGACAGACGGACAGTGGAGTCTTAGTAATAGGTTCCGTTTTTACCCTTTGGGTACGGAACCTTAAAAAGGAACCCTTCTAAGATCACTCTAATCTTCATAAATTTATTTATTTAATTTATTTATAAATTATCTTAATAAATTTATACAGATACTGAGCTCTATAGTCCCTATTAGATGTATAAAACTCAAGGTCCTGAGTCAACACGATAAAAAGATAAAGGCAAATTTAGATTTTCGCGAAAACTTGTAAGTACCAAAATATTTTTTTTTGTTTTACTTTTGTTTTCAACTTTTTTTATAATTTTCCCTTTACTTGTGCTGAAACTGCTGTATGACCTTTTAAAAAAAATTGACATTTCTAGGTCATCCGGAAGTACCCTTAGGTTTTGGGTCGAAAACCTATAGGGTGGTTCCCGTTGACTCATGAATTACCGTATGAATTACCGTAGAATCATGCAATTTGGCGAGAAGCAATGTCAAGCACATGGAAAAATCTGAAAACCGTAAATAAGTAGTATAATAATAAAATATCTACAAGATTATACGGAACCCTCGTTGCGCGAGTCCACTTTGCTCTTGGTCGTTTTTTTTTTAAATAAATGAATTTGCAATAATATTGACCTTGCTCGGAGTAGAGCTGGCGCCACATGTTGCAGTGCTTAATGTAATACAGACGTGAGAGAAATTAGGAAAAGATCAGCGATATTTTATGTTTATTTTATTGGTGGAATGGTGAAGCTGTTAACGTGGTATTAGGCATTGCAGTCTTTTTAGTACAGTTTCGTGGTGTTATACGCCAGGCCAGTGTTACCTTTACCAGTACCACCGACATGTGCGTATGTGTGACTATTAGAAGCAAGGTATAACCTAAACCTTAAAACCGACATGTGGTCGACAGACACTAAATTAAGATTGTCGCTAATTCACGCAATTCTCACTGAAGGACTCTGTGCCAATTCTTACTGTAACTTCACGTGCATGCCTTAACGGTATCATCATAGGTACTCCGAACTGGTCACTTCAGAAGCTCCAACCTCGCGCTCGCAGCAAGTAGCGCCGCCGCCACCGGGGAGCGCGCGGTGCGGGGGCGCACAGTGTGTGGGAAGTGGGTCACCATTGTGCAAGCGCCACCAGCGCGCCGCACACGCGCGTCGCTCCTGTTGCTGTAGTAGGTTCGTGTTCGTGCATCATGCAGCCAAGTGGGAGCTACGCCCCGCGCCTGCTCCTTTTGTAACAATGTCACTATTCATTGCTCATCGTCATCATTTTGACCACTAAATCCGCGCAGACTCTAACAAAAAAATTGCCCACCTTGAAATGAAAATAAAACTGGGGAATGGAATAATAAACTGTAACAACGGTATTATTTATGTTTTCTAGCACAGCAGTCAGCCGGAAGCATCCTTAAACAAGTTTAGACATATTTTATTCTGTTGTCGCCGAGAGAGCAATGAAGTGAAGTGAAGTGATAACTAGTTTAATGATATACGACGAACTGGTTAGTGCTTTTGATTTCGTTTGCCGGTTGCTGACGTGCTTCGTGCGGCTCGTACGTACCGCGTATGTCTACATCAGCTGTTCGCCAACATGAATCAACGTATTACAGACAAACAGTTCTGTAAGGTATAAGCGCCAGGGTAGCCCGCCAAATTCCTCTGGTCTTTTGGGGAATTTGCAGTGTCAGGTGTATGTTGATTAGGGTTGCACTAGTCGACGGCTCGAACTCGTTGGCGTGCGTGGCTATGCCTGCTATTTAATTACTGTTAGCTTATGTCATCCCACTGCTGGGCAAAGACCTTTCCCCATGACTTCCATATTCTCCGATCCAGGGCCAATGTAGAACACTGATCGTTGGTTTTGTCCAGCTCGTCCCGCCATCTCCTGCGAGATCTACCGCGTCGCCTTCTGGCTGTGTCAGGGCTCTACATCGTGGTCTCAGTCAGTCTTAAAATTGGATATTTTAGGAATAATTGCAGAAAATAGGAAATTTTCAAAAAATATTTGAAATATGCATTACATCGACAGCAATGAACAAAGAAACATATCAAATTAGCGTTTAATGGATGTACGCAGGTCACACAATTACGCTACAATATGAATTCGTCGAATTTGAAGTTATTATATTAGTTATTGTGTTTTGAGTTATTGTGTTTTGAGCGCAGTGTTGTGTTGTGACGAACAACGGTCGAACAAGCTATTTGGTTTACAGTTTAACCCACAAATTACATTGTAAAGTGTAAACCAAATAGCTTGTTCGACCGTACATGATCGATAAGTTTGACGCCTAGGATACTACGGATTGTACGTTGGCAAACCTTGAGCTTGGACTTTTTTATGTTTGTAAAAGACCAAGTCTGAGATCCATATGTATAAAATGGGAAGATTGCACATGTCCAGGTTTTTCATTTGCGTGACCAAGAAAGATTTCTTTTCATAAGCCCTGTCATGCACCAGTAGCTCTTGCAGGCATTTTCGGTTCGTCTTAGACTTCCTTGTCTTGTCTGGACTGGAAAGAGACTAACTGGCCCAAGTAGATGTATTCATGGACATTTTGCAATTCTTCACCATTCACTCGGATCTTCTGTTTGGTGGTGTTTGACATCAGTTTGGTCTTCGACATGTTCATCGCGGGTCCAACCTCAAGGCTTGCATTACGGGGCTGGTTTAACATAAGCTCCAGCTCTGCCGCCGTGGAACAGAATACGACAATGTCGTCAGCGAAGCGAAGGTTTGTTAACCGCACTCCGCCTATGCGGATGGCAACTGTGGAACTAATGGCGCTAGCGTAGCTTGTACCAAGTATCGTCATTGGTTAAAAATCTTTCAATCTTATTTTAAATTTCAAAATAGCTTGTCCTCATTGGACAGATTAGGACTAAGCTATGGACACACCATCTACAATCAGCTTTGACCAGCCTTCCCCATTTCAATACCGCTTTTCTCCCAACTGGCCGTTAGCTTTTTAAACACTTCTTCAAGCGCGCTATTAAAAAGCTTGGGTGAAAGCGGGTCTCCTTGCTTTACGCCTTTTTCTATGGAGAATGATGGTCCAACTGTCTGTACTAGCTGTTGCCTGCAACTTCGTCCGCGTGTTAGCCAACATCGACATCGTAAAGGATACAACCAATCACTCAAGAACATGGCTGAATGTTTGATTCACTGGCTAATTATTCAACGCACAGCTGTACCTGCTGGGTATAGAGGCATGAAATTTTGCACAAACGTAAAGTGTTTATGACAATATTTCTTTATATACAACACTCTTAACCATAACCAATATAATGGATGGAGCTTAAATAACCTGACTGCCAGGTTATCTCACACGAGAAGACGCAATTTAACACTACCCATGTAAAAAACAGTCCTACCGCAAGTCGATTCCCGCGAATTTCAGAGTTTGGCCTTGTGACTTATTTATGATCATGGCAAAGCAAACTTACAGAGGAAACAGAAGTCGCTTAAATTCAAACGGCAGATCATAGTCAACGGTATACGCGGCACAAACATTGTTTCTCATTACATAGTTTAGGTGGTAGTAAATTCCGAAGTAACATCGCAGGTGTGCCGACAGGGAGCGAGAGCTTATGTTATGGGACACCTGATGGATCAATGGTATTCAAAAACTCAACAGGATAGTGGATTGCTTCGTTTGTATTTACTACCGCATCTATGTGGTAGGTTCCTAATGTCTTGCAGAGTCCTATTTAAAGCTTCAAAACTTTTTTGTGCCATAGAGCTTTCACCCCAGACTAATATTTTAGCTTGACGAAATACTTCGACAAGATTGCTTTGCTTAGTTAGTTATGTTGCACATTGGAGTCTCACAATTTCAAGGCAGAGAGCGCTGTCCTACCTCTTTCCAATAAAGAGAGCACTGTCCTACCTCTTTCTAATAACGTAGTGGCTGAGAATAAATGATTGAGATGGGTTTTACCAGTCCCTGTTTGTCATGTTTACTTTGCAACAATACTTGAAATAATTTCAAAACACACTAAGAGGGGAACAAAAGTCTATATACTAACATAGACTTTTGTTCCCCTCTTAGTGTGTTTTTGTTATTTTTACGAATTCTTGTAAGGTAGATACATCGTAGTTAATTTCATTTATATGTAGGTACTCATAACTCTCTACAATCCTAGAAGCACATGGTTTTGGTAAACCGTCATCTTCTCAGGCACGACCTCGTGCTAGACAATCTCCTTCTATTTCCGATAGGCATTTCATCCAAGAAGTTCTCTACCCTGCCTTCTATTTGCCTCTCAATTTATTGTTTAAAGTTTTTTGACAGGTGTTGTTTAAATTTATTCCAAAAACTGAAGGGATCTGATACTTGATAAAATACTAATATAATTATGAAAAGGTTTCTCATTTTGAATGGAGATTCACAGAGTGCTGCCTGCCAATTTTGATCATCTCCAAGAAGCCCTAAACCTTTGCAGGCTAATTTAAAAGTAGTTTGTACAACGCCATTTACAGGGTTGTAAATTGTAAATGGCGTAGTAATTCTTCAGGATTACCATGTATACTCTGCCCAGAGTATACTCTTTTTTACGCCTAGCCATCGCCCGACATTCGGTCTTGTTTTTCTTCTTTTAAATTGTTTTTTTTTTCAAACGTAATAATTATGGTATTTCACGATACAGGAGATTTTTTACAAAGTTATCTACTTGACATAGATCGAAAAAAGAAGTGTGTCGTTTTAGGTGGACTGGATACTTTATCAACTACATTTTCTTGGTTGAAATCATTTTCTTTCTTGCGCGGCAGGTGGACCACCACAGAAAAACGCTCATGAATGGCATTTAGCGAAATTTTGAGGAAATAATAATTATCTTTATTTCAGACACAAGTCTATACATTTTTACAAAGAAAGCTTTAGTAGGGTTGTTAGTTGTTACACACAAAAAAAAGAAAAAAAAAAGGTGTTAGTAATTTGTTAATAAACCAAACAAGTTAATTAATAATCACTACGATATTAACTCCCTCAATGAAATGACTAGATTGCGAAATTTACCATCTTATAACGAAGTCAATGAATCGTAACTAAAAACTATAAAATAAAAAATAATAATTTAAAGAAAAACAAAAAACCCGACTGCGTAAAAACTAATTTTAAAAAATACGTGAAAGAATTAACTTAAAAACTAAAAAGAAAGAAACAAGCCCAGTAGTTTAGAATTCTGTTAAGTAATACTAAATAACTACACAATTGAAATAGTTTTATAATCGATACACACATAAAACAAATCATAAATTCTAATGCAGAACAGAACGACTCACAGTCGGGGCCCCTTGGGAAGATTTGATTGGTAAAATTTAAATTTAAGAGGCATATTAATAAGGCATTTATTAGGCTTATTAATATGTTTTATGTATGTATGTATTTATTGTATATATGTAAATGGTACACCACAGGCTACCTGCAGTATTGTCTCTCCTTCCCCCTTAAATCCATCCAAAGGTTGTCTTTAAAAGATCGCTTTTAGCGATAAGACCGCCCATTGTGTCACCCCTTGTATGTTTTACTTTATTTTGTATCTGTAATTTTAATGGTGTACATAATAAAGAGTATTCTATTCTATTCTATTCTATTCCATATTCAGGCATTTTGTGTTATTTAAGTTTTTTTGTAGTACGTACTAAATACTGCTAAATGACAAGCAAAATCCACATAATGCAATAGCAATAACATACGCTGGGAGTACCTCCACGCGGTGAAGGCGGTAACAGTTTCTACTGGCTAAAACTCCCATAAATATTTTTTACTTTTAACTTGATATTTCTCGCAAGAAGTTGGTAGAATCGTCACAGCGGTAATTTGTCGGACTCTTTTTTTCTTAACAAAGTATTTAACAATTATATTATATTCCTCTCTCTATCTCTTTTTTTAGTTGTACCCGCCATGTTGTTTCTGAACTACCATAAGGTCAACTGGTAGAAAATGCGTAAGACATTAAGTCCGCCTTTTTGTACAATGTTTTTTTACTTGTGTATAGAGTTTTTAACAAATAATAATAAATAAAAATATATTTTTTAAAGGTCTCGGTAGGATGCCAGTAAACTGGTTCACGTTCCGTTTGTCATTCTGTCTACGGAACTTTTACTTTTACGAAAAACTGATCCACAAAATTAGGAGTAAAAAAATTGACAATCCTAACAAAAATAGTTAAATTGGAATAACTTCTGAGTTCCATGGATTTGGGATGTCATAATTATGTGGTCTATTGGGGAAATAGAATTATTTCTGTATAGATAACTATTCCCGAAACGGCGGAATTTTCGAGAAAATTAAGAAAAACTAAAAACCCGTATAAATCTCGATCTAACAATGGTGCGGGGTTCATTTATGGACTTAAATACTCTGCATAAGATGCGCCATCATGTTAGGTACATACCTAACATCACTATTTCGTATCACGCTTAGTTTAAGGGGCTCCCCGATGCACACTAGCGCCACTTTAGTAAAAAAATCAGAACTCGTTAAATACACGATTAATATAAAATCTGATTGACAAAATCAATCTTTTGGTCTTCTAAATTATTTACGTCTGCTTAACTCATTGAAACATAGCTCGCTGTTGTTACAGATACAAAATGGAAAAACGCGGCCGTTTTAGTAATTTTTCTAACTGTAACTACAGTGAAGTATATTTTAATGAATTAAATAGACGTCAATAATCTAGAACTCTAAAGCATTGGTTTTTTTCAATCAGGTTTTATATTCATTGTGTATTTAACGAGTTCTGATTTTTTAAGTGGCGCTAGTGTGCATGGGGGGCTCCTCCATGCACACTAGCGCCTGAAATCATCAAGAAAAGAACGGCATCGATGATTAGCAGGGTCCGTGGTAGAAAAAAATAGCTTCAGAAACCGGTGACACAAACACCAAATCAATCAAACAAAGGTCACCGACTTCTGAAGCTTTTGTTTAGCCTTTGTTTGATTGATTTGGTGTTTGAGTAACCGGTTTCTGAAGCTAAAGTTATTTTTCACTTTTTTGTTTTTCTTTGAGTTTTTTTTGAAGTCGGTTTTATTTTTTGCAAAAAAGTTTTTTATTTATTTTTCCATTTTTAGTTGTTCCCAAACAAGTCGCTATGAATTTATTTTACATTATTAACAACACATGTCATGGTAATAGGCTTTTCCCAAATGAATGGAACTTAACATTTATTTATTTATTTAATTACAACGGTTGTATTTAATTAAACTAATTACTGTAACTAAAAGTAGTCTAAAACATAAAATTAAAATATACAAAATAACAAAGTAAAGGTTCACACATTCATAAATTCCTCTCACAATACTTCTGACAAGTCAATCAAATCTTTGTCCATCCATCCTCAAACATACCTAACTTTCAAAATCTGGGTGTATTTTACACATCTGCGTACGGGGTCACAGCATACACGCTTGATGTTACGTCATGATGTTGTTTAAACAATAAACATCCATGCGATTGCAGCAATGACGGCAGATTTGCCGTCTATTTTTGAATATCTGCCATTGTATATCTCCGAAGATCAGCATCAGATCTTCACAAAATTTAAATGGGACCACCTCGGGAGTGTATTCTTTCAAATAAAAAAAATTGAGAATCGGTCCACAAATGGGGGAGAAATCAGGTAACATCGGTACATAAAAAAAATTACATACACACGAACATAATAACCTCCTCCTTTTTTGAAGTCGGTTAAAAATTGACAGTCCGTTTACTGTATACTGGGCAAGTGAACACCTGCACAAAAATAGATAGGAAATAGGTTTAATTACTATTGTGTTCTTAAGAAAAAAAAATTAAAGAACAAAACAAGGTACTTCTTACTTTACAAAACTTAAACAATTAGGAAACTCTCCGTCAGTCTTATAATTTACTATTTAAACTTTTCAGAATCAACTTTATGTAAACTCTATAATATAAAAATCTAAGTAAATAATATTTTTTATTAATTTTGGTCACAAAGGCACTTAGGACACAAAATCTAAAAACTGACACTAAAGATAACGTATACGTCACTACGTACATACGGTAGGTAAATATTGACGAAAGTATTGCACTTACCAGAGCGATACGGATGTGTCCTGCAAGCTCCGACGGCCGACTGAGTTGGCGGGAACGGGCAGTTTAGTGACGCGAAAAACAAACGAGTTATATCGACTTTTCAAAATCGATTAGGTTATCTATCTAGGGTTGTAACTTGCGGTGGTCTATACTACTGATGATTAGTCCCTCTAGAGACCTAACTCGGCTCAAAGCTTCATATGCTTGACCTTTAGCAAAAATGCGTGAACTTAAGTCAACCACAGCTCGGTCCAAAGTAGTTCCTTGGAGCTTGTGTACAGTTACACCCCAGCACAATATCAATGGCAACATTCTTCGCTCTATTTGACCCTGTCCGCGAAGTGCATCGAATTCTGTCGTCGATGGTTCGATTCTGACCCCTACTGTAATGATGATAACAAAAAACAATAGGAATCCAAATTAAGTATTTTCAAATTTACGTACGTACTAAAGTCAGTTAATTATTCTCTATTAGTGAGCTAAAATCAGTTGTAAAGTATGAAAACTTAAATCCATAACAAAGAATTCAATTAGTAGACGCGGAGAATCTTAACACCGCGATTCAGAAACGTGCATCAAATGTACAACGCCACCTATCGAGCTTGGTGGTAAACTTTTTTTTCTCGGCGACTTGGCGATGAATAAAAGTTTTTTTTTACCAAAAATATTTGCTTTTCATGCTTTTTCACTGTTTTTTTGTTAGTATATCGTTAATACTTGAAATAAAAACTTAAATCAATAAGTAAGAATTGTATATCGTTAATACTTGAAATAAAAACTTAAATCAATAAGTAAGAATTAGCGAGAATGATTGCTTTGTTAAACAACTTTAAATCGTTATATATCCTAAACTATTATTTATAATGAAAAATGATAAAACGAACCTAAAGATGATTTTAAAATACCTATTCAACGACACCACCACACACCACTTGACATAGTTCATCAACTTTTTTTTTTTTCATTTTGACAATATGGCGTCTGGTTGTCGCTGTGGTGAATTTTGATTACTGTTATGTCTTTAGTGACACTCGCAAGGTTAAGACGAATCGATTGACGTAAGAATTATCAAAATCGGCCTACGCATTTGGTCTCTAGAACGCCACATAGAAACAAACATACATACATACATACATAGACTGATAAACACATTACCCTCCTTTGCGTCGCGCAGTCGGGTAAAGAAACAAACATACATAAATACATACATAGACTGATAAACACATTACCCTCCTTTGCGTCGCGGAGTCGGGTAAAAACTATAAACCGAAAAACACGTATATATCTGGATCAAGCAAAGTTACGAGGTTCATTTATGCACTAAAATACTCGGCATAAGATGCGCCATCAATGTAACTAACATCGTTATTTCTATGACGCTTAGTTTAAATTGATTTTTTTTCTTCTGGAAATCGAAATAAAATTTGGTCGATTTTCAAAAAATTATCATTCAGATACTAGACTTAGTAGCTAAATGGGGATACGAAATCTTGCATTTAAATGATCATTTCTGTCTGGTTTTTCAATAAAAATGGGATGTCTGAAAATGGGGCTTCATAAATCACTATGCAGCGTGGTAAGCCCGCCGCAGTAACAGTTTTACATCTGTGCTACATTTGTTATTTTTTTTTATTTAATTAAGGTTCACCAACAGTTGTTGCAGATATTATACGGACAGGACCATTCAAGTAATTGTGTCTTAAATCTAACTGCACAACCAATTACATACAGGCAAACACCACATGCAAAATGCTCTTTGTAATTATAAATTTAATTTTAAAGACTTGATTGTACTTAGATTCTAGAGAACTACATTAAATTATATTAAATACAAATACTAAAAACGTCTGACAAACGTCGATATTGAGTCTGCGTGGACCAACCAGGTCGCTGCGTTCGTTTAAGAGTTTGCATTGCACATGCGGGGTACTAGCACCAAACACTGTACGGCGAAGAGGTGGAGCTACGGGTGTTATAGGTTTGCGGGGGGTCTACATCGTGGGAATCTGCGGGCCAACATATTGCAGCGGACTGCCAACGCCGTCCTTTCCCTCTCTAGGTCTTCATCGTCCTGTAGCCGATCCGTCAGCATGTGACCCAAATATTTTAATTTAGACACCCTCTTGAGTACCAACCCACCGATCTTAACTGGCGGCACATTCGAGGGAGCGTTGTTCCCTGCTTTGTATATCACGAGAACACTCTTACTCGCATTATATTTGAGTCCATGTGATTCACAAATGAACAGAAGTCTCCTGAGCGGACTCACTGACGGGCTCAGCAAAACCATGTCGTCCACATAACTATAATATTGTTGATTATTCTTCCGTCTATTGAGCATCCGACCATGGATCCGCTGAGCCCCCCAATCAGCTGGTTAACAAACAGGTTAAACAAACTCGGGAGGTCAACCCGGCCTGCCTAACACCTCACTTCAAGTAATATTCCTGACTCTGCGTGTTGACCCATCTGACAGCATTCTTTTGATTACTGTACCAATATTTGAGGAGAGATACCAGTTCCCTCGGTACAGTGGTCTCGTCAAGCAGTTTATGCCGACCGCTGCCTTATTGTCGAAAATGACGAAGTTTCACACAAACTTTCAACCCCTTTTTTAACCCCCTAGGGCAGCGGTCGGCAACACGCGGCCCGCGGGCCGCACGGCGCGCGCGGATGTCTTACTTGCGGCCCGTGAATGTTTTGTAAATAAGTTATAATTATCAAAATAGTCCATTCAGTCCACTGTTTGACACTGTACATCCAAAGGTTAAAATGATATTGTTTTGTCCCATTATTAATTTTGTCTGTGAGGAAACAAAATAGTAAAATAAAAAGCCATTAAAAAGTTACGAGCTACCAAAGATTCGTTTTTATTGCAAATTTTAATGCAACTTTGGGCGTAAATTAGTAATAAAAGAAGTGTCAAATTTCCAAAACAAAGCCGGTACCGACAAAGCACAATTATAAAGCACAAATAAATAATATTTGTAATTAATTTATGCAGTGGTTTTCTTATAAAACTCGATTTTCCAAAGACCTTTTCGTATTTTCTACGCGCGTCTTTTACTATGAGTTATCGTGCATCTCACTGAACTCACTCTGTCGGGCACGATGCCAGGTGAGAGCGTCCTTTTTGGCCACGCCCACCAGTGAGTTCGAACCCGCGACTAGTGCAACCTTAAGGGCTATTTAAAAATGGCTTAGCATGATCCTCCGTTACTCCTAAAATACTGCAGCATTAATTTTGAAATAAATATATTGTCCTATGTGTGACGAAAACACGATTCCATAAACTTTTCTCGATAGAAAAAGAATCCAAAGTTACCTCCAAATCGAACAATTAACCGCGGGTATTCAAAAAAAACTTGAAATTAGATCATGAAACTTTGCGTACTAACTGAACTAACTATAAAGCAGATCTTATGTTTTATTGTTTTTTTTCTAAATCGCAAAAAACCACTTATTTCGCACTATTCGGCCGCAGTGACTGACGTTACAACCGCTGTGTAGTGCAAGCTGATTAGAACTTTATTCTAACAGTTTTTCAAACGAAGTTTGAACCACCACAAATAGAGTTGCTAATTTTAGGGTTAGAAGGGCCTTTAAGAACGCGCTTTTCCGTTTTTCTAAGGGATATGACCAATTATACGTAGGTATATTGGGCTAATATCATAAGTGCCTTTAGTTTATTTTGTCACCTTGTGGCCCTTGCCTGCCAAAAGGTTGCCGACCGCTGCCTTATGGGATGAATTTCCAAAAGACACTCGTCTTTTGGAAATTCATCCCTTAGAAATGTAAAAAATGATATATGAGCCCTTTGTAAGAGAAAAAAGTTTACTGTATCACTTTGAACATTCATTCTTTGAGGGGATAAAATAGGAGATGAAAGTTTGTATGAAACTTCTTCATATTTGAAGTTAGAATTGTAAAAATTGGTAGATGAGCCTCATGCGTTAGAAATAAAAGTATCACTTATTTGGAACTTCAAAAATGGCGGAGTTTCATACAAACTTTCATCCCCTATTTTACCCCCTTAAAGAAAGTTTTTTTTTGACGTGTTAACATCTTATAAATCGATGAACACCGGCTGCGCGCACGAAAAAGTGTCACACCGTTACGCGCGCCGCGATCAACGCCCAGCCCAAACCCTTGGACCTAGAAAACTGAAATTTTGCACAGTGGTTCCCTTTATATTGTAGACAAGGAATAAGTAAGGATTTATCAAAATTGAACCCCTAAGGGAGTTAAATAGGGAATAAACGTTTGTATGAAAGTCCGTCAGCTTTAAAGTTAGAACCTTAAAATTTTGTGTTTAGGCTGACGATTGAAAATTAATTTATACGTGTCTCAGCGTTTTTGATAATTCCACCCCCAAAGAGTTAAAAATGGGATAAAGTTGTGTAAGAAAAGTCTTTAATTTTCGAAGTAAAAATTACAAAATTTATTTTCTAGGCGCATGGTTGGTAACTAATGCAACGGTGTTGTTAGAATTTCAATCCATAAGGGCCTGGCTATACCCCCTCAAATGGCTTAGCATGATCCTCCGTTACGCCTAAAATACTGCAGCATTAATTTTAAAATAAATATATTGTCCTATGTGTGACGAAAACACGATTCCATAAACTTTTCTCGATAGAAAAAGAATCCAAAGTTACCTCAATTAAGTATATTCAAAAAAAACTTGAAATTAGATCATGAAACTTTGCGTACTAACTGAACTAACTATAAAGCAGATCTTATGTTTTATTGTTTTTTTTCTAAATCGCAAAAAAACACTTATTTCGCACTATTCGGCCGCAGTGACTGACGTAACAACCGCTTTGTAGTGCAAGCTGATTAGAACTTTATTCTAACAGTATTTCAAATGAAGTTTGAACCACCACAAATAGAGTTGCTAATTTTAGGGTTAGAAGGGCCTTAAGGGGGTGAAAAGGGGGATGAAATTGTGAACTAACTGGCTGATTGATCGATCAACGCACAGCTGAAACCGCTGGGTAGAAGTATGAAATTTTGCACAAACCTTCTTTCAGTAAGTGTGCAAAATGTAATGAATTTGTACAGAAATGAATAAAGGAAATAAAATAAATCAGAATCTCAGAAGGTAAAGTAGGTACAATATGATTTTAAAAACTAACAATGTAGGTATAATAATGTATGATAGATACTATGTGATGTCAACTAAAACGAAAAAAATAATGATATAATAGGTACTTGAAAAAGCAAATAATGTTAGTGATTATTATAGTATTATGCTATACTTAGACTTTATATTCATCATTCATAATACTATTTATCATCCTTTTTTATTTGTTTCTGTGTTTACACTCAACAAATCGATCTAAATACGATTCATTAACTTAAAAATAGCTGAAATAAAATATTAACTCATAATTTTCATGTTGTGACACCTACGTCAAATGGTCAAACTGTCAGTTATTTTTGACTTCTGTTTCTGCTTAGTCTATGGGTGGTTACTTTGTGGTTTATAATTTAATTACATTTTTTTTAATCAATATGTTTAGCTAATATATTTTATAGATTATTTAATAAATAACTTAATTTGAATTTATATTTATAATAGTACATTACGATATTAGTGCGTTATAACCAATACGCACGTATATCGTACGACATTTTTTAACACATTTGCGAGGAAACAGAAAAAAAAAGATATTCACAATACAAGTACAAAGAAAAGAAAATTTGAGAAAAATGGCGCGAGGATTATTTTCTGCCGTGGCTGCGTGAAAATGTTGGCAAAGACGCTAGAGCATGCAGCCAAGTTTTTAAATTACCGAATAAACTGTTTTTTTTTTTTTTTTTTTAAATAAACTCAGTCTGTGAATGCACACTGTTGCTTTCCCGCCATTTTAACAGTGCGCTAGCGCTGCCTACTGACTGGCGCCGCGCGGCGATTAGTTCGAAATTTGAATAGCAACAGCGCGCTGCTCACTAGCTGGAGTCGTGCGGCGGCGATCAGTTCCATATTTGAAATGGCAAATAATACTGTTATGGAATTTGTATGGACTATAACTTAACTATTTGCTTTGGTAACACACGCGTTTTTTATGACCCGCTTTACATATTTAAAACCGGTGGAATTACATCAGCTTTACGAGCAAGGGTGTTAAAAAAATTCTTTACGCACTCATGGATATGCCCTGGCCGACTACACTTGTCAGATGAGATGATGGTTACAAGAAGGAAACTAATATTTGAAATTGAAATTAAATTTGAAATTAAAAAATTGAAATTGAATTTGAAAGGAAGACTACTTTGAAAACGAGCTTACGAACCGCTGGAAGCAGTCTACTATTGGATCTCATATGAGAAGCATCAGAAAACAGCTTTGGTTTTTGCTGTCACATACTTAAACTACCCAGGGGATCCAGCTAAAGATTCACCTGGGACTTCTACTCACGATCTTCGGAAGCTGTCTTCGTGCCTGACTTACTGCTTGTCTCGCAGAGCTGTCCTGACGTCTGGCCCTAAGAACTACACTGGTGCCTTCCTACAGAGCTGACCTGGTGCGTGACTGAGAACTGCACGACGCCCTTCCAGTACAGGTTTCCTCAAACTCCAACTAAGTGCGTGAACTATAAAACTACCTTCTTCAAACTGTCCTAGAGTGCGTACTAGGTAGGTCTTCTAAAATTAGCTGTATATTATATCTTACCTGTAAATATCTTTCCCTTATTAAATTTTAATTGAACTAGTCTGCTTATATCCATTTATTTGAATAGGATCAAGTAGATTTGTTACAGTATAGAAACTAAATAAAAAGTTTTAATTGTTTTTCATACAATTGTTCTACAGCACAAAATTGAGGCAACCCCTTTAAGTTATAAGGATACTTGTAACTTGAAACTGTAACCCATGGGAAGTTGCGAGGTAACCCCGACAGGTTACCTCGCAACTTCCCATGGGTTACAGTTTACAATGTTGAGACATGATTAAAAAAGGCTATTTTTAGGTTCAAGAATGTAACAAAATTATTGTAGCAAGTTCGGGTATGTGTAGTGTTTGTGGGTGTGTGTGGTGTGAGAGTGTGTGTGCGTGTGTGGAAGGTGGAAATGCGGTGTGTGGGTGTGAGTAGGTGTGTATTAATGATTGATCGTTTTATGCTCAAATTTGTTACAGGTTTTGCTTTAGCAAATTCTGGTTAATAAAAGTTCAATTTCATCGTACATTTGTGATTTTAACCATTCCGATAAAGTATTTTTGCATTCATACCGTAACATGGGGTAAATATTCAATATGAGGTTCAATTTATTATAAATAAAAGTAGATTGAGTGTTAAACTGACGCTTGGCAACAACCGTACGGACCCGAGGGGAGTGAGCCACAATGTCTTTACGCTTTTATCTAGCTTAGATGGGTCAAATGAAAGGGTCTTGTGCAGTTGTATGGTTATGTTCAATACGTATAATTTGCTTACAGACAGATTACTAACCTTATAAAGGTTGTCTGTAGACTAACGAAAGTCCCAGCTTGGTGATCTTTCAGAATCGAGACTCATGAGTATGTCATCCACTTGCTGCGGGTGAGTGTCAAGCAGTACGAATGATGTAGTATGATGTTCACTCCTTAGGTAAGAAGAGCTAGGATTAGAGAGGTTAGATTTTTAATTATCTTTTCCGCCAATGTTTTACCAATAGGGTAGATAACAGCTCTTAAAAAGTATCTCAATTGATTGGTGTGTCATCTACCCCATTGTAACAAAGAACTGATTAACACGGTTTAGAGAATCGAGAGGGTGTGGTGTGATTTTAAGTAGATTAGAATTGTCTGATTTAGGGGTTTTCAATTGAGTAATTTCATAATTTGTAGCCAGTGCTGTTTAGGTTTATTTATTGACATACTTATTTGTTCTCTTTGTGATTTTCTTTTTAGTTTTTCTATTAAGTTTGTACAAAAGTTACGAAAACGTCTGAAAGTTGTTTGTAGTATTATATTAAAGGAATCTATCTTAGTTTGCACTTGCATTTTATTACGGAGATTGATACATCGAAGTATACCAGCAGTCATCCAAGGCTTGATATCCCGCCTTCTACTTGGGACGGACTTAGTTGTAGTATTCGATAGTAGTGAAGTTTTTATTACCTCTATAAATTTATAAGCTATGATGTCAGGGTCATTACATGTATTAAAAAATGACGTGTCCGTACCTATCAAAGTATCGAGTAAGTGTAGGCACTATCAAAATTAATTACAGTTCTGGTTTTGGCGGACTTTTTGTTGTTTAGTGATCGGGTTATGTTTATTTATACCATTGCGTGGTCTGTGATTGATATGTATACCTACTAGTAATTTAAAGAGCTAAAGTTTGTGAGGTTGTAGGGGGTAATGTCTGGCTGGATAATACTGAACCGATTTTGAAAATTCTTTTACCAATAGAAAGCCACATTATTTGTGAGTGTACGTTACATTTATTAATAGAATTAGAGAACAAAAATGTTCACCCGTGCGAAGCCGGTTATAGTACTTAATTAATATTTATAATAACCCTCCTGGCGCAGTCGGGTAAAATGTCTAACTGAAAAATAATCGCGACGGAACCACGGAAAATTAGCGCGGTTCGAATGGCGAAGCGTCTAGCGATTAAAAGGACGGTATAGAAATGATATTATTTGTGAAGGGTTTGTTTGCTAATTAATATTTATTTATTTAACACTTCAAGCACAAAGTACAGAGGCGGACTTAATGCCATATAGGCATTTTCTACCAGTCAACCTTTGGGTGATGCAGAGACAAGCAGTGGTAGGTCATACATCTGAAAATAATCTAATTAATACTAGGTAAACTACAAGGATATATAAAATACTATAAATATATATCAAACTATTTATTACTGTAAATAGATATTAACACGGATTAAAATAAAAAGACAAACAATAGAGAAACATTACCGCTATGATGAAACTTCCAGCTTCCTGCGAATGTACTCTCGAACTTTAATTAAGTTGGCAAATGAAATGATGCGGAAAATTGTTAGGGAAGTGATAATTTGGATAAAACAAGTGAGACCCCCTCGTACATAGGAATCAAGGTACTTACATCGTTTTCGTACATTTTGTAAAAACCATCGTACACTGCAAGCGGGTCGCACCGCTGGTTTTGTATTGACATGCGATGCGCTGCGGCCTGGTGTTGTGTGGAGGTGCTGCCACTCTCCACCCCCAGCCCCAACCCTTTCCCCGCCCAGCGCCGCCACGCCGCGCGCCGCAGGCATTGAACAACAGGTGTCCTCCCTCCACTCCCGGCGACACCCCGCACCCACGCAATGACGTCATCCGCTATACTTTGAACTGTCACTATCTCTTTACTCCGCATGGTACCTCGCCCTACTGACATAAATATTCCCATTTTTTTATCCATTATGTTATTATTATACGAGTATTAAATAACACTCGGACTGTGTTTACTTAAGTATTTATTTTCTACCCTCGATGGATGGCTTTGAGTGGTAAATTTAATAATGATCATAACATAAATGACCGTTGCGAGTAAAATTAATAAAATTATAATCTGCTCAGCAGCATAAATACTTTTTCTTTCTTTTCTTTCTTTCTTTCTTTCTTTCAGCAGCACCTTTTTCATAACAATTTTCCCAGAGAGGTACGACGCGACGTAGTTTTGCGCTGCCAACTAATGTGCTACATTTGTATGAGTCTATTGGAGTTTTTATTATTAGCTGCCCGGATTCCAGAGCGAGCTCTGGTCTGTGTTATATACCAATGACATCGTGGTGCTCAGAACACAAGCTTGGTTGGCAGGCTCTCCTATCAGGGCCCCGTTAGGCGTCACCAAATGCATCAGACCGGGCCGAGCGGCGCTGGAGACCGCCTGCTAAAGTGCGAAGTATTCCCTAACTCACTAAATTGTTATAGATTTTGTGTCTCATCAAATAGTAAATATTTTTCGCGGCCGAGATTGCATCTACCTCGACGAGCCAAGTGAAAGCGGAATAGATGCCACTCGTACGTACAGGTGACTGGTGACAGGACATCCAGCACAAGATGAAACGGGTGCAATGTCTGCGGAGAGACTAAATACAAAAAGCGTGAACTTAATATTCAGAGTAGGCTAGTAGTAGGCCACTGTGCACTAAACAAAGTAAGCTTTTGAATATGCCATGAATGGTGTGTTGTGTACAGCCTTGTGTTAGTGTAACGTCGAGGCGCGCTCGGCTAGTAGGTGTATAAACAGACGCCGACCTTGACGCACACCGGCGCGGTCACGCTGCAGATATTAGCGCTCGCACCCAGATCGATAACAACACCCATATTCAGTGGACCTGTGATTTGGACTCGCTCACTAGCTGGCAGACTAGCCTGAGAGGCATGTTCCACTGCGGTGCTGCTTGTCGATGCAATCGCTTTGTTTTGTGTCTATGTCGCTATTTATTTCCACATAACAAGTGTGGCGGCGAGCGGCCTGAATGTGAGCGCGAGTTCCGTGTGGAAAGCGTTGTGTGTTTAGATGCGAGCGACGGCACCATGTCTCACTTGTCTCTCATAGATTTTTAACGTTAACTGCATTTTACCCCTATTCGTTGTAAAATTACAATATTTTGATAAATTAAACTTACAATTTAGCGCCAAAAATTCGCCATTTTGTTTTTTTTTAAACACCCATCTAATGACACTTGGGATTTTAGACGAATCTAATGATACGAGGTCCCTTGTGAAGAGTTACTTTTAGACTTTGCCGGATATTCAGGGTATCAAACATGAATACAAGAACCCGAACCTTGTTAAAAGAAAAATGTCATTTGGCGCAGTGATGGAAGCAGGCTGCACACTTGACAAATGGGTCGCACATGACAAGAGATCCCGCGGGATGAGCTTCACCCGCTTCATTAAGATTGATCCTTAGCAGCTCTTCATAAAGATTAGTGGAGTGGAAGGAGAGCAAGTTGAATCTGCAATGTTTATCAATACGGGCTTGTAATCATTAAAATTATAGTGAATTTACAATGATACGGAGACACATGTTATGAAGCTTCACCGACTGGCTGTTGGTAACGTCGCATGTACTCGTAACACGGTGTCGACTGTCGTCGTCGATACTCGGTACATAGCTGCCGGCTGGCGCCTCGCCCGCGCCGGCCCGCGCCGGCCCGCGCGCGCGCCTTGTTAACGCTCTCACCGCGACACTTTTACTGTTCCCCATGCATCTGTGCCAATTCTCTATGACTACGAACACATCATTTGGATCGTCCTCAATTCTTGCACTTTTGAGTTATTTCATTAATTTCCATTAATTTTACGTTGAACGAAATCGAAAGTAACTCAAGTCAAATAGGTCAGCGCAAACATAGGTACTTAATTACATAATTATGTATCTTTCTTTAGTTCTATGATAACATTGGTAACGTTAACAACAAACATGTTTAAATCTGTAACGTTGATGGAAAATATAGTACCTACATGAACTTTTTTTACTTCGAAATATCCGTACTCACACAGTGGTGATATCATTTATATATCGCTGAGTATATAGAAGAGTTTTTCAAAAGACCTTGGAAAGAGGCTTCTGAAAGTCTTTTTGGACCATGTCAACGCCACCACGTAAGTGTCGTGTTTATATTTGTATTGTAAATTAACCTTGAACTCGGAATCAGCACCAACAACCACAATACGAAAGAACCTACATCCCAGCTGTAACACAACAAACATTCACAGTTTGTGATGGACTGCTTCAAACATAATATTAGACACCAGCATTTTACACCCACAGCTTTGAGATAGTTAAAATTAATTGCGACCCAACTATGCTATGGCAACCCTACTCTACATTGAATACTTTGATGAAATGAAAGCTTTGGTTTTCCGATCACCTCGATTCATGGCCCAACGCAGTGCGTACGTCATCGCGTCACACAGTCACACGATAAGCTTATAATATTGTTAATGCGTAACAGAGACATTTCCAATGTCGCTTTGTCTCGTTCTGACGGGGAGCGGGCGTGAGTCGCGGGGGGCATGCGCAAGCGCAGCGCCCTCGTTCTGTATGCGCGGACGGAGTCCGTGAGGGGAGGGGAGTTGCAGGGCAGGAGGGCGGGCGGAGGCGCTCGCGGCAGTCGGCGGCGCGATGTGCCACGCAGTAGTGCTCGGAGTGTTGTTCTCGCTGCCGTCGTACTTGTATTCGGCCGTGCCGTTCAGGTGAGCTACTCGCTGTTGTTGGTCTCCCGGTGCTCATGTGGGCGGTTAGTGCCGCATGTGTAGTACTGTGCACGTGCTTGGTCCGCGTCCCACTGTGCCACTACAGTCTGGCTGCCGTTTTGTGTGTCTGTGTGTTCTTAGACATTAACAACTATAAAAAAAGTTTTCAAATTCTTAAAATGGTTTAATTTGATCGTAAATTGACGATAGGAAATCGTCAATTTACGATCAAATTAAATTTAATAAATCCATCAATCTGTAGTCTATAACAATATGCATTATTATAATCGTAGAAATAAATGTAAAAAATTGTGACACTCATTGTGATATAGGTACCTATTCGCGTCGAGTTAATGATTTTCTAAATGAATCAATGTACACGGTACGCATACGGATTGACTCATTACGTAGTGCGGTCACGAGCGATGGCCACGGCTGCGGGCAGTGCGGACCAGCGGACTCCGAGACTCCGGCGCCCCGGCCTGTCCCACCGCCGCCGCTATAAGGCTCCTGCCTGGAGCACCTGCTGCTCTGGCTCGCCACGCTCGCCGACACTCTCCTCGGCAACTTAGTATCGCGATGACTCTGCCTCCCCAACTTTGTCGTTAGCACTTTCGCTTCTGAGCCTAATCAACACCTTGCTTCCGTTTCCGTCTGTGTACTTATGTGGGTTGTTTATATTGTACTTACGGATTTAAATTTCTGCGGACAAGCGAATCGGTTCTGCACAAGTACTTGTGCCCCACAAAGCAACGCTCATTAGTAGCAGACCAGCCTTTTCTATCAGCTAGTTGTGCTACGTTCAAGTACTTACTGATAAACTTATCAGCGGGTGGTTCGACACTCGACTCAACTGATTACCCAACTAAACGCAAGCAGATAACAAACAGACGAGAATGTCAACTAAAATATTGAAAAAGAATATTTTTCTATTATTTTTCTGACTATAGACCTCCTATAGTCCCTATTAGGTGTAAAAATCAAGGTCCTGAGTCAACACGATAAAAAGATATGGGCAAATTTAGATTTTCGCGAAAACTAGTAAGTACCTACCAAAATTTACCTTAATTTTCAACTTTTCTAACCTTGCTTCTAAGCAAAATTTACAATTCTAAGTCAACAAGTACCCTATAGGTTTTGGGTCGTTGGTAGTTCCCGTTGACCTGGAATCACGAAATTTGGCGGGAAGCAATGTCTTACAGTACATGTAAAGGGAAAAATCTGAAAACCGTAAATATGTAGTTTAATAACAAAAAAAGCGATTTTACTATTACAAACTTATAATTTGCGGTTGGTGCAATAGCCGTTTCTGGGGATCGAACAGCAAAATTAAGTTTGCCCTTCAAAAAGTTTGTATAGAACCGTCGGTGCGCGAGTCCAACTCGCACTTTTTTTATAGTTTTGTAAAATGTTTAAATGTATCTAAATTTTTCCGATACAAAATTAAACCATTTTTATTATGATTGTGATAAATATACTGTACACACACATTCCAGACTTTTATTTTTATGCCGTACTGACTTCATAATTATGTATCTTAAAATAATATCGTCTACACCTACAGGATCAAAATTGTTTAAGCGATCAATTCGCTCGATCTTCACCCGTGTGTGCGTGTATCTGCATGAACAACGCACACAAACATAGGATCGCATCGAATTTGCCTAAACTTAAGCAAGTGAATTTTCTGAACGGACTCTTAACATTTTTAGTGTCGCAAAAATTTTTTTTTGAAGCCAATTGTTAACTCTACAATTTTTTATTTGAAAGTTTAGCGATAAAACTTAGGTATAGTTTTCAAAATAAAATATTATAACTGAAACATTGAGGGCGTTTCCAAGCTAAGCTCATAAGGGAGGATTTTAAAATTTATAATAACCATTTTGTTAAACCATCATCAGCCCGTTAATTAAAGATTTTAAACATCAACAAAAAAAAAAGTTTTTTGATCCAAGGGGTTGAAAAAAATATAGGTGGAACCTTGTTCGGAATCTACCTCCTCCTATGGCTTGCCGAAGGGATTTTTTTGATGTTGAACAATGTGTGTTGAGATCGCAGTGTGAGCTGCGAGTACTGCGACAGCGACAGCGGCGGGCGCGCGGCTTTGTCACGGGCCGGCGTTTTATTCGCCGCGGCTGTGCCTTGCCGCGGCTGCACACAAAGGCTCACTCGCGCGAACCACTTCCACTGACCTTTAAGTACCAACACTTGTGCACTGCGACCTCAACTGTGCGCTTCTGCACACAAAGGCTCACTCGCGCGAACCACTTCCACTGACCTTTAAGTACCAACACTTGTGCACTGCGACCTCAACTGTGCGCTTGTGTCCAATGCCATACCCAGTTATACATTAAGTCCGCGAATTCGGAAAAAAGCCTTTACTTATTAATCTTCTCCATGAAAGTTACCATAAGTATGTGCCAATTTTCATGGTAATCGGTCAAACGGTGTCATTTCAAATCTCCCCCACGCTCAGCTGCCCCCATACATTTGGATCGAGTAGGTATTGAAGTGATTTAGAAGATAAGATAAGATTTTTTCGCGATTTTCATGGTGGTCCCAACGGAGAAAGTTTATTAGTTTGATGGTCCGAATCACACCCTGAAATATTTCTGGTACACGCTGTAGATTTACCATTACATTTTATGCCGCATACAAGCCGCAGAGAAATGGAGAAACCATGCATTTCATGAAATCTCTAGGAGGATGTCACGAAATCCCGGAAAATTTCGAATATTCTTATCTATTACAAATTACTAAACATGATGTGTTCAATGAGTGATACGTCGTTCCACTAAACAGAATTTTGTAAGACGACAAAAGTGGATTCAAGAGAGCGAGATGCGAGCTAGTGACAGGACTCACAGGGTATATAGTAGAGCCCCTCACTACGTAGAGAGGTTGTTCCCAAATCCAAAGAGAAGCCAACAATCGGATCGAATCGGATTGTTGGGTTAATGCATAGCCAGCCTGAGAGGTACCGATCGGAATGCACCTGTTTTACAATAAAATGATAAAGCTTTGTAATAGGTCGGCAGTCGGCAAGTTGTAACAGTGGCGTGTGTGGTGTTGCAGGAAGGCGCGGCGCAAGGAGCGGGAGGGCGAACCGGCGGGCGACCCCAAGCTGTACCTGCAGGAGGCGCTGCTGGAGCGCAAGCTGCCCGAGCTGGACATGCGCCAGCTCGTCGACCTGCCGCTCGGCCTTGACTACAACGAGTGGCTCGCCTCGCACGGTCAGTATCACATCACATTCACTTTAAGGCGCCTTTTTATCTACGATGGTTTTTTTTTTAAGAATCCTTTTTTCTTAGGATTCATTTGTTCATGAACTATCCGAAAAGTATTTGATTTGCTTCGAGCGTTGAGCAGATTTTTCATAGGGATTTTGGTTGAAACTTTAACAATTCAAGACGCTAGTTATTGGGGTCCTGGTGCAAATTATCTCTAGTATTCCTCGTTTCACCAATCACCCTATATGTTCCGATTATGTTGTCGTAAGGAGAATAAAGTTGCTTTGCAGTGTGCGGGCAGTGCATGTATTAGTCACAGTCAAAACTGTTAATAAAAAAAACTACTTTTGCCCGGTGAAAACTAGTGAAAATTACCTTTGACCAGTGAAAACTATTTTAACAATAACTAACTTACTTAAAAACTTATTAGGTAGTTAGGTTTTTTTTGTGATACTTTGAAAAACATGATTAAATTCTAGGACTGTAATTACAACTGAGGCGTTCTAAAACAACATATTTTAATGCGGAAAACGCATTTTAAGGCGGTTCCCTGAGCAAAATTAGCAACTCTATTTGTGGTGGTTCAAACTTCGTTTGAAATACTGTTAGAATAAAATTGTAATCAGTAATGCACTACAAAGTGATTGTTACGTCAGTCACTGCAGGCCGAATAGTGCGAAATGAGTGGTTTTTATTCTTTATAAAATCAAATTTACGTCTTTTGGAAAAAATAAAACGACAATTATGTTCATTATTAAATTGTCTATCCATTAGTATAAGTAGCAAATCAAAATAATGGTAACTTTACGAGGAGTAGCATTTTATTATCATTATAATATCTCATTTCTGTGGTTTCGTGTGTGAGGGGATTTATTAAACATTAAGCTACTTAAAAAAAAAAGAAACGACAATTTTGGAGTCAAGATTATGTCATTGTAGTAATTTAATGTATTTTTTATTAGTTGGTATTTCTTTTGGATAAAGAGGAGTAGGCTCCAAAAAACTGCTCGTTCAAGGTCATTTGCTCGGGGAGGCGCCTTAACTTCATAAGGATTTTGACTGTCGACCAGTCAAAAGTGGTTTTGGCCGATTAACAGTTTTGACTGTTACAAATGCATGCATGTGGTTCACGAAAGTGATTTTGATTCGTTTTTATAAAAAAATTCAAATTTACGTTCTAAAATGGCATTTCTATACCTATTTACACTTGTTCCTGACAAGGGACTCACAAGGCAGTACTGTATACTTTGATGGTATGACGTACGCCTAGCTTATTGCGAATTATCTTTGGTTTGATAACATGACGGGTCCTGGTCAGGTGTGTTGTTTGAACCTTTAGCACAAGTGAAAGCAGTAAATCCTCGGACACGAAGTCGGCGGCGGCGCTCCCGCTGACTTCGTGTCCGAGGCTTAACTCTCTTCTGTTTGACCGTTGTAGTTTTAGCAAGATCGGTGCATTGTCGTCGTTGTTATAATGTTTTGTTATACTTACTTAACAAATAAATAAAGAGAATAAAACTAAAAACTATTGTATAAAACTATTTGTGAAAACTTGTAATTGGCCATATTGTTGATATTAACTAAACATTGTGTCTGCCTAGCTGTAAGTATTCCAAAAATAATAAAATAAAATAAATAGAATTGTGAACCTCCTCCTTTTTACCCGACTGCGGCAAAGCCCAAAAGGAGGGTTATGTGTTTGACCTGTATGTCCGTTTCTTTGTTCCCTCGTATCTTCAAAGTGGATGAACTGATTGCGATAAATGATAACGATTAGGCCCTGCAATTAATGTAAGAAATGTATGGGAATAGTTTTTTGCAATTTATAACTTTTTTTTAGTACTCCAACCTGGGTTGGCCCTATAGAAATTTTTGGTTAGTATCAGATACAGGATCGATAGGCATCTATAAAAAAAATGTGTAAAATGGGTATTTTCTTGCTGACTAAAGTTTTTTTTGAAAATCTGTGAATGGGGATCAAACTTGCTCGAAAAGTTAATAGTCTTCTAAAACCATTATCGTGTTGCTACAACTTGTTGCCCCACGGAAAGTTACCATCCTGTGTATTAACCTATATGTTTCAAAGTAAATGGCAAATCGTGTAAAAAGTTAAAAAATCGTATAATGAACAAAAAGTTAAACCGTCCGCGAAAAATACTAAAACGAAAAAAAAAGTAATTAAAAAACTAAAAACCTGACTGCAGTACAAAAACTGAAAACAAGCAGGCGGGGCTTCCTGCCCGCCAAACCATTTTTAGGGTTCCGTACCCAAAGGGTAAAAACGGGACCCTATTACTAAGACTCCACTGTTCGTCTGTCCGTCTGTCTGTCACCAGGCTGTATCTCATGAACCGTGAAAGTTAGACAGTTGAAAAATTTCACACATGATGTATTTTAGTTGCCGCTATAACAACAAATATTTAAAACAGAATAAAATAAATATTTAAGGGGAGCTCCCATACAACAAACTTTTTTTTTTTTTTTTTGCCGTTTTTTTGCTTGATATAAATAACGACAACAGAAAGACGTTTGAATTATTCACAGAATATGTAGTTGTATTTTCACTTTAAAAATAAATAATTTCTTAAATTAAAATAAAATACATATTTAAGGGGCCCCTCCCATACAACATGTGTTTTTTTGCCGTTTTGACTAATGTTGTATAGATAATGGCACGGAACCATTCATCCGCGACTCGGACTCGCAGTCTCGCACTTGGCCGGTTTTTATAATTTTATATTCTAATGGTTCCCGCCTGTTTCGAACTTTTATTTTACTTTAAATGTGCTTGTTTTCAGTTTTTGTACTGCAGTCGGGTTACTAGTTTTTTTTTATATTGAAGAAATCGGTTAAAATAACATATTAAGCGGAAATGTGCTGGGAACTAAAAGGCTTTGTGGTCCCAGATCCCAGGGCCACTTTTTTTATTTTTACGCAACTTTAGCACCCGATATCCTAACAGTTGGCCGTTGGCACAAGTTAGCAGGTATGCATACGCAATACGTTCATAGTACAACCGACACTTACACCTTAGTGCTTGTGCTAGCATGGCGAGAGGTGAAAGTTATTTTCATCCCTAAACCCGGCAAACCAGATTACACACAACCTAAGGCGTACAGACCAATAAATCTAACATCTTTCCTACTGAAAACCCTCGAGAGACTCTGTGATCGACACATTCGGGACGGACCTCTTCGGGAGCGACCACTCCACAATCAACAACACGCGTATTCCTCAGGAAAATCAACAGAATCTGCGCTGCATAGTGTGATCTCCAAGATCGAATGTGCAGTGGACCACAAATGCTCCTCACTAGCCGTCTTCATTGACATAGAAGGCGCTTTTGACAAAACCATCTTCCATAGCATCAACGCAGCCCTCGAGGAACACGGTGTGGACTCGACCCTGCGAGGATGGATCACAAATATGCTCCGACTGAGAGCCGTACAAGTTACTGTAAACGACACCACTAGAGCCATAGTGGCGAAGGGCTGCCCCCATGGTGGTGTCATTTCGCCGCCACTACTATGGAACCTCGTAGTAGACAGCCTCATCAAACGTCTCAACAGCAGAGGCTACTATACGGTGGGCTATGCTGATGATCTGACCATAATAATAAACGGCACACACGAAAACACACTATGCAACCTTATGCGCCAAGCTCTAAGGATAGTAGAAGACTGGTGCAAGGAATACAGACTAGCAGTGAACCCTACCAAAACCGAACTCGTCCTCTTCACAATGAAAAGGAAGCTGGCAACGTTACAATTACCAAGCTTCTTTGGGACAACCCTAAGCCTATCGACTGAAACCAAATACCTGGGTATCATTTGGACAAACAGCTGAATTGGGCAAAACACACTGACTACATCATCACAAAAGCCAGTATAGCCCTATGGCAGTGTAAGAGACTCCTCGGGAGAAATTGGGGCATAAGCCCCAAAATCACCTACTGGCTATACACCACAGTTATCCGACCAATCACTATATACGACTCTTTAGTTTGGTGGCCCAGGACCAACCTAAGTACGACCCAAAAGGATCTCGAGAAACTACAAAGATTTGCCTGCGTAGCAATCACCGGCAGCATGAGAACTTCCCCCACTGCTGCCTTACAGGTGATGCTGGGGTTACCACCCCTACACCTCGTCGTAAGAGAGGAGGCGGCCATAGCGTCTTTCAGACTCGAAGTATCCGGCACCCTAAGCAAGGACTCAAGAATCAAACACACACGCATCAGAGAAGATGCAATCAAAGAACAGCCGATGATGGCATCACCCATCGACAGAATCCTGAAGACCCACTGTTTCCAAAAACACTACAACATAGAGCTCATAGAGGAGTTGTGTGACTACTCAGGTACAAAAGAGCTAAGAATCTACACTGACGGATCAAAAACCGACGATGGGACAGGCGTCGGGGTGTTCTCCGACGACCTAAACATTAAGATATCCAAACCACTTGGAATGCTCAATTCTGTTTACCAAGCAGAGTGTGTAGGTATTATCCAAGCGGCACACGCTATAGAGGCCAGGGAGATTACAGATACCAATATTCGAATACTCTCCGACAGTGCCTCAGTTCTTCAATCGCTAAAGAGTAATCAGATCACGTCAAGACTAATACTAGAATGCCACAAGGCCCTAGAACGAATCACGGTACTAAATCACAACACGGTAACGCTACAATGGATTAACGGTCACAGTGGATCATTTGGAAACGATGCGGCTGACGAACTTGCCAGAAGAGGATCCAGCACAAGACCTTACGGACCCGAACCCATTGTGCCCATTCCCTTCAAGCAGCTAAGAAGCTGGTTAAAGGATCACACCCGAATACAAGCGGAGAAATGGTGGACTCGAGGTCCACCAGGATGCAGGCAATCCAAGGAAGCTATGCCATCCCTGGATACAAAGCTGACCAGGCGCCTTCTGCGCCTGGACAGAGATAGCCTGCGTCTGGTGGCGGGGACCATCACCGGACACTGTCCATCATGCATGGAGGCGGAGGAAACGGTGGCGCATGTGCTCCTTGAGTGCACAGGCATTACCAAGATTCGCGAGGAGACCCTGCCATATTATGGCAGGATATGCTGGAACCAATATTGTAACATCTATTTGTACCATGTCCTAACAAATAAACATTTTTGATTTTGATTTGATTTGAACACCAAGATCCCTTGCGGATGCCCTGAGGAGACCGGGAAGTTTAATCTGCTTCTGGAGGGAGGTGGGCTGGTTAGAGTAATCGGCCACCATGGCTCACGCACAATGGTCCACTTCAAGGACTAAGTGCGGAAACCTATACCCCATGATAGATAGATACATAGACCTTAGTGCTTACACGACTTGATTTTGTTAATCAGAAAATAAGTAACGGCTGGCGGCCCTGGGCCTTTCGCTCTATAAGCTCTATTGCATTTTATAGTAACTACCTATGTGACTAAAACTCGTAGTCCGGTGGTCCGGTCAAGACAGCGCAAAAAATAGGGGAATAATTTTGCACTAGAGTAGAAAATGTAAAAAGAAAAAGTAATTTTAGTTTTTTTTTTAGGTTCTTTATGCAAAATTTTCAAGAAAATTTATTTAATAATTTGATAGCCTCGTTGTTTACCCTTGCAATAATATCATTTGCACGTCTATATATATCTCTTACATTCAAAGATATCAGCGTTTCAGCGTTCATTGAACATACCCTAGATCAGCCGATTAGAAAAACAAAATGGCTGTGGGGGCATTCGCGGGGTGTGGGGTTAGGTTAGGAGTATTTATAAACATGTATTTGTCGATAGAAATGAGTAAATAATATGCCCTTATAGTATCGGTAACCGGTAGCCAAACACATTGTATATCTGTACATATGTTAGGAGTATATGGTGTTCCGAACATTGCAATGCGAATTTGCATGAGTAACTTACTGTAACCGGGCTATCGTAGGAGTTCAAAAGAAGAGTTTCAAATGCGTCAACAATTTAAAAAAAAAAGAAAATTGGCGAAAGTCCAAATCTGGACAACCATCTTGAATTACAACTGCGCTCACGTTCTTAATACTATGCATCCTAGCTTGCACTCCATATTTCAAAGCAAATCAAGAACGCTGCCTATACATTCCAATAATAAAACCTTTATTTTGTTGACTTTGAACAAGTATGCCGAATATTCGCGGCCAAATACAAGGACAAATGCTGTTATTTCCTTGTGTTTGATTCGGAATCTATTTCAGATATTGATTGTGCCGCTGACGTCAGAACACAAACGGGGGCAGCGGATGGACGGATGGACGCGGTTGTTCCGTGTCGCATTTCCTCGTCGGTCGGGACTCGTGAACTCATCCACTATCGCAGGCGTACTTTTCAAATTTGTGTACAAACTCAAAGCATTTATTTCGAGGTATTCCTCAGAGCGCACCTATTTTTAAACGCAACCAACTGAGCGCAACTAAATTATTCCTCAAAGCGCAACCATACAATTAGACCATTGCGGCACTTTTGGATGTCAAAAAAACAACAACAAAAAAGCTAAGCTACAGTCACAGTCAAAAGGCATAATAACTTGAGAAAGTACTGTAGTTGCACATTCCAAGGCGTAGATCTCTATGGAGAAGAATGGGCAAGAAACTCCATGGACACTCTTTTCAATCAAAATATTGTTACAAAATCTTGGTAACATCATTCATGTTGAGATTATAGTATGCATATAAGTGAGAACGATGTAGAAAGACGTGCACATTAAGAGCGTCCAGAGTATAAGATTAAATAAGCAATTTAAAAATAAGCTAATTAAAATTAACCGTGGCAGCTAAGAGATGACCAGTCCCAAGTCAACTGACAGCGCCCTTTCACGAACATGACGCATGTATCGGCGCCATTCAACTCGACCATATTGAAGGGAACTAAATGACCCGCCCGACACACCCGCCACCATCAGCGAGACCTTTGAGTGAGCATGACATTCTCTCAGCCGCCAAGGCATATTCAAGTCAAAGAAAGATAACTAAGCTCAAACTCAAAGCATTTATTTCAATTAGACCATTACGGCACTTTTGAATGTCAAAATTACAAATAAAAAACAAAGCTACAGTCCCAGTCACAAGGCATAATAACTTGAGAAAGTACTGTAGTTGCCCATTCCCTAGCGTAGATCTCTATGGAGAAGAACGTGCAAGAAACTCCATGGACACTCTTTTGAATCAAAATATTGTTACAAAATCTTGGTTACATCATTAATTTTGAAATTATACATATATATGAGAACGATGTAGAAAGACGTGCAGTAAGATGTGCAAAAGAACGATGTAGAAAGACGTACATTAAGAGCGTCCAGAGTAGAAAAAGACAACAATTTAACAACAAACGAATTAAAATGAACCCTGGCAGCCAAGAGATGACCAGTCCCAACTGACAGCGCCCGCTCACGAACATGACGCTCGCATCGGCGCCATTCAACTCAACCATATTAAAGGGAATTAAATGACCCGACACACTCTGAGCCACCAAGGCATATTCAAGTCAATGAAAGATAATTATATGTAAATGGTGGCTGAACAATACAAAGTACTCACACATGTGCTATGCAATTATATAATACTAAGAACTGGAATCTACACAATGCAAGTAGGTATATTTTTACAATCTTCTGCAGCTTCCACAATACATCAACATGGGAATCAATTCTTCTTCTTCTTCTTTGCGTATCGATAGACTCAAATAATGCCCGACCAGTACAATCAATTAGTTTACCCCTATGGTTGTGGAGCAGGACCAGCATTTAGCCAAGCATTTTTATCATCAATGTAATCCCCCAACTTATAATATGCTTGCCTAAATGTAAATGGTGGCTTTACAGAACATAGTACTCACACAAATATGCTACCAAATTATATAATAATAAGAGATGGAATCTTTACAAACAATGCAAGGATATTTTTACAATCTTCTGCAGCTTCCACAATAACTCAACATGGGAATCAATTAGTTTGCCTCTATGGTTGTGGAGCAGGACCAGCATTGAGCCAAGCATTTTTATCATCAATGTAATTCCCAACTTATTATATGCTTGCCTTATGTAGGCCGTGTCCTCGAAGCGGCGATTGGCGGCGGCGATTGGCGGCGGCGACCTCTCGCGTCTGGCCCCGAGGCCCTACTCTCTAACGTTTCGTCCGTATATTCGGATCTATCCGTTTCTCTCACTCGCACTCATCTGCAGACGTGCGCGAGAGAGACGGATAGATCCGAATATACGGACGAAACGTTAGAGAGTAGGGCCCCTGGTGCAAGCCATGGTCCGGAGCGAGACGGAATGGGACGCCGTCACCTCCTTCTGCGAAGCAGTAATGCTAGAGAAGGAGGTGGCGGAACTTGAGAGGGAGAGAACCTCACAGCGTCCCGGCCGCCGCGGGAGACGCCCCGGGTGTCGGGGGCCACCACGTGGCACCCGCCCACCGTAGGCACGGGCCTGTGGACGGTGGGCTATGGGCTAGCTCGCCGTCGGTCCGTCTCATGACTACAGGCTGTGTCGACGGCGCGTTCGTGTTCCACGCGCGCCTCAAAGAGAGTCAGCAAAACGGAAGCGCAGCAAGCAAGGACCGATGCCTGCCGGGGTTGCGGGACTGTTCGAAAGAGATACCGTGGCCCCGGAACACAAAGGGCGATGAAGGAACATGGATGGGTTTTAGTCCGTAAAAGTCTGACACTCCCTCCTGCTCCGCCCAGAGCGGGAGAAGTCATTTGATGATTTACCATCCGAAAAAAAAAAAAAAAAAGGGTAATGGAGAGAGCTATGCTCGGAGTTACCTTGCGCGATCGAATCAGAAATGAAGACATCCGCAAGAGAACCAAGGTTACCGACGTGGCCCGGAAAATTGCCAAACTTAAGTGGCAGTGGGCAGGGCACATTGCTCGCAGAACGGATGGCCGATGGGGCCGTAAAGTTCTGGAGTGGCGACCGCGAACCGGAAGACGTTGCGTTGGAAAGCCTCCCACTAGGTGGACCGATGACCTGGTGAAGGTTGCGGGAATCCGCTGGATGCGAGTCGCGCGGGACCGGTCGATGTGGCGACACTTGGGGGAGGCCTATGTCCAGCAGTGGACGTTTTTCGGCTGAAATGATGAATGATGGTTTAATGTAAATGTGTGCGTGTGAGCGTGTATGTACAGAGCGAGACGTAATTTTCGCTGGCCTCACTTTATTGTACGCAGTGCTATTTCTTGGTTTTTTACTTGGTCTGAGACTACGAATTAGCAAAAGTTGTATATTAGCAAATCTTCTCATTGCTATTAATGAGAACATTTGCTACTATACAACTTTCTTTCGAATGGTATATATCTTATTGCCATTGGTTACTTAAAAAAATCATAACTTCGGTGCCCAATTAGACACACATTCATGTCAATAATTCCGAACAGACTACCAATTAGCAAAAGTGGTGCTAATAGCAGAAGTTCTCTTTGAAAAGCTCTATCGCCTCTGTCCAATAGCGTCTATCTTTTGACTATTAGTCGCCCGTTAAACTCTTAATTGGTTGTAAATAAACTCAAACTTCGGTGTCCAACTAGTGACTTATTTAGGTCCATAGCTCCGAACAGACTGCGAATTAGCAAAAAATATGTGAGTAGTAAAAGTTCTCATAGAAAAGCTCTCTTCAATGGTGTAAATCACATTGCTATTAGTTACTCAGAAAATCTTAACTTCGGTGCCCAATTATACACATATTTAGGTCGATAATTCCGAACAGACTGCGAATAAGCAAAATTGGTGCTAGTAGTAAAAGTTCTCTTTGCAAATCTCTATCCAATAGTGTATATTTTATGGCTATTAGTTGCCCGAACTAAAAACTCTTAATTGGTTGTAAATAAAATTTTAATTTCGGTGTCCAACTAGTCAGCTATTTAGCTCAATAACTCCGAACGGAATTCAAATTGGTGAAAGTCGTTAAATGGCAAAGGTTTGCCTTGAAAAAATCTATCTAATGGTTTAGAAAATCTTAGCTTCGATGATCAAATAGTCACCTATTTAGCTCAATAACTCCGTACGGAATATGAATTAGCGATAGTCGTGGAAGAAGTAAAGGTTCTCCTTAAAAGCTATATCTAATGATGCAAGAAAATCTTAATTGATTGCAAATAAAGTATTAACTGTCCAAATAGTCAGCTATGTAGGTCAAAAACTCTTGAACGAACTGCGGATTAGCATAAGTGTGCGGCCAGACTGGCAGCGCGGTGTGGGGTGCGGTGCGGGTCCGGCAACGCGCGCTGTTGCCTGGCCAGACTGGCAGCGCGGTGAGGCGAGCGGCGCGGGCTCGGAGAACTCCGCTCCTGCCAGAGTTACCAACTTAGGGGTTTTCCCCCCAAATTTAGGGGTAAATAAGAGGGATGTGATTTTTTTAGGGGCGTTCTATTTTTAGGGGTACTTTTAGTGCGAGGCTAGACTGCAAACGCTGGCGCGATGCGGCATACTCAAACATATGAACTTCATTGGAGACTTGTAGTGTCCATAGCAGGAATGCGGGCGCGGGCAGCGGCGTGGGCTTCTACGCGCGTGCATCTCTCGCCAAGACTGGCTCGCCGTCCGTCCGTCTTATGACGACAAGCCGTGTCGACGACGCGTTCGTGGTATAAGCTATTCTCTGTTTATTTGTAGACATTTTGCTTATTCTTAGTTTATTCTCGAGTATAACTTTTATACCACGTTTATTTGTAAGGCTGTGAGTTATGTTAGTGCAATGGAGCAATGGAGCGCAGCATTCTGGGTGTACAGAGAGCAGATAAAATTCGAAACACTACAGTGCGCTCAAAAACCGGAATTGCAGACGTGTGAGCAAAAAAGCTACCAGGCTCAAATGGGATTGGTCGAGTCACGTGAACCGCATGCATAACGACCGCTGGACGAAGATCTCAACACGCCGCGATGCGTGAGGATGGACGGCGCCGCCGAGGCCGGCCTAGAAAGCGGTGGCGAGAGGATCTAGACGTGCATCACGAAGGCTGGCCCGAGGTGACGCAGGAAAAGAGTACCTGGATTGGTATGGGGAGGCCTTTACCCAGCAGTGGGACATTCAGGGCTAGTAAAAAAAAAAATTGTTAGTAGCAAAAGTTGTTATTGAAAAGCTCTCTATTGCTATTGGTCACCCAGAAAATCTTAAAAGCTCTATGAGGATTTTATGTTATTACTATTGGTAAACCCAGAAAACATTAATTGGGTTGCCAAGACAATTTTAATTTCGTTTTCCAACTAGTTACCCTTTTAGCTCTATAACTCCGAAACGGACTGCGAATTGCCAAAAGTCGTGTTAGTAGTAAAGGTTCTCCTTAAAAAGCTCTTTTCAATTATATTCTTATGGCTATTAGACCTTGGTGCTATTGGATCAGTTTGTCTGGGGGGCAGTCCCTTACGCGCTTTATTAGAGGTGTTGTTGCTATTGGTTGCAGCGCTGGCGCTGTTCGACCACGTGAACCTTCTGTACGGCACGGTGTCGGAGTTCTGCTCGGCCGCCAGCTGCCCCGACATGACGGGCCCCGGCGGCCGCACCTACGCGTGGTACGACGAGCGCGGCAAGAAGTCGCGCGTCGCGGCGCCGCAGTATGTCGACTACGTAATGACCTTCACGCAGAAAACCGTAAACGACGAGACAGTCTTTCCTACTAAATATGGTAAGTTAAGTTGCCGCTTGTTGACGTTGACTGAGTGACCATATATTTGTAATTTTTATATCTGTTGAACTATCTGACACAACACCCGAATTGCCTTACACTTTCAATGACTATCGGATGGATTTTAAAGGAAAACCTAATCCATGGCTTCACTTGCAAGCAACCAAATCGACTGAACCTATAAGCGCGGCGCGGCCGAGAACACGAGCGTGGTTTTACCGCAAAAATATGGTGTAATGTTACAGTCAAAACTGTTAATCAGTCAAAACCACTTTTGATGGTTTTAGTCAAAACCCTTATGAAGTTAAAATCCTTTTTCTGCATTAAATATAATTATGTGGTAATCTATGATTGATGAATGATGATGATGATGATGATGATGATGATGATGATGATGATGAATGAACGTTGTTTTGAACGCCTCAGTTGTAATTACCTAGTCTTAGAATTACATGATTTTTTTCAAAGGGTTACACAAAAAAAAACCTAACAAACGAAAGTTAAGTAAATGTTAGTTATTTTTAAAATAGTTTTGACCAAAAACACTTTAGACTGTGACATTAATAAATGACTAGCTGATGATCGCGGCTTCGCCCGCCCGCAAATTATATACTAAAACTTTCCTCTTGAATCACTATATTCGCATCAAAATCCGTTGCATAGTTAAGATGTAAGCATATACACAGGGACAGATGCGGCGGGCGACTTTGTTTTATAATAATTATGTAGTTATACCTTGTGAAGTACGTAGTATTTATATTTAGTATGTAAGTAGGTATGTATGATGTTCCTTATTAACAATGACAGTTCTACAAAAATACTACTTTTCAGTAGAGCAGTCCAAAGTTTGTTTTGATGATAAGAAAAAATGACTGGATGTTAATTTGCACTGATTGTATCATGTATTGTGTTTAGTTAGTACCGACATATACAAAAAATAGAATTAATTTTTGGTTAAGGAAATAAGACTAAGATATAAGACTACCGACATCTTAACATGGACTATTTCCAAGGCGAATTGTCGGAAGTGGCACATCCAACAAAATGATCTTTACGTACATGTAATAATGTGAGAAGTGGTAAATCCGACCAAATTGTCTCCTTGAAGATCATTAAAAAAGGATGCATCTACCGAAACCTACTTTATTAAAGGGAATATATCTATATTACACAAAATATTAATTTTCTCACGAAAAAAGTTGTAATCTATGAATTATTGAAATGGCTGTATAATATAAAAAACTCAGTTTATCTATATACCTACGACAAAGTGCTAAGCGGCAGATCCGCAGACAACGCCGCGCGCCGGTTCCGTCACTACCAACACTTGCGCGGACAAAGTTATAACAATCGACAGTGTTATACCTACCAACAAACTGACTAAATAACATGAATTCACTATAGTAAAATATTACGTTCGAACTGAACTTTTTTTTTTTAGGGTTCCGTACAAAAAATGAAAAAAAAAACGGAACCCTTATAGGATCACTCATGCGTCTGTCTGTCTGTCCGTAAATAAATAATATTTTTAAATAAGGGTCATTTTCGGGGGTCAAATTAGGAAATTAAAAGAAAAAAGTTTTGCAAACCTTACTGTGTCATTTATCAAAAGAAAGGGCTCGTTATGAGGATCTCAAATATATATTTTTGTTATTATTGTAAAATTAATAGTTTTGATTTTAATCATGAAAGAAGACGAAAATTGACCATTCCCACCTGATCTCCGAAACTACTGAGCCTAAAATTTTGAATAAAATACGAAATGCATACAGGGTGTAAACAGACTTCACGAAGCCGTTAACCAAGCATTTTTTTTTTTGAGGTGAAAAATCACGTTTTACGGTAAAACTCAATGTAACGCACTCAAAATATTGTGCTGATGGATCGATTGAATAGCTTGGGTGTCATAAAGGTGTTTCACGTAAAGTTTTTACATTAAAAATATGTATTTAAGAAAAAAAATGTGAAAAAGTCGGAACTTTGACCCCCAATATCTCCGTAACTAGAAAGGTTTCAGGTATGGTCTAGAACAAAAAAATGTTCGCAATAATGGGAGAACAAGTAGTGCCTTTCGGCTTCGTAGTCTTTTACACCCTATACATATAGTTCATGGCAGATTATTGTTTAGTTAGCCTGAGCTGTGTCAGCTGTGTGCCTCTTCTCGCCAATTAACGAGAAAGCCATCCAAGGCGTCCCGCCATCATCTCCTCGGTCTGCCGCGACCCGGTGTAGCTGTCTCAGGGCTCCAGCTTTGTGATATGCGGCCCACAGCTTCGCCGGCATCCGGCAGACATGGCCTTCCCAGTCCCATTTTAGTTTAGCGGCTTTTTGAGCTACGTCAGCAATTTGAGTTCTGGAGCGCAGTGTGGTGTTCCTTATACGGTCGAAAAGTTTAACGTTAAGTATGCTGCGTTCCATTGCCCCTTGGCAAACCTTGAGTTTGGACTTCTGGATCATGTACTGTACGTGTACTTTATTGATTAAAGTGAAGAATAAAAAAAACTAATAAAAAAATTTAAAAAAAACCCGACTGCATAAAAAATAACTAAGTCATAACTTTAAACAAAAACTGAAAAAAAAACAAGTTCAGGAAACAGGACATATTGACTGCAACAGTCAGGACCCATATTGGATGTAATGATTCTAAATGTCTAGATTATTTAATGGGTCCCGACTGTTGCAGTCAATATGTCCTGTTTCCTGAACTTGTTTTTTTCTTTTCAGTTTTATTTAAAGTTATTAGTCCTCACGATGAGCCCTTTATCGAGCCGTTCAGGCTGCAGAGCGTGCCAAACATTTGAATTTGGCGCCAAAAATCAGCCATTTTGTTATTTTTTTTATTTTGTTGTACCCAGTGTCACTCTCACAGTAAATACAAATCTAATGACACCTCTCAAGCTAAAATCCATCGGGCGATTATATTGCTGATGAAAATAATTGGCTCAATGCCGGTCCTGCTCCACAAGGACAGGAGCGCATAAATTGATAGCATTAGATGGTATTGTTGGAGCTGCTGAAGATGGTACAACTATCTTTGCATTGTATAGATTCAATCTCTTTAGTATTATATAATTGCATAGCCCATATTGTATGAGTACTATGTACTAGAAAGCCATCATTCACTGAATCCTACGTCTTTTCTTGACTTAAAAGTGCCCTGGCCGTTGAGCGTATGTCATGCTCGCTCTAATGTCTTGTTGATGGTGGCGCGTGTGTCGGATCATATAGTTCCCTTCAAAATGGTTGAGTTGAATGGTGCTGAGCCATGCGTCATGTTCGTAAATGGGCACTGTCAGTTGCGATAACCGCCACGGCTTATTTGAATCAATTATTTAATTTTTAATTGTATTTTTTTTTGTTTTACTTGACATCGTTCTCACATCTCAACATGATGTAACCAAGATTTTGTAAAAAAATATTTTGATTTAAAAGAGTGTCCATGGGTTTTCTTGCCCATTTTTCTCCATAGTGATCTACGCTAGGGATTGGGCAACTATAGTAGTTTTCGACAATTCAAAAGTCTACTAGCCTACTTGAAATAAATACTTTGTATTTTTCTGAAAATTTCAACTGTCTAGCTATCACGGTTCATGAGCAGAGGCGGCTCGCCCTAAGGAGCGCTGGTGCAGTGAACTCCCTCCCATAAATAATTATAATAAAATTATACTCCATAATTTCATTAATAATATTACTATTTAAAATCTATCGTAAAGAACTACTGTAAATACCCGTCATCCCATACACCATCATGTCATAGGTAACGCGCGAAGCGGAGCGCTCACGATTGCGCTCAAATGAAACAAGATTCAGTACATTGCCTAATACGAAATCCAACAGGAGTGAAAGAGAAATTTCGCCTTAGTCCTGCGCGTGAAACAAAAGATTTTCTATGAAAAAATAGCCAACTTTGGAGCGCCGCTCACGCGACGTTGCCGGTTATGTTACCGCTCGCGCGCGCCCGCCCGCATGTGGCACGACAGCAATTGCGCGCGACGTTGCCACTCTGATATAAACAAACACTATTTAGTCAACTTAGATGCGTGCGCGCGAATGTAATTCGGGATTTTTTTAACTAATAATCGCTAAAAACGTGTTGTAATAGACTGTACTTATCAGTTATTACTAGTGAGTGTTAAAATGGACAATTATAATGTGGAGTTCATTAAAAACTGTGAAAAAACATTACAAATTCGGCTTGAATTGAAGGCAAAGGGACCGCCACGGCCTGAACTTAACCTTACGCAAAAATGTACGACAAAAACGAAAACATATACGCGTGTGTTTAAATCAGAACAATATGTGAAAACACCGTGGTTATGTGGTTGTGATGTGAGTAACAAACTATTTTGTTTTCCGTGTCTTTTGTTTGAAGCGGGCACGGCCGGCGGAGGTGAGACTGCTTGGACCGAAACGGGGGTTGAAGACCTAGCTCATCTTTCAATGAAGATGAAAAAACATTCACAATCTCGGTATCATTTGTTGAATGAACTGCAATTAGCGTCTATCGGACGACAAGACATTCGTAAAGCACTAGATTCCGCGTACCGAAAGTCCATACGTGAGTTCAATGACCGTGTCGACGAAAACAGGCATATTTTACGAAGATTAATAGATTGTGTAGTATTTTGTGGTGCATTTCAAATTGCTTTAAGGGGGCACGATGAGTCTTCGGAATCCCTGAATCCCGGAATATATAGAGGTTTGGTAGATTTTGTTGCCGAGATTGATTTAGCCATGAAGCAGCATTTAACCAGCAGCTCCATTTTTAAAGGTACTTCAAAATCAATTCAAAACGACATTTTAGACGCGATCTACGAGGTTTGCATATGTGAAATACAACAACAAATTAAAAAAGCCAACTTTGTTGCCATTCAGGCAGATGAGACTACAGATTGTTCTACAATTCAACAGTTAGTGTTCATTGTGAGGTATGTTCATGATGGTAAAATATATGAGAGATTTATAAAATTTTTGCAACCTAAAGGGCACACGGCAGACATATTAGCGGCGGAGATACTGAATGAGCTGGATTCGTTAAATATCGATAAAAATAAATTAATTGGACAATGTTACGACGGAGCTTCAGTTATGAGTGGAAATTCAAATGGTGTGCAGAAAATTGTAAAAGATATATACCCATATGCATATTATGTGCACTGTTATGCACACCAACTCAATCTAATATTAGAAAGAGGGGCATCAATTAATAATGCTGTAAGAAGTTTTTTTTGTAACCTGCACGCGTTTCCGTCGTTTTTTACGCGTTCGCCGAAACGATCGGAATTCCTAAAAGAAATCGTCAACCGCAGGATACCAGCCGCTCCACAGACTAGATGGAATTATAATACACGGACCGTGATAGTTATTAACGATAACTTAGAGCCTCTGAAAGAGTGCATGCAAGCTATCATGGATTCGCCAAACAGTGATTCGAACACATTCAACCAAGCTCAATCACTCCTTTCATATTTAAATAATGACGACTTCCTGTATTGGCTTAATTTCTTCGCAACACTGATGCCTCATTGTGAAATGCTGTTTAAATTTTTACAGACCCGATCTATTGACTCGATAAAAATTACTAACGAAGTCGCCAAATTTGAAAAAACAGTAAGCGAGTTGCGTAACGCAGTGCCGCCGCCTTCGCCCGCGAAAAAACGCCGGCCGAATAATGTCAGTCATTCGGCAATGCGTAAAGAAATATGTGACGTAGTAAGAATGCAAATAAAAGACAGATTTGTGTATACTGATCATCTATTGGCGTCAAAACTATTTTTTACTGGCAATTTTGAGAACTACAACCAAAACTTTCCGGAAGAAGAATTCAAAAAAGTGGTTAAAACATACGATTTTTTGGAAAGCTCAAAACTCAAAAACGAGCTAATGGTTATTTACAGCAGGGAAGATTTCCATAACGCGGATGGCGCAGTAGCTTTACTGCAACACTTTATAGAGTTCAACCTAGAGTCAGTTTTTGCTGAAAGTATTAAATTATTAAAATTAATTTGTACAATACCGATGACCTCGGTCGAAAGTGAGCGCTGTTTTTCTACCTTAAATAAAGTGAAAACTTTTACGCGTAATAGCATGACACAGGACCGTTTAAATGCGTTGTGCATGATATCAATAGAAAAACGGCTGATTAATCAGATATCTGATTTTCACAAAAAAGTTATAGATATTTTTGCACACCAAAAAGACAGACGTATGCATTTTCTATATAAGTAATTTTGTTTAAAATAAATTAAATTGTATTGCTAATGCTATGTATTTTAATTGTTTTTACCTTTTGTACCACATTTACTGCAAATAAATTAGGAACTTTAACTTTGACTTTTCAAGTGAACACCCATACAATTTTGTCACGAGCCGCCTCTGTTCATGAGATACAGCCTGGTGACAGACAGACGGACAGTAAAGTCTTAGTAATAGAGTCCCGTTTTTACCCTTTGGGTACGGAACCCTAAAAACGGCGTAAGTTAGGCATCAGGGCATTTAATTCAAACCCCTTTAATAAGGACTTCGTGTTAAATCCTTTGCATTGCTGCCATATGAGGTAGTCGTAGAGAGTAACCGTAGCGGCGCTATGTTCCAGCGAACGAGTTCCCGGCGCAGTTCGAGGGCGTGGTGCGGCGCGTGGTGCGCCTGCTGTTCCACGTGGTGGCGCACATGTACGCCGCGCACTTCCGCCAGCTGGCTCTGCTGCGCCTGCACGCGCACCTGCACCTCACCTTCGCGCACCTCACCGCGCTCGACCGCCGGTTCGCGCTGCTCGACCACAAGGAGACCGAGGTGACACACACACACACACACACACACACACACACACACACACACACACACATACACATACACCACATCATATCGTCGGCCCAGAGCACAGCGCTGGTTTTCAGTGGTCACCTGGGAAAAAACCTACGGAAGTCAAGGCAGCATTCAATATTTGGTAAACATAAACAAGAAAATAAACACTAATATACGTACGTTGAGCCCTCTCGCCACCTTGGTTGGCTTTTGCCTCTTTGTTGCCCTATTCCGACCGCAATAAGGAACCAATTATCAAAATTGATGTACGTTCACGAGCAGCGAGCATCAATATGCAAGCAGCTTTTAAAAGGGATTTTCTTCTATGGCACTGATTGTAATTTTATGATGTTACTGACTGACTGACGTAGTATCTTGAAACACATAATATTATGAAATTAGTGTTATTTCAGTTTAGGTAAATGTATACAATCATGTGCTGCTCCTGACTGTACATCTAATACCGCCATTTCCTGGTCTCCTTGTGTACAGGCCGATCTTCTCGTTGCGTTCGCCCCTGACTCCGAAGCAACACAGCTTGAGCAACTTGAGCTGTAGATAGCTTTGTCTTCCAATTCCGGAAGCATCCAAATAAAAAACAATAAAGATTACATGCACGACCATTTAAATATCGAATTTTAACTCACCCGTATTTTGTGAGTTCCAGTAACGAACTAACGTTAAATGTCAAGATGAAATTAGATTTGTGCTTACCCTCTTAAATGAACAAAAACAAATGTCTTGACAAACTGCCGTTTGAAATGATCTTCCACGATACCAAAATCGGGTGTTATCGGTGTTTAGGTATGTTTGGGGGGTTCTATAGTTCTATACCCATATAATATATTTACAAGACCTGAACGAATACGAAAGGCACTTGTTCTCCCCATCATATCGTTTTATATTTCTGAACCATCCAACCATCCAACCATCCCTTGGAACTTTCTAGTAACGGAGATGTTTGAGGTCAAGTTCCCAAGTTCATAAGACCCCAATCTATTTAAGTCGCGAGTTGGTAGGCTTATCTTGGGTCAACTCGTTTCATCGTCGATCTCATCTGTCCTCAGGACTAGATTGAGGTCAAGAGTAGGCCCTTTTACTCGACTGCGCTAGAAGGAGGGTTATGTTTTTTTACCCGTCTGTTTTAATACAAGTGTTTAAAAGGGAATAGGGGCTGCGATTCTCCATACGAATGTATTCCCGTGTACCTATTCTTTGTTAATAATGTCTAGAGATTTTTTTTTATTATTTAGGGGTTAAAACCGTTAAAGTATGAAATTGCCGATCGGTACTGAAAAATTAAAAACTTATTTTTTTTTAAGATACGAGTATAACATATTTATTTAATCAAAATATTTACCCTCATTGTCATTGCTGCCATCTAAACGGAAGTTCATGTATGCCTATACGATAGAACTCTGAGGATCTAGATTCGACAAACTGTGTGAAAGCATTTTGTACTGCCTCCTGGGAAGAAAATTTTTTATCACGTAGAAAATTTTCCAAATCAGGAAAAAATGGTAGTCCGTTGGTCTGGCGAGTACGGAGGATGACGTATAGTTTCTAACTGCAGCTCCTGTAGAGTTACAACGGTTTCTCGTGCATTGTGAGGGCTTGCGTTGTCATGGAGCAATAATGGTGAAGATCGATTCACGAGTCGGGGCTGTTTCACTGCCAGTTTCACCATCATTGTTCGAAGTTCGGCACAGTAAACATCTGCTGTTATTTCCTGACCAGACCCGAGAAAGCTATAGTGAATAACACCACGAAGAGACCACCAAACAGTTACCATTACCTTTTTATTGGTAAGCTTTGCTTTAGGGCACTGTTGCGGCGTTTGACCTGGAGTCAGCCAATGCATTTTTCGCTTACGATTCAGCCATCGCATTTTTCGCTTACGGTTATCGTAAACAATCCACTTTTCGTTACATGTCACAATTCGATCCAATATTCCTTCATTTCTGTACCGATTCATCAAGACAACACAAGTTTCATGAGGCACCCATTTTTCATCTTATTGATTTGATGCAAATGAGTCAATATTGTAGGTAGGGTAACGCTAAACCATGCCGCTAATTCCTGTGTAGTTTGACTCCGATCGGCTTCTACCATCTCCTTCAATTCAGCGTTATTCACCTGTGTGGGTCTACCACGTGGTTCGTTCTTCAAGTCGAAGTTTCCATTACGAAAGCGTTTATAAAAACGGTGCGTTTATTAGCAGTCTCCTTTCCAAACGTAACGTTGATATTGCGAGCCGTTTCTGCCGCGTTAGTTCCGCGTCTGAACTCGTATTTCAAAATAACTCGGATTTTCGAGTACATCTTTACGTCTAAGCTGAATAAAAAAAACATTTGAAAGTCTAAAGAAAATCGAATGTTGCACATTTTTTAAAAGAAGAACCTCATAGGTGTCACGTGAAATGATTTTATGTCAATTCGAAGTGTCTATTACTATACATTGGCAATTTCATACTATAAGGCCCTTCTAACCCTAAAATTAGCAACTCTGTTTGTGGTGGTTCAAACTTCGTTTGAAATATTGTTAGAATAAAGTTCTAATCAGCTTGCACTACAAAGCGGTTGTTACGTCAGTCACTGCGGCCGAATAGTGCGAAATGAGTGTTTTTTTGCGATTTACAAAAAATCTATTGCTGGGACTAAAAAAATAAAACATAAGACCTGCTTTATAGTTAGTTCAGTTAGTGTGCAAAGTTTCATGATCTAATTTCAAGTAGTTTTTGAATACCAGCGGTTTATTGTTCGATTTGGAGGTAACTTTGGATTTTTTTTCTATCGAGAAAAGCTTATGTAATCGTGTTTTCGTCACACATATGACTTAGCATTAATCCTCAACTTTACCATATATTTATTTCAAAATTAATGCTGCAGTATTTTAGGCGTAACGGAGGATAATGCTAAGCCATTTGAGGGATATATAGCCCTTAACCCCTATTACCTACAACATTCGTTTTGGTATAAAGGGTGTAAAACACCTCTTAACGAAGAAGAAAACACACTTGTTCTCCCCGTCATTGCGATATTTTTTTTGTTCTACACATACCTGGGAACCTTCTAGTTACGGAGATATTTGGGTTGAAAGTTGCAACTTTTTGACACAGGGCCCCGGTACCCTGTTTAGACAGTCCCGCGACCCCGGCAGTTGCTATAACTCCTAAGATATTCATTTAAATTGATTAGGGTAAATACGTTCTAAAATAGATATTGAAGATAATTAAATATATTTACACTATACACCATAAATAAGCTTCTAAAATAATGTATTACTATAAGATGAAAATGGTTAAAGTGACCAACTGTTACACTGCGACCCCATTTATTTCGCCGAGAATGATATTTTCAGTCGCGCGTAATTTTAATTCTGTGATATCTTCTAAATTATTTATTCAAATGATATACTGTGAAGGGCCATATTGATCTATATAAAATGTTCAATTTATTTAAGGTACTGAATTGGATAAGGATTAAAGCTGTATTGCTTAAAATCGCTTCGTAAATAAGCCATTATTTCTCGAAAAAGTAAAGGATAAAAAATGGTTATTGTGGGTTATCCCTAAGAGATAGACATATACCATCGCGGACTTTTTTGTAGACCTTTTTAAGGTGTACAACACTGTAGTACATTATTTTGATTTATCTCGTAGGGTTCAGCCACCGTTTGCAAAGTAAGCACAAAAAAATGTTTATTTACGACATAACAATAGAAACCTCTAAAATTATCAGTGTTGCTCTACTATATTATGCATGTTATATACTAATAAACCTTCCTCTTGAATCATTCTATCTATTAAAAAAACCCGCATCAAAATCCATTGCGTAGTTTTAAAGATCTAAGCATACATAGGGACAGACAGACAGCGAGAAGTAACTTTGTTTTTTACTATGTACTGATAGTGATATTATAATAGACCGACTTGTAATGCTTGCTTACATAGTGTGTGTTTAAGGGCTCCTTTTCCCGGCAGTGTAGGCATTTAACGAGTCGAGACGGCTTGCGTCCGCGTTGCATAGGAGCCGTCGCGATACGAACTCCGGTGACTTATGGCGGCGAGCGAGCACGCCACAGTAAAAACAAATCAGTAGTTCAAATTTTATTGCGTGCTGGTAATAAGAGCTAGTGTGCAACAAACAAGTATAGCTTGATGTGCGTATAACATTATGTAACACTAATAATACACTTTAAAAAAATAAAGATACATATTTGATCTAGTGACTTTTGTGGTTAAAAACACAATATTTAACATTTTGCTCGATAAAAAAAATCAGAAGTAATGTCGATTTTGAAAGATTTTAAGTTGTATGAGACTTGGGGGAATGCAATTTTTATGAAAATTTAACATTTTATTTACTAATCGGTTTTGTCAGTGATATCATTGGATAGATTTATAATATGGAACTTATTTTTTTTTATATTAAATAAATACGTTAAAATTGCTCGCACTGGCGCGGCGCGTGCACCGCGCCGGTGTCCTGCCGGACGTCTATAAAGGGAGGACTTATTCAATTTTTGCTTGCGACCACAATAATACCGTTGCCGCGCGCGTAGTACTAGGTACCTACTTACCTTATTCTCCTTCTCTACACAGACTAGCGAAGTCAGTATGACTAATATCTTCGCCAATTGTGAACCGATTTCGATGATTATTTTTTGTTTGGAAGAAACTACTTCGCTTCCTTTGGGTGAAGATCTGATGCTGATCTTCGGAGATATTTAATGGAACTCTTTAATTATAGACAGCAAATCGCTTGGATGTTTATTGTTTTCAAAACATCATAAAAACATCACGCCTGTACGCTCTGAGGGGGTTAGCAGAATTGTCTACAGTACACCCACATTTCGACAGTTAGGCAGGTTAGGTTCCATTTTATTGGTGATAAGCCTATTACTATGACATGTATTGTTAACAATATAAAATTAATGACTGCCTCGTTGGTCTAGTGGTGGCGACTATTGCGTATGAGGTCCTAGGTTCGATTCCCAGGTCGGGCAAAGTGTTATTGGATTTTTCCATCAGGAATTTCTCAGTAGCAGCCTCGGAGCCTGGATCTGCACCCGCGCTCGCCCCGTATTAAATACATGGGACTAAAACATAACTGGCGAAATGTGGGTGTAGGTACAGACTATTGGGTACACCTCAGCCCAACTCTTCGGGGATTACAGGCGTGACGTTACGTTATGTTAAAATATATGTATAGCTAATATTTGTATCGGATATTACAACTAAAACATTTTTTTAAATAAAACCGACTCCAAAAGCACAATAAAATTAAAACGTCACTTTGTTGTGTTTTTGAAGACGATTTTATTTTTTTGCAAAAAAGTTTTTAATGTTTTTATCACGACGTAATATAGCAAAACAAAAATTGTATTAATCAGCTGATAACTACTGCTCTTACAGTAGGAGTACCTACGTGAACCTTTATTTGGGGTCACTAGTACCTACTACTTTCTACTAAGATTTCTGCATTGTAATGATTCTTAAAAATGAGTTAATATCAAGAAAAGATTCATGACAATAACGTAGGTGATTTTATTGAATAATTTTAAAGACATTGAACATGGCTATCGGTTACATCGGTACCCTAGAGCACGGTTTACGGTCGCGCTGCGTTTATTTGGTAGACAAAAGTTTTATGCTAGTACAGACCTATATATTTTATTGTATTATAAGTAATCACATAGTACTCATCAAATCTTCCACCACAGTTCTTCAATTCTATAGAATGATAATCGCCTGCCTCAGTCATACATTCATAACAATATACAGTGTATTAGTGTTACATAGTGTTACGCACATCAAGCTATACTTGTTTGTTGCAAACTAGCTCTTATTACCAGCACGCAATAAAATTTGAACTACTGATTTATTTTTACTGTGGCGTGCTCGCTCGCCGCCATAAGTCACCGGAGTTCATAGTGCTTAGTGCGAGTTTTTTTACGTATTGAGCGCGTTAACGTTTACGCAAATTTGTATGGCGCTGGGTAAGCGCCACCTATCGTAATACGTGAGAACTACATATTGTGAATGATATTTTTAAACGCATCGACTATCGTTAACTTGCGAGTGTGAGATCTAATAAAACATTCATTCGTTTCGCGTTGATTCACCGTGAGAAGTGTTGCGTACATTAGTATTCGGCCAAAATAATGTTATGAGCTGGGTATGGGATAAATTAATTACTACCGAAGAAACAACAAATAACTTTAATAACCACGAAACACTTATAACTCAATCACAAATACACTACTGATCACTATTCGCTTAGATATCGCACTTCTAGTTCACTTCGATTCGCTTCGTTGTGTAGCCAAAATCAGACTGACTGCTCCCGCAAACACGTCGACTATTTACATGGCGATCGAACGTTTGAGAAATATCCACGACTTCCTAGAATCTTCAAGACAATTCCACAACGTGTACAGAGGAAAAAAGTAGGTACTTTATGCCCTCGGCGTACGGTCGAAATTACAATGATGTTCTTTTGTAGGTAGTTTGCGAATTTGTACCTACATCATTCGGGACTCGTTTTACCTACCTACCTACTATTACCTACCTACCTACTATTAGGTACCTACTACCGTAACTGTAGGTAAGTACGGGTACGACGTAACACTGCCCCCTCCTTAGACATGCTCGTCCCGAGCATCATTAGCCCCGTAGTATCGCGCCAATCTGTCTACATGGACAATCTTAGGCGCACCTCGTGGACCCTTCTGTATTCGGTAGGTGACATCGTTGATCCTAGTCACAACTCGGTATGGTCCATCCCATTTTGCTTGCAATTTCGGAGACTTCCCCTTACTTCATACTGGGTTATGCAACCACACCAGTGAACTTTCGTCGAAACCCCTACTATTTGCCTTCCGGTCATAACGGGTCTTCATCTTCTCAGACATCTGTTGGCCGGATTGTCTGATATGCTCATAAACATCATTCAACTTGTTACGCAAGTCAATCGCATAATCTGTTACACTACGTGGAGCATCAGGGGGAGTTCCAGTGATTAAATCAGCAGGCAACCGTAATTCCCTTCCAAAGTTCGCGAAGGCTGGCGTCACAGTCGTACTTTCGTGGACGGCGCTACGGTAGGACAGAAGAAATGGCTGTATATGCTTGTCCCAATCCCTTTGTCTGCTTTCCACGACTTTTGCCAGATATCTCTCTAACGTTTGGTTGAATCGTTCCACCATTCCATCAGATTGTGGGTGGTAAGAGTTGGTTCTGGTTTTGTGGGTACCCATCAATCGACAAGTCTCCTGAAATACTTGCGATTCAAAATTTCTTCCTTGATCGCTATGTATTTCTAAGGGTACTCCAAAACGACAGAAGACTTCCTGAACTAATTTATCTGCGACAGTTGTAGCTTCTTGGTTAGGAATGGCAAAGACTTCTGGCCACTTTGTGAAGTAATCCATGACCACCAGGAAGTATTTGTTTCCGCTCTCACTTTCTGGAAATGGTCCTGCAACGTCTAGTGCTATCCGTTCCCAAGGCGCTCCAACGTTGTACACTTTTAATGCACCTCTACTGCGTGTGTGGGGTCCTTTCACGGCCGCACAACTGGTACATTTGCGGCACCAGTCCTCCACATCATCTCGACAGTGGATCCAGTAAATCGTTCTCGAATTTTTAGTAGAGTCCTTTTTACCCCCATATGTCCTCCTGAACATCCATCATGGTAGAGCCGTAAAACATCCGGTACCTTAGCTTTATGGACACCCATTTGTAGATGACAGCTGTCCCCTCGAGCGTTTTCCCATTTACGGCACAAGACTCCATCCTGGATCACCAAGCTGTTCCATTGTGCCCAATAACTCTTCGTGATGGAACTCATTGTAGCCACATCACTCCACTTGGGTTTAGGAGCACTAGCTTTGATCCACTCGAAGATCGGTTTGATGTCCGAGTCATTGTGCTGAGCCTGCTGTATGGTTACCTTCCATTCATCGCTGAGATCCGTTCTTAGCGTCCTCACGGGCACCACTTCCTTAAACTCCTGTCTGGAACTGTGCTTACGATCTTCAGGCAAAGGTCTTCTTGACAGATCATTTGTGTTGCTGTGGTTTCTCCATTGTTGCTTGGCAGTCATTCCAGCCGCTTTTCCTTACAGGGATTGATCTTCTCTCGGTATGCTTTGCTTTTTACAGTTTGACCGAAGGTGACCCCTTTCTCCACAAGTATAACACCTAGGGCTATAACCTTGCGACCGCTGGCGTACAGGTGATGCCACAACTTGCTTTGGAGAGCTTGACCGAAGATGATCCCTTTCTCTACCAGTGTAGCAGCTAGGGCTGTACCCTTGCGCACGGTCGCGTACAGGTGATGCCACAACTTCCCTGACGTGGTATGTTCGATGGTCTTGCCTCGCTGCTTCTACTTCCAAGGCGTCTTTTAGCGTCTCATGGTGCCCAAGTCTCACAGCGGCTCTAACTTCCAAGTCACGTATTCCATCACCGAACGCTTGTACCAGATTCCCATCTATAATTGCAGGGGCAGACTGGTATGCTTTTCGAACCAGCTTTTCAACTTCCAGGGCCCACTGCTGCAGGTTCTCGGCACTACGTTGAACACGATCCTTCAACTTAGCACGAAATACGTGCTCCAGGTGCGCGTCGCCGTATCTGGACTCCTAACGCCTCCAGCAGCTGCTCGTAGGTTACATCCTTGCCGAGCGCTTCAAGAATGTTTAGGGCCTGGTCTCGGAGGCCCAAGGTGAGCGCGGTCATGGCCTGCGGTTTTGTCCATCCATTCGCCTTCACAACGGCCTCAAATTGAATTTTATAAGCCGACCACGAAGATGTTCCATCGAATGGAGGCACCTTAAAACCCCGCGCTGAAGGTGCAGCAACTACTGAAGCCACAGTCACGTCTCCAGTCTTTAGTTCTCCCAAAGCCTTCTTCACCCCAGCGATCTGAACTTCGGCCTCTGAGATGCGATTCTCGTGCTGGTGAACCTGATCCTTCATCACCTTGAGATCTTTGCCAAAAGTTGCATGAAGATCCTTTATGAGGAGCATCTGTTCATCCTGGCGGCGAGCCTGGTCCTCTTGACGGCGAGCCTGCTCCTGCAGCAGCGCCATTAAAGCTGACAAGTCTGGCGCCACTGATGCTGGAGAAACTCCGGATGGGCCAGCGACTGGCACTGACGTAGGCCGGACACCACCCGGTGTCTGTGTCGGAGAATCTCCAAACCGCCTTTGGTCCATGTTCTGCTGTCGCTGACTCCTGGTACGGATACCGTCCGTGTCGTCCTTTGGTAGAATTGGCATAATTTATCCCTCACTTCTGACACCAAATTGTTACGAGCTGGGTATGGGATAAATTAATTACTACCGAAGAAACAACAAATAACTTTAATAATCACGAAACACTTATAACTCAATCACAAATACACTACTGATCACTATTCGCTGAGATATCGCACTTCTAGTTCACTTCGATTCGCTTCGTTGTGTAGCCAAAAACGCAAACAGCCGCAAACACGTCGACTATTTATATGGCGATCGAACGTTCGAGAAATATCCACGACTTCCTAGAATCTTCTAGACAATTCCACAACTTGTACAGAGGAAAGAAGTAGGTACTTTATGCCCTCGGCGTACGGTCGAAATTACAATGATGTTCTTTTGTAGGTAGTTTGCGAATTTGTACCTACATCATTCGGGACTCGTTTTACCTACCTACCTACTATTACCTACCTACCTACTATTAGGTACCTACTACCGTAACTGTAGGTAAGTACGGGTACGACGTAACAATAAATTGACATTCGTATATTGTGTTCATAAATAGAAGCGACTGCCTATTCAATTAGTGGTGGTATGCAACGAAGTTAGACGACATTACTCATCTTTGGTCAATGGTCATTAGTCTTGTTTGTGTTTACGAAAGTTTGTGTTGTGGTACTTGTGATCATGTTTTGAATATTTTTGTTAAAAATAAAGACTAGCCCGTCCCCATTTTAAAATGCTGGTGACATAAATGGAGCAGTTAGTGTAATCTAAATCTTTTGGTGTGTAGTGAGTGACCTTGATCCATCTGTGAAGTTTGTAAAACTTAAGTTTGTTACTATTTAGGCATGGAGATCTAAGCAAATGATCTAATATTGCCCAACTGGCTTGTAGTGGAGCACTCAATCTTTGTTTACGTGACCGTGCTTACGTTTTTGTGGCGTTAAATTACGCGTATCTTGTGCTTTTGCGGTCTCAAACATTCTCCAAACAATAAGAGATTCCATTGTAAGTTTTATTCACAATATGAAATTAAATTACTTTGTATTTCACCAGTCTTACGTTGCTTTCACCACAAAATCTTAAGTGACAACAAGTGACTGCGTTTCGTTTTCGAGCTGTCAAAATTGTAACTTGCACTCGCGTTAAACATGCAAACGTTAGCGATGTCCTCGAAACGGTCCTCACTTTCTTTGAGGCACTCGATTGTCACTATCGAGGACGTAAACGTTAACGTAAACTCTCGTTACTCGAATTTTAGTATGACACTCGCACTAAACATACTTATCACGACGGCTCCTGTGCAACGCGGGCGCAATCCGTCTCGACTCGTTAAATGCTTAAGCTGCGGAAAAGGAGCCCTTAACTGCAACATGTACCCATTATACGTTACCGTAAGTTACAGTGATTTTTCATACCGAAATAAAAGTCGTTTCCCAGCAATAATTTTTGCGCAGTGATAGGTACGCACCTACTTAGTTTGAAGTACAGAAAACTAACGGCTCCTTGAAGGGGACCCTTTGTACGCTAGTCCTACTCGCACTTCGCCGGTTTTGAATACTCTCTGCAGTGATCCTATAAGCCAACATTCAGTAGGTATCCCGTGTTGTACTCTGCAGGTGCTGCGCGACCTGGAGGTGGCGCTCCGGCTGACGGAGCCGGTTGCGGGGGGCGCGGGCGAGGCGGAGGAGGCGTCGCCCGTGGTGACGCAGCCGCTGTGAGCGCGGCCCGGCCCGTCCTGTGTCCGCCCGCGCCTCGCGCCAAGCCGCCCCGTGCGACCGTTACGCGAGTTGAAGAATTGTTAATTCTATTGTAAATATTTCGATCTGTTAAGTAGTTTTAGGTGATTACGATTAGTTTTTACTTATAATTTGTGATCGCTTTGGTTGTAAATAAAAGTGATATTTGTTTAACTAATAAATTGAAAGCTTTATGAGAATCATTTGTTTAATCATTTACTGCTGGGCAAAGAACTCCCCTCTCTCGTTCCGTTCCTCTCCATCCCGTGTGATCTCTAGCCATGTTTGCCCTGCATAGACCGTCACGCCAGCTTCGCTGACTGACTCTGACCCAGACTCCCAGACCCACTCCCACTTCAGACTGCTTGTGTTTCTCCAACATCAGCGCACAACGTGCTCTGGATGCTGCGGGACAGCGGGAACTGACACGCATTCTGCTGAGGATCGCGACTCATCACTTTCGAATGATGGCGTGAAAGTAAATTTAGAAATAAACATCAAAATAATATACTTACCAACAGCACTTGGAAACCATTCGAAACGAATAAGTACATAAAGAGGCATAACGAAGATATGATTATCTGCTATAGAAGCCCTCGCGCAAGCTATTAATTTTTAGAGTTCCGTAGTCAACAAGGAACCCTTTTTCGCCATGTCCTTAGTACCTACTAGAAAGCTGTATTTTGACATGAATTGCCGCCGACAAAGTGGTAAGGCCTGAATTCCTGCCACGCTGACGTCGGCGGTCGCGTACGTCATAGGGATGTTAAAAAAAAATTAACGGCTTTTATTTAAATAGATTATTTTCTTATAATCGATATTCAAAATCAAAATCAGAAATCAAAGCATTTATTTCAAGTAGGCCAGTTACAGGCACTTTTGAATTGTCGAAACAAAGATGAAAATTAAATGTAGCTACAGTCCCAGTCACAAGACATTAAAACTATGAAAGTACTAGTACTGTAGTTGCCCATTCCCTAGCGTAGATCTCTATGGAGAAGAACGGGCAAGAAACTCCATGGACACTCTTTCAAATCAAAATATTGTTACAAAATCTTGGTTACATCATTCATGTTGAGATGGTATATTATGTGAGAACAATGTAGCAAGATGTGCACGTTAAAAGTGTCCATAGTAAAAACAAAAAATACAATTCAAAAATAAACATTCAAATAAGCTATGGCAACTAAGAGATTTACAACAGACAGCGCCCGTTCACGAACATGACGCATAGATCAGCACCATTCAACTCAACCATTTTGAAGGGAATTATATGATCCGACACACGCGCCACCATCAGCGAGACATTAGAGTGAGCATGACATACTCTCAACCGCCAGGGCACATTCAAGTCAAGAAAAGACGTAGGATTTCAGTGAATGATAGCTTTCTAGTACATAATACTCACACAATATGGGCTATGCGATTATATAATACTAGAGATTGATTCTATACAATGCAAAGACAGTTGTACAATCTTCAGCAGCTCCAACAATTCTATTTTAACAATAACCTCAAGCAAACAAACGTTGATCTGCAAGGAAAAAATGATATGTATAAAAAACTATTACAAAGCCCCGTCAAAAAACTTCAAAACACAACCCCATCTAAGAAGTGTTTGAAAACCCACAAACAAACACAAACAGATCCTTCCGTCACGACTAATAAACGAAAACATGAGATGACATCCACTGACATACAAAAAACGACGACTGTAAGAGAAGCTCGACAACAAAGCATAGAAGGTCGTGATGACTTTTGTTCTACGTTAAAGATTAAGCAAACTTCACCTAAAGTATCACCATTTCTGTCCTACAAAACGGATACTACAGGCAAGAGAAACAAGCTATGTATTATAAGCAGCAACAATATAAATAAGATACTACCTATAGCAGAAGACACATTGCCTAACTTTGAATTATGTCATTACCTTAAACCTAACTGTGGCATTGATAATTTATTTAACGACTTACATACGAAATTGGCAAACTACTCTGAAAAAGATTTCTGCGTAATTTTTATAGGAGAAGAAGACTTCCGCATTACAAAGAATTACACGAATCTCATTGTAAACATAAGAGAAACCATAACAGCTATACGTCATACGAACATTATCCTTTGCTTACCTACGTATAAATGCAGCGAATACACCTCAATGTTTAATTGGAGAATAGAGATGTTTAATAATATGTTGTACCTTGATAATCAAACTCACGAATACGCCTTCCTTCTGGACTCCAATTTAGAACTTACATACGAAATGTTCTCCTACTATACCGGCAGATTAAATAACAATGGAATGAAAAACATATGTCATCATTTAGACATTTTAAGGTTGAACTTTGCAACATATTTTCCATACAAATTTCGGGGGGCTATTACTCCACTGTTTGACATGGTACATCTAAAGTTAAACATGATATCGTTTTGTCTCATTATTAATTGTGTCTGTGCGGAATCAGAATAGTAAAATAAAAATCTATTCAAAAGTTACGAGCTACCAAAGATTCATTTTTATTGCCAATTTTAACGTAACTTTGGGCGTAAATTAGTAATAAAAGAAGTGTCAAATTTCCAAAACAAAGTCCGTACCGACACAGCACAATTATCGAAGAATTTAATAAATTTTATTTGATAATGATTTATGCAGTGGTTTTTTCATAAAATTCGATTTCCCAAAAGCCTTTTCACATTTTATTACGCGCGCCTTTTACTATGAATTTTCGTGCATCTCACTGAATAATGTTTCCCCCGGTGCGGTGCGGGAGGGGGACACGCGATATTGACATGTACTTCGTTTGAAAGAAGAACAAGACCTATATTTCTGTCCTTGTCATTTCATGCATGACGTCAGTGACGTGTCATTTGTTTTTCGCTGAAGTTGAAGGGCCTGTGCATTTTTATTGCACTCCTATAATGTGTGTTTCGATGGCGCGACCACGGCATTCTTTTTTTAAACAATGGCAAGATTTTGAAAAAAAATTAATTTAAAATTAAATTAATTCATTTCAATTTTAAATTTCACATTCAGAACATTTTGAAGGTTATAAGCGATACCGTACGTATGCTCCTGAAATATAAACCTAGGATTTTTTATATTTTTTTTACAAATTCAATCTGTTATTTACCTAAATTTCAGGTCTCTGCAACGCTTAGTTTTTAAGATTTCCGTGGCCGCGCGGTTCTCCGCGTTTCGATGGGGTGGCCACGTTCAAACCCTTATAACTTTTTAACCATAACTTTGACAAATTTAAGGTTTTGGGAAATTTGAACCACATACATACATATTTTTACAAAATCATGGCATAGTTATTTAAAAAAAAAAAAGCCGTGGTCGCGCCATCGAAACGCACACCCTATAATATGGTGTAGCGACCTACTTATTTAGAAACTTTATATACATAAAACCTTCACGATATAATTTTTACTTTTCTTCTGATCTGTCACTTCTCTGTCTTGTGTTGATTAAATTTATATAGAATTATGAAAAAAATTAATTTAATTTAGATAATGTACAACAACCACTAAATTGGTGACCCCGACTTGATACGCCCTGAAAAGGAAATCCAGGCCAAGGAAATCCCGGGGTTGCGGGACTGTTCGAAAGAGATACCGTGACCCCGGAACACAAAGGGCGATGAAGGAACATGGATGGGTTTTAGTCAGTAAAAGTCTGACACTCCCTCCTGCTCCGCCCAGAGCGGGAGAAGTCATTTGATGATTTCCCATCCGAAAAAAAAAAAAAAGCCCAAGGAAATCCACAGTACCACGATGACAATATAAAGCAGTCGTCTGCCGACCAACGTCCAGACTCTGCTGGCTTCACAGCCATTTATTTCTCTCGAGGGATATTATAACAAACAATATAGTTATACAATTTTATTGTTACCACTAATCTCGCGAATTGTGTAGTGACGATGACGTTATAAGTTGATAGTAAAAGTTTTAAAGAAAAAGTTTATTTTATTCTTTTTAGCGCATTTAAATAAAAGGTCAGACGAAAGTATTATGTAACTTCGTTTTTGTTCGGAACGGTTCGGAACGCTGAGTGTGTGCGTACGAACTAGACGCGCGTGAAGACTAGCGCCTAACTGCTCATCACTGATACTATCTCTGTCGGGCACGATGCCAGGTGAGACAGCGTGCTTTTTGGCCACGCCCACCAATGAGTTCGAGCCCGTGTGATGTGTCACCTTAATTAAAGACATCAAAAATACCCTAGAAATAACTCTATTACCTGAAATCAATATGACATTGAAACAACTCAATGAAACAGATTTAACTACGGACTTTTTTCGTACACAATAGTATGCGAATCCTTCATCAAAATATCGCCGGACTTTTGAACAAAACAGATTTACTTACAATTCACCTACAAGAACTAACGGAAAGTCGAAGAAACATAGATGTTATATGTATAAGCGAGCACTTTATTATGCATAGTCAAGAACACCTATTAAAAATACCAAATTATAAGCTTGCTGCATGTTATGGAAGACGTGAGAAAAAACGTGGAGGCACCTGCATTCTGGTAAACAAGTCTCTTCAATACACAGAACTTGGAGATGCAACAAAATATTCAATGACAGGTGTAATAGAATGTTGTGCTATTGAACTGGTCGAACAAAAATTGATAATTGTATGTGTATATAGACCACCTAAGTTGTGCAATTTAAATACTTTTTATGAAAAATTTGAAATAATTTTAAAATCACTATGTACCAACCCTAAGAAAAAAATTGTTGTTTGCGGGGACTTTAATATAGACAGATTGAAAAGAAATAATATTAGTTTAGATTTTGAATATTTTCTGTTAGGATTTAACCTCAGGCTAGAACTTGATCAACCAACTCGGCTATCCAGTAGCAGCTGTCTGGATAATTTCGCTCATAATTCTAAGAATAAATGTAAATGTGAAGTAATTGACTTTGCCTTATCTGATCACGCTGCACAAATATTTGAGATAAAAGTAAACAAAACCTGTAGCCTGAACTCATGGCATGTACAGAAACGGGACCTATCATTAGAGAACTTGTCAAAATTCAATAGCTATCTACAATGCCTTTCATTTGCTGAAATGTATGAGACGGAAAATGTTAATGAAGCATATAACATATTTATGCAGCACTTTAGTTTGTTATATAAACTATGTTTTCCTTTCAAGTTAGTTAAAATAAAACCTTATAAAAAAAAAAAATGGATTTCTAGGGGAATACGATTATGTAGTAGAAAGCAGCGTCACCTACTATGGGAGCACAGACTTAGACCATCAAACGAAAACAAACATAAATTTAAAAATTACTCCCAGCGATTTAAGAAAATTGTAAAATTAACTCAAAAGGCTCAAAACAATTATTTGATCAATAATTCAATTAATAAATCAAAAGCGTCATGGCAAGTTATCAACAATAAAATATTTAATTATGAACCCATTTCTAAGATAAAAATAAATAATACAATTATTAATAATCCCAAAGAAATTGCAGACGCATTCAACAGCTACTTCATTGACCAGACTAAAAACTCATCTAAAGCATCACTCGCAACAAGTGGTCTACATGAAAATCCTAACACAATGTTTATGAGTCCAGTTGTACCTCAAGACGTACTCAGGGCAATCAAATCATTGAAGAATAAAAATAGCGTAGGATATGATGAAATAGCAACGAAAGTTATAAAATTTGTGTCAAATAACATAATCGTACATATAAGCCATATCATTAACTTGGCCATCAGCACCGGTGTATTTCCTGACGGCTTAAAAACAGTCATAGTCAAACCGCTTCACAAAAAGAATTGCAAGGAGGATATAGCCAACTATAGACCGGTTGCATTAATTCCTGTGTTTTCCAAGGTGATAGAAAAGATTATATATGAATTAATCAATAACTTTCTGACAAAATACAACATAATATGTAATGAACAAGCAGGCTTTAGAAAAAATAAAAATATTAATACAGCAATTTATGATTTTTTACACGATATAATGATAAATGTTGATAATAAAACACCTATTTGTGCTATTTTCACAGACATGACGAAAGCTTTTGACTGTGTCAATCACGAGATTTTATTAAACAAGCTTAATAGCTACGGTCTAAGGGGAAATGTGCTGAATCTCATAGAATCCTACCTCAGTAACCGCACCCAATATACGGAGATCTCCAGAATTTGTCTTAAATCTAAACGTGAAGAAAAATATAAATCTGAAGGCAAAATTGTTAAATTCGGTGTACCGCAAGGTAGTGTATTGGGTCCCCCGCTATTTTTGCTATATATAAATGATCTGCCTCGTCAGATACCAAATCCAATGGTTCTTTTTGCCGATGACAGCACAGCACTGATAAAATGTACAAATATTAACGATTATGAACAGGATATTAATACTAACCTTAGAAATATTATTGATTGGCTTGTCAAAAACAACCTGGTAATAAACATACCTAAGACTAATGTAATGCATTTTCACCAACGTACAATTCCACCGAACGTCAATGTACAGTACAATGGACAAGTTATTAATCAAACACAGGTCGCGAAATTTTTAGGAATTCATATCGACGATCAATTAACCTGGAAACCGCAAGCAGAGGAGGTGTGCAAAAAGTTAAGCACTGCGGCATATGTTCTTTTTAACCTGACGAAAAAAGTTGACATAAAGACTGCTTTAGTAGCATACCATGGTTTAGCCGCATCGGTCTTGAGGTTTGGAATAATTTTTTGGGGTAATTGCAGCTTAAGAGATAACATATTTAAAGCCCAGAAACGTTGTGTTAGAGCTATGTGTAGTCTTAAACCTAGAGATAGCTGTGAACCTCTGTTTAAGTCTTTGAAAATTCTTACTTTTCCGTCGTTGTATATTCTAGAAATGGCAATTTTTGTAAAAAAAAATAAAGCATTATTTGCTAAGTTCTCGGATGCCAAGAAAGGTCCCGTGAGAAGTCAATACAAAAACCTCTTAATTACCGGTGGTTTTAAAACAGCACTACTGAGGAAGAGTGTTTTCTGCATGGGTCCAATAATATTTAATAAACTACCAGACGGCATAAAAAATTACACTCTTCAACAATTTAAAAATAAACTCAAAGCGTTTTTGTTAGAGAAATGTTATTATTCAATAAGTGATTTTTTGAATGACCCTATGTGTGACAGTTCAATAATCCTATAGTTTTTTTACATTACTTATGATACTTTGTTAAATTAATTTATTTGTAACTGTTGTAATAATTTTCTATTTCATAATACCTACTCATATTATTCTTTTAATAATTTTTTGATGCAGAATTCTATTATTGGTTATGTGATTATTTGTTTTATTTTTCTATTTTGATCCTGTGTTTGACATTCCAGCAATTTAATATTATTGACATTATTTGATACTTTGTGCTTAATAATTTATTTCTACTGACATTATTTGATACTTTGGGCTTGATAATTTATTGATACTGACATTATTTGATACTTTGTGCTTGATAATTTATTGATACTGCAATTATTTTGACATTATTTGATACTTTGGGCTTGATAATTTATTGATACTGACATTATTTGATACTTTGTGCTTGATAATTTATTGATACTGGAATTATTTGTTAAATTTTGCATGCCAAAACTCAGGCAGAATGTACCCGGCTCACTATATTTCCTAACAACTTTATTGTACAAATACCTACATTCTATGCGAATAAATGATTTGATTTGATTTGATTTGATTTATTTAATGCTATCAATTTATGCGCCCCTGTCCATGTGGAGCAGGACCAGCATTGAGCCACGCATTTTTATCAGCGATATAATCGCCCAACTTGTAATAAGCTTGCTTACATAGTGTGCGTTTGATGCATGTTTTAAATTTCGTCTCATTCAGTTCAAGAATACTTTGTGGAGTTTTATTATAGCATCTCAAACAGTACCCCATGAAAGATGAGTCCACTTTAGCGAGTCTGAAGCCTGGCTGAACTAGTTGGTCCCTATTTCTAGTACTGTAATTATGTCTATCACCTCTTTTACCAAAAAGATGCAGATTTTTTTTGACGTACATTATGTTTTCGTAGATGTACTGACAATGTACCGTCATGATGCCAATATCCTTAAACAGTTCCCTTAGAGAATCGCGCCTACGAAGATTATATATGGCTCTGATGGATCTTTTTTGCAGAATAAATATAGACTCAATATCTGCAGCCCGTCCCCATAGCAAAATGCCATAAGACATTATACTATGAAAGTAACTAAAATAGACCAGTCTAGCGGATTTACATCAGTAAATTGACGAATTTTTCTAATAGCATATGCTGCTGAACTTAGACGCGCCGCAAGGGATGTTAAATGAGAACCCCATTGTAGCCTTGTAGCCAAGTTTCTCTTTATTTAATGTTATTTCACAATGGTGTCGATTCTGTTGTGCACAAACTAAACTTAATTTGGGCTATTAGCTATGAACTAAGTTAGAGATGTCAAACTAGTTTATGCCTTGCGCTTCACCGTGTTTTTAGTCGAAATGTTTTTACTTGCACCCTTTCGAGAGACGAGAAACGAGAAAGAGACGGACGTAATTTAGAGCTGTCAAATTTAGTTGGAACTAATATTTCTATACAATTTATAGAAATATTAGTTCCAACTAAATTTGACAGCTCCAAATTACGTCCGTCTCTTTCTCGTTTTATTAGAGAGAAAAAGATAGCAATAGCTTAAATTAAGTTTAGTTTGTGCACAACAGAATCGACACCAATAACTACTTTTAACATAGGGTAAAGCAAATCTTATGCATTTAGTTTTTTTTTTCATTTAATACTAAATTGTTTGCTGTGACCCAATTATGGACCTGAAGTAGGGCATCTTTCACGTCATCTAGATTTTGGGCCCGTCTATTTATCTTAAAAATAAGGGAAGTGTCATCAGCAAACAACACCATATTTTGAGGTTGGTTTTTCAATAATAATATTATAATATACAATATTACAATACATAATATTATGATAATATTAATCATTTTTTAATAAATCGATTATATAAACTACACGTTTAAATCGATTTTCGTAAACAGCGCTTTTTAATACAAGTCAAATGTAAAATAGGACTGGACATTTGTGACAATAATTATTTTTTCACTTCTCATGCTCTGAAAGTGCTTATTTGTGCAGGATATAAGCTGCACAAAACATTGAGCTATTACTACTACGTATAGAGGAGACAGCGCGAACAAAATCTGTGCGCAGTGCGGCTAACCCCCGCGCGCCCCGCACTGCGCACAAGCGACTGAGTGAATTGCAGCCAGCTGACAGCATTTGAACGGAGCACAGATTTTGTTCGCGGTGCCTTCTCTATACGTAGTAGTAATAGCTCAATGGCACAAAATCTAATTTTGTGCACAAGTGCATTAACGTATCTACTCATAAATGTATCTATAATAATGTAAAGAAAATGAGCCATACAGCCAAACACAATAAGAAGTTCTGTCTATGCATGGCATGCCTACGACCGGCTGGAGGCGCGCGGTGGCTGAAGGGGCGCGCGGGCTGCGGCAGCAGCATCGGGCGTCGGCGGCGGCTGAGGGGAGCACGGGCGGCGGGGGCGTGAGCGCGGCCGCGCGCGCCGACCGTCGCCTCACTTCAAATTTTACCACGACGAAGACTGCTGTATAAACAACTTGTATCCTGGATTACACCAAGTCGAAAAGTCCACGTATTTTTATTTCTTTACTTTCTTTGCCTCTGTAACTGAACGACGGCGTCACGAGAGTCGCCGATCTGAAGACTAAGAGAGGGACGATTCGGCGCGGCTTCAACAATATCTGCCCGCTTCCTCTTTGAAGTCCACTTCAACCCGGGGAGCATGTCTATGCATGGCATGCCTACGACCGGCTGGAGGCGCGCGGTGGCTGAAGGGGCGCGCGGGCTGCGGCAGCAGCATCGGGCGTCGGCGGCGGCTGAGGGGAGCACGGGCGGCGGGGGCGTGAGCGCGGCCGCGCGCGCCGACCGTCGCCTCACTTCAAATTTTACCACGACGAAGACTGCTGTATAAACAACTTGTATCCTGGATTACACCAAGTCGAAAAGTCCACGTATTTTTATTTCTTTACTTTCTTTGCCTCTGTAACTGAGCACAAGGCGTAAACGCGCCAACAAGTTCATAGATAGAATTTGTTATTTTATAATATTATTTACTTTAATTTATTTGCCTCATGTGTTTTTAAGACGTAAAAGATATTAAAATTTAAATTCAAGTACGGTAGGTTATATAATTAATTTAAGAAAATTATTATCACAAAATTAATTTAATAGTAGGCTGTATAGGTCTGCACCCCAAGACTTATATCAATGTCGTCTAATTTATTTGCTGTTTTTAAGACGTAAAAGATATTATAATTTAAATTCAAGTACGGTAGGTTATTTCATTAATTTAAGAAAATTATTATTACAAAATTAATTTAATAGTAGGCTGTATAAGTCTGCAGCCCAAGACTTATATCAATGTCGTGAGATTTAAAAAAAAAATAGAAAAACTAGAATGAATTGAGTCCCTATAGTGCACGTCACTGTAATGCACATACCAGCAATGCACGACACTGGATTGTACAACACGGGCGTGTACAACCTTGGAAAAGGAAGCATCGCGATGTCTCCAATTACTGGGCTGTACCTTGCTTGTCTGACCCAAGATTGTACGATGGCGACATCGCGTGATTGGCCGATTGGTTGGCCAATCAGGTGACTCGAAATTTTGGGACTTGGACACTAGGTAATTGAGCTAGGTAGTGCTGTCCGAAAGATGATTGATTGCGTGATTGAAAAGTTGATAGGGACTCGATCATTATAACACGTTCCATTTTATACGTTCGCCAGCAATGTAAAAAGGCGAATAAAAAATCTGTGTAAAAACACGACAGTCTCGCGCCAGTGTCATTTTGGCTCTTACCGGAGCCGGGTGCGATGTGAATTTTGAATTTGGATTGGTATTTTGTTTGTTTGTTGAGGTTGATTGATGGGTTTAAAAAGCGTAGTCGACGCTCAACAGATGGTCGGAATGGGGAAAAAAAAATCCCGTCAGCCATGTCGTCGGATTTCTGCCGCCCTTCGGCCTACGCTCATGTCCCAAAGTAAGACGTTTGGGACCAAATTTTAAATGCATGAAAAAAAAAAAAAACAATAGAAAAATTACTCGATTCACGAAAAGAGAATCCTTTGGCTGGGATCGAACTCGAGACACAAGATTGTAAAACTGCCTGTACCCCGAGACCAATTAGCTGGCTTGTAAACCGTGGCGAATATGTAGATCTTATGCTGCTTCTACAGGTCGGTAATGTTCGGGATGGCGAGAGCCAAAATAACACTGGCGCGAGTTGGTCCTGGAAAAACAACTACCTATCGTTGTTTGTCAAGAAAACACGACCGTCTAGCGCTAGTGTCATTTTGGCTCCCGCCATTCCAAACAATCCCGAACATCACCGACCTGTTGAAGCAGCATAAGATCAGTCATTTTTTGCACTTTTCACCACATGAGTTTGTCTACTCGTGCTTTACACCGTGCACCGGCAAGGGCGTGATAATTTGAATCGCTCGCTCTTGCATCCAAGTTGAGGGAGTCCCGGTCGACGGAGCGCCACTTCGCGCGGCATCTACATCTGAATGGTTTCTAAAAAATCAAAAGAAAAAACAAACATAATAAAATAAAAACAAAATGACTCGATTCAAAAGAGAAAATCCATAACATATGCTGGCGAATTTACTTGCCCAGTGTGGCATCATGTCCGAGTGGTAGATGTAGCACTTATTGAAACATGCAGAATCATCACTGGCTGCCTACTGCTTTATACCTACTCGCAAGCGTGGCTCCCTCTGAAGTCCAAAGAGAGGTGTTGCTTGCTCCTCCGAAAAATATAAACAAGAGACTGACTAACGTCACCCTCTTTACAATGCGGAGATGTCGCGAGCACAGAGTACATTATGAAGAACAGAAGAAGAAGACTTGGTACATTTTCATTCAATGGAGTTAAATGGCCTATATAAGGGTTGTTTAAGATTTTAATGATTATAACTCTGTAAAGTCATATTTGTTACGGCTGCAAATCATATTTTATTCAAGATACAACCTGACAAATAACCTGCAAATTGCAAAACGCGTAAGAAAATTTGTATTTCGCGGGCTACCCTGGCAATTCCACAATATGGCGCACCCTCACCACAGCATTCACTTGTAATACAACAATCCATATTTTGAGCATTATGATACAAATAGACGCTCCCGGTGAGAGAACACTTGGTCAGTGGGGCGGATTTGCCTATTCAATGGAACAATCCAACATCCAAGATTTAATTTTGCGTTTGAATAGAAAGAAGTTACAAGCTGTGTATGATTATGGTGAGGTGCGCAACCTGTAAATCCTGTAATCCATCTAGAATTACAGGTTGCGCACCACACAGTACTTTTATTATAATCATAGACTTATAGAAATATAGACCAACAAAGCGTGCGAGGGAGAAGAAAATCCCTTATGGAAATATAGCAAGATGAAAAAGGATCGCGAATCTAATATCACTGTGACCGGTTTTGAATGACAGGTCTGCACAAGTCGGCACGCGGGGAATCAACTCCTCAGTATTTTGGATTTTTAGCGTACATCGTGGTTTATTTTCAGTGAATACAGTAGTATTAAACAATGGTTACTTGTTCTGTGCGTGAATGTGGTGTTAATCATAGAAATAAACCTGAAAATTGCACATTTCATAAGTAAATACTCAGGACCACTCACTGATAAGACGCGTTTATTTTTGGTTAAAATTTGCCTTTTTACCTGTTTAAAATATAAAATAATACCAATGTTTTTGTTTACTTTCATATTTTGTATAGCTAAAAGTCCATTTGTTGATAATTTATATGATTTTGGTGAATAGATTGTTCATCAATCTATTTTTACATGTACGCTAGGGATTGACTTAAATTTATCGATACTATCGATATTTTATCTTGAATGTTAACTATGAAAATAAATGCTACCTTACGTTTACCGTCTGTTAACTGAACCATTTAATCAGGAAAAAGTTAATTAACTTTTAACAAATACATAAACTAATTGTTTTGTATAATTTGTACAACAGATTCCCTTTACGTATATATACAACAACAAAAAACAACATCAGCCCATAACGTCCACTGCTGGACATAAGCCTCTCCCATGATGGGAGGAATTTGCCGTAATCTCCACGCTTGGCACGCGGATTGGAGATCACAGTAATGAAAGACTAACAGATAACGCTGCTGCCCGTTCTCAGGTCTACGGAGGCGCAAGGTGTTCTGCCTCAGACATTAGTCGCCATAAACGACACCCGTGAGTGTAATGGGTTGGTTCTATTCTACTCTGCCGGATACCACACGGCTAACGTGTATATACTATACGTATAATTCGAGGAAAATGGTTGAGATTCATTGGGTGCGTTGGTTGGAATCCAAAGACGTGATACAACTTTGTTTACAGATTGAAAATTTTATTCGTGAAAATAATAAAATCAGTCAAGGTCAAAATCCACAAAACAAATCAACAAAAAAAAAAAAAACACAAAATCGGAACGTTTCGTTGTTGAAATCTACAATTTGCCAAGCTGTACTTCTTATAATATATTAGAAGATAATTTCGGCTTATTTTTGAGTTTGGAGAGCCAAAATTTGGACCAAGATATTTTAAGTGGTCGTAGATATTTAATAATGGAACACATTATAGAAATTTACTTTGACATTCGACTTAAACATGAATGTAAACTTAATAATTTAGGAAAGAAAACTGTAAGGAACCAGTTAAATAAGATTATTCTGTTTAAAGGTCAGTATTGAGCGGTTTTTAATAAAATGTTGGCTGTTTTTTTTTTTTAATGTATTTACACTTTTTTAACATGTTAAAAATTATAATCTAGACAAAGGCAGCCTATGGAACATCTTCCTCCAAGGGTCGAACTTCAACCACTTATCGATAGTCCTCCAAAGTAAAAGGTACATCGCTAACTAACGCACACACTGACAAATCAAAATTGGTCACGCTTTATCGAGCTGTCAGTTCGTCTATAAGGCAGTATATAATAAGTCTATGATTATAATACACACATCAACATCATCTAGGGATATTTTGTATAAAGTTCTTAAACTCAAAAATACTGGCCAGTTTTAAATTCTTTTGAAGAAAGCTTATTTTAGAAACTTTTTTGAACGATTTTAAATTTTGGTATTTGTAAAATGTTATTGTAAATATTGTTAACGAAGTCCGAAGGTTTCATTTACCTAAAGAACCCGAGTCCCGGGGGATCCACCTATTACCGGGGCGGTTCCATGGGTTATTTTAATTACCCGTGGTTTCATGGAACTATGGATTGTTTCCTGGACTTCTGAATATATCGATAGAAAACACAAATCCATAATAACAGCATATTATGGCACTGCTCGTACTCGTACTCGTACTCGGTGCCATTCGTCCTACTAAATAATATGATGGGTTCCCAGCGAGTCACACGCACACCCAATCGTGTCACATTGTGACTCGGTGGGATTTTTTTCCAACATGTCACAGTTACACTGGGTGTGTGTGACACGTTGGGAACCCTCCTGAAAAAGATTGCAATGAGTCACAGTGTGACGCGATGGGAACCTACCTCTGAAAGTCTGAAGATGTTTTGTTGATTATAAGATAATCTAGCAAAAGTACTACCTAACATAAGTTCAAGGTGGTATGTTTTAATTCTAGGTAAGTAAGTAGCCACTCGTCTGTTATTCGAATGGCGCGGCCCCACAACCAGACCCCAAGGACGCGCGCCAGCGCCGGTCATGACCGCCCACAAATGAAGAAATATGTGTGTGATACTATGATCGAATTTCCTGTTTTTGTTAGTCTATTACTTTTTCCAAGCGAAAAAAAGCGGACTCAGGCTTAAACAAATATGGCACTCCAGCTCTCCTCTCTGTTCAACCGTTTTCACTAAAGTTATGCGGACAAGAGAAGTGTTGAATGATTGATTTACTTCAATTTGAGAATGTAGACCTACCTTTATAGAATCAAATTTAGCCTATGGACCATGCGCCAAGATTATTGTAAAATTAAAAAATAAAATGAGACTGATTTTTGGTGTAACTGAAAACCGGCATAAAATTCCTTTTCGCCTAAAATATATTAAAATTAGAAGAACCTGCATCAAATACGACCGGCAACACACACCCGGTCAAGAAGTGTAACAACGAAATTCTATTTGTGGGTGACACCTTTTTTTTCGGATGGGAAATCTTCAAATGACGGGGTCCCGCCTAGGCGGAGTGTCAGACTTTTGCTGACTAAAACCCATCCATGTTCCTTTTTAGCCCTGTGTTCCAGGGTCGCCGTGGTATCTCTTCGTCTTTGCGGACCTCTTTTTGCTGACATCTTTTTGAGGCGCGCATGGAACACAAACGCGCCGTCGACATGGCCTATCGTCATAAGACGGACGGACGGCGAGCTAGGCAGCTAGCCCATAGCTCACCGTCCACAAGGGGGGAAAGAAAATATGATATAATTACAAAATCTCAAATATTTACAAGATATAACAACTGAATCTAAAATTATTATTATTATTTATACTATATAAAGATGGTGGATGGGGAGGTGGGTATATTTTGACAGATTCGTAAACAAGTAACTCCCGCGAGTATGGGAAAAGTGCCAAACTTCCCCTTTTCACCCCCCTTCCCCCCCCCCCCCCCCTATCGTATCTCGGAAACTAGGAGACCCGTATTTTTTGTTTTTTACGGATTCGTATAGAGGAGGCTCGGAAAAGTAAAAACCAGTTTTCAAAAGTTGACCCACTTTTCCCCCTTCTCCCCCCTTTAGGCGGATCTCGGAAGTTAAGAGACTTGGAACATTTTTTTTTGCAGATTCGTAAGGAGGGGCCTAGAGTTGGTCAAAATCATTTGTATACCCTCCCCTCCCCAACCTTCCCTAAAATTGAAAGGGCTGTAACTTCATAACGGTTAGAGATAGCCATTGGGTGTTTGAACAAATATTATAGTAGGCGTCGAAACCTGTCCGGTGATAGGAAGGTCCTGAGCGGAGCGAACCTGCGAGACCGAGTGGAGCGAAGGGGGGAGGTGGTATTGTTTTTTTTTTTTTTTAAATTACTTTTTAGAGTTTTAGGGGTTCTTAAGGGTTTTCTAAATATTTAAAAGGTTTTATAAAATTTACAAAATCTTTTAAGGACTTTAATGGATTTTCCAATTCGTTTAAGGATTCTTATGGATTCTCAAAATTTTATATGGGTAAGGACTACTTCTCAAGAACACGACGACACGCGAACTGCGCGCAGCTCGCGCACCCACGCAAATACTAGTTATACTATATAAAGCTCGATTACCACTCACTGACTCACTGACAGAATTGTTCTCCCAGATGGTGGATGGGGAGGTGGGTATACTTTGACAGACTCGTAAACAAGTAACTCCCGCGAGTATGGGAAAAGTGCCAAACCTCCCCTTTTCACCCCCCTTCCCACCCCCCCTATCGTATCTCGGAAACTAAGAGACCCGTATTTTGTTTTTTTACGGATTCGTATAGAGGAGGCTCGTAAAAGTATAAAACCATTATTCAAGAATGTCCCACTTGCCCCCCTTCACCCCCCCCTTTAGGCGTATCTCGGAAGTTGAGAGACTTGGAACATTTTTTTTTCAGATTCATTTAAAGGGGCAATGCGTTAGTCAAAATCATTTTTCAAAACTCCCCCTCTCCCCCCTTCACCCCCCCCCCTCTTCACCTCTTTTTTTATTACTGAAAAATCGTTTGATTCTTATCTAAAACTATTGAGGGGCGTTGAAATTGGATATTTTACCTTCCCCTCCCCACCCTCCCCTAAAATTGAAAGGGCTGTAACTTCGTAACGGTTAAAGATAGCCATTAGGTGTTTAAACAAAAACTATAGCAGGCGTCGAAAACTGTCTGGTGGTAGGTAGGTCCTGAGCGGAGCGAACCTGAGAGACCGAGTGGAGCGAAGGGTGGGAGGTGACGTAACAAGATGGTTCCTTCAAGAAATATAAACTGCTGAATTAAATTGTACTCCATGACGCGCGCTCGCTTCGCTCGCATATTAAATAACACTAATATCTTCTGTCCCCGAAGTGCAGGGCCTCCTTCGTCGGCCTACGGCCCGGTGCCCATGCCGCCCATAAAGGATAAGTACTGTCGCGAGACGGTCGTATTATAGGAACACGAAGAAAAAAAGAAGGAACCAGGGAATTTTCCAGTATTTTATGGACCACGATGAAAAAAAGCTCCTAGTTTTATTATTGAAATCACGGCGATTACCTGTGACAGCCCGTATCAGATCTACTCGACCGCACAAAGCTAGATAATGTTTTTGTAATACAATTTGTGGTTTGTGCATTACAGAATTCTGAATACCATGGCTCCCAATCCTGGAAGCAGCAGTACGTAGCACGGACGGCCTACCTGCCTTATAGCCAGAAGTACCAGCCGAATTTTTTAAATAATCAATAGGTAACTACCTAATTAATTTACATAAAATGTAACAATGTAAAGTCTAAAATAAATTATAACAACATGATAATTTATACTTTTTTTTTCTTTTATTTAATTATTTATTGACGATATAGTGTCTATCGATAGATATAGCTATCATTTACCCTTTAGTAAATAATATGTCGAAATATGGCATGGTCACGGTCACCTAATCTGAAAAGGACTAAATTCAGCATAACTTCTTAACATATTGTGAAATGTTGGTAGGCCTCTTGCCCGGATTAACCCTATAGGCCCATAAAGCCCGGGCCTAGAGGCGCCGCCGCCGCCAGGGGCGCCATAGGTGTCTGTTTCGACTGCTCGGCCACAATGTCGTAGAAGAAAAACGACTACGTCTACATTACGAAGGAATTTGTAAAACACTTACAATGGTGGTCGCAAATTGGTAGAAATAATATTCAGAAAGAAATAAAGGTTTAACCGTGGCCGCGCGGTCCGCACATGGAGAACTGCGCGGCCACGCAGTTTTCTTAAACTGAGCTATAGTAGATCTGTGGTAGAGGTCCCATTCTTTTTGCTAACCACTGATCGATACGATTTCGAAGAATATGTAGATAGTATGAATAAAGCCCTAATGTTTGGATTTCACGACCTACAGCACTTATAACCTATAATGCAAGTTAGAAGTAGGGTGTCCAAGATTTATGGTCATTTAATCAGACATTTTCAATTTTATTAAGATAAATATCTAATAATCTAAGTAAGTACTTAGGTACCTTTTATTGTAAAAATGATTAATGATTTTCTATTTGATTAGTACCTACTAACCTACACGAAAAATGAACCTTCCTACCTCGTTATGACGTAAACACTGCTATTTCAATAAAATAAGCGTTCGTTTTAAAAATGGAAGGTAGGTACTAATTGTTTTTAATGATGACGCGTAAATAGCCTACTGCAGTAGTGCACGGATTTTTACAAAAGTGTATTGCATGTGTATGACAGTGTGCTTGCTTTGCGGGTAAGCCATAGATATGAACGGGCGCTGTCAGTTGTGACTGGTCATCTCTTAGTTGCCATGGCTTATTTGAATGAATTATTTTGAATTGTATTTTTTTTTGTTTGTGTGTTTTTGCTGTGGACACTTTTAACGTGCACATCTTGCTACATTGTTCTCACATAATATACCATCTCAACATGAATGATGTAACCAAGATTTTGTAACAATATTCTGATTTAAAAGAGTGTCCATGGATTTCTTGCCCGTTCTTCTCCATAGAGATCTACGCTAGGGAATGGGCAACTACATTACTTTCACAGTTTTTATGTCTTGTGACTGGGACTGTAGCTACATTTAATTTTCATCTTTGTTTCGACAATTCAAAAGTGCCTGTAACTGGCTTACTTGAAATAAATGCTTTGATTTTGATTTTGATTTTGATATCCGATATCAGTGGGTTATGACGTTATAGATAACTTCACAAAAATTACATTTTGCGAGTGCGATTCATGCACTAGAGCAGTGCAGTCATAAATGGTTTATTTATTTAAACTTCATGTAGGTACAAAATTGGTACCTACATAGGCTGACTTAATGCCACAATGCATTCTCTAGCAGTCAACCTTTGGGTTAAAGAAAATATAGTGGTAGGGTACAAAATTATATCAAACAAAACTAACTTCTTGATTTCGAGAATATAAATAGGCACCTACCTACCTAAATTAATACTAATACACTTAGACAACTAAAATAAACTAATATATATTTTAACAAACACAAAAATAACGAGAAACCTGATAATAAAAAATAAAAATAATGAATAAACATAATTACAATGAATAAACTTCTAATTGAGAGCTATTTAGTCTGACATAAGGGGCCGGCGGAGCATGCGTATTTCATAACAAACGTAATACCAAAATAATTTGTAAATAAACATATTTTTATGGTAAGTACCTAGTGTGTATTATCCTACCTATTAAAATATTTGTCAGAAATAAAAAAGAGTGTCAATCCCATGATGATCAAGAAGGTAGGTACCTACCTAAATAAAACTAAATAATTGTAAACAAATCATAAGACGTTGCATAATTGTTAATTTACAGTAACAATAATTCATTCTTATTTAATCATAAGAGTATGATTAAATGAGTGTTTTCTTTAGCAAAATGTTAAAATTTGTATTTAAGGTGAATGTTCCGACCAGCCCGCGAAATTCAAATAAAGGTTTAGCAATGACTTTGACCTTGAAAAAATCGTTCCTCGACCTTTATGAACTTGGAGGGTTGTATTGATGATTTTGATGATTATAATTCTGTAACTACATACGTCTTACAACCGCGAAAAATATTTTAATCAACATAAAATCTAGCATTGGCCTGCAAATTGCAAAAAACGTAAAAAAAAAATGAATTTCGCGGGCTACCCTGGAGCATCAGCCTTAAGTATACGAATACGGTGTTTATATTTACGCATCAGTACTTTTCCATCCAATTAACCATAGTCATTCCCGCAGTATGATATTAGATACTATTTACGTATGTGCCTGGTATAAAAAAACGACGCTTTTGATTTGTGCAAGTGCAAACAAAAATTTGAATTTGGAACCATAAACAAATCATCAATTCCCGATACTTTTTTGACTGAATGTATAATGTAATGGAATTCTATGTCAGGCTTGCGGTCCTCCTGGGGCTGCCTTCAGGCGGCTCCTGCCCAACCTGGGGGGGCCGAACGCCTCCTGCCGGAGGCTCTACGCGGGAGTCGTGCGGTCCATGGCCCTTTACGGGGCCCCGGTGTCGGCGCGTTCCTTGAGGCTGCGTGCAGCCCACTACCTGAACGCGCCCCAAAAGGTGGTAGCCGTAAGGCTGGCCCGTGGGTACCGCACGATCGCCCGCGAGGCGGCGTGCCTCCTTGCCGGATTGCCGCCATGGGATCTGGAGGCGATAGTCCTCGCGCGCCTGCATGAATGGCGCGCGGAGGCGCTTCACCGGGGGGAAACTCCGCTGCCGCGACAAATTGTCGCTCAGCCGACAGACCTCCGGCGGGATCTCATGGCGATATGGAGAGAGCGACTGTCGCAACCCCGTGCAGGGCACGCCACGATAGTGGCGATAAGTCCCCTCTTTGAGGAGTGGCTGGAGAGACGCCACGGCGTCCTCACCTTCCGCCTGACGCAGGTCCTCACCGGACACGGTGTTTTCGGGAGGTTCCTGCACCGAATCGGGCGGGAGGAAACGCCCGGGTGTTTCCACTGCGAGGATCGACCGGAGGACACGGTGGAGCACACGGTGGAGGTGTGCCCCGCGTGGGCGGAGCACCGCCGTGTCCTCGAAGCGGCGATTGGCGGCGGCGACCTCTCGCGTCCGGCCCTGGTGCAAGCCATGGTCCGGAGCGAGACGGAATGGGACGCCGTCACCTCCTTCTGCGAAGCAGTAATGCTAGAGAAGGAGGTAGCGGAACGTGAGAGGGAGAGAACCTCACAGCGTCCCGGCCGCCGCGGGAGACGCCACGGGCGTCGGGGGCCACCACGTGGCCCCCGGCCACCGTAGGCGCGGGCCTGTGGACGGTGGGCTATGGGCTAGCTTGCCGTCCGTCCATCTCATGACGACAGGCCGTGTCGACGGCGCGTTCGTGTTCCACGCGCGCCTCAAAGAGAGTCAGCAAAAAGGAAGGGGTCCGCAAGGACCGATGCCTGCCGGGGTTGCGGGACTATTCGAAAGAGATACCGTGGCCCCGGAACACAAAGGGCGATGAAGGAACATGGATGGGTTTTAGTCAGTAAAAGTCTGACACTCCCTCCTGCTCCGCCCAGAGCGGGAGAAGTCATTTGATGATTTCCCATCCGAAAAAAAAAAAAAAAAAGAAAGGCTTGCGGTCCTCTTGAGCAGCAAGCAGCACCACAATAGTGGTATGGACTATGTTCGGGGCAAATATTTCATTGCTTTTATAATTATCTCCATCAAGTGTGAGTCGCACACATCTTACGATCGCAGTGAAAATCTAAAATAAATAAGATTCATTAGAAAGTTATTATGATGGCTGCTAAAGGTACTTACTTTCTACAAAATTCCTAGCTTTAATGAAATATACACTAATGAATTTTTTTCATAGCTAGACTGCTAGCACGTAGGTATAGATATAAGTATGTACTACTGCTACTTATGTATTACTATTTTTAATTCTGTTTTTTTTTTTTTTTGTTTTTTTTTTTATGGCAACTAAGGCGGTCCCGACTATTCTGCCAGTGTCACGTCGTGACGGCAGCACAAAGAGGCAGGCCGTCGAACTTCGTACTTCGTGGTAGGTGTTAGTCTAGCTGTAAGGACGAACACATAGGTTAGTATAACAAATAATTTAACTTACAAGAATATAAACATAATTCTACACATAAACTAGTATAAACTATATACAGACTAATTACATAAACGTTGCGCACCAACTAAAATTTTAAATCATTCTCATTTAGGAATGTTGCCAAAATGTTGATTAATTTAGGGGAGAAGTGGGAAAGAAGGGTATGAAAGTTGTTTGGGAGAGGTATATTGAATTTGGTTTTTTTTTGGTACAGGTCAACGGATTTATTATTTAGGGAGCAGGAGAAAAAAATATGATCTCCGCAACATCACACTCGCACAGGGAACTATCCCGGGCATGGATTTTGTGCAGGAACACAGGGCTACAACAATGTCCGAGTCTTAGTCTACAGAGGGACGAAACAGTTCTCTTCGACAATTTAGGGCATTTAAAAAACCAAGGCCGACGCTGGATTTCAGGCTGTATAGCAGCATAGTAATGGCCTTTTATTTTTTTTTTTTTCGGATGGGAAATCATCAAATGACTTCTCCCGCTCTGGGCAGACTTTTACTGACTAAAACCCATCCATGTTCCTTCATCGCCCTTTGTGTTCCGGGGCCACGGTATCTCTTTCGAACAGTCCCGCAACCCCGGCAGGCATCGGTCCTTGCGGACCCCTTCCTTTTTGCTGACTCTCTTTGTGGCGCGCGTGGAACACGAACGCGCCGACGACACGGCCTGTCGTCATGAGACAGACGGACGGCGAGCTAGCCCATAGCCCACCGTCCACAGGCCCGCGCTTACGGTGGCCCCCGACGCCCGGGGCGTCTCCTGCGGCGGCCGGGACGCTGTTAGGTATAGTAATGGCCCTTGGTCCTAGAAGTCGTCTTCCATGTTTCCGTCCATGAATTAAATAGCTTGGGTTTGGCACCGTTTCGCAAATCGTAGTTGTGCGCAACGTAGTGCTGTCGATCAGCCGGATTCGATGTGGCATACTTTGCTAACGAATCAGCGCATTCATTGCCAACAATACCCGAGTGACCGGGGATCCAGGCTATCTCGACGTCCAAGCCGTTTTGGGAGAGATCAAACAACAAGCTCTTTATATCTCTATATCTGCTCTTTATATCTGATATGACTATTAATGTTACTGTGAAGTTGGTTTTGTTTTAGGGCCTGAATACTACTATGGGAATCTGAAAAAATTACTGACCTTGTTATTTGATGGGACTTAATATAGCATAGGGCTTCCAAAATACCAGTACACTCCCCTGTAAAGACTGATGCTTGTGGTGGGCATTGAAAAAGTAAAACTATCTTAGAATTTTGAAAATAGACTGCCACACCAGTACATTCACTTTTCGAAAATTTTGAAGCGTCTGTGAAGAATAAGTTCCAACCTCCCCAATAACGCTTGACAGCTGACTCAAAGTCATCTCTAGCATCTTGAGGATTCCTTGATATTCCAAGGCCCAAAACAACTTTTGGTTCATAATAAATCGCCTCGTACGCGGCGGAAAAGACCGGAAGAGTAGAATATCGACAAATAGGCGCAGAGAGTTGTTTAAGCTCTCTGTACCTATTCATCAATAGAGGAACTACTTTATGGTTCCAATAGGAAGAATCATTGAAGGAGAGGTCAATTTGTTCTAAAATTGGGAGCAAGGGATGAGATGAGAGGGAAAAAACTTTAGTTAGGAAGCGATCTGCTAAATACTGTCTCCTCAGGTGTAGGGGTGGGTCTGCACATTCCACTTGAAGCGCATTTATGGGAGAGGATTTCATGGCCCCAAGGACAATTCTTAGGCATTTGGACTGGATGTTGTCTAATTTTTTAAGCGCTCCTTTGTTGCAGGGCTCAAGAAGGTAACTGCAGTAATCCAAAGCGCTTCTGGTGAACGCATTATAGACCAGTTTGAGGGTGTAGGGGTGAGCACCTGTTAGATATGTAACAATACAAACTACTTTTAGTCGATTAAGTACTGGCAACCTCTATGCTCTATGATGATGATGTGTAACTTTTTCTTCAAAAAATAAAGTCAGTCGGTTGAAAGCGATATTGAAGTTTTAATAGGTTATGGGCCCAGTACCCATAAAATTTGTAAAATATCGTAGAATTGAGAGTGATTTCGCAGTATTTCGTGTTATATCAGAAGAAAAATGAGTTCCAACTATATTACAAATATTCCGAAGCTGAAAGGACGCGAAAACTTCGATGATTGGGCGTTCGCTGTCGAAAATTTGTTGGTGCTAGAAGGGGCAGATAAATTCATAAAAGTGGAAGGAACCGAGGCTGAGGCCGTAACAGATATCAAAGCACGAGCGAAGATTATACTAACGATCGACTCATCATTATTCGTGCACATAAAGGAGACAAAGACCACGAAGGAGTTATGGACAAAACTGCGTGCTTTGTTCGACGACTCAGGATTTTCAAGGAGAATTACTTTGCTTCGTCATCTGATTTCTATAAGATTGGAAAACAGTGAGAATATGACGAATTATGTGACACAAATAGTTGAAACGTCTCAACGTTTAAGCGGAACAGGATTCGCTATTAACGATGAGTGGATTGGCTCATTGTTGCTAGCCGGGCTCCCAGAGCGATTTATGCCCATGATTATGGCTATTGAACATTCCGGAATACAAATAACTGCCGATTCCATCAAAACAAAGTTACTTGATATGGAAACGGTTGATCCGAGTGAAACGGAATGCAACTCAGCATTATTAACCAGGCATAAAAAGAAATTCGCTAAGGGCAACACCAAGAAACAAAGTGGCCATAGTGCACAGAAAGTAAATGAGTCAATGGCTGACACTGTCAACAACAAGAAAGCTATAAAATGTTACCGGTGCAATGAAATTGGACATTATCGTACTCAATGCCCACTTTTGAACGAGAAAACCGATAAGAAGAAACATAGTAACGCTTTCAGTGCTGTTTTTCTCAGTGGAAAGTTTAGCAAGAACGACTTTTACGTTGACTCAGGCGCAAGTCAACACATGTCGACGAACGAAAGTTGGCTGGAAAATCCATCATATTCGTCGTGTTTACCAGAGATTATCGTTGCTAATAGGATGAAAGTTCCCGTTCTGTGTTCAGGAGATGTGAATATCACGACAAGTTACAATTATAATATAACTGTAAAAGATGTGTTGTGTGTACCAACTCTCACGACTAACCTATTATCGGTCAGTGAACTAATTAAGAATGGAAACAGTGTTGTTTTCGAACCAAACAAATGTACAATAAGGAACAAATCAGGTGATTTGGTTGCAGATGCCGATTTAGTTGATGGTGTTTATAAATTGAACCTACAATCACAAAATTGTTTATTGACCTCAACCGTCAATGGAGAAACATGGCACCGTCGGCTTGGACATATAAACAGTAATGATATGAACAAAATGAAGCGTTGTGAATTAGTGGAAGGACTCGAATACACAGATACATTCACAACAAGTAAATTGAGCTGTGAGGTATGCTGTGAAGGTAAACAAACTCGACTGCCGTTTGCTGCTGGATCACGAGCAACAGAAATACTACAAATTGTTCATTCAGATATCTGTGGACCGATGGAGCAACAATCAATAGGCGGTGCTCGTTTCTTTGTGTTGTTTATTGATGACTATAGTAGAATGACATTCATTTACTTCATGAAGGCTAAAAGTCAAATGATACACTATTTCAAAGAATTTAAATTGATGGCAGAGAATTTCAAGAATACTAAAATCAAAATCTTGAGAACTGACAATGGTAGCGAATACTGTAGCAACCATATGGAACAGTATTTAAAGAATGAAGGCATAATTCATCAAAAAACAAATCCATATACGCCAGAGCAGAATGGACTCAGCGAGAGGTCAAACAGAACTATTGTGGAGAGGGCGAGATGCTTGATATATGAGGCAGACCTAGACAAGAAGTTTTGGGCAGAAGCTGCCAACACAGCAGTCTATCTTAAAAACAGGTCAGTGGCTTCACATACAGAAAAAACTCCCTTTGAAATGTGGACGGGCAGAAAGCCAGATATTAGCCATCTACGAATCTTTGGCAGCCCAGTAATGGTCCATGTGCCCAAAGAAAAGCGTAAAAAGTTTGATAAGAAGGCAAACAAGATGGTCTTAGTTGGTTACTCAGAAAATACTAAAGGTTATCGTCTATTTGACCCACAGTCGCAAAAAGTCATTGTTGCCAGAGATGTGGTGGTCATGGAGAACACCAATGACAGATCATCAGCAACTGTACTGATAGAGGACCAACAGCCACCAGAGTGCACAGAAAACAGTAAGTCAGATAGTACAGATGTTATAGAAGATAATGTGGGTGACGCAACATATATACCCGATGAAACATCATGTGAATCAGAAGACAGTTTTCATGATCCTCTCTCACCAGATGACACAGAAGTTGTGAAACAGTCACAGGTTTTGGATGCTCCAAAGAAGCGTACTAGAAGAAAACCTGACTACTACGGTACTGCCAATATGTGTGTGGAAGATGTAACAGGTGACCAGATATCGCTTGATGCAGCCATGAGTGGACCTGAGAAAGTGCAGTGGAAAAGTGCTATAAATGAAGAGCTAAAAGCTTTCAGTGACCTTGACACTTGGGAGCTAGTGGACAGACCAAAGAATGGTACAGTGGTAAAAAACAAGTGGGTGCTTAAAAAGAAATATAGTAGTGATGGTGATGTGCGTTACAGGGCTAGGCTAGTTGCTAAGGGCTTTGCCCAGAGGAAAGGTATAGAATTTACTGAAACTTTCTCACCAGTGTTAAGATATTCTACACTTAGACTACTATTTGCTTTAACTGTACAACTTAACTTAAAAATGAGCCACCTTGATGTACCTACAGCATTCTTAAATGGCTTTCTAAATGAAAATGTGTTTATAGAAATACCTGAATGTTTCTCCTCTCTTGAAAATTGTGATAATAAAGTGTTGAAATTGAAAAGAGCAATTTACGGTCTCAAACAATCTGCCAGGGCATGGTACAGTAGAGCGGAAGATTGTTTGTTACAATTAGGTTACAGAAAATCCAAGTATGAACCTTGTCTCTTTATAAAGTGTAATAATGATGTTAAAGTGTTTGTAGCTTTATATGTAGATGATTTTTTTGTGTTTTATAATTGCAACAACTCTTATTTACAGTTAAAGACTGAACTTATAAATAAATTTAATATAAAAGATTTGGGTCAGATCAAGCAGTGTCTAGGAATGAGAGTAAATGTAAAAGAAGATTGTATTACTGTTGATCAAGAGCAATTCGTAAGACATATTTTGGATAAATTTAGTATGTCAGATTGTCATGGCTCAGATACCCCCATGGAAATTAATTTAAAGTTAGATAAGGATGTAAATAATATTTGTGATGTAAAATACCCCTACCAACAGTTGATTGGGAGTCTCATGTACCTATCTGTATTAACGAGACCAGATATAGCTTTTAGTGTTAGTTATCTAAGTCAATATAATAATTGTTTTCAAGAAACACACTGGAATCATTTGAAAAGATTGTTAAAGTATCTACAGAAAACTAAAAACTATGGTTTAGTATATAAGAAAGATAGTAATAGTGCTTTACATGGTTTTGTTGATGCTGACTGGGCATCGTGTAATTTAGACAGAAGATCTTATTCTGGGTTTTGTTTTATGATGTCAGGTTGTGTTATCTCTTATGAGTCCAGAAAGCAAAGAACAGTAGCATTGTCATCAACAGAGTCTGAATACATGGCACTATCTGAAGCATGCAAAGAGGCTATTTATTTAAACAATTTACTATGTGATATGTTGCAGTTAAATGAAAGGACACCTATGTCCTTGTATAGTGATAGCCAGAGTTCACTAAGTTTAGCTGCTAATCCTTTATTTCATAAGCGCACAAAACATATAGATGTGCGACATCATTTTGTTCGTGAATGTGTATTTCATAATAGAGTTAAACTCGAACATATATCTACTTCTGAAATGCCAGCTGATTTGCTTACAAAAGCTCTTTGTTCTAACAAACATTATAAGTTTATGAGTTTGATGGGTGTTGAAGAGATATAAGTTTTTTTGTGCAGTAGTCTTATTTTTCTTACTGTATAAGTTAATGGTTAGTAGTTTATTTTGTTACGGGGGCATGTTAGATATGTAACAATACAAACTACTTTTAGTCGATTAAGTACTGGCAACCTCTATGCTCTATGATGATGATGTGTAACTTTTTCTTCAAAAAATAAAGTCAGTCGGTTGAAAGCGATATTGAAGTTTTAATAGCACCCCACCATACCCCGGCCAAAGACTTAAGAACCGATACAGAACGTTCACATTTTTTGACCGTGTTGTTTATGTGATCGACCCCAGACAATCTTGTGTCCAAAGTTACTCTCAGAAACCTAGCCTTATCTTCGACTGGAATGGTTTGTCCATTAATGTTTATATCAATTGGGGGTAGCGAACGCCTGCGTGTAAAAATGACAGCTTTACTCTTTGGCGCACTTAAAGACAAACCATTGTGAAGTAGCCATTTATTTAATGAAGCTAGAGAGACATTCATCGAAAGAGCGGCATCCTGAATGGAACTGCCACATACCATTAGTGCAATATCGTCAGCATACTGAAGGATTTTACAATCGAAATTAAGGGAAGAGGGCAGGTTAGCTGTATAAATGTTATATGTATAATGGGGGACTAAGAACTGATCCTTGAGGTAGTCCTCTCCAGACCGATCTTTGTTCAGAGTCACTCCCAGGTATTCTCAATTGAGTGGTGCGATTGGTAAAGATGCTACCAATGATGCGACAAATCCTAGCCGGGACTCTCAGCTCGAGCAGCTTTTGCCTGAGATTAGGGAGGAGAACAGAATCATAGGCAGCTGATATATCCAGAAAAACCGCAACCACAGATTCATTCCTGCTGAGGGCCAGCCGGACCTCTGATATGAGGATATCCACACTATCAGCAGTGCCCAGACCTTTCCTAAAGCCGAATTGGGTCATAGGGAGCAGCTTCCTGTTTTTCACCAACCACACTAACCGGTTTTTGACCAAGTGTTCTAAAAGTTTTATGAGTATGGACGATAAGGCAATAGGTCTGTATTAACAATGATCATTAGGATCTTTGCCTGGTTTTAAAATCGGAATGACCACCTTCCACTCTGTGGGAATATATCCAGAAGTAAAACAGAAGTTAGCTAGGTCCAGGTAATATTTGTGAGTTTTTGGACCAGCTTTAGAAATAAAGGAGTACGGGAATCCATCCACTCCCGGCGCGGAATCCTTGTCTTGGGATATCACAGCCTTTAGTTCCTCCATGCTAAATGGCATGTCCATTGGGTCGTCAATGTTGTCTGCATCATGGATGTCAATTGTCAACACTGATTTCCTCAACACTTGGGACATAGGCTGGAGCGACTTTACAGAAAAACTGGTATCCCAGTTCTTCCGTGAGGTTGTTAGATGAGGAGGCAGGTGCTAGACTACTCCTGAAGCGTTTCACCCTCCGCCAAACCACCGAATTCGGGGTGGACGGACTCAGTGAACTACAATATCTTGACCAACCTTCGCGTTTTTTCCTTTTTAGGAATTTCCTGGACTTGGCAAGAATCTGTTTGAAAGCAATGAGATTATCCAGATTCATATTGTCGTTGACTGTCTCTTCAGCCTCATTCCTGGCCCTGACCATGTCAGTGCATTCCCTATCCCACCATGGTGTAGTGTGTGATCACTATTACGTACTTATATTAATCATGTTTATCCCAAATATATTCAGTGTATCTCACCTCGTCTTTCATTCCACTCGCCTCACAATACATGGCGACCCTGCCAGCGGTCTGCCTCGGGTGTGTATTCCATTGCCCATATTAAGAGTACGACACATCTACATGATCTAAAATTACGAACTTAGCTACAATGATTAATTACAATATCGAACTTTGTGCTGCTATCCTGCGTACAACTGCAAATACGAGTTCCGAAGGATTCACCAATTGCCAGTCACCATTATGGGAGGTTCTACATCCAAGACAGAGGAAGTGATTTTGGCGCAAACTGCTTCTGGTGGCGCAGAGAATATTGCGCACCTGGAGACTTTGAAAAATCACGTTGGTGCTATAAACTACACCCTGGTCGTAATCTGCGTTGTCCTGACGTTGGGGGCGGTATATGTTATTTGGCGCACATACAAAAGGTGCCATGAAAAAACTAGTGGAGCGTCGACTGAACGAGTTCGCATTGCAAAGGTATGCGAGTATCTTTCGCCGGGAGCGTCGTCAATTGGAAAAAGAAGGAGCGGTCTAGTGATAAAAGTGTTTGTGAGTTTCAGACGATACGGCTTCGGATATACGGCTATTATCAATGTGTGAATTTTTGAAGTGTAATGTGTATGTACTTATAATTTTTTTTTTCTCTTGTATCTTTATCTCATAACCATAATTATGAGCGCAATTGCATATTATTACATAGATATAATATCATAACTGCTTTCTTCAGGTCTGTAATCAAAATTATCAAGATATTGAAAGCTAATACAAAACGTATTAATTATGACATGGCAGTCTACCTATTAAGTTTAATTATTAGAGCATGTTATGGCTGATATACTAGAGTGCCTCTATAAGGCATTAAAAGAAATTAGAGTTTACTTGGTAAAAAAAAAATAGGCCCTGAGCGTCGACGGGGACATAAGTATAAGTATATCAAAACAAGCCGAGGCAAATATTTTGTATGGCCAGTATACGTCCTTAATAAATAAATAGCAGGGTGATATTGAGAAGGGTGTCATAGATCACAGATCCATCGAGTTCATTAATAAATACAGTTCTCAATTTTTGAGCTTATATAACGAAATTGTAAAATTTTGTTCAGAGAGTACAATTAAAGGAGAGGTCAGCAAAATGAGTACGGACGTATTTGATTTAAAGATTGCTCTAAATCTCTTACCTTTGATGAACGATCACGATGACGTGACTAGAACACTAATTGAAAATATTGACTATTACAACTCAATACTTGACAAGGCTGATTGCAAGAAAAAACTAATAGTGTTTGTCTTAAAAAGTAGGCTCTCCCAAAATGCCAAGTTAAAATTAACCACTACTTATAGTACTGTTGAGGAATTGTTAAAGGACATGCGCCAGCTACTTCTGCCAAGAAAATCGCCCACTGCTCTCTAGACTAAGTTGCAAAGAGCAATACAGAAGGACAAGTCCGTAGCTGATTTTGGTAAGGAGGTAACAGAATTATTCGTGGATCTTATTATTTCTCAGGCTGACGGCGACTCGAAGTCGAAGGAAGTCTACCGGAATGGGGTTTTTTGGACGGGAAGCAATCATCAGCTGTGGAGGCAATGGTAGAGGAGAAGGGCAAAAAACAACCCTGGGCATTATCCCTGTTAACTTCCGGAAGGGAAGATATTCTTAGGTCTACGATTTTAGAATATAAATCCCAGTCAGCTGAATTTAGTTGATGTTTTAAAAGAGGGGGGAAACTTTAAAAGGAATACTTTTGGAAGGGAATTCAATTATGATGGGGTAGTGATCACTTCCATAGGTCATATCCAAGCGCCGCCAAATGAGGAGACTAGATATATTGGGAGAGCAGAACGTCAAGTCAACACAACTATTATTCTGACCAGGAAGTGCAGGTCTGCGTGTAGGACTGCCATCATTGATTAGGCAAAGGTTTAGATCACCCAAAATGTCAAGTAAACCTATGCCAAAGTTATCGCAAGAATCCGACCCCCATCGATAATGGTGACAATTAAAATCACCCATGACGAGTATTGGATCACTAACACTGCATAATAAATTTCTAATTACTGAGAGATGATCGAGTTGTGGGTGCGCAATATAAAAAGAAAAAATATATATACCCTCAGCCTTCAGAGCAACAACATTTATGTCATCGCCTACAAAGGTTAGAGGAATCTGGGTGAATGATACCTTGCTATTGATGAGCAAGGCACATCCTCCATATCCATCAGATCTATCATTGCGAAGAATGTCGAAACATGGCAACCTGAAATTGCTTCCAGGCAATAGCCATGTCTCAGCAATGCCGCAGATTGATGGTTTAAATTTATTAATTAAAAAAGAAAGATCAGGCTTTCTGGGAGTAATACTCCTCACGTTCCACTGTAGGAATGTCAGGGGATGGAACATTGTGGATATAATTTAATATTGAGGTCAACTTTGATGCAACGTGGTCAGGTATAGATTGAGTTGGGCTTGCAAGAGCAGACATTAGCATGTCAGTGTTTAAATTTAAGATGTTTTTTGAGTTATCTTCCTGTCTGTAACATATTGACTCTGCAGCTTCCATTGGAAGGGCACAGCCATTTTTTGATGGGGAAAAGGAGTAATTTTGAGTGAGGTTTAGGTGAGCTTGTCTATCATAGCCAGGTGAAAGGGGAATACGGGATTTCAAAAATACTGTTTTTTGGTATGAATTTTGGCTTACTGGGATGGGACTTGAGGACTGGGATTGTGATTTATTTGCAGTCACTTTGTTGCGTGGGGAAGATTTGGAGACTTCAGCATAAAATCTGGAAACACGTGGGAAAACCCGACTTGCCTCCGCATGCGAAATCGATTTCTCTGCCATCAGAGCTTTGATACTCTTCTGTCGGCCCAATTCAGGACAAGCACTATCACTTGCGAAATGGTTGCCAGTACACGAAACACAGAAACTCATTTCAGGGGTGACTTCACATCCATCACCTGGATGATCTTCACCACACTTAAAGCACCTAGGTTTCGATCTGCAAAGTGTGCGGGTATGGCCAAAGCGACAACAATGGTAGCATTGAATAGTTGGGTAAGTGTAACGCTCAACTGGGAGAGCTGTGTAGAAGCTGTACACACGCTTAGGTAGGACTTGTCCGTCAAAAGTTAACACAACAGTCTGTGTAGGCCTCCACTCGGTCACACCAGAAGAGGACACCTTACGGCTCATCCTTCTGGCTTTAATAACAGAGCCACATCCCTCAGGGACCTGAATATTTTTAATTATTTCCTCTTCTGACCACTCAACTGGTATATCCCTTACGATACCCATTCTTGTGATGTTGAATTGTGGAATGGTAGCTACATAATTGTGTTGGGATAAAATTTTATTGTTAAGGAAACTGTTTGCATCCTGGTGCGACTTGAACTCGACTGACACGCGATTTCTACCTATACGCTTGATCCCATCGAAACGTATGTTGTTTACGTTGTTTGTCATCAAAAACATACCAAACTTGATAGGTCGCAGCACGGTGCCTGAGGTTTGTTCGTCTTTAAGCGAAACATTCACATTGTATGGTGGATTATCTCTAGCTGTATATGAAAGTCTGCCGATTATATTTCTCGCAATCTTGGGTTTAATCTTTGAAATAGCAGGAGGCGAACCAGCGACCCTCTTACGACTACGGATGTCCGTATCCATAATAGGGTCCTGTGGGGTTATTTCAATGTCATAGGGGAGGGTAACTGTTAGTCCGGGGGAGAGATCAAATAGTTTATCAGGCGGGTCAGGATCAGGGGGCTTTTTGGAGCTCATCTTGAGTAACTATTGTTAAAAAGAGGACAATTACAATAAAAGCAAACCTTAAACCACGAACACAAACACAAGGAACACCTTCGATGGAATTTCCCACTAGAAAAGTTCACTAAAATCGAAAATTTTCGTAGCACTAACAAAAGCACGTGTTTAGCCTTCACCACTACCAACGAAGCTCCGTCTAATTCTGCATTAAAGCTACGTATTATGTTGTAGATCTTGTCACTGTCTCCACAGCTGGTGTTTGTAGGTAATATGTAGGAATGTTTTGTGGATAGGTATTTATCAGATAGTAAGGACCTACATACCTACATATTATACCTACAAGGATTGACTAATTACATCACAAACAAAGCCAAAGGGACCAAACTGACAGCCCTCAGATAAAGAGCTCTAATAATTTACACACTGCTAATCTGGTACCTATCATAAATTGAGACGATTTGTAATTACGGAAATAATCTTAGAGAATAATGCTATTGAGGTGGGTTATTAAGGAGCTCATATTACGAGCCCTGGTTGGTCATGGAGAAATTGTTGCAATGCTGTTATTCAAACTTCCGTAGTAGGTACTTAGGTACACCAATGATGTTGTAATTTGTAATAGCTTATGTACTTACTTGCCAAACACGTTGCAACATCTCAAAGATCACCAATGAAATATCATTTCTTGTTGAAAACGCTTGCACGTTGCTGATGTTATTAATAGGTATTTCTACGCTAGTAATATATATGTCAATGGGTATTTCATTATCTTTTGTTTTCTTCCATCTCATATCAGGACTATTTTCTCTTCTTAGTTTAGCTGTATTACGGTGCCTTACAACCAGAACTCAACAAGAAAACCCAAACTGCTTTTAAGTTCCAAACAAACCAAACTTATCTTGAATAATTCACAGATTACTTCAATAATAATTGATTGAACGTCAACCATACGTCAAATGAAACAAAATCAATCCATAATCAATCAAAATCAATAAAATCTGTGTATCACCCGTCCCTAGGGTCACATGGCTTTTTACTTTTTTAATGTGACGTCACTGTTTGTTTCCATTTAATTCCATTTGGCGTGCTGTACATTATCAAGCCGGACAATCTTGGTCCGGGCCGAGGAGAATGCGCGACATTATAATGTACGTCATTGGAATGGGGAAGGCTGGTCAAAGCTGATTGTAGACGGCGCGTCCATGGCTTAGGCCCAATCTGACCAATGACGTCAATCTTTTTTGAAATTTAAAATGACATTGACAGATTTTCAACCAATGACGATGTTTGGTTCATGCGCTGCTAGCGCCATTAGTTCCACCAGTTGCCCACCCCATTCAAAACCATGTTCAAAACAAGTACCTACATTCCAATGTCGTGCGTTCTCGTGTCGTGCATTGGTATGTTGAGCATTGCTGGTTCCCGAATGAATTAATGATAATGTTGAATTAACCAAAAAACTTCAGCCGCCTTCACTGTGGAGTATGTATTCCATGCTGAAAGCAACATTACAAATGGAGGACAATGTTAATATACAAAATTATTCGAAGCTTACATCTTTGTTGAAGATGCTTTCCAGTGGGCACAAAAGCAAGTAAGGCAAGGTCCTTTCAGCTAATCAAGTGGAAACCTTATATACCGCTCCAGATGAAAAATATTTGGCCACAAAAGTACGTGATACACATTCCTTTCATATTTTATTGCTCGTTTATTTACCTATTGCTCTTTTGTTCCAAAGTGTATAAATACCGTTAATATCAAACCCAAACAAAATTAATTTAATAGTAGGTAGGCTGTATAGGACTGCAGACCAAGCCTAATATCAATGTCGTAAGATTTATAAAAAATAAAGCGGCGATATAACTGTACTAATTTTATTTTAAATTTTAATTAAAGAAAAGTTATGCTATACACCAGGCAACCATTCAAAAATGAAAGCTCCCGGGCAACAAACTTGCTAGAGCTCATCCACTCAGACCTATGTGGACCCATGGTCATGGAGAACCAGTCACTCGCAGGTGCTAGGTATTTCTTAACATTTATAGACGACTTCTTTAAAAAGGTATTTGTTTACTTTCTGCTGTAAATCGGATGTCTCAAATGTATTAGAAAAAATTCTGGAATTTAAAAATAAAGAAGAAAACGAATTGGACCGTAAAATAAAAATGGTAGAGAGTATGTAAACAGTCAGTTTGATAAATAAATTTGTCTAAGGAAATTTGGCATTAAGCACCAAACAACTATTCCATAAACACCTCAGCAACATTCCTTGCCCGTGGTACTGTGTATGCGAGCGAATGAATCGTACTCTAATAGAACGAACTAAATGTATGTTACTCAATGCCTCATTACAGAAGGAGTATTGGTGAGAAGCAATAGCAACTGCTGCCTACATCATCAATCGCTCACCAACTCGCTCACTGTCTTGTATCCTCCCTGAGGCCTCATTAGTCATTCACGAAGTCAGCGGCGCCGGCGCCGCCGCCGCCGCCGCCGCTGACTTCGTGACGTGAATGAGGCCTGAGGAACGATGGACTGGATCCAAGTCTGACCTAAGTCATATGAAAGTCTTTGGTTGCCAAGCAATGGTACATATACCAAAAGAAAAGCATCACAAATTAGATGATAATTCTCGTAAGTTGACATTTATTGGTTAATTAAGCGAATGCTTAGGATATTGTTCTAAGAAAAGAAAACCAAGCAAGTAGGTAATAATGAGTAGAGATGTAGTATTTTTAGAAAAAAACTGTCAAATATTATAAAATAATCAAAAATACCAGTTGTATCGAAAATTCGAAACCACAGATAAAAAGTGTAAGGAATTAGTAGAAGAGAAGAATAAAATAGAAGAGTAGTTAAACACATTTACAAGCAAATGTAATGTATGTTTGTGCCGCCTGTCACACTCGGTGGGACGGAATTGCAATGGGTCAAATCGTTTAAATATCTGGGGCACTGGGTCACTGCAACGCAGACAGACAATGTTGACATGGAGAGGGAGCGTAGGGCGCTGTCAGTCAGGAGCAATATGTTGATTCGTAGGTTTGCAAAGTGTTCGAGGGGTGTAAAAACTACTCTGTTTAGGGCATACTGCCAATCTTTTTACACCAGCAGTCTATGGGTCGACTACACGCAAAAGGCTTACTTACAGCGCCTTACGCGTCCAGTACAATAACGCGTACAGGGCGTTGTTGGGGTTGCCACGACACTGTAGCGCATCGGGGATGTTCGCAGAGGCACGTATAGACGATTTTTACGCTATCATGCGAAAGCGTGTTGCCTCCTTGATGCGGCGGGTGCGGGGAAGCGCCAACAGCCTCGTGGTCACTGTGGCCGATAGGGCGGAAGGTCTAATACTCAGGCACTGGACCACAACTCAAGTGTTACCTTCTACTCGTGCCTTGAAATAATGTTTCTTTTAATTATTGCTTATTCGATTATTGTCCTTTAATTATTTCTTTTATTTCATTTTGACATGATTAATGGTGATTTTGACATTATTGTTTGATGATTTTGTCATTTTTATTATTAATTATTTTGACATGATTAATGGTGATTTTGACATTATTGTTTGATGATTTTGACATATTTATTATTAATTATTTTGACGTTATTAATAATTATTAACAAAATTGTACGAAATATAATTATGTACTAACACTAGTGTTTAAGATGTGTATGTACTACTAACAAATTGGATTGTATGATCTGTTAAATAAATGATTATTATATTATTATTATTAAATGTAATAACTGCAGTGAACAGAATGATTGCGTAGTACTTTTTGAGATCGATAAAAATCAAACACAATCTCATAATGAAGACAACTAAGAATCAGACTCTACTATTATAATTCAAGTTACTATGAGGGTGATTCTTCGAGGTGCCTCAAAAGGTGGTCACATGGTCTTAATTCCTAACCTATTGATAATTCCGTCTCAGGACCAAACACAGATTACTGTTTACTAATTTATGTGTATAATTTCAACATTAAAAAAACCTAAAATTATATAGAATGTTTGTAAAAATAAACATCTAATGTCAAAAACGGGAGCAAAATCGGTGTTCTTCGCGCGTCACACTCGGTTTGCATTCACGGCAAACTTTGCTAACTTTTGTATTCAATTCATAATTATGCTCCGTAATCTCGTCCTCATTTAGTACTTGTAGTTTGCACTTCTTGCTAACTCGCTATCACATTTTTTTAAAGATGAATTGATTTCATCAAAACGAATATGTTATCTGTGGTCCGGTCTTGGCGCGTTGTCTGGACATCTAGGCTGTCAACTCATTGTGCCAACCTATTATTAAGACATCATTAGAGCTTTCACGAGAGGTTAGCCGATGATCTTAGCCATCTAACAATAGAACGACATCACAAGAGCTTTCACGAGAGGTCAGCCGATGGTGTACACGTTCAGTTGTTCGCACATGTCTTTAGAGTTTTCACGAGAGGTTAACCATGAGAACACCAATTGTGCCAACAATTAGTAAGACATCGCTAGAACTTTCACGAGAGTTTAGCCGATGATCTAAGCCATCCTACAGTAGAACGACATCACAAGAGCTTTCACGAGAGGTCAGCCGATGGTGTACCTACACATTCAGTTGTTCATAATTGCGTCCCTACTGCATCCCTTGAACTATGAAACCCGCTCCAGTCGAACACGTTCGAGAAGCTGTGGGTATCGCGACCGAAGTGGTGAGACACGTGATAAATTCCGTCGCAGCCTGACTCGCCGCGACAGCTATTCCCCATAACGCCACTTACCATTTACTCCTTGCCATCAATTATCACCTATTCCGCCACTTCTGACTACAGACAGTTGTCCTGTATCACCTAATGAAGGAAATATTTAAAAACTAAATGAAGAAGTGGCAGCCGCACTGAGGATGGTGGAGTAAAAAGGGACCAACGAATCAGGGGGCAGCAGATCACCTCGGCTGCTGCCATTACATCAATAGGCAAAGTTTTTTTCTTGATTGTTAAACAATCTAATCACCAACTAAGAGAGTAGTGATCAAATTTTAACTCTTAAGTGATGCAGCCAGACTACTTTGTCACATTTATCATGCAAATGCATCACCAGACGCTCCCTAATCCTGCCTGGCCTCAGTATGGAAATGAAGAAGCTAATGGGGCAGACTCCAATATCTGAGTACCTGTTCGGGGATAAGCTACAGGACAAGTTACACTCACCACAGAGGCGCCAGCCGCGACGTCGGGGGCAGGAATACGTCAATACAACGATTGGATCAAGGGTTATAAACTACACTTTTATGAAATTCCAGTTCAAACTTCAATTCCTAAAAACAATAACTTCAGTCAGAAAGAAAGCAATCTTATTTAACGGAAATTAATAAACTCCTACAGTTATGGTGCTATTGAATGATGTTTATCAATCAATTTTTATCCAGCATAGTTTTGCATTGAAAATCAGATGGCACTTGGATTTATATTAAATTTCAAAAAACTTAATAAATATATTAATACCCATCACTTCAAGCTAGAAGACTTAAGGACAGCAACCAAACTCATGACCAAACCCAGGTTGTTTTATGGCAACTATAGATTTTAAAAAAGCTTAAATACTTATTACCCATACAAAATATGATAGAATTATCCGGTTTCAGTTTCAAGATACATTGTTTGAGTTTACATGCCTTCCATTTGGGCTTAGCGTAGCACCATTTGTGTTCACAAAGATTGTGAAGCCAGTTATGTGTCACCTGAGGTCAATGGGGTTGCTTTTCTATAATATATCTGGGTGATATTTTGTGCCTTGGTGATTCATATGATAAGTGTTTGAAAAATGTGTCGACAAATCAAATTTTCTAAAAAAAAAACTATGGTTCGTTGTCAATACTAAAAGGAGTGCCTTAGAACCCAGACAGTGCTGTCAATTTATATAGGTTTTCTATTAGATACAGTTCAGTATTATCTCACTTCATCATAAGAAGATAGATAAAATTTCATCCCTAACTAATAAGTTAAGAAAAAAAAAAAAAAAAAAAAAAAAAAAAAAAAAAAAATTAATAAAATAATTTTAAATCTAAAATATTTATGCAAAATAGTAGAATTTGCTCAGTTGCTAGGTATACTTGTTGCTGCATGCCCAACAGTGGAATATGGTTGGCCTTACACCAAGGTTATGGAAATTAACAAAACAACAATAAAAATTACAAGGCTCTGCTACCTATCACAAAAGGAATTTGGATAGGACTAGATTAGTGGTTGTCTCACATTCCAACAACCTACAACAGTATAAAACTATTTGACTTTGTCCTAGAAATATTTTCTGATGCTTGACAAACTGGCTGGGGTCTGGTATATAATGATGTCAGAAGCCATGGGCACTGGACAACTGATGATAAAAAGTTTCGTATAAATTACCTTGAACTATTAACAGCATTTAGAGGGCTGAAAACATTTGCAAGCACACTCAGACACTGTGAAGTTTTACTTAGAATTAAATAGATAACACAACTGCCATAGCCTACATCAATAAAATGGTGGCACTCGTTTTCCCCACCATAATAATTTAGCCAGAAAGTTGTAGCAACGGTGTGAGGAAAGACACATTTGGATCTAGGCATCCAAACACAGAAATTGAATAGAAATTATGTGATGTAGCTTACAAGACTATTATTGTTAAACCTCAGATTGACTTGTTGGCAAACAAGTTTAACACTAATTGTCAGAATTATATATAATAATAAATTCATTTATTTCAGACATCTAGTAAAAATAATAATAAATAATGCACAAAATAATAATAATAATGCTAATATATCATGCACTGTCAAATGGTATTGTGATTTCTTTTATACATTCCCACCATTTGCGCTTATTGGTAAGATGTTACAGAAAATAAAAAGGGAAGGGGCAACAGGCATTGTTGTAGTACCTTGGTGGCCCTCACCCATGGTTTCCCTAATTTGAACCCAAGGTTATTTCTGAAGGAATAATAATGGAACCCCATCATGAAAGTGATACGAATCTGCTCTGAATCAGGGATTTCTTATTGTCAGAACCAAGATATTGACCCTCTCCTAGACTCAGTTCCCACTGTGATATCTGTTCTGACTAAAATTTTAATGAGGGACTATCATAAATAGCTCACTCAATACCATTAAGTTAGCTATTTCTCTAGTTCTAGGGCCCCAAATTGGCCTAGATGACCGACTGTCAAGGTTCTTCAGGGATATATTTAGGTTAAGACCTAAGAACCCCAAATATGAAGTAGTATGGAATCTCAGTATCGTTTTGAATTATTTGTGTAAACTATTTCCTAATGAAACCCTTAGTTTAGAACTAATAACCAAAAATTAAATTACCATAATAGCCCTTGCACACAGAATTCGAACCTTGTCTCTCATAAGTATACTGATAACATTTCTTGTAATCAGGATAATTATTACCATAAACATTCCAGAAATTATTAAAACCTTTGAACCTGGTAGATATCAACCCAATATGATACTACCATCTTTTAAGGAGAATTTGTCTGTGCGTTCTGCTACTACCCTTTTGTTCTATCTAGATATTACAAAAAATACCTATAAGACAAGATTGTAAATCACCAATTATAACTATAAGAGCGGCGGGCGGGGAGGGGCGGGCTTGTATTTATGCTTTTGCGGTTGCACAACGACATGCTCTGCTTGCGCTTTGCTTGGTAGTATAGATACAGGCCTACCTTACTGCTTCCCTCAGAGGCGGTAAGGTGGCGGGGTCTTGAGGGTGAGCGCTACAGTCGTGTAGATCCTCAAGGCAAGTCTGGTGTGTTCTCCTTCACGTGGTTGCCGCCCTGTTCTTGGTCTAGTTCCTTAAGAAATAGACGCAACGAAAACCACCAGGCGATAACAACACAGGGGTGGCGAGGTCATGCCCCTGGGTGTCCATCATCGAACAAGAGCTGATGATGGATAGCAATGACCTCCCGCGTGTTTGTGCCGTGCGCGGGGACCCGTACGGAGGGATGAAGGAATCCTGGTGATTGAGTGGAGCAGGTTGCACGCAACACATCACTTTGGCCTGGATTTCCTCTCACACGGGAGGTAGTGGAGTAGCTACCCACGACCAATCGGCTGGGGCATCCCATAAGCGGGTTGTCAAGCGAGGGCCGGTTTATTGAGGGGGGACAGCCGGCGCGGCGTGGGTTTGAGGGATGAGTGGCGGCATAGTCTCGTGCCATTTACAGTCCCACGATCCTCCGTTGCGTGCGGGCTCGTCTGCTTCACAATAAGCTGGTCCTATACCGAAGGAGTAGCTCTGGCGTCCACTCGTAGAACGAGGGGCGTCCCCGACTTGAGGGCTCCGTGGCGGGTGGAGAGCTCCGACGGTGAAGAATCTCAATCCTAACCCATGGATAAAGAGACGAAAAATGTAACCAACACTCAGGCTGCGTCCTCTGATGCGCCAAACCAAGCTACCAACCAACCACCCAAGGCTGCGTCTCTCGATGCGCCAATCACACCAAAAACTAGAGGTGCGTCACAGGATGCGCCTAAGCGAAAACAGCCTAAGGCTGCGTCCTCCGATGCCCCTAGGCTCCACACACATAAAACTTCCGCTGCGTCCAAGGATGTGATGAGGAAGCCTGCCGCCAGGTATGCGCCAAACCAGGCTGCGTCGAAGGCAATGCCAACCCCATCTGCGTCCGGTGATGTGCGCACTGACCCAACCCTGTCCGCAAAGCCTAGGGCAGCTCTCGCACACGGCGACTCAACGGTGGCTGTTGGCGTGGCGCCCACTAGGGCTGCGTCAGCGTCAGTGGCCTCGGAGAGGGACCTTACGAGTCTGACCGAAGCAATACCGGCAGGGACAGCCAACACGACCGGGATCGACATGTCGTCTCTTAGGGACGCCATTCAGTCTCCGGTCAAACAAACGTGGATCACAGTTTCCCGCAAGTCAACGTCTTCCAAGAAGCGTCTGTCTGCACCGGTCAAGCCTGCGCAGCAAGGCACTGTGGCGGCCGCTGCTGGAGCGTCGATAAGTACATCGACACCGGCAGGTGCGGCTACCACGGCAACCAGGAGCAAGCGCAGCGCCAGACCGAGGGGACGTAAAAAACCTAAAACCACCGTCGGAGAACGTCCTGCTAGGGCGCAGAAGCGTGAGCGACCCGAGGATACCGTCACACCGACTGGGATAGGCAAGAGGAGCAAGCCTGCTCGCTCCCACATGGTAGATGGTTCCTTGGTGAGCTACGCCGAAGCGGCCGCGTCGTGCGTCGCCGTCATGACAGAGCCTTTTGAGGACATGACGCAAGAACAGGCGGAGGGGATCCGCCTAAACATTGAAAAAGAGCTGCGGGCGCTGCTTATGGCAGATCCCGATCCCTCCAACCCAACCGTAAACACCGCGATCCACTTTCGAGGGAGGGCCCACTTCTCCGAAGGCGTTCTGAAAACCTGGTGCGAGGACGCTTTCACGCTGGCCTGGCTCAAGCGGATCACTACAAACATGACGTCCCCAATACCGGGGACTTGTCTAACCGTTCGGCCCCAAGCCGAAATACCAAAAAAGGCGCTGTGTATGCTGTTTGTTCCGGAGAACACCGAGGACACTCCGGCACTACTCAAGCTACTCACCCGACAAAATTCCAACCTAAAAATAAATACCTGGACCCTGACACACGAGAGGGTAAGACAGGAGCCCCCGGGTACCTGTCTCTTTTTCTGTGTGCCAGAGTCCATGGTCAAAACAATTAAAGATCAAAATAGGCGTGTGTACTACCTCATGGGCAGCATCTATATCCGTTTCCTGGAGGAGGGTGCAGCCAGTGAGGGGGTCACCGCGCCTCTAACCGCAACGGCCCCCGTAGTGCCCGGACCGGAGCTTGATCCGCCACCGCCTAGGCGATCCCCGTCGCCACCCGCGACGGAGACCGTAGAGGGGGTGGGGGAGCGGACCTATTCCCCGGCCAGGGAGGTCGAATCACTCATCAAAGCACCCACACAGGATCCATCCTCGCCCGGACTAACTTCGGACGAGGACAGCTTTCCGGCAGGGGAGGAGAAAGAGGACTATGACAGCAGCCTCTGCTCTTCTCCCATGCGGGACAACTAGGATCCTACAGACCAATCTCCAGCACAGCCAATCTGCGTCGGCCACCTTGCGCAGAGTGCTGGACAACCAACACCAAAAGACCATTGCCCTTATCCAAGAGCCGTGGATTAGGGGCGGCAGAATATGTGGTCTTGCGAACATCGGAGGTAAGTTGCTGCTAGACACCTCCGTAAGCAACCCACGAACCTGCATTTTTATCCCAAAACATATACCTAACCTATTAATCAATGAATTCTGTTCAAGAGACCTGACAGCAACGAGGCTCTCCAGAACTGAACAGGATCTTCCGGATATCGTCCTCGCCTCGGCCTACCTGCCAGGCGACGAGGACGTGCCACTACCAGAGCTCGCCTCGCTGGTGGAATACTGCGAAAGGGAGAAACTGGAACTAATCATCGCAGCCGACTCCAACGCGCATCACACTCTTTGGGGTAATGTCAAAACCAACAACCGAGGTGAGGCAATGCTCGACTTTATTCTTAGCAATAATCTTGTATTACTCAACAAAGGTTCAGAACCAACTTTCATTAACGCACGATCACAAACAGTAATAGACCTAACTTTATCAACTATAGGTATCTCCAATTCCATCCAGGACTGGCATGTATCCAGCGAATTATCATGTTCGGATCACAGATGGATTCGATACACCATCAATTTCAACCTACCTAAGCCACAACCGAGGAGGATCCCTCGTAACACAGACCAAACCAAATTCATAAGGCTAGTCAAGGCAGAGTTTGGTAATCTACCCTCCCTTCCAGCTGAAATCCCTTTAAACAACTTAGATGAACACGTAAACAACCTCACATCAATTCTTCTAACCAGCTTTGAGCAGTCTTGTCCACTCACTGTACCAAGACAGGGGGCAAGGCAGTCCTGGTGGGGTCCAGAACTAGAAAGACACCGACACAGGTTGCGCAGGCTCTTCAACAGAGCCATGAACACACGGTCGCTGGACGACTGGGGCCGTTACAAAACTGCCCGAAAAACCTATAAAAAACTAATACGCCTCAGAAGTAAAAACGGCTGGAGGCGTTTTTGTACTAATATTGAAAATAGCAACCAGGCAATGAGGGTCAAAACTTGTCTCGCCGCCGGGACTGATCATTCTATAGGATGCCTCAAAAAACCAGATAGTACCTACACAATTAACGATGCGGAGACAAGCGAATTACTTCTCACCACCCACTTTCCAGGCTGCCGGATTGCGACCGAACAGAGCTGGGAACCATGCAGTGAAAGGGCTACGAGCAACATAGACTGGGAGGTGGCCTCAGAAGTAATAGACAAAGACAAAATAATATGGGCAATCAACATCTTCCTACCTTTCAAGGCAGCAGGGTTGGATGGTATTTTTCCGGCTCTGCTCAGATGGAGCGGTGACTCGCTAGCTGAATACCTTGTCATGATTTTCCGTGCCTGTCTGGCCCACCGCTACATCCCCTTGAAATGGCGCGAAGTAAAAATAATCTTTATTCTAAAACCAGGTAAGAGCGATTATACTCAACCCAAGTTCTTCAGACCTATCAGCCTCACCTCGTTCTTCTTGAAGACAATAGAGAGGCTAGGAGACAGAAAGATTAGGAATCAAATCTCGCTACTTAAACCTTTACACCCTAACCAACACGCCTACTGCGAAGGCAAGTCAACTGAATCCGCTCTCCACTGCGTGGTCACACGCGTAGGAAACGCTCTAAAAACCAAAAACCCAACACTGGGCGCCTTCATAGACATAGAGGGTGCATTTGACAAAACGAACTTCACCAGCATCAGCCAGGCATTAGGTGTGCACGGTGTGGTGCCAACGCTTATACAATGGATTCACAACATGTTAAAATACCGCGCTATTCAATTCACTGTGAACACCACCACACGAGGCATCGTTAGTAGGGGCTGCCCACAGGGTGGGGTGCTGTCACCACTACTGTGGAACCTAGTAGTAAATGAGCTCATTACCGAGCTCAACGCTAGCAGTCTGTACTCGGTGGGTTATGCGGATGACATAGCAATTCTAATCACGGGGAAATTTGAAGGCGTCTTATGTGACCTCATGAGGAAAGCCTTCAAAATAATCGAGAACTGGTGTACAAAACACGAACTATCAGTTAACCCCACCAAAACAGAACTAATAATGTTTACAAACAAAAGAGTCCTTGGACCACACAAACTTCCCAAACTATTCAACACCGAACTAACACTTAAAGAAGAAGTCAAGTACTTAGGAGTGATCCTTGATAGCAAATTGCTCTGGAATAGGCATCTTGACTACAAAATTAACAAAAGCACAATCGCACTGTACCAATGCAAAAAAAATGTTAGGAAAAACGTGGGGGCTCTCTCCAAAGATCACGATGTGGCTTTACACAGCGGTGATCAGACCAATGCTAACTTATGGCGCTTTGGTTTGGTGGACCAGAACTGAATTCTCGACCACCGTCTCTAGGCTTCAGCGTTCCAAAGGCTGGCCTGTTCCGCTATCACGGGCTGTATGAGGACAACCCCAACCGCGGCAATGGAGATAGCCCTACAATTAACTCCCCTTGAATTGTACATACAGCAGGAGGCAGCACTAGCAGCTATCAGGCTTATGCACTTGGGCATATGGGGAAAGAACCACACCAGTCCCCACGCAGGCATCCTGGACCGGGCGATCGAGTATCAACCTCTCATCGCTGCCCCGTGTGATAGGACACATAATAAACCCATGTTCAACAAAAGCTATAGCATACATACAAAGCTATAGCATACATACAAAGCTATAGCATACATAGCAAACAACAGAGGAATTAAGGGATCAGTCAGGAGTTAATGAAGTACGCATCTACACAGATGGCTCTAAAACTCAAAACGGCTCAGGGGCTGGCGTACACTCCCTAGACCTCAACATTAACTTTCACCTACCACTAGGCGAACACAGCTCGATATTCCAATGCGAGTGTGTTGCCCTAACACAAGCTGCAACAGCCGTAAAGCATCTGGGGATTCACAATTACGCAATCAGATTCGTATCTGATAGCCTAGCTGTGCTTAAAGCCCTAGAAAACAAACAAACCAAAAGTAAATTAACATTTGAATGTCACCTCGCCATGGAGAGTATATCGCTGTCTAACAGAATCACTCTCCAGTGGATTAAGGGGCACAGTGGATCCTTAGGCAATGACGCCGCAGACGAACTTGCTAAGAGAGGTTCCGAAATGGCAGTGCTAGGCCCGTACCCACTCCTTCCCTTACCTTTCTCACATTTCCGTACGTGGATTCGCCAGAGATTAACTGAACTTCATAACAACAAATGGTCACGGTCTACAGACTGTAGACAGTCAAAAATGGCGATGCCAAGTCTACACCCACGACTAACAAAACGACTGCTCAGCTTAAGCAGAAATAACCTCAGAATAATAATAGGGACAATAACGGGCCATTGCCCCCTTAACAAACATCTCTTCAACATAGGCGCCACGGACAACCCACTCTGCAGGGGCTGCTTTGACGCCGAAGAATCAGCTGCCCACGTCATCCTGGAATGCGAGGCTGTGGCTACCCAACGCAAACAAATCCTCGGAACGGTGAGGTCGCTCCGCGAAGCCTGTGAAGATCCCAGGAAACTTCTGTGCTTCTGGACGGAGCTAGGCTGGCTAACCTAGCCAGGACACCTACGCACAACGGACCGAATGAGAGTCTAAGTGCGGAAAATGGAGTCCCTACTCTACTCTACTCTACTCTAACTATAAGAAAACCATATCGTGCCGCCACTACTGCAACTATTAGTAGGTGGATGAAACAAATTCTAACTAATAGTGGAATAAATACTCCCAAATTCACATCACACAGCACAAGGCATGCTTCTGCATAAAAAGAAAAAGAAGTGGGTTTTAATATTGAAGTTATAAGAAAAGCAGCTGGTTGGACCACAAATTCCTCAACTTTGCTTGCTTTTATTATGAGACCTAGATATATGAGATGAGATAGTTCATCATCACCATCATCAGCCTACTAATGCTTCCCACTGCTGGGACACAGGCGTCCTCTCTATGAGGAGTGATTCTAAATTCTAGTGCTTTTGCACAAGCAGTGTTTTCTAGTCTCTGTAATATAGATAGAACACACTGCTTCTTATTGTTGGTTGATTAAATTTAATGTTAATGGTAACTGTCTGATTAAAGTACACACATCAAAAGTATCTAGGGATCAACATATATTTTTGCAATAACTTTTCTCCTGATTGATATTAATTAAAATTTTCTTTAAGGATTCATCAAATAAAGTGTTTTCGTTTGTCACAGTAACGATAAACCAAGTCACCTTTGCATTAATAAAGAAATTTGCCATTTTCCTAATAAAGGGATTTTTGACATTTGAACCACTAACATTAAAGTTCGAAAAAAAGACTGAAATAACAGTTTTCTTTAAAATTTTATTGGGTAACTTAAACAATTAATAATCCGTGTTTCTACCGCGAACACTAACAACACAAGAACATCGGTTTGGCATACTCAAAATGAGTTCATCCAAATCACGCTGTGGAATGGCCGCCCATGTTCGTTGCAACAACAAAAAAAGGTCTTCTTGCGACTGGATACCCTCCATATTCGGCAGAGCTCTTCTCTGTAGCATATCCCATGCATGCTCAATCGGGTTCAAGTCTGGCGACTGAGCAGGCCAGGGCAGGACATTGATGTTAGCTGCGGCGAGAGTCTGTCTTACAACTCTTGCGGTGTGCGGTCGTGCATTATCATGCATTAACTGAAATAAGGGACCGATTTGCACTTGTAGAGGAACGATGACGTCTGATACAATCGTCTCAGCATAAATTTGAGCGTTGAGGTTGCCTCTGATCCAAATCAACTCAGTTCTTCCGCCGATCCAAATACCCGCCCATACCATGATGGTTCCACCACTATAAGGATGGACTTCCTGGCAGGATTTTAATCGCTGTTGGCGTCCAGGGGTTCTCCAGTGTCGTATACGTCTTGTATCCGGTCTCATACCAAAACGAGACTCATCAGAAAAGCACACGAAACGCCATTGTTCTTCTGCCCAATTTCTGTGTTCAAGAGCCCATTGATATCGAATCCTACGATTGTGCATTGCTATAGGTGGTACCCGTAGCGGTCTTCGGGAATGAAGGTTCACTTCATGCAAGCGGTTTCTGACTGTTTGGTCGCTAATTAAGTTCCCTGAAGAGTGATGAAGCCTCACGGCTAACATCATGGCGGTTATTGTTGGAGCTCTTCGAGTTAAGATTTGAATGTATCGGTCTTGTCTCCGTGTGGTGCAGCGATACCGTCCTCCATGGCGCTCAGCCACGGTACCAGTGCTTCGGTAACGTGTCCAAAGTCGACTGATAACACTCTGACTTGTATTCAGAGCTAAAGCTACAGTACGTTGCCGGGAACCAGCTTCTATCATTCCCACGGCTCTGAGCATTTCTTCCCTGCTTAAATGACGTCGCCGCTCCATAATAACGTTGGTTTTAATCAGTAGTAGGGAAACAGTAGCACTAATAATGTCTTCAATGCGTTGTATGTTTTTATAGGGAAAATATTGACAGCTTATTTTCATCTTTTACTCGAATTTGATTGAGAGTTCCTGATTCAAATTATGAAATGCACCAAAAAGGATCCATATAAATTTATAAAATCATAAATTTATTACAAAGCCACATCTCAATCTCAAGAAATCCGCATAAAAATGCTTGATCCCTAGACATTTTTGATGTGTGTAATTAAGCTCATTATAAGATTATCATGACACAGGTTGTTGAGTTAGAGAAGATTTATGTTATGTTACCTTTTATTTAAATAAATGTGTAATTAGTACCTAAGTAATGATAATCAGAATAGTATGTTAGGGTCAATGATTATAAGATGTTGACTAGATTACCAACACAACTTTCTTATTTAAACATATACAAGTACTAAATGAGGACGAGATTACGGAGCATAATTATATAGATCGGACTAACTTACCTAGTGACGTCCGATCCTTAATTATGTGAAGTAATCTCGTCCTCATTGTATCCCAACCTTTCCCAGAAGATCAGCTTACCTAAATGTGTTTTAAAGTGTCTTATCTACACCCCTTTATAAAGTTGTATTGACTAAAATATCGGGACTACGATAGATAACCGTATCGGTCATCTTGAAGTTCCGATCATATGCTTTGAAAGAATGAGTTGACAGCCTAGATGTCCAGACAACGCGCCAAGACCGGACCACAGATAACATATTCGTTTTGATGATATCGATTCATCTTTAAAAAAATGTGATAGCGAGTTAGCAAGAAGTGCAAACTACAAGTACTAAATGAGGACGAGATTACTTCACATAATTAAGGATCGGACGTCACTAGGTAAGTTAGTCCGATCTATATAATTATGCATAATGTTATACATCAAATTAATCGTGTTTAACTATGCATCATAAATAGTAAAGCTCATTAATTGTATCTTTATTATTACAATACTTATTAGGCATTATGTCTCTGTCACACAATTTTGCTAGTTTCGCGAGCGCGCAACAAAACTGCACCTCTCTGCCAAAAGCGCCAACTTATCGCTACACGTTTTAGTTGCACGGGTACTCTGTATTATGTATTATCCCGGCGTCAGTGGGGTTAGGTTAGTGGACATGTATTGTACGTTCTTCGCTTCTAAACAATAAAAATACGAGGCAAGTTATTCTTTGAATATTTTCAGGTAGCCATGGTCAAGAAACTTTCATGCGTATATTTTGAAGGAAAATGGTTTAAGTACTCGTATAATTTTCCAAATCATTTTGAATTAAGGAATAAGATAGATCTTTGAGATTATTCCCAAGTACTTTTTTTATTAATTTACGTATAACTTTAATCTTAATACACAAGTGGCACAACTTTCGTGGTTATTTGTCCACGAAAGTCAGCTAGCCCACCTTATAAGCTAAATAATAGATTTTTTGTGAGCCGTAGATGTATTTACTCGATTGTCGTGAAGCTGAAAAGAAAAGTGTTATGTTTTTGTAGAAGTATTTATATACATGCATGTGTTTAATTTTTTTTCTTGTAACGACTCGTAGAATGTGTTTCTGTTTGTATGCTTTCTCGTAGCCAATTTAACAGTTTACCCCACCCCAAACTGGGCTGTTTTGCCAATTGTATCCCTCTTGCTTAAAAAGTTTCGTAACTTTCGTGGGCACCAAAATTTCAAAAAAGAATATCTCTGTAGTTTATGCACCGATTTACATATAATAAAAATTGTATGTATTGTTTTAACAGCGTCTTAAATGTGTGTCCGTTAATTTGAAGATTACTCTAAAAAAAAAAAAGAGAATACTACTACTACTAATAAGAACTACCCATGAGGACCCTTATGATGAGACATACATGCCTCCAGGTTCAATCAATACGTTAGGTACTACACTGACAGAAGCACGCCGGTGTACGCTGCTTTGTTGGATCTATCCAAGGCATTTGATCTGGTTAATTATGACATACTGTGTTCAAAGTTGCGCGAGCAGGGCTTAGCTGATGAGTTAGTTGACCTTCTGCAGTACTAAGTATGACAACCAAATTAACCAGGTCAGATGGTCGATTGTATTGTCCGGAGCTTATGGTCTGGAGTGTGGGGTGAGGCAAGGAGGTTTGACCTCCCCGGCCCTTTTCAGCCTGTACGTCGATCTGTTGATTGAGGAGCTCAGCAGTACAGGTGTCGGATGTTCCATTGATGGGACAATGATAAATAGCATAAGTTACGCTGATGACATGGTGCTGCTGAGCCCTTCAATTGATGGACGCAGACGGTTGCTTGAGGTGTGTGAAGGATACGCCGAATCCGAAGAGTGAGTTCATGGTGTTCCGTGTGGGTACCAAAAAGCCTAGGCCAGGTCCTCCGGTGTGCCTTATGGTGTGCCATTAAATAGAGTGGCAAAGTTTTAGTATGTTAGGATGTAAGGAAGATCAACTCAAAACTCGTGATAATATTAAATTATAATGAAAAATATTTTACAATTCTTTTTACAATGACATGTCAAAATTATGGCAGAGGCAGCAAGTCTATGATGCGATGAAGTTTTTATTTGATTCCCTATATCACTCCCCTCTAAGTGAAGCGTACCACAGGCTTCACGACTCTGCCGGATCTGGTGGTGTAGGGCTGAGTAGGTCCAATGTCCTGGTGGTGGTTTTTGTCTTCAATGGGCTCGTTGCAGATGAAAACCGGTTTGAGACTGTCCAAAGATATCACTGTTGTGCGTAGCGGTAATTTGACCTCGTAGTACTTCTCGTAGCGCTTGATTACTTCATAGGGGCCATTGTACGGTGGTGTGAGTGGAGCTCAAAGAAATCAGATGGTATTCGAAGTGTGGTGCCATACGTCATTAAAGCTGGGCTGAGGTTGTTGTCTCGTCGCAGGGCAGTGCTTAATCCCAATAATACGGTTGGAAGTTCCTCTGTCTATGTAGTAGCCCCGCGAGCCATAAGCGCCGCTTTCATTGTTCTGTGCCATCGCTCAACTTGTCCATTTGACTGTGGGTGGTACGCCGTAGTGCGGATTCTGTTGATTCCCAATTTATTCATGAGTGCGCTGAACAGTGAAGACTCGAACTGGCGTCCTTGATCTGTCGTGATGCGTATCGGGCAGCCGAATCTCACTATCCACGTTTCGTATAATACTTGCGCTAACCTCCGCTGTGATGTCACGGACCGGAATTGCATCGGGCCATTTGGTGCACCGGTCAATTATAGTGACGCAGTATCGATATTCATTAGAAAGACGCAGCGGGCCCACGATATCTAAATGTATGTGTTCGAAACGTTGTGACGGCGGGAATTGTACTAACGGTGTGGTTACGTGCCGATGTACTTTCGCTCGCTGGCAGCTTATGCAGGCTCGCGTCCACTGTGCTAGGTACTTCTTTATTCATTGATGGCCAAAATAATTTTCTTGTAATCAGTTCTCTTGTACTACGTATGAAATGAAATGAAATGATGTTTATTTTTGCAAGTAGGTTCTTATAAACACTTTTACACGTCATTTTTTTAAAACTAAATGGGGCCGGTGTTTTGTACCTGACTACTCTGAGAAGAAACAGCCGAAACAAACTCAGAGGTCATGGTCTCTTTTGAAGTCCAGACATAGGTAATCTTGTTCAATTCAGATGAGGACTATGCAGATTAGTGTCTGAGATGGTCTTTTGAAGAGAGAACCACACAGATTTGAGTGGACCTGTCCAGTCAGTGCAAGCATTTGTCAGTTATCGTGTAGCTCGACTTATAACTCAAGGAGCTCAACGAAACGACGAACAATACCAAAGAAAGGACATTTGGGTAGGTCGCTTATAGTACTCAAACTGCCAGACAGTCGTAGGGAAAAAAATAAAATAAAATATGTGACCCACATGGTCCTCACATTCACAATAATTAAATAAAATTAACAATAATTTAAAAAACGAATGTCAAAATGGTTACCACGTATTCAGATATATCGCTCTGATCTGATTGGCAATTGAACATGACATACCTAACCACAATAATAAAATATAAAAAAAATGTGAAATACTAATTAGTAGGTAATACTTGTACTATTAGTCTACACTTCAACCAACGTAATATGCTTTGATTATAATAATCAAAGATAATACACTCATTTTTGAAAAGTGTCTCAATTATATTCTATATTGCTAATGAACCACTAAAAAAAATCACAATTTTTTTATTAAATCTTTAAGTGCCGTAGAAATGCATTAAAATTTTGCTTTTTAAATTTCGTTCTTAAACAATTGCACTGATATTTGAAGTTGACAGTTGACACTTCTAAGTTTACATAGCCGTTTTTGACGTAATAACATGGCGACATGGTGTTATGAAACAGATTAAAAAAAATCTGAAACCTGTGAATGAGGGATTTTCTTTTTAGCTCTTCCCTAGTCGCTGGATAGATGGCGCTGAACTTAGTACGTTAATGCAAGGAACGGAACCTAAAAAAACTGATTTTAACAAAGTGCGAGAAAACTAGGTTATATTCGGAAGGTTAAGCAAACGAAAGTGTCAGTTAACGAGCGTATGTGACGTGACGCAATGTTTTTTTTCCCCAAGCATTTTGGCTTTGGCACCAACTATCGTAGTCAGTTCAACGCCATCTATAGAGTTCTTGGAAACTAAGTTTTTTTTACTTACCTCAAAAAGAAAATCTCTCATTGAATTTTAGTTTGCTTTTTTAATGAACTAAAACTAACGTTTTCCGACTGCTTTTTGCCTAAGCTATTTCAATATTATATTTTTTTCTCACATAGAAAATACCCTATTGTTCAAGTGGGAAAACATAGAACTAAATTAAATGTTACCTTGTTTGATAAATCGATGCCTTTTTTTCTTGACAAGTAGCACCACCACCACCTTGAACTGTACAGTTAAATGATAATAATAAAAAACTGGAGTGGGTAAAGTGGTCATGTCACCGAAAAATTGTAAATACCGTTAGATTTCTATCTCGCAAGATTTTTAACTCTCGAAAGATTGTGAACACGGAACGCACCTCACGCATTAATTGGTCGATCGTTATGTGCCCCGTGCCGCCATTCCTCTCGCTTGCTCGTGACTGTACTATGTATTAGGATTACAGATGAGACGTCATGTTACATGATGTAGTTCTGCATTTGTTCTCATGTGAGGTATATATAATTATAGACATGTGTTGCCAGTTTTTAGTAAGGTGTTTGAAAAAGTAATGCTTAATCAAATGCTCAATCATTTTAACACTAACAAAATTTTACACGATCAACAGTATGGTTTCACCAAGGGACGTTGTACGACTGACGCCGGTGTAACTTTATTAAAGCACATATTTTCTGCGTGGGAAGAGTCTCAAGACGCCGTAGGAATATTTTGTGACCTTTCCAAAGCATTTGATTGCGTAAATCACGACACATTGCTTTTGAAACTTGAGCATTACGGACTTGGTCAACTTGCACTTAGTTTAGTAAAATCATATTTGAGTGATAGACAACAACATGTTCAAATAAATGGTGTTAATTCAAAGGGTTTAAAAGTAAAAATGGGGGTTCCGCAAGGCTCAATATTGGGTCCTTTCCTCTTTCTCGTGTATATAAATGATCTACCCTATTTATTGAAAAACCAACCTCAAAATATGGTGTTGTTTGCTGATGACACTTCCCTAATTTTTAAGATAAATAGACGGGCCCCAAATCTCGATGACGTGAATAATGCCCTACTTCAGGTCCACAATTTGGTATTAAATGAAAAAAAAAACTAAATGCATAAGATTTGCTTTACCCAATGTTAAAAGTAGTGATTGTGAAATAATATTGAATAAAGAGAAACTTGAATTCGTAAATAAAACGGTTTTCCTGGGGATTACGCTTGATTCAAGGCTACAATGGGGTTCTCATTTAACATCCATTTTGGGGCGGCTAAGTTCAGCATCATACGCTATTAGAAAAATCCGTCAATTTACTGATGTAGATACCGCTAGACTGGTCTATTTTAGTTACTTTCATAGTATAATGTCTTATGGCATTTTGCTATGGGGACGGGCTGCAGATATTGAGTCTATATTTATTCTGCAAAAAAGAGCTATCAGAGCCATATATAATCTTCGTAGGCGCGATTTTCTAAGGGAACTGTTTAAATATATTGGCATTATGACGGTACATTGTCAGTACATCTACGAAAACATGATGTACGTCAGAAAAAATCTGCAACTTTTTGGTAAAATAGGTGACAGACATAATTACAGTACTAGAAATAGGGACCAACTAGTTCAGCCAGGCTTCAGACTTTCTAAAGTAGACTCATCTTTCATGGGGTACTGTTTGAGATGCTATAATAAAATTCCACAAAGTATTCTTGAACTGACTGAGACGAAATTTAAAACATACATCAAACGCACACTATGTAAGCAAGCTTATTACAAGTTGGGCGATTATATCGCTGATAAAAATGCGTGGCTCAATCAGCATTGAGCCACGCATATTTAGGACCAGCGTCCTGCTCCAGATGGACAGGGGCGCATAAATAGATAGCATTAAAATTAAATATAATTGTTGGAGCTGCTGAAGATTGTACAACTATCTTTGCATTGTATAGATTCAATCTCTAGTATTATATAATCGCATAGCCCATATTGTGTGAGTACTATGTAAAGCTATCATTCACTGGAATCCTACGTGTTTTCTTTTCTTGACTTGAATGTGCCCTGGCAGTTGAGAGTATGTCATGCTCACTCTAATGTCTCGCTGATGGTGGCGCGTGTGTCGGATCATTTAGTTCCCTACAAAATGGTTGAGTTGAATGGTGCTGATCCATGCGTCATGTTCGTGAACGGGCGCTGTCAGTTGTGACTGGACATCTCTTATTTGTTGTGGCTTATTTTAATGTTTATTTTTTAATTGTATTTTTTGATTTTACTATGGACACTTTTAACGTGCACATCTTGCTACATTGTTCTCACATAATACACCATCTCAACATGAATGATGTAACCAAGATTTTGTAACAATATTTTGATTTAAAAGAGTGTCCATGGAGTTTCATGCCCGTTCTTCTCCATAGAGATCTACGCTAGGAAATGAGCAACTACAGTACTTTCACAGTTATTATGTCTTGTGACTGGGACTGTTGCTACATTTAATTTTCATCTTTGTTTCGACAATTCAAAAGCCTGCAACTGGCCTACTTGAAATAAATGCTTTGATTTTGATTTTGATGTAAAAATTGCCACTGACTAATTACAGGTTAGGACACCAGTGCCGATAATCAGTTGCTTTAAAAAACTTAGGGAATATGCACGTAATTTTTTCAGTAAATCAACCCAAAAAGAGTATTCAAAGTTAAGTTCAACTACTGCTTGTCCCTTAAAAATAATAATAAACTCCTGCAATTTTCAATGACAGTTGAAACGTCCGTAGCTGTCGCAGCTATGATGTGACGTCATTTACCACAATCTGCCTTATTTACATCAAATTTTTTGCCCCTAATAGAATAATTTTATGTGCTATAGTCAAGTAAAAATTGCAATAATAAAATCAGAATGAAACTAGGCACTTTTCAATTAAAAGTGTTTCTTTGACACATAGACTTTAACGTCACTACCGGCGTTATCGAGGATGACGCGTTTTGAAAGCGCGTTCCGTTTCATCACAATGTTTATAAGGGCCAATATACGGCATTTTTAATAAATAAAAAGAGTTTTGTATTTCATGCATATTCTCTTCTCTTCTCGTGAAATGTAAGTAATATTTAAGTCTCTTTGGGGAAATGCTCAAAATCAAAAATAGGGATTTTTAATCAAAATAATAATAAAATGGCAACTCTTCAATTGTAAGAAATCAGAAATTCAGAAATGTCATTAATTGTGTGTTTGGTTTGATCGGAAGTTGTGATATTTTCGCTTAATTTTGATTAAAATCGAGTGATTGGATTTGTGTTAAATTGTGCGTATATTGTGGTACTGCACCCAAGTTCATCAAACCAATTTATTCTCATTCAGTCGTACCTATAATGCCCACATCCCCTGGTCCTTGTTAGGATTATGTACGACAGTACATGCGGCGCCGCCGCCAGCGGGCAATGCGGCAAGACGCAGCCCGACGGCGACGGGCCGCCGCCACGCGAGCCCCCGCCTGCGCCCCTGGAGAGGGACTACAGCGGCTTCGATATCGTGAAGGCGACGCAGTACGGCGCCTTCGCTCGTGTCAAGGAGCTCGTGGAGGCGGGGTGGGACGTGAACCAGCCGGACCATGAGACCGTCACGCTGCTGCACTGGGCGGCCATCAACAACCGGCGCGAGATCATCCAGTACCTACTGGCGAAGGGCGCGGCGGTGGACGCGGTGGGCGGGGAGCTGCAGTCCACGCCGCTGCACTGGGCCACGCGCCAGGGACACCTGGAGGCCACGGTGCTGCTGGTGCGCGCGGGCGCTGACGCGTCCCTACGCGACGCCGAGGGCTGTGCCTGCCTGCACCTAGCGGCGCAGTTCGGCCACACGGCGGTGGTGGCGTATCTGGTGGCGCGTGGTGTGGCGCCTGACGCGGCGGACGCGGCTGGAATGACGCCGCTCATGTGGGCGTGCTGGAAAGTGTCGGCTGTGGACCCGGCGCGCCTGCTGCTCACGCTGGGCGCGTCGCCGCGCCCGGCCGACCGCTCGCACGGCAATACGGCGCTGCACTGGGCCATCCTCGCCCGGAACACCACTGCCATATCCACCCTCATCCTATATGTGAGTCTCCATATTATGGCTTTATTCAAACTTTCTAAAAAAGTTGACTAATTATTAATTCTTGAGAGAATAACTGGGCCTAGCAATAAGCAAAAGGAAGGTTACAGAAGCAGTGTGTCTCCTAGGATAGTGACGGTAGTCAAATACTTAAAAATCAACACTACTTCAAATCAACATTACTTGGAATAATCTATTGACTTGTAACATGCGGCAGTAGCGGTGAAGCTCTGTTACACCTGTTGTAGTGTATAATTATATTAACCAAAACCTATAAAGTTAAACAATCAATAGATTTTGTTTTTTTTTCTTAATGTTATAATGAAACCTGCACAGGGTGATGCTAGCTTAGACGTGCCCAACCTACGAGGAGTGACTCCGTTAGCCATGCTGCAGGCCAACGCTGACTCACTGTGGGTGGGCTCCAAAGTAGCTGATAAAATAAAAGAACACTCAATAGCTGCAAATAAAAGGAACCTCTTTAGGAGATTAACATATGATAAGGTAAGATATTGTATCTATTTCAACCTAATGAATTATCTTCAAAATATTCTATACTAGCAGTGCCCCACATTTGTACCTGCGTCTTTTTGCTGCTGCTCCTAAGTGTCGTAGCTTGATTTAAAATAGCCACAAGTAAACATTCCTCAATAATATTAGCCTAAATATTAAGGGTTAAAGTATGAAATTGCCGATTGGTACTGAAAAATTGAAACTTTGTTTTTTCTAAGACATAACATATTTATCTAATCAAAATATTTACCCTCATTATCTATACATTGCTGCCATCTAAATAGAAGTTCATTTATGCCTTTACGATAGAACTCTGAGGATCTAGATTCAACAGTGTGAAAGCATTTTGTACTGCCTCCTGCGAAGAAATTTTTTTATCACGTAGAAAGACAGGTTTTGATAAAATTCAAGACAGGTTTTGATAAAAATATGATTTTGAAATTGTAATTGATATAAACTCTCATCAAAATCAAAGCCTTTATTTCAAGTAGGCCAGTTACAGGCACTTTTGAATTGTCGAAACAAAGATGAAAATTAAATGTAGCTACAGTCCCAGTCACAAGACATAAAAACTGTGAAAGTACTGTAGTTGCCCATTCCCTAGCGTAGATCTCTATGGAGAAGAACGGGCAAGAAACTCCATGGACATTCTTTTAAATCAAAATATTGTTACAAAATCTTGGTTACATCATTCATGTTGATATGGTGTATTATGTGAGAACAATGTAGCAAGATGTGCACGTTAAAAGTGTCCATAGTAAAAACAAAAAATACAATTCAAAAATAAACATTCAAATAAGCCATGGCAACTTAGAGATGACTAGTCACAACTGACAGCGCCCGTTCACGAACATGACGCATGGGTCAGCACCATTCAACTCAACCATTTTGAAGGGAACTAAATGATCCAACACATGTGCCACCATCAGCGAGACATTAGAGTGAGCTTGACATACTCTCAACCGCCAGGGTACATTCAAGTCAAGAAAAGACGTAGGTTTCCAGTGAATGATAGCTTTCTAGTACATAATACTCACACAATATGGGCTATTCGATTATATAATACTAAAGAGATTGAATCTATACAAAGCAAAGATAGTTGTAGAATCTTCAGCAGCTCCAACAATACATTTTAATGCTATCAATTTATGCGCCCCTGTCCTTGTGGAGCAGGACCAACATTGAGCCAAGCATTTTATCAGCGATATAATCGCTCAACTTGTAATATGCTTGCTTACATAGTGTGCGTTTAATGCATGTTTTAAATTTCGTCTTATCCAGTTCAAGAATACTTTGTGGAATTTTATTATAGCATCTCAAACAGTACTCCATGAAAGATGAGTCTACTTTACCGAGTCTAAAGCCTGGCTGAACTAGTTGGTCCCTATTTCTAGTACTGTAATTATGTCTGTCACCTCTTTTACCAAAAAGGTGCAGATTTTTTCTGACGTATGGTCGAACAAGCTATTTGGTTTTCATTTTACAATGTAATTTGTTGGTTAAACTGTAAACCAAATACCTTTTTCGACCGTACATTATATTTTCGTAGATGTATTGACAATGTACCGTCATGATGCCAATATCCTTAAACAGTTGTTCCCTTAGAGAATCGCGCCTACGAAGATTATGTATGGTTCTGATGGCCCTATCCTGCAGAATAAAAATAGACTCAATATCTGCAGCCCGTCCCCATAGCAAAATGCCATAAGACATTATGCTATGAAAGTAACTAAAATAGACCAGTCTAGCGGTATCTACATCAGTATATTGCCGGATTTTTCTCTAATGGCATATGCTGCTGAACTTAACCGCCCCGCAAGAGATGTTAAATGAGAACCCTATTGTAGAAAATTGTGTAAATCACGAAAAAAATGGTAGTCCGTTGGGGCAAGGTGTGGCGAGTATGGAGGATGACGTAAAGTTTCTAACTGCAGCTCCTGTAGAGTTACAACGGTTTCTCGTACAGTGTGAGGTCTTGCGTTATCATGGAGCAATAATGGTGAAGATCGATTCACGAGTCGGGGCTGTTTTACTGCCAGTTTCACCATCATTGTTCGAAGTTCGGCACAGTAAACATCTGCTGTTATTTCCTGACCAGACCTGAGAAAGCTATAGTGAATAACACCATAGGGTAACGCTAAACCATGCCGCTAATTTCTGGGTAGTTTGACTCGGATCGGTTTCTACCATCTCCTTCAATTCAGCGTTATTCACCTGTGTGGGCGGTCTACCACGTGGTTCGTTATTCAAGTCGAAGTTTCCATTACGAAAGCGTTTAAAACAAAAACGCACAGTGCGTTCATTAGTAGTCTCCGCTCTAAACGCAACGTTAATATGGCGTGCCGTTTCTGCCGCGTTAGTTCCGCGTCTGAACTCGTATTCAAAAATAAATGGGATGTTCGAAGTATCCATCTTTACGTCTAAGCTGAATAAAAAAACAATTGAAAGTCGAAAATCGAATGTTGAACATTTTTTAAAAGAAGAACGTCAGGTGTCACGTGAAAAAAGTTTCATACAAAAATCTCACACCATGAAGATTTTATGTCAATTCGAAGTGTCTATTACTATACAACGGCAATTTCATACTTTAACCCCTATTATTTTTTCAAATCGACGATATTCCAGTTATCAGCACATCAAAACCTAAAAACAAACTTCAGATATAATTTAGTGTTTATTTTATCGGCTTGCACAATATTGTTCATGGTTCTCCCCACCCATAATTACACATGATGTCAGTATCAACGATATTGAAATGATAGTCAAACAAAAACTTTAGCCAAGGGATTGCGGTTAGGGCTAAGTTAATCTCGCAAATGTTAAGTTTATCTTCACACCCATCTTTAGCTTTGACATAATTATATCTACATGCCACGTGCCTGATGGCATTTCCCATTTTGTTGTCAAAAATGAAATACAATGTTTTGGTTGTCTCCTAGGTAACCCCTTTTATGGGATTATTTTGAAACTTATTAGCAACATCATAGTACTCGTAACAATGCTGTGATGGTCAAGCAAAGCAAGCTCTAAAATGTTATATCCCGTTCAGAGTAGCTGGCTTTGTTTTTTTCTATTTATGCAGAAATAGAAGAAAGGGAGTCAGTTTGTAGACTTTTTCGTTCTTTCTGCTTCACAGCAATTTGTCGTCAACGACAATAAGCTGCTTCTTGTCAGATATTTCTAGGTTTTATTAGGTAACAGAGCTAGGTGAGTACTTCTTGGTAAAGTTTCTCTTTCCAATTAGATGAATCTGTCCAGGAGAGTTAGGACCCAGTCTTATCAATTAGATGAATCTGTCCAGGAGAGTTTCGACCCAGTCTTATCAATCTCTTAAATTGCGGGCCACCATCACCACTTAGTTTTAGAGCAAGTTTGTTTTGATGTTTTGAGTCTCTTCTGGTACTTGTTGCTGAATTGGGTTATCTCTTGTTTGACTGATAGAGAAATATGTAGATCTTGTAACAGCGAAGGGTAAATTTTTGTAATAGGTAAGCCAGCAATTACATATCTTTAATGTGATTTTATTACTTATTAAAAAGGCTTGGAAGATTTTTGTATGAAGCGTGACCGGATTAACTTCCGCCATTTTGTTTTTTTTTTCAAAGTAGCGGCCACGCATATGACCTTTAGTAATCTATAGCTGGTATCAATACAAACAAGTTTTGTATGAGGCAAAATGTTCTAAAGTGACACGTTCCCGAAATATAAGAATAAGAATAATATATTTAAAAAAAAAGTATTACAAAAATGTACATTTAGGCACATGAAAAAACACACATGAAAATGTACATTTATGTACATTTTTTGTATATGAGCTTTCAAAGTTTAAGTCCATTCTCTGATGGCATCTTTAGCACAACTTTGATTTGATTAAACACGCATAAAATGTTTATAAATCGATAGCTGGCATCAATACAAAGTTTTGTCTGAGATAAAATGTTCTTAAGTGACAACTTTCCGAAATATACATATGGCGTTGTGATAGCTACCAGTACAACTTTGATAGCTTAAATCTCAGAAACGTGACGCTTTAGAAGATTTTGTCTCAGTAAAAACTTGTTTGTATTGATGCTAGCTATCGATTGATACACGTTGTATGCATGTCTGATCAAATCAAAGTTGTGCTGGAGATGCTATCAGTGATTGGATTTTAACAATAAAATAAATAAAAATATCTCAGAAACGTGACACTTTAGAAGGTTTTGTTTCATACAAAACTTGTTTGTATTGATGCTAGCTATCGATTGATACACGTTTTACGCATGTCTGATCAAATCAAAGTTGTGCTGAAGATGCCAGTTTAAAAGTTTGATCACAGATTAGATAAGCTTTGCTTTGACACATTGTTCTCAAAACTTGGTTTACGGTGACAGAAATTCAGATGGTGGTGTGTGGTGGTGATACCTTTTGTGGCGTTCTACCTGACGGGGCTGGTGCTAGAGATGGACGCGCTGTACCTGGTGAAAGCCTTCATGCTGGTGTGCTTCTACGGCGCGCTGCATTTCCTCAGCAACCTGCTGTTGGACGAGGACCTCAAGAACATCTTCCCGCTCAGTGTGTACCTTGCCACCAAGGTAAGTCTTCCAGCTTCTTGCTATTTGATCTGTTGTGACGACGACGAAAAGTAGATCGAATGAAAATTTACTGACCAAAGTATATGGCTCAGACTGTCGTGGTTTGTGGTCCACCATGTAGTTTGATACTTTATAATATTGATGTCATGCTTATTTCAAGTTATTATGACGAAGCAAGGCGGCCTGGAAAACTGGTCTGAATGCTATATTTGTATAATGGGCGTTGCAAGGTTGGTGCTTATGCACAACAATTTGAATGAACCACTGTCAGCAGAGAAAGCTGGAATATTAGATGCTGAAGTCGTTGAGAACGTTTGAGTATGTAGGATGTAAAGCTTGAGCGCGTGCACTGTGCAGGTGTGGTTCTACATCACGTGGGCCGTGTTCGTGGCGGGCGTGGTGGGCGCCGGCGCCACGCTGCTGTTCGTGCTGAGCTCGGCCGCGCTGTGGTACTCCTTCCTGCGCTCCTGGCGCTCCGACCCCGGCGTCATCTCCGCGTCGCGCCAGGACAAGCTGCGCGTGAGTACTGCGCAGCTCAGCCGCTCAGCCGCTCAGCCGCTCAGCCGCTCAGCCGCTCAGCCGCTCAGCCGCTCAGCCGCTCAGCCGCTCACCCGTCGCGCGTGTTGCAGACCATCATCGAGCTGTCGGAGTCGTCGCGCGGCGGCTTCGAGCCGGCGCGCTTCTGCTCGGCGTGCCTGGTGCGGCGCCCGCTGCGCTCCAAGCACTGCTCCGTGTGCAACCGCTGCGTCGCCAAGTTCGACCACCACTGCCCCTGGGTGGGCAACTGCATCGGTGAGTGTGACGAGGGTGAGACGACGTGCGCGAGCCGCGAGTTGTGGATCTAGCGCGTGTCGTGCTTCTGTCGCAGGCGCCAACAACCACCGCTACTTCATCGGGTTCCTGGCGAGCCTGCTGGTCATGTGCGCCTGGATGCTGTGGGGCGGCGCGCAGTACTTCGCGGCCGAGTGCCCGGTGGCCGACGACCGGGCGCCGGGCGCGGTGTGGTACTGGTGCCGCTGCAACCCCTGGCTGGCCTGGGTCATGCTCAACGCCTGCTTCCACCTGTTCTGGGTGACGGTGCTGACGGGCTGCCAGCTGTACCTGGTGGTGTGCCTGGGCATGACGACCAACGAGCAGCTGAACCGCAGCCGCTACCGGCACTTCGTGGCGCGGGGCGGACGGTCGCCCTTCACGCGCGGCCCGCTGCTCAACTGCGCAGACTTCTTCGGCGTGCGCGCGTGCGGCCTGCTCGCACCGCGCGCGCGCGACTGGGCCGCGGCCGGCCTGGGCGACCTGGGCGACCTGGCCGACCGGGGCGACCGGGGCGACCTGGGCGACCTGGGCGACCGGGGCGACCTGGGCGACGGGCCCGACTGGGAGCCCATGCTGCCGCGCGACCAGTCGCAGTACGTCTGAGTGCGGGCCCGCGCTAGTGACGAGGACTTCGTGTAGCGCCCGCCGCGCGTCACTAGCGCCGGCCACGTCCGCCGTCTTCTCATGTACTACACGTTATTTATTCATCGTTATACAATAATTAATACTTCATTTATACATATAACACATCTGGCTACAAGAATGCGATTCTCGTATTTCATTTTGTTTTATCGTTTGTATTAATTATTATTTATATACATATGTATTTTGAAGTATTTTTGAAGTTGTGTTCGTCACGATGTTATAACGGTCGGAAATCAAATCGTTGCACTTGGAAGTATGGGGCGGATAATAAACGAAACTTAGGAAATATTATAATGAATGTGCGGTGCTCGGCTGACGCACACGTGGAGTCTAATAGGAGGTCCGAGGTATAGTTCCGCAGGCGATACGCAACACGGCTCTACGCCTTCAGAGTTGGACGGCGAGGCCTTGCGGAGCGTGGTCTCTGACGCGGCGTGACGTCACGTGCGCCCAGGGATGTGGCTTACTATTGTATATTGATTTATTTATTAAGTGATGAACAAATATCTACCTGATGACTTTAAATGTATATTCATTTAGTACAATGTCGTGTTGAGTTTCATACTGGCACGAATCGTAAAATTAAGGTTAGAAATTAATATAAATTATAAGAAACGAAGCTTCCTTCTTCTAAGATCGTCCAGTTTTTAACTATTTAAATTTCATAATAATTGTTAGTTCTTATCATCGATGAACAAACAGTTCACACCTCCATTCTACATCTGGAACAGTAATTTATTACTTAGAAGATATTGTACAGTATTGTGGAGCACTGTACACTTCCTATGTCCAACAAATACGGGTCCACGTCCCTCCGGGACTGCCTGAACAGCTGCACCAGATACTTGTGTAGGTCCGCTTTGAGGTGTTGGTGCGCGATTAGGATGCCTTGTGCAAAGTGTCACGGTTCGTGTACGAATAGTTTCCGCTATGCTCTGATATTATCTGTCAGTCAGTTCCTCCCTTTCTAAATAGACAAGGTGTAAACGGACCCTTCGTGTAGCCTTCAACCAAGCGTTCTGTACATCAAACTAAGTAACTCGACGCAAAAATTCTGGGAAACGACTTTTGGACTGGAAAATCACGTTTTATGTTTAACGCACTCAAAACATTGTGCTGGTGCATGCATTGACTAGTAAACGGGTCATGGAGGTATTTAAAGTAAAGCTACAACCTTAAAAATTAGTTTTTAAAAAAGACTCCTGAAAAAAAGTTGAACTTTGACCTCGAATATCTCCGTAACTAGAAGGTTCCCTGGTATGGTCAGAACAAGTGCCTTTCGGCTTCGTTAAGGATCTATTTACACCCTTTATCAATGATCTACGACAGTGTTTTTCAACCTTTTTCATGACACGAGCCCCCTAAGTATGAAAAAATATTTGGCGACTCCGACCCTTCGCTTTTTTTTTTAATTTATTTTATCCTATTACAAATATTAAATCCATACAAAATTTTTATGCATTTGCATAATTAGGATTCGGATATATATATAGGTATTTAACACATTTTTTTCAATGTAGCAAAAACGGATCTACGATGGGAGAAATTTGTAAATGAAAAACAAGCGAAACCTCATAATGGACGAGTACTAGGTTTTTATTTTGTTAATTTGTATGAACATACAAATGTTTATATCCTTTAGTTAACATTTTCTTATTGTTTCTATCTTTCTAGGCTTTATTGTTTTGTTTATTGATGTAGTTTTCGCGACCTCTTGCGACCCATCTATAGAGGCTTCGCGACCTCCTATGGGGGTTGCGACCCACAGGTTGAAAAACACTGATCTACGAGATAAGTACTGTTAACGTGTTTACGGTGCTTCCAAAACCGCAATCTTAATGTGCGTGTCAACTGAGGGACCATACTGGTATTTCGCAAATAAAAATAGTAGGATTTAGTAGAAGTCTTGAAACAATTGTAGAACAAATCTGGTAATTTGTAGTCAAATATTTTAAAAACTACAGCTCTTAAAGTGTGGTCCCCTAGTCCTCACAGACCATCAGCCAGATCTCGGAAAGTATCTAAAAAATTTAGGTTTTCAAGGTCAAAGTCATTGCTAGACCTTTACGAACTTGGAGGGTTGTATTGATGATTTTGATGATTATAATTCTGTAACTACATACGTCTTACAATCGCAGTTACTAAATGTCTGTAGTCACAAAACCTTAATTTTTTAGATACTTTCCGAGATCTGGCTGATGGTCTGTTAGGACTAAGGGACCACACTTTAAGGGCTGTAGGTTTTAAAATATTTTACTACAAATTCCCAGATTTGTTCTACAATAAGACTTCTACTAAATCTTACTATTTTTATTTGCGAAATATCAGTAAGGTCCCTCAGTTCACACGCACATCAATCTTATAGTGGTCGTTTTAAACAGTTTTTAAATGTTTGTACCCGGTTTCTAAATTGAGAACTTCTCAAAGTATATGTACTCTCACATTGATTTTGAATTTCGAAAAAATCAGTTTAATGTACTCACTACTGCCCCTGTACTGCTAAAGTAGAGTTTGTCAGGTTTCATCTTTCAAGTCTCAATTCAGATACCGACAGTTTATTTTACACTAACTGAAAATGTGTACGAAATTCAAATTCTGTAACCTGGCCTGGTCGCACAGCTAGTAGGTAGTACAGGCACGCTGACGCGGCATTGCATGAAGCCGTACTTGTTGCCGTGCATGTTGTCGAACTTGGCTAGCATGCTGACTGGCGCGATCAAACTGAAGCTGTGTCAAGGTGTCAGCGCAACTGATCATATTTATTGCAAAACTTATACTTTCACTTATGGGACATCTGTGATTATTCGTTATTTTGAGCTCCCATCCATGCCCCATGCTCCCTTCTGAGCCCCCATATAGGGAAGATAATGGTGTCGATTCTGTTGTGCACAAACTAAACCTAATTTAGTCTATTGCTATCTTCTAATAAAAGGCAGTGCGAGAAAAGGACGGCTATAGCTATGAACTAAGTTAGAGATGTCAAACTAGTTTATGCCTTGCGCTTCACCGTGTTTTTAGTTGACATGTTTTTACGTGCACCCTTCATTTGTATGGAAATATTAGTTCCAACTAAATTTGACAGCTCTAAATTGCGTCGGTGTCTTTCTAGTTTTATGACAGAGAAAAAGAGCAATAGCCTAAATTAAGTTTAGTTTGTGCACAACAGAATCGACACCAATATCCCGAAAGTGAAAGTATGCGTTTAGTTTTAAACCGTGAAGCTTAAAATAGTATATAATTATTGCACTATGGTTCTGATTCGTGACATGTTCAACTGCTACTTAATGTGTGAGCCAAAATGGCGGGTGTACCATAGCGAATCAAATTATACCAATTACCAAAAAAATTTACAAAAATATACTATTTAGTACCTAGCTCTAAAAAATCTGTACCTTCTTCAGAACGAAATTATTTCGAAATGTAAGGTACACCCGCCATATTGACGGCAAAATGGCGGGTGTACTATAATATTTTATTATTTTAACTTAACTCATAAAATAGAATTACACCAAAAAATTGTACCTAAAAAGTACCTCAATTAAAAATAAAAACTTTTTTGCAAAAAATAAAACCGACTTTAAAAACACAACAAAGTGAAAAATAACTTTAGCTTCAGAAGTCGGTGGCAAAGAAACTGAATCAAAATCAATCACTTTGTTGTGTTTTTAAAGTCGGTTTTATTTTTTGCAAAAAAGTTTTTTATTTTACCATTTTTAGTTGTAATATCTTATACAAATATTAGCTATACATTTATTTTAACATAACATAACATCACGCCTGTAATCCCCGAAGAGTTGGGCTGAGGTGTACCCAATAGTACCTACACCCACATTTCGCCAGTTATGTTTAAGTCCCATGTAATAGGGGGCAAGCGCTGGCGCAAATCCAGACTCCGTCCGTCTTATTATAAAACTTCTAATAAGTACCAGGTTTAAACCAGGACTAAAAGGTCTAGGTTTGTTACGGTACTAACGTTAGTTCTTTCATTCGTATTACAAATCGTAGACCAACAAAGGACTATTTAGTACCAAAGATAGTCCCTGGTCTTAACATTATCCACAGATTATAAGCAACAAAATATTTAAACTGTTCTCTGCACCGTTCCTTTTTACAAAATATTGTTACGTAATTTAGAGAAAAAATATTTTATAAATTGTTATTTGTAGTGGTAAAATATAAAGTTTGGTTATTTAAAGGTATTTAAATATTTCGCCTTGTATTTTTTTTAATGCATCCAATTGTTCTGTTTTGGAACAACTATCGAGCTAGCGCGTATAATGGAGTGAACTGTGCGGCGCGCGTAATTCGAGTAATGTTATCGAAATGTTTATGTTACATCTTAAAGCAAACTAAATGTCCGGTTTCACTTCAAGAGTAATAATACAAGTAAAGGCACAGTTCTTTGGGCACAGTATTCTTTGTGGTGAGATCGTGTGTGCATTCAAATTAATAAAAATGGAACAAACAAAGAAAAAAAAAAGAGGTGAAAATTTGAGTTCAGAAGAAAAGGTTAGTGATAACTGACAAGTTTGATTACTTACACAACTACACACCGTGTATGATGCAATAAGCTAAACTATGTAAGTACCTCTGCCACATTACTTCATCATCATCATCATCAGCCTATTAATGTTCCCACTGCTGGGACACGGCCTCCTCTCTATGAGAGGGAATGGGCTAACACACACACACACCACATTATTTACATTAATACAATTTTCATTCTAGGATTTATACTGTGTCAACTTATTGCCGAGTCGGCTAAAATACTTGAAGATAAGTCGACGAAAGCCAATATAAATATGTTAAAAAACGAGTTGACAATTTAGTACCATAGTTAAACTAGGGGTCACGATGGTCTAACTTTGGTATCATAGATAGTTCTAGGACTAGCGATAAACTTTGTTTTGTAATAACGTTTATACAAGTTCATGGTTTAAACCTAGTACTAAAGCCGGTACTTTTTTAAGACCACGTTTTATAATAAGAGGGCGTGGCTGCTACTGAGAAATTCCTGATGGAAAAACCCAATAACGCTTTGCCCGACCAGGGAATCGAACCCAAGACCTCATGCTGAGTATTTGTTAACAATACATGTCATGGTAATAGACTTATCCCCAATAAAATGGAACCTAACATACTTAGCTGTCGAAATGTGGGTGTACTGTACACATCTGCATACCCCTTCAGAGCATACAGGCGTGATGATATGTTATGATGTTGTGAAAACAACAAACATCCAAGCGATTGCAGCAATTACGACCGATTTGCTGTCTATAATTGAAGAGTTCCATTGTATTTCTCCGAAGATCACCATCAGATCTTCACCAAATTTAAAACGGAACCACCGCAAAGTAATTTTCTTCCAAACAAAAAAAGAATCATCGAAATCGGTTCACAATTGGCGAAAAAAAGGCTGAACATACACACAAAAAAAAAAGACGAATTGATAACCTCCTCTTTTTGGAAGTCGGTTAAAAACACACTTGATCAGTTGGATAGTTCTTGAGAAATAAAATAACCGCGTCTTGTATAAGTTACAGTCAAAACTGTTAATCGGTCAAAATCACTTGACTGGTGTCAGTCAAAATCCTATGACGTTGAAATGCGTTTTCTGCATTAAAAATAGATTGTTTTAGAACTCCTCGGTTGTATTGTATTGTATAGCGGGCTGGTGTCCGCAACTCCACGTCAAAGCGCGTATTTTGCGTACGGACTGTAACATATACAAGACGCGGTTGTTTTATTTCTCAAGAGCTATCCAACTGATCAAGTGTTTTTTTAATTGAGGTACTATTTAGGTACAATTTTTTGGTGTAATTATATTTTATGAGTAAAGGTTAAATAATAAAATATTATAGTACACCCGCCATTTTGCCGTCAATATGGCGGGTGTACATTAATTTCAAAATAATTTCGTTCTGAAGAAGGTACAGATTTTTTAGAGTTAGGTACTAAATAGTATGTTTTAGGTACATTTTTTTGGTAATTGGTATAATTTGATTCGCTATGGTACACCCGCCATTTTGACTCTCACTAATTATTATTTATTTATAACGAAATAATCCCAGATGCCATTACATATTTGATGCAGTATTAATGTCCTAAGCTAGTAGAAGTATCGTTCGGGTTTAGTGAGCTAATATTGTTAATAAGAGCGATTCATAGATCGGCCTTTACCATTTAACGCGCGTTTCTAAGTGTGAGCTTTGTTGAACTTTACTGTATAAAGTCAGTCATAAATTATTTTCGAATAAATCTAAAATATAAATATATCTTTTATTAGAATAATAAAATATCAAATGTAAGAGCTTACAATAATATCACTGTTTCTGTAAGACGCATAAATAAATGTTAAAGTACTGGTAGTAACGTGGAACGAAGGTCAGGTCAGGTCAGGTAGGTCAGCGTGCAGCGGTGCGGCGCGCGGCCGTGTAGGCGCGTCTGCGCGTCTGCGGGACCACCGGGATGACTAACGGTGGGAAAGGATTTTCTTCACTCTTCTATTTAGATATTAACGTGTATAGAATAATACTATTGTATTATATAAAACGAAACCAAAATGCATTTAATGTCAATAAATACCTATTAAAGTTACAAATAGTTTTTTTTTTATAATATACACATCCAAAATTGACGGAGCTTGAGAATATTTTCGTGACTGCCAGATCTACGTCACATTTTATAAAAAAGCAGAAACTTTTTGTTTAAATATGTACCTTACTTTATGTAAGAACTATTTGATATTATAAAAAGGCGGTCGTGGTGGCTTTGGCAGATATTCTGCCGTCAATAGCATAGTTGCAGTAAGTATGCTTTAGACGGTTTCGAGAAAAACGCGGTTAAAGTTTTGGTGCGAAAGTCTTCCGTAAATTCTTTGTTTTTAATCAGATCATGATGGTTGATATCTTAAATGAAAGATGACCTCAGCACCTATCTATTACTTATTAGGAAAACAATGCTGAGTAATTGAAAGACAAAATAGATTCATTATCTTAGTTATACTAAGTATCTCCTAGAGGCTCACTGATATTGAACACTTAGCATAAACACAGGAATTGAGTTTTTTACTGTATTTATTATTACACTTATATTCACGCTGTTACACAGCGATATTTCCAAGAGCAAAAAGGTTCAATTAGCCCTGTTCGTGGACGATACGGCCATCTACTATACAGGTCGTTGTAGGAACGCTATTGCCAAAATCCTCCAAACCTTAGCCGACGTTTTAGGCGCTTGGTTCCGGAAGTGGAGAATCAAGGTTAACCCCGATAAGACTCAGGCGTTTCTTTATTCTAAACCGTGTATCAATCCCACCTCCCCCAGCCCGATCACTCAGTACAGTAAGCCTATCCCTTCAGAGAAGCAAGCCAGATACCTAGGAGTCATACTCGACCACCATCTGTCCTTCGGGCCGCGTATCAGTGCAGCTCATGCATGACTGAGTCGCCTCTTCTATGGGTAGGCTCCATTTGCTGTTAACGGGAAAGAGTAAGTTGTCTCTCAGGTGCAGGTTGCACTTCTATACCGCGGTGATCCGACCCATCATGACATACGCTTGTGTCGTGTTTGCACATACCAAACCTAGATATATCCATAGGATGCAGGGTCTTCAGAACCGGTTCTTACACAAAGTCACGGGAGCCCCTTACTATGTTCGCAATGGTCTACACATAGACTTGGAATGCCCACTATCCTTCAGTTTATGAAACGATTTCTAAGCGCTTCTTCGATTCTGTCATAAGGCAACGTAATCATCTAACCGCATCGGCCGCCCGATACGAGCCCTTGCGCATATTGAAAGATTCGCCGACTAAGATATATTATCGTCACCCCCCATGACGCTTCACCCTCTGCGAGAACAGTAGGGAAACATAGCAGGCTCAAGAAACACAAACTCAAACAGCCGTCGTTCAGTCCTCGCCGTCGAGGGTTGTCGCGACGTCCCGATCTATCTGTCCCCGACCTTTGCTCGAGCCTACCCGCGTGGCTAAGGCTGTAGTCCAAAATCAAAGCCTAAATAATCATACCACTCAGATCTAGCCTGTCCCCTTGCTGTCCTCCCCCAGCGACGCCCTAAACCGAGGCTGGCACCCCTCAGAGGGCGCCCTTAGCGTGTGTGCTTAGTTTGTAAGTTTTTCCCTGGTTGGAGTGGTCCTTTACACTGAAGGCACCCACCCACAGGATAGTCCAGCTAAGCAGGGGACAACCTCCTTGGTTGAACTGCAAGAGCCATTCACAAAAAGAAAGAAATTTACTCATCAATCACTAAGGATATTATTACTGTATTCATTCATAACGTACTGTTAGGAATCGTTATAAATATTTTTCTGTACACGGCTTACAAAATAGTTAAATGTATTAATTTGTCATTATACTTATTTTCTGTTTTCATCCTGGCAACACTGACTCGCTCGCCGCTCCGTTGCGCCCTCCCACCGAGTAGTGGAGGGGACTTTTTAAGCGCGCGCGCAACGGTCTGCGGTATCGAGTCAGTCTTGCTGCAAAACTCGTGATATATAGACGAAAAATAAGTCGTAGGCTACGAGTGGATATAATCCGAAATTGTGGTATAAGTGCTGTTTGAAAATAATTAATTGATATAAAGCTGTTTAAAAGAATTAAGGTATGTACACTGTCTTAATAAGAAATAATGAATGTTAATAACTAATAATATTAGCGTTGTGATTATTATTTATTTTCTACAAAAATAAATGTCTGAGAATCAATTTGGACTTTCCTTTCATCTCAGAAGTGGGATAAGCGGGTTTCTGCTGCAAACTACCCGTTTATCCCTGCCCACAAGGAAAAAAATTACTTGTTTGTTTTTATTTTCTTTTAGATGCCTAATTGATTCTCGATTTTTTAAAATTTGGCCTTTTAATAAGAAGACATTTACTTTGATGGTGCTGCTATGTTTCAAATTTTACAATAAATTCCATGTTTCTTTTCTTAATAATTAGCATTATGCCATAGGTTAGGCTCGGCTAGGGCACTCCCTGGTAGCATAATTATTGGCAAGTGCTTTTCCTTTTAAATTACTGGGTACCGCCCACCGCCACCGGTCCTGTGTAATGTGTAATAATGTTGTGTGATTGGATATAATTAAGGATCGATTTAGATTGGGGCACCCCGATGGTTCCCTTTCCCTTTGGTTGGTGTATGTTGCCACTCTACCTACCTCTGGCTAGCCTAGCTACCCTCTGGGAATGCGCCGTTGCGTGCACAATGATCATCGTCAACTTCTATTGTTGACTCCTAAATTATTTTCGTTTTTCTTCTTACCCTCTTTAAACATCACAGCACCACACAGATTTTCGCTCTAGAAAGTATACCACTTTGCCGATAAGGTGATTTTGTGTGTGTGTACGGTCAGAAGGTTTGGCAAAGTAAAAAGCGTGTTCTCAGTTGAAGGTTTACTGAACGACTAACACAAAGATTACAGTGGTTGAGCTTAGAGTTAACTTACGAGCTACGTCATACATGACCTAAGACTAAAGATGTATAAATAATTTGCCTACGCGCTACAATCCTCCCCCCTTAGATTTAACGATAAAATTTTAATTTGTAACAACCCAAAAGAATACAAAATTATCTATGAACTAATTAAAACTACAGACGATAACATAACAATAAACAAATTGAGTTGTGAACAATGGTTTTACTTATGCTAGAGCGTTCACACTATGCTACTTATACTAGAGAGAGAATTATTTTCGTCACATGTTGTTTACACTACACTTTAACTTTGAGGTTTGCACTCGCGATTTGCTTGTAGGTTGGGCATCCCTGGCGGTGCGCCGATAGCACGTTGTGTGATCGCGTGGTTGATTTTGTCTCGACGGAGGCTTCGATGCGGCGCTTGCCGCACCACCCCACGTAGAGTATAGATAGGGTTACCGCTGTGCTGACTAGGATGTTTGCGGTTAGCGACATCTTGTGGGTGACGGTAATGGTTTCATCTTGCAGCAAAACCTTGTTGCCGGCGGCTGCGCTGTTCTGCGCCACGATAGTCATCTTGCTAGCTGGCTGGCCCATGTTGTCTGACTGCTGGCTGGTATGAGTGCGGCGATAGTGAACATTTGTTGAAGAGTGACGGTTATTCATACAGCTGATAAAGACGTTGACGGAGGCGGCTCATATGTCGAATCTCACGGTCTTCTTAACGACCCGGCCCGATTTCGTTGTTGTAATCAGCGGTGTCGTAGTGCTTGAAGTGATGTATGGGGTCGTAACGTTCGCCGGATGTGGGACGGTGTCGGGTGGCGTCGTTGTTTGGGTCTCCTGGCGTGGGACCGACACATTATCAAATTCTAATAGGTAAGCTGGTTTTAGACGATCAAGTGACACTGTGACTTGCCTTCCGTTACAGTCTAATGTATAAAATTTTGGATATCGTTTTATTACTTTATATGGACCTTCGTATGGTGGTACCAAAGAACGACGTGCTTCATTTCTAACAAACACATGAGTGTTAATGGCTAAATCTTTATGAACGAATACACTATTGTTGTTGCTATGTAAACTTGAATGTGAGAGTTTGGGAACGGATGACAATGACTTGGTTAACAGTTTGATGTAGTCGCTGTCGTTAATATTGGTTGTAGATTTTTAATTAAATAGATCACCTGGCAGTCTGAGACTACTGCCGTATAAAAATTGCGATGGACTGTATCCCAGATCTAATTTAACTGCCGAGCGCAACCCTAGGAGTACTAGAGGTAATTCCCGTAACCATTGTGTGCTATTTGAACATTTTGCCATAATAGCAGCCTTTAAGGTACGGTGAAGTCTTTCTATCATGCCGTTCGACTTTGGGTTGTATGCAGTTGTGCGAACTCGTTCGATGCCGAGTCTTTTTAATAACTGCCGAAATAAATCTGATTCGAATTGACGACCTTGATCTGAGGTTATACGTATTGGACAACCGAAACGAGCAATCCAATGCTCTACGAACACCTTAGCAATTGTTTCAGCTGTTATATTTTTTACGGGTATAACTTCTGGCCATTTCGTCACCCTGTCGATGATGGTAACGCAATATTTAAAATCCTCTGCCGGTGGCAGTGGTCCTATTATATCGATGTGTACATTTTCAAAACGATTACCTGTGCTGTCAAATTCGCCTATCGGTGTTACTGTATGGCGTTGAATTTTAGATTTTTGACAGGGAACACACATTTTAACGAAATTTTTTATGTCGGTATTCATGTTGCTCCAGAAATACCTTGACTTAACTAAGCGTTGAGTGGCTGCGACGCCGGGATGACTCACATTGTGTAAAGTCTTTATGGCGAGTTCCCGGAACTGTATGGGTAGATAAGGACGTATATCGTTTGTTGATGTTTCGCAGGCTATTTTTATTTCTGAATCGGGCATTGTTATTAATTTAAATTGGAGTTTGTCGTGTTTGCGTAGATTTTGTAATTCCTGATCGCTTTTTTGTAGTTCGGCTAACTTTTGATAATCTACTAGTGATGGCAAGATAATCTCATCGATTCGGGATAATGCGTCGGCGACTGTATTTTTGTCACCTTCTATGTACATGATGTTATCGCAAAATTGGGAAATGAAGTCTAGTTGTCTTAACCGTCTAGGTGAGTCTGAAGGCGATACCTTTTTAGATAGGGCGAAGGTCAATGGTTTGTGGTCTGTTAGTACTGTTAGCTGTCTGCCTTCTACCATATGGCGGAAGTGTTTAATTGCCATGTATATTGCTAGAAGTTCCCTATCGTACGTGCTGTATCTTGTTTGGGTATCGGTGAGTTTCTTTGAATAAAATCCTAGAGGTTCTAATTTATCACCAACTTTCTGATTTAAAGCGGCGCCTACGCAAGTACCGGAAGCGTCTGTCATCAACACTAATGGCACGGTTGCGTCGGGATGCGATAACGTGACTGTATTGTTGATGGCTTGTTTACATCGACTGAATGCTTCTAATGCACTTTCGGTCCATGTAATTTCTGTTTTGTCGCGTTTTTTTGAATTGTGTAAATACGCGTTTAGTGGTGTTTGAATTTCTGCGGCTTTTGGAATGTTGAGCCTGTAGAAATTCATCATTCCGAGGAAACGTCGAAGTTCCTCTATTGTATTGGGTTGTGGATAATCATTAATAAGTTGCGTTTTGTTTGCGCTCGGTTTTATGCCTTTTGAGTTGATGTGGTAACCGAGGAAGCTTAACTCAGATTTACCGAATTCGCATTTATCTGTGTTGATTGTTAAACCGATATTATTTAATCGTTCTAAAACTATCTCTAAATGTTTTGCATGCGTTTCTTTTGAATCTGAAGCTATAATTACATCATCAAGGTAAGGAAATGCAAAGTCAAGACTTTTTAATGCGTTGTTGACTAGCCTTTGAAAATCTTGCGCTGCGTTACGTAACCCAAAGTTCATTCTCGTAAATTCGAATAAACCGAATGGAGTTATGACTGCAGTTTTTGGGATGTCTTCGGGAGCCATTGGTATATTATGGTAAGCTTTCCGGACGTCAATTTTTGAAAATATAGTTTTCCCTTTGAGTAAATATGTGAAATCAAGTAATCTTGGTAATGGGTAACGGTCGGGAGTAGTTTGTGCGTTAAGTCTACGGTAGTCTCCGCACGGCCTTATTTCACCGTTTTTTTTACTAACGCAAACAAGTGGGTTAGCCCAAGGACTATTCGAAGGTCTACAAATACCTAATTGCATCATTCTTTCGAATTCTGCTTTGGCGACTTTGTATTTCTCCGGATTAAGTGGTCGTACTTTTTACATGGACCGGGGGTCCATTAGTATAAATGTGGTGTTGAACATCATGTTTAGGATGTGTTTTAAAGTTTTCTAATTTGGTGATGTCGGGAAATTTTTGTAATATGAGATGGTATTCGTCGTTTACATCGATTGATCGAATACTCGATTCAGGGCAATTTGTAATATTTGTGGCGCGCGATATTAAAGTGAGTTTGTCTATTAGTTTCCTACCATGTAAGTCTACTATTAGTTTGTTAGCAGCAAGGAAGTCAGCGCCTATTATTGAACGTTGTACATCGGCTAGTATGAACTTCCATTGGAATGAGCGACGTAAACCTAAGTTAACTGTGATGGATTTTTCCCCGTATGTTTTGATTTTTGTGCCGTTGGCTGCATATAATATGTAATCTGATGTGGATGCGTTTTGCCTTTTACCGGCTAAAACCGACACATCAGCACCAGTGTCGATAAGAAATCGTGCACCAGTTTTAATATCTGTAACACATAAACGATAGGAATTGTTGACACCAGCGACATTGTGTATTTGACCCGGTGTTTGTATTAGTTTTCCGGGTTCCTTTTATTGCAATTTATTGTGTCGCCGCATTTACGCGCATTTATGCCATAAGTGAAGTGGTAAAAACACTGGTAATTCGCATCACCTGGTTTCTCTTTTTGTCTGAGGTAATTCTCCCTATTTTTATAAGTGATTTCGCGACTTTTAGAGCGCGTCCGGGAAGTTCCACGGCTATAAAGATCTCGGCTTCGCGACTCGCGGTTCTGATGGTTGATGGAATCGTCTAGTTTAGTGCGTAATTCTGAAATTTCTAGTTTCATTTGTTTCAGCTCATTTACAATGGTTTCGGGAAGTGTTGGGTCTGCACTCGGAGCTGTTTTAGAAACCGGGGCTATTTCAGATGGTCTGGTATTTTCCAGAATTTTATCAGCGATTTTAGCCAAACCATCGAGTTTTACCTCGTCAGTGTCGCATGCGGTTATGACGGCCCTAATTGAGTGTGGAAGACGACCTGTCCACAATAACTTTAGAGTATCGTCTGGGACTTTATTTTTCCCTAAGTCTCGCATACGCCGTAATAATTGTGAAGGCTTTTGATCTCCGAGTTCGATTTCGTTTAAGAGTTGGTTCATTTGTTTTGTTTCAGACTCTTCGTAAACCGAAATTAACCTATTTTTTAGAGTTTCATATTTATTATTCTCAGGCATGTTTTCAAGAATGTCACTAATATCAGGTAAATCGTCAGGTTTCAGCCTAGCTATTAGAAGTTGACTTTTGTGCAGGTCACTTGCCTTTAGAGGATCCACGATGGCGTTGAATTGATGAAACCAGAGTCTTGGTCGATCTTGCCAGAAGTCCGGTATCCTCGGTGTCATGGAAACTGCCGTCATCTGTTGCGGCTGTGGCTGGTCTTGGGTTGACATGGCTGCAAGTTGTTGAGAGAGCTGCGGCCTGGTAGAGTGAGTCGTACGTTTTTGCGCGCGATGAATTGTAGTCTTTGTTAAAAACTTGGAACTCGATACGCGAGCGGACGCGTCGGGTGTCACCACTTTGCCGATAAGGTGATTTTGTGTGTGTGTACGGTCAGAAGGTTTGGCAAAGTAAAAAGCGTGTTCTCAGTTGAAGGTTTACTGAACGACTAACACAAAGATTACAGTGGTTGAGCTTAGAGTTAACTTACGAGCTACGTCATACATGACCTAAGACTAAAGATGTATAAATAATTTGCCTACGCGCTACACCACCATAATAATTCTGATTGAATGATATCATATTCATTTTTCATAACTGAATAATGGCCAAATTTATAAAATGCATTCTCATCCTTTCGACTCGCTGAACATTCATATTTTGAATTACCTATTTTAAGAAATTTATTCTAATATGGCAGATTATATGTAATGGATTTAAACCCCATTTATAAAGGATCATCCTTTTTTTTAGAAATTGCAACATGATCGTTTAACAGGAGTTATTTTATCTAATTCTTCAATTGATATTACACTACATGATACTTATTATGTAGTTGCCCATTTTCATTATGTGCTATCTTTACTTTATGAACAGAGCCACACGCTTCAATAGCTATTCAATAATTTCATGTAAGTACATTATTATATGTATATTATGCATTAGTACATTATTTAATTATAATATTAAGCACTTCACGACCACGTTGCTATTATTTAATTATCAGCTTACCTTACCTTACCTTAACGGTATCTTACCTTAACGGTATCTTACCTTAACGGTATCTTACCTTAATGGTATTTTACCTTAATAATACCTTACCTTAATGTTACCTTACCTTAATGTTACCTTACCTTAATGGTACCTAACCATAATGTTACCATACCATAATGTTACCTTAATGTTGCCTTACCTTACCTTAATGTTACCTTACCTTAATGTTACCTAACCATAATGTTACCTTAATGTTACCTTACCTTAATGTTACCTAACCATAATGTTACCTTACCTTAATGTTACCTTACCATAATGTTACCTTACCATAATGTTACCTTACCTTAATGTTACCTTACCATAATGTTACCTTACCTTAATGTTACCTTACCTTAATGTTACCTTACTAATGTTACCTTACTAATGTTACCTTACTAATGTTACCTTAGCTTAATGTTACCTTACCATAATGTTACCTTAATGTTTCCTTACCTTTCCTTAATGTTACCTAACCATTCTATGGCCATGAAATAAGTTTCAGATTCATGGATAACACTACATCAGACGCTGTATCGGAGGGTGAGCCAACTATCCATAACCGCGATAATCCAAGCGGAGGAAGGCAGACTCCTGAGCGTGTCATGAGCGAGGGAGTGGAAGGGAGCCTACAAGAGAGGCAAGTCCACAAACGCTTAGAACATGGCCAGAGCGAGGGAGTGGAAGGGAGCCTACAAGAGAGGCAAGTCCACAAACGCTTAGAACATGGCCAGAGCGAGGGAGTGGATGGGAGTCTTCGAGAAAGGCAAGTCCACAAGCGCTCTTATAACTTTAATTCACGAAGCCCGAGTAGGGAGGTGTCGCGACATCAAAACTCGGCAACTTTAACGATACTAAGTAGCCCATGTACAAAAGACGGTCGTCGGTATGAAACCCTTCACCGTAGACGACAGAACTCTCAAAGATCTTGTTCACGACGTCAGATCTACAAAAGGTCGCGATATGATCTTAGTAGCTCATGCGAATTGTCATATAGTTCTGAGGATGAAGTACTCGGAACGAGGCGACGTCGGCGTCGGTCATATTCTGATAGCGAAGACGATCTTAAGCATATAAGGAAGCGACGACGTCGGCGTTCTCGATCTTGTCGCCCGCGAGTCAAGAACGTGAACAGTAATTTTAAAGATATGCCTAGTGATGATAAAAACATTTTAAATAAGTTTTTAGATATACTAAGTAATGTTAAAGGGTCATCGACCTCTAAGCTTTCTTTGACAAACATCCTGCCAGAGTTTGATCCAACATCCAAGGATCAAACTATAGTCACCTGGCTCACAAAGGTTGAGGAATGCGCCGAAATATACGGGTGGGATGAACGTGAAGTCATACATTTTGCTCTACCAAAATTGACGGGCATAGCTAAAACATGGTACCAGGGGCTAGATACAGTACTTTACAGTTGGAGTCAATGGAAAAGAAAGCTTATAGAGTCGTTTCCTTGTCGAGATGACTATGCAGAACTTTTAACAGAAATGCTGGGCAAACGCGTGCGTTATGGGGACTCACTAGAACACTATTATTATTCCAAAATTAATTTGATTAACAGATGTGGCATTAAAGGTAGGAAATCCGTTGATTGCCTACTTCATGGTATCGAGGACCGTGCTATTAGAGTGGGAGCACAAGCTGCCCAGTTTAAGGAGCCAGAAGATGTCCTTAAATATTTAAAGACCGTAAAACCAGGGCACAGTAGGGACACTTCCGAAAAGGCAAAATCGGAACGGAAAGTTCAAACTAATACGAATAAATCCAAACCACACGATTTCTCAAGTAAAATAAAATGCCACAATTGTAACGAAGACGGCCATAAAAGTTTCAAATGTAGTAAACCGCCTAATAAATGCGCATTTTGCGGTAGGTTAGGGCATTTAGACTTGTACTGTAGGACGAAACAAAATAATAATGTAAATGAAAAGAAACCAACTTCTGAAACTAAACAAGTTGCTTTATTAGATAATAGTGATGAGACTAACGAAAAATATCTGATAGAAATTAAAGTAAATGGAAAACCATTAATGGCACACGTAGATTTAGGAAGTCAGTGTACGCTCGTTAAAGATTCTATAGCGAAAGAATTAGGCCTCGATTATGATTCTGACAAATTACCGATTTTGCGAGGTATAGGTGGTTATCATGTACAACCACTAGGAGAGGCTCACGTTGACATTTTAGTACAAGGTATAGAAGAAAAGGTTAAAATTCTTATTGTAGATGATCCAATTATAAAACACCCCGTGTTATTAGGGCACACTTTCACGGAGAAACCAAACATTACGATAACAAAAACTGCCAATCAGATTATTTTCGAGAAGCTTCCGAATACCAAATTTTTTCTAATGGCTTGTATGGATACAAATCTAAAACCTAACGAGTTAGTAGCGGTACCAGTTGAAAGTCTTACTAGATTTCAGGGTACAATATTTGTGAACGGTAACATACGAGGACAGGTTAACAAAGAACACTACCTGCTTCCTGGTGCGTATACACTTGAAAACGGTCTAGGGAAAGTTCTTGTTCACAATTTGTGCGGTAACGAACTTACATTGAAAAAGGGATCACTTATAACACGTGCTGTCCCTGTAACTCATAGTTTTGACGTGCTACCTGTGTCTTTTGATGATAGAATGGTAAAAGAATCTGTACATTGCGGAGAACAACTCTCTGCCGAACAAAAAAAAGAGTTACAGGAGCTTTTAGCCAAATATTCGGATTGCTTTTCTTCAAGCCTAAAAGATCTGGGTTTTACAACTGCGGGGGAGATGAAGATTGAACTTGAGAATTCCGACCCAGTGGTTTACAGACCCTACCGTTTGTCCTATGGTGAAAGAGCCCAAGTAAGAGAAATGGTTCAGGAAATGCTGGACACCGGAATTGTCAAGGAATCTTCATCGCCATACGCAAGCCCGATCGTACTGGTCAAAAAGAAAACTGGTGAAAAAAGATTGTGCGTCGATTACAGAGCATTGAACCGACGTACCAAAAAAGACCACTATCCTCTTCTCCTTATCGAGGATCAGTTAGATAGACTTTCTGGTAACATTTTGTTTATTTCCTTAGACCTAGCATCTGGGTATTACCAGATACCTATAGAAAAAAAATCACAAGACAAGACTGCATTTGTGACTCCTGATGGCCAATTTGAATATACGAGGATGCCATTTAGGTTAGTTAATGCCCCGTCTGTGTTCCAAAGAACAATTAATAAAATTCTTTCAGATGTAAAATCCAAATACGCACTTGTCTATATGGACGATGTCCTTATCCCCGCTCGATCTTTTAAAGAGGGTATGTCTAGACTGGAGGAGGTTTTAAATCTCTTAAAAAAGGGAGGTCTTACCCTCAAACTGGCTAAATGCAAGTTTTTCCTTGATTCTATAGACTTCCTAGGATTCCAAATAGGCGCCAGAGGAATTCAGCCTGGAATTAGGAAAACTGATGCAATTTACAAATTTCCCGTCCCCAAATCACAGCATGAGCTGCGCCAATTTCTTGGACTTGCTAGCTTTTTCAGGAGGTTTGTGCAGGGCTTTGCTATTGCTGCAGGGCCACTCACGGACCTTCTTAGGAAAGATAGCGAGTGGACTTGGGGGCCACAGCAAGACGAATCATTCCAGCAACTCAAGTCAGTTCTAACTACAAGGCCCGTACTGGCATTGTATGATCCTGAGAGAGAGACCCAGGTTCATACAGATGCCAGCAAGCATGGCATAGCTGGAATCCTACTACAAAAGGGTGATGACAGCTTATTGAGACCAGTGTCTTATTTCAGTCGTATGACAACTCCCGACGAACAAAAATATCACTCGTTTGAGTTGGAGACACTTGCCGTAGTATCATCCCTAAATAGATTCAGAGTCTACCTCATTGGTATGCCTTTCAAAGTATTGACAGACTGTAATGCCCTGAGAACGACTTTAACAAAGAAAGATCTTATTCCCCGTATAGCTAGGTGGTGGGTACAACTCCAAGAATTCGATTGTGAAATCGAGTACCGCCCAGGCTCTCGCATGCAACACGTAGACGCCCTAAGTAGGAACCCTGTTGGGGATGCGGTTGAAGAACTCCATGTTTTGGACGTTCTAAACGTAGGCACTGAAGACTGGATAGCAACTGTTCAGTCAAGTGACAGCGAAGTAATTCGGATAAAAGAGATTTTAAACGACCCTAACGCTGTAAAAGTCGTGGAGGTTTTAAAGAATTATAAACTTAAAAACGGCAAGGTTTATCGTATCGTGGGGGAGGGGGACAACGATATTCGGTGGCTAGTGCCAAAGGGTGTTCGATGGCAGATTGCAAAGATGAACCACGATGACGTAGGGCATTTTAGTTTTGAGAAGACACTGATTAGGATACAACAGTCTTATTGGTTCCCGAAAATGCGCAAATTCGTAAAAAAGTATGTTAGGTCTTGCTTAGAATGCGCATACCATAAGGGGGTTTCAGGCAAGCAAGAGGGGGAATTACACCCAATACCAAAAGTTGTTGTACCGTTCCACACCATCCACGCAGACCACCTTGGGCCATTCATTAAAAGTAAAAAGGGCAACTGCTATCTTTTAGTGATTATAGATGGTTTTACTAAGTTTATCAACATTACACCTGTTCGAAATACAAAAAGTAGCACATCGATCAAGGTCGTGCAGGAACACATAAGTTATTTTGGTGCTCCTATTCGATTAATAACAGACCAGGGAACATCGTTCACAAGTAACAGTTTCCGTTCATTCACAAAATCTACCGGCATTAAGCATATTCTCAATGCAGTGGCTACGCCACGTGCTAACGGCCAAGTCGAGAGGTTCAGTAGAACAATTTTAGACGCTTTGTCGGCCAAAACTCATGGCAAGGATGATAGAAGCTGGGACGAATACGTACCTGACATTCAAATAGGGCTAAATACTACTATTCATAAAACTACCGGTAAAAGTCCTTCTGAGCTCTTGTTTGGTTTCAAAATTAATAGTGGTTCCGAAAACGTACTTCGTGACATCATAGACGACACTAGGGACGCGTCTACCAATAATTTAGACCAAATTCGAGAACAAGCCAGTGCGCGCATTATAGAGCAACAACAAAAAGATAAAGCTAGATTCGACTCCAAAAGAAAAAGCAAACATGATTATATAGTGGGCGATCTAGTCAGTGTAAAAAGAGAGGTTCCTAGCGACGGAAAATCAAAAAAACTAGTTAATAAATATCAGGGTCCTTACCGCGTTACTAAACTGCTACCTAATGACAGACTTGCAATCGAAGACACACCATTGACACGGAAGCCTGGCCGGCCCCTATATAACAATATTGTTGCAATAGATAAACTTAAGCCTTGGTTAGTTTTCAATAAAAATTATGATTCCTCTGAAAATTCCGATGATGGCGTTATATCTCAAAATGATGATCAGAAATCTGATAGCGATTAAAAGCGTAATTTTATTCCCCTTTTTGGACTAATAATGTGTAAATGATAGAATAAAAGTTACTTATCTGTTAACCTTAATTACACGCTTGGTCAAACCAAATATTATAAAACAAAAAAAAAAAAAAAAAAAAACACATGACTATGATGCCTGGATTTAAATACCTGCCACCTGCCTAGATAAAGATACCTGGCTAAGATCGTTTAAGCTGTCTAGACTAAGATAGGTATTTGCCTTAGTAAAAACTTATCATTCAATAGTTGTTTACTTAAACTGCCTATGTTAATGTACCTGCGAGTACATATGTGTGATAAAATAATGAATAACTAAATTATTTACAATTGTTTACTGTTGTTTAAGGTGACTATATCGGTAATGCTTCAGCTATTTTGTTCCTTTAAATCAACTTATTTAATTAATTGAATTGAATAAATTAGATAAATTACTACTTAACTTATCAGTAACTTAAAGCGAAGGGACTCGCTAAAACTGCAGGATGACCGAGCTGTTAGGAATCGTTATAAATATTTTTCTGTACACGGCTTACAAAATAGTTAAATGTATTAATTTGTCATTATACTTATTTTCTGTTTTCATCCTGGCAACACTGACTCGCTCGCCGCTCCGTTGCGCCCTCCCACCGAGTAGTGGAGGGGACTTTTTAAGCGCGCGCGCAACGGTCTGCGGTATCGGCCCCCCCCCCCCTCCTCCTCAAAGCGGCGGAGGAATCGAAAGGGGAAGAAACGGAGGGGAAAAGGCAAGAAAGCCGAGCCCCCCCCCCCCGCAACCAAGGAGGACACCGACCGGGACGACCATACCTCGTCCCAGGCGCAGGCTGTACCACCGCCAAAAACCCAACAGCAGCCGAAAACGAGTGGTGGGCTGCCAGCTGGCGCCGGCATAACGCGGCCCCCAGCCCACCAACACCAACAACAACAACAGCGGCCCAAACAGGCTGCGTGCGCTGGTCCAGCTGCCGGCGCACCAATACCAACATCAACATCGACGAAGGAGTTTACAGCCTGCGCCGTCCAACTGTTAATGGACCTAATTAAGGCCATAAGACAGGGACAAGACGCGGGTTTGGTTATTCTCGACGGCCTGGCCTCCCTACTCAAGCTATATGGCTAGGCCGTTGAGGGTAATCCATTGGAATGCCCGCGGCCTCAGAGGTAAGGTCGCCCCCCTCCGCCGCATCCTAATCAATGAGGACATCGACGTGGCGCTAGTAAGCGAGACGCACCTGGGACCGGCTGATAAGCTCAAAATCTCGGGTTACCTCGCTTACAGGAAGGACGAAAGGTCGGCACTCGGCACCCCATACCGTGGTCTGGCGGTACTGGTGAGGCGTAGGGTCGTCCATCAAGAGCTCCCTGTGCCGTCGCTCGGCACGTTCTACGCGCTGGGTGTGCAGCTGCACGTTGCCGGCGAGGATCTCGCCATTTACGCCTGCTATAAGGCGCCCTCGGCCAAACTAGATCCCGCGGAGCTGAGGGCCCTTCTCGAGGCCTACGGCGGCGCGACGATCCTTGCTGGTGACCTGAACTGCAAGCACCCAGCGTGGAACTCCGCCGCGACAAACACGGGGGGTAGACGACTCTACGCGGACGCGGAAGCCTTCGGCTACACGGTGTCCGGCCCAGAAACGCCTACCCACTATCCGGACGCCTTCACTCACATGCCGGACGTGCTGGACATCGTGGCCTACCGAGGGCTACACTGCCAGATCACGCAGCAGGTGTTAGACGACGAGATGCAGTCCGACCATCATCCTGTTCTCGTCGTCCTATCGGGGATGCCGACCCGACAGCTACCCGCAGCGCCACGTCGACAAATAGACTGGGAAGTTTTTAAAGAGAAGGCTGAGGCCACCACTCCGACTCGGCCCCTGACTACCTCCGCGGACGTGAACCAAGCCGCGGATGACGTCACCGCTTGCATACGGAGCGCCTTAGAAGCGGCGACGATGTCGGTACCGCAGGGGAGAGTGCAACAGCCGCCCCTGCCTGCGTACCTACGACGGTTGATCGCCGACAAGAGGCGCCTTCGCAAGCGGTGGCAACAACTGAGATGCCCGACTTTGAAAACCAAGGTGAACCGCCTCGCGGAGAGGATTAAGGCCGAGTTGCGGGACCGGGAAGCCGAGATCTGGGAAGACCGCATTCAGGAGGCGGCTGGCAGCTGGCCATCCGCCCATAGACTCTGCCGCCAACTAAAAAAATGCCCCAGCTCCGGTGCGCCCACTATTAGATAGCGGCGGGGCGCTCAAGTATGTCGCAGAGGACCGCGCGGAGGTCTTCGCCGAGCACCTGGAGCGTCAGTTCCGACCGAACCCGACAAGCGAAGTCGAACATGTCGCAACAGTCGAGAAACACCTTGGGGACTACTTCGCCATGCCGATAGCTCCCGAGGAAGATCCTATATTTTTCTCGCCTGGGGCAGTAAGACGCGCCATCCTGAGGACGAAGCCCAGGAAGGCCCCCGGTGCGGACGGTATCACCAACGCAGTGCTGCGCCAATTGCCTTACCGTACGGTAGCGGCGCTGGCGCGCCTGTACACGGCGATACTGCGCACCGGGACGTTTCCTTCCTCGTGGAAGGAAGGGCGCGTCATCATGCTGCCCAAGGCGGGGAAAAACATACTGAAGCCGGAGAGCTATCGGCCTGTAACGCTGCTGCCCACCACCTCCAAGGTGTTCGAAAAACTCCTGTTGCGGCATCTCTAGCCGCACATCGACCCGCGGCCCGAGCAGTTCGGGTTCAGGTCGGAACACAGCACGACGCTTCAGCTGTCGAGAGTACTGCACCACATGGCGCAAGCCATTAACAAGAAGGAGTATGCGGTTGCAGTACTCCTCGACATGGAGAAGGCCTTCGACCGCGTGTGGCACGAGGGCCTAATTTTCAAGTTGGCCACATCCGACGCGCCCCGCCGCGTCGTAAAGGTGGTCCAGTCTTTTCTTACAGACAGAAGCTTCCGCGTGGTGGTCGAGGGAGCGCTCTCCAGTGCCCGACCGGTGCTGGCCGGAGTGCCCCAAGGCAGTTGCGTGTCGCCGGCGTGTTACTCGCGTTACACCGACGACATCCCCACGACACCAGAGGCGATGCTCGCGCTGTACGCCGACGACGCCGCGTACATCACTACATCGCTTAATGCGAAGTACGCGGCGGTCAAGATGCAGCGCGCGCTAGACCTGCTGCCTGACTGGTTGTCAAAGTGGCGACTGTCGGTTAACGTGGGTAAGACGCAGGCGATGGTCACTGGACTAGCGCCCCTCCCACCACCCTTGACCCTACAAGGCGCCGACGTCGAGTGGTCGCCCCGGGTGAAATACCTGGGCGTCACCATCGACCGTCGGCTCACCATGGGCCATCACGTCCGCCAGGTCGCGGCACGGGCTGGGGTCGCCCGCCACCAGCTCCGTCCGGTGCTCTCGTCCCGCCTACCGGTGCGCGTCAAGTTGGGCGTGTATAAAACTTATATACGCCCGATTCTGACGTACGCCGCCCCCGCATGGTACGTCTTCGCATGCGAGGGGCACAAAAAGCTTCTCCGCACGCAGCAAAATATGGCGCTGCGGACAATTGTAGATGCCCCTCGCTTCGTGAGGAACGACGTTATCGTGCGGGACCTCGGGATCGAGAGCCTGGACGCCTTCATCCGGCGCCTTGCGACGGGAATGTTCGCGCGTGCCGACGCATCTGCTTGGCCACACGTCAAGCACATTGCGCCGTGGCATGCGCGCCCCCCTGACGCGAGGCGTCCTCTCCCCCGCGACCTGGTAGCGGAAGATGAGCCCTCCCCACCGGACTTGACGCCTGGGTAAGCTGCTTCCCAGGATACACGCAGCTTACCTACACAATTACGACTCTACACACACAACACACATCCAGTTGCGTGTACTGTGCTAAGTTAATATAGGCAGCCCACGCAGCTATAACCACACATGCATCTCTACACAAGCACGTAAACACACGCGTAGACTCGCGGCGCGGGCTCGCGAGCCACGCTTGCACTGGGCGGTGTTTACACAGTACAATACCGCCTATACACATATAACGGTTCCTCGCCTGTAACGTAACCGGCTCTGGAAGCGGGGCGGGCAGGGACCATTACATCCTCCGTAGGTGCGTCGGAGTCGGCACCTCTGTCGCTGGTTGTCCCCCGCCGGGCCTCCTTCGGGTCTCACCTGGCGGGGACAGACCGCCGAGGTGTCGTGAAGAAAACAGTGCTGTATGAACAGCGCTGTAGGCGCGCCTACGGAACACCCCATAGCAGCTATTCACAGGCGTGCGACATTGCGATCGCACGCCACTAGGCCACAGCCTAAAGGCGCCACGATGACGGGCCTGTTTTTACAGACCACGGTATGGCCTCCGCGGCCAGGGGGCATAGCCCCGATGCCGCCTGCCGCGCCCCCCGGACGGGGGCGTAGCGACATCCCTCGACGACTGCGGTATCGAGTCAGTCTTGCTGCAAAACTCGTGATATATAGACGAAAAATAAGTCGTAGGCTACGAGTGGATATAATCCGAAATTGTGGTATAAGTGCTGTTTGAAAATAATTAATTGATATAAAGCTGTTTAAAAGAATTAAGGTATGTACACTGTCTTAATAAGAAATAATGAATGTTAATAACTAATAATATTAGCGTTGTGATTATTATTTATTTTCTACAAAAATAAATGTCTGAGAATCAATTTGGACTTTCCTTTCAGTACCGTCACCATCGTAATATTTTATTGTACAAATCGCTTGCTTCACAAATTTTAACTATTATGATACAGTGAACGTCTCGTCGTTTCTGTCATGTTTTGTAAAACATTACCATTACCTGTAAATAAAAAAATACACGAATATAATTGTTTTATGCTTTACGCGGAACAAGATAATGCGTTTCTTATGCGAATAAAATAGTAATCGTCGCTTACTGAAAAAAATTAAAGATTACCTATATCATCGCAAATTCAAAACGTACGGTAATATGTCCGACTTTCACTCTTTCTCTCTTTTACGGAATAGAGCACTTAGCTTGGAGAAAACTTGTTTTGAAACATACCTACATGAGTAAGAGAAGAGCCTACCTACCTAGTGAGAGAAGAGCAAAAGAAACTCAGGTACTTTTCCTAAAGTAATGCATTATGGTGACAGGACTGCGGGTACAGGTGAAGAGATCAGCAATCTATTCGCAACATATTTCCATTCAACTTTCCAGGAACCTGATCCTGTGCCCGCCGCTACTTCCGGTGGAATTAGCGTTGAAGATGGTATGTCGTGCATCTGTTCGATTGATGTATCTCTTTCTCAAGTTTTAAAGTTATTAAAGACCTTGGACCTCTCCAAATCTGGCGTTCCTGATCTTATACCTCCAGTATTTATCGTAAATTGTGCCGACAGCCTTCTTGTACCACTATGCATTTTATTTAGGCGGTCACTTTCGGAAGGCATAGTTCCGAAAATTTGGAAATCGGCATTCGTTACCCCAGTTTTCAAAAAAGGTAATAAGTCGGATATCTCTAATTATCGACCAATATCCAAGATATGTCTGTTCTCCAAAATCCTCGAACGCATTGTGTTTAATGACGTATTCACTGCTATGAAATGCAACTTTGGTGATGCACAGCATGGTTTTATTAGGAAGCGTTCCACTACATCTAATTTAATCTTGTCCCATGAATTTATATCCGAAGGTATGGAACAGCGCGCACAAGTTGACGTTATTTATACTGATTATAGTAAATGCTTTGACCGTATTGACCATAGACTGCTCTTAGAGAAGCTATTAAAAGCCGGAATACACGGAGATTTGTACCGTAACAGGACGCAGGCTGTGGTTCTTCAGGGGTACACATCTGGATGGAGTTCTGTCCCCTCTGGAGTTCCTCAGGGTTCGATTTTAGGATCCCTTTTATTTACTCTCTTTATTGCTGATGTGAAACACTGTTTTGAAACTTCTTATATTTTACTTTATGCTGACGATATGAAGGTTCATAAAATTATCCGAAACATATCTGATACACACTTGTTACAAAATGATTTGAATAGATTTGAAGATTACATGACTTTTACTCGTCAGAAGTCTATAATCGATTCCACATACAAGCTATACAATATCGATATAGGCAAAGTCAATAGTATTAGGGATCTTGGTATTATACAAGACAGGAAGCTACTCTTCGATCAGCATATTAATAGTATAGTAAATAAGGCGTCAAAAGCACTTGGGTTTATAATGAGAACCTCAGCATGTTTCCGATCGCTAAAACCGATCAGCCGTGTGGTATCCGGCAGAGTAGAATAGAACCGAAAGAAGTACTAATTAAGAATGAAGAGTTGAAACCGGAAGATAGCACAGTGTTCCTAGGCATAACTTTGGATGCCAAGCTTCAGTGGGGCCAGCATATAGACAAATTGTCGAAAAAACTTAGCTCTGCAGCATACGCCGTTAGAAGAATTCGTGAGTTAACTGATTTAGAGACAGCCCGTTTAGTTTACTTTAGTTATTTCCATAGCGTGATGTCGTACGGTATTCTCTTGTGGGGCAATGCCGCCGATATTCAGACAATATTTGTTTTGCAAAAAAGGGCAATTCGTTCAATTTATAAATTAAGACCCAGACTCCCTCAGAGAAAAATTTAAAGAGATTAATATTCTTACTGTGCCTTCTCAGTTTATTTATGAAAACCTTTTGTACGCACACAAAAATATTAATTTGTTTAAAAAATACAGTGATATCCACAACATAAATACGAGGAACAAACACAAGTTTGTTGTTCCTGTAACGAGGCTCAATAAAATAGGGGGTACGTTCAGATGCCAATGTATACGTTTTTACAATAAACTTCCGAGCCAAATTCAAGCACTAAGCCTAAATAAATTCAAATCGTTTATAAAACGGAAGCTGTGCTTGAAAGCCTAATATCATGTTAACAACTATCTCGAAGATAAAAAGGCTTGGGATTAAGCTGCTCCAATGAAATTTGCTTTGTGAATGTCGAAATTTCGGACTTCGCTTGTTTATTATTAATTCCTTTCTTTTATACACTCTCAAAATCAAAATCAAAATCAAAATCAATTTTATTTGTGTAACATAGGTAATAAATACAGTTCTTAAATTAAAATAGGTCGTTAAGCTATGCCAAGAGGCGTACAAATATATGGTTGCATGCGAAATAAAAAATATAAATCATGCGAGAGGTAAACACAAATTATTATATATATATGTCAAAATTAATAGCATAATGATAAAAAAAACAAAAATGATAAAATGTCACAATATAAAGGAATTACTTCAGTCAATGTTTAGTTAAATAATCATAATTATCATAAATTACCATTGCTCTCAATATTCTACCAGAAATTGTCGATTGCGTGTATTCTCCAGTCAAAAAAAAAAAAAAAGTCTACATTAGTTTATCATTCAGAAATTCATCAATCGTATAATAACATTTTTCAATTAACAACAGTTTTAATTTTTTTTTGAATTGTGTAACATTCAAATTTTTTATAACATCTGGCAATTTATTGTAAATGCGCGGTGCCATGGCTAAAACACTCTTTCTCACTAAGGCCGTCTTACAGCGCTGATTGCTTATAGAGTTTGCGTATTGGCTACGAATCGCAACATCTCGTAAAGTCGACACTTTTTCGAACAACCTCATGTTGGTTTTGACGAAAAGACTTATTTCAAAAATATATAATGATGGTAAGGTAAGTATTTTCAGCGATTTAAAGAATGGTACACAGCTATCATCAATTTTCAGACCACACATCGATCTTATGCATCTTTTTTGTGCCTTAAAAACGACATCTTTATCTGTAGAATTACCCCAAAAAACAATACCATATCGCAAAATTGAGGCTACTAGGCCGTGATATGCAACTAGTAGCGCATCCATATTTATATTTCTAGCAATTTGGAAAAGTGCGTATGCTGATTTATTTATTTTCTTACTTAGGTCATCTATGTGGGCCTTCCAGTTAAACTGATTATCAAGCAACAAACCTAAGAATTTTGCTACTTTAACTTCTTCAATGTCACAGTTACTATGTCTAATATTTACTTTTGGTACATCAGTTCTTTGGTGAAAGTGCATTATTTTTGTTTTCTTTAAGTTAATAACTAAATTATTTTTACTTAGCCAATTAATTATGTCAGATAGTGTATTATTTATGTCAACTTGATAAATATTGCGATCAATACATTTCACTATGGCAGTACTGTCGTCTGCAAACATAACCATTTGATGTTGAGTCACCTTTGGCAGATCGTTTATATAGATCAAGAAAAGAGGTGGCCCAAGGACGCTACCCTGTGGGATACCAAACTTTATTAATCTAGAATGAGATAAAAAACTCTTTTCAAATTTTGTTTTTTCACATATTCTTGCAATCTCTGTACATTGCATTCTGTTGGAGAGATAGGATTCGAGTAGTTTTAAAATGTTACCTCTGATACCGTAGCTACGCAGTTTCTCCAACAAGATATCGTGCTGTACGTAATCGAAGGCTTTGGTCATATCTGTGTAGATGGCACAAATAGGAGCTTTTTGGTCTACTGCCAACATAGTGCTACGTAAAAAAACAAAAATAGCCATGTTGATCGTGGTATTCTTTCTAAAGCCATATTGTTCCTTGCATAATAAGTTAAATTTGTTGAAATAGTTATATAGAGACTTATAAATAATTTTTTCGAAAATCTTGGAAATTACAGAAATTTTAGCTATTGGCCTATAGTTCTTCATATCAGTTTTACTATCTTTTTTATGAAGTGGTTTAATAATAACTTTCTTCAAGTCTTCTGGATAAACCCCGTCAACAATGCAAAGGTTCATAATATGCGCTAATACGGGTGCTATAAGTTCATTTACAAATTTTATCACCTTTGTTGACATACCGTCAAATCCTACAGTACTTGTATTTTTAAGTGATCTTATAGCCGAAATCATGTCGTTTGTTAGAACCGGCTGCATAAACATTGATTGGCTTGTCAGATTAACTAATTGATTGTCGAATTCTATGTCAGTTTTAATATTATTCTCAATGTCATCTATAAAATAATTATTAAATGCATTTGCAATGTCAATAGGTTTTGAAAAGGTGTGGTTACATTTATTAATTGTTATTATTTGTTCTTTAGGAGAATTATTTTTAGGTCTATTGACAATTTGCCATGTGGCTTTCGACTTATTCTTCGAGGTTTTTATAAAGTAATCATTTTGAGCTTTTTGTGTGAGTCTTATAATTTTCCTATATTGTGAAGAGTATTTTATAAAGTTAGTTTTATTTTTTAATACAGGATTTAGTCTATATGTCCACAGTAATTTTCTTTGTTTTTTACTACAGCTTTTTATGCCGCTCGATACCCATTTTACGTTTTTATTAGTATGAATAGTTATTATTTTATTAGGGAAGCAAAGTTTGTAGAATAGGGAGAACGTTTCATAAAATCTTTTGTAAGCTATATTGGCATCATTACTTGCATATACATCCGTAAAGGTTAAACTTCGAATGCATTCTCGGAATTTTTTGAGGTTCTCTGTGGAGTAGTCTTTTTTTATAATTTTCCAGAATTTTAAGCGGCATGTTCTATTTATGGGAACCCTGAGTATCTGTGACGTGTGATCAGAAAGGATAAGATCTATAACTTCAGCTTTACATCCTCTTCGCAAGTTATGCGCAAAATGATCGATACATGTGTTACTACTGAGCCTGGTAGGTTGATTTATTTCTAATGTCAAGTTGTAACTAAGTAAAAAATTCTCTAGTTCCAAAGTAATCCTATTCCTTTTTAACGTATCAATATTTAAATCGCCACATAAAACAATTTTTTTACTATTTAACGAACATAACTTATTCAAAACAATGTCAAGCTTATCATAAAATGTCAAGTAATTGTATTTAGGAATTCTATAAACACAAATCACAATAATAGAGTGAGTTGTCAGTTCAATTCCACAAATTTCAAAAACACCTGACACAGAGTGCCTAGCAATATCTGGCAGTTCTTTATATTGATGCCCAGTTTTAACTAGAATACAAGTCCCTCCGCGATTTGATTTGCGACAAAAGAAAGCAGCGGGATGGAAACCAGGAACGTACAACAAACTCTCATGGCCAGATGTAATAAAATGTTCAGATAAACAGAGAACGTCTACAATAGTTCCTTGATTTTCAAGGTTTTTCAATTGAATAGTCAATAAGTCCGATTTGTTCAGCAAACCGGCAATATTTTGGTGCATAATATTGAGAGAATTACAGAAAAAACTGCGAGTTTTGTTCCTCTGTAGCTGTAGTCGCTGATGTTGTCTTACATTTATTAGGATGCATTTTGACATCTATGTCAAGTTCACATATTTCATACTTAGTATTTACACTTTGAATATAAATAATCATATCATATATATCATTAAAAATAGATTTCATTCCGGAGTAATTTATCATGCCCGTGCGTCTATTGAACATGGCATCATCATATGTTAAATTCTTGTTACTATCTAAAAAATAAGCATGTCCATGAGTAGTTGTATCCAGGTATAACAAGTTATTAAAAGTTTCTACTCTAGAATTGTATAAGTAATTATTAGTAAAGAATTTGTACGTTGGTGTGCATATAATTATGTTTGTATTTGTGATTTCTTGTAAAACCTGTCTTATTAATAAAATGCTGTCATAATATTTACATGTGACTTGGAAGTCTTCGCCACCTATCAATATAATGCAGTAGTCCAGCATGGTGAAGTCTGCCAGTTTTTCTTTGATGCCTTTCAGTAGTGCTTGGATATTTCTATGAGGTGTGATGTAGTGACAAAGTCCACATTTATCAATAGTTTTTTCTGCAATGTCAAGCAATTTATTCCTGTTGTCGGTGCTTAAGATGCAAATTTTGCCACGTTTTAAATTACAGTGGTCCAAATTATTATTAATTTGTTTTGTTGGTGTAACAGTATTGGTTGTTTCAGTTTTGCTGTCCTGATGGATAGTATTGCAAAAGTTTTCATTCGTTTGTGTTTGTTTGCATGCATTTTCCGTTCTGAGTTGTTTATTACTACAGGCTGTCGATGTTGGGCGTTTTAATTTTGCTGGCGTATGATCCGTGAGATTACTGGTTTGTGTCTCCTTATTTGAAGTTTTTATTCGGCATGTGGATTTATTTTTAAAGGATTTTTTAATTGGGGTTGATGTCAGGCTACTCACTTGGAGTTTTATGTTTGAAACCGTTCGTTTAGAACCTGGAGTGGCACACTTGGCATCTCCTGCACCCACCTGCTTATACAATTGTATGATCCGATTACATTTATCCAAATCTGACTTTAAATTTTTATTCTCACAGAGCAAGTTGTCAACTTCCTGATTCGCGCTTTGCAACTTAATCCTTAAATCATTGATCTCTTCCTGTAGCGTCACAATGGTTTCATCATCTCGTAGTGAAGTTTCCGGCATACTCATAACAGTAGCATCGAAAAGTGACGTTTCTGAGAGCGAGGAAGACAGGATTTGTTTTTTTCTCAGCGTTATGTTGTCATCTTCCATGATGAATGCAACTTGGTAGACTTTATTCGCCGCTGGAACGCTTCTGCGTCGTCGGGGAGTTGGTAGCACTGATAGCGCTGCAAGATTGCACGTACATAGGACTTTCGCCGTTCACCAGTTCGCACAACCGTGAGGATTCCGTGCACACGCGAATTAGTCACTATGACCGGCACTTTTTTGAGGTTTTTTATTTTTGTTTATTATTGTTTGTATCACGCTGGAAACAATTATTGGGCAGTAAACACTTCACTACACTTAAGTTTAGTGGAAAAAATATAGTTTTTATAGCAGATAATTAATTCTACGACATTAAATTACTAAGGGCACAACTTAGTGGTTTCGGGGCGCGTTCCGTTCCATCTCTGACATTGAATGATTTGACATGAATACTTATTTCAGTATTTTATTATTTTTTACTTTTTATTTTATTTTATGTTACATTTACCTACTGATATGACAGGAATATTTACGTATCTTACTTTTTTATTATTATTGACATATGACTTTTGTGATTTTTATTGACATTGATTTTGTAAATTATTATTAATTTTATTTGATTATTGTGAATGTGGGGACCATGTGGGTTTAATTTTTATTTTTGTTTGTTTTCATTTTTTTTCCCACAACTGTTTGGCAGTTTGAGTACTATAAGCGACCTACCCAAATGTCCTTTCTTTGGTATTGTTCGTCGTTTCGTTGAGCTCCTTGAGTTATAAGTCGAGCTACACGATAACTGACAAATGCTTGCACTGACTGGACAGGTCCACTCAAATCTGTGTGGTTCTTTCTTCAAAAGACCATCTCAGACACTATTCTGCATAGTCCTCATGTGAATTGAGCAAAATTATGTCTGGACTTCAAAAGAGACTATGACCTCTGAGTTTGTTTCGGCTGTTTCTTCTCAGAGTAGTCAGGTACGAAACACCGGTCCCATCTAGTTTAAAAAAAAAAATGACGTGTAAAAGTGTTTGTAAAAACCTACTTGCAAAATAAACATCATTTATCATTTATCATTTATGAACCAACCCACTACACTCACGGGTGTCGTATAAGGCGACTAATGTCTGAGGCAGAACACCTTGCGCCTCCGTAGACCAGAGAATGGGCAGCAGCGTTTTCTGTTAGTCTTTCATCACTGCGATCTCCAATCCGCCTGCCAAGCGTGGAGATTACGGCAAATTCCTCCCATCATGGGAGAGGCTTATGTCCAGCAGTGGACGTTATGGGCTGTTGTAGTAGTTGTAGTAAAACCGATCAAAGTACTGTATTGTTCGTTCGTACGTAGCCACCTTGAGTATGCATCACAAGTCTGGAACCCTCAATACGGGATCTACAAGTCTCGTATTGAGGGCATCCAGAGAAAATTTCTTAAATACCTTGATTAAGGGCAAAGCAAGTGTCTGTTGATTACACTCACCGATGCAGGAGGTACCATTTTCTACCACTTGACCGAAGACGTCATATTGGAGATGTATGCTACTCGCAAATAGTTCAATCGACTGTCCTGAACTTGTTTCAAAACTAACGTTACGCACTAATCAGATGGGACTGCGACAACGACTATGAACTAAGTTAGAGATGTCAAACTAGTTTATGCCTTGCGCTTCACCGTGTTTTTAGTCGACATGTTTTTACGTGCACCCTACATTTGTATTGAAATGTTAGTTCCAACTAAATTTGACAGCTCTAAATTACGTCCGTCTCTTTCTCGTTATTAGAGAGAAAAATAAAGCAATAGCCTAAATTAAGTTTAGTTTGTGCACAACAGAATCGACACCATTTAGGTATCAAAGGTGCGCTAAATAGCTGCTAAGTTAAGTTACTTTATAGCGTGATTTTTGATATTATACAGAGAAACTCGTCAACCCGGTAAACTACGAACCGCTCGTTTCCACTTTAGCTGACCCGCGCAACTCGTCTGCGTCACTTAAGTGAGAGAGAGAGTGAGAGTCAATCTAAAAAAAAAAAACATTAGGCTATCTTACTTTTTTTATAAATAACAATTCCGTCATACATGATTGTTTCGTAACTTTAACCGTTTTCACAGCGCACGCAACGGAAGTTCTCAAAAGGAATAAAGAACAGAGGCGATGGCTCAAACAAATTTTTGTTGACATTTTTGACATTGGAATAGTAGATTGTTATACAAGGGTGGAAAGAAATCAATTCCTATACGAGGTATTTAGACGCACGAGCGAAGCGAGGGCGGCTATAGTCCGAGTGGGAATTGATGACTTTCACCCGTGTTAAACACTCTACTTTTCATTTCAAATATAAGGAAAGTAAAAAATAGTAGTTTTTCTAAAATACACACATCAACACGGTCTAGGGATATTTTTAAAAAAGCGAATTACTATCAATGTGTTAATTATTTATATGACATGTATATATTTAAAAGATACGTTATTTAATATTCTACCATTTTTTAATAATGGTTAAGGTATAGATTAAAATTTCAGGATTTTATGGAAAAAAAATGAAGCATAGACGGAAACCGTATATGAATGAACTTTTAATTTGTGAGTAAAAACTGAAAAAAATAGAAAAATCATTTAATTTGTGTTTATAAACTTGAAGTTAGTAGTCTGAGAAAGCGCCCATGATGTTCATAACACATCGGCAACGATTCGGCATGCTCAGAACAAGGTTGTCAATGTCTTGCTGCGGAATATAGTCCCATGTCCTTCTGAGGTGCGCAAAAAGTTGACCTTCTGTAGCCAGATTTTCAGGAACTTCCTTCAGAGCTCTTTTTTGCAGCATATCCCACGCATGCTCAATGGCATTTAGATCTGGCGATTGAGCAGGCCAGTCTAAGGCCCTAACATTATGTGTATGTAACCAAGCTGCTACCGTTCTCGCCGTGTGTGCCCGGGCATTGTCGTGCATGAGCAGGAAATCTTGCCCCATTTGTGTTCTGTGGGGCAAGATTACGGGCCCCAGCACCTGTTGGACGTATCGTTCTGCCGTCATATTGCCCCGCACCCAAACGAGATCCGTCCGTCCTCCAAGACGAATTCCTGCCCAAACCATAATTGTTCCTCCTTGGTATGGGTGAACTTCCTGAGGGTTCTGGAGACGGCTCCATCGTCCAGGAACTCGCCAAACACGCGTTCTTCGTGAATCTGGATGGAAGCCGAACCTGGATTCATCCGTGAACAGCACATTGGACCATTGGTCACGGCCCCAGTCCACGTGGTTCCGAACCCATTCTAATCGTCGTCTACGATTGCCTCTCCGTAAAGGTGGGACCCGGAGTGGCCTACGAGAGCGTAGATTGCTTTCATGCAGTCGCCTTCTTACAGTTTGGTCACTCACAAGCACTTGGTGTTCCACTCGCAGCCTTTGGACCAATTGAGTGGCCGTTGCATTTGGTTGTGCTCGCGCAGTAATTTGCAAAAATCGGTCTTGTCTGGGGGTAGTGATGCGACTTGGCCCCCGGTGCCTCTCCGCTACTTCACCTGTGGCACGATAGCGTGTCCACAATCTTGAAATTACATTTTGATGGGTCCCTATGGCCTCAGCAACATTACGCTGAACAGATTCAGCTTCCAGCATTCCCACAGCTCGTAACATCTCCGCCCTCGTCAAATGTCGGCGTTGCATGGCTACAATACCTCAATTTTAACTTTATCTTTCGTTTAAAAATGAAAAAGAACTGTAACTAAACGTAATTCGTATTGTTCCCTCTCCTCTCCTATTCCCTCCTATTCCCTCTCCTATACATCAAGACATTTCTATGCCACCGAAACAAAAGAATTTTCAAAAATTTGAATTTGGAATTAGTCTGAGATAAATTACAAACAAATCGGTGTATAAAAGATTCCAATGCGGCCAGTACTTTTCGAGTTATTTAATTGAGTATGAAATATCCCTAGACCGTGTTGATGTGTGTATTTATTGATAGTAATAAGATGAGTAGTACCTATTTAAAATTAATTGAGAAGTTAGAACAATTTGTGAAATTCTTTTTTTTTAATTAAATTAAATTTTCTTTAAAATCCCGCCAAATTATACATAAATAGTCTTTTTTAATTTAAATTTCAAATATGAAACACACCGCCCGCGTCACCGCCGCGGGCCACCCCACTTTAATAGGTATTTTTTTTAATTCACATTGGCCGTATACACTCACAAGACCGCAGCATTTTTTTTTTAATCGATATTTTTCTTAATTATGTAAAAAAAAACATAGCCGACTAAATAACTAATTTTAGTTCTATTTTTAAAATTCATTCCCGCCCTATGGAGGGAAGCAATTACTATGAGTCTTTCCCGCCCAAGGGAGGGAAGCATCGTTTTCGACCCGCTGCTCTGATCAAACAAACACTACTTTCCGAGTATGAGAAATGAAAATGTCTTTTCGTTCGCTCCAGTGTAGGCGCCGATTTCACGAAAAAGTGCAATCCCCTTATATCTCGGGAGAGTTTTGAAAATAATTATGATAGCTGTAAGGTGCAAAAAAAGCATTATTCGAGAAAGCCAAAAAAAGACGAATTTTTGATTTTGGCGCTCGATATTTTGGAAACGAAGAATGCTATCAATTTGAGAAAAACTGGATAATTTAGTCAGCTACAATTTGAGCTTAAAACAAACACGATCGGGTTTAGGGTTTGCCCTGTAGCCAAAGAGATTTAAAAAGACTTCTACAAAGAGCGGACGTTGGGACTAATGTCATAGGTACACAAATTTTGATGTCGTACGTCAGTAGCGCTAGCGCTAGCTATGAATAAAAAAATACAAACATACTTTTATTTAATAAAATTCAGCTATTACACGGTAGATCGCACTAGTAACCACCTGTGAAAGGGCTGCTACAGTTTAGAATGGCATCAAATTATCGATAACGCTTGGTAAGATTAAACAAATTTTATTGACACTGCCTCGTTGGTCTAGTGGAAAAAACAAATCGCAAACGCGACTGCTGAGCATGATGGGTTCGATTACTAGATCGGGCAAAGTGTTATTGGGTTTTTCCATCAGGAATTTCTCAGTATCAGCCACGGAGTCTAGATTTGTGCCCGGTTGATGGCAATAGACTCGCCCCCTATTACATGGAACATTAGGCAGTTGTTCCACCGGCAACGATGAGCAAGAAGCGAGTAGAGCTGGAAACTAGAAACGCGTTGGCGAGCAGCGAAAATCGAGTATGTAGTTCCGATAGTTTTGTAGCTGGGCTATGAGCGAGTATGCGAGTGCGACGGGCGATTACTCGCACCACTCGCTCGGAGCGGCTAGTCCTGCGCAACACTGCACGTGCTACGCACTTGTTACCTTCCCGACAACAATGATACCGGTAGTTATACGAGGGCTGCACTAAAAGTATCGGGAATGGAATATTTCCACTTTTCCTGTCATATTAAATCATTTTAATTAAAAACTCCTTGGTTTTAAAAATCGAATACCATTTATTTATTTAAAAAAAAGATTCTCGGTCTTGTCACAAGGTTTTGTCAAACTTGTTTAGTCGTTGAGAAAATGGAATTGACTCGAGAAAATTCAAGAGCGATGATTTATTATGACTTTCGAAGTGGTTTAACACAAAAACAGTGGGTTGACCGGATGATTTCTGCATTTGGTGATGAAGCCCCATCCAAAACCACAATTTATCGCTGTTTTGCTGAATTTCAACGTGGACGTGTCGAGCTCAGTGATGGTCCCAGCCAAGGTCGTCCAAAAACTGCAGTCACCCAAGAAAACGTTGATGCTGTGCGTAAGCTGATTGAGGAAGATCGACATGTGACATACCGCGAGATTCAGGCAACTTTATACATTGGCATGAGTCAAATACAAATAATCTTGAATGAACAATTAAGATGTAAAAAACGTTGTTTTCCCGATGGATACCGCATTCGCTCTGTGAAGAGCAAAAAGCGGCTCTTTTTAAATTTTCAGTGCCGCCCTCGTAGTAATAGGCGAGACGACAAAAAAAACTAATTAGTCCGTCAGTTAGATTATCAAAAAATATTTGACACGTATTTTTTATTTTGTTACGTAATCCAAAATTGACGAAGATACGACGCTTTTAAAATTCTCAATACGTCACGCCTAGGTATAATTTTTACCTAGTTCTGACGTCACGAGCCCCCACTCCCGAGTTTTGACGTCATGCTCCCCAGCCACCCCATCATCTATTTTGCTGTTTATAAATTCATATAACAATTGTACCCAATGTGTACCGAATTAGTATATACTTAAAAAAATAAGTACCTTAACAGATTAACAGGTACAGGCAACTGAATTATGACTTGCTGTAGAGCATCTCCCCAGCAACCCCCAAGTAAAATTTTAATAATTTTACCTAAACACTTACTTATTAGGTAAACAAGTGTTTAATAAAAATTGTACCCATATTTTTACCACAGCATGTGCTAACTATGGCTACTTATAATGTTTATTTTAAATTTTCATTATAAGCGCCTGAGAAAAATAAATAGCAAAGTGTATTGTGTGTGTTTCAATGGCGCGACCACAGCGTTTTTTTTTTGTTTGAAACTATTTACATTTGTAAAAAATTGTAAACCATAAAACCATAAATTTGTCCAAGTTATAGTTAAAAAGTTATAAGGGTTTGACCGTGGCCGCGCCATTGAAATGCAGAGAACCACGCGGCCACGGTGATCTTTAAAACCAAGCATTGCAGAAACCTTAAATTTAGGTAATTAACAGATTTAATTTATTTTAATACACATTTAAACGGGTATTTTTCGCGAATTTTACCTTTAATGTAGGCCCGACGTTTCGACCGGATTGCACCAGCCGTGGTCGCGGGAAGACTGAAGTATTTGAGGTACCGCCACAGCAAAGCGAAGGTGTTTATTCAACTACCCTCACTTGATCTTTATAAATGTTAATAAGGGCCGGTTCACACTAGGACACTAACAGTGTCCGCATACTGAGATGATTCCAAGCAGGAGAGTCTGAAGCCGTCTTCGCGATTGAAATTAGGATACTTCTTGATCTCAATCGCTTCCCGAACCATTCCCTTATAATAGTGCTTCTCATTTGCAAGGATTTTTGGGTTGTCAGATTTAATTTGTAAAAAAAAAAAAAAATAGAAAAAAATCCTAGGTTTACGTTGTTACGTCAGTCACTGCGGGCCAAATTGTGCGAAATGAATGGTTTTATTCAATTCTAGCCTAATACACACATCAAAAGTATCTAGGGATCAACATATATTTTTGCAATAACTTTTCTCCTGATTGATATTAATTAAAATTTTCTTTAAGGATTCATCAAATAAAGTGTTTTCGTTTGTCACAGTAACGATAAACCAAGTCACCTTTGCATTAATAAAGAAATTTGCCATTTTCCTAATAAAGGGATTTTTGACATTTGAACCACTAACATTAAAGTTCGAAAAAAAGACTGAAATAACAGTTTTCTTTAAAATTTTATTGGGTAACTTAAACAATTAATAATCCGTGTTTCTACCGCGAACACTAACAACACAAGAACATCGGTTTGGCATACTCAAAATGAGTTCATCCAAATCACGCTGTGGAATGGCCGCCCATGTTCGTTGCAACAACAAAAAAAGGTCTTCTTGCGACTGGATACCCTCCATATTCGGCAGAGCTCTTCTCTGTAGCATATCCCATGCATGCTCAATCGGGTTCAAGTCTGGCGACTGAGCAGGCCAGGGCGGGACATTGATGTTAGCTGCGGCGAGAGTCTGTCTTACAACTCTTGCGGTGTGCGGTCGTGCATTATCATGCATTAACTGAAATAAGGGACCGATTTGCACTTGTAGAGGAACGATGACGTCTGATACAATCGTCTCAGCATAAATTTGAGCGTTGAGGTTGCCTCTGATCCAAATCAACTCAGTTCTTCCGCCGATCCAAATACCCGCCCATACCATGATGGTTCCACCACTATAAGGATGGACTTCCTGGCAGGATTTTAATCGCTGTTGGCGTCCAGGGGTTCTCCAGTGTCGTATACGTCTTGTATCCGGTCTCATACCAAAACGAGACTCATCAGAGAAGCACACGAAACGCCATTGTTCTTCTGCCCAATTTCTGTGTTCAAGAGCCCATTGATATCGAATCCTACGATTGTGCATTGCTATAGGTGGTACCCGTAGCGGTCTTCGGGAATGAAGGTTCACTTCATGCAAGCGGTTTCTGACTGTTTGGTCGCTAATTAAGTTCCCTGAAGAGTGATGAAGCCTCACGGCTAACATCATGGCGGTTATTGTTGGAGCTCTTCGAGTTAAGATTTGAATGTATCGGTCTTGTCTCCGTGTGGTGCAGCGATACCGTCCTCCATGGCGCTCAGCCACGGTACCAGTGCTTCGGTAACGTGTCCAAAGTCGACTGATAACACTCTGACTTGTATTCAGAGCTAAAGCTACAGTACGTTGCCGGGAACCAGCTTCTATCATTCCCACGGCTCTGAGCATTTCTTCCCTGCTTAAATGACGTCGCCGCTCCATAATAACGTTGGTTTTAATCAGTAGTAGGGAAACAGTAGCACTAATAATGTCTTCAATGCGTTGTATGTTTTTATAGGGAAAATATTGACAGCTTATTTTCATCTTTTACTCGAATTTGATTGAGAGTTCCTGATTCAAATTATGAAATGCACCAAAAAGGATCCATATAAATTTATAAAATCATAAATTTATTACAAAGCCACATCTCAATCTCAAGAAATCCGCATAAAAATGCTTGATCCCTAGACATTTTTGATGTGTGTAAATCATTAGATCAAAATGCCAATTGTGCACTTTGTGAAGAAAAAAGTGACAAATATTTGTGTGAAAAAAAAATACTAAAACTTAATGCCGTCTAGGAGTAGTTACGACATTTCAAAGAAAAAATGCTTCACTTTAAATATTTTTTTCATGTAGTACCTTATAATAAAGTTAGAATTATTTCAATTGTACCAATTAAAGTTTAGAGTCTAATAAGCAACATTCATATTCACTCATCAAGGAGAAAACCTCTCGTTAGCAGATACCACCTCCTAAGGGAAATTAACGTTTCTTTTTTATTTTATTTCTTGTTTGAAATTAACGTTTCTATATCGAGTATTTTCCAGAGAAATCACCATACTTAAATTCTGAAAAAAAAAAATATAGTACAGATACATGTTTGATCTAGTGAATTTTGTGGATAAAAACACAATATTTAACATTTGTCTCGATAAAAAAAAAACAGAAATAACGTCGATTTTGAAAGTATTTTAAGTTTTATGAGACTTGGGGAACGCAATTTTTATGAAAATTTAACATTTCATTTACTAATCGGGTTTCAGAGTAATATTATTGGATATAATTATAATATGGCACTTATTTTTTTTAAATACTTGCTTTGTTGGTTATCCTTAAATAATTAAAAAATAAATACGTGATAAAAGGCTCGGACACTGGCGCGTACCACGCCATTGTCCTGCCGGACGTCATCGAGGGAGGAACTATGCAATTTTTGCTCGCGACCACAATAGGATCGTCACCGCGCGCGTAGTAGTACCTACTTACTATAATGAGCTCTACACAGACTAGCTAAGTCAGTATGACTAATATCTTCGCCAATTGTGAACCGATTTCGATGATTCTTTTTTGTTTGGAAGAAAATTACTTCGCTTCTCTTTGGTAAAGATCTGATGCTGATTGTGGTATTTCCCTCTAGATTATCGGCTCTCAGACGCACGCACGTCCGCTCACTTTCTCAGTTCAAAGCTAACTCCCTGTACGCGACGAGAGATGACACAATGCTTCCCTCTCTCCCACTCACAGACACTACACTGATCTTCGGAGATATACAATGGAACTCTTCAAATATAGACAGAAAATCGCTGGAATGTTTATTGTTTTCACCACCTATCACGCACGCCAATATGCTCTGAGGGGGTTAGCTGAATTGTCTAAAGTACACCCACATTTCGACAGTTAGGTATGTTAGGTTCTATTTTATTGGGGATAAGCATAGGCTTATCCCCAATAAAGTAATAATTAGTCGCCACCACTAGACCGAAAATTTATTTTATATTGTTAACAATACATGTCTGTACTGCGCATGAGGTCCTGGGTTCGATTCCCATGTCGGGCAAAGTGTTATTGGATTTTTCCATCAGAAATTTCTCAGTAGCAGCCTCGCGACTAAAACATAACTGGTGAAATGTGGGTTTAGGTACCTACTATTGGGTATACCTCAGCCTAACCCTTCGGGGATTACAGGCGTGATGTTACGTTATGTTAAAAAATATGTATAGCTAATATTTGTAAGTATCGGATATTACTATTAAAAATGGAAAAATAAAAAACTATTTTGCAAAAATAAAACCGACCTAGACGGTTTGTTTTTTTTGCAAAATAGTTTTTATGTTTTTATTACGACGTAATAAAACAAAACAAACATTTTATTAATCAGCTGATAACTACCGTTCTTACAGTAGGTACCTACGTGAACCTTTCTTTGGGGTCACTAGTACCTACTACTTTCATTAGTAAGATTTCTGCGTTGTAATGATTCTTAAAAATGAGTTAATTATTAAGACAAGATTCATGACAAAAACGTAGGTGATTTTATTGAATAATTTTTAAAGACATTGAACATGGCTATCGGTTACATCGGTACCCTAGAGCATGGTTTACGGTCGCGCTGCGTTTATTGGGTACAGACCTATATATTTTATTATAAATAATCAGTGTTTGTGTAAATTTCCGGAAAAAGGAGCCCTTAAAGATCTCCGTGGCCCTCGCAGTTCTACGCATTTCAATGAAACTTCCAAACCCTTATAACTTTTTAACTATAACTTGGACAAATTTATGGTTTTATGGTTTACAATTTTTTATAAAATCTTGGCATAGCTTCAAACAAAAAAAAACGCTGTGGTCGCGCCATTGAAACGCACACAATACACTTTGCTATTTATTTTTCTCAGGCGCTTATAATCAAAATTTAAAATAAACATTGTATGTAGCCATAGCTAGCACATCCTGTGGTAAAAATAAGGGTACAATTTTTATTAAACACTTGTTTACCTAATAAGTAAGTGTTTAGGTAAAATTATTAAAATTTTACTTGGGGGTTGCTGGGGAGATGCTCTACAGCAAGTCATAATTCAGTTGCCTGTACCTGTTAATCTGTTAAGGTACTTATTTTTTTAAGTATGTACTAATTCGGTACACATTGGGTACAATTGTTATATGAATTTATAAACAGCAAAATAGATGATGGGGAGGCTGGGGAGCATGACGTGTGAAGTGACTGTTGAGAAGTGTGAGAATGTCTTCGTATGGCGTCTGCGTCAGCTCCTTCGGTAACGCCAAATCGGCCGCCAGTTTGTAAGTGCTGTCAGTGAGTGCACTCAGCAATATTGCCCGTCTTTTCACTCCCTTGGGATCCTGTACCTTGTCAACATCGTTCGCAATGAACCATTGCGAAATGCGTTGTTTATAGTTTTGCTATGTATGAATGTTGTGGTCAAAACTCGATAATATTCCAAAATGTCACATTTTTATTTTTTAACGTTTTTTTTTATTTTTCCGTAATCGCGGGTAAGTACTCGTCGCCACTGATATATATGCGAACGGGAAACAAGTGAAACGACAGATAGCTGGTAGCACACTGAGTTTATTTGACAAGCGACACAACTTATATAGGAGTGGATGCAACCACCCTCATATTCCACGAATATACAACAATTTTATTAAAATATTTATTGTTCGCTACATATTCATGTTTCCCGATTTCATTAAAAAGATTTGCAGTTGATCTTACTGATTCTTTATCAATTTTATTTAATAATTGACTTGGTAATCCCATTGCAATAAGGTTTATCATTGTTTCAGTATCTATATGCTTGTTAACCTCTAATAACAGTTTTTCTTTTCTTGTAGCATACTCCAATAAAGACCCAGATTGAAATCTGAACGTAAACGCATATTTTACTTGAGACCAACCCTTATTTCCATATGTCTCACTAAAGTTAGATTTCCATAGTGCCCATTCTGAACTCACCGTTAATTTAATTAACATACTAGTATACCAATCTTGGCAGTGCTTTTCTAAGAGATGTTTCAGAACTTCGATTTTCTCTTCATCTTGTATTATCTCATTTCTTTCACATTCTTGCTCAAACTCAATGATCCATTGGTTTGCGTTTGTTGTTTTATTTGAGAATTTTTCTATCAAAAATCTTTCAGCAATCTTACCTATATTTTTCTTATCTGGCGCATGTTTGTGCTATTATGTGAAAGCATTGTCTCCCCTGTAGTTTCTTCCAAATACTGGTCACCGAATTGTAAGTTTTCGCCTTCATCTAAATATTTTTTTTTTCATTTCCTTACTGAGAGGGATCCAAATTGTGCGTGTTTGATGTCTTTTTTTTAGAGAATTTTTTATTTTTGTGTATACGTCTGTCGAGACTATGGTGATGTGTGTACTTGCAAGTTGTAAATCATCGGGTAGGTACCTCAAAAAAACGTCCGTCTGTTGTCTCAATAGATGTTATGCAGATGACATTTGTTTTACCATCTGTCGCTCCCTTTACCACAAATTTGAACCGTAGTTTTTCCATGATATAACTGGAATTGTCGTTTTATAACACCAATTGTCAATTATTTTAGGAATTACAATTAAACCATTTGTGTTGCTCTGAAAAAACAAAGTTTATTTTAGAATTTCTTATAAAATCTTAATCTGTTTTACACATAAACTACTATATAATTATCTTACCTGAAAAAACAAAGAAACGACAGTTAAAGTTATTATTTAAATTGTAAATTCCCTCTATAATGTTTAAAACAATCCAATGTGGGTTTCAATATATTTTTCTCAAAACCGTTTATTTTTGACAGCTCTCTGGTCTTGTTGTATTTTACCATAGAGTATTCTCTACAGATAAAAATAACTATGAAGATTACATTCTTTACATAAATATTGTATTGTTATTGTAAGTTAGTTAAGAAATCTAGATGTACCCCTTTACCTGATACTCCCATAGAAATGGCATCCACAGATGTCGAAGATATTCCTGCTCCTCGTCTCCAAATGACCTAAAACCTGTAAAACTTACCTTTCCTTCCGGTGTCAACTTACCTTCCACCCGTAAGTTTCCTCCTAATCGGGGGGCTGTTACATCCCTCATCTGTACCCCTTCTGGTCTACTCAGCAGCCTACGCTGCATTCCTGCTGCTGACGCAGCATCCTGTCATTCCTCTCTCCCCCTCGTCACAGTCCAGCTCTCCAGTCGTCTCCAAACCGTCCTACCGTGCACATGTACCTTTCACTCGTGTCTTTTTATTGATTTAATATACAAGTTTATTTAAGCCAAAAGTAATTTCCTTTTTAAAAAACCCACTTCGGAACCCGGTTCTAACAGGGCGTAAGAGTTGTATTATCATTGTGTCGATAAAAGGAAAGAATAAAAATTCTGCAAAAGCTGAAAGCAACAGAAGCGAGATGGATATTATTTTTATTTGCAATTCATATACACAGTTATCGATCACGTTAGTTGAATGCTCCAAAAATTATTAAAATCAATTCATTTAATCAGACATAATATAATTTTTAACATCACACTAAATTACAATAAATTACAACGCTTATGCGAGCACCGATTAAACGCCCGATTCCCCAATTAATGATCCGACCCAGGCTGTTGTCCCTTGCTGCCCTCTTATCAATGACGCACTAAGCCGAGGCCCGAACCCCACAGGGGGTGCCCTTAGTGACCGTTCATTTAATTTAAATCCTTAGTTTGTAAGCCCTGGCTGGGGGCCTTAAAGTATTTTTTGGCCACCACAGGATTGTCCGGTTAAGCAGTAAAGCAACCTTAGCGCGTTGCAACTGCGAGTGGTCCCTCCTAAAAAAAAAAAAAAAAAGAGCACCGATTAGTACGGCCCGAGCGCCCGTCGACGATGGACCTGTGGCAATTTTTTCCGCGTCCCGATATTCGAGCGTATCTATCGTAAACGCATTGTTATACTACGACTACAACATTTTAAACCGCTTTGTATTTTTTTCATTGGGTTAGAATTTCGTTTATTATCAAGTAAAGTATTATTTTAGTAGTTTGTAGAATATTTGTTATATTTCTGTTTTCTTAGTTTTAGCAATGGTGCGTAAGGGTTGTATTATCATTGTGTCAATAAAAGGAAAGAATAAAAAGTCTGCAAAAGCTGAAAGCAACAGAAGCGAGATGGATATTATTTTTATTTGCAATTCCTATACACAGTTATCGATCACGTTAGCTGAATGCTCCAAAAATGACTTTTTCAAGGTCAAAGTCATTCCTGCACCTTTAAGAACTTGGAGGGTTGTATTGATAATTTTGATGATTATAATTCTGTAACTAGGTACATACGAGTACGTCTTACAGCCGCGAATAATATTCTAATCAACATACAACCTAGCACTGGCCTGCAAATTGCAAAAACGTAAGAAAATTTGAATTTCGCGGGCTACCCTGGAGCATTAGCCTTAACATAATTATATCGACATGGAATATAGAACCGTAATTACAATTTGAAAGGTTTCCCTTGGGTTTTCCTTTAAAACTATTTCGGTGTCGAAATTTGATGTCTATTTTTTTGTTTTCATTTTAGAATGAGAAATCACGTGAATCGAGTAGAGGAGGATAGTACTTTTAGAAGAGCCGCCATGCTGGGTACTGATGGAAAGTCTGATTCGACAACAGAAATTGTATGTTTTAGTTAAGTACAATTTTATGTTTAAAACAGGAGTCTATTCAGTATCAAAATCAAAGCATTTATTCCAAGTAGGCCAGTTACAGGCACTTTTGAATTGTCGAGACAAAGATGAAAATTAAATGTAGCTACAGTCCCAGTCACAAGACATTAAAACTGTGAAAGTACTGTAGTATTTATATTCATTATCATAGGTACCTACTATAATAAAAAGTATATTCATACTGTTACGAGCTGGGTATGGGATAAATTAATAACTACCGAAGAAACAATTTATAACTTTAATAATCACAAAACACTTAAAACTTAATCACAAGTACACTACTGATCACTATTCGCTTAGATATCGTACTTTTAGTTCACTTCGATTCGCTTCGTGGTGTAGCCAAACTCAGACTGCTTGCTCCCGCAAACACGTCGACTATTTATATGGCGATCGAACGTTCGAGAAATATCCACGACTTCCTAGAATCTTTTAGACAATTCCACAACTTGTACAGAGGAAAGAAGTAGGTACTTTATGCCCTCGGCGTACGGTCGAAATTACAATGATGTTCTTTTGTAGGTAGTTTGCGAATTTGTACCTACATCATTCGGGACTCGTTTTACCTACCTACCACCTACCTACTATTAGGTACCTACTACCGTAACTGTAGGTAAGTACGGGTACGACGTAACACTGCCCCCTCCTTAGACATGCTCGTCCCGAGCATCATTAGCCCCGTAGTATCGCGCCAATCGGTCTACATGGACAATCTTAGGCGCACCTCGTGGACCCTTCTGTATTCGGTAGGTGACATCGTTGATCCTAGTCACGACTCGGTATGGCCCATCCCATTTTGCTTGCAATTTCGGAGACTTCCCCTTGCTCCGTACTGGGTTATGCAACCACACCAGTAAACTTTCGTCGAAAACCTTTTCGCCTTCCGGTCATAACGGGTCTTCATCTTCTCAGACATCTGTTGGCCGGATTGTCTGATATGCTCATAAACATCATTCAACTTGTTACGCAAGTCAATCGCATAATCTTTTACACTACGTGGAGCATCAGGGGGAGTTCCAGTGATTAAATCAGCAGGCAACCGTAATTCCCTTCCAAAGTTCGCGAAGGCTGGCGTCACAGTCGTACTTTCGTGGACGGCGTTACGGTAGGACAGAAGAAATGGCTGTATATGCTTGTCCCAATCCCTTTGTCTGCTTTCCACGACTTTTGCCAGATATTTTTCCAACGTTTGGTTGAATCGTTCCACCATTCCATCAGATTGTGGGTGGTAGGAGGTGGTTCTGGTTTTGTGGGTACCCATTAATCGACAAGTCTCCTGAAATACTTGCGATTCAAAATTCCTTCCTTGTTCGCTGTGTATTCCTAAGGGTACTCCAAAACGACAGAAGACTTCCTGAACTAATTTATCTGCGACAGTTGTAGCTTCTTGGTTAGGAATAGCGAAGACTTCTGGCCACTTTGTGAAGTAATCCATGACCACCAGGAAGTACTTGTTTCCGCTCTCACTTTCTGGAAATGGTCCCGCAACGTCTAGTGCTATCCGTTCCCAAGGGGCTCCAACGTTGTACACTTTTAATGCACCTCTACTGCGTGTGTGGGGTCCTTTCACGGCCGCACAACTGGTACATTTGCGACACCAGTCCTCCACATCATCTCGACAGTGGATCCAGTAAAATCGTTCTCGAATTCCCATATGTCCTCCTGAACATCCATCATGGTAGAGCCGTAAAACATCCGGTACCTTAGCTTTAGGGACAACCATTTGTAGATGACAGCTGTCCCCTCGAGCGTTTTCCCATTTACGGCACAAGACTCCATCCTGGATCACCAAACTGTTCCATTGTGCCCAATAACTCTTCGTGATGGAACTCATTGCAGCCACATCACTCCACTTGGGCTTAGGAGCACCAGCTTTGATCCACTCGAGGATCGGTTTGATGTCCGAGTCATTTTGCTGAGCCTGCTGTTGGGTTTCTTTCCATTCCTCGCTGAGATCCGTTCTAAGCATCCTCACGGGCACTACTTCCTTAGTCTCTTGCCTGGCACAGTGCTTACAGTCTTCAGGACAAGGTCTTCTTGACAAGGCGTCTGCGTTACCGTGGGTTCTCCCACTGCGATGTTCAGTTACGAAGTCAAACTCTTGCAGTAGTTCAATCCATGTCGCCACTTGCCCCTCTGGATTCTTGAACTGTAATAGCCACTTCAATGCAGCGTGGTCAGTTCGTAATTGGAATTTACGTCCCAACAAATATTTGTCTTTACTACAGCGAGTAGCTCCCGTCTTGTAACGCAGTAATTTCTTTCTGGTTTGGATAAAGATTTGCTGAAGTAAGCTATCACAACCTCTTGGTTTCCTTTCCGTTGAGACAGCACGCCCCCAATTCCAGTATTACTTGCATCTGTGTCAACTATGAAGTCATTTTCAGTGTCAGGATATCCCAAAATAGGCGTATTGCACAGACGTTTCTTTAATTCCTGAAATGCGACGTCGCAGTTCTCGTCCCAACAGAATTGCCGCTTTTCCTCAGTGAGTTTGTGCAATGTCGGCAAAATTCTTGACAAACCTTCTATAGTAGGAGCACAAACCCAGAAATGCTCTGACCTGTGTCTTGTCTTTCGGAACTGGCCAATCCTTGACGGCGACTACTTTTTCTGGGTCTGTTTGAACACCTTGCCCCCAAACTATGTGTCACAAAAAGTTCACTTCTTGTCTGAAAAACGAGCACTTTTTCGGACTTAACTTGAGATTTGCTGTTTGGATTTTCGACAGCACTTGGTTGAGGTTTTTAAGGTGATCTTCAAATGTACGGCCCACGATGATTATGTCGTCTAGATAGACAAGACATGCGTCTCTAATCAATCCGGCGAGTACTTGCTCCATCAGCCTTTCAAACGTCGCAGGAGCATTGCACAAACCGAATGGCATAACTTTAAACTGCCACAACCCTTTTCCTGTTGAAAATGCAGTTTTCTCCTTGTCCTTGGGGTCTATTTCTACTTGCCAGTAGCCACTTTTCAGGTCAAGTGTGGTAAACCACTTCATACCAGTCAGCGTATCCAGTGTGTCATCGATCCTAGGCAGCGGGTAGCTATCCTTTTTCGTGACATCGTTCAGTCGTCGGTAGTCCACACAGAAGCGCATGCTGCCGTCCTTTTTCTTTACCAGGACCACAGGAGAACACCATGGACTGGATGAAGGCTCTATAACACCGTCCTTCACCATTCTCTCAATCATGGTTTCCACCTCTTTTTCACGTGCAACTGGCAGTCTTCTTGGTCGCTGACGGATTGGTAACTCGTTGCCTGTATTAATCTTGTGCTGAACTAGTCCAGTTCTCCCTATGTCAGCATCATTTGAAGAGAAAGTGTCGGCGTACTGAAGTAACATCTTCTTAGCCTTGTCCATTTCTCCTTTAGTTAAATCGCAGTTTTCCAAAAGCGTTGTCACGTCAAACTTTGGACTACGAATTTTATTTCCGGTAGGCAGATTTTGCAATTGACGCATCCAAGCTACTTCCTCGCAAGTGCCGATCCAGGTGCCCTTCTTAATCACTTGCCCCTTGTCACTTGGATTCAGTATGCGAACTGCCGAGACGTTGGTGGCCTTGACCAGAGTCCATGCCATCTTCCATGGAAAGTCATTGTTCACCCTTTCTATCAGAATACTTCGATCTTTTTGTCCAGAATTCCGTGGTAGACTAACTGGCACAATCGTTTCTGTCAAATTTCGATCAAAATTCTCGGGGCTCTTCCAATACCAGCCAGCACCCGCCCCCAGTCCTGGCATTTACTTGTTTCCTTGCTGTGGCTGGGCAGTCACTTCAGCCACCCTTCCCTGCTGATCTTCTCTCGGGGTGCTGCGCTTAGGACAGCTTGACCGAAGATGACCCCTTTCTCCACAAGTGTAGCACATAGGACTGTACCCTTGCGGGCGGTCGCGTACTGGTGATGCTACAACCTCCCTGACGCGGTGTGTTCGGTGGTCCTGCCTCACTGCCTCTACTTCTAAGGTATGAGCCAAGGCGTCTTTCAGCGTCTCATGGTGCCCAAGTCTCACAGCGGCTCTAACTTCCAAGTCACGTATTTCATCAACGAACGCTTGTACCAGATTCCCATCTATAAGTGCAGGGGCAGACTGGTACCTATGCTTTTCGAACCAGCTTTTCAACTTCCAGGGCCCACTGCTGCAGGTTCTCGGCACTACGTTGAACACGATCCTTCAACTTAGCACGAAATACGTGCTCCAGGTGCGCGTCGCCGTATCTGGACTCTAACGCCTCCAGCAGCTGCTCGTAGGTTACATCCTTGCCGAGCGCCTCAAGAATGTTTAAGGCCTGGTCTCGGAGGCCCAAGGTGAGCGCGGTCATGGCTTGCGGTTTTGTCCATCCATTCGCCTTCATAACGGCCTCAAATTGAATTTTAAGAGCCGACCACGAAGATGTTCCATCGAATGGAGGCACCTTAAAGCCCCGCGCTGAAGGTGCAGCAACTACTGAAGCCACAGTCACGTCTCCAGTCTTTAGTTCTCCCAAAGCCTTTTTCACCCCAGCGATCTGAACTTCGGCCTCTGAGATACGGTTCTCGTGCTGGTGAACCTGATCCTTCATCACCTTCAGATCTTTGCCAAAAGTTGCATGAAGATCCTTTATGAGGAGCATCTGTTCTTCTTGGCGGCGGGCCTGCTCCTCTTTATCTTGCTGCAACTGCTCTTCCAACCGGCGAGCCTGCTTCTCTTGACGGCGAGCCTGTTCCTCCTTATCTCGTTGCAACTGCTCCTGTAACTGGCGAGCCTGCTCCTCTTGACGGCGAGCCTGCTCCTCCTTATCTCGTTGCAACTGCTCCTGTAACTGGCGAGCCTGCTCCTCTTGACGGCGAGCCTGCTCCTGCAGCAGCGCCATTAAAGCTGACAAGTCTGGCGCCACTGATGCTGGAGAAACTCCGGATGGGCCAGCGACTGGCACTGACGTAGGCTGAACACCACCCGGTGTCTGTGTCGGAGAATCTCCAAACCGCCTTTGGTCCATGTTCTGCTGTCGCTGACTCCTGGTACGGATACCGTCCGTGTCGCCCTTTGGTAGAATTGGCATAATTTATCCCACTTCTGACACCAAATTGTTACGAGCTGGGTATGGGATAAATTAATAACTACCGAAGAAACAATTTATAACTTTAATAATCACAAAACACTTAAAACTTAATCACAAGTACACTACTGATCACTATTCGCTTAGATATCGCACTTTTAGTTCACTTCGATTCGCTTTTTTTTTTTTTTTTTTTCGGATGGGAAATCATCAAATGACTTCTCCCGCTCGTCCAGAGCGGGAGAAGCAGGGAGCAGGAGGGAGTGTCAGACTTTTACTGACTAAAACCCATCCATGTTCCTTCATCGCCCTTTGTGTTCCGGGGCCACGGTATCTCTTTCGAATAGTCCCGCAACCCCGGCAGGCATCGGTCCTTGCGGACCCCTTCCTTTTTGCTGACTCTCTTTGAGGCGCGTGTGGAGCACGAACGCGCCGTCGACACGGCCTGTCGTCATGAGCTAGCCCATAGCCCACCGTCCACAGGCCCGCGCCTACGGTGGCCAGGGTCCACGTGGTGGTCCTCGACGCCCGGGGCGTCTCCCGCGGCGGCCGGGACGCTGTGAGGTTCTCTCCCTCTCACGTTCCGCCACCTCCTTCTCTAGCATTACTGCTTCGCAGAAGGAGGTGACGGCGTCCCATTCCGCCGTCACCTCGGCGTTCGGCCCCCCCAGGTTGGGCAGGAGCCGCCTGAAGGCAGCCCCAGTCCGTTCCAGTTTGGGGGCCAAACGTCGGAAGTGCTCTACGAAGTTCCACCGGCTGTCGAGGACGAGTCCTAGGTACTTCAAAGTCGACTCGACACCGATGGATACCCCTCCTACCGTGAGTATGGATCCCGGAGGTGGCGCATTCCGAGGCCCATGAAAGCACATGGCCTCGGACTTGTGCAATGCCACCTCGAGACCCAGTTGCCGGATCCTCTCAACGACTATCGCAACCCCGCGTGTCATAGCTTCGGCCGCCGCCTCGTGCGACCCCCCCTGTGCAGCACCCAGTCGTACCCGATGTTCCACAAGGAAGGCCCTAGAACCGATCCCTGTGGAACACCGAAGGTAGGTCGGCACCCGGTGATACCGTAGTGCCTCCCAAATGCATCTCCAGGGCATGGAGTTGAAGGCGTTGGCGATGTCAAGAGACACCGCCAAGACAACCCCACCCCGGGACACCGCATCCCCCGTCGTGAGGGCACTCACGCGCATGATGGCGTCCACCGTAGAGCACCCCTTGCGGAAACCAAACTGGTGTTCCGCAAGATCCGGCCCCGTCCCCGCAAGGTGCTCGGCGAGGCGGTTTGCAATTACTCTTTCAAAGAGCTTGCCCACCTCGTCGAGCAACACTATGGGCCGGTATGCGGACGGAGAGTCCGCAGGGTGCCCCGGCTTTCGAATGAGGACCAGCTTCCCCGTCTTCCAACGAAGCGGGAACTGGCCCCTCTCCAAGTATGCGCTTAGGAGCCCCTCCAGTCGGGGCCCGAGAGCCTCCGAGGCCAGGACCCAGGCTTTGCCAGGCAAGCCGTCGGGTCCCGGGGCGGTATTTTGGCATTGAGCCTGCGTACCGCCACTCTCAGGTCTACCCCAGTCACTTCCGGAGTGTCGTCGTCGTCGTCCTGATGGTCCGCTTCCAGCACCGCAGGTGGCGGAGCCATAGGCGGGGGGGAATGTTCCCCCCGCGTAGGGAACAGAGTGCTCACTACGTCCTCCACGAGCTCAGGCCGGAGACTCTGCGTCAGTGGGGAGGGCCAGGTGCGGAGTTTATCCCGCACCATCTTGTAAGGGCGGCCCCACGGATCTCTGTCGAGAGTCCCCAGCAATTCCTCGCGGGCCTGATTCCTGGCCCGCAGGACAGCTTCGCGGAGGGCGGTCTTCGCCGCTCTGTACCCCTCATATAGCTCCGCCTCAATGGCTTCCGCATCCGGTGGGCGGATGCGGAGCCTGCGATGCCTGGCGTACAGGTGCCGCGCAGCCACGCACGCCTCACGCAGAGACGTCAGCTCTCGCGACCACCAGTACACCTGACGCCGGGCGCTTCCTGGCCGGACTCGGGGCATTGCCACGTCACATATGTCGGACATGGCCTCCTGGAACCACCCTGCCTCATTGTTAATGTCGGCAGGCCTGTCTGGTGATGTCACCCAGGCCTGCACGATCGAGGCTTCCAGGAGGAGCTCCCGGTCCAGCTGCTTCAGCGCCCAGCGCGGACCACTCGGGGCCTGTTGGACCGGCGCGCTTGAGGTCTGGGTGGAGACGTCGAACCGGATATACCGGTGGTCGGAATAGGTCTCCACCCCCTCCATGACACGCCAGTCAACGACACGTGGCGACAGAGCGGGGCTAGCGAACGAAATGTCCACCACCGACTCACCCCGCATCCGCACGCACGTGGGGACAGAACCACGACTTAGGACGACCAGGCCCTTCTCCAGAGCCCAGTCCTCCACCATCCTTCCCCGCACATCTGTGCAACGAGAACCCCAAGCCAAGTTCTTGGCATTGAAGTCCCCGAGGACAATCACGGGAAGGGAATGGTTCCCGACGACGACACTCAACTCTGCGAGAGAGTTGTGGAACTCGGCGAGAGTTCGGCTCGGGGAGAAGTAGACTCCCACCACTACGATCTCTCCGAACCGTGCTGCTACGCACCCCCGACCCCTCCTGACACCTTCAAGGGTCGGGGTACCGGCGGCGGCCGACGACACTATGGTCACTGAGCCGCTAAGGTCCGCCGCCCAGTCTTCCCTGGGCTGGACGAAATACGGCTCAGCGACCACAGCGATGTGTATCGACCACTGCGCCATGCTCTGGAGCAACAGATCCTGAGCGCAGGCGCAGTGGTTGATGTTCGCTTGGAGGAAGCGTAATGGGGCCGTTATTGGCACTCCATTACCGCTTTCTCCTCCCTGGCCCCCTGTGAGGGCCCCTCTACGGCAGCGGAAGAGGCAGCGGCGGCAGTTGCGGCTGCGGCGGCAGTTGCGGCTGCGGCGGTGGCGACGGTGGCGGTGGCGGCGGAGAGCCTTCCCTTGCCTCTGGTGGCCTTGGTGGGCGGAGCGCAGGCCTTGGTCCCAGCCCAGTTATCGGCCGGCTTGCCAGCCGCCGCACAGGCACCGCAGTGCGGCGTGGCACAGCAAGCCGCGGACACGTGACCGGGCTGACTGCAGCGGAAACAGAGGCCGCTGCGATCAACCTCCGAGGCGCACTGTACTAACACGTGGTGCCCCACGTGACAGCGATAACACCTCAGAGGTCTGGGCTCCAGCAGCTTCACCTGTGCTGAGACCCAGCCCACCAATAGCCTTCGGCCCTCTACTATCGTTTTGGCCGCCGTCACGGGGCAGCATACCGTAACGGTATGCATACCCGTGAAGTCCGGACGTAGGGCGCCTGCCCTGACCTGCTCAGCAGGACACCCACTGGACCTGGTGACGGCGGCCACCACCTCCTCCTTGGTCACGGAGTCGTCCAGATCCAGGATGCGCACGTCTGCGCATCCTGGATCGCTGTGACTTTGAGCCGGAGGCCCCCGGTGATCCCGAGCTCTCCGAGATCCACCGTCTCTTTCGCCTTCGCCAGCAAGTCGCGGTATGACACGCCCCTCTTTTCCGCCTCCGGCTGTAGTGTAATCACTACAGCCGCGGTCTTCGGGGCGCGGAGCCTAGCCGCAATCTTTCACGCCCTATGCTGGCGCTGCCGCTCCTCATTCCGGGCCTTTTTGGCCGCCTTTCGCCCCTTCCGCTTCTCCCCGACCACCTGCCATCCGGCTTCAGCCGCGGGAGGTGTAGGGGCCTGGGGGAGCGGTGGCGGCGGCGGCGGCTGTCGTGCCGCAGGCGCTGTCCCACCCGCCGCTGGCACTGGCGCTGTCACAGTCCTCGCCTGTGCAGCCGCCTTGCCTTTCTTCTTGGCCGCCTTCGTAGCCGGCGCCGGGTTCACCGGAGTTGGCTCTTTGGGGGGGGGGCGCCACAGCCCTGCTGGAGGGCTGACTGGACGGCCCCGATCCAGGTGCGGCAGCAGCCGCAACAGCCGCATACGACACCGTGCTCGGCATCGTGCTTGGGCCCACGGCTGCCCTGTTAGCACTCAGGGCGGGGCGCAGAACAATTCCCTCCAGGACGGAAAATTGCCGTTCTCCGCAGCAGTCCCGGCCCTCACGCGGCGGGAGCTCTCTGAGCCTCCCGCGCTCACATCGCTGGATACGAGGTCGGAGTCCGACCCCGCATCCCTCCTCTCCTCTTCCTTGCCGTTACCGGCGGTGTTGTTGGGTTTTTTATTCATACTTTTTTATATTGTTTCCACGAGTATGGGGGAAATATTCTCAATCTAGGCAGAAACCCCTGTACCTAGAAGGGCAGATTTTGAGTATTTTTTACTCGCACTAACGACTGATTTGTTCTATGGAACACCCGTCAGCCATACATCCCCTCGCGGTGCGTCGCCGCTTGGGATTCGGGGTAACTTTTTATAGAGGTTTTCTACCTCGTGGTCCGGGCGGTTAAGCCAAGACCCTCGGTCCCTGTCGAAGCCGCGATACGTGATCCACAGCACTTCGATAATGGGATTACAAGACTGACGGTGACAGAGAAGGACGCATCCCTCTCTGTCTGCTCGGAGGCAGGGTGAGTGCACACCGAGCCCGCCCTCACTCCTCTGCTATGCCCTCTGCTAAACAGAGGGTCACGCAGAGGAACGCACCGGTGGTCTTGGCAGGACCCCACCCATGTCAAAATAATTAGCCGCGGCAGTAACACTCCCCGAGGGATAAAAGGAAATTCTCATTTCCTCTCATTCCCCGGAGAAGGATACTGCCGCGCCCAGGGTGCACCGGCACAGCAGCTGCTCTTCCCTCCAGACGTATCGAGAGGGACCAACAACCGCCAGACACACGTGGAGGACTTCTGACATCGCACCCCACTTCGATTCGCTTCGTGGTGTAGCCAAACTCAGACTGTTGCTCCCGCAAACACGTCGACTATTTATATGGCGATCGAACGTTCGAGAAATATCCACGACTTCCTAGAATCTTCTAGACAATTCCACAACTTGTACAGAGGAAAGAAGTAGGTACTTTATGCCCTCGGTGTACGGTCAGCAACCGCACATTGTACTTTAGTTAGCCTAGTTAAAATACTGCAAATTTTGTTATTTTATAAAATGTAGTATCGTCACGTACGCGAGTACGTCAGTCTTCGGTTTAATATCGAGCTCGCGCAACATCCAACATTTTGTAACATTTTTTATTATTTTCTTATTACATTATTTTAGTGCAATTTCGTATTAAATACCTTTGAACATTAACATTAAATGTTAATAAAATAAAATAAATTTTATTTTATTAACATTTTTAACATTAAGTGTAAAGGCTCATGCCCTTACATTTTGGTCCTTCGAGCCGTTAAGAGTAAAATCAGTGCCGTGGTACGTTTTCACTCGCGGGAACAGTTGAACATTAAACTCGGACATTAAACAGAACATTAAAAACAGTGTGAACAGTGATATTAAGTGAGAATTACACAGATCGAGGTGGAGCGTAAGCAGCGAATCCGGTGAGCACGTTCCATATTACCTACTTTTCGGAAATTTTGGATTTATAGTCTGCACTAAGCACCGGATAACAACAATGACTACTTACGATGCTTTACTTAACTCTCAATCTACAAATCTTGAGGCTATCAAACGAATAAATGAAAACTTTAAAAAAGATAGTTCTACACGTAAAAACACTCTCGAGTATCATGATGACAGACTTGGAAAGCTGGAGGAGTATTGGAGTGAGTTTAAAAAGAACGACATCCAATTAGCCTTGTTTGAAGGCACGAAGTCTGGACCTTACTATGAGAATCGCATTTATGAGCGTTTGGAACAAATATACGAGGAAACGAAGTGTATGATAAATAGGTCAAAACAAAGATTACTTGCTAAATTCGAGGACGAAAAATTTACTTCTTTTAGTCAGTTGCAAAAAAAAAGAAGAAAGGCCGTGTGTTCAAGAGAATGTTCGAGAAGAACAGGAGAGCGATGATATTGCGGATGATGTGAAGAACACTTCAAATGAAGAGTTAGTCGTGGACCAACGAACTAAGGATATGATGAATGAGCAGCGGTCGAACATCAAAGCTTTTGAGAGAACAGTCCGGAACATGGACATTGAAAAATTAAAAGAAAAGTGGCAACTTGAAGATAAGTTGAGGACAGTTACGCAACGTTGGGAAAAAGTCGATAGCACTTATTGGAAGCTCGATAACATGTTGGTCAACACGCAAGCATTTGAAAGTGATTATAATAGATTAGAAAGGCTGTATGAATTCAGCAAGGAACAAATTAACAAGAGGATTTGGGATAACAAACACCAGGAAAAATCCACGCCGAAAATTGAACTTCCAATTTTCAGTGGTAGCTATGCACAGTGGACAACATTTAAGGACTTGTTCGTGGAAATCGTGCATCGTAATACTTTTATCTCTAATGCTCAAAAAATGCAACATTTGAAGGCGAAATTAAAGGGAGAGCCCGAGCGATTGATACAGCACATGAACATTAGTGCTGATAACTACGAAGCTAGTTGGCAGATACTTCAACAGAGGTACGATAATAAGAGACTATTATTTACCTACCAAGCAAACATTTTACTGAGTCTACCCAACATACAAACTCCAACGGCATCTCTCCTGAAAAGGGTGCATGATACTACTATTGAGTGCCTTCAGGCTATTAAGAATCTGCAATATGATACTTCTAGTTGGGACCCCTTAGTGGTTCACATTTTAATGCAAAAGCTGGACGCAGATACACGCCAGGCCTTCAAAGAATCCATGGAAAATCCAAGGGAAATGCCACCTCTAAACGAGTTCCTGAAATTCATCGAAACCAAGTTCATGTCAATGGAATCGGGTACAAACCCGAACCGCCCACGAAACTAACAGTCAACAGCAAAACATTCAGCCGAAAACAGTTCATAATGCAACGTACAGCAAGCCTAAGGTGCAGCAACATACCATTCAAGGTGGAACTAAGAATATGCCGAGAACATTCCATAACAAGCAAACATTTAATAATTCCATTATAACTTGTCCTAAATGTAATAACCATCATGGGCTCTATAATTGCAGAGAATTTTTAAGTATGTCACCTGAAGAAAGGTTAAAGACCGCTAACAACCTACATGTATGTTTAAATTGCCTATTCAGTCATAATGGCGAAAAATGTACATCGGAAAAAAAGTGCAAGCACTGCGATGAGCCGCATAGCAGCATTTTGCATGAGGCGATTGGAGTTGCAAAATCGAGAACCGGCAGGGCTAATGTAGATCAACAAGTGAACACGCATTTAGCACATGACAACTCAAATGAGGTACTGCTAGCCACGGCCCAGGTCAGAACAATAGCCAATGATGGAACTACGATCGTTTTACGCGCTTTATTAGACCAGGGATCTCAGGTTAGCCTAATTACGGAAAATGCTGCACAAAAATTGCAGTTAAAACGAAACAAGATGAGCGCGGTGGTGTCAGGTGTTGGTGCTTCAGCCACCACCAAGTGTAAAGGAGTGCTCCATCTTAAATGCCAAGCGATACACAATGACTTCAACATTAACATTAATGCACTTATTATGAAGAAAATAACAAACAAACTGCCAAGTAAAACAGTAAATAAAGATAGTTTTGAACATATACAACATTTACAACTCGCTGACCCTGAATTTAACATATCTCAGGATATAGACTTACTATTGGGAGCCGATGTTTATTCCGAAATATTGTTAGAGGGGTTAATAAAAACAAACACGTCATCCATCATAGCACAACAAACTCATTTAGGCTGGGTAGTATGTGGTTATTACAAAACATTCAATTGCCATGTAATTATCAACAACATTCAGGATCTAACCCAATTCTGGGAACAGGAGTCTTTGCAAGAAAACAAAGAAGATGTGGACCCTGACAACAGGTGCGAACAGCGGTACAAAGAGACAACAACACGACTTCCTGATGGGCGATATCAAGTTCGTCTCCCACTGAAGGATAATTTTATTGAACACTTAGGAACATCGAAACCACAGGCCATCGCTCAATTTCAACAACTAGACCGAAAGATGGCTAAAAATCATGCGTTTGCAAAAGATTATAAAGCTTTTATAGATGAATATGAAGAAATGGGTCACATGGAGCAAGTCGAAAGCAACACTAGGAACAAAAACATTGAATATTTTCTCCCGCACCACGGGGTAGTGCGACCAGGTGCTATCACGACGAAACTTAGAGTCGTGTTCAACGCGTCGGCAAAAACTAGTTCAAAACACAGTCTTAATGACTTAATGGAGGCTGGACCGAATCTACAAAAAGATATCCTTAGCATCTTGCTCAAATGGAGACAATACAAATATGTGTTATCATCAGACATTGAGAAAATGTACCGATTTATAGTGGTACATCCAGAACATCAACCCTTACAGAAAATAGTGTGGAGGAATTGTCCACGGCAACTGCTAAGAGAATATCAACTATGTACAGTCACCTATGGTACTAAGGCCGCTCCATTCTTAGCACTCCGAACACTTCAACAGCTAGCTATGGACGAAGGTGACAAGTACCCGGAAGCTAAAAACATCTTACTCAACCAATTTTTTGTAGATGATGCGTTATTCGGAAAAGATACCATAGGTGAGGCGCGGGATACAAGAGACCAACTTATACAGCTATTGAAAGAAGGAGGGTTCAACCTTAGAAAGTGGTCGAGTAACGAACAACAACTGCTAGAAGATCTGCCAGATCATATGATTAGCCCAGTCAACTTAAGTTTTACAGAAGCATCATTTTCCAAAGCATTAGGCTTGGCATGGGATCCGAAACAAGATGAATTCATATTTTCAACTACATTAAAAAACAAAAACAACATTGGCCTTAACAAAAATTCGTCAAAACGGCAAATCTTAAGCGACATATCAACAATTTTTGATCCTTTGGGCTGGCTATCCCCAATAACAATCAAGGCAAAAAATTTATTCCAACAGATCTGGAATTACAAAATCGAATGGGATGACACTGTTCCGGATGGAACAGAAAAGGAATGGAGAATACTAAAGTCTGAATTAACAAATATGCAACCTTTCAAAATTAACCGATGGCTCGGGTTAGAAGCAAGCAAGGTTTGGGAATTACACGCATTCTGTGACGCATCGGAAAAAGCGTTTTCGTGCGTGGTGTACAGTAAAGTTACAGAAGGTAAACAGCAACAAATTGCATTGGTTGCGGCAAAAACAAAGGTCGCTCCAATCCAAAAACAACAAACACTTCCCAGACTTGAGTTATGCGGTGCTCAGCTGTTAGCACAACTGGTCAAGAAAATAAAACATTGCCTCGATAAACCTAACATTAAAGTAACAGCTTGGACGGATTCAATGATCGTGCTTGGCTGGCTAAAGGGCGATGTCTCGCGATGGAAGGCCTATGTTGGACACAGAGTTCAGGAGATAACATCTGTAGTGCCCGCCGGGTGTTGGAAGCACGTAAGATCGGAGCAAAATCCAGCCGACTGCGCGTCACGTGGACTACTACCTTCTCAATTACACAACTTTCCTCTGTGGTTTGACGGACCCGAATGGCTTAACAGAGAAAAAATCCCGGAAACATATGACACCGTTAAGATACCAGAAATAGAAGTTAAAAAGGTGCATGCAGTTACGACACGAACTACCGGAAACAAAGACATGGACATTGTAACTGAACTCCTTACCAAGAACAGCTGTATTATAATTATAATACGCATTGTAGCATGGGTGTCGCGTTTCATAACAAACACGTCACAAAATAATCGTCACAGGGAAGACGCAGCTATGAATCATACAAACATGAATAGGCCGCCTGCGTCAAAACAATGTAATTTAACACTCGCTGATATTCGACGCGCTACTAACATAATTATAAAACATGTACAAAATGAACATTATGGACAAGAAATCCAAGATTTAAAAACAAAAGGAAGGATAAGCAACAATAGAGGACTTCAGAAACTTTACCCTTACCTAGATGACAATAACATACTACGCGTCGGAGGGAGATTACAGAATTCAAACTTACCTGAAGAAACAAAACACCCTGTTATCATCCCGAAAAACAGCAAGCTGGCATATCTTCTCATTGCCCGTGCGCATGTTACAACACTACACGGTGGAGCGAGGCTAACTATGGCTACATTAAGACAGAAACATTGGATAACAGGAGGAAATAACACAGTCAAAAAACACCTACAAGACTGTGTAAAATGTTGCCGCTTCAAACCATCGAAACAATACCAACTAATGGCGGACCTACCCAGTGAAAGGATAACGCAATCACCACCATTATATCACACAGGGGTGGACTTCACAGGGTTTGTTAGTGTTAAACTAAACAAGGGTCGAGGCGTCAGAACAAGTAAAGGTTATGTCGTTGTTTTCGTATGCATGGCAACAAAGGCGGTGCATTTAGAACTTGCATCAGATTTGTCGTCACAAACATTTATACTGGCTCTCAACCGCATGATTGGGCGACGAGGTTGTCCGAAACATATTTACTCCGACAACGGAACAAACTTTGTTGGAGCCGAAAGGGAGTTAGCCAAACAACTGCATATCTCACAAACATTCAACAACGACACTTTATCGAGAAGGAACACCGAGATGGGGATAGAGTGGCACTTCAACGCTCCAAGCTGGCCGACTGCGGGAGGACTTTGGGAGGCTGCAGTTAAGTCAATGAAATATCACCTAAAGCGTGTCCTAGGAGAGCAAAAGTTGACATACGAAGAGTTTTTAACACTGCTTACTCAAATCGAAGCCTGTATGAACTCTAGACCACTTTGCCCTTTAACGGAAGACGTGGACGATATTGACTATCTTACTCCTGCACATTTTTTAATTGGCCGACCAGTAACATTCCTACCAACGGAAAATATCGAAAGGCAAAACATCAACATTCGACATAGGTGGCAGTTACTAAACAAAATGAAGCAAGGGTTTTGGACCAGATGGTCGTCAGAATACCTGCAACAACTTCAAATTCGTAGTAAATGGCTGAACAAAACAAATAATTTATCCATAGGGGATGTTGTCTTAATCAAAGAAGACAACCTTCCTCCTGCGAAATGGGCACTTGGCAGAATACAGGAAGTTCACCCGGGGAGAGACAATCTAGTCAGAGTTGTGACTATGAAAACAAAAACAGGGGTATTAACAAGACCAATAACAAAATTTGTTAAACTCCCAATACCAGAATCTCATATAGAAATACCTGACACCACCACATCCAATGACAAAACCTGCACTGAAAAACAAAAACCTACAATAAACAACACAAATAGAAACCAACGATTTAAATCAAGGAATATAAGTTCCAGCCTGCTATTTACACTCTTAACATTACTAACGTTATTTCAGCCCACAAAGCAAAGCAGTGACGCTATAAACATCACACCGTTTGAACCAAACAGAGCAGAGTACTTTGACAAAATCGGCAATTTGCAAAGCGTACACGATGACTGGAAGATTGTCACCTACTATAATATGACATCTTACTGGCAAGGCATGGAAAACATACATAGAGTTGTGAAACACCTGAAAGAAAGGTGTGAGCAATTTGCATACCAAACGATGTGCAAAACCATTATGACCGAATTCGAACAGGAACTTAACGAACTTGATCATAACAATTACATGTTGGAAACACATCATGGGCAGACAAGAGGGCGCGTTTCGCGAGGTCTTGTCAATGGAATAGGTTACCTTGCAAACAGCCTATTCGGCGTGCTAGATGAAAGGTTCGCAATACAATATAAAAAGGACATTGCAGAATAACAGAGACCATTTATTGAACCTGATCAAAGGTCAAACATCAATTATAGAAGCACATAATAACATTCTAAAGAGAAATGAAGAGGCAATGAACACTCAGTTCAACTCTTAGATCAACATCTTAACGCTACAGAGAACTATTTACAGAAATTGGGCAAGGAGGTTGAGCAAGAGGAAGCTTTGAACTACTTTAACATCATGGCTCTGACTAGTTCAACAATTCTGTCTAAACTACGCCACATCCAACACATGCTTTTAGACACAGCCATTAACATTCACCATGGTCATGTAGACACCAGACTTTTACCGCAGAACCAGCTCTTTCAGGAGCTCAACATTATCTCTGGACAATTGCCACAATAATTATCAATACCCGTTGACAATATTCAAAACCAATTAGCTGACATATACAAACTACTAGAGGTAAAATCAAGATTATTTGATAAATATTTTATCATCGAAATCACATTACCATTAACAGGCGACACTCCATTCACCATTTATAAAACAGTTCCTATACCGATGATGAAAAATAACAAACATTCACTTACAATGAAAACAAATTCTGAATATGTTGCAGTCAATATAAGAAAACAGACATATATGCAGCTCACAGACAGTGACCTAGAACATTGCATTAAAATGGAACCAAGTACATTTGTATGTTCACTAAACAAACCAACACGTAACATGAGAAATCATCAAATTCCATGCGAAATCGGCGCAATAACAAACATTACATTATCAAAATGGATCTACACATCCGAATCCTGCAACAATAAATGGACACCATTACAAAAACCTAACACCTGGCTCTATGTCTGCTGTGCGGATTGCCAACTGCAAATAATCTGTGAAGGTCGTATGACTACTAAGGCAATACATTCAACGGGAATTTTAGAAGCCAAAGAGGGTTGTATAATTAGAAACAACGAAGAAACATATTACACACAAGTTTACTACACAAACAATATTTATGTCAGCCCTGAAATACCTCTGATATATCTGGATGACATCAACAATTTAACATCTGTCCAGCCGCTTGATTTATCAACTGGACAACAGAACACCCAATTTGTTAGAAACGATTATGAAAAGCTTCATAATTCATTGAAAGAATTGGAAGATCAAACAAAACAGGCTGAAATGTCGCAACACGATGTGCACCAATACATCGTTTCATACTCTACGATGGGACTTCTGACCTTGTCAATAGTCGTCGCGGGAGGAGCCTACGTGTACTGCAAACGCAGCGGCAAGGTCATCGTCAGTGACACCGGCGCGTCCACCAGATTACCGCCACGGAAGCCACCAAGAGTTGCAGCATCCACTGAAAACATAGAACTTACCTATGCGACACCTCATTTTTTTAACATTTGACTTATAATCATTTTTATTCACTTTGTTTTCAATTCGTGATTCGTATTTATATTGGTAAAATAGTCTTTAATAAGTTATCTCACTTGTTGTCCCGCCAAGATGTACGGTCAGCAACCGCACATTGTACTTTAGTTAGCCTAGTTAAAATACTGCAAATTTTGTTATTTTATAAAATGTAGTATCGTCACGTACGCGAGTACGTCAGTCTTCGGTTTAATATCGAGCTCGCGCAACATCCAACATTTTGTAACATTTTTTATTATTTTCTTATTACATTATTTTAGTGCAATTTCGTATTAAATACCTTTGAACATTAACATTTATTTTATTAACATTTTTAACATTAAGTGTAAAGGCTCATGCCCTTACACTCGGCGTACGGTCGAAATTACAATGATGTTCTTTTGTAGGTAGTTTGCGAATTTGTACCAACATCATTCGGGACTCGTTTTACCTACCTACCTACTATTAGGTACCTACTACCGTAACTGTAGGTAAGTACGGGTACGACGTAACAATACTATAATAATATTATAAAGAGGAAAGATTTGATTTTTTGTTTGTTTGTGTGTTTTTTACGATTTAATTGAAAAACTACGCGACCGATTTAAAAAATTAATTATAATTATAAAATTAATTATGCTACCTGGAGGGAAAGTACTCTAAATACTGGAGATAGCAAATTTTACTCAAAGGAAACATTCCTAAATTTTTTAAAAGAAAATAATTTGTATTCACAGATTTTCGAAAATCGCTTGTCACAATCGGGCATCGAACCCAGGATGAATCGACTAAAGTTCGAAAAAATTATATTCTGTATCTTTTTGACATCAATCAATATGGATCAAATCGCTCAAAGAAATATGATAAATGAAATGAAAGGAAAATCATGAATAAAAGTGCCAATCTTATTGAATTTATAACTGTTCTTTATGTTCCTGCAACGAGGCTCAAGAAAATAGGGGGTACGTTTAGATGCCAATGTATACATTTTTACAATAAACTTCCGAGCCATATTCAAACACTAAGCCTAAATAAATTCAAATCGTTTATAAAACGGAAGTTATGCCTGAAAGCCTACTATCATGTTAATCACTATCTCGAAGATAAAAAGGCTTGGGATTAAGCTGCTCCAATGAAATTTGCTCTGTGAATGTCGAAATTTCGGACTTCGCTTGTTTATTATTAATTCCTTTCTTTTACACTTACAATATACACTAGACACTTTGACATTAAATTATTTGACATGAATACTTAGTTCAGTATTTTATTATTTTTTTTACTTTATTTTACAGGGCTTCGGTGGTGAGAGCTACGGGTGTCAGCTTGCAGCTGGGTTGAAGTTCTTGATGGACTATGAGATGCTGGATACAATCTGGTTTGCTCTGGATTTGTAGGTTGGCTGTTGACTCACAGAGATATATGGAGTTTACCTTCGGACATTCTGTCTCTATGTACCTAGAGTCTGAGCTAGAGAGTGCTACGAAAGGTGAGGGTGGTATAAGAGTTTCGTGGTTTCTGTTAGGAACAAGGGAAAGTTTATACAAGTTATATGTGGAGGAAACAACTATCGGGACTTTTATAACTACTACTATCTGCTTATTAGAATAGAAGTAACCTAGTTTAATTATTTCATAAAAATGCCTAATTTCTACGTCAAGGATTTCGTCATTAGCATATAAAATCCTTAATTTACCTAACATGTACTTAATTTCATCTAAATTAAATAAAGAGTACGGGGTACTCGACGCACGAATAAATGTTAGGGTGTTCTCTAAACTTCGTAATTCTTCATAAAGATCTTCTACATTATCTCCTAAGATTAACAGATGTTGGGCCAGATGGGCGTATTTAATTAAATCTGTATCCCTATTAGCGTTACTTTCCAAAATTAAGTTTAGTGCTTTACTCATCTTATCTTGATTTGAAATTATACTATCTATTATTTGAGAGCTACGTGAAATAAATTTACTATTTAAACTAACATGGTTATTAATTTCTAATTCTAATTTATGCTCATTATTACGTAAGGTGTTTATGGCGTTTTCGTATTTAAGTGCATCGGTGTAGTCTAAATTACCAGAAATTGATTTTATTACAGAACCCAAACCGTCGATAAGGCCTCTTTTACTACGAGTTGATTCAAACATACTAATTTTACTAGTAATTAAATTGATTTTACTATTGAGATGTTTCAGATGAGGGTCGAATAGGAATAAGGTTTTATTGTTAACTAAGGGACTTAATTCAGCCATCTGTGTTTTTACCACTTCAATTTGAAGATGGATATTCTCTAAATCTATATGACTTAGGAAAGAATGGAAGTGGGAAACGATTTTTGCCGCTCCTAATTTGAAGGGAAGTAGTCCTGGTCCATTGTCAAGTGATTCAACTGTTATCTCTTGTCCTTGGGCCGGATGTAGGGTCATCAGCCATAGTATTATCCTGTAACAAAGTGGGATCTTTAGGACTTCGCTTAAGGCGAGATTTTGCTACTGGACCGCGTTTCTTCTTCGTATAGATGTGGATTGGAAGATCTGCGAGTACAGTATCTTGCGTATAACGCGGGGCTAACTTCTGTCGAGACGCCATGGGATTGCGTACAAAGATTTGCTGGTCAGGGGTATAGTCCTTCTCGGGTTCTCTGTCCCTGTTACGGGTTTCAGTCAGTTGTGTCCTGTCATGTAAGGATGTCTGGTTAATAAGGTCGTATACTTGACTCATTCGTTTCCTATGGTCTTGTGAGTACTGTTGCAGTAAGTGTTCAGATAGGTCAATATCTATTGGGTCTCGAGGGTCAAAGTGTCCAGTTATCAAGTCCAAGGGTCTACATTTTGTGAAGCTATGGATCGGACTATTGTACGCTAAGATGGCATAAGGCATAAGATTAACGACTGGTTCATTTCGTTTCTCTAATTTCAATAACCTAAGATGTTCTAAAATGGTAGAATGGAACCTTTCTACTATGCCATTGTCGTTAGGGGAATGCGCTAATATTTTATGGTGAATAATTTTATGAGTTCGGTTGAATTCTAAGAAAATCTGATTTGTGAATTCAGGGCCTCCGTCCGTGACAATAGTCAATGGGACCCCATGGTGGGTGCAAAATACAAGTAGAGCTTGTACTACACTTAAAGCGGTGCTATCTCTAAGGTGATAAGCACAAGCTTATCACCTTAGAGACAGACGCTTTCTCTAAGTATGCACAAGCATACTTAGAGAAAGCGTCTACAATGGTAAGGAATTTCTCTGTTTGAGCTGTGAACAGATCTAGATGGATAATTTCAAAAGGTTTACTAGGGGGTGGTACAATGTTAAATCTTTGCTTGATGGGGTGACGGTCGTACTTAGCCTGACCACAGATAGTACACTCATTTATGTACTTGGAGATGTGTTCTTTCATCTTAGGCCAGTAGAATTTAGAAGATAAGGCTAAGTAACATTCAGTGATACCGCGATGATTTGTTTTACCTTCGTGGTATTTCTTTATGATGTCTTGTTGACGCAGGTAGTCTTTAACATTCTCTAATTCAACTTTAGTTAGAACCATGTTCATTGAAGAGCTTTTGAAGTTGTCTTGAATTATGGGGATTATTTTATACATGGCAAGAGGAGGATGGATGATTAAACCGGTTTTGACTTTAGGGTTCACGTATTCTTTAACTGCATTAATAACGTCGTTAGTCAGGTTAGACTCAGATAGTTGAATGGTAGTTCGGGTATGCGTTTCAAATGGCTTACTCACTGTCGGTCGTTTTTTAATATCGCCTACAAGTACAAAACAGATTTGTCTACTGAATTTATTTAAGGGTTCGTCTGATATTGGCACTTCTAGAATAGGGGCTTCGTTACTAGTGTGAACAGTTGCTGTGTCAGAGTTGTCGAGTATGTCAGGGTTGTTTGTAGGGGCTGTCAGTGTTTCAGAACCTACTGTTGAATGAGGCTTTTCAGATACATTTACCGCTATAGACATAGCGTCCTCGTTGTTGATTTCAATGCGGGACAATGCGTCGGCGTTAGTGTTCTTTTTGCCTTGCTTGTATACTGTAGTAAAATTGTATTCACTCAACTTAAGTCTCCAACGTGTGAGTCTGGAGCCTGGTTCTTTAAGGCTCATAACCCATTGTAAGGGTTTTTGGTCTGTAACTATCTTAAACTTTCTCCCAAACAAGTATGGACGAAAGTATTTAGTAGCCCAAACTATGGCTAATAACTCCTTCTCGATTACACTATAGTTAATCTCACTGGAGTTTAATGTCCTAGACGCGTATGCTAAGGGCTTATTTTGTCCTATAGGTCCTTGAGAAAGGACAGCTCCTATGGCAAAGTTAGATGCGTCAGTCGTAAGCACAAATTCCTTAGAAAAGTCAGGGTACTGCAGTATAGGGTCGTTCATACTTATTTTGTTAAGTATTTTACTTTTTTATTATTATTGTGACATTTAATGTTTATTTTTACTTTTTTTTTTTGACATTCGTTTTGTAAATTATTGTAATTTTATTTAATTATTGTGAATGTGAGGACCATCTGGGTCACATATTTTATTAAATTTTTTTCCCCACGACTGTCTGGCAGTTTGAGTACTATAAGCGACCTACCCAAATGTCCTTTCTTTGGTATTGTTCGTCGTTTCGTTGAGCTCCTTGAGTTATAAGTCGAGCTACACGATAACTAACAAATTCTTGAACTGACTGGACAGGTCCACTCAAATCTGTGTTTTCTTTCTTCAAAAGACCATCTCAGACACTAATCGGCATAGTCCTCATCTGAATTGAACAAGATTATGTCTGGACTTCAAAAGAGACTATGACCTCTGAGTTTGTTTCGGCTGTTTCTTCTCAGAGAGTCAGGTACGAAACACCGGCCCCATCTAGTTTTAAAAAAATGACGTGTAAAAGTGTTTGTAGGAACCTACTTGCAAAAATAAACATCATTTCATCATTTCATTTCATTATATTTCATGGTTTTCCCTTTATTTAATTTATCATGTTTGTTAGAGAGATTTGATCTATATGATTGTCCCTATCGATTGATGTAAAAAAAGTACACGATGTTATTTTTTCGAATTTTAGTCGGTTCGATTCCCGAGTGTGGCAAGCGAATTTTCGAAAATCTGTGAATGCAGATTTGTTTCTTTTTTAAAATAAAGGAATGTTTCCTTTGAGTAAAATTTGCTATCTCCAGTATTTCGAGTACTTTCCCTCCATGTAGGGGACGTGATTAGGTGGTACTTGTTAGGAATCCCTACGCTACTCAGTTAAACACTCAAACAACTTTAACGGGTTTATTGAGGTAACTAGGCTAAGTTATTGCTAAAATGATGGAAATGAATGCACCCGGTTGCTGTCCGTTATGCACTGAGCTCGCGGGGCACTTAGTGCGGCCGCATCGTGTCGCTAGGTCAGCAAAACGTGGTCGATTGCAATTATTGCATCGAACATGCTCCCGAGGGGAAGAGATGAGATAATGAGATAAGCTTATACAAAAATAAAGAGTTACGTGAGTGTAAGCTTAAAATGCTAAAGAATTAAAACAATATTACATGAGAAATGATTGACAAGGTGATGGAACAATCATATCATGATCTTATAGCTAGACATAGATGCTCAAACGGTTGAGTCATTTATCGAGAACACTGATTGCCTTTTAGATAAGGGAGACGTCGACATGTCTCGCCTCTTTAAACGCAACCTAGACCACCGTTTAGAAAAATTAGATACGCGCGCACTATCACTGACAATTGGCCCCTGTTCGGACAGGGGTTGATTTCGCGCACTTACACTAGAGCCTTGCTCTTGCTCAGATTGGTTTATGCACACACTCACACTCGCTGGTACGCTCTCGATTCGCCCTTGGGCGGGCGGACCACTGGCCCGCCGACACCTTCTCCTCAAGAACCACAGGACCGCTGCGATAGCTGCTGCTAATAGGCCATACAACAACGCATACTGATGTCTGTCATGTGCCGTTAAAACTTCTGTCTGTTCGGCTGATTTTTTCATCGATTCAATTTGTTCACCGAGTTGCTTTAAAGAAACATGTATCGGTGTGGTATCTTCGTCGACCTTATCGTCTTGGAAATTTTGAGTAGGTAGCGTAAGATTACTGATGATACGATTTATGGGAGTTAATTTTATCTCGAGTATATTTGGCTTAAGATTAAGCGTATTCTCTAATTGCTGATGAGAAAAAAGTGTTATGTCATGACCCTTCACAATGCATTGCTTAGATAGTTGAATAAGTCCAGCCTTGCTGACTTCGCTCGCTTGTAGGTCGTCGTCGCATATGACTCTCAAAGAGTATGAGTCACAACAGAAATACAAATAGGTAGAAAAGTCGTTTAATGGAACCCATTTGTTTTCACAGCTAGATTTGATGATCCTGCAGGTGGATAGCTTCTCCTTTTCACAGAATTGTTCATCAGGACCTAAACTCTGGATTGGCCCTCGAAGAAGACAAAGATAATTTTCCGCTTGATGTTCACAACCTTGAAGATCGCTGACGCTGGCTGTTAAGTATGAATCTCTTCTTAAGTTAATCGCTACGTATTCTGACGCTGGCTTGATGCTGATCATACTTTTATTAATTTGAACCGGAACTGGTATCAAATTGTATAGCTGGAACGTATCTCTGCTAATTAACGGTAAGTTAATTTCAAATATGAAATATTCGTCCGTCATCCTTGCCTTAACTTGTAACAATTTGTAGATCTCATACATGTTGAACTGAATGTCATCTATTGGCAATGCTAGCTCTTTTGATATTTGACTAGATACAATCTGTAACTCCGCACGGAGTTGTTGTGGAGTCAAGAGATGAAGATTGATCTGACCATGATAGATCTCAGTCATAGTATCAAGAAAAGTGTCCTGAATCCGCTTTAAATTCTGAATCATATTTATGGTCGCTAACGCAGCTAAAGAGAAATCTTGCTGAATAGACATTACGTCGATCTCCTGCTGCAATGTGTTGGTGACGCTGTCTGATTGATTCAAATGTTTATTAATTATCTTATGCTGCTTTTCAATAGTCTCTTCTGTTCGCTTTAAGATATTATACTCCGCTTCTATGACCGATGTCTGATTCCTGTACAACTGACTAAGGTGGTTTATATTCCCGTGTACAAGTTCAATGTCACACTTGTATTTTTCTGCGAATTCTTGATCCAGTACTCCGAACAATGAATTAGCTATGGAGCCGACAGCGTTGATAAGCCCGCGTCGAGTTCGCGAGTGCGCTCCAAAGTGCTGATTGAGCAACAGCTGATTATAGTATTGTAGTTCATCGTTCTCGTGTTGTATTTGTTGGATGATAATTTTACAATGGCTCTGCTTTTGAATTTTCTCGCAAGTTTGCTCGAGATATTGAGAAAATTGTGTGACCGCTTTGTCTCCTTGCCAGTAAGGAGACATATTATAATAAGTTACGATTTTCCACTGATCACGAATAAGATGCATTTGTCCTAAAGGGTCAAAATACAATGTTTGATTGCTATCGAATGCTGTTAATTTGTATGATGCTTGAGTGTGATAACGCTATCCTATAGATGTTAGGGCCATTACTGGTCTGCTTGCTCGCTTTCTCTTCCGCTTTTGCTTCATTGTTTGGCTGGTGCTGCTTTTTTGCTTCGTTTTCCGCTATAGGTAAGATAGAAAGCTTGATAATGGGCCGCTTTATGAAACCGTTTTTTGTTTTTAAGGTCACCACCCGGACAGCTCCATCTTTTCCTGGGTGGACCTCAACCACCCGACCAACAGGCCATCTCCCCGGAGGTAGGTTATCATCATGAATGGTTACCAAATCTTCTATCTCTATATTCTTCTGTGCCTTTAACCACTTGCTGCGTATCGACAACTGGCTGAGATACTCCGCTTTCCACCGCTTCCATATATCTTGGAACGTTTTATTCACTAAATACCATCTTATCCTCGCATCTTGTGCCGTGTCTATCACAGTAAGACCGGCACGAGTAGTTAAGAAATGCGCTGGAGTGAGAAAATCGATGTCATCAATATCCTCGGATATTGGACACAGTGGTCTTGAGTTTAGGCTCGCTTTAATTTGTGCCAAGATCGTGCTATATTCTTCGAATGTAAGAGCTTGTTCTCCTATTACTCTTTTCAGATGTTGTTTTAGACTCCGAATAGATCGCTCCCAGATCCCTCCAGCACTCGGCCAAGAAGGGCAGTTCCAATGCCATTCTATGCTCATCTCCACTATTTCTCTGTAAAATGTGTCGCTAAAATTTTTCTCAAATTGTTGCTGTTCCTCCTGAAGGATCTTGTTAGCACCTACGAAGTTTGTTCCATTGTCCGAATAGATGTGCTTTGGAGTCCCTCGTCGTGCCGCCATGCGACGTAACGCTGCTAAGAATGACGAACTGCTTAGATCGGAGACCAGCTCTATATGGACCGCTTTTGTGACCATGCAAATAAACAAGGCGATATACCCCTTGGTTGTTTTAATGCCTTTCCCTTTATTTGCTTTTACTCGAATAAACCCCGTGTAATCTATTCCAGTATGATACAATGGAGGCGCTGGATTAGATCGACATTCAGGCAGGTCTCCCATTATTTGATGTAGCTTTCTAGGTTCTTGTTTTTTACAGGTCACACATTTACGAAGCTGTTTTTTGGTAGCTCTATTTCCTTGAATTATCCAATATTGCTGTCTCAGTAAAGACAAGGTAAGTCGAGCTCCGCCATGGAAGGTGTGTTCATGTGCTTGCTGGATAAGAAGTTCCGTTAATCTCCCGCTATGTGAGATTATTATTGGATGTATCATATCAGAGCTAATGTTGGTATTTTTAAGACGTCCCCCGACTCTTAATATGCCGCTTTCATCTAAAAATGGCTGTAGATTTAATAATTTTCTATCGGAATAAGTTTACTGTGCATTAAACTCTCGATATCCGATATAAATGCACTGCGCTGTATGCATTTAATTATAATTAATTTTGCTTTCCTTAGCTCTTGTAATGTGAGATACGGCGGCTTTTGTTTACTTGTACGTGGAAGTGCACGTAATAACCATGCTACCATGCGATTTATTTTATCGAATGAGCTATGACGATTCAGTAAATCTTCAATTACGCTGTCTTCCGAATTGCTATTTTGGATGGTTATAACTTGCTTTCGGACCTCCTCTTCCGTTGAATACTCTGCTTGCTTGAGATCTTCGTCATTGGTATTATTTTGTTTGCCCTCAGGAAAACAATCATGCAATAAAGTATGATGCCTGCCAGAACACGTGAGGCAGCGTTTCTTGGAATGGCATTTATTTCCATTATGATTAAAAACGCAATTAATACAACATTTCAGTTGTTTGACGGTTTTAAGTTTCATTTCCTTCGGCATTTGCAGAAACCTTTCGCAATTGTGTAATTTATGCTCAGCAAAACAATGAGGACATTTGATTTCCTGCACGTGCATTGCTTTTGAGTTCTTCGAATTATAATCGTTCGATTTATAATGATTGTTAAATTTGCGGCTGTTTGGTGATGATTTTGATGAACTCGCTTGCTGCTGAGATTGCGCCGACTTTTGCATGGTGTCTTGTCGTCGACGAGATGTTTCTAAGCTAGTGAATTTATTTTCTAAAAAATGTAAAAAGTCTTGTAGGATTGGTAATTCTCTAGGGTTCTTTAACGACTCTATGTACTCGGAATAAGATTCACTATCCAGCTTTTGCGATAAGATATGTACAATTAGAGGGTCCCACGTGCTAATATCTGCACCTAGGTTTTTGATGGCGTGAAGACTCTCTAACGTGACGTCATGCAATTTTTTAAAGGCTGAAAATGATTGCAGCTGTGTGTTAGGAACATTAAGGAACACATTGGCGTGCGCTGTAAAGATGATCCTCTTGTTATCAAATCGATGATTTAGAATCTCCCAACAAACGTTATAGTTATCGGCACTGATTGGGAGGTGCTGAATCAAACGCTCTGCTTCACCCTTTAACTTGCCTTTCAGGTACTGCATTTTTTGGGCGTTTGACAATGCGTTGTTCTTGTGGATTGCTTCGCTAAATAGATCTTTAAATGGCATCCACTGCTGGTAATGGCCTGTGAATACAGGAATATCCATTTGAGGAGTGGATTTCTCGCGATATGATGTTGACCACATCTTGGAGTTAATAGCTTTTTTCAAGCTATTGAAAGTACGCTCGTGTTTGCTAAAGTAAAACTCATAGTCTTCTGCTAGATCTTCCTCCGATTCACTAATAATCTCCCAATGAAGGTTTTCAATAGTAGTCCACCGATTGTGCAGGGTTCGAAGGGCGTCTTCGAACTCCCACTTATCAACGATAGTTTCGACATCAATATTGTTGACTGCTCTAAGAAACGCTTTGAAATTGACCGACTGCTTATGAAGCATATCGTCAAGCTTGCTGTTGGACCCTCTTGACTCGAAGGTCGGAGTTGCTGTTGATGGCGGGTCCGGCTGACTGGAAGTTCCGGGCGCCTTTAGCTGCGCTGTTTGAGGAAGACACGGTGCCTTCTGAGCTTGCTGCATCAACTGGTCTTTACATTGACTGATAAGCTCTTTTGCTGTTAAGTAAAGCTGATTCGTGCTCTCAAATTCAGACTTGATAAAATATTTATGATTTGTCTGCTCAAAAGGAAGGGTCTTTTCATGATTCACTTGGAAGTCCTCCCAGTACTTCTCAAGTAACTCGAGTTTACGCTTACAGTAATCTAAAGTTTTACGCTCTACGCTATCCTTTTTAAAATTGACGATGAGTTTTCTAATGCTCTCCGCAATCTCAGATTGAATTAAATAAAGGCTCTCCATCTCGCTGCTGGAGTAAGAAAAATTGAACGATCTTACTTGGAAAAATCCTTTGCCGCTGCTAACCTGATGGGGTTTGTCTCCCACACCAGTGATCCGCTGTTGCCGCTAATGTGAGCTATGAACTCACTGCTGCTAGAAGGGCACTCCCCGAGTACCGCTTTTGCTGCTACCGCTGAGAGAATATATTGGGCACTCCAACTCAATATACTTCCACTAAAGTCTCGGTGCTAAGGTTACCACCACAGTCACTGCTAAACTTTAAACCGCTGCAATCCAAAGTGTCACTAGTTCTGTTTAAGTTCACTTCACGATAGCCTTCAGTCCCGAAAAACTAAAGTCCGACCGCGAAGCCGTTCAAAGGCTCGAAGGACCAAAATGTAGGGGACGTGATTAGGTGGTACTTGTTAGGAATCCCTACGCTACTCAGTTAAACACTCAAACAACTTTAACGGGTTTATTGAGGTAACTAGGCTAAGTTATTGCTAAAATGATGGAAATGAATGCACCCGGTTGCTGTCCGTTATGCACTGAGCTCGCGGGGCACTTAGTGCGGCCGCATCGTGTCGCTAGGTCAGCAAAACGTGGTCGATTGCCATTATTGCATCGAACACTCCAGGTGGCATTGAAAAATTCCACCCTGTATATGTAATAGAAACATACACACAAAATACATATTTACATAAAAAGAAAGGAGGTCAATATTATTAAAGTAAGTATTAATTAAATATTGCTAATGAGCACGTCTGTCCGCTGCGAGTGCGCGAAATAATCCATTCTAATATGAATACATTCCAGCCATTAGGAGAACGCATCTACGACGATCAAGTAAACGATCTGTCCTATCGACATGTAGTCTATTTGTATGCGGTGTCAGGGCGCCGGGGGGCGCGTCCAGGGCGCGGGGGGCACATGCCGCGCACGAGCCGACCCACCTCTCGATATCGCCGTCGATACCCGGCCACCACATTCTACTACGAGCTGCACTTTTAGATTTGACGATGCCAAAGTGCGCCGAATGCAACTCATTTAGCATCCTCTCCCTATAGACCCTCGGAATCACTATCCTATGACCGCGAAACAGACAACCATCGATCACCTCTAAATCCGTTTTACATTGAAAATACGGTGCTATTAATTTGCAATTTATTTTCCTAGGCCATCCCTTGTTCATATACTTCGTGACCATTAGCAATACTTCGTCCGCCGCGATCTCCCGTTTGATATCACTAGATAAAACCGGTTCTACGCTTGCTTCTAGGAAAAGGAAATACCTCCTCCGATAGCGGTGAGCGAGAAAAATAATCCGCAATCTCATTGTTTTTGCCGTCTATGTATTTAGATAGTTATAGGCTGATAATTATATAATTGCATATCGCTAAAGACGTAATGCAGCCGTCACCGACACACCGTTACCTTTGCCAAATATAGAAAGCAAAGGTCGGTGGTCCGTCTTCAAGATAAATGGTTCCTGACGCCCGTATACGTATTGATGAAAATGTTTCACACCAAAAAATAGCGGTCGCTTCTTTTTGAATTTGGCTATATTTTTTCTCGCTCGCGCATAACGACCGAGAGGCGAATGCAATTGGACGCTCACTTCCATCTGCGCTGGCGCCAGCACGGTGCCGAGCCCGCGTGGCCCCGTTTCCACTGTCAGCACCAAGGGGGCGTCTGGCTCGAAGTGCGCCAGCACGCGCTCGCTGGCTTCACGCTGCGGAATGCCGCTTGCTGGCGCCCTCCCCACTGCCACTCTGCCCCAGTTCGTAGTAGCTCATGTAACGGGCTCAGTAATGCCGATGCACCCGGAATGAAATTCCTGTAGTACTTTACTACTCCTAGGAACCGTTTCACTCCTAGTACATCGGTAGGTGCAGGTGCTCCTAAAATCACCTCCACCTTGGATCAACAAGTCTTTAAGCCGCTCCTATCTATAACGTAGCCTAAATAAGTGACACTCTTTAAAAAAAAAACACATTTGTCTTTTTGCAAATGCAAACCTGCGTCCTGCAATCTACTTAAAACTTCATGTAGCCTTGACAAATGTATTTCCTTCGATGGTCCCGGTATACAATGTCGTCAAGCCACACACTGACTCCTTCTAGACCGGATAATAATGTTTCCATAGCTTTTTGAAATATGGCGGGGGCACTAGCTAAGCCATAAACTAAACGCGTTTAGGAAAATAGGCCCTTGAACACTCACTTCAATTTATGGTTGTAAGCTTTTGAGATGAATCTGAAATTTAAATTGATTGTAAGCGTTACTTAAGTCTATTTTCGAATAGTTTCTTGGAAAATACCTCTTCTATTCGAGGCAAGGGGTACCTAACTATTTCTAGTTCTATAATCAAGGTACACAAATAATCTGCAATTTTTAACTTCCCGTTTTCCTTCAAAACTGAAACTATAGGTGTGGCATACTCGGAGTAATGAACAGGCATTAGAATACCTAAACCGACTAATCGATCCAGTTCATGGCTAACTTTGTCCCTGAGAGCGAAAGGTACCGTTCGCGGCTTTAAAAACTTGGGAGTTGCATTTTCTTTTAGCTTCAGTTCAACTTCAAACTTATTAAAACAACCGAACTCTTCTTTCCAAACGTCTGGGAACTGTTCCAATAGCCGTTGCACTTCATAAATGTTTTTATTCTTCGAAATTATGTTGTTATTTGCTGAAGAAAAATAAATTCTAAATTTCATCATGAAATCACGACCCTGGAGCGGTGGACCACCATTCTCCAATACATCTATTTTTATATTTTCTGTTAATTGTAAATCATAATTAACCACAGTTAATTTATGTATTCTGTCCACAGCACTAAAAAGTTAACCAGGAAAATTTTAACTCTCTCCCTGGTTAGCTCGGAAGTGCCGTGCTTGACCGACGCCAAGGACGCCTGGAAAGTGACTTTCCCGGACACTGATCGCCCCGAGAACCCGTTTTCCCAGAGACAGTGGGATGAGCCGCTTTGCAGGTTGGTACGGAATAAACTTATTGATACGTCTACAAATACTGCTGAGCGTGCCCGCCTGCTGGCTGTGGGTGAATGGGAGTCGGGCCTCTGGCTTCAGGCACTACCGTCACCTAATATGGGCACTATGTTAGGTGACACAACCTTCCGGCTCGCTACATGTTTGCGTTTGGGCGCTCCTTGTGGGGCTCCACATCGCTGTCAATGTGGTGAAGCAGTCTCTGACACCATGGCCTTTCTTGCAGTAAGAGTGCAGGTCGGATAGCGCGGCACGCTAGCATTAATGATCTCATCCGTCGTGCTCTTGCCACCGCCGGGGTGCCAGCTGTATTAGAACCCACTGGCTTGGCACGCGTCGATGGCAAGAGACCAGATGGTATGACCATAATGCCATGGAAGTTGGGTAGGCCTTTGGTGTGGGACGCAACTTGCGTCGATACTCTTGCGCCATCCCATCTTCCTAGCACAGTGTGCTGCGCTGGGGCGGCTGCTGCAGGTGCTGAAAACCTCAAACGGCGCAAATACAATAATTTAATTGGTAATTATGTGTTTGAGCCGTTTGGGGTTGAAACACTAGGGCCATGGGGTCCGAGTGCCCACCTAGTATTTCGGGAAATCGTCAAACGGTTGGTCGACTCTGTAACGTTACATTTTCCTGGTAGGATCCAGAAAACTGTAAGGTCACACTGAGTACTCACCTACCTAACTTTCAGTCTGGAGGGGAGCACTGTTAAAAGAAATAGTCAAGGGGACAAGTTATAAGAATTTATTATTAAAGAACCTAGGGCCTACCTATTTGGAGCTAGAAGGTAACTAAACTAGGTTAGAGAAGCGGGTGGATGAAAATGAAAATAAACGTTAGATAGACTGGAGAAAGGCGGGCCTCTGGGCTGTAGTAGTGGCCGAGGGACGTCAGGCTTCAGTCTTCGTTCAAGGATTCTGGTCGAGGTTCGTGCCCGAGGGACGTCAGGCTTCAGTCTTCCGTCAAGAATTGTGGTCGAGGCTCATCATTCTTCGTCATTGCAGCCGAGGAAGAGAAGGCTGACAATCTTCCTCCTGGAGAGGCCGGAGGACTTCAGTTTTTTCCTTTCTTTCAGCTCCAGACGTAGACTTGTGTTGCCTTTCAGCTCTAGTGGTAGACTTGTGTTGCCTTTCAGCTCAAGATGTAGACTTGTGTTGCCTTTCAGCTCTAGTGGTAGACTTGTGTTGCCTTTCAGCTCAAGATGTAGACTGGCTTAAATTTTCAGGTTAATAATGTTCAAAAATGTAAGAAAAAAAACATGTAAAAACACATATTACAACGCCTAAGGCCTAGATGGGCACTTATAAAACGTCGAAAAAGGTGCACAGTTCGGGTTGGTCGTTGCAATGGAGAAGAACCGGCAAGAAACTCCATATCAGCCCCCTCCTCCCGGGCATGCCCGTGAGTTCCGGACGTAAGGTGCCTGCCTTTCCGGCCCTGGTTCAATCCATGGTCCGGAGCCAAACGGAATCGGACGCCGTCACCTTCTGCGAACCAGTCATGCTGGCGAAGGAGGTGGCGGAACGGGAGAGGGAGAGAACCTCACGTTCCAGCCGCCGCGGGAGACGCACCGGGCGTCGGCGGCCACCGTAGGCGCGGGCCTGTGGACGGTGAGCTATGGGCTAGCTAGCCGTCCGTCCGTCTTATGACGACGGGCTGTGTCGACGGCGGCCCTCCTCGGTCACCAAGTCGTCCAGACCCAGGATGCGCCGGTCTGTGCTTCTGACGGGCCTAGACATTCGGGCCTCGTCCGCATTTAAGGATGACACACAGCACCAGCACCTCGAGTGGCCTCTTTGCGTGGTCTAGCTAGCAATAAGCAAATGAGCGACGCGGATTCAAATCAAATAATTATGTATAACACATGCGAACGGATTAATGCCAGATAATTTCAAAAATAAAATTACAAAACAATACAAAATAAGTTTCAACTTAAATTTAGATGACAATTTTGAAAAATTTAAAACAAAAAGGTTGAATAAAAGATTGTACAAGAAGAAGATTGGTTGCTTGTCATTTATCTCCGTTTATAATGTTTACTATTCGTTTTTTGAATGTCGGTTTACTATAGTTAAATAAATCAAGTCGCTTCCGAGTTATAAATTCGAGCAATGCGAGTCAGTACACAGTTCTTAGCAAAGTTAGTGGAGTGTATAGGAACGCGCAACATTGGCGTGTGACGAGTGCGCCGTACGGGAGTGTTAAAAGTTATCTGTGCGACCAATTCCGGGCAATCAAAGCGTCCATTGAGAGTGTCATAGAGCAAACACAAATGTCCATCACTTTACGCCTTTCTTCGAGTGTTAGCAGACCATAGGTTCGACAGCAGAGCTATCTTCGTAAGACATTGGAGGTTTACGGAGGCGATAATTAAGATGGTTAATACATTTTCTTTGGATTCTTTCTATTTGGTTCTTATAAATTATGTATTGTGGGGACCAGATTTGGCACGCATATTCTAAAAGCTGCGCACGTAAGCAAAATATACTGATTTAAGAGCTCCAATATTTTTAAACACCTTACATGACCTAAGAACAAATCCTAAGTTCTTATAAGCTTTTGTGATAATAAGGTCTATATGATCTGAGAACATTAATTTACTGTCAAACATTACTCCTAAATCCCTAACCATGTGGACTTTATTTATGACAATTCCATTAAAATTATATGAGTAAACAATCGGGTTCCTCTTACGTGTGTAACTGATACATTGACACTTTGCAACGTTTACACTGATCTTGTTTTTTGCGTAATAATTATTTAAGTTATAAAGATCCACTTGAAGGGCCTTGCAATCATCGGGTGATGTTATTTAAAAAAATATTTTTTTGTCATCAGCGTACATTAAGTGATCAGAGTGTTCAAAAGAATCAGCGATGTCAAACAGATATCATTGTAAAAAAGAGGTCCCAAATGGGGAACACCGCTGGGGATTTCAATAAAGTTGGAACGGTAACCTCCTGGAACGACAGCTTGTGAGCGTTTAAATAAATATGACTGTACCCATCGTAAGAGATCCCCGCGTATACCCAGTCTGTACAGCTTTCTGAGCAAGATGACGTGATCAACACGATCATAAGCTTTTTCGAAATCTGTGTAGATCACGTCAACCTGCCCCCCGTTATCTGTATTCTAGAACGAAGTTAGAGAAACTGACTAAATTAGAGACAGTCGAGCGTTTCTTTAAAAAACCGTGTTGCTTACTAGAGATTCCTCTGATAATATATGGATAGATAGCGTCGTATACCAGTTTTTCAAATACTTTACCAATTGTGTTCAGTATAGAAATACCCCTATAATTTTCTATCATTGTCCGCGAACCTTTTTTTTGAATTGGAACGATGAGAGCTTTTTTTCCATTCATTTGGGAAGGTGCCTTCTTCTAAAGAAATATTGAAAATAGTACTAATTGGAGGTGCCAAAGATTTTGCACAGTACTTCCAAAATACTGGGGGTATACCGTCACATCTAGGGCCCTTATCCACGCCTAAGGCACTCAACGACCTCTCCACGGTTGACGAAGTGAATTGTAAGTTGGAAATTATGTCAGAACAGTGATCTTCTTCGTCCGTTGTCAATGAATTAGCGAGGCTATAGTCTGAGGGTTCATCACCAAATACGCCGTGGAAGAAGTCATTGAAAGCCTCACAGATTTCCCGACCCTCCGAATAATTGAAGTTATTGTGAGATAACATTTTTGGATAATTGGAGCCTCCACGCATGTTTTTTATGTAGGTCCAAAACTTTTTTGGATCATTTTTCAAATTGCGTTCCATTTTCTGCAAGTGTTTATTATAACAAATCTCCTTGACTTGTCGCTCTCTATCTCGTAACAATGCGAATTCGTCATAATCTATTAAGTTACCATACCGTTTCCAATGCGAGTGTGCCTTGCTTTTTCTTTAATAATTTTATTTCAGGAATTGCTATACCAGAATGGATATTTATTTATTATTTATTTATTTAAAACACCTAAAACTATCATTACGTACGTCCGTCCGTCGTCGTTATCGTACGTCGTTACTATATTTACGTGATCCCGGCCTTCGGTTAAAAGGTACATATTTATCAATTCCTGTTTGAATTATTTGATAGAATGTTTCCACGGCAGCGTTTGTTGATGTGTTGTCTAAAATTGAGTGCCAATCAAGTTCAGAAAAATAACTATTCAGCAGTACGAAGTCAGCTTTGCGGTAATTATAATTATAATTAATAATAATAATTTAATAATATTTATAATAATTTATTTAATTTCTCGCCACAGTTTCGGGATCCCTTTTTTTTGCATAATGTTTTTTTTTCCTAATATACTTTGGCATAACTGTTTTGGCATAATTTGTTTTGCCATAATAATACTTTGGCCAAATTTTTGTTTGGCATACAGTTTATGTTGGCATAATCATCATGAAAGCTAATTTGTTTTGGCATAAGTTGAATTTTGCATAATGTTGCTAGGCATAATGACTATTAGCCTAATAGTATTTAGGCATACAATTAATAGAAATAACGGACACAAAATTTGAGTTGTTTTTACGTATTTACTTTTGAGTTTTCATGCAAATAAATAAATAATACAAAAAAATATTGATTCAATGATAATTAAGTAACTATCATGCATTACAAATATTTAATTAATTAATATAAAAATATGAATATAAATTTATTATTATTATTTTCTTAACCACAAAAACCATATATAACATTATTAATATTTATTAAATTTGTCACAACAAAATTAATAATAAATATATAATTAATTAACAGTTAACTAACTTAATTGTGTATTTTATTTCAGGTGTATTTTTCGGCAATTGCTTGTAAAAATGCAAGTTTCGAAGTATATTAATTTTTTTTACCTATTATTTTTTCTAGCCTGTTGTGTTTGTCCGTGTATTTTTTCCTTTTTTGTTGGTATTGGAGATGTTTCTACATCTAGTTTTTCTATTTCTATAGTTTGATGTTTTATTTCTTGAACAATTTTTCTTGCCAAAAAATAAAATCCAGGATGGTGTTTTCCCACAAAATGTGCAAATCTATTGTGCCACGCTTCTGCATGATTTTGTGTTCTGGGCATATTTTCTTTTGTTAATTGATGTGTACTCCAGACTGTGGGTGGAAATTGTGGTGGTGATCTTGTGGTACCCCAGATATAATTATGATCAAACCATGTTGCTATAGTTTTTGTAACAATTAAATATTACTGTTGATTAAAAAAAATCAGGTCTCAATTCAATACGTTTAAGATAGCATAACGTTTATTTAAAGCGACGTTTTATGGTAAAATTTAATTTTTAACATTGGTGAGCGTTAAACACATCTGCGACGATTAGCTCGCGTGGGACCGCCGGAGCCCCGGAGTGCCGGAGCCGTGACAGAAGCCATGCCTGCTGCTTTTTGCATGATGCATGCTTGCTTGCATGCTGCATGCTTGCTTGCTTGCTGCATGCTTGCTTGCATGTTGCATGCTTGCTTGCCTACAAATTTCATTATAGCATTATTGAATAAAAATGTGTATTAGTGTCTAAAATTTTAGGAGTTCATAATTATGCCTTTGTTATGCCTATAAAAAGTATGTTTTAATATCATTATGCGTAAATTAATTTATGCTTCGGAATATTATGCTTAATCACTATTATGATTAGAGAAATTATGCTTAAAAAAATTATGCGTAAACTGTCATGTTTCAATTTATTATTCTTATTTGCTGTCTCATTTGTTAGTAGTGCTGGATCTTTGTTTTCTTTTTTATTGGTTTTAGTTCTGAAGAAACAGTTTTGTTCTAAATGATTTGATTTCTTGCAAATTGAGCATTGTTTGTTTTTATTTTTAAATCTGAAGTCTTTTTCTTGGTGGTTTGACCTTTTGCAAATGTTACACACTTTACACTGTGACTGAAAATGTCCTGTTTTGTTGCACTTGAAACATTTTTTATTGTTTACAGCTTTGAATGCAATTTCTTCTTCACAGTTAGAATTGCGGTTCTAACAATAATCTATTTGTGAGATTTATTAGGGCCTTTTCATCGTTAGGTGTCGACTCCCACGCGGTGGCAAAGTACTTAAATCTCTCCGGTAAACAAGTAAGTATTTTTGACATGATCAGGTCTTCATCAATTTTGTGTCCGAGGTTGTTTAGTCTCACAGCTAAATTTTCAATGCCAGTTATTAACTCATTTACTGTTTGTTTATTATACTCTTGTAGCAATTTAGATTTATTTCTTGATTCGCTTCCTTCAAACAGATCACAAAGAGTTTTATACATATCTTTAGCAGATTTGCAATTTATGATATTTTATGAGATTTTAATTTCTTGTCAATCCTTTGTAGTATGGCGTCCTTTGGGTCCTTTTGTTCATCTAATTTTCCTTCGGCTTTAGCTTCGGCTTGCTGGCCATTTGTTATTTCACCAAGCCCATGTGATTTTAGGTGTATTGTTATTTCGAACTTCCATAGATGAAAAGATTCAACATCTATTAGCTTTTCTATATGTTGTTCTTCGTGGTGATTCATATTGAATAGCACTGGTTGTTATTTTTTTATTTTATTTGCGATTTCTAACAATTTTGTTTTAAGCACGATTTGCGGCACACGTTTTTTTAGTTTTTTCTATAATCAACTGCACGAACCACGCTTTGCTACCATGTAGGATGGTCCGGGATTTTTATGTGAAACATAGTGATTGTTTTTATATGGTATTATATTTAGAGATAACACTGGATTTTTATTATGCACTGCAAGTACACACATTTCTTAATAGCCATCTTGTTGCAAGAGAGTTGCGTCGAGAGTTGCGTCTTGTTGTATGCTGTTTCATAATTGTTTGTTGTATGAACAGTTGACGCACTGTCAGGACCTTCGCTTCTTTATATAGGAGGTTGGTAGGGTTTCTAAAAGGGAGGCACGGTGAGACCTTCAGGATGGCTCTCGGCGCTCTTTTCAATTCAAGAATAGTGTATTTTGGGGCACCACCCCAGGAGGTGATGCAGTAAGTCAACAAATATTGAACGAGGGCAAAATACACTGATCTCTTCACCTTATCCTCAGCCACCCGTCTAAGGGTCTTGAAGACATATATCAACTTCCGTAGCCTGCCACTCAATACGGTAAAGTGCTTGTGAAAATTTAGTGCACTGTCTATGTTAATGCCCAGATATTTCACACTATCGGCTTTACCGATTTGAGTGCAAGTACAGGCGGCGCAGCATGGTGTCGGCAAGTGTGAGCTATGATGGAATGCGGGGTTGTTGCCGAGGTAGGCCTGTTATGTTTTATGGAGAAAGGGATATAGTTAGTTTTTGCAGCATTTAGAGTGAGGATGTTATTTCGTAACCACTCCGATACCATATTGAAGCCCGACTGAGCAAATCCGTAGACATCACTCCACGTGGTCGCGCTGAATAACAGGGCTGTATCGTCTGCGAAAGTTATTATTTTACCCTCTGGGGAAGTGAGCATACCCAGGTCGTTTATGTATATAGGAAAGAGTGTAGGACCCAGTACGCTGCCTTGAGGCACGCCGTAGGTAACTTGGCACTCGTCACTGACATACTCTTTAATTTTCACGCTCTGAGTACGCCCACTCAGATAGTCCTCAAACAGTTTCAATTGGACTCCCCTAATTCCAAGGCATTCCATCTTCTGAATCAGTATGGGAACAGAAACCGTGTCAAATGCCTTCGCTAGGTCTAGAAAAATCCCCAAGACTTTACGACCCTTATGCTTATTATGCCTAGGAGTGGACAACTCACGGAGCGAAGAAACTACAAGGTCAGATATTTCGATAGTAATTACTGGATGAGGTAGGTCAGTCTTCACAAGGGGTGATAGACATTCAGTTATTTCAAGTGGCAAGTTGGAGAAAGCTAAATCAAGAGTATGCCCCTTGGCAACGCCCTTGGTTGCCCGTAGGCAACGCTTATGCAAAAATCAACTGTCGCCGACAGCGCGCGAGCCGGTATTACTATGGTCAACAATTCCGTAGCAATCGCATTTTGCTCGTGCTCAATGCACCACGCACCCAACTCGTGCCGCGAGAGTATCATGACACCGCCACCCGAGGATTTGCCAGTCGCGCCTAGATCGTGGTCTTTATGAAACACGTCATATCTATTGTCACTCAATTCCCCATCAGAAATGCCGCTGTGTAACCACGTTTCCGTTATAATAATTATATCATAACAATTACACTTAACGTTTTGTTGGAATTGTGTAGTTTTAGTTCTGATAGTAAACGTTTAAGAATCTCTATTCAACCCTAAGTGCAATATTGTACCAAGTACCAAAAATGTCTTGTCGAAATATAAAACGAATAATGTACCGCGCGGAGGTCATTTCTTGTAAGAAAATCTTAACACCGCGATTTAAAAACGTGACGTCAATGCACAAGTCGTCGTGCGTCTAGTATCGAATAGCGATATTAAAACCCCTAGGATAATAATTAGTTATAAGATTTGTTATGCCTAATTTCTGTTATTTACCTATTTCTGGCCAACTTCGACGCGAGATTGCCGTTTGTATGTGTATAAAAATGGTCCGCTGGCTAGCATTAAAGAAATATTAATAAAGGATAACGTAGCGGGGACTCAGAATAGGGAAGGGAATGGGAAGCGTTATACGCGTGTGTTAGAAAGCGCGCGATCCACAACGTCAGGATGGACGAACCTTCTAGAATCATTTTATTATAAAAGATGCCGCACTAGTCAGTAGATTAACCAGTACTTCAAGAACAATCAAGAGATCACTATGCCCGTTTGGCTCATCTATAATAGGGTATTTTGAGTCCCAGTCTCATCGAACATACTAAAAGTCAGTGTTTTATTCAGTGAATAACCTATAAAGAAACCCTTCTCCTGGAGTCCCCAGTGAGCTTCTACGTAAAAAGTTTTTATACAGTCCACTCGCTGCACACAAAATATCTGAATAAAAAGCCTGTAACGTTGCACTTTGCAAGTTACAATTTAAAGGAGTTTAGTTAATGAAACCTTAATATTAAGAAATCTATGTACACTTAAAATACTATGCTATTTACACAAAACTTTGAAAAATAACCTATTATAATATTATTAAGTAAACCAAACACTTAAATAAATCATTAAAAGTAAATATTACTGTGCGGAACCTACGAGAATATGTTATCTTAAAAGGTCCTCGCTTCTATGCGCCCGCGCAACGCTGAAACGATCCTGGCCGAGCGTTGCCGAGGAGTTACGATTCGGGTGGGCTCGGTAGGGCCGATGACCAGTCGTTTTGAGAGCACTAAGGTGGCGGCTGTGCTGCTCGCTCCGATCGTACTTAAATATTTTTACTAAATACGTCGCGAAATCTCTCTTACGTCGCGAAATCCCTCTAGGGTAAGTTTCCATGTGTCGGCGATGCGACACGGAAATAGGATCAGGTAGGTCGGGGGTGACGCTGTTCCCTTTACGAGGATATGGAATAAATAAATAAACACTGATACCAACTTTAAAACACTATATTTACACTAAATCAGCTTTACACACAATTAAAGCAGGTATCTTAAAACTAACTGAGTCACAATTATTCACTAGTACTATTTACACAACTACTTTTCACAACTTAACGCAGACTTAAACTACTTCAACATTGACTATTTCGCGGCGCAGGGTAACAACAACTAGATGTTACGAGAACGGAGGATGTGAGAAGACTAACTTTAATGCGTCGTCGAGGGATGTCGCTACGCCCCCGTCCGGGGGGGGCGCGGCAGGTGGCATCGGGGCTGTGCCCCCTGGCCGCGGAGGCCATACCGTGGCCTGTAAAAACAGGCCCGTCATTTGGCGCCTTTAGGCTGTGGCCTAGTGGCGTGCGATCGCAATGTCGCACGCCTGTGAATAGATGCTATGGAGTATTCCGTAGGCGCGCCTACAGCGCTGTTCATACAGCACTGTTTTCTTCACGACACCTCGGCGGTCTGTCCCCGCCAGGTGAGACCCGAAGGAGGCCCGGCGGGGGACAACCAGCGACAGAGGTGCCGACTCCGACGCACCTACGGAGGATGTAATGGTCCCTGCCCGCCCCGCTTCCAGAGCTAGCCGGTTACGTTACAGGCGAGGAACCGTTATGTGAGTATAGGCGGTATTGTACTGTGTAAACACCGCCCAGCGCAAGCGTGGCTCGCGAGCCCGCGCCGCGAGTCTACGCGTGTGTTTACGTGCTTGTGTAGAGATGCATGTGTGGTTGTAGCTGCGTGGGCTGCCTATATTAACTTAGCACAGTACACGCAACTGGATGTGTGTTGTGTGTGTAGAGTCGTAATTGTGTAGGTAAGCTGCGTGTATCCTGGGAAACAGCTTACCCAGGCGTCAAGTCCGGTGGGGAGGGCTCATCTTCCGCTACCAGGTCGCGGGGGAGAGGGCGCCTCGCGTCAGGGGGGCGCGCATGCCACGGCGCAATGTGCTTGACGTGTGGCCAAGCAGATGCGTCGGCACGCGCGAACATTCCTGTCGCAAGGCGCCGGATGAAGGCGTCCAGGCTCTCGATCCCGACGTCCCGCACGATAACGTCGTTCCTCACGAAGCGAGGGGCATCGATAATTGTCCGCAGCGCCATATTCTGCTGCGTGCGGAGAAGCTTTTTGTGCCCCTCGCATGCGAAGACGTACCATGCGGGGGCGGCGTACGTCAGAATCGGGCGTATATAAGTTTTATACACGCCCAACTTGACGCGCACCGGTAGGCGAGACGAGAGCACCGGACGGAGCTGGTGGCGGGCGACCCCAGCCCGTGCCGCGACCTGGCGGACGTGATGGCCCATGGTGAGCCGACGGTCGATGGTGACGCCCGGGTATTTCACCCGGGGCGACCACTCGACGTCGGCGCCTTGTAGAGTCAAGGGTGGTGGGAGGGGCGCTAGTCCAGTGACCATCGCCTGCGTCTTACCCACGTTAACCGACAGTCGCCACTTTGACAACCAGTCAGGCAGCAGGTCTAGCGCGCGCTGCATCTTGACCGCCGCGTACTTCGCGTTAAGCGATGTAGTGATGTACGCGGCGTCGTCGGCGTACAGCGCGAGCATCGCCTCTGGTGTCGTGGGGATGACGTCGGTGTAACGCGAGTAACACGCCGGCGACACGTAACTGCCTTGGGGCACTCCGGCCAGCACCGGTCGGGCACTGGAGAGCGCTCCCTCGACCACCACGCGGAAGCTTCTGTCTGTAAGAAAAGACTGGACCACCTTTACAACGCGGCGGGGCGCGTCGGATGTGGCCAACTTGTGAATTAGGCCCTCGTGCCACACGCGGTCGAAGGCCTTCTCCATGTCGAGGAGTACTGCAACCGCATACTCCTTCTTGTTAATGGCTTGCGCCATGTGGTGCAGTACTCTCGACAGCTGAAGCGTCGTGCTGTGTTCCGACCTGAACCCGAACTGCTCGGGCCGCGGGTCGATGTGCGGCTGGAGATGCCGCAACAGGAGTTTTTCGAACACCTTGGAGGTGGTGGGCAGCAGCGTTACAGGCCGATAGCTCTCCGGCTTCAGTATGTTTTTCCCCGCCTTGGGCAGCATGATGACGCGCCCTTCCTTCCACGAGGAAGGAAACGTCCCGGTGCGCAGTATCGCCGTGTACAGGCGCGCCAGCGCCGCTACCGTACGGTAAGGCAATTGGCGCAGCACTGCGTTGGTGATACCGTCCGCACCGGGGGCCTTCCTGGGCTTCGTCCTCAGGATGGCGCGTCTTACTGCCCCAGGCGAGAAAAATATAGGATCTTCCTCGGGAGCTATCGGCATGGCGAAGTAGTCCCCAAGGTTGTAATGACGTCATGTCTAGCGGCCTGATGGGATTCTAAATTTCAATAGTGGAATTAACATTAGAAGTAGCAATGAATATTGGTTGCGGACTGCAGCGTTGTGTGTCGCGCGTTCAAACCCCGCCGACTGCATGTCTTTTTGTAAGTTTTAAACATAAGACTCAATCATAAAGGAATAGTTATAACGGCGACCGTGGGTTTGAAGGACACATAGCAGCGCAAACAGTAATCAGGGACAGACGTGTGTCGCTCGATGAGCAATCGTTGTCCACATACCGCCATCTCAAATTATAAATTGGTTGAGACCAAGTAATATTGTTTTAGTGAAATATTCAACAATAAAGGGGTGAGTTACCACTTAATTCCACTAGTAATAGTTGCTTACTAGTCCAATTTTAGTTAGTTACCTCTTTTACTTAAACGGCGATTTATTACTTGTTACAGCCTACCGTCACGCCCTTTAGTTGTTGGGGATTTATGGAAATTATCCTAAGTGCACATGCCGAACCGTATGTAGACCTTGTTTAATTGACTTTATGTTGCCACCACATTGATGGTGAGAACCCACGCCAGCCGGCTGTTCCTCCTTGGATTGGAAGGTTCCATGCGCGTAACACCAGCCAAAAACCTACCTGGCGCCCTCTTAGTTATAGTTAGATATAAGTAGTTTAGGTCTTTGGTTGTCTATAGTTAAGTTCGTTTAGTTAAGTCATGTGTACCTTGCGCTTCCCTCAAATAAACTCTTAGTACTGTAACGGCGCTTTATTTAATACACAAACCACCAAGATGGTACGTAACATGGCGCCTAACGTTAAAATTACAAATTAGTGGTTTGTCTAGTAATGTTCTGTGAAAAGGGTTATTTGTGAGTTTACTTAACTTAGTTGTGCGTAATATCTAGGAAGCGCAGGTGTTTTTTTTTGTTGCCTGATATTTACCGTAAGCGGGTTGATTGAGTGTTTACACTGATAAGTACCTTTAGGAGTTAAATGGGTACTGTTTTCTTTTAAGGTGGTATCCAACTCATTTTGGTTTAGTTATACTTACTTTATGTGCTGTTTTCCTGGTTAAGTTGATTTTTTAATTGATGGTATACAGGGTAACCGTTTTTTTTTGTATATAAAAATATACAAAAAAAAACGGTTATACAGGGTGACTGTTTTTTTACGTTTACGTTTAATATAGATCGTTGAGATATCATGTAACATTTGTTGGCGCAAGTTTGGCAAAAAAAAAAAAAAAAAAAAAAAAAAAAAAAAAAAAAAAAAATCTGATTGCGACATCGTACCCTGCAGTTGTGTATATCACTTTAAGTCAAAAATATTACCTGGTAAGAACATAAAATGGATCCTCACTACTTACTAAAGGATGAATTAGAATTTGAACTTGCGTGTCGTGGTGTAGGTGTGAGGGCAGTTGTTTCAGTATTACGGAAACTTTTAAAAGAAGTTCTCATCAGTGAACAAACTGGGGAATACAGTCATGAGATAAAAGCCCCGAAACAAAGTTTAGATTCATCTTCTGAGGAACTTGAAACATGCGCGTCAAAATTGAAGGTATTGACACAATACATTACGGAATTGGCAGACAGGCCGGATAAACCATTATTCAGGAGATTGGTATCTAGATTAATTCACGTCCAAAACAGATTAGCTTTTATCTCACCGAAATCAGATAGGGAAATAAAACAGATATCGGAACTAAAACATAAGGGAGACAGCTTATTGGCATTGTTAGAAGAGCGAGATGAACCATCAGTAGAAGGTGATTTATCAGCTGAGGATAAACATAACTTAGTGGAAACTTTAGGTGAGATTGGTAACAAAATTATTAAAAAGTTAGAAGAGAGTAACAACGCTATGGCAGCAACCACATCCAAGGATATAAATCATCCGAAAATCGAAAGAAAGATTTGTACTTTTGAGGATTGCTTTGATGACAAAATTAAAGCTCAAAAATTATTTCGGTGCTCCACTATGGAGGACGGGGCAACTAATCGTAAGTTAGTTCCTGTCAGTACTTGGGGAATAAAGTTTTCCGGTAGAAGCAATTTAAGTGTTAATGCTTTTATAGAAAGAGTAGAAGAAATAAAAGAAGCTCGTAATGCTAGGGACGTTGATTTGTGGAGATATGCAATTGATTTCTTTGAAGACGATGCACTCATATGGTATAGGGCGAATAAGGACAGAGTTAGTGATTGGGAGGAGCTGGTATTTCTTCTCAAACGCACATTCCAATCTCCTTATTACCAGGAAGAACTGTTGGAAGAGATTAAAGCCAGAACACAGGGTAAAGATGAGTCAGCAGTTATTTATATTTTTGTAATACAAAATATGTTTAATAGGTTACCAAATAAAATTTCAGAATATGAAAAAATACAGATAATAATGAGAAATCTACAGCCATATTTTCAAAAAGCGGTTTGCAGGGACACTTTCAGTTCGATTGAGGATCTGGTTAACATATTGCAGTTATTGGAAAGAACTAAACGTAATTGTGACAACTTTCAGGAGCCACAAGGTCATAAATTTAAATTAGAACCAGATCTGGCTTACAAACCAAGCACATATAGTATCACTCACGAGATTAAAGAAACGGCTGTAGTTGCAGAAATAACGGATAAAAAAGCCATAGGCAGTCGCTGCTGGAACTGCAGAGAAACAGGACATCTATTTAGAGCCTGCACTGCAATTAAGCAACGCCAATTTTGTTATAAGTGCGGTCGTTTTGGGGTCACCTCCAAAAACTGTCCGTGCAAGGGAAACGCTTCAGGGGAAGGTACAAAACCTGCCAAGTAGTGCTTCCCCTAGAAAAACAAAGCAAAGAGTGGCAGGATTGGTTACAAACATTACAGCATTTCTTCAAACACAATGAAATATGTAAGATGTTCCACAACGAAAATGATAATCGTAATTATATTAAGTTCAGGGTGATGGAGCGAGACTGTATAGGTTTATTAGACAGTGGAGCTAACTTATCAGTGATTAGTACTAAGTTTGCCACAATTTTGACCTCATTAGGCTTGCGTTCGTATGTTTTACCGGGAGCTAGGCTGTCCACAGCTGATGGAACGAATCATACCATAACTGAGGCATTTGATGTGCCGGTGTCATTTGATGACCAATTTCATATCATGGCAATGTTGGTCATGCCGGGGTTATCTCAAAATTTATTACTCGGGAAGGACTTTTTTGATGTATTTGGCATTCAAGTGAAGTTGAAAAGCGATTGCGCATTAATAAACAAAGAAAGTTCGCTGTTACAAACGACTAATACATCAATCGTACCAGTCGAAGATTTAAGTATCAGGCAAAAACAGGAATTGGGTGTGTTGGTTTCAGATATGAGAAATAGCATCGGAGCAGGGTTAGGTAGAACTCCTATACTGAAACATAACATTGACACACAAAACCATAAACCTGCTTACCAAAAACAGTATAACTTTTCGCCAACCATAAGGAAACAAATAGAAAAAGAGATTGATGTAATGCTCGAGTATGATGTGATAGAACCATCTATTAGTCCTTGGTGTTCCCCTGTTCTGTTAGTTAAAAAACCAAATGGGGATAATAGACTCTGTTTGGACAGCAGGCAATTAAACAAAATTACAAAAAGGGACACGTATCCCTTACCTAGGGTCACAACTATCATTGATAATCTACGCAGTGCGAAATTTTTAAGCACGTTAGACTTAAAATCGGCGTTTTGGCAAATACCGTTAGAAGAAACGAGTAAAGAAAAAACTACCTTTGCTGTGCCTGGTAGAGGTTTATTTCAGTTCAAGGTGATGCCGTTTGGTTTGGTTAATGCTTCCCAGACACAACAAAGGTTGATGGACATTTTATTTCAAGCACAGAATGACAAAGTTTGGGCATATTTAGACGATATCATCATTTGCACTTCTACCTTTGATGAACATTTAGAGGTATTGAGGAAAGTTATGGCCATTTTGAAAGAAGCAAACCTGAGTGTCAACGTCGAAAAGTGCAAATTTGCTAGACCTAGCTTAAAATTTTTGGGGTACATAGTTGATAGGGAAGGCCTTAGAACTGACCCTGAGAAAGTTACTGCAATATTAAATTTTCCGAGACCTAATAATTATACGGAACTCAAAAGATTTATTGGCTTAGCCAGTTGGTATAGGCGATTTGTACAAAACTTTTCTGTAATTGCCGCTCCATTACATAATCTTACTAAGGGAAATAAGAAAACAAAATTCGTGTGGTCGCAAACTGCGGAACAAGCATTTTTAAACCTCAAAACCTTACTCACTTCGGCTCCGGTAGTGTCATGTCCGGATTATACTAAGCCGTTTACCATACAATGTGACGCATCAAATGAAGGTATTGGAGCAGTCTTATGTCAGACAACAGAAGACTCTGATCAACCTGTGGCTTACCTTAGTAGGAAGCTCAATGATTGTGAAAAACGTTATTCGGCATCCGAGAAGGAACTCTTGAGTGTGGTCTATGCAGTCGAGAAATTTCGACCTTACGTTGATGGAGTTCATTTTACAGTCATTACTGACCATAGGGCATTATTATGGCTTCATAAAATGAAAGATCCTCATGGAAGATTAGCTAGATGGGCTATGAAACTTCAGCAATTTTCTTTTGACATCATTCATAGACCAGGCAAACTCAACGTAGTGCCTGATGCCCTGTCTAGATCAGTGGATATCAATATATTGGAGTCAAATTTCATAAAAGTATTAGAGAAACATAAAGATGAGTGGTATGTAGATAAGGTGAATAAAATTGACGACAATCCTAACAAAAATACCAAGTGGGCTGTGTTTAAAGGTTTGCTCTCTAGAAAAGTTAATCTAAAACAGTATCCAAGCGATAGCTGTAACTGGAAATTATTCATACCGGACAAACTTAAAGACGAGGTGTTAAAAAAGAGTCATGATGATATAAATTCTGGGCATTTAGGTGTACGTAAAACATTCTACAGAATAAAAAAGGATTTTTTTTGGTTTAACATGCTAAAGGACGTAAAGAATTATGTTAGTAATTGTGAAACTTGTGCAAAATATAAAGTATCACAGCAACATCCCTTTGGACTGATGGGCCAACATAGAGATGTATCGCGACCGTGGCAGGTGATTTCCTTAGACTTAATGGGTCCGTTCCCCCGAAGCAAAGCAGGAAATACAATGCTCTTAGTTATGTCATGTTGGTTTAGTAAGTTTGTTTTACTGTTTCCTCTGAGAACGGGAAAAGCAGACAAAATTTGTGAAATTTTAGAACGTCAAATATTATTGTTTGGGGCACCTACGGCAATCATTTGCGATAACGGTAAACAATTTGAGTCACAACTGTTCAAAGACGTAGCCACGAAGTATCAGACGAAGCTGTGGTACACACCTCTTTATCATCCCCAGAGCAATCCAACCGAACGGGTAAACAGGGTAGTAGGGACTCAAATAGCAGCTTATTCGAGTGTTAAAAAACATAACGAATGGGATGTTCACTTACAAGGCATCGCACATTCCATAAATACAGCTGTTCACGAGACTACAGGCTATACGCCCTCATACCTATTCCTTGGCAGGGAAGTTTCAATTTCACCTCTTGATATTTCGGCACTAGAGTCGGACCCTTTAGACTTGAGCAAAGACTTAAAGTGTAATCTCGATAACGTTGCTAAAGATTACACAACTCGACAAAATTTGTACAAAGAGGTTCAGTTGAAACTTAAGAAATCTCACAACAATAGCAGCAAATACTATAACAAGAATTATAGACCAGCGACATTTATGGAAGGGGAATATGCGTGGAAGAAAACCAAATATTTATCTAAAGCAAGCAATAAATTCATGGCCAAACTTGCACCAAAATTTGAAAAAGTCAAAATCGTACAGAAACTATCTGGTAATGTGTATCGACTGCAAAACTTGCAGGGCAAAAACATTGGTATTTGGCATGCAAACGATTTAAAAAGATAAAAATAAAAAAAATGTTTTTTTATTTTCTTTTGGAAGAGGGATATTTGTAATGACGTCATGTCTAGCGGCCTGATGGGATTCTAAATTTCAATAGTGGAATTAACATTAGAAGTAGCAATGAATGTTGGTTGCGGACTGCAGCGTTGTGTGTCGCGCGTTCAAACCCCGCCGACTGCATGTCTTTTTGTAAGTTTTAAACATAAGACTCAATCATAAAGGAATAGTTATAACGGCGACCGTGGGTTTGAAGGACACATAGCAGCGCAAACAGTAATCAGGGACAGACGTGTGTCGCTCGATGAGCAATCGTTGTCCACATACCGCCATCTCAAATTATAAATTGGTTGAGACCAAGTAATATTGTTTTAGTGAAATATTCAACAATAAAGGGGTGAGTTACCACTTAATTCCACTAGTAATAGTTGCTTACTAGTCCAATTTTAGTTAGTTACCTCTTTTACTTAAACGGCGATTTATTACTTGTTACAGCCTACCGTCACGCCCTTTAGTTGTTGGGGATTTATGGAAATTATCCTAAGTGCACATGCCGAACCGTATGTAGACCTTGTTTAATTGACTTTATGTTGCCACCACATTGATGGTGAGAACCCACGCCAGCCGGCTGTTCCTCCTTGGATTGGAAGGTTCCATGCGCGTAACACCAGCCAAAAACCTACCTGGCGCCCTCTTAGTTATAGTTAGATATAAGTAGTTTAGGTCTTTGGTTGTCTATAGTTAAGTTCGTTTAGTTAAGTCATGTGTACCTTGCGCTTCCCTCAAATAAACTCTTAGTACTGTAACGGCGCTTTATTTAATACACAAACCACCAAGATGGTACGTAACAAGGTGTTTCTCGACTGTTGCGACATGTTCGACTTCGCTTGTCGGGTTCGGTCGGAACTGACGCTCCAGGTGCTCGGCGAAGACCTCCGCGCGGTCCTCTGCGACATACTTGAGCGCCCCGCCGCTATCTAATAGTGGGCGCACCGGAGCTGGGGCATTTTTCAGTTGGCGGCAGAGTCTATGGGCGGATGGCCAGCTGCCAGCCGCCTCCTGAATGCGGTCTTCCCAGATCTCGGCTTCCCGGTCCCGCAACTCGGCCTTAATCCTCTCCGCGAGGCGGTTCACCCTAGTTTTTAAAGTCGGGCATCTCAGTTGCTGCCACCGCTTGCGAAGGCGCCTCTTGTCGGCGATCAACCGTCGTAGGTACGCAGGCAGGGGCGGCTGTTGCACTCTCCCCTGCGGTACCGACATCGTCGCCGCTTCTAAGGCGCTCCGTATGCAAGCGGTGACGTCATCCGCGGCTTGGTTCACGTCCGCGGAGGTAGTCAGGGGCCGAGTCGGAGTGGTGGCCTCAGCCTTCTCTTTAAAAACTTCCCAGTCTATTTGTCGACGTGGCGCTGCGGGTAGCTGTCGGGTCGGCATCCCCGATAGGACGACGAGAACAGGATGATGGTCAGACTGCATCTCGTCGTCTAGCACCTGCTGCGTGATCTGGCAGTGTAGCCCTCGGTAGGCCACGATGTCCAGCACGTCCGGCATGTGAGTGTAGGCGTCCGGATAGTGGGTAGGCGTTTCTGGGCCGGACACCGTGTAGCCGAAGGCTTCCGCGTCCGCGTAGAGTCGTCTACCCCCCGTGTTTGTCGCGGCGGAGTTCCACGCTGGGTGCTTGCAGTTCAGGTCACCAGCAAGGATCGTCGCGCCGCCGTAGGCCTCGAGAAGGGCCCTCAGCTCCGCGGGATCTAGTTTGGCCGAGGGCGCCTTATAGCAGGCGTAAATGGCGAGATCCTCGCCGGCAACGTGCAGCTGCACACCCAGCGCGTAGAACGTGCCGAGCGACGGTACGGGAAGCTCTTGATGGACGACCCTACGCCTCACCAGTACCGCCAGACCACGGTATGGGGTGCCGAGTGCCGACCTTTCGTCCTTCCTGTAAGCGAGGTACCCCGAGATTTTAAGCTTATCAGCCGGTCCCAGGTGCGTCTCGCTTACTAGCGCCACGTCGATGTCCTCATTGATTAGGATGCGGCGGAGGGGGGCGACCTTACCTCTGAGGCCGCGGGCATTCAAACGGCCTAGCCATATAGCTTGAGGAGGGAGGCCAGGCCGTCGAGGATAACCAAACCCGCGTCTTGTCCCTGTCTTATGGCCTTAATTAGGTCCATTAACAGTTGGACGGCGCAGGCTGTAAACTCCTTCGTCGTTGTTGTTGGTGTTGGTGTTGGTGCGCCGGCGGCTGGACCAGCGCACGCAGCCTGTTTGGGCCGCTGTTGTTGTTGTTGGTGTTGGTGGGCTGGGGGCCGCGTTATGCCGGCGCCAGCTGGCAGCCCACCACTCGCTTTCGGCTGCTGTTGGGTCTTTGGCGGTGGTACAGCCTGCGCCTGGGACGAGGTAGGGTCGTCCCGGTCGGTGTCCTTGGTTGCGGGGGGGGGGGGGGGCTCGGCTTTCTTGCCTTTTCCCCTCCGTTTCTTCCCCTTTCGATTCCTCCGCCGCTTTGAGGAGGAGGGGGGGGGGGCTTCTCCCCTGTTGGTGGGCCCGTTGGCCGCCGCCATAAGCGACGCGCCTTGGACCTCTGTGGAGGCCACGTCTGTATGCCCCTCGGTGACCTCTTGGGGTCGGCGTGAGGCGGTCGTGGCGGCGACTGTGCCCGCTCGCCTGTTTCGGATTTCCGCCTGGAAGGTGGGGCAGCGCACGTTGTTGGCGGGGTGCTCGCCCCCGCAGTTGACGCATGTCGCCGGCTCTTCGCGTGGGCGGGGGCAGTCCCGCGCAGCGTGTCCCTCTCCACAGCGGACACAGGCGAGCGGCCGGTGGCAGTGGTGCGAGGAGTGCCTGAACTTTTGGCACCGGTGGCATTGGGCTGGTCCACGTTTCCCCCGCCAGGCCTCAATCTTGACACCCTTCATACACATAAAAGTGGTGGTGTCAAAGATGGACCTGGGCTCCGATGTCCTCTTCAGGACAGCGTGGAACACGCAGCCGGGTCGTCCTGCACGCGCCTTAATGTGGCGCACGTACTCCGGCTCGTATCCCATGTCCCGGAGCTCCTCCTCAATCTCCTCCGGGGGGGTGTCTACCGGCAACCCTGTGATCGCCACCTTCATGCTTCGCTCCGCTGGCAGCGAGTAGGCGAACCACGAGGTGCCGTCCACCTTTTCCAGGTCCGTCAGGTACCTCTGGACCACCCTAAATTCGTCCTCGCTTTCGGGCGAGAACCGAATCCCCTTGCCCAAAGGACGGGCATTGGGGGGGTGGCCCAGCTTTTGCCTGAGAGCCCTAAAGTGGGCGGCCCAACCCGGCAGCCTATCCACTATCAGCGGAGGATACCTCGGCTTTTTAGGTGGCTCCGGCTTGAGTTGCTTGAGCACAAGGGCCGCCTGCTGAGCTGGGGAATTAACATTTCGTGAGACACTCACCCCCTGTTGACTGGTCCTGGGTGTGGGCGTCTGCGGTGTCGGCGACGTTGTGGGCGTGCGCCTGACCGCCTCCGCGAAGGTGGGCGAGGCGGCACTGCCCTGACCACGCAGTGGCGCGCGGTCGCGCTGTGGCCGCGGTGAGTCCGGGCACTACCGCTTGGCTTCCTCTTCCTGGGCTTCGTCGGTGCTGCGGCGTCGTCGCTGGGGACGTGGCTCCAGCTGGAATTCGTAGCCGAATCCCAGCGACGGCGACGGTGATGCCGTAGGGGTGCGCCTCCCTGATGCGCTCCGGCCAGAGTCGACTGAGCCCACGGACGCTATCGACATGCTCGAGCCGGCTCGCGACGAGCATGCCGACAACGCCGCCGGCGAGTCGAAGGCCGAGGCGCGGGGCGGCGCTGGAGAGTTGGGCGCCTGCGGTGCCGAGGACGTCGGCGCCGCTAGGCGCCAGCATGGGTAGCGGGCGTCTGTCCCGTTCCACCTTGGCAGGCCCGGCCATCGAGTTGTGGCTGGGGCCAGTGGCGGTGCGCGGGGTGGTGGTGTCGCGGCTGGTGGAGGCCACCGCGGACGCAGTCCCGAGGGGCGCGGTCGACGCGGCGGGCCGTGGATCGGCGGCGGCACGGGTGGTGGGGCGCGCTGTAGGGCGCACATAGGACGCCACAGGCGCCGCAGGGCGAGCAGTGCTCGCGGAGGCTCGCGGCGTGGGCGCGGGCGCGCGCGCGGGAGGCACGGACTCGCGCACTGTTACGCGCGCCGTGGGTGCGGTGGCACGCGTGTGTGGCGCGCGCCCGGGAGTAGCGGTGGCGGGGCCCGGGGCCTGAATCGGCACCGGGCGGAAGGCGGAGGGGCGCACGGCCACGGCATGCGGCTGGCTCGACGAGGGCGCCGGCGCACCGCGGGCAGGCGCCGGCGTCGTCGACGGGCCCCCCGCAGCCGCCGCCGAGCTTGCTCCGGCTGCGTTCTTCTCCATCGGCTTCTTGCTGGATCCCTTCTTCTCCTCACTACGAGGAGGAGGGGGTCCAGCCAGCGTTGCTCCGGTCGCTCCGTCGTTGTCGACGTCGATTGCCGGCAACGACAGCGCCCGGTCCAACCCCGGGAGGGGCTCCTGTCGCCTGGCGCCGTCATCACGGCCTAGTGAGCCGCGGGAGCCAGGTTTCGGCATCTTCTCAGTTTAAAAATCACACTTGCGACGTGAGGTCGCGACCGCAACGGTGTTTGATGCACCGGGCAGCAAGTGGGCTCCCCCTGTGCTCGCACCAGTGCCAGGCACTTGCGCGAACACAGGGAAAGTGGTTAAAAGGCGGTCCGAGCGACAAAGCTTTCGTCCAGGTGCCCCCAGTGATTGGCACAATTGGACGAAAACTTTCCACAGCGACGATCTCCGGTAACTGCGAACAATCGGCGCGGATCACTGGCGATCCAACTTTAATGCGCCTGGGGGCGCCTTATTTATACACGTGCGCATAAGCGCAGGTAGCGGTGGGCTCGCACTGTTACCCCCGCCAGTTCTCCATACGGTAGCGCGGAAGCCGGTGGCACCCTGCCCCGCGCGTCCCACTCTTCTCCCCTGTGACCTAATTTAAAATGGACTTGCCCAATGCATCTAGCGAAACAAAGGGCCTTTTTGGCCAATCAGAGGGTTTCTTCACGCTAGTGGTTATAACTTCGTGATTCTAACTTACATAACGCCGCGCTTACTTAAATACATTAATAGCATATATCTTACATAACGTGAATATTCAGACAATCCTTATGCTATTACTCTATTGCAACTATCCTATTTTCTAACAAACTATGCATCAAATCATTATGCACGTGTTGTTTTTCTATTATTACGGGATGCCTAACTATTACGTAAGTACTTAATTGTTACAGAGATACCTAACTGCTACATAGGTACATACTTATTTATCTAAATAAAGCTCACATTACTGTGCTTCGCCTACATTCCACCCCCAGTAACAGGGTTCAGCCGCATTACATCTTGGTCTGTGGGAAGCACAATAATCTTCGCTACGGGCCGACGCAGGACCCCATTTATGGTTTTTACATCGACTACACGGATAATGCCATCATTTCTGTGGTACACCGCTTGGATTATACCCTTTGTCCATGCACTTCGTTCTTTATTGTTGTCCACGATCACTACCACATCACTGACACGCACATTTGGCACATTATTTGCCCACTTATCACGCCGTTGTAGAGTCGGGAGATACTCCCGAAGCCAGCGCCGCCAGAACATGTCGGCGAGCGCGTTGACGCGCCGCCACTGCCGGCGGGAGTCGATGTCGTCGTTGTCACTCGGCGCAAACGGAGTACTCCCGGACGCAGTGCCCAGGAGTAAATGGTTGGGTGTCAGGACCACAGGTTGATTGTGGTCGTCGTACACGTAGCTCAGCGGTCGGCTGTTCACTATGAGTTCGGCTTCTGTGAGGAGGGTGTAAAGGACCTCCTCACGAGGCGCTCGTTCTTTCAGCGTGGCCTTTAGTGCGTTCTTCACGGACCTCACCAGGCGTTCCCAACAGCCACCCATGTGAGGTGCTGCCGGGGGGTTAAAATGCCACGTTATGCCACGGTTGGTGGCCTCGTCTCTGACTTTGGCGTGCTCGAAGTCTTTCAGGGCTGCTCGAAGCTCGGTGTTGGCCCCGATGAAGTTCGTACCCTGGTCAGAGTACATATGTGCTGGTTGCCCGCGGCGCGCTATCAGGCGCCGCAAGGCTAATATTGCTGAGTCGGCGCTCAGCGAGGCGGCTAACTCTAGGTGGACGGCGTGTGTGGTGAGGCAGGTAAATAATGCGCCCCACCTCTTTTCGCGGCGCCGGCCAATTGCTACCTCCATAGGGCCCAAGTAGTCCACACCCACTCGCACAAAAGCTCTTCTTGATGTCTCTAGTCGTGCTAGGGGTAGGTCGCCCATCTTTGGTGGGGCGGGCTTGGCTCTGCGGATGCGACAGAGCTGACAACTTGCGACCACCATCTTCACTGCTGCTCTGACCTTCGTGATCCAGTATTTCTCACGTAGGTTATTTACGACGGTCTCATGGTTGACGTGTAAGGCTGTCGCGTGATAGTGAGCGATCAGCCTTCTAGTTAATGGGTGACGTCCATCTAATATTATTGGGTGCTTTTCACTAAATGTGAGCTCTTCGCAGGCACTCAGACGTCCTCTGACTCGTAATAACCCGTCGTCAGTTATCATTGGGTCCAGTGTTTTAATATTGCTGTTGTTGGGTACGGGAAGCCCTTTTAAGATGGCAGCCCGTTCTTCATGGAAGCTTTCCTCTTGGCACAACTTTACAATGTGATCGTGTGCATCTTCTAAGTCGTGAGGTTGCAGCTCCGTCGTGGCCCGATGCTTGCGACACCGGCCGATGAAGATGAGGATACGTGCCATAGCACGCTGAATGCGTGGCCACGATGAATACCGCTCGTAGTCCAGGAGCGGTGTCGCGGGTGCAGCCGATGTGTGGACTTGCTGGATGCGCTCGAGGTCCTCCTCCGCCACCTCTGACTCATGACACGCTGGCCACTGCTCCTGTGGGTCACGTAAAAACAAGGGGCCCGAGAGCCACTTCGTGCAATTATCGGGCCAATGTAACCTGGTCGCTTCGTCAGCTGGGTTGTCCTCCGAGGGGACCCAGCGCCAGTTCCCTCTTTCAAGGGACAAGGGAATAATTAATCTATAACCCCACATTAGACAATTTCCTTCAGAATAAATTTCGTTACGCCTAGTAAAATACGGCTTTAATGTTTCGTCGGTACAATGTAGTGGCCATCCGGTTTGAGTATATACAAGGTTTGAGTATATACCCTACTCAATACGGTATCAGTAGCAGTCATCTTCTTTACTTCATTGTGTGTAACTGGTAAAAAATCTTCGACAAAGTTTAGATATGTTACCTCAGTTACGGGATAGGCCTGACTGTGGTGTTGTGGTAACCGCGACAAGGCATCTGCACAATTTTTAGAGGATGAGACATATTCAATTTCATAATTATAACCTGACATCAGTACTCCCCATCTCTGCATACGACTGGCGGCCATCACGGGAATACCAGCCTTGCTACCAAATATGCATGTCAGCGGTTTATGATCTGTTCTCAACTTAAAACGCCTACCATAAAGATATTGATGAAACTTCCTAACACCATACACTATCGCGAGAGCTTCTCGCTCTATTTGGGCATAGGCACGTTCAGCCTTCGTAAGAGATCTCGAAGCATAAGCTATAGGCCGCTCGCCGTCCGGCGTGATGTGTGAGATCACCGCGCCCACCCCCACGCTGCTTGCATCCGTTGTTAGAATCAGTGGCAGGTCGGGAGAGTAGTGCGCCAATACTTCACTAGAGGATAACAACCCCTTTACGGTGCTAAATGCGGTTTTGCATTGTTCGTTCCATACAAAACTTATTCCTGCTCGTAATAAATTATAAAGTGGTGCAAGAATAAAACTTATGTTCCTAATAAACTTTGCATAATACATTACCATTCCTAAAAATGACCTTAATTCGCTTACGTTTGTAGGAGTGGGGGTTTTCATTATGGCCTTGACCTTATCAGGACAAGTGTGTACGCCTTCCTTCGATATGACATATCCTAAATACGTAATTGTTTCGGCAAAGAAACTGCATTTTTCTTTTTTAACCTTTAACCCATTTGTTTTTAATATATCGAAAACTTTACTTAAGTTCTCTAAATGCGAAGGGGTGTCTCGCCCGCTAAATAACAATGTCATCTAAAAATACACCAACGTATGGTAAATGAGCGAATAATTGCTCTAATTTCTTCTGGAAAATTCCTGGACTTGACGCAAGACCATATACGAGTCGGTTATACCGAAATAAGCTGTTGTGTATGTTAGGGTTCAATTTGGTTTGGCGAGGAGTTTGCTCAATGAAACAAGCGTCTGTCTTTGTTGAGGTTTATTGGCAACTAACTAAAATATTAAAACATCATATTTAATACGGTCGGCGGCCAGCCAGTACTACTATAAAGAAACGTGGACTGTATGTTTGTTTGTACTTCTAAACCTATTGAAATAAGCTTCAACATAAGCCGCCCACCAAAGGACTATATGAGTCCTTTCAACTGATCCATAAATATGCAATTAACATTACACATGCAAAATTATCAAACACGGAATGATTGGACTATTCAGTTTTACTATCTATTGGCAGTGGACAGAGTTTGGTCACAGTTCTCTTTACAATACTGTCACCGCTCTTGACACTGTAAACTCTTGTGCACCCATCGGGTCCTGGATGTTTGCTCACTATACGTCCCAGTAACCATTTCCCTGGTGGAAGGTTCTCCTGCTTGATTAGCACAATATTACCGACTTCAAACTCCTTTTCTCGTTTCAGCCATTTTGGACGTTGTTGTAGTCTAGATAAATATTCCTGTTGCCATCTAGACCAAAAATCATGCAACAACTTTTGGACATATTGCCATCGTGATAACGTGTGCACCTTCAAGTTTTGTAAATTTGGGCTAGGTACGATAATGGGTGCCTGTCCAATTAAAAAGTGCCCAGGTGTTAATGGCTCGATATTCACATTATCCAAATCATCTTGGGGGCACAACGGCCTCGAGTTCAAGCAAGCCTCTATTTCACACAGCACTGTCGACATCTCCTCGAAAGTTAAATTGCTAGTTAGTATCCGTTTTAAGTGGTACTTCGTTGATTTTACTCCAGCCTCCCAGAGGCCGCCTAAGTTTGGGCTGTATGCAGGAATGAAATGCCATTGTGTGCCATCACATGCAAGCGTGTCTGCGATTGCTCCAGAGAACTCCAAGCTTGCTTCCTTCCACATGGCTACCAGCTCTTTATTTGCTCCGATGAAGTTTCTCCCCTGGTCACTCCATAAATGTGCACACTTGCCTCTTCTCGCACAGAATCTTTTATATGCGCCGATGAACGCCTCTGACGTCATATCTCCGACTAACTCCAAATGTACGGCCTTGGTAGCCATACATATGAAGATCGATATGTACGCCTTGTGTGCCTTGACTCCTCTTCCCTTGCTCCATAGAACTTGTAATGGTCCAGCAAAATCTACACCAGAATGCAGAAACGGTCGAGCTGGTGTCACACGAACCTTTGGCAAATCACCCATTACTTGCGTTCTTGCAGTCGCATTCTGTTTGGCACATACTAAGCATCGGTGAACATATTGTTTGACTTGTCCTTTAGCTCGCGTTATCCAATACTTAGATCTTAAAAAGCTCAACATTAATTGGATTCCTCCGTGTAGGGTTCTTGAGTGTGCATCGGCAATGATCAAAGAAGTAAGTTTGTTTCTATGACCCAATATGATTGGGTGCTTGCTTTGATCCGCTGTGTTCGCGTGTCTTAGGCGTCCGCCAACCCGAAGCATCTGTTTCTCATCTAAGTACGGATCTAAAGTTTTTAATGTACTAGTTCTTTTAACCTGTTTACCCTTTCTTAGAGACTCAATTTCTTCTGCATATTCTTCATTTTGTACCTTTTTTATGCATATGTTTAATGTACCATCTAATTCTTCTGTTGTCAAAGCAGTATCTATGCCTTCTTTTAACGTTTTTTGTTTTAAAAATCTCCTACAGAATGCAATACTTCTAATTAATTCCTTCAACGAGTTGTATTTTTCAAATTGTTCTGTTAATCTTCTCTCGTCTTCTTCGTTTTTGGTCATCGTAAAGGTTTGTATAGTTGTCCTCTTTTCTAGTTCTGTAGATATGGTTTCTGGTTTGGTAAAATAAATATTTCCTTTTGAAAGCCATTCGGGCCCTTTCCACCGTAAGTCGCATGTTTTCAACTCTAATACTAGTGCACCTCTCGACGCTATATCAGCGGGGTTCTCTTGCGATTGTACGTGGTACCATTGTTCTTTCGGGACGTTGCCAGTTATTTCCACGGTTCTATTGGCGACAAAGGTCTTCCATCTGCTAGGCTCTTTTTGTAGCCAAGCAATAACTATTGAGGAATCAGTCCAAGCAAAAACATTAGCTAATGGGATCTTCATTGCTGTTGAAATTTGTTTTAACAGTCTTGACACCAGAACAGCCCCACACAATTCAAGTCGCGGTAACGACACTGTCTTCAACGGAGCAACACGAGTTCTTGCTGCAATCAATGATGTTTTGACTGCACCATCCAAGTAATGTACGCGACAGTACACAACAGCTGCGTATGCTCTCATCGATGCATCACTAAAACCATGGATTTGTATGCTGTTCTTCTTTAGACTGTACGTGCCCATCCATCGATCTATTCTAATTGCATTGACGTTGGCAATATCGTCTCGGATAGTTTTCCACTCTTCTCTCACAGCTGGAGTAATTTCTTGATCCCAATCAACCTTAGTTTGCCAGAGCTTCTGAATCAAAATTTTTGCTTGCACGATGCATGGCGCTATCCAACCGAGCGGGTCAAAGAGCTTTTGTACATCTGACAGTATACTTCGCTTCGTAACGACCGCAGGAAGAGGCACTAGGTTTAGTTGGTATTCGAATTGATCGCTGCCTAAGTTCCATTGTACACCTAAAGCTTTCATGGTACCATCTATATTTAGATTTAAATGTGCATTGATAGATCTATCCTCTGGATCTATAGATTTTAAAAAATCTACGTTATTTGACGACCACTTCTTTAGCTGAAAGCCGCCTCGTTGTAATAAATTCTTCAAGTCTTTGCTTATTTGAATAGCTTGCTCTAAATTGTCACATCCTGACATAACGTCATCAACATACAAATCTTCTTGTAACACCCTAGCAGCTTCAGGATAGTTGGCACCTTCATCTTTAGCAAGTTGCATAAGTGTTTTTACCGCTAAATATGGTGCTGACGCCGTCCCGAAGGTAACAGTCAAGAGTCTTAAATCTTTAATGATTTCAGACGAGTCGTTTCGCAACAGTATTCTCTGGTAATCGGTGTCTTCCTGGGCTACCAATATCATTCGGTACATTTTTTGTATGTCAGAAACAAAACACACTGCGTGTGTTCGCCATCTTACTATTAGGCTTCGCAAGTCGTCTTGTAGAACAGGACCTGCCAGTAATTCGTCGTTTAGGGAAACTCCATTGTAACCCTTGCAGGAAGCGTCAAAAACGACGCGAGTCTTCGTGCTTTCTTTATCGTTCCTGACTACTGCGTGGTGGGGTAAGTAGACAGACCTTTTTGTATTTATTTCTTGTTTTGGTACTTCTTCTATGTGTTTTAAGTTTATGTATTCTTCAATAACCTTTTTGTATTTTTCTTTCAGATCGGGATTTTTGTTTAGTCTTTTCTCCAGTTGCAGAAATCTGTTTAATGCTATCTCTCTTGTCTTTCCGTCGGGGGATTTTAAGTTGTCGTTTTTAAAGGGTAATTTTACTATGTAGCGCCCTTCATTGTTTCTTGTATGTGTTTTTTCATAAATTTCTTCGCATAGCAATTCCTGTTTAGTAAATTTCCTTTTTGTATCGGTTTCTAACTCCCACATAGTCTTCAACAGTTCTTTCACATCGACTTGTTCATTTATCGCCATTAAACATTTTTCTTTTGTGTTAGTTTTTAAGTTTATTTCACCGAATATTATCCAGCCGAGGTTGGTTTTCTGAGCTATAGGTGACCCCGGTGGACCCTTGATTAAACCATCTTGTAGTATCTTTGCATATCCCTTGACGTCTAGAAGCAGATCAATGTTTCCTGATACTCCATACTTTGGGTCTGCTAAGTCTAGATGTGCCAAGTGTGGCCATTTGCTTGTAGACCATGTTTTTGCAGGTAATTGTACTGTCAAGTGCTTGTTCATCACGTAGGCTTGAATAGGTAGTGCAAAATTTGATTCCCATCGAGATAAAACTTTTATTTTCACTTCATGCTTGACAGCTACCTTCATGGATTCCATTCCAGTAATTATGCAATTAGTCACCTGCCTTTTTAGTTTTAGTAGTTGTGCCGCCTTCTCGCTAATAAAGCAGGCTTGTGACCCTGGATCTATGAGTGCCTTGAGCACAATGGTGTGTCCTTGTTCACTCTTTACTATCACCATTGCGGTTGCTAACATTCCTATATCTTTTCTGACATTGTAGTAAGACGCAATCATTGTATTAACTTGCACCTTTTCTTCTACATCTGCTTGAGTTGATATTGTCGGCGTCGGTTGTACAGCTTCAGACGATGCCGATGTATCCATCTTCTTTGTTAGATGTATGAGACTATGATGGCGTCTTTTACACATGCGACAGGACATTGGAACACGGCATTTGAATACCGAATGTCCTGATGCCAGGCAGTTAAAACAGAGCTTGTTATTCTTTACACAATCAAATCGTTCTGAAGGTTGCATCTTCGCAAACAATTTGCAATGAGACAGGGTATGATTTTCTTTACACATTATACAAGTGTGTTCCTTCTCATTAGTTGAAACATGGAATGTACTGCGTTCTTTAGAAGGTTTTTCACGAGTAGCTGACGTTGAAGAGGGTGTAATTAATTCTAATGCACGAAATTTGCCATTTAGGAATGTCTTCAATTCATTCCACGTAGGTAAATCCTCTGAGTTGCTTTTGTAGGCGTACTCTTCCCAGTCCTTGTGAGATTCCGGGTCCAGCTTCTGTACGACCAGAAAAATGATTATAGGATCCCAGGAGTCGGTGTTCACGTTGGAGTTTTTAAGGTTGTCTAAAATTTCAGAAGTTGTATCTAAAATTGACTTCAGTTGACTGGCTGATTGAGTGTTCGCCTTTTTTTGGTAAACTAATCTCTTCAACATTAAATTAACTATCCATCTTCTATTGCCGTAACGATTCTTCAATGTTTCCCATGCTTGTAAATAGTTACTTTCAGTTACTTGTATATGTTTAAGTAAGGTTGCTGCTTCACCGCTTATGCTAGTTTTCAAGTAATGCAATTTTTGAACGTTGCTTAGTGCTTTGTTGTCATGCACTAACGAAACATATAAATCTTTAAACGCAGGCCAGTCTTCATAGGTTCCAGAAAACGTAGGTATCGTTATACATGGCAGTCTCACCTGTGTTTGTTGGTTATCTTCGTCCGCGTTATCGATGTTCATCGCTTGCGATGATTTGGTTGTTACCTTTTCTAACATATCGCGTAATTCACCCAACAAACACAAATAAAGATCTTCATAAATAAAAAACTCTTCATTTACGAAATACGGCAACAAATTACGTTTATCTCTAGGTGTCATCCTCGCTAAGTCTTGATGCGCACCGTTGAATGTTTTCCAGTATTCTTCGAGGCACTGAATTCTAGATTGAATGTAACCTTTTGTCAAACGTTGTTTAGGACATTTTCGTAAGTTTGTTTGTGTTTTCTTCAGTAATTCTGCCGTATCTTCTAATATACCAAGTGCTTCTTCGGCCGTCTTAGACATATTTCACTGTTATTTATGTAAATCTTCAATATTGTACACAAATACGATGCAAACTTGAGGAAACAACGTGTTTTTTGTTAAAATCACTGCTAATTACTTTGTTTACGCTTAACGATTCACTCGCCGGCTTCTTATCTCTGATGGAATGTTGTTTTTTCTATATTAACTTCACTAATGATCCGGCTCGATTATGACCATTATGTTGTGTATGTTAGGGTTCAATTTGGTTTGGCGAGGAGTTTGCTCAATGAAACAAGCGTCTGTCTTTGTTGAGGTTTATTGGCAACTAACTAAAATATTAAAACATCATATTTAATACGGTCGGCGGCCAGCCAGTACTACTATAAAGAAACGTGGACTGTATGTTTGTTTGTACTTCTAAACCTATTGAAATAAGCTTCAACATAAGCCCTTGTGGGTATTAATTACCGTGAATTCACTACTTTCATCTAGTTCGAATTGTGCGTAGGCCTGAGACAAATCAATTTTTGAGAACCGCTGTCCACCATGTAAGCGAGCCAGTACGTCTTCTACCCTTGGCAATGGGTAACGGTCGACATCTAACACTTTATTCAAGGTTAATTTATAGTCAGCACAAATCCTAATGTTACCGTCCTTCTTGACAACGGGCACGATGGGCGTAGCCCAGTCGGAGCGGTCGACAGGAGTGAGCACGCCATCACGCACCAGCTGGTCGAGCGCCTGCTCCACAGGCTCGCGAAGCGCGTAGGCGAGCGGTCGCGCACGCATGTACACCGGCCGCGCTCCCTCGCGCAAATGAATGGTGACCTTGCCACCCGTGAAGCGACCCAGGCCGTCCTCGAACACCTCACAATATCTGGAACTAAATTCCTTTAAATTAAAATCCTCACAAGACACACTGTTTACATTACAACCGCTGCTAATGACTGTGGGTATATTTATACCTAATTCAATTATCCACTGTCTACCTAACAAAATAGTCTTCCCGTTATAAATTACAAACAAGTTTAAGTTTTTACTTGTATCTTTGTATCTAACAACCGGTTTTATGACACCCAATAGGCGAATAGTTTCACCAGTATAATATCTCAATGCCAAGTTACATTTTTCTAACTTCATATCAGCAAAATGTTTTTTGTAAACGTCATAATTAATGCAAGATACGGCACTACCGGTGTCACATTCCATCTTAATACATTTGTTAGCAATCACTAGAGATAATAATAAATTGGGGGATAATTTTCTAAGGATAACTGATTAATATTTGTTACCTCATCACTGCCACCGCTACTGAACTCGGTCGCGTCATCGATAAAGTTATGTCCAGCATTATTGACTACCGGACACACTCGTCGTAGATGGCCCGCCTGGTTGCACACTCGACACACATAGCGTGCAAACCTGCACGACTTCGTGTCGTGATTCGCGCCACATACTCGGCACTGCTGGCGCAGCTTGGCCCCGTTCGGTCCACTGGCGCCGACGGTGGCAGATGCGCCCGCTCCACGACGGGTAGCCGCATTGCGCATCTCGCCAACCATCCCGTTGGAGCGCGTGTTGCCGCTCGCCGGCACTCGTCCGCTGCCTCGGCCCCGTGGCATCACCGCCTCCCTTCTCCTCTGCATCCCCGCAATCGCCTGGCAATCTGCAGATGCAATCTCGGCCCCGCCTTTGGATTCCATCAAGGCTGCGTCCTTTTCTGCTAACTCCATACTCAAAGCTAAAGTGCATGCCTTATGGAAATCTAACTTCTCCTCTGCGAACAATAGCTGTCTTATCGTTTCACTTGCTAACCCGCATACCAGCTGATCGCGTAAACCTTCGTTCAGCCACTGCCCAAAATCACACGTCCTAGACATTTTCTTCAGTTCTGCTATGTAATCAGTTATTTTCTCGCCCGTATTTTGTTTCCTATGATGAAACTTATAACGTTCCGCTAAAATACTGGGGCGTGGTTGGAGATGTTTCTCCAATATATCCGTTAAATTTTTAAATGTTTTGCTGGTTGGTTTTTCCGGAGTACAAAGATTCACCAAAAGTTCGTAACCTCTCGCTCCCATCACAGTCACTAATGTAGGCACCTTTAACTCTTCACTTATTTTATTCACGATAAAATATTGTTCCAACCGCTCCACGTACAACCACCAATTGTCCACTTCCACATTAAACTCGGAAATTTTTCCGATTGACATTTTTACGTTCTCAATACGCCTATATCACACTCGATTAATGTGAAATCCCGTATTCTCGTCGCCACTGAGAGATATTGAGCTGATTACTTATTTATGTAAGGAAACAACAGTTAATCCAAAAGACGTTTAATAGCAAGTGCCAAGACAAAACGTATTGACAACTACCTTCTACTTATAACAAATTTCTTAATCATATTTTATACTAATACCTTACACATAGTAAACCTACTTCCCATTGTGACTTGTCAGTAACGCGACGACTAGTGCTGTCTAAAACATTTAATGCTCTTTCAACGTCCTTATGTTTTCGAAGGTTCGCTGAAATGCCTAGTGCTTCTAACTCGAATTGTGACTTTACTAGATTGTGTAACTTAGGAAGGGAGACTGTCATACAATTTACTGAATTTATATTATTGGCATTACTAAGTGGTCCATGTATGACCCAACCTAGCTTCGTAAGTGAGGCAACTGGCTTACCAGATCGTCCACGGCGAATGTCCTGGCCGACGAGCAGCTCCCAGTTATCCTGCCCGAGTAGCAGCAGCGGCTTGGCACCCCTCATTTCCACGCAACCCAAGTCGCTGAGGTGCGAGTTGTCACTTATCACCGCGGCGGACACTGTTTGCGTTGGTAAGTTGATGTTCACTATTGTGCGGCACTTTATTTTATGACATTGTCCATTTGGTCCCTTTATTTGAGTTTGTACCACTCGCGACGTCTAGTCTGTCACTCCGTAGGTCCTCCCGCGGTTTTGAGCACAAGAGGTACACGCGGACCCGCTAAGGTAGTGGCGAGTGAACTGTCTATTAGTGATACTGTTGCACCATCGTCTAATAACGCGTAGCACTGTATGTCGTCACTGTTTTTATTATACAAAGTCACTGGTATTATTTTTAGTAGGGCTGAGGCTCTCCATTCTCCAATGTTCGTCACACTTTCTTCTTTGTTCGGTGCTTTATCAGCGTGTAACAACATGTGATGCCCATAGCCGCACTTTTCACATCTGTTTGCGCGGCAAAACCTCTTGGGGTGTTTTCTAATAAGACACTTGAAACACATATTCTTCTCTTTGATTGTGTCCCATCGTTGTTGAACACTCAACTTATTAAAAGGTTCACAATTTTCTATGACGTGTTCACCTTTACACATTACGCACTCTTTCGGTGCTGAAGACTCGTCACTCTGTGCGTTCACTTGTTGCATCAACGGTGGTCTGTTAGTGACAGGGCGTGCGGTATTCACTGGTCGAGCTTGACTGGAGACTTGCTTCTGCTGCTGCTTCACAGGAGGCTTCGATGTACTAGGCTCATACATGGTTGCCTGTACATAGTAAGACGTCGATCGCGCCAAATGTATTAAAAAGTGCGATACTACTTCTAAGCTCGGTGACACTCTTAAGTCCACCCCCTGTGAGTTATCTAAACCCATAGCGAAATCGCCATACTGCGCACGTTGTACTGGTGTCAGCTTGCTCAGCAGCTCACTCACTAACTGTGGGTTATTAAGGTAACCTTCCGCACGAATATTCTTTAGTAGTGACACGCAGTTTCTTACAGTAGTAGAGAATTTCCTCAGCTCCCGGCCAGTATCCGTCACTCTGGGTAAATCTCTGACCTTCTTCAGTGCACACTGTAGCACTAGGGTTGGTTGACCGAACTCTTCCTCTAGGGCATGCATTATTGCTGACGGGTCTGTTGACGTTCGCAATAAATTTTCTACCGCCGTCTTAGCTTCTTCATGCAATGAGGTTTTCAGTCGTGCTATGTTCTCGTGTGCCTTGAAACTGTATAGCTCAGTCGTGTCCCAATACATATTTCTATATGAAATCCAATCAGCAGGGTCGCCATTAAAATGCGGCAATTCATAAGCCTGCCTTGGTACCGGCCGCGGACGTGCCAGGCCCGTGATCGCTTCTGCCAGTTGGTCGATTTTTCTGTCTCTTTCCCCTGACGATTCTCGCCGTCTTTCTCTTTCACCCACTCTGTCATATCTCTGCCGCTGTGTATCCGACTCAAGCGTTGATTCTCGAGGTACACTTGCGACCGGAGTGGTAAAGACGGGATTATTGTCGGGCAGACGGAATCTCACTGCCGTCGACACTGGCAAGTACGTCTGCGCAGTAGGTGACATTATGTTTCCCACCGCGACTGACGCAGACGACTCTATTACACGCGACACATTTATCTCTCGGGGCATAGTACATTCACGGTATGTAAGTGGTTCAACATTCACTCTACTCACATTTTGCTCCTGGATCGCAGATGTGTCACGGGGTGCGGCCACTTCAACAGGCGCGCGCGCTACAGACTGCAACACTGTATTCGATAACACTGCATCCGTTTGAGTCACTTGTCTTGGGGCGTTGTATTAATCCATTCCTCAACGCGATGTGCGGTATCCACATCTGAATTTGAGTCCTCACTCTCAGCAGCCGCTTCCAGTTCAGCGAGGTCTGCTTCCATCCGTATCCTCACGAGGTTTTCCTTTAACTTTACTAAGTCGCGCTCAGCTTCGTACTCGATCCTTTTTCTTAGGAATTCGACGCTCCTGCGACTGTTCCTAGACGAGCCTTTGCTGCTTTGTCTTGATCCCTGGCGCCTTCCAACGACTGTCTGTCCCTCTGACGTACTTCTGTAGTCGTACACTTGACCTGGCCCCGTCAGGGGAATATCTCGTACAGACGTCGATGCCACTGTTGGTGCGGCCGATGGTGAACCCGGCGTCCTTTCAGACGGCAAGCCTGACTCCGAGACGACGTCATTCTTACGCCGCTGACTCATTTCGACGGCCAATTTTCTGACTCTGCTGCGCGTGGTCATAGTACTCTTCTGACTCATGATTTATTCCACACCTCTTGACGAACTAGATCCGGCTCGAAGGACCAAAATGTCGGCGATGCGACACGGAAATAGGATCAGGTAGGTCGGGGGTGACGCTGTTCCCTTTACGAGGATGTGGAATAAATAAATAAACACTGATACCAACTTTAAAACACTATATTTACACTAAATCAGCTTTACACACAATTAAAGCAGGTATCTTAAAACTAACTGAGTCACAATTATTCACTAGTACTATTTACACAACTACTTTTCACAACTTAACGCAGACTTAAACTACTTCAACATTGACTATTTCGCGGCGCAGGGTAACAACAACTAGATGTTACGAGAACGGAGGATGTGAGAAGACTAACTTTAATGTCGTCGAGGGATGTCGCTACGCCCCCGGGGGGGGCGCGGCAGGCGGCATCGGGGCTATGCCCCCTGGCCGCGGAGGCCATACCGTGGTCTGTAAAAACAGGCCCGTCATTGTGGCGCCTTTAGGCTGTGGCCTAGTGGCGTGCGATCGCAATGTCGCACGCCTGTGAATAGCTGCTATGGGGTGTTCCGTAGGCGCGCCTACAGCGCTGTTCATACAGCACTGTTTTCTTCACGACACCTCGGCGGTCTGTCCCCGCCAGGTGAGACCCGAAGGAGGCCCGGCGGGGGACAACCAGCGACAGAGGTGCCGACTCCGACGCACCTACGGAGGATGTAATGGTCCCTGCCCGCCCCGCTTCCAGAGCTAGCCGGTTACGTTACAGGCGAGGAACCGTTATGTGTGTATAGGCGGTATTGTACTGTGTAAACACCGCCCAGTGCAAGCGTGGCTCGCGAGCCCGCGCCGCGAGTCTACGCGTGTGTTTACGTGCTTGTGTAGAGATGCATGTGTGGTTATAGCTGCGTGGGCTGCCTATATTAACTTAGCACAGTACACGCAACTGGATGTGTGTTGTGTGTGTAGAGTCGTAATTGTGTAGGTAAGCTGCGTGTATCCTGGGAAGCAGCTTACCCAGGCGTCAAGTCCGGTGGGGAGGGCTCATCTTCCGCTACCAGGTCGCGGGGGAGAGGACGCCTCGCGTCAGGGGGGCGCGCATGCCACGGCGCAATGTGCTTGACGTGTGGCCAAGCAGATGCGTCGGCACGCGCGAACATTCCCGTCGCAAGGCGCCGGATGAAGGCGTCCAGGCTCTCGATCCCGAGGTCCCGCACGATAACGTCGTTCCTCACGAAGCGAGGGGCATCTACAATTGTCCGCAGCGCCATATTTTGCTGCGTGCGGAGAAGCTTTTTGTGCCCCTCGCATGCGAAGACGTACCATGCGGGGGCGGCGTACGTCAGAATCGGGCGTATATAAGTTTTATACACGCCCAACTTGACGCGCACCGGTAGGCGGGACGAGAGCACCGGACGGAGCTGGTGGCGGGCGACCCCAGCCCGTGCCGCGACCTGGCGGACGTGATGGCCCATGGTGAGCCGACGGTCGATGGTGACGCCCAGGTATTTCACCCGGGGCGACCACTCGACGTCGGCGCCTTGTAGGGTCAAGGGTGGTGGGAGGGGCGCTAGTCCAGTGACCATCGCCTGCGTCTTACCCACGTTAACCGACAGTCGCCACTTTGACAACCAGTCAGGCAGCAGGTCTAGCGCGCGCTGCATCTTGACCGCCGCGTACTTCGCATTAAGCGATGTAGTGATGTACGCGGCGTCGTCGGCGTACAGCGCGAGCATCGCCTCTGGTGTCGTGGGGATGTCGTCGGTGTAACGCGAGTAACACGCCGGCGACACGCAACTGCCTTGGGGCACTCCGGCCAGCACCGGTCGGGCACTGGAGAGCGCTCCCTCGACCACCACGCGGAAGCTTCTGTCTGTAAGAAAAGACTGGACCACCTTTACGACGCGGCGGGGCGCGTCGGATGTGGCCAACTTGAAAATTAGGCCCTCGTGCCACACGCGGTCGAAGGCCTTCTCCATGTCGAGGAGTACTGCAACCGCATACTCCTTCTTGTTAATGGCTTGCGCCATGTGGTGCAGTACTCTCGACAGCTGAAGCGTCGTGCTGTGTTCCGACCTGAACCCGAACTGCTCGGGCCGCGGGTCGATGTGCGGCTGGAGATGCCGCAACAGGAGTTTTTCGAACACCTTGGAGGTGGTGGGCAGCAGCGTTACAGGCCGATAGCTCTCCGGCTTCAGTATGTTTTTCCCCGCCTTGGGCAGCATGATGACGCGCCCTTCCTTCCACGAGGAAGGAAACGTCCCGGTGCGCAGTATCGCCGTGTACAGGCGCGCCAGCGCCGCTACCGTACGGTAAGGCAATTGGCGCAGCACTGCGTTGGTGATACCGTCCGCACCGGGGGCCTTCCTGGGCTTCGTCCTCAGGATGGCGCGTCTTACTGCCCCAGGCGAGAAAAATATAGGATCTTCCTCGGGAGCTATCGGCATGGCGAAGTAGTCCCCAAGGTGTTTCTCGACTGTTGCGACATGTTCGACTTCGCTTGTCGGGTTCGGTCGGAACTGACGCTCCAGGTGCTCGACGAAGACCTCCGCGCGGTCCTCTGCAACATACTTGAGCGCCCCGCCGCTATCTAGTAGTGGGCGCACCGGAGCTGGGGCATTTTTCAGTTGGCGGCAGAGTCTATGGGCGGATGGCCAGCTGCCAGCCGCCTCTTGAATGCGGTCTTCCCAGATCTCGGCTTCCCGGTCCCGCAACTCAGCCTTAATCCTCTCCGCGAGGCGGTTCACCCTAGTTTTTAAAGTCGGGCATCTCAGTTGCTGCCACCGCTTGCGAAGGCGCCTCTTGTCGGCGATCAACCGTCGTAGGTACGCAGGCAGGGGCGGCTGTTGCACTCTCCCCTGCGGTACCGACATCGTCGCCGCTTCTAAGGCGCTCCGTATGCAAGCGGTGACGTCATCCGCGGCTTGGTTCACGTCCGCGGAGGTAGTCAGGGGCCGAGTCGGAGTGGTGGCCTCAGCCTTCTCTTTAAAAACTTCCCAGTCTATTTGTCGACGTGGCGCTGCGGGTAGCGGTCGGGTTGGCATCCCCGATAGGACGACGAGAACAGGATGATGGTCGGACTGCATCTCGTCGTCTAGCACCTGCTGCGTGATCTGGCAGTGTAGCCCTCGGTAGGCCACGATGTCCAGCACGTCCGGCATGTGAGTGTAGGCGTCCGGATAGTGGGTAGGCGTTTCTGGCGTTTCCGCGTCCGCGTAGAGTCGTCTACCCCCCGTGTTTGTCGCGGCGGAGTTCCACGCTGGGTGCTTGCAGTTCAGGTCACCAGCAAGGATCGTCGCGCCGCCGTAGGCCTCGAGAAGGGCCCTCAGCTCCGCGGGATCTAGTTTGGCCGAGGGCGCCTTATAGCAGGCGTAAATGGCGAGATCCTCGCCGGCAACGTGCAGCTGCACACCCAGCGCGTAGAACGTGCCGAGCGACGGTACGGGGAGCTCTTGATGGACGACCCTACGCCTCACCAGTACCGCCAGACCACGGTATGGGGTGCCGAGTGCCGACCTTTCGTCCTTCCTGTAAGCGAGGTACCCCGAGATTTTAAGCTTATCAGCCGGTCCCAGGTGCGTCTCGCTTACTAGCGCCACGTCGATGTCCTCATTGATTAGGATGCGGCGGAGGGGGGTGACCTTACCTCTGAGGCCGCGGGCATTCCAATGGATTACCCTCAACGGCCTAGCCATATAGCTTGAGGAGGGAGGCCAGGCCGTCGAGGATAACCAAACCCGCGTCTTGTCCCTGTCTTATGGCCTTAATTAGGTCCATTAAAAGTTGGACGGCGCAGGCTGTAAACTCCTTCGTCGTTGTTGTTGGTGTTGGTGTTGGTGCGCCGGCGGCTGGACCAGCGCACGCAGCCTGTTTGGGCCGCTGTTGTTGTTGTTGGTGTTGGTGGGCTGGGGGCCGCGTTATGCCGGCGCCAGCTGGCAGCCCACCACTCGCTTTCGGCTGCTGTTGGGTCTTTGGCGGTGGTACAGCCTGCGCCTGGGACGAGGTAGGGTCGTCCCGGTCGGTGTCCTCCTTGGTTGCGGGGGGGGGGGCTCGGCTTTCTTGCCTTTTCCCCTCCGTTTCTTCCCCTTTCGATTCCTCCGCCGCTTTGAGGAGGAGGGGGGGGGGCTTCTCCCCTGTTGGTGGGCCCGTTGGCCGCCGCCATAAGCGACGCGCCTTGGACCTCTGTGGAGGCCACGTCTGTATGCCCCTCGGTGACCTCTTGGGGTCGGCGTGAGGCGGTCGTGGCGGCGACAGTGCCCTCTCGCCTGTTTCGGATTTCCGCCTGGAAGGTGGGGCAGCGCACGTTGTTGGCGGGGTGCTCGCCCCCGCAGTTGACGCATGTCGCCGGCTCTTCGCGTGGGCGGGGGCAGTCCCGCGCAGCGTGTCCCTCTCCACAGCGGACACAGGCGAGCGGCCGGTGGCAGTGGTGCGAGGAGTGCCTGAACTTTTGGCACCGGTGCATTGGGCTGGTCCACGTTTTCCCCGCCAGGCCTCAATCTTGACACCCTTCATACACATAAAAGTGGTGGTGTCAAAGATGGACCTGGCCTCCGATGTCCTCTTCAGGACAGCGTGGAACACGCAGCCGGGTCGTCCTGCGCGCGCCTTAATGTGGCGCACGTACTCCGGCTCGTATCCTATGTCCCGGAGCTCCTCCTCAATCTCCTCCGGGGGGGTGTCTACCGGCAACCCTGTGATCGCCACCTTCATGCTTCGCTCCGCTGGCAGCGAGTAGGCGAACCACGAGGTGCCGTCCACCTTTTCCAGGTCCGTCAGGTACCTCTGGACCACCCTAAATTCGTCCTCGCTTTCGGGCGAGAACCGAATCCCCTTGCCCAAAGGACGGGCATTGGGGGGGTGGCCCAGCTTTTGCCTGAGAGCCCTAAAGTGGGCGGCCCAACCCGGCAGCCTATCCACTATCAGCGGAGGATACCTCGGCTTTTTAGGTGGCTTCGGCTTGAGCTGAGAGGTGGCCTTGGATGTTGCCCCGTCGTCGTCCACAAGGGCCGCCGGCTGAGCTGGGGAATTAACATTTCGTGAGACACTCACCCCCTGTTGACTGGTCCTGGGTGTGGGCGTCTGCGGTGTCGGCGACGTTGTGGGCGTGCGCCTGACCGCCTCCGCGAAGGTGGGCGAGGCGGCACTGCCCTGACCACGCAGTGGCGCTCGGTCGCGCTGTGGCCGCGGCGAGTCCGGGCAGTACCGCTTGGCTTCCTCTTCCTGGGCTTCGTCGGTGCTGCGGCGTCGTCGCTGGGGACGTGGCTCCAGCTGGAATTCGTAGCCGAATCCCCGCGACGGCGACGGTGATGCCGTAGGGGTGCGCCTCCCTGATGCGCTCCGGCCAGAGTCGACTGAGCCCACGGACGCTATCGACATGCTCGAGCCGGCTCGCGACGAGCATGCCGACAACGCCGCCGGCGAGTCGAAGGCCGAGGCGCGGGGCGGCGCTGGAGAGTTGGGCGCCTGCGGTGCCGAGGACGTCGGCCGGCCGCTAGGCGCCAGCATGGGTAGCGGGCGTCTGTCCCGTTCCACCTTGGCAGGCCCGGCCATCGAGCTGTGGCTGGGGCCAGTGGCGGTGCGCGGGGTGGTGGTGTCGCGGCTGGTGGAGGCCACCGCGGACGCAGTCCCGAGGGGCGCGGTCGACGCGGCGGGCCGTGGATCGGCGGCGGCACGTGTGGTGGGGCGCGCTGTAGGGCGCACATAGGACGCCACAGGCGCCGCAGGGCGAGCAGTGCTCGCGGAGGCTCGCGGCGTGGGCGCGGGCGCGCGCGCGGGAGGCACGGACTCGCGCACTGTTACGCGCGCCGTGGGTGCGGTGGCACGCGTGTGTGGCGCGCGCCCGGGAGTAGCGGTGGCGGGGCCCGGGGCCTGAATCGGCACCGGGCGGAAGGCGGAGGGGCGCACGGCCACGGCATGCGGCTGGCTCGACGAGGGCGCCGGCGCACCGCGGGCAGGCGCCGGCGTCGTCGACGGGCCCCCCGCAGCCGCCGCCGAGCTTGCTCCGGCTGCGTTCTTCTCCATCGGCTTCTTGCTGGATCCCTTCTTCTCCTCACTACGAGGAGGAGGGGGTCCAGCCAGCGTTGCTCCGGTCGCTCCGTCGTTGTCGACGTCGATTGCCGGCAACGACAGCGCCCGGTCCAACCCCGGGAGGGGCTCCTGTCGCCTGGCGCCGTCATCACGGGCTAGTGAGCCGCGGGAGCCAGGTTTCGGCATCTTCTCAGTTTAAAAATCACACTTGCGACGTGAGGTCGCGACCGCAACGGTGTTTGATGCACCGGGCAGCAAGTGGGCTCCCCCTGTGCTCGCACCAGTGCCAGGCACTTGCGCGAACACAGGGAAAGTGGTTAAAAGGCGGTCCGAGCGACAAAGCTTTCGTCCAGGTGCCCCCAGTGATTGGCACAATTGGACGAAAACTTTCCACAGCGACGATCTCCGGTAACTGCGAACAATCGGCGCGGATCACTGGCGATCCAACTTTAATGCGCCTGGGGGCGCCTTAATTATACACGTGCGCATAAGCGCAGGTAGCGGTGGGCTCGCACTGTTACCCCCGCCAGTTCTCCATACGGTAGCGCGGAAGCCGGTGGCACCCTGCCCCGCGCGTCCCGCTCTTCTCCCCTGTGACCTAATTTAAAATGGACTTGCCCAATGCATCTAGCGAAACGAAGGGCCTTTTTGGCCAATCAGAGGGTTTCTTCACGCTAGTGGTTATAACTTCGTGATTCTAACTTACTTAAATACATTAATAGCATATATCTTACATAACGTGAATATTCAGACAATCCTTATGCTATTACTCTATTGCAACTATCCTATTTTCTAACAAACTATGCATCAAATCATTATGCACGTGTTATTTTTCTATTATTACGGGATGCCTAACTATTACGTAAGTACTTAATTGTTACAGAGATACCTAACTGCTACATAGGTACATACTTATTTATCTAAATAAAGCTCACATTACTGTGCTTCGCCTACATTCCACCCCCAGTAACAGGGTTCAGCCGCATTACATCTTGGTCTGTGGGAAGCACAATAATCTTCGCTACGGGCCGACGCAGGACCCCATTTATGGTTTTTACATCGACTACACGGATAATGCCATCATTTCCGTGGTACACCGCTTTATACCCTTTGTCCATGCACTTCGTTCTTTATTGTTGTCCACGATCACTACCACATCACTGACACGCACATTTGGCACATTATTTGCCCACTTATCACGCCGTTGTAGAGTCGGGAGATACTCCCGAAGCCAGCGCCGCCAGAACATGTCGGCGAGCGCGTTGACGCGCCGCCACTGCCGGCGGGAGTCGATGTCGTCGTTGTCACTCGGCGCAAACGGAGTACTTCCGGACGCAGTGCCCAGGAGTAAATGTTGGGTGTCAGGACCACAGGTTGATTGTGGTCGTCGTACACGTAGCTCAGCGGTCGGCTGTTCACTATGAGTTCGGCTTCTGTGAGGAGGGTGTAAAGGACCTCCTCACGAGGCGCTCGTTCTTTCAGCGTGGCCTTTAGTGCGTTCTTCACGGACCTCACCAGGCGTTCCCAACAGCCACCCATGTGAGGTGCTGCCGGGGGGTTAAAATGCCACGTTATGCCACGGTTGGTGGCCTCGTCTCTGACTTTGGCGTGCTCGAAGTCTTTCAGGGCTGCTCGAAGCTCGGTGTTGGCCCCGATGAAGTTCGTACCCTGGTCAGAGTACATATGTGCTGGTTGCCCGCGGCGCGCTATCAGGCGCCGCAAGGCTAATATTGCTGAGTCGGCGCTCAGCGAGGCGGCTAACTCTAGGTGGACGGCGCGTGTGGTGAGGCAGGTAAATAATGCGCCCCACCTCTTTTCGCGGCGCCGGCCAATTGCTACCTCCATAGGGCCGAAGTAGTCCACACCCACTCGCACAAAAGCTCTTCTTGATGTCTCTAGTCGTGCTAGGGGTAGGTCGCCCATCTTTGGTGGGGCGGGCTTGGCTCTGCGGATGCGACAGAGCTGACAACTTGCGACCACCATCTTCACTGCTGCTCTGACCTTCGTGATCCAGTATTTCTCACGTAGGTTATTTACGACGGTCTCATGGTTGGCGTGTAAGGCTGTCGCGTGATAGTGAGCGATCAGCCTTCTAGTTAATGGGTGACGTCCATCTAATATTATTGGGTGCTTTTCACTAAATGTGAGCTCTTCGCAGGCACTCAGACGTCCTCTGACTCGTAATAACCCGTCGTCAGTTATCATTGGGTCCAGTGTTTTAATATTGCTGTTGTTGGGTACGGGAAGCCCTTTTAAGATGGCAGCCCGTTCTTCATGGAAGCTTTCCTCTTGGCACAACTTTACAATGTGATCGTGTGCATCTTCTAAGTCGTGAGGTTGCAGCTCCGTCGTGGCCCGATGCTTGCGACACCGGCCGATGAAGATGAGGATACGTGCCATAGCACGCTGAATGCGTGGCCACGATGAATACCGCTCGTAGTCCAGGAGCGGTGTCGCAGGTGCAGCCGATGTGTGGACTTGCTGGATGCGCTCGAGGTCTTCCTCCGCCGCCTCTGACTCATGACACGCTGGCCACTGCTCCTGTGGGTCACGTAAAAACAAGGGGCCCGAGAGCCACTTCGTGCAATTATCGGGCCAATGTAACCTGGTCGCTTCGTCAGCTGGGTTGTCCTCCGGGGGGAACCAGCGCCAGTTGCCTCTTTCTGACAGCCTATCTATCTCCGCTAGTCTATGAGAAACGAACCTTTGGAACTCTTGAGCATCCGAGTTGATCCATTTTAGTACGGTCTTACTGTCAGTCCAATAAAATTTCTCCCTGATCAGTAACCCCCAGCTCTTTTTCGACAGTCTCTGCTAGTCGGCAGGCTAATACTGCCGCTTGCAGCTCTAACCTAGGGATAGAGATAACCTTTTGTGGTGCTATTCGCGCTTTCCCTAGTAGCATGACAATCTCCCTATTCCCTTCGGAGTTATACCCTACTAGGTAAGCGACTGCGGCGTAAGCTAGCTCGCTTGCGTCGCCAAACACATGTAGTTCTAGGTCTTTTAAGTCTAACCCATACCACCGTGGTATCTTTACTTCATCCAAAAGATATAAATTCTTAAGCCACTTGAACCATGCTTTGGCATCCTTTTCTTTTAATACTTCATCCCACTGGATTCCTGACTTCCATATTCTTTGCATCAAAATACGTGATTGAATCACACAGGGGTACAGGAAACCCAGTGGGTCGTAAATGGACATTATAAGACTCAAAAATTGCCGTTTAGTGGGCACTACACTACCGTTTACAAGCTCCGCTGGCAAACGTTTAAATGAAAGATCAAAACCTAATTCGTCATCCTTAGGTGACCAGATTAAACCTAGCGTTCTCTCTACCGCGCCTACTCCTTTTTCTAACGCTATTCTTTCAGGCATGTCTTGTCTATCTTTAACCTATCCCTAAGCTCTGTTGAGTTCGTGACCCACCCCCGTATTATGAATCCACCGGAGGCGTGTATTCTGGTTACTTGCTCAATCAGCCTGTTAGCTTGTTCCTCTGACCAAGCACTATCTAAATAATCGTCCATATAATGCTTGGTCTTTATAGCTTCAACAGCTTCGGGATAATCTTTAATGAACTCACTGGCATTCTTATTCAATATATAGATTGCCGTGGTTGGCGATGAGACGGCACCAAATATCATAGAATTCATCGCATATGTATCTGGTTCTCTATCTTGTTCCGCCCCTCTCCATAAAAGTAATTGAGCGCCTTGATCCTCTGCCCTAATTCTTATTCGCATGAACATGTCAGCGATATCCCCTGAAAATGCTATGGGGCCTAGCCTAAATTTTAATAAAATACCTAACAATGAATTTAACATGTCAGGTCCCGTTAACAGGTTATCATTTAAACACGTACCGTGAGATATAGCTGCCGCATCAAACACTAATCGAAGCTTCCCTGGTTTGTTTGGGCTCACTACTCCAAAGTGTGGTAGGTACCAAACCGGAGAGCTATCTAAATTTCCCTCTACCTTACGAGCATAACCTTCATCTAACAATCTTTCTATTTGTTTGGTGTACGCCTCGGCAAACACAGCGTCCTTGCGCATGCGTCTCTCAATACCTACATAGTCTCTGACGGGCCTGATTATAATTATTAGTGATGTAGGCTTTAGGGTTCAATTTAGGTTGTGCAGGCGGACCAACGAAACAAACGTGTGTCTTATAACAAGTTTAATTTGCTACTACTCTAAGAAAGTACAAACATCATATTAAATAGGAAGGCGGCAATGCTATGAATGAAATAATTAAGTTGACGTAATATGGACTGTATGGTTGTAATTAGGTATCTACTAAAACATAATCCAACATGCCGCCCACCAAAGGACTATACGAGTCCTTTAAAAAACTCAGGCAACAGCAAGAAAGAACAAACAATAAATATGAATATCTACAAAACTACTTAATCACACTTAGTATTGATTGGTAAGGGACATAATTTAGTAACAGTTCTTTTCACTACACTGTCCCCGCTCTTGACACTATACACTCTAGTGCAACCGTCTGGCCCCGGATGCTTGTCTATTATCCGTCCTAGTAGCCATTTTCCGGGAGGCAGGTTTTCTTGTTTTATCAAAACAATGTTGCCAACTTCAAAGTCTTTCTCTCGTTTAAGCCATTTTGGGCGCTGCTGCAGTCTGGACAGGTACTCTTGTTGCCATCTGGTCCAAAAATCATTCAACAATTTGCGCGTATACTGCCAACGCGAAAGATGTTGCACATTAACATTTCGAAAATTTGGACTCGGTACAGCAATCGGCGATTCTCCAATCAAAAAGTGACCAGGCGTTAGTGGTTCAACGTTCTCATTATCCAAGTCGTCTCGCGGGCACAGCGGTCTAGAATTTAAGCAAGCCTCAATCTCACAGAGTACTGTGGTCATCTCCTCAAACGTCAAGTTTCTGTTAAATATACGCTTGAGATGAAACTTGACAGATTTGACTCCCGCTTCCCAGAGGCCGCCGAAATTTGGACTATAAGGAGGAATGAAGTGCCACTGGGTGCCATCGGAGGTAAGTGAATCAGCAATTTCTCCAGAGAACTCAAGACAGGCTTCTTTCCACAAGGCTACCAGCTCCTTATTCGCACCAACGAAGTTCCTGCCCTGGTCACTCCACAAATGTGCACATTTTCCTCTTCGTGCACAGAATCTTTTAAATGCGCCGATAAATGCTGCGGACGTTAAATCTCCAACTAGCTCTAAATGTATGGCTTTAGTAGCCATACAAATGAAAACAGATATATACGCCTTGTGCGTCCTGCCTCCTCTACCCTTGCTTTGGAGTATTTGCAGTGGTCCAGCAAAGTCAACGCCAGAATGTAAAAATGGTCGTGCTGGTGTCACCCGTGGTTTTGGTAGGTCGCCCATTACTTGTGTTCTAACGGCAGCATTATGTTTGGCACACACCAAGCAACGATGAACATATTTCTTGACTGAGGACTTAGCACGGATTATCCAGTACTTAGATCTAAGGTAGCACAACATTAATTGCATTCCTCCGTGAAGAGTTTTTAAATGTGCATCGGCAATAATCAAGGGTGTTAGGTTGTTCTTATTACCCAAAATGATGGGATGTTTACATTCTTCTGTCAAATTCGAATGTCTGAGGCGTCCGCCCACCCTGAGAATTTGTTCCTTATCTAAGTACGGATCTAATGTCTTCAGGATGCTAGCTCTCTTTACTTGTTTACCTCTCTTTAACAAATCAATTTCTTCTGTAAACTCCTCAGCCTGTACCATTTTTATACAAATATGTAATGAACCTTGTAACTCTTCTGTTGTGATTGTTCCGTCAATGTCTTCTTTTAATATATTTTGTTTTAAAAATCTTCTACATAATGTTAGGCTTCTTACTAGTTCTGTTAATGAATTAAATTGCTCAAATTGTTTCGATAAACTTTTATATTGTTCTTCAGTTTCACATACTGTGAATGCTTGTATAGTGGTTTTCTGTTCTAAATCAGTAGGAGTAACTTCTGGTGCTGTGTAATTAATATCTTCACTTGACAGCCATTCTGGTCCCTTCCACCATAAATTACACGTTTTTAACTCTGTCACTAGGGCCCCTCTGGATGCTACATCAGCCGGGTTTTCATGGGATTGTACATGGTACCACTGATTTTCAGGAACATTATCTGTAATTTCAACCACTCGGTTTGCAACAAACGCCTTCCATCTGCTAGGTTCTCCCTTTATCCACGCCATAACTATTGTTGAATCAGTCCACGCAAATATACGAGACTTTGAGATTCTCATCGCAGTGGAAATTTGTTTCAATAATCTTGACAGCAGAAGGGCTCCACATAATTCGAGTCGTGGTAAGGACACTGTCTTTAATGGAGCGACGCGAGTTCTTGCAGCTATAATTGTAGTTGTAATGTTGCCTGCTGGATCGTGTACGCGACAATAAACTACAGCTGCGTACGCTTTCATTGATGCGTCACTAAACCCATGAATTTGTATGCAGTCATTTCTGGCATGTAGTGTACCTAGCCAACGTTCAAGACGTATTTCATTAACGTTGTTGAGATCTGCTCGTATGGTCGTCCATTCTTCCTTTAGAACTGAATCAATCTCTTCATCCCAATCAAGCTTGGTTTGCCAAAGTTTCTGGATAAGAATTTTTGCCTGTACGATGGATGGTGCAATCCAACCGAGTGGGTCGAAAAGTTTCTGTAGATCCGACAAGATAGCCCTTTTGGTCACAGTCACTGCAAGTGGAGAAAGGTTTAGGTTATACTCAAATTGATCGGTACCTAGATTCCACTGCACGCCTAGGGCCTTCACAGTACCGTCAATATTTATGTTCAAGCGGGCATTCATAGATCTCTCACTTGGCTCTATAGTCTTCATAAATTCCAAGTTGTTGGAAGACCATTTTTTAAGCTCGAAGCCACCTCGATGTAGTACATGCTTCAAGTCTCTGCTGATTTTGATGGCCTCTTCTAGAGTATCTCCTCCTGACATGACGTCATCCATGTACAAATCTTCGCGTAGTACCCTCGCCGCTTCAGGATATTGTGCACCTTCATCATCAGCTAGTTGCATAAGCGTTTTAACAGCTAGGTATGGTGCTGAGGTTGTACCAAAGGTAACTGTCAGAAGCCTTAAATCCTGGACATTTTCGGAAGCACTGTTTCGCCATAATATTCTTTGGAAATCAATGTCTTCTTTGGCCACAAGAATCATTCTATACATCTTCTGTATGTCAGAAACGTAGCATATTGCATGTGTACGCCATCTTATTATCAGGCTGCGAAGATCGTCTTGCAATACCGGACCTGATAGTAATTCATCGTTGAGTGAAACTCCGTTACAGCCCTTGCAAGAAGCATCAAAAACGACGCGAGTCTTCGTTGTTTCCTTATCATTGCGGACTACAGCGTGGTGGGGTAAGTACACTGATTTCTTTGTATGCAATTTATCGTGTGGTACTTCTTCTATGTGTTTTAGTTTTTTGTAATCTTCGATAACTTTTGTGTATTCTTCTTTCATTTCAGGATTTTTGTCCAGTCTTCTCTCAAGTTGAAGAAATCTATTGAGCGCTGTTTCTCTTGTCTTCCCTTCTGGCGACTTTAGTTTGTCTGTTTTAAACGGTAGTTTTACAACATATCGACCTTCTTTATTTCTCGTGTGTGTTTTCTCATAAATTTCTTCACAGAGCTGTTCTTCTTTGGTAAATTTTCTTTTTGTATCTGTGTCAATTTCCCACATTGTTTTTAATAAATCCTTAACGTCTACATCTTCATTGATCGCCATAAAGCATTTTTCATTTGGGTTTGTCTTGATGCTTATTTCTCCAAAAACAATCCAGCCGAGGTTGGTTCTTTGAGCTATTGGCGACCCCGGTGGACCCTTGTGTAAACCCTCTTGTAATATTTTAGCGTATCCCTTGACATCTAGAAGTAGATCAACGTTTCCTGATACACAACATTCAGGATCTGCTAACTCCAGATCCATCAAATGTGGCCATTTTTTCGGTGACCATGTACTCGTAGGTATTTGTATTGTCAAGCGCTTGGACATCACATAGGCTTGTATAGGTAAACTGAAGTTAGAATCCCATCGTGACTGAACTTCTACTTGAACTTCTTGCTTGACAACAATCTTCATGGCTTCCATGCCAGTGACGACTTTATTCGTAAATCGCCTGTTGAGCTTTAGAGCTTGAGCAGCCTTTTCACTAAGGAAGCACGCTTGTGATCCTGGGTCTATTAGTGCTTTAAGAACAATGGCATGTCCTTGCTCACTTTGTACTGTTACCATTGCAGTAGCTAAAAGACCCATGTCTTGTTTGGCATTGTAGTATGACGCCATCATTGTGTTAACTTGCACTGGCTCTTCTGCACCTGCTTGAGTTGATACCGTCGGTTGTGTAGTTCCCGGTGACCCCACAGTATCCGTTTTCTTTGTTTGATGCAGAAGAGTGTGATGACGTCTCTTACACATTCGGCAAGACAATGGAACACGGCATTTGAAAACTGCGTGTCCCGATGCCAAACAGTTAAAACATAGTTTATTTGTCTTCACATATTCGATTCGTTCCGAAGGTTGTAATTTAGCAAACGCCTTGCAATGACTCATGGTGTGATTCTCTTTACACAAAGCGCAAGTGGTTTCAGTTGTGGTGGAAACATGCAAAGCACGTTCTTTAGTTTTCTCACGTGAACTTGTTGAAGAACTAGGTGTAACTAACTCTAAAGTACGAAATTTGCCTTCTAGAAATGTCTTCAAGTCTTGCCACGAAGAGAGTTCTTCGGGATTTCCCTTGTAGGAATACTCCTCCCAGTCTTTATGAGACTCCGGGTCCAACTTCTGCACGACGAGAAAAATAATTACTGGATCCCAAGAATCTGTAGAAACGTCCAAGTTTTTAAGGCTATTGAGAACTTCATTCGTAGTATCCAAAACTGACTTTAATTGACTGGCAGATTGAGTTGTAGACTTTCTTTGTGTAAACCATCGTTTCAACAGTGAGTTAACTATTAATCGTTTGTTACCATAACGGCTTTTCAACGTATCCCATGCTTGTAAATAATTACTTTCCGTCACTTGCACATGTTTGAGTAAAGTTGCCGCTTCCCCACTGATACTGGTCTTCAAGTAGTGCAACTTTTGAACCTGGCTTAGTGATTTGTTATCATGAACTAATGATACATACAGGTCTTTAAAGGTAGGCCACTCTTCGTAAATACCGGTAAATGTTGGGATTGTTATTCTTGGCAAGTTCACTTGTGTTTGATGACTATCTTCTGACATGGCTTCAGTATTCGCCGTTTCCGGTTTTGTATTTAACCTTTCCAACATATCTCGTAATTCCCCCAACAAACACAAATAAAGGTCTTCGTAAATAAAAAACTCTTCGTTCACAAAATACGACACTACATTGCGTTTATCACGTGGTGTCATCTTCGCTAATTCTTGATGTGCGTTACTAAAAGTTTTCCAATACTCTTCAATGCACTGTATTCTCGACTGTATATATCCTCTCGTTAGGCGTTGTTTCGGACATTTTCTTAGGTTAACTTGTGTCTTCTTAAGTAATTCAGCCGTATCTTCCAATATATTAAGTACTTGTTCAGGGGTAGTAGTCATCTTTAAGTGTTAGAACCGTTAATCTTCAATAATATAATGAAATCACTGCACTACGTAAACAACGTATTAACTTGTAATATTCACTAATGACTTGTTTGTGCAAAGTACTCGCTCGATCGCTTCTTATCTCTGATGGAATGTGGTAAGGTGCGGCGCCTATTGTTCTCACGGAACGGGTTGTCTATTCAATGCGTAGGCAATCCGGCTCGAAGGACCATTATGATGTAGGCTTTAGGGTTCAATTTAGGTTGTGCAGGCGGACCAACGAAACAAACGTGTGTCTTATAACAAGTTTAATTTGCTACTACTCTAAGAAAGTACAAACATCATATTAAATAGGAAGGCGGCAATGCTATGAATGAAATAATTAAGTTGACGTAATATGGACTGTATGGTTGTAATTAGGTATCTACTAAAACATAATCCAACAATTAGGTAACTGTGTATTTTCATGTCTCCATAGTGAGAGATATTGAGCTGATTACTTATTTATGTAAGGAAACAACAGTTAATCCAAAAGACGTTTAATAGCAAGTGCCAAGACAAAACGTATTGACAACTACCTTCTACTTATAACAAATTTCTTAATCATATTTTATACTAATACCTTACACCTCCACCCTTAAATTAAGACACACTTTTACATTGATCATAATACAAAGAGTAGAAATACACAAATCATTCGACTCGAAATCTTATAACTGGCTTGCGGACTCTCGTGGGGCGCGACACGGATGGCGAAGACTTAGCCTCAGGTATAGCCTGTGCAGCAAGTGGAAAGGATCGTGGAGGTATACTAAAAACCTCGTCCGAATCCTGTATCACGGTGTCGTGCTCACTACTAGTCGTACCTCCTCCCCTCTCAATCTCGCCCTGCTCGTCACTAGTCAAACCTTGTTCGATTGTAGGGGTAACGCTATCTTGTCCCTCTTGCCTCTCATTAGTATCCCGCACCGTGTTGTCGTCGGGGCAGGTAACATTGGACATGCGTGATCTGCGGCGTACCTGATCTATGTGTCTAGTGTGTTTTCGACCGTTACTTTCATTGACACAAATGTGACGTGAACCCTCGTTATGCCCTACTGTTCCTTTTTCCCACTTTTGTTGACCTCTGTAATCCCTGAACCAAATCGGTTCACCTGCCTCTAGTTCGCGCATCCTACCACCAGCGTACTCAACTTGATGGCGCTGCGCCTCACTCACCCGATCGACAACGGCTCTCTCCCTTCTTAATAAATCTAACCGTGATCGTAATGGACGTTTTTGCAAAATTTGAGCTGGTGACTCTCCCGTGGTACTGTGTGCCGTATTCCTATAGGCTAATAAAAAGGTTTGTAATGCCGCGTCGATATCTAATCCATCTGTAAAAGCCTTCTTTATTGCATTCTGATAAGTCCTCACCGCATTTTCCGCTGCACCGTTCGACGCCGGATGATACGCTGGGGAAAACGTTTGTCTTATACCATTGTCCCTTAGAAAATCTTTGAACTCGGTACTCGTAAATGGTGGACCCTGGTCAGATACTATTTCCAAGGGAAGCCCAAACCTAGCAAACAAACTTCTCAAAACTTTAACTACTGCTCCCCCTGTGGTGCGTACCATATTAAACACTTCTAACCATTTTGAGGTTAAGTCTAAAATAACTATAAATTTCATTCCCTATAATGGTCCTAAGAAGTCAATATGCAGCCGTGACCATGGCTGTGTAATGTACGGCCATGGCTGCGGCGACGCGCGTGGTGGCGCCGGCAACTCGGCCGCGCAGGTGACGCAGCTTCGGCACATGTTCTCAATATCAGCATCAATTTTGGGCCACCACACGTAGCTACGAGCGTACGATTTGGTTTTTACTATACCCATATGGCTACTATGTAACTGTTTGAGTATTTGAGAACGCAATGACAAGGGAATAATTAATCTATAACCCCACATTAGACAATTTCCTTCAGAATAAATTTCGTTACGCCTGGTAAAATACGGCTTTAATGTTTCGTCGGTACAATGTAGTGGCCATCCGGTTTGAGTATATACAAGGACCCTACTTAATACGGTATCAGTAGCAGTCATCTTCTTTACTTCATTGTGTGTAACTGGTAAAAAATCTTCGACAAAGTTTAGATATGTTACCTCAGTTACGGGATAGGCCTGACTGTGGTGTTGTGGTAACCGCGACAAGGCATCTGCACAATTTTTAGAGGATGAGACATATTCAATTTCATAATTATAACCTGACATCAGTACTCCCCATCTCTGCATACGACTGGCGGCCATCACGGGAATACCAGCCTTGCTACCAAATATGCATGTCAGCGGTTTATGATCTGTTCTCAACTTAAAACGCCTACCATAAAGATATTGATGAAACTTCCTAACACCATACACTATCGCGAGAGCTTCTCGCTCTATTTGGGCATAGGCACGTTCAGCCTTCGTAAGAGATCTCGAAGCATAAGCTATAGGCCGCTCGCCGTCCGGCGTGATGTGTGAGATCACCGCGCCCACCCCCACGCTGCTTGCATCCGTTGTTAGAATCAGTGGCAGGTCGGGAGAGTAGTGCGCCAATACTTCACTAGAGGATAACAACCCCTTTACGGTGCTAAATGCGGTTTTGCATTGTTCGTTCCATACAAAACTTATTCCTGCTCGTAATAAATTATAAAGTGGTGCAAGAATAAAACTTATGTTCCTAATAAACTTTGCATAATACATTACCATTCCTAAAAATGACCTTAATTCGCTTACGTTTGTAGGAGTGGGGGTTTTCATTATGGCCTTGACCTTATCAGGACAAGTGTGTACGCCTTCCTTCGATATGACATATCCTAAATACGTAATTGTTTCGGCAAAGAAACTGCATTTTTCTTTTTTAACCTTTAACCCATTTGTTTTTAATATATCGAAAACTTTACTTAAGTTCTCTAAATGCGAAGGGGTGTCTCGCCCGCTAATAACAATGTCATCTAAAAATACACCAACGTATGGTAAATGAGCGAATAATTGCTCTAATTTCTTCTGGAAAATTCCTGGACTTGACGCAAGACCATATACGAGTCGGTTATACCGAAATAAGCCCTTGTGGGTATTAATTACCGTGAATTCACTACTTTCATCTAGTTCGAATTGTGCGTAGGCCTGAGACAAATCAATTTTTGAGAACCGCTGTCCACCATGTAAGCGAGCCAGTACGTCTTCTACCCTTGGCAATGGGTAACGGTCGACATCTAACACTTTATTCAAGGTTAATTTATAGTCAGCACAAATCCTAATGTTACCGTCCTTCTTGACAACGCGCACGATGGGCGTAGCCCAGTCGGAGCGGTCGACAGGAGTGAGCACGCCATCACGCACCAGCTGGTCGAGCGCCTGCTCCACAGGCTCGCGAAGCGCGTAGGCGAGCGGTCGCGCACGCATGTACACCGGCCGCGCTCCCTCGCGCAAATGAATGGTGACCTTGCCACCCGTGAAGCGACCCAGGCCGTCCTCGAACACCTCACAATATCTGGAACTAAATTCCTTTAAATTAAAATCCTCACAAGACACACTGTTTACATTACAACCGCTGCTAATGACTGTGGGTATATTTATACCTAATTCAATTATCCACTGTCTACCTAACAAAATAGTCTTCCCGTTATAAATTACAAACAAGTTTAAGTTTTTACTTGTATCTTTGTATCTAACAACCGGTTTTATGACACCCAATGGGCGAATAGTTTCACCAGTATAATATCTCAATGCCAAGTTACATTTTTCTAACTTCATATCAGCAAAATGTTTTTTGTAAACGTCATAATTAATGCAAGATACGGCACTACCGGTGTCACATTCCATCTTAATACATTTGTTAGCAATCACTAGAGATATATAAATTGGGGGATAATTTTCTAAGGATAACTGAATAATATTTGTTACCTCATCACTGCCACCGCTACTGAACTCGGTCGCGTCATCGATAAAGTTATGTCCAGCATTATTGACTACCGGACACACTCGTCGTAGATGGCCCGCCTGGTTGCACACTCGACACACATAGCGTGCAAACCTGCACGACTTCGTGTCGTGATTCGCGCCACATACTCGGCACTGCTGGCGCAGCTTGGCCCCGTTCGGTCCACTGGCGCCGACGGTGGCAGATGCGCCCGCTCCACGACGGGTAGCCGCATTGCGCATCTCGCCAACCATCCCGTTGGAGCGCGTGTTGCCGCTCGCCGGCACTCGTCCGCTGCCTCGGCCCCGTGGCATCACCGCCTCCCTTCTCCTCTGCATCCCCGCAATCGCCTGGCAATCTGCAGATGCAATCTCGGCCCCGCCTTTGGATTCCATCAAGGCTGCGTCCTTATCTGCTGACTCCATACTCAAAGCTAAAGTGCATGCCTTATGGAAATCTAACTTCTCCTCTGCGAACAATCGCTGTCTTATCGTTTCACTTGCTAACCCGCATACCAGCTGATCGCGTAAACCTTCGTTCAGCCACTGCCCAAAATCACACGTCCTAGACATTTTCTTCAGTTCTGCTATGTAATCAGTTATTTTCTCGCCCGTATTTTGTTTCCTATGATGAAACTTATAACGTTCCGCTAAAATACTGGGGCGTGGTTGGAGATGTTTCTCCAATATATCCGTTAAATTTTTAAATGTTTTGCTGGTTGGTTTTTCCGGAGTACAAAGATTCACCAAAAGTTCGTAACCTCTCGCTCCCATCACAGTCACTAATGTAGGCACCTTTAACTCTTCACTTATTTTATTCACGATAAAATATTGTTCCAACCGCTCCACGTACAACCGCCAATTGTCCACTTCCACATTAAACTCGGAAATTTTTCCGATTGACATTTTTACGTTCTCAATACGCCTATATCACACTCGATTAATGTGAAATCCCGTATTCTCGTCGCCACTGAGAGATATTGAGCTGATTACTTATTTATGTAAGGAAACAACAGTTAATCCAAAAGACGTTTAATAGCAAGTGCCAAGACAAAACGTATTGACAACTACCTTCTACTTATAACAAATTTCTTAATCATATTTTATACTAATACCTTACACATAGTAAACCTACTTCCCATTGTGACTTGTCAGTAACGCGACGACTAGTGCTGTCTAAAACATTTAATGCTCTTTCAACGTCCTTATGTTTTCGAAGGTTCGCTGAAATGCCTAGTGCTTCTAACTCGAATTGTGACTTTACTAGATTGTGTAACTCAGGAAGGGAGACTGTCATACAATTTACTGAATTTATATTATTGGCATTACTAAGTGGTCCATGTATGACCCAACCTAGGTTCGTAAGTGAGGCAACTGGCTTACCAGATCGTCCACGGCGAATGTCCTGGCCGACGAGCAGCTCTCAGTTATCCTGCCCGAGTAGCAGCAGCGGCTTGGCACCCCTCATTTCCACGCAACCCAAGTCGCTGAGGTGCGAGTTGTCACTTATCACCACGGCGGACACTGTTTGCGTTGGTAAGTTGATGTTCACTATTGTGCGGCACTTTATTTTATGACATTGTCCATTTGGTCCCTTTATTTGAGTTTGTACCACTCGCGACGTCTAGTCTGTCACTCCGTAGCCTCCCGCGGTTTTGAGCACAAGAGGTACACGCGGACCCGCTAAGGTAGTGGCGAGTGAACTGTCTATTAGTGATACTGTTGCACCATCGTCTAATAACGCGTAGCACTGTATGTCGTCACTGTTTTTATTATACAAAGTCACTGGTATTATTTTTAGTAGGGCTGAGGCTCTGCATTCTCCAATGTTCGTCACACTTTCTTCTTTGTTCGGTGCTTTATCAGCGTGTAACAACATGTGATGCCCATAGCCGCACTTTTCACATCTGTTTGCGCGGCAAAACCTCTTGGGGTGTTTTCTAATAAGACACTTGAAACACATATTCTTCTCTTTGATTGTGTCCCATCGTTGTTGAACACTCAACTTATTAAAAGGTTCACAATTTTCTATGACGTGTTCACCTTTACACATTACGCACTCTTTCGGTGCTGAAGACTCGTCACTCTGTGCGTTCACTCGTTGCATCAACGGTGGTCTGTTAGTGACAGGGCGTGCGGTATTCACTGGTCGAGCTTGACTGGAGACTTGCTTCTGCTGCTGCTTCACAGGAGGCTTCGATGTACTAGGCTCATACATGGTTGCCTGTACATAGTAAGACGTCGATCGCGCCAAATGTATTAAAAAGTGCGATACTACTTCTAAGCTCGGTGACACTCTTAAGTCCACCCCCTGTGAGTTATCTAAACCCATAGCGAAATCGCCATACTGCGCACGTTGTACTGGTGTCAGCTTGCTCAGCAGCTCACTCACTAACTGTGGGTTATTAAGGTAACCTTCCGCACGAATATTCTTTAGTAGTGACACGCAGTTTCTTACAGTAGTAGAGAATTTCCTCAGCTCCCGGCCACTATCCGTCACTCTGGGTAAATCTCTGACCTTCTTCAGTGCACACTGTAGCACTAGGGTTGGTTGACCGAACTCTTCCTCTAGGGCATGCATTATTGCTGACGGGTCTGTTGACGTTCGCAATAAATTTTCTACCGCCGTCTTAGCTTCTTCATGCAATGAGGTTTTCAGTCGTGCTATGTTCTCGTGTGCCTTGAAACTGTATAGCTCAGTCGTGTCCCAATACATATTTCTATATGAAATCCAATCAGCAGGGTCGCCATTAAAATGCGGCAATTCATAAGCCTGCCTTGGTACCGGCCGCGGACGTGCCAGGCCCGTGATCGCTTCTGCCAGTTGGTCGATTTTTCTGTCTCTTTCCCCTGACGATTCTCGCCGTCTTTCTCTTTCACCCACTCTGTCATATCTCTGCCGCTGTGTATCCGACTCAAGCGTTGATACTCGAGGTACACTTGCGACCGGAGTGGTAAAGAAGGGATTATTGTCGGGCAGACGGAATCTCACTGCCGTCGACACTGGCAAGTACGTCTGCGCAGTAGGTGACATTATGTTTCCCACCGCGACTGACGCAGACGACTCTATTACACGCGACACATTTATCTCTCGGGGCATAGTACATTCACGGTATGTAAGTGGTTCAACATTCACTCTACTCACATTTTGCTCCTGGATCGCAGATGTGTCACGGGGTGCGGCCACTTCAACAGGCGCGCGCGCTACAGACTGCAACACTGTATTCGATAACACTGCATCCGTTTGAGTCACTTGTCTTGGGGCGTTGTATTAATCCATTCCTCAACGCGATGTGCGGTATCCACATCTGAATTTGAGTCCTCACTCTCAGCAGCCGCTTCCAGTTCAGCGAGGTCTGCTTCCATCCGTATCCTCACGAGGTTTTCCTTTAACTTTACTAAGTCGCGCTCAGCTTCGTACTCGATCCTTTTTCTTAGGAATTCGACGCTCCTGCGACTGTTCCTAGACGAGCCTTTGCTGCTTTGTCTTGATCCCTGGCGCCTTCCAACGACTGTCTGTCCCTCTGACGTACTTCTGTAGTCGTACACTTGACCTGGCCCCGTCAGGGGAATATCTCGTACAGACGTCGATGCCACTGTTGGTGCGGCCGATGGTGAACCCGGCGTCCTTTCAGATGGCAAGCCTGAGTCCGAGACGACGTCATTCTTACGCCGCTGACTCATTTCGACGGCCAATTTTCTGACTCTGCTGCGCGTGGTCATAGTACTCTTCTGACTCATGATTTATTCCACACCTCTTGACGAACTAGATCCGGCTCGAAGGACCAAAATGTCGGCGATGCGACACGGAAATAGGATCAGGTAGGTCGGGGGTGACGCTGTTCCCTTTACGAGGATGTGGAATAAATAAATAAACACTGATACCAACTTTAAAACACTATATTTACACTAAATCAGCTTTACACACAATTAAAGCAGGTATCTTAAAACTAACTGAGTCACAATTATTCACTAGTACTATTTACACAACTACTTTTCACAACTTAACGCAGACTTAAACTACTTCAACATTGACTATTTCGCGGCGCAGGGTAACAACAACTAGATGTTACGAGAACGGAGGATGTGAGAAGACTAACTTTAATGCGTCTGGGGGCGCCTTATTTATACACGTGCGCATAAGCGCAGGTAGCGGTGGGCTCGCACTGTTACCCCCGCCAGTTCTCCATACGGTAGCGCGGAAGCCGGTGGCACCCTGCCCCGCGCGTCCCGCTCTTCTCCCCTGTGACCTAATTTAAAATGGACTTGCCCAATGCATCTAGCGAAACAAAGGGCCTTTTTGGCCAATCAGAGGGTTTCTTCACGCTAGTGGTTATAACTTCGTGATTCTAACTTACTTAAATACATTAATAGCATATATCTTACATAACGTGAATATTCAGACAATCCTTATGCTATTACTCTATTGAAACTATCCTATTTTCTAACAAACTATGCATCAAATCATTATGCACGTGTTATTTTTCTATTATTACGGGATGCCTAACTATTACGTAAGTACTTAATTGTTACAGAGATACCTAACTGCTACATAGGTACATACTTATTTATCTAAATAAAGCTCACATTACTGTGCTTCGCCTACACCATGTATTTTATTAGAAGGGCTAATTGTAAGGTGTTCCTAGAACTTCTTAAATCTAGTTTCTGCTGTATTTCTTCCTATCTTCCTATCTGGGACACTGTGACCTTTGGACCTAAGAAACGTGGTTCCTACAGCTTGCTTACGCTTCCATTTCTGTCTGGATTTCCAGGATTCTAGTCTACCCTACAAACTTTCGCCACATCGTGGTTCCGGCGTCGTGAAGAACGCTTTGAGAAAGTCCTCTGCTGCAGAGAGATCACCTACCTACGCTGAGTTTCCACTGGAGACAGAACCTGGAGTTGGAGCCGTTGGCTGCGGGCAGGGTCAAAGACGGAACCATCATCGCTGGAGACGGTTCAGGCCAGTGTTCCCTACCACCTTTATACCCTCTGCAATCGAGTCGTGAGATGGCCACGGAAGTTTAGGCAATAAATAATAAGTGTACCTAATCATCCAGCTCTTATTATTTACAAACCCCCTACATACCTAACTGCTGACACCCTCCTAGCAGGGCAAGTGTCACAGTGGCGCCCAACGTGGGTTTCCAGTGGCCTAATCATGTCTTGATTCTTTTTTTCCCCGAAATACAGCTATTAGGTCGATCTACCTACATTGTTGCTATGAACGTGAAGGTGACAATCCACGGCAAAGCGAACTGGTACGTACTTCTCTTACATATTCTCTTATTATTAGTGTTCCAGATAGGAAGATAGGAAGAAATACAGCAGAAACTAGATTTAAGAAGTTCTAGGAACACCTTACAATTGGCCCTTCTAATAAAATACATGGAAACTTACCCTAGAGGGATTTCGCGACGTAAGAGGGATTTCGCGACGTATTTAGTAAAAATATTAAGTACGATCGGAGCGAGCAGCACAGCCGCCACCTTAGTGCTCTCAAAACGACTGGTCATCGGCCCTACCGAGCCCACCCGAATCGTAACTCCTCGGCGACGCCGACGCTCGGCCAGGATCGTTTCAGCGTTGCGCGGGCGCATAGAAGCGAGGACCTTTTAAGATAATATACTCTCGTAGGTTCCGCACAGTAATATTTACTTTTAATGATTTATTTAAGTGTTTGGTTTACTTAATAATATTATAGTAGGTTATTTTTCAAAGTTTTGTGTAAATAGCATAGTATTTTAAGTGTACATAGATTTCTTAATATTAAGGTTTCATTAACTAAACTCCTTTAAATTGTAACTTGCAAAGTGCAACGTTACAAGCCCTTAATGCGAAGTTAGGGTTTTTTCTTGTAGTAAATTTAAAGTTTTGCTTAGTTAAAAAGCCTTAAGAGTCCGTGCACGGAATTCTCAACCAGGTTGCAAAAATTAGACTATGACACTACAGAGCAGTTACTTCTTGTACCATCGTGATATTTAATAATCATTTTCTAGTTCACGACTGTATCACCCGACACATTTACGCCCACACTCATCCTACCTCTCCGCACACTCTTCACTTGCACACATCACCTACTCACTTCACCTGCACACTTCACAGGACACTTTACTTCACACCTATTACACTACACCATATCTAATTTTAATCTGTTTGCGTTAATTAAGTTAGTCTGCCTTTTTCCCTTCTGCAAAAAATCATTTATCTACACACATCAAAAATGTCTAGGGATCAAGCATTTTTATGCGGATTTCTTGAGATTGAGATGTGGCTTTGTAATAAATTTATGATTTTATAAATTTATATGGATCCTTTTTGGTGCATTTCATAATTTGAATCAGGAACTCTCAATCAAATTCGAGTAAAAGATGAAAATAAGCTGTCAATATTTTCCCTATAAAAACATACAACGCATTGAAGACATTATTAGTGCTACTGTTTCCCTACTACTGATTAAAACCAACGTTATTATGGAGCGGCGACGTCATTTAAGCAGGGAAGAAATGCTCAGAGCCGTGGGAATGATAGAAGCTGGTTCCCGGCAACGTACTGTAGCTTTAGCTCTGAATACAAGTCAGAGTGTTATCAGTCGACTTTGGACACGTTACCGAAGCACTGGTACCGTGGCTGAGCGCCATGGAGGACGGTATCGCTGCACCACACGGAGACAAGACCGATACATTCAAATCTTAACTCGAAGAGCTCCAACAATAACCGCCATGATGTTAGCCGTGAGGCTTCATCACTCTTCAGGGAACTTAATTAGCGACCAAACAGTCAGAAACCGCTTGCATGAAGTGAACCTTCATTCCCGAAGACCGCTACGGGTACCACCTATAGCAATGCACAATCGTAGGATTCGATATCAATGGGCTCTTGAACACAGAAATTGGGCAGAAGAACAATGGCGTTTCGTGTGCTTTTCTGATGAGTCTCGTTTTGGTATGAGACCGGATACAAGACGTATACGACACTGGAGAACCCCTGGACGCCAACAGCGATTAAAATCCTGCCAGGAAGTCCATCCTTATAGTGGTGGAACCATCATGGTATGGGCGGGTATTTGGATCGGCGGAAGAACTGAGTTGATTTGGATCAGAGGCAACCTCAACGCTCAAATTTATGCTGAGACGATTGTATCAGACGTCATCGTTCCTCTACAAGTGCAAATCGGTCCCTTATTTCAGTTAATGCATGATAATGCACGACCGCACACCGCAAGAGTTGTAAGACAGACTCTCGCCGCAGCTAACATCAATGTCCTGCCCTGGCCTGCTCAGTCGCCAGACTTGAACCCGATTGAGCATGCATGGGATATGCTACAGAGAAGAGCTCTGCCGAATATGGAGGGTATCCAGTCGCAAGAAGACCTTTTTTTGTTGTTGCAACGAACATGGGCGGCCATTCCACAGCGTGATTTGGATGAACTCATTTTGAGTATGCCAAACCGATGTTCTTGTGTTGTTAGTGTTCGCGGTAGAAACACGGATTATTAATTGTTTAAGTTACCCAATAAAATTTTAAAGAAAACTGTTATTTCAGTCTTTTTTTCGAACTTTAATGTTAGTGGCTCAAATGTCAAAAATCCCTTTATTAGGAAAATGGCAAATTTCTTTATTAATGCAAAGGTGACTTGGTTTATCGTTACTGTGACAAACGAAAACACTTTATTTGATGAATCCTTAAAGAAAATTTTAATTAATATCAATCAGGAGAAAAGTTATTGCAAAAATATATGTTGATCCCTAGATACTTTTGATGTGTGTATGTATTCAAATTAGCCATTATATTATATTTTGTAAATTACAGTTAATTCGAGGTGAGAGCCTAGGGATCCGTCACACAGGGTATCCTAGTATAGACGCGAGTCTCTCACAAAGGAGCATATACTCGTATTATGCCATAAGTTAAGAAATCATTGTTACAACTATATTTAAGAAAACTATGTGAACCTTTGTGAAGAGAAAAAATAAAGACATTGTATTGTATTGTAGTTAACTCATTTTGAACATTTTTGATCACTACTTGTGAGAAAGGCAAGAAGAATTTGAACCTTCTTTATTGTTATTATAAGAGTCAGGTTCTTATTCTTATCGACTGTCAAAACAATTTTTTAAAATAATGTATATATTAATGGCAATCACCCATATTCAAAACCCCTTTTCCGGAAAAATAACGAGCGAGTGATGTTTGGGGTTCGCTGAACAAAGAACTACAAAATATTCTGCACATTAAAAAATATGAAGAGCATCATTATATGGTCTACTCGTAAAGTAGCAGAAAAAAATATTGATTTCAATACGAAATATAGCAGAAAAAAATGCTGAAAAACCGTAATTTATGGAAAACGTCGGGACAAATAAGATTTTTTTTCTATAACTTAGAAACACTTTAAAGAAATTTTAAAATTAATCATTAATCTCAAGGTAACCTTTTAATAGAATCTGAATTTTAATTTATAAATAAACAATAACTTCATTTCGTAAATTAAAATATCCCGTCAGTAACGACCGGGCTCTCCCAGCGTGAGCACGTATCACTTTGCTCGCTCGCGAGTTTATACGTAAATATATTTCTAAGATATACGCAGACTACCACATTTTGATCCAGTAAGATAGGAGTATTTTTTGACGTTGGTTGTTTATTATGATTGTTAAGATTTATTTTGTCTTCAATATTAATATCATGTAGAGGTAAGTTTATAAGTATAGATGTAAGGGTAATCTGCGGAACTACTGATCCGATTCCGAAAATTCTTTCACAGAAGTAGATAAGTACCAACAAGTCGATTTTGAAGTAATGATAATTTTCATACATCATCTTAACGCGGCTTACTAGGAGTGCGATTTAGTAGAAATCGTCACGTAAGAAAATGCCGTATGCTGTGTGTGTGTAGTAGGAGGTACTTACTACACAAGAAGGGTATAGCGGAGTCGAGTGAGCCAGCGATATTTTTCTTCATAGGTGTCGTTTTCGTGGTTTTTGGGGTTAGTGATAATGAAAATAAGGTCAAAATGAAAATCCAAGATGGCGCCGACGAAAATTTTCAGTATTTTCTTCATAGATGTCATTTTCGTGATTTTTGAGGTCGCTGATAATGAAAATGAGGTCAAAATGGAAATCCAAGATGGCTCCGACGAAAATTTTCCAGACCCAGTTGCCGAATCCTCTCGACGACTATCGCAACCAGTACCAGCGTGTCGCCTGCATAGCAGACCACGCTGACGCCGCTAGGGAGGTCGGCGCGCAGCACCCAGTCGTACCCGATGTTCCACAAGGAAGGCCCTAGAACCGATCCTTGTGGAACACCGCACGACATCTCCGGTTCCATTCTCCGCTGCGACCGGGGTAGATAACGGCTCTATCCGTCAGGTAGTCCCCGACCACACGACGAAGGTAGGTCGGCACCCGGTGATACCGTAGTACCTCCCTAATACAGCTCCAAGGCATGGAGTTGAAGGCGTTGGCGATGTCAAGAGACACCGCCAAGACAACCCCACCCCGGGACACTGCGTCCCCCGTCGTGAGGGCTCTCAGCCCGCGGGCCAGCCTCACTTTCTTTCAGTCTGGCCAGGTATGCGTGGAGCTTGGCGTTCTCCTTTTGGAGAACCTCCATGGCGGCCGTCAGGCGGGCCAACTCCACCCGCAGTTTGGCCACCTCCTCTCCACCTATCAGAGGAGGTGGAGGGGAAGGCCCCGCAAAGTTGGCCTCTGCTGCCGCCATGATGGAGGGATATTTGTTAATAGGGCAAAAATTGTAATAATAGCTAAGGTAAATAAGCTATAAGTTATATAACATCACTAATAATACTTATACTCACGACCTGTCAGGAACGCATTCTCTCAGCCGCCAAACTGTAGATCACATTTGGCGTAATTGATATACAAACCTCTACAAAATTACAGCTTTCTAGTACTGACAGTACAAAACAAAAAACCAAAACCAAAACCTCGGACGGACGGACAGACTGACATGACGAAACTATAAGGGTTCCTTGTCAGGACTACGGAACCCTAAAAATGGTAGAAAAGGGGTCTGGTAATATTCTTTTAACACCCCTACTATTTTTTTTCTAAATATTTTTAATGTTATTAGAGAAACTCCACGGCTACAGATTTGATATGTATAGATAGATTATTGTGTCTCATTCAGTTGTAGAATGTGGGGAGGTATTTTATTGTAACATTTTAAATAGTACCTCATGAAAGATGAGTCTACTTTGGCTAGCCTGAAACCTGATTCAAAAGTTGGTCCCTATTTTTAGTATTATAGTGGTGTCTGTCACCTCTAGGATTATGACTAGTTAGGATTAGGATAAGCAGCATGGTCATAGATTTTTTATCTATTTCTATGGGATCGATTGCCAAACAAGTTTAGCATATTTTATAAACTGTTACACGCTACTTTTCCAAGTATTTAGGTTCAAGCAGGGAGGTGGCGTGCAGATTATCTTAGATAAATATTTTGCGCACGACTCTAATTAAAATTCTTTATCGAGTTTAACTTTTGGTATCAGATAAATGTTTGATTCGAAGCAGAACGATTGATGCGGCGCCCTACTGGCGGCTCTCGTTTCAACCTCACACAGTAGCAGCTCGGACCCTTCCTGAACCTTAGAGCTTTTATTTCCTGTAACGTCACTGCAACTTGCTGGGCGTCGCCGCGTCGTGCGTCGTCGCGTCGTAGTGTTAAGAAATTATTACACCTTTTGCTTTGTCTACGTATATTTAGTCAGAGCATGACCTTGCGAGTTAGCGGACACGCGTGCGTAATTATCGGGACCGTACCGGTAATCTTTTAAAACATCGTGCGAATGATAAAGACAAATAATTACAAAATGATAAAGCAAATAACGTATAATAGGTAACGATCGGCGACTGTGCCTGCCACATTCATTGCAGTTTATTGTGATTAATCATCCTCTATCGAAACCTATAAGCCATGGAACAGGCCGGTAGGTAGGTAGGTATACAAGTAGGTCCCTACCAAGTGTACTGGTACGAAACTTATGGAAGGCAAACCCGCGGGAGAACACACCGGGGGAACCGACTTTAACACAAATGTTTACATAATTACGAAAAAATTGATACTTTTGGGTAATTAAGAACTGTTGTACTTTAAGCTGTGGCGAGAAAGTGTAATCCTCTCAAACAATTTGTGCCACTTGCCGAAAATCTAGATTCGAGTTGCCATGGCTGACCTGGAAGTCTTTAAATAGACTGGGGACACAGGTTGGCCGAAGCAAGGAAAACCTGCTCAGGTGGAGATTCATAGATGACTCTGCCCTGGAGTGTAAATGTGGTGTTGTTCCACAAACGATGTGACACTTGATATCGTGTCCTGCCTGTCCTTTTTAACGACTTCAAAAAAAGGAGTTCCCAATTCGTCCATATTTTTTTTTTTCAATTCGTCCATTTTTTTTTTGTATGTGTGTTCGTGGATAACTTCGTCGCTTATGAACCGGTTTTGATGTTTTTTATTTTGACGTGATAACGTCTTATAAATCGATATGAACACCGGCTGCAGGCACGAAAAAGTATCACACCGTTTCGATCCGGCGATCAACGCCCAGCCCAAGCCCTTAGACCTAGAATACTGAAATTTTGCACAGTGGTTTCCTTTATAATGTAGACAAGGAATAAGGAAGGAATTTTTGCAATTCAACCCCTAAGGGAGTTAAATAGGGGATGAAAGTTTGTATGAAAGTCCGTCAGTTTTAAAAGTTAGGATCTTAAAATTTTGAGTTTAGGCTGACGATTGAACATTAATTTATACGTGTGTCAGCGTTTTGATAATTCCTCCCCCAAAAGGTTAAAAATGGGTTGAAGTTGTGTGTATGAGTCCTTAATTTTCGAAGTATAATTCACAAAATGTATTGTCTAGGCGTATGGTTGGAAGCTAACGCAACGGTGTTGTTAGAATTTCAATCCTTAAGTGGGTGAAAAGAGGGATGAAATTTTGTTATTTAAGTTAAAATCATTAATATTATGAAAACTGACGTTATCACGTAAAATTATCGTCCGTAAACCGACTTTGCAGACAACCTTTTCTTATTTGAAAGAGTACCTATGCTCCTGAGGTGGTCCCATTTAAATTTGGTGAAGATCTGATGCTGATATTCGGAGATATACAATGGAACCCTTCAAAAATAGACGGCAAATCTGCCGTGATTGCTGCAATCGCTTGGATGTTTATTGTTTAGATGTTACAGTCAAAACCCTTATCAAGTTAAAATGCGTTTTCTGCATTAAAAATATGTTGTTTTAGAACGCCTCAGTTGTAATATATGTATATATAATAGTAAAATCGTTTATAAAAAAATTACCTAATTAGTCCTAGAATTTCATGATGTTTTTCAAAGGGTCACAAAAAAATCTAACAACCTAAACAAAAATTTGCACTTAAAAGTTTAATATTTCGTTAATGGAGCATTAAATCGAAATAGTATTAGCAACCCCTAAGTCATTTTAAAATACCTATTCAACGATAAGTACCCCACACGATTGGGTGAGGACAAAAATCATACCCACTTCACATCTAGGGGAGCTACTGTACTTAGACAGACAGACGGACGGATATGACGAAACTATAAAGGTCAGAACTACGGAACCATAAAAACGTAAGAAAATTAGAATATCGCGGGCTACCCTGGCACTTCCAAACGAAGTCCCACAATTTCATTTTTGTATTGTTTTTTTTTTAAGACCAGTTTTAATTGTTCTGAGTTCGATGATCGAATTTATGGCTTTCGGTTCCAGATCGACCCAAAATTAACGGTTTATATGTCGCAGCCAATTAGTTTAACACGCCGTTTTACGTAGTGGCGCGCCGTATTGAAAAATGGCGCCGTTATGTAATACGGCGTCCTCACGTTCAGCCGCATTACAATTCGGCTGAAATAAAGTACGCCGCATTGAATGAGCCCTTCGCGTTCCTCAAAGCGGCGTAATAACGTGCCGCCGTTACACAAGCGGGCGCATCGTCGATACGCCGCTTTGAAAGTTCCTAGTTCCATTTATCGCCACAATTTGCGCTGCATGATTATAACAAGAAACATGGCGTCACAATCGACAACGGTGTCACAATCAAATAGCCACTTTTCGTGCTTTTCTGTTTTTTCTTCATTTTTTTTACCTACATTTTGAGAATTGCGTGGCAGGGGGGTTATTTAAAGGGCAAATTTTTAATTATTTTTGCGATAGGACGCACCGTTTTCGAGATATAAGCAAATTTAGAACCTGCTACGACTCCATGACGCGCGCTCGCTATGCTCGCATTTTACATTACATATCCACTTTCTGTCACAAATGTAGTCGTCGCTCCGCCGACCTTCGGCCTACACTCCTCATGCCAGCTATCGGAATTGCTGTCAATACGGCTAAACGTCGGACGCCGCTTTATCGAACGTATCGCCACCACAATCCGGCTGAACGTGAGGACGCCGTATTACATAACGGCGCCGTTTTTCAATCCAGCGCGCCATTATTTAAAACGGCGTGTTATACGAATTGGCTGCGACATAAATACCTAGATTTAACCATATACCGAAATGATGTAAATTATTTTTAAAACCGGTTCTTTTCGCACTACGATTAGGTTCAACATGCAATGTATTTCACACACGTGCGTTTTTTCATTAATCCGCACGTGTGCGAAAATAAAAAACTCCATAGATAACTATACAAATTATACGAAGTTAAAATCGGTTCAATGCCTCAGTCGGAGGTGAATGTTTTTTTTTATTTCGGCAAAGCAATATGCGTCTTTACGGCGTAAATATTTTTAGAATATTCAAATTGTGTTTATAAATAGAATATCATAGACACATATTTTGATACAAGTGGAGAAAGTTTGTTATTGCATCCGAGCCGGAATTATATATAATTTTATTTTTGTCATTAATTATTAGGAAACTATGATTTAATTTTCTTTTTTTCCGCGCTTTGCTTTAGCCTAATATAAAAAAATAGCTTTTTTATATTTTTTAATTTAGTTCACAAATACAGGTTAATTTGTTAATAAATGTAAATATTAGTTTTAAATAATCATGTTTATCTATGATATTCTATTTATAAACACAATTCGAATATTCAAAAAATATTTACGCCCTAAAGACGCATTGCCCCCCTCCTACATGTGAAATGGATAGGTAATGTTTTTGTGTTCTGAATTCAAAAATATAAAAAAAAAAACCTATTTTTAATAGTTTTTTTGGGGCGGGCTTGTATTTATGCTTTTGCGGTTGCACAACGACATGCTTTGCTTGGTAGTATAGACACTAGCGAACTCTGTCGATACCACCACCGGCACAGCGTACACTGTGCATTATTGACTGCGCAGTACAGATCTCGCCCGACAACACGCGCTACCTAACTTATTTTGTCGATACCACCACCGGCACAACATACACTGCGCATTACTGTAGCCCACAGCGTACCTGAGTTCGATAAACTCGACCAAACATAACGTTTCTTTAGATATTCGAAAGAGGGCGCTGTGTGCACTGTTTACAAGCACAAACACATAGATTTTGCAAAAATGGAAGATATAAAGAGGTTGCTGTTAGACATGCAGCAAGAAATGAAACAACAAAAATCTGAAATGATGGAAATGAAAGAAGACATAAAGAGCACCATCAATAACAATATAAACGAAAAATTTAAAAACTTGGAAATTAAAAATGAAATACTTGAGGGAAAAATCGAAAGTCAAAACATAGCTATAAATAATCTGGAGAGACACAAAAGACGCAAAAACTTAATCATGTCGACGGAGGGGAAAAATCCTATCACGAACTTGAAAAAAATATAATTAACCTAATAAATACTCACTTCAACCTCCAATACGAAAACACCTGCATTGAATCTGTTAGAAGACTCGGAAAAAAGAGCGAAATAGTCAGACCAGTAATTATTACTTTCACCACACTAGGATTAAAACTTAACGTACAGAAAAACAGTAAATGCCTTTAAAACACACCGTATTAGGTCAAGCGGGACTATCCTTTGGAAATACTTAACAAACGCAAGGAATTACAAATCGAATTAAAAAAAGAAAAGGACTTAGGGAAAAAGGCGTTCATTAAGTATGATAGACTTATTGTATTGGATAACAAAGAAAACAACACACCTACCAGCCAAACTAATAAAAGAAACTTGTCAGAGGCTTCAGAGTCAACAGCAAATGGCAGGCAGAGTACTGAATGCAATAAAAAACAACAACCGTCAAAGAAAAACAAAACAGCCAATATGAAGAACTTTGTAACACAAAAACCAAAACTACTGTACAACCGAGAAAACAACCCTCAAGAAAAATCAAATAATAAACAAGTAGATACCGAATAGCAATCACTAACGCGCCCCCCTCGCGTTCTCCCAGTACGGCTAGTCACCGCGGGGGATAAAGACTACAACCCTCCAACACACCAACAACTATACATCTGCACATATAATGTAAGATCGTTCCTATCTCTACAACGAATATTTTTTCTCGAACAATCTTTAAACAAAATTAATTATGATATTATCGGTCTGGCTGAAGTCAGAAGAACTGGAAGCCAGATAATAGAACTGGAAAAACATATATTTTGCTATACAGGAGAAACAAAAGGCCTGTACGGAGTTGGCTTTCTGATTAAAAAGAAATATAAGTCAAACATTGAAAACTACATCGGACTATCAGAGAGACTGTGTTTAGTTTACTCAATCTAAAATTTGAAACACAAAATATTTCACTAGTACAAGTATACGCTCCTACCCACAAGGCACCCGAAGAAGAAATAATATCCTTTTATGATCAATTACACGCAGCTCAAAACCTCGCCAACGGAATACTTATTATAATGGTGACTGGAATGCAAAAATTGGACAAAGAAAGCAGGGCGAAAATGTAGTGATGGGACCATACGGCTACGGAAACAGAAATAATAGCGGTGATCGTCTACTACACATACGCATTGGAAAACAAACTAACAATAATAAATACCAAATTAAAGAAAAATAAAAAACAACTATGGACTTGGATTAGTCCAGATGGAAAAGTAAAAAACCAAATTGATTATATTCTCAGTAATAAGCCGAAAGTTTTACAAATATAGAAACCGTAAACAACAACCCATTCCCGAGCGACCATAGGCTAATACGATGTACATTTATCATTAGAAATCAGAAGAAAAGCAGATCAAAATTCGGCAATAAACGAACTATTATGAAAGGCGAAGAAACCATAAATACTTTCTTAAACGCTCTAAAAACAACAGTGAACGCAGAAATTTTTCACGAAACTGACGACGTAGAATCTTATTATAATAAATTAGAATCAGCTATAGTACTAAGCTTAAATAAAATAAGTCCCACAAAAGAAATAAAAGACATAATCTCAGTGGAAACAAAGGATATGATAAAGAGACGAATTGAATTACAAAGCAAATCAGCAAAAAGTAGACAAGCAAGAACTTTCAAGCCTATACAAGAACACAAACAAACTTCTCAAAAAAGACTACGAAAACCATAGGATGAAAATAATAGAAACCAACTTACTGAAATATGGAAGTCAAAAAAGAGCGTACAAGCAACTTGACACTAGCAAAACATGGATACCAAAACTAAAAACAAAAAGTCCTCAAAAAGGAACGCAAACAAGGGAAGATATTGTCAAAATAGCCTCGGACTTCTACAAAGACCTCTACAGCCACCAAAGCCGGAATGAAAAACTAAAACCACATAAAAATCAAGAAGAAATCACAAAGCACTAGCAACGGTCAAACCTTTCGGCGAACCTGAAATAATAATGCAAATTGACAGACTTAAACAAGAAAAAAGCCCTGGACACGACAATATACCAAACGAAGCTCTCAAGCTCGGGAAGTTTATTCTGGCTAGCCCGCTCAAGACTCTTTTTAATAAATAAATATAGTGCCCACAAAATGACTGAGTCCAGAATAGTACTCTTGTACAAGAAAGGAGACCCGTCAGATGTAAGCAATTACCGACCTATCAGCCTTCTGCCGTCTATCTACAAACTATTCGCAGCCTGCCTAAATAAGAGAATTGTGCCAGAAATTGAGATACACCAACCAGTAGAACAGGCTGGCTTTCGAAGAGGTTTCTGTACCATCGACCATATACCTTAGAACAAGTCATCGAAAAATTCCAAGAACTCCAACAACCCCTATACTTGGCCTTTATTGACTACGCGAAGGCTTTTGACTCCATATCTCACGAAAGCTTATGGCAAGCGCTAGACAATCAAGGTATACCAAAAATGTATGTAGATATCTTAAACGACTTCTATAGCAAAAGCGAAAGCCGCGTAAAGCTAGACCGGTTGGGGCCAAAAATCCGTATATGCAGAGGCGTAAAACAGGGAGATCCGCTATCACCTACAATCTTCATATCTGTTCTACAACAGATAATGCGAGACTTAAACTGGGAACAAAAAGGGATTAATATTGACGGAAAATACCTCAGCAACCTTCGATTCGTAGATGACATAGTTCTCTTCTCAAAATCATCTAGCCAATTGGAAGAAATGATAGCAGAATTATGCGAGGCTAGCAACAACATAGGGTTAAAACTGAACACAGCCAAAACAAAAGTAATGACTAACGCTGTTCAAAATCTTATACTAATTAATGAAACACATAGACTAGAGTACGTGGAGAACTATATATATTTAGGTAAACGCATATCTTTCAGCAATTCGAGACACAAAGATTAGATTGATAGGAGAATCAACTTGACATGGAATAAGTTTTGGAGTTTAAAAGAAACACTTAAGTCAAAATTACCCTTAAAATTAAAAAAGAAAGTCATGGACTTTTGTCTGCTACCCTGCCTTTCCTACGGGTCTCAAACCTGGATTTACAACAATTATACACGATCTAAAATACAAAAAACCCAACGCGCGATGGAAAGAAGCATTCTGAATATAAGGTTGAAAGGTAAACAAAAATCAAAAATCATACGCAAGAGAACTAATATAATAGATGCTCTTCAACATACGAAACGCCTGAAGTGGAAATGGGCTGGATACGTAGCGAGAATGACTGATGGGAGATGGACACAATTGGTAACACAATGGCAAGGCCCAAGTGGCAAGAGGGCCAGAGGCCGCCCGAGAGAACGCTGGGCAGATGAAATAAAACAAGTTGCCGGAAAGGACTGGACAAAGCACGCGAAGGAGAGAATCTCGTGGAAAAAGTTGGAGGAGGCCTATACCCAAACGGGGCCTTAACTAAAAAAAAAAAAATTGTAACAATTAAATGTAATTATGTTCGATGCAATGTTAAAATTAAATACTAAATTAAATGAAATGTTAAAATATTAAAAATGTTATTTATATGAAATGTACTAATGTTAAATAATCTTAAAAACTTTATGAGATGAAATGTTGAATGTATATTGTGTGAAATGTTATGTTAAAGGTATTGTTAATTTTAAATGAATTTATTGTATTGTAAGAGATGTAATAATTGTTAAGGCATATAAAGGCTATTTATTTATTTATAGATACAGGCCTACCTTACTGCTTCCCTCAGAGGCGGTAAGGTGGCGGGGTCTTGAGGATGAGCGCTACAGTCGTGTAGATCCTCAAGGCAAGTCTGGTGTGTTCTCCTTCACGTGGTTGCCGCCCTGTTCTTGGTCTATTTCCTTAAGAAATAGACACAACGAAAATCACCAGGCGATATCAACACAGGGGTGACGAGGTCATGCCCCTGGGTGTCCATCATCGAACAAGAGCAGATGATGGATAGCAATGACCTCCCGCGTGTTTGTGCCGTGCGCGGGGACAGGTTGCAGGATGAGTGACGGCATAGTCTCGTGCCGTTCACAGTCCCACGATCCTCCGTTGCGTGGGGGCTCGTCTATAGCTCTGGGACAGCTAACACAACCGGGATCGACATGTCGTCTCTTAGGGACGCCATTCAGTCTCCGGTCAAACAAACCTGGACCACCGTATCCCGCAAGGCAGAGTCTGTCTGCACCGGTCAAGCCTACGCAGCAAGACACTGTGGCGGCCACTGCCGGAGCGTCGGTAAGTACATCGACACCGGCAGGTCGGCTACCACGGCAACCAAGAGCAAGCGCAGCACCAGACCGAGGGGACGTAAAAAACCCAAAACCACCGGCGGGGAACCTCCTGCTAGGGCGCAGAAGTGTAAGCGACCTGCGGATACCGTCACACTGACTGGGATAGGCAAGAGGAGCAAGCCTGCTCGCTCCCACATAGTAGCCGGTTCCTTGGTGAGTTACGCCGAAGCGGCCGCGTCGTACAGGAAGAATGAGCTGTGCGTCGCCGTCATGACGGAGCCTTTTGAGGACATGACGCAAGAACAGGCGGAGGGAATCCGCCTAAACTTTGAAAAAGAGCTGCGGGCGCTGCTTATGGCAGATCCCGACCCCTCCAACCCAACCGTAAACACCACGATCCACTTTCTAGGGAAGGCCCACTTCGCCGAAGGCATTCTGAAAACCTGGTGCGAGGACGCTTTCATGCTGGCCTGGCTCAAGCGGATCACTACCAACATGACGTCCCCGATACCGGGGACTAGTCTAACCGTTCGGCCTCAAGCCAAAATACCAAAAAAGGCCCTGTGTATTCTGTTTGTTCCGGAGAACACCGAGGACACTCCGGCACTACTCAAGCTCCTTACCCGTCAAAATTGAAACCTAAAAATAAATACCTGGACCCTGACACACGAGACAGGAGCCCCCGGGTACCTGTCTCTTCTTCCGTGTGCCAGAGTCCATGGTCAAAACAATTAAAGACCAAAATAGGCGCGTGTACTAACTACCTCATGGGTAGCATCTACATCCGTTTCCTGGAGGAGGGTGTAGCCAGTGAGGGGGTCACCACGCTTTCAATCGGAACGGCCCCTGTAGTGCCTGGACCGGAGCTTGATCCGCCACAACCTAGGCGGTCCTCGTCGCCACCCGCGATGGAGACCGTAGAGGGGGTGGGGGAGCGAGCCTCTTCCTCGGCCACGGAGACCGAATCAGTTACCAAAGCACCCACACAGGATCCATCCTCGCCCGGACTAACTTCGGACGAGGACTGCTTTCCAGCAGGGGAGGAGGGTGAGGACTATGACAGCAGCCTCTGCTCTTCTCCCATGCGGGACAACTAAGATCCTGCAGACCAATTTCCAGCACAGCTAATCTGCGTCGGCTACCATGCGCAGAGTGCTCGACAACCAACACCAAAATACCATTGCCCTTATCCAAGAGCCGTGGATTAGGGGCGGCAGAATATGTGGTCTTGCGAACATCGGAGGTAAGTTGCTGTTAGACACCTCCGTAAGCAACCCACGAACCTGCATTTTTATCCCAAAACATATACCTAACCTATTAATCAACGAATTCTGTTCAAGAGACCTGACAGCAACGAGACTCTCCAGAACAGAACAGGATCTCCCGGATATCGTCTTCGCCTCGGCCTACCTGCCAGGCGACGAGGACGTGCCACTACCAGAGCTCGCCTCGCTAGTGCAGTACTGCGAAAGGGAGAAACTGGAACTAATAATCGCAACCGATTCCAACGCGCATCACACTCTCTGGGGTAATATCAAAACCAACAACTGAGGTGAGGCAATGCTCGACTTTTTTCTTAGCAATAATCTTGTACTACTCAACAAAGGTTCAGAACCAACTTTCATTAACGCACCATCACAAACAGTAATAGACATAACTGTATCAACTATAGGTATCTCCAAATCTATCCAGGACTGGCATGTGTGTGTGGTGTGTGTGTGTGTTCGGATCACAGATGGATCCGATACACCATCAATTTCAACCTACCAAAGCCACAACCGAGGAGGATCCCTCGAAACACAGACCAAACCAAGTTCATACGGCTAGTCAAAGCAGAGTTTGGTAATTTACCCTCCCTTCCAGCTGAAATCCCTTTAATCAACTTAGATGAACACGTAAACAACCTAACATCAATCCTTCTAACTAGCTTTGAGCAGTCTTGCCCACTGACTGTACCTAGACAGGGGCAAGGCAGTCCTGGTGGGGTCCAGAACTAGAAAGACACTGAAACAGGTTGCGAAGCCTCTTCAACAGAGCCATGAACAGTCGGTCGCCAGGTTACAAAACTGCCCGTAAAACCTATAAAAAACTAATAGACCTCAGAGGAAAAAATGGCTGGAGGTGTTTCTGTACTAACATTGAGAATAGCAACCAGGCAATGGGGGTCATAACTTGTCTCACCGCCGGGACTAACCTTTCAATAGGATGCCTCAAAAAACCAGACAATACCTACACAACTAACGATATTAACGATTAACGATTAATTACTTCTCACCACCCACTTCCCAGGCTGCCGGATTGCGACCCAACAGAGTTGGGAACCGTACAGTGAAAGGGCTACGAGCAACCTAGACTGGGAGGTGGCTTCAGAAGGAATAAACAAAGACAAAATAATATGGGCAATCAACACCTTCCTACCTTTCAAGGCAGCAGGGTTGGATGGTATTTTTCCGGCTCTGCTCAGATGAAAACCCAACACTGGGCGCCTTCATAGACATAGAGGGTGCTCTTGACAAAACGAACTTCGCCAGTACAGCCAGGCACTAGTCGTGCACGGTGTGGCGCCAACGCTTATACAATGGATTCACAATATGTTAAAATACCGCGCTATTAAATTCACTGTTAACACCACCACACGAGGTATCGTTAGTAGGGGCTGCCCACAGGGTGGGGTGCTGTCACCACTTCTGTGGAACCTAGTAGTAAATGAGCTCATTACAGAGCTCAACGCTAGCAGTCTGTACTCGATGGGTTATGCAGATGACATAGCAATTCTAATCACGGGGAAATTTGAATGTGTCTTATGTGACCTCATGAGGTAAGCCTTCAAAATAATCGAGAATTGGTGTACAAAACACGAAGTATCGGTTAACCCCACCAAAACAGAACTAATAATGTTCACAAACAAAAGAGTCCTTGGACCTCACAAACTTCCTAAACTATTCAACACCGAACTAACACTTGAAGAATAAGTCAAGTACTTAGGATTGATTCTTGATAGCAAATTGCTCTGGAATAGGCATCTTGACTACAAACTTAACAAAAGCACAATCGCACTGTACCAATGCAAAAAAATGTTAGGAAAAACGTGGGGGCTGTTTCCAAAGATCACGCTGTGGCTTACACCAATGCTGACTTATGGCGCCTTGGTTTGGTTGACGAGAACTGAATTCTCGACCACCGTCTCTAGGCTTCAGCGGTTCCAAAGGCCAGCCTTTGGAACCGCTGAAGCATGTGATAGTGGAGCAGGCCAGCCTGCTCCACTATCACAGGTTGTATGAGGACAACCCCACCTGCGGCAATGGAGAAAGCCCTACAATTAACTCCCCTTGAATTGTCCATACAGCAGGAGGCAGCACTAGCAGCTACCAGGCTTATGCACTTAGGCATATGGGGCAAGAACCACACTAGTCCCCACGCGGGCATCCTGGACCGGGTGCTTGAGTATCAACCTCTCATCGCTGCCCCGTGTGATAGGACACCTAATAAACCCATGTTTAACAAAAACTATAGTATACAAACAACAGAGGAATTAAGGGATCAGTTAGGGGTTAATGAAGTACGCATCTACACAGATGGCTCTAAAACTAGACCTCAACATTAACTTTCACCTACTACTAGGCGAACACAGTTCGATATTCCAATGCGAGTATGTCGCCCTAACACAAGCTGCAACAGCCGTAAAGCGTCTAGGGATTCACAACTACGCAATCAGATTCGTATCTGATAGCCTAGCTGTGTTTAAAGCCCTAGAAAACAAACAAACTAACAGTAAATTAATATTTGAATGTCACCTCGCCATGGAGAGTATATCGCTGTCCAACAGAATCACCATCCAGTGGATTAGGGGGCACAGTGGATCCCTAGGCAATGACGCCGCAGACGAACTTGCTAAGAGAGGTTCCGAGATGGCAGTGCTAGGCCCGTACCCACTCCTTGCCTTGCCTTTCTCACAATTCTGTACATGGATTCGCCAGAGATAAACTGAACTACATACTCGTAACAACAAATGGTCACGGTCTACAGACTGCAGGCAGTCAAAAATGGCGATGCCAAGTCTACATCCGCGACTAACAAAACGACTGCTCAGCGTAAGTAGAAATAACCTCAGAACAATAATAGGGACAATAACGGGCCATTGCCCCCTAAACAAACATCTCTTTAACATAGGCGCCACGAACAGCCCACTCTGCAGGGGCTGCTTTGACGCCGAAGAATCAGCCACCCACGTCGTCCTGGAATGCGAGGCCGTGGCTACCCAACGCAAACAAATCCTCGGAACGGTGAGGTCGCTCCGCGAAGCCTCTGAAGCTTCCAGGAAACTTCTGTGTTTCTGGGCGGAGCTAGGCTGGCTAACTTAGCCAGGACACCTACGCACAACGGACCGAATGAGAGTCTAAGTGCGGAAAATGGAGTCCCTACTCTACTCTATTAGTAGGCTGTTTAACGGCTTCATACCTTTGCCTCCAACCAATAACGAAAAATATTTTTGTCACGAACTGAGACACAATGATTTTCAGCGTTTTGCTTTCGCCAGGTTGAAGGAGAGGCAAAGGTATGAAGCCGTTAAACAGCCTAATATTAAAAAATAATGTTTTTTTTTTTTATTTTTGAATTCAGAACTTAAAATCATATCCACTTTACAGTATTACCTAACTTTTTTATTCATAATTAAAAGTGCCATAACTTTTTTTGTTCTAATCATCAGAATCATCATTCCCTAAAATTATAGACGAGATTCAAATCCAAGATGGCGGCCGAGTCCATTTCCGGTTTCGGTGGGGAAAAGACTTGGATGAGTTTCAACTCATCCCATACGAATTCTAGAATGATTTAAAAAAAAAGAAAAAAAACCGAGCGGTTGTGTGTTTTGTTGAGGAGTGTTGCCTGGTGCAAAAACATTCCCCATTTTGAGGGTATTTTCTCAGATTTTCCCCAAATCATGAAAAGTAGAAATAAGGACATTTTGAATGGAGACTGACTAGCTGGCAACAAATGACATTTGATCATTTTGGTTCGTTTTAGTTGACAACCCCAAAAATATTGAATATTTTAATTTTTGGGACTTTTAGACTTTGGCGAGTTCTTTTGTTCTACCAAACTCAAAAGTTGGCAACACCAAGTACACCAGTTGGTGGCTTGTATCCTTGAAATTTCAGGAAAATTGTGACTTTTCAGAAAAACAAGATGGCGGACGCTGCGGTGGCCATTTTTTGAAAAGTTGGAATATTCGACTTTTTTAAATAACTCACGAGTAGGGCAAAAGTGCCAAACCTCCTCTTTTCGCCCCCCTTCCTCCCTCTCCTTATCGTATCTCGGAAACTAAGAGACCCGTATTTTGTTTTTTTTACGGATTCGTATAGAGGAGACTCGGAAAAGTAAAAAACAGTTTTCAAAGTTGCCTTTTGCCCCCCTTCTCTCCCCCTTTAGGCGGATCTCGGAAGTTAAGACACTTGGTCCATTTTTTTTTCAGATTCATATAAAGGGGCAATGCGTTAGTCAAAATAATTTTTTAAAACTCCCCCACTCGCCCATTCACCCCCCCCCCTCTTCAACCCTTTTTTACTACTGAAAAATCTTTTGATTTTTACCTAAAACGATTGAGGGGCGATGAAATTTATATACCCTCCCCTCCCCAACCTCCCCTAAAATTGAAAGGGCTGTAACTTCATAACGGTTAGAGATAGCCATTTGGTATAACAAATATTATGGAAGGTGTTGAAACCTGTCCGGTTGTGGTACCGGTAAAGCGAAGGGCGACCGAAGCGAGCCCCCGTAGCGTAGGGATAAGGTCACGATAGCCTTCCGGTGTTATGTAGGTCCTGAGTGAAGCGTAACTCAGGGGCGACGACAAGCAAACTTTAATGTAGTGTTTTTTTTAATGGGAAAAGGTCTGAGTTTTTAAATAAGGTTTTAGATTGTGTTAGGGGATCTTAAGGGTTCTTATATTGCTTCATACTGATTTATAGGTTCCTAAGGGTTTTGTACTGCTATGGATTCTCTTGCTATGGATAATGGATTCTCAACATTAGGGAAGGGTATCTACTTCTCAAATAGGGGATTTGATTTTATCAACAAAATGTTGAATTGGGTATCGTTTTCGAGTGATTTTGGGGGTGCTGATTTAGAATGATTAAGAGCGGATCAAGATCAAGTGGAAACCTTTCGATTCCCTTTGGCTTTATTTGGCATTTCACTAGACTTTGAAAAGTGAAAGACTCTTAGGTTATGTTTGACATTTTGACGACAATTAAGGTTTCTAAAAGTGAAACATCTACAAGGACAAGCACGCGAGGTGCTTGCACCTCGCGCAACACGCAAATACTAGTTAATATTATATAAAACTATAAAGCCACTGACTCACTCACTCACTGACTGATTGACCTGTCGTTTCTCGGAATGGGTGAGAGATGGGTTAGGTTAGTGGAGAAAGCACGTTATGAGGCAACACTCCACAATAATGGTGGACGATGGCGCCCAATGCTATTTGATCAATAACTCAATTTACAATTTGAAACTACAACTAAATCAGTTTCATTACAAGATTATTTAACAGTTTTTTTTTTTTTTATTATTGAAAGACTTCTTATGTGTTCTTTGTATTACATCCTTTGATTTGCCGGAAACGGTTTTAAGCAATAGGCAATATTGTCGTGAAAAAGTAAAGAAGCTACTAATTAGCTTTTAACTAAATAACGCGTTTGCATTTATGAATATAGGTATTGTTTAATTAATAAAATGATTAATTGTGAATTACTCTAGTATTGTTTGTAAGTTTTAATGAACTTATTATGTAATGAATAAACTGTACTGAGTGGGGGACTTCCGCTCACTCAGGACAGACGCGTGAGCAACAACACATATTTTATCATTACATACACATATATATATACATACACATACATATTTACATAGTTATCTCACAGTTATACTAAATTAAATAAATCGACACATTTCTAATACGTGTCGGAACTTCACCGGTCGGGCTCAGTGGAAACGTACTTCCTTAAACCCTGTTTTGACGCTCGCCGGCCACACGGCGCGCGCGCACCGCGCGCCTCCTCACCAGTCCTGATCGGTTCTCGACGCGGAGAGCACGCTTAAACTGCTTACCGTTCCGCTTATACCCTCTTACTGTTAATGCGCAATAGTGATTTTGTATTCCACCAAAGTGTGGTCGGAACTTACCGTGCTATCCTATGCTATGCTTGTGAACTTTATAGACTGCTTTTATCTCTGCCGATCTGCGCTATTTACTCCTTCATACTTCTTGTGCTTTTAATATTATAAGCTGACTGCAATACTTACCTGAAGAGTTTCATTTCATCGCGCCGGTTCACACCTGTAAGGAAGTATCGACGACGACAAGGTAGGATTTATCCATACTATACCTACATTGGTGACCCTGAATAAGAACAGCATATAATACCGCAGATTGCAAATAAGACGAATTTATTGCAAACATGGCGGACGGTAAACAGCCAGCAAGTCGCAAGTCATCTACCGAACGTACCGAAATGCGCGTTTCCACTGACTCATCGGACTTGTCGACAGAAATTTGTCGGGTAGATGTTCAAATACCACCCTTCTGGCCTGATGAACCAGAAATATGGTTCGCAAAAGTAGAGGGTCAATTTTCAATTGCGAATATAACTTCGGACACGACGAAGTTTCATTACGTCATCAAACAATTGGAACCGCAGTATTTAAAGGACATGACGACCCGAATAGCGCAGCGGCAGTGAGGCTGCCTTACGTTCTCAGGGTCCCGGGTTCGAATCCTGGTTGGAGCAAATGTTTGTGATGAGCATGGACATTTGTTTCCAAGTCATGGATGTTTATATGTATAATAAGTATGTATTTACAAACAAAAAGTATCTATGTAGTATATCAATTATCTGGTGTCCACGACACAAGCCTCGTTGCTTAGTGTGGCACTAGATGGTGCTGTGTGTTAATGTCTAGCGATATTTATATTTATAAAGGAGGTGAAAGACATAATTGTGAATCCACCGGCGACGGACAAATACCAGAAGCTTAAAGGCGAACTCATAAAGCGACTCGGTTCGTCCCACGAAAAGAAGGTAAACCAGCTGTTGATCCACGAGGAGCTTGGCGACCGCAAACCCTCGCAATTTCTAAGGCACCTTCAGAGTCTAGCAGGATCCAACGTCCCAGAGGACTTCATTAAATCCATTTGGACCAATTGGCTGCCAGAAAATATACAAACAGTCATGGCAGCACAGACTTCTCTATCTCTGGAAGCTTTAGCTGACATAGCAGACAGAATCAAGGACATAACGACCCCCTCAGCTTGCGTTGCTTCAACCAGTGCGAACCCTCAAGTCCTAGAAGTGTTAGCAAAAGAACTTGTGGAGCTTCGGAAAGAAGTAAATGCGCTTTCCATTGGGTACCGACAATCACGCTCCAGAGAGCGAGGACCAAGACGCACCCGTTCATCATCCAAACGTTCAGACTCGAACCATAAGAAATTCCCAGTGTGCTGGTACCATTTCAAGTTCGGCAGCAAAGCGAAGACATGCATTCTCCCTTGCGATTATAAGGCGGAAAACTCGACGGGCCGTCGCTAATGGCGACTGACGACTGCCCCAGCTCCGGTCGGTTTTTCGTTACCGACAGGAGAACTAAAGTTCGGTTCTTGGTTGATACTGGTAGCGACCTCTGCGTATTTCCTCGGACCATGCTACGCGTTCGACGTGCCAGCACCAACTACCAACTCTTCGCGGCCAACGGGACGTCTATCCCAACTTATGGTTATCAGCATTTTTTTTTTTTTTTTGCATTTAAACTTAGGGCATCGAAGGAACTTCGGGTGAAATTTTGTTGTAGCCGATGTTACAAAACCGATAATTGGAGAAGATTTTCTCTCGTTTTATAATCTTGTAGTCGATTGCCGTAATCAGCGTTTAGTAGACAATGTTACAACTTGTTCAACGACAGTTTCACTAGATCATACATTAGATAGTATACACTCTGTAAAGGCCACTGTACTGGCGAAACCGCGTATCATAAATTGCTCGAGCAATTCCCAGAGATCACTAAGCCACCCGGTACACATCGTGACATTGTTCATAACATAGTCCATCATATACGCACCACACCCGGCCCTCCGCTGTCATGCGCACCCGTCGTCTAGCTCCAGATAAGCTTAGAACCGCCAAGCAAGAATTCGAGGCAATGTTAACCAACGGGACGGCCCGACCTTCGAAAAGTCCTTGGGCGTCTTCGTTACACTTAGCCCCAGAAAAGATAATGGCTGGCGGCCCTGTGGCGACTATAGAAGACTCAACGCCCGCACTGTACCTGATTGTTATCCCATCAGACATATACAGGACTTCGCACACAGCATTTCAGGATGTACTATTTTCTCGAAAATAGACCTGGTTAAAGCCTATAACCAGATTCCCGTCAACCCGCATTATAGACCTAAGACCGCGATCACTACACCGTTTGGAATGTTTGAATTTCCGTATAATTATGACGTTTGGTCTAAGAAACGCAGGTCAAACATTCCAGCGGTTTTTAGACGTAATGACGCGCGGCCTCGATTTTTTACTATACATATCTCGACGATTTCTTAGTGTACAGTAAGGATGAAACCCTCCACAAGGAACATCTGATCTGACACATTTATTTACCTGAATAAAAGCGTATGGGATGGCGATTAATAACGCAAAATGCGTTTTTGGAGCACGAAAAGTAAATTTCTTGGGATACACCATATCAGAGAAAGGAACAAAGCTCTTACCAGAAAAAGTACACGTCATTCGAGATTACCCGGCGCCAAAAAATATACGGGAGCTTAGAAGGTTTTTCGGCATGATAAACTTTTATAGACGTTTTGTGCCCGAAGCCGCCCGAATACAAGCCCCACTAAACACTTTGCTATCAAGAGCAGTAAAAGGATCAACCCCAGTCAGTTTAACAGGAGACGCTCGTAGAGCTCTAGAAACGCCAATTAGCCTTATAAATAATTTACCGTTGACATGCATGAGGCCTATGTCCAGCAGTGGACGTCTTTCGGCTGAAATGATGATGATGATGATGATGCATGAAACATAAATTATAATTGATTCATTAATGATTAATAATAGGTACATTGAATTCTCATTATTTACTTGAATCTGACTTTGTATTGTATAAATCCAGACTTTTTACTAAAAAACAATATTTGTACACCAATTTCATTGGTAGGACATAGAGCTCAACTAAAATGTACGAATAAGAACTTTATTTCAATACCTGTGTTCACAAATAAAGATGATTTGATTTGATTTGAACACTGCAAAGAAAGTCTGTCAAACGCAACCCTACTACCCCATCCAGATTGCCAGGCCAAAATGGGACTAGTGACGGACGCATCGGATTCAGTCATGGGTGCCGTGTTGCAACGACATAAAGGCGGTCACTGGCAACCAATCGCATTTTTCTCTCGGAAATTAAACAATGCACAACAAAAATACTCTCCATATGAAAGAGAATTATTGGCAATCTATGAAGCGGTGAGACATTTCCGACATATGCTCGAAGCAAGAAATTTTATCATGATCTATCCTGACCACAAACCAATCAGTTTTGCTTTTCATGAAAGGAAAAATAATTGCTCGCCACGTCAGTATAGATATCTGGACTTCATATCGCAGTTCACGACCGATATCCGCCACATTTCCGGAAAGGATAATGTGGTTGCAGATAGCTTGTCGTGGATAGATGAACTGCAGGAACCAGTAGCTTATGAAACTCTTGCTAAGGCTCAAGAGTCAGTCAGCTGTCGGGATTCCTCAATTCAACGTCATCACTTAGGCTAATAAAAATTGAAGTACCAGGCAGTGACGTAAGCGTGTACGGTGATGTCAGCACGTCAACTACCAGGCCTTTCATACCGCGGGGCCTACGAAAACAAGTGTTTGACAGTCTACATTCATTAAGTCATCCTGGCGCAAACGCAACCGCAAAACTAGTTGCGGAACGGTTTGTTTGGCCAGGGGTCAGAAAAGACTGCCGGGAGTGGTCCAGATCTTGCATCTCATGTCAACGAGCCAAGGTGAGTCGACATGTACCAGCACCATTAGGTACCTACACATTGCCACGCACTAGGTTTAGACATATACATATCGATTTGATCGGTCCTCTACCCATTTCACAAGGTTATCGATACGGCTGAACAGCCATCGACCGGTTCACTCGATGGCCAGAGGTAATGCCGATTAATGACATTACGGCCGAGACTGTTGGCAAAGCCTTGCTGCATGGCTGGATTTCTAGGTCCGGCAGCCCAACAGATATTGTAACAGACCGTGGACGCCAATTCGAGTCCACCCTGTACCAATACCTGGGTAAAATAGTGGGATTCCGCCATCGCCGAACCACAGCGTACCATCCAGCAAGCAATGGGCTCATAGAACGTTTTCATCGACACTTGAAAGCGTCTATTGCCATGCAAACGAAAACTGGGTTGAGTTGGCTGGGTTGCCCTTGGTTCTGCTTGGCATTCGCAGCGCTTTCAAGGAGGACTTACAAACGTCTTCGGCTGAGTTAGTCTATGGCGAGCCATTGAGGCTGGTGAATTTTTAGAGCAAACAACGAGTGGCACCAGTGACATGACAGACTTCACAGCGCGGCTTCGTAATATAGCTCAAAAACTGCAGCCAGTGCCGACGTCGCGCCACGGGAAACAGAAAGTCTTCGTATATCAAGACCTAAGTAAATGCGACTACGCATTTCTTAGAGAAGACGCATCACATAGTTTCATAACCCCAGCATACACAGGCCTACATAAAATTACAGAACGAGGCGACAAGGTTTTCAAACTGATGGTAAAAGGCAAAGATGTAACAGTCTCCATCGATCGCCTCAAACCAGCAAATATACTTGCCGAAAAAGGAAGTGAACCAAACGGCCCCGGGCCCCGTACTGTCTACTCCAAGTAATTCCAATCACGGGACACGTGATACCACCAGGACGCCTCGTTCCGGATGCGTGGTAAAATTTCCGGATTATTATCGCCCCTAACCAGGTCTCTAGGGGGAGTGATGTAGCGGCACAAACATATTTTATCATTACATACACATATACATATTCATACACATACATATTTACATAGTTATCTCACAGTTATACTAAATTAAATAAATCGACACATTTCTAATACGTGTCGGAACTTCACCGGTCGGGCTCAGTGGAAACGTACTTCCTTAAACCCTGTTTTGACGCTCGCCGGCCACACGGCGCGCGCGCACCGCGCCCCTCCTCACCAGTCCTGATCGGTTCTCGACGCGGAGAGCACGCTTAAACTGCTTACCGTTCCGCTTATACCCTCTTACTGTTAATGCGCAATAGTGATTTTGTATTCCACCAAAGTGTGGTCGGAACTTACCGTGCTATCCTATGCTATGCTTGTGAACTTTATAGACTGCTTTTATCTCTGCCGATCTGCGCTATTTACTCCTTCATACTTCTTGTGCTTTTAATATTGGTGTACCTGTGCTTGGGAAGACATTATAAGCTGACTGCAATACTTACCTGAAGAGTTTCATTTCATCGCCCCGGGTCACACCTATCTACCAACAATGAAGAATCGTATCGTATCGCAAGGCGATACTTAAAAGATACAAGAGCGGCGATACTTAAGAGACTTAAAGACAATGGCGGCGGATGGCGCCAATCTTTGGGGAGAGTGTTCCTCTAAGCTTTCCCCACCGTGATATACATATATAATATATGTCGGATCCGGTCATGAGTAGGGACGGGCGAATGGATCGAAAGCGCGCCAGTGGTGACATCACGCGACCTACTTACCAGTTTACCCCACCATGGCGGCTTTTACAGAGTCCTGATGTTAACATCTCGCGGCGAGGCGGACATTCTGGGTCTGATCGCAGCGGAGTTAAGACGTCTTGAAACTGTACCCGATTCATTGTGCCCAGTGTTATTATGTGAAAGTTTAATGTCAAGTAATTTGTTAGTTTACTCAGTGTATCTGTTTGAAAAGAGTAACAATGGAGTTTCTTAACGGTTCTTCTCCATGGAAACGACCAACCCAAACCGTGCAATGTGAAATAAAATAGTGTATCGCATCCAGTGTGTTTTCATAGCACGAAACCCGTCTTCTGCCCACAAAATGCTCGACCCTAGCGAAATAAATCCTGACAACCCGACATCAGAAGTGGTAAAGTCGTGCTAATGAAATCATGTCGCGAGGACAGTGTCAATAACAATCAGTGTCAACTGTGTAAAAACCGAAAAAGTGCTGAAAATGTTCGCGAAAAAAAAAAAACGAGAAAGAGGGTAGACCGATTAGTGTGCTCATAAACACCCACCCACAATAACTTTAGTTTATCCGTGATCATGGATCATGATGATGTGATCATGTTGCGTTTGCAACAGTGCCGAAATATCTGGAACTCCAAACAGACAGTAAACAAAATGTTATTTACCATGTGAGAAAACGGGATTCACCGTTTTTAAACGTTAATGACAATCAGTGACGGTTACTTTTTAAAATGCAAAACGAAGACTTTGTATCGCTCAGAGTTTGTATCGTTTACAAATTCTTAAAACCTAGGCAGTGAATAGCAAGATAGTGTTGTTAACCAGTTTAAAGAATTGTTCAGTGCCAAATTCGTGTACGTCGTACTTACGTCATTAACCTGAGTAGTGACAAACAAAAGAAAAATATGCGCACTGACGTCGGGAACGACATACGTGAGAAGTTTTCATCGTAACCACCAATCAAGTAGTGTCGCGCATGCGGCGAACAAAGACACAAACAAGTGGATCAAGAAGCCTGTGCCGGCTACTATAGGCGTTAGGCAGCGACTGCAGGCCAGCAGCAGCTCATTGGCGTGCTTCAAGTGCACACCGGGCCACATCGCCAGTCGCTGCACAGCAGGCCAGCGCTAGTCCAGTGCTGCTGTACTGGTGGAGAAGCGAATCGACCTTTGCAACGTCGAGCCGGAATATGAAAGTACTTTGGTAAGTCGATTTCATTTTGTTATGACTCTGGAGCAGAGTGCTAATTCTGTTTCGTCTAGAATTAAGAGTGAGCATATTTAACCCTGTCGTTACTATAACTGGTGTAGTTCAAGGTTCAGTAAATGCGAATTCAAAGATTTTAGCCTGTGTGAGAAAGATCCCCGATCACAAAGTTCCTCTAGAATTAAGGTCATAGTTGATGACAGTGGTTAGTGAGACCAAATCTGATTAAGAATGGCTTGTACACTCATACTCGAAACTTAGACCGCACCTCATGAGTAATACTTGGCGATGGGGCAATTAGACCGCACCTTATGAGTAACATGTGGCGATGGGTCTTTAAATGAATCGTTGGTGCGATTTCTTATCTGTGCTGGTGCACAGATTACAATGAAAGTTTCATGAGTTGAGTTTGCATTGCCTAAGAATTATGATAAAGAGTAACAGAATTCTTAGAATTCCTGTGTTGTAACTTTTTGATGGGACCTTTACCAATGTTGATCGGATCTTTTGCAAGGAGAGAGCAGGCATCGCGGAATATAGTTTAAAGTTCCAATTATGACAAAAATCGGTGATATGATAATGATATGATAGGATCGGCAAAATCCCTGAACAACAGGTTCCCTCTGAATTAGATATTGTATGTGACGATGATGATAATGCCACTATTTCAAGTTAGTTGTGTACGGTCGAACAAACTATTTGGTTTACAGTTTAACCAACAAATTACATTGTAAAATGTAAACCAAATAGCTTGTTCGACCTTACGTTACCATGATGATTATAATTGTTTTGATTCTAATGGATTCACTGTTTACAAGTACAATGCTTTCGATGGACTGAAGGCATACCCGATGGACTGGGTATTGTTGTGGCCGCATCAGAAGCGCTGGAGCATGTAAGAGGTGCACGTTGACTGCTTTTTCTGTGCAGTATACTCGTTGCGAGGAGTAGCACTTACGCGGCTGAGATGGTTAGCTTCTGACGATGGGTTCACATTTTACGTTATGACTTGCCGATGGACTGGCAATTGAGTTTTGTTGTTGTACGAGTATAGAGTGATTCCATATTGAGTGATGCATACTGCTGTTATAATTTTCGGTTATTGCTTGAATAATGTTTTAGTACCTACGTGGCACTATCAATTCATTATCAATTCTGGTGACTGAAAACCTTAATCTATAGAGTCTAATGTAGAGTCTAATGTAGAGTCTAATGTAGAGTCTAATGTAGAGTCTAATGTAGAGTCTAATGTAGAGTCTAATGTAGAGTCTAATGTAGAGTCTAATGTAGAGTCTAATGTAGAGTCTAATGTAGAGTCTAATGTAGAGTCTAATGTAGAGTCTAATGTAGAGTCTAATGTAGAGTCTAATGTAGAGTCTAATGTAGAGTCTAATGTAGAGTCTAATGTAGAGTCTAATGTAGAGTCTAATGTAGAGTCTAATGTAGAGTCTAATGTAGAGTCTAATGTAGAGTCTAATGTAGAGTCTAATGTAGAGTCTAATGTAGAGTCTAATGTAGAGTCTAATGTAGAGTCTAATGTAGAGTCTAATGTAGAGTCTAATGTAGAGTCTAATGTAGAGTCTAATGTAGAGTCTAATGTAGAGTCTAATGTAGAGTCTAATGTAGAGTCTAACGTAGAGTCTAATGTAGAGTCTAATGTAGAGTCTAATGTAGAGTCTAATGTAGAGTCTAATGTAGAGTCTAATGTAGAGTCTAATGTAGAGTCTAATGTAGAGTCTAATGTAGAGTCTAACGTAGAGTCTAATGTAGAGTCTAATGTAGAATCTAATTTTCCGAAAAGTTTATTATTGGAACGACAGATATACACTTTGCAATCATTAAATTGTAATCGCCAGTATAAATATGCTCAGGATCAATTGAAGAAAATACCCGAAGGTAGTGCTTCCACACATTTTAAAAACAATGATCGTTATAAACTGAAAGCTTTGAATTAAAAGGGTGCCTACAAATATTTACACGGTAGGCTAAGAAAGATGCCAACCGGTGAAGTTCCAACAGAGTTAGATGTAATAGACGATGTTTCTGAGGGCGAAGGAACCTCGACAGACTTGTGATAGCGCTTGTTGGCTATTTGGTCAATCTGCATCCACAAGACGCAGTCGCAACTGCGTACGTTGTACGTTCAGGGCGTGATGAGCGGTTTGTGGTGTGGTGGTTACCTGGATCTCGTAAGAGACTATAGTAGTCACATGGACGTGACTTGGGCCTTTCGGCTATTGGTCTAGATAGACCTGGGATTTAAGAGTCTATTTGTTTTTTTTTGTTGAACAGACAGTGATCTGTTAGTTGCATGGTGCAACTGGGCCACCAATGTACAAGCGAATCATAATGTTAATGTTGTTGAATTTTAAATTGATTTAGACTATGTTGAACTTCACATGGTTTCTGTAAGCTGCCAAGTTTTTATTGCAGTAGAGTTTTAAAGGTTATTCTAGCGACCCATAGTCGTTAGAATTACATGGCCCAAGGGTTGACCTATTTTCAAGTATTCCCAATTTAACCGTGTTTTTAGATTTAGTCAACTGCCTCGTTGGTCTAGTGATTGCAAGCGTGACTGCTGAGAATGAGATCCTGGGTTCGATTTCCAGGTCGGGCAAACTGTTTATGGGTTTTTCCCATCAGGAATTTCTCAGTAGCAGCGACGGAGTCTGGATTTGTGCCCAGTTGAGGGCAATAGGCTTTCCCCTTATTACACGGAACTAGCGAATTGAGGGTGTACTATTGGGTACACCTCTGTTTAACCCTTCGGGGATTACAGGTGTGATGTTATGTTGTCTGATTAGTATAGAGTAGGATTTGGTTACAATAAAACGGTATAGTTCTTTACTTTCACTGACCCGATGAATCTAGAGTTTGGTCAGGAGTGACCGAGTGTAACAAAATTCTGTCGTGGACTATTTGCTTGCAGGGTTACCATCACACGAGGACGTGTGCAAGCAGGATGGCCGTGTCGGATCCGGTCATGAGTAGGGACGGGCGAATGGATCGAAAGCGCGCCAGTGGTGACATCACGCGACGTACTTACCAGTTTACCCCACCATGGCGGCTTTTACAGAGTCCTGATGTTAACACCTCGCGGCGAGGCGGACATTCTGGGTCTGATCGCAGCGGAGTTAAGACGTCTTGAAACTGTACCCGATTCATTGTGCCCGGTGTTATTGTGTGAAAGTGTAATGTCAAGTAATTTGTCAGTCTACTCAGTGTATCTGTTTGAAAAGAGTAACCATGGAGTTTCTTGCCGGTTCTTCTCCATGGAAACGACCAACCCAAACCGTGCAATGTGAAATAAAATAGTGTATCGCATCCAGTGTGTTTTCATAGCACAAAACCCGTCTTCTGCCCACAAAATGCTCGACCCTAGCGAAATAATCCTGACAACTCGACATATATAAATACATACATGTACTTAATAAAGCAATTGATTGTGAACATGTGGTTTTTATTCCCTCGTAAGGAGCATGCAAACAAGCATACACACGTTAAATTTTTTATCAATTTCTGATATTGAATATTTTAACTCAATCATACGATAATTTGACAAATGATAGAAGCCTGAGGCCTTACTCTCTAACGTTTCGTCCGAATATTCGGATCTATCTCTCCCTCTCGCGCACGTCTGCAGATGAGTGCGAGTGAGAGAGACGGATAGATCCGAATATTCGGACGAAACGTTAGAGAGTAGGGCCTCTGGTTTAGGCTTATGTACGAGAAGATTAAATTTATTCTATTACGCCAAGCTTCTGCACAATTTTCATTAATTGTCAATGTCTGAAATCCGCGAATTTGTATTTGTCTATAGATTATTAAAAGGGGTGTCATTTTTACTTGGGTCAACCCAAGTAAAAATGACACCACCTTTTTTTTTTTTCGGATGGGAAATCATCAAATGACTTCTCCCGCTCTGGGCGGAGCAGGAGGGAGTGTCAGACTTTTACTGACTAAAACCCATCCATGTTCCTTGAACAGCACGGAATTGTCGCCGAAAAGTCCCGCAACAAAATGACACCCCTTGTTGCAATCAAAATCATGTTAATAAAATATTTTTTTAAGCTTGCTTGTTAGCAAGCAAGCATGCAGCATGCAAGCAATCATGCAACATGCAGCAGGCATAGTTTCTGTCATGGCTCCGGCGCTGCGGGGCTCTGGCGGTCCCACGCGAGTTTATTATCACAGATGTGTTTAACGCTCACAACCGCAGCGTAGCCGGCCAGCCTCAGCCACGGCGGCGAGTGTTAAAACCACCTGCTCCTCAACTCGCGGGCCGCCTCACCCATCCGCGCCTACGCGATTTTAAATTACACTCTAAGGGTAGGGCAGACAAGACTGCGTGGAGTCGGATTTACAGCGATTCGTTTCTGTCACTAAAACCTAATTTTTAGCAAATCTTTAAGACGAAAATTTTTATCGTAAATGAACATGATCGGAATAATACACATTATATAACACAATATTTAGGACATTATGACTTAAGGTCATGTAAAATTAGGAGATTCAATTATTATAGTACTCGATATTATGACAGAATATTTTTAGAACTAAAGATAATAATGTTAAACAATATTTCGGGATTTTGAATCATTATGGTAACTGAAGTTTATAGCACACGTGTTACGGATAATGATTTTCGGACAATAAATTTTAGGAGAAGTAAGGGAGTACCGTAGGGGAGCTACTCTAAAAAATAATATGTTTCAAATTTTTATTTTACCATTTTGTCGGCGTAATTGATATACACACCTCTACAAAATTAGATGCTTTCGAGTAGGTACTAACCGTCTCTTAGCAAAACCTCGGACAGACAGACAGACGGACGGACTTGACGAAACTATAAGGGTTCCTTGTCAGGACTACGGAACTCTAAAAACGTAAGAAAATTAGAATATCGCGGGCTACCCTACAATTTAATTTTTTTCATTGTTTTTTTTTTTAAACTGTCCCAATCGTTCCGAGTTCGATGATCGAGTTTATGGCTTTCGGTTCCAGAACGACCTAAATAACGGACCTAAATAACGACCTAATTAACGGTATATATACCTAGATTTAACCATGTACCGAAATGTTGTAAATTATTATAAGGTAATTATTTTTCAATACACTTCCTCGAAAACAGTTTCTTTTCGCACTACGATTAGGTTCAGCATGCAATGTATTTCACACACGTGCGTTTTTTCATTAATCCGCACGTGTGCGGAAATAAAAAACTCCATAGATAATTACTATACTAATTATACGAAGTTAAAATCGGTTCAATGCCTATAGTCGGAGGTGAATGTTTTTTTTTTTTCGGCAAAGCATTATGCGTCTTTACGGCGTAAATACTTTTAGAATATTCAAATTGTGTTTATAAATAGAATATCAAGCTGCAAAACAAATTCTATAGCTATAGCTGAAAGCAAATTCACTTTCAAAAGAAAAGTTCGTAACTACTATTTAAGTCAGAATAAATAGCTCTCAATTTGAAATCGTCATAATAATAATTATCAGGTTTCTTGTTATTTTCTTTTTAATTTTTGGTATTTGTTAAAATATCTATTAGTTTATTTTATCTGTATACCTATGTGTATTAGTATCAAATCAATCTAAACTCTCGTTAACAAAAAGTTTTTTTAGACATTACTTTGTACCCTATCACTATGTTTTCCTATTTAACCCAAAGGTTGACTGGTAGAGAATGCCTTGTGGCATTAAGTCCGCCTTGTGACATTAAGTGCAAAAAGTTTGTTCTTGCATCCGAGGCGGAATTAACTCCCGAGCCGCAGGCGGGGGTACTTTTGAGCCGAGAACTGCAATTAGAAATGTCCACGTGTATCAAACGACGTTTTTCAATAAGTACACTTTTCACGTGTGACAGTGACAAATCTTTTGTTCATCCGTCATTTTGTCGATTCAATGACAGATGAACAAAAGATTTGTCAATTCTCTTTCGTTTCTACGGTGGTCATGCTACGCGGGCAGGTTAAAGGAGAGGCAAAGGTATGAATCCGTTAAACCACTGAAATATAAAAACAGTAGTAGTGGCAAGGGGGCGTGTCGGTGTCCGCGTGACATGCGGCCTGTAGGCCATGTCATAAGCAAATAGCCGTCTCCGCGAACTAGTGTGCTTTCGACCGCGATCGTGACAACTTACAGCAATTCCGTGCTGTTCAGGGGTTTTTTGTAAAAACCGAAACATAAACCTAAACTTTGTTGACCACGGAATTACTTGTCATACGTAAATACATGTATTTTACTATATTTGTCTTTAATCATGAAAACCAACAAACAGTAAAAAAAATCTTGCTTTTACTATGTTATTTTTGTTTTCAAATATCACAGCGACTGTACTATTTTTGCAATAAATACATTACTCCTTAACCACTACCTAAGTTTGTCGCTAAGTGACTGAACAAGTAATGTTAAATTAAGCGGATGAATCACGTAGTACGGCCGCTGCTTCTTGCGACGAGTTAGTGATGTGCTTGTGCAGATCCACTAACGTAGGCTATCGACAATGTCGGTTGACGAATTGAATATTGCTATTTTAGTTTTATTTTTCAATTTGTCAACCGTTTTAAGCCGGTTAGAAGAGAGGTATTTTGATTATTTTACAGCATAGTAGAGAAATGTCTAAAAAATCAAAAAATATTCACGCCGTTAAGACGCTTAATGCTTTGCCGAAATTAAAAAAAAAAAAAACATTCACCTCCGACTATAGGCATTGAACCGATTTGAACTTCGTATAAGTATAGTTATCTGTGGAATTTTAATTTCCCGTACCCGTGCGGGAAAATGAAAAAAACGCACACGTGTGAAATACATTGCATGTTGAACCTAATCGTAGTGCGATAAGAACCCGTTTTAGGAAGTGTATTGAAAAGTAAATAGTACTAGTCCTGCTACACGAAACGATTATACCGCAGTTTCATGATATTATGGTTTTAAATGAATACTGGTGTCGATTCTGTTGTGCACAAACTAAATTTAAGTTAGGCTATTGCTATTTTTCTCTCTCTAATAAAACGAGACGGAGTACCTACGCACACAAAGGGCTTACACGCCTAATCGACAATCATCGGCGGCGCGCGGCGATCACGGCGATGCACGAACAGTATCAAGAGAGATAACCTGCACGCCTGACTGACATAGATACAGCAGTGCGCGATATAGGCGCAGGCGCGCGGCGCTCGGCGCAGTCGGACGCGACGCGAGCGCCACAAGACTGCAATCCAATACTCACCTCACTACAGCGACCTGCGACCAGTCACCACTCACCACCGACCACTGACCAAGGTAACTATCATGCCCATCATACGAGTAACTATCATGTCGTTAATATTATGACAACAAAGTGTTAAGATTTTGTTTGCGACAGTTCTTTGTTTACATCCAACTGTTTTTGTTCAAATGTTGCCGTAGCCGCGTGTCCGGTCGTTGGGTTTCTCTATATTATGAGGGTTGAGGACAAATAAGTTTAGAATAATAGAATTCGCAAGGTGGTGTGGCGTATATTACCATCATCCAGAAGGGTTTTTTGCTGCTAGGATAGTACTTACCCAATACTTACTTTATTCTCTTGTTAATACCTACTTATAATAAAGTAGACCTACTTAATAATTGACGTATGCTAATGACAGCCTCGTCGACTGAAAAAATCTAACTAATCCGTCAGTTATATTATCAAAAAATATTTGACCCGTACTTTTTCTTTTGTTACTATAAACCAAAATTGACGAAGATACGACGCTTTTACCTAAAATTCTCAATACGTCACGCCGTGGTACTCGTATAACTTTTAGTGCGTTCTGACGTCACGAGCCCCCACTCCTGAGTTTTGATGTGTTTTATCTTTATCAATATTCATTGATTTACAAAAACAAAAAATACGTGTTCATTATTTTCCAATACTCTAACAGTCGGACTGAATAGATTTGCAATTTGTTGATACTGTCGTCATGCCTTACGTTCCCGCCTCGTAAAATACACCAAGTGGCCGTGCCCGCATGGCTCGCAATCTTTAATCCTCAGGCTACAAAGTCGGATTAAATTCTCCAGTGTTCAGTGTTACCGTAATAATCATATCCTGCTAATACCTAAAAATGACTAGTTTCTGCCCGCGGCTTCGTCTGCTTGGAGTTTGCAAATTATACTATGACGGAAACGCAGACCAAGTACGAGCGTATATGCAATCCTGTGGCTTGTTAGCCGACTTCAAAAAGGAGGAGGTTCATAATTCGACTGGTATTTTTTAATGTTTTTATTATACATAATTACAGTACACCGATAACGCTGAGATTTATGATCCGATTTACGTGATTATTCTGTAGTCTGATGCGGAATAGTTGTCATTTGGTCCCATAACAATTTAACATAGTTTGGCCCAGTAGTTTTCATTTTATGAACATTTTTAACCGACTTCAAAAAAGGAAGAGCAATGTTCGTGTGTATGTATTTTTTTTATGTATGTTAACTGATTTTTCTCCCATTTGTAGACCGATTCTCAATATTATTATTATTATTTTATTTGAAAGAGTATACTCCTGAGGTGGTCCCATTTAAATTTGGTGAAATATAAACAATTGATGAATTAGATGTTTATCATTTATCATGACGTAACATCACGCCTGTATGCTCTGTGGGGGTACGCAGATGTGTACAATACACCCAGATTTCGGCAGTTAGGTATGTATGCTGATGGATGGACAAAGAGTTTATTGGCATGTCAGAAGTATTGTGAGAGGAATTTATGAATGTTTTCCTTTACTTTGTTATTTTGTATATTTTAATTTTATGTTATCTCTTACTCAACTATTGGTTTAAATATGATCTGCCTAGCCCTTTCCCAACTATCTTGGGATCGGCCTCCAGTCTAACTGGATGCAGCTCAATACCAGTATTTTACATGGAGCGACTGCCTATCTGACCTCCACAACCCAGTTAGTACTGGGACCTGGGTAATACGATACCCCTTGGTAAGACTGGTTGTCAGACTTTTTGGGCCACTGACTACCTGTAACGACTGTCAAAGATCTTCAATTGACAGCCGGGACCAACTGTTTAACGTGCTTTCCGAGGCACGGAGGAAACTCGGTATGTAATGAGTGGTCATCCATCCACAGACCAACCTAGGCAAGCACGGCTTAACTTAAAGATCGACCTGAGCGGCTGTTATTGTTTAGCCACGAGCTCTTCCTCTTGGTTTAAATATAACCGTTGTAATGAAATAAATGTTAAGTTCCATTTACAGGCGGTCGGCTTCTGAAACTACAGTTATTTTTCTTTTAGTTTTTTTTTGTTTGTTTTTTCTTTTTTTTTGTTTGCGGTTTTTTTAAGTCGGTTTTATTTTTTCCAAAAAGGTTTTTATTTCAGTCGTGTGGTCTTATTTTATGTAAGTATGTTTATCCATTTCTCCCCCATTTGTGAAGCGCTTCTCAAAATTAGTTATTAATGTGTATGTCATTATAATTTGGTGAAGATATAAGAATGCTGATCTTCGGAGATATACAATAGAACTCTTCAAAAATAGATGGTAAATCGGCCGTGATTGCTGCAATCGGTTGGATGTTTATTGTTTCAACATCATGACGTAACATGACGCCTGTATGCTCTGAGGGATACAATACACCCAGATTTCGACAGTTTAGGTATGTTAAGTTCCATTTATTGGGGATAAGCCTATTACCATGACATTTGTATTGTTAACAGTGTAAAATAAATGCATAGCAAATATTTGCGTATGATATTACAACTAAAAAAATAAAAAAATAAAAAAAAATATTTGCAAAAAATAAAACCGACTTCAAAAAGAACAGAAAAAAAAACACAAAGACGTGAAAAATTACTTTAGCTTCTGAAGCTGACCTTTGTTTGATTGATTTGGTGTTTTTGTCTCCGGCTTCTGAAGCTGACCTTTGTTTGATTGATTTGGTGTTTTTGTCTCCGGCTTCTGAAGCTGACCTTTGTTTGATTGATTTGGTGTTTTTGTCTCCGGCTTCTGAAGCTGACCTTTGTTTGATTGATTTGGTGTTTTTGTCTCCGGCTTCTGAAGCTGACCTTTGTTTGATTAATTTGGTGTTTTTGTCTCCGGCTTCTGAAGCTGACCTTTGTTTGATTGATTTGGTGTTTTTGTCTCCGGCTTCTGAAGCTGACCTTTGTTTGATTGATTTGGTGTTTTTGTCTCCGGCTTCTGAAGCTGACCTTTGTTTGATTGATTTGGTGTTTTTGTCTCCGGCTTCTGAAGCTGACCTTTGTTTGATTGATTTGGTGTTTTTGTCTCCGGCTTCTGAAGCTGACCTTTGTTTGATTGATTTGCTGTTTTTGTCTCCGGCTTCTGAAGCTGACCTTTGTTTGATTAATTTGGTGTTTTTGTCTCCGGCTTCTGAAGCTGACCTTTGTTTGATTGATTTGGTGTTTTTGTCTCCGGCTTCTGAAGCTGACCTTTGTTTGATTGATTTGGTGTTTTTGTCTCCGGCTTCTGAAGCTGACCTTTGTTTGATTGATTTGGTGTTTTTGTCTCCGGCTTCTGAAGCTGACCTTTGTTTGATTAATTTGGTGTTTTTGTCTCCGGCTTCTGAAGCTAGTTATTTTCACATTTTTGTGGAGTCCGCGTAACACTGGTCAGTTTCCCTCACCCGTCATTTTATTTAATTCTCTTCAGATAAAAATTAAATCTTCACGCGGGCGGAGCCACTGGCTATAGCAGTACTACTTAGGTAGATTATAAATACTTAACATAAAAGGTACTTACCTAATCTAATCGTAAGTCGGTTGGAAATTAGTAGAGGTTTGGGTAACAACTGCAATAGATAATATCGTGTCACAACTAGAGGTCAGTGCGTCAGGTCCATCTAGGTTCCATGGATACACGTACAGGACACGTACTCGTGGACCTGTGCCCTTCGAGGTCGGCTCATCATGTCGGCCGTCGTTTATATATACTTCTCTTTTTGTCGAAACTCCGTACCATGCTGGGCCCGCTGAACGTCTAAGTGCTTCCAGCCTTCCACCGACGTCACGGCAAAGTGTGATGGACTGTAATACCTCCCTTAACCCAAATAAGAAAGTTTCTATGTAGAGTTCCCGGTGAGTGGTGTGGTGACCCTAAGGTGTAATCGTATTATTTGTAGGTAGGTACTAGAATATGTGATTGTGATGATATCGATACCTTTAGGCTCAAAGGGCGTAACCGCCATTTTGGTCAGAATGAGATTAGACGCCACTAGCTATTTTACCGTTTTGTTCGTACATTACGTACAGTACGTATAAGACATACGACCTGAGTCGTCATCAAGTTTTGTCATTAATAGGTACCGTAAATTGGTATTAGATTCCTACGTGCATAAGTGATTTAGTGTTTGCGTGTTCTTATTTTAATAAGAACACGCAAACACTAAATCACTTATGCCTATTGAATAAATTCAATAGTCCCTGTGACTTTGGAGATAGGTAGTGACCACGAAATCAAATTACTTGTTGCGAATAATATACTGAGTTTAATACGTTACTTACAATACACGTTTAGTGTACTGCGATGGGAGACCGACTGTGGCGACGCAACGCGGTGTGTGGTGGCCTCCGGCCACTTTTGCTAGCTAGTCCGTTACAGTGATAATGAGTGTAATACACTTCTACATACTATTATATTATTTTCTTTTATTTGTTTCTATGTTTACAAATATAAAACCAATAAAAAGAAACATTATAAATAAAAGAAAACCACCGGTATCGGGATCAGGGTCCATGCTGGTAGCTTGGCTCTCTCTGGAGAGAGAGGAACCTCTTAACAATACGAGCCGTGTCCAGGAGTGCCGCTTCCTGAATCAAGCTCTTGATCCAGCTGCCAAACGAGAGGCTCCTCAGTTAGTGGTCGAGGCTCTTGGCAATTAAGCCATTGGCTGAAATGACTGTGGTCACAATGACTGTGGTCACAATGATCACTGAGTTCACACCCCACATGTGGACAACCTCGCGAGCCAAGTCAAGATACTTGATTTGAATATCTTTCTCGGCTTTCACGGGTGTCTCGTCGGTCATGCGGGACCGTTATATCAATCAGTGCGCGCTGCTCTTATCGATCCACCATAGTGGTGGTGATCAGGTTTATTGACTACAATAATCCTGTCAGTGATGGTGAATTGATCCCAGTACAATGTGATATTGCAATTTTCGAGAACTGGGTCGGGCACATACCTATAAAGAACGGTACTTCCGATTCCACAAAGCTGGATTTTAGAGCAAATTGCTGATGGATAATCCTGGCTACAAGGTTATGTCTATGCATGTTCTCTCCGTTAGCCAGACGAGAGTACCCGGAGATAATGTGACGGATTGATTCGCCTGGACGGTGGCATGCCCAACGTATGTCAACCGTGCCGTCCTTCACAATAGATCTCCGGTAGTTATTCGTCATCATAACTTCATCCATGATTGCACAGACAGAACCTTCGGTTTCTCTGAAGAGATCCCCGGAACGTAGTCAGGCTACGGACGCTGATAGGTCTACATCGGGCCTATGCGGTCGTTAGTGTCAACTGTCAAGCACTGGAGGTTTGTGCCAGTTCTCTTTATCTAAGAGCGGGGTTAGGCCCTTGTCCACTGCGACAACATCTCAATGCATCCCTACGTTGGTTTCTAGGAAATATTCCCTGAGACTGCATATCTCACGATTGTGGAGAGTTTTAGCATTTAAAGCCTCGACCTGCACACCTGAGTGGGATACACAGTCTCATAACCGATAATGTAAATGCAATATTCAACTTTAATTACCTGAGCTTATAATGAGAAATCATTTATAAGAAATGCCAAAACAGTCACTTAAATCATTTCGACCTCATTTTTTTATTTTTTAATATGTTCTAGAAATTCATTCTAAATTGATAAATATCAATAATCTAGAGATGACTGGAGCCAGGCGATGAAATTTCAGTCTACGTTGAGAGCTCGTATTAGCTGCAAGTCAGAAAAGTTATAAGAGTGAACCAGAGGGCAGTTCCCTCCTGAGAAGTTTGAAGACAACCTCTCTCTTGGCTGCATAATAAAGTCAATGTCGCTATAGCGGTGTGAGGCATCGCACAACGCGTCGTCCGTGGCATCTCTAACATCTGATGCCCGCGGCGGGCTACACGAGCCTGAGTGGAAAACTAATGTCCCTCGGCTCTTCGCTGCGCAGACAGATGACTGATGTCCCTCGGCCCTCCGCTGCGCAGACAGATGACTGATGTCGCTCGGCCCTCCGCTACAATGACAGATGACTGATGTCCCTCGGCTCTCCGCTGCGAAGAATGATGACTGATGTCCCTAGACCTTCCGCTGCGAAAACTGAAGACTGATGTCCCTCAGCCCTCCGCTACGTTGACAGACGACTGATGTCCGTCGGCCTTCCGATGCGAAGACTGAAGACTGATGTCCCTCGGCCCTCGGCTACGATGACAGATGACTGATGTCCCTCGACCTTCCGCTGCGAAGACTGAAGACTGATGTCCCTCGACCGACCGCTACGATGACAGATGTCTGATGTCCCTTGGCCCTCCGCTGCGAAGACTGACGACTGATGGCCCTCGGCCCTTCGCTGCAAAGGCTGATGTCTGACGACACTTGGCTCTCTCCATTTCATCTTCAGTTCCGTTCGCCGGCTTCCCTGGCCTAGTTAGGGTTAGGTAGCTCCAGCCCCGTATAGGGAGGCGCGACCAGCGGCCGGCAAAAGTTGTATGAATGTCTGTCGTGTTTGGCGGCCAAATAAATTACATAGTAAACTCATATTACAGAATATGAGTTTTGTTATTTAAAAATGGAACGATTTTTTACTCTAAAACATGGCAACCAAGGGGGTAACTTATCAAAGGTTTTATTTAAATTTCGAATTTTCTTGTAAAAAGAAAGCGGTTTATTGAAAAAAAAAACAAATGAACTCTTCAACGCAAGAAAAATTATTGTTGTTCGTGTGCATCATTGATTTTGAAAAGTAATTGTATTAATTTCCTAGCATTATTTGAGAAAAGTACTATACAAGCCTTGGCCACAACTAGGCATTGATGGACTTATGTATGTATGCCTCAGCCCACATTTTTACGTTCGTCCATCAATGCCTCTGTTGCTGGCCGCTGCAGTAATGTACTATATCTCGTTCCCTTGCCATGCTCTCCTCCAAATCAAAGGTAGGTAGTGCCTATTGTGACCACACATTTTTCTCCTCCCTGAAAAACGTTACGTTACAACTTGTAATAAGATCATTAAGATTTAGTTGTTACAGAGCAATAAACATGTCGGGCCTGACGAGCATGGTGAGCATGGCGGGCGCGGTGGAGCTCGCAGCGCGCCACCCGGCCCCGCCCGCGGGCGAGCACGACGACCCGTGCGCGCACCACGACCACGCCATGGTGGTCAGTATGCAGCTCTGAATGTTTATTTATTTAGTACATGGAGGACTTACAGCTAATAAAAACAGAAAAAAAGCAAACCATAGTCACCAGAAAGCCAATTACAAGTCCTCACTCACGTATAGACTTATAATTAAGTGCCATTTCACATTTTCGCGCAAATTCCTAAGACTTTAGTCGCCTAATTTACCATCTGAGATAACACCCTGGCATTTTTGAATACATGTTAAAAATAGACTAGTCTTTCTTATTGACACTTCATGTAACACATTTACAAAAACTTATTTGCTTAGTAAGTAGTGATTAATCTCCCACAACTAGTTTACTGAAAAATCATCGCAGAGTCAATTTCAGACTCCTATATCTATCATAAATATATATAATTTTTACTGAAAAAAATACGTAAAGCATCAGACATATACTTTTGTCGACACATAATGTACTAAAATATCGATAGTTAATAATATTAATTAGTTTAGAGACAAAGTCTTAGGTAAATTTTTACGTTTTACATCGCTATTTTATCATGATTTTTTGGTTTGAATGAAGCGTAATTACATTAAACAAATTATGTAAAAATAAACTATGATCTTTTACTAAACTAATTCCAAAGTTTCATTAAAATCAATTCATTTAATCAGACATAATATAATTTTTAACATCACTCTAAATCAGAATAAATTACGACGCATAAGCGAGCACAGATTAGTACGGCCCGAGCGCCATCGACGAAGGACCTGTGCAATTTTTCCGCGTCCCGATTAGATATATATATATTAGATAAACGCATTGTTATACTACGACTACAACATTTTGAACCGCTTTGTATTTTTTTTCATTAGGTTAGAATTTCGTTTATTATCAAGTAAAGTATTATTTTAATAGTTTGTAGAATATTTGTTATATTTCTGTTTTATTAGTTTTAGCAATGGGGCGTAAGGGTTGTATTATCATTGTGTCAATAAAAGGAAAGAATAAAAAATATGCAAAAGCTGAAAACAACAGAAGCGAGATGGATTTAATTTTTATTTGCAATTCATATACACAGTTATCGATCACATAAGCTGAATGCTCCAAAAATGACTTTTTCAAGGTCAAAGTCATTCCTGCACCTTTATGAACTTGGAGGGTTGTATTGATAATTTTGATGATTATAATTCTGTAACTACATACATCTTACAGCCGCGAATAATATTCTAATCAACATACAACCTAGCACTGGCCTGCAAATTGCAAAAAACGTAACAAAATTTAAATTTTGTTGGCTACCCTGGAGCATTAGCCTTAACATAATTATATCGACATGGAATATAGAACCGTAATTACAATTTGAAAGGTTTCCCTTGGGCTTTCGTTTAAAAATATTTCGGTGTCGAAATTTGATAGCAAGTTTTTATGTCATTTTAGAATGCGAAATCGCGTGAATCGAGTAGAGGCGGATAGTACTTTTAGAAGAGCCGCCGTGCTGGGTACTGGTGGAAAGTTGTGTGTCAAGCGAATTTTCGAAAATCTGTGAATGCAGATTTGTTTCTTTTTACAAATAAAGGGATGTTTTCTTTGAGTAAAATTTGCTATCACCAGTATTTCGAGTACTTTCCCTCCAGGTGACATTGAAAAATTCCACCCTGTGTACAGGGTGTGGCGTAAGTAGTGGTCCACCGTTCAGGATTCGATGAACCAGATAATTAACTATAACAATTAAAAATTTAAACCATTTATACCCAAGGGTTCCGAAAATATTTCCTTTTTGTCTTTTATTTACGAAATTTCTACCCTTTATTACAAATTTGGTTGTAGTTTCAACAAAAGTTATTAATCTTTCATTTTGATTTCTGTTAATTACTGCTGAATACTAGAGCTACCACGATAAATTATGATTTTTTATGTAAATTCAGCTCTTTTGAAGAAAAAGTTGGTTCTTCTCTAATTTTAACCCAAATTTTTAACACACCATCAAGTTCAAGAGCGATTTTTGTAAAAAAAACGTAACACATTGTCAGTGCCCAAGTATTTAATAATATGCCTACTAAATGCCGATTTCAAAATGATATCATTATAACAGATCCAATAATTTAACAAAAAGATATTCAATTTTAATTGAAGAAAAGAAGATTTTCATTAAATTATTTTTTTAAACTTTATTGCGTTAATACTTACGATATTTGCTAAAAAATGCACTACAGTGTCAATGTCCATTTGTATAAAAAAAACTACTATAACTGAGTTATATAGACCTAACTTGTTACTTCAGGTATTTGAACAAAGAATTAAAAAAAAAAAACAAATCACTTTATTTATCATTTATTATTAATCTTTGTCATGATTACAATCATTAAAATTAAACGAAATGTTCAAAATGGCCCCCATTCGCAGCAATACACGCTCTGCAACGTCGAATAAACGACCGTTTAAGTCGTCGGGCAAACCCGCTTTCGCTGACTTCTCTAGCTGCTGCCTGGATTCTAGTCCTCAATTGGTCAATACTTGTGATTTCTTTGCTATAGACTTTTTCTTTTAGGCAACCCCAATAAAAGAAATCTAGGGGATTTCGATCTGGCGAGCGTGGTGGCCACAATATTGGACCTAAGCGCCCAATCCACCTATTTGGATACGCTGTATCAAGGTGCTCCCGTACTCTAACAGCATAGTGAGCGGGACAGCCATCTTTCTGCAGCCACATGTCTTCTTGGACTTCAGGAACGACACCTTCCAGAAGCAAGGGCAAATCGATTTGCAAAAAACTTAAATATCTTTCTGCATTTAATGTTTCTGGCAGCTCGTGTGGACCGATTATCTGTCCGTTAATGATACCGGTCAAAAGGTTTATTTTAAATTGATACTGTGATCTGTCTTGCCTTATGAGATGCGGGTTTTCTAGCTGCCAGTTATGCAAATTGTGTAGATTTAAATATCCACCTTGTTTGCAGGATGACTCGTCGCTCCATAGTATTTTATTAAAAAACTGCGGGTCTTCTCTTATTCTGCGTAGCATTACTCTACAAAATGTTACTCTCAAGTGATAATCTCTTGGTAGCAATGACTGTACCCTTTGATAGTGGTATGGGTACAGTTCATGTCTTTTGAGTATTCGATGTACAGATCTAGTTGATATGCCAGTTCTGCGACTTAAGACACGGATTGATGTTGAAGGATCTTCTGTTACTAAATTCATTACCTCTTCATCGTTGTGTCGTCGCGGTCGTCCTTCACCTGCACCACCTACGCCTGTGCCGAGTATCCTTCCCTTGGTGAATGCGTTATGCACTCTCCCAAAAACTCGGTGGTCTGGATGTCTTCGATCGGGATATCTCTCCCGATAAAGACGAGCTGCTTTTCTACCGACACCTCTGCATTCGCCATAAATAAAATGCATGTCAGCATAGTCGCGCGGTGTGTACTGAGGCATTTTTTTATTGTCACTGCACTGCACGTTTGTCCAAATCGTTGAGCAAGCCAGTCACCAGTACACGTAGCCAATATCGCAGAGATCACCAAAACAACAAGTCCAATCAGTAGGCAAATTAAACAGAGTCCGGGGTCAGGCAAGGGTAAAGAAATGGCGGAGGTAAACACAGGCAGAATAAAAACGAAACGCATACGACGCACGACACGGGTGACGAGATCGTACTAAATCATTTCGAGATTTTTGGATATTTCAACGTTAGTAATGAAAGAGATAGCAATACCCTACCATATCTTTTCCTTATCACACCTATTGTGCGTAACTCGATTGCGAAAGCTTCAACGGGTTTTTGTTAACAAACGATGTCTCAGGTAAAAAAAGGGTCAGGTTTTTTTTACCTGGCATGTTTGTGCTTCAACACAAATCACATTAGAAATGTAAAAAGTTAGATTGTATCCGTTTTTTAAGTTTTAATACGTTTTGTAATAGTATTAACGCAATAAAGTTTAAAAAAGTAGTTTAATGAAAATCTTCTTTTCTTCAATTAAAATTGAATATCTTTTTGTTAAATTATTGGATCTGTTATAATGATATCATTTTGAAATTGGCATTTAGTAGGCATATTATTAAATACATGGGCACTGACAATGTAGTACGTTATTTTTTACAAAAATCGCTCTTGAACTTGATGGTGTGTTAAAAATTTGGGTTAAAATTAGAGAAGAACCAACTTTTTCTTTAAAAGAGCTGAATTTACATAAAAAATCATAATTTATCGTGGTAGCTCTAGTATTCAGCAGTAATTAACAGAAGTCAAAATAAAAGAATAATGACTTTTGTTGAAACTACAACCAACTTTGTAATAAAAGGTAGAAATTTCGTAAATAAAAGACAAAAAGGAAATATTTTCGGAACCCTTGGGTATAAATGGTTTAAATTTTTAATTGTTATAGTTAATTATCTGGTTCATCGAATCCTGAACGGTGGACCACTACTTACGCCACACCCATGTAATAGAAACATACACATAAAATACATATTTACATAACATACATATATTTGTGTTTTATTAGTCTAGAAGGCTTTAATAGAATAAATACTGAATAAATAAATTATCTTTTGCATAAATCTCAAACCAAGGTGCATTACGATTATAACGGCCCAAGATTGTTAGTCCGTCTCGACACTCGCGCTGGACTGTTTGTGTTGCAATCCACACATTGTGGATTGCTACGCACACATACACAAAGCTGCGGTCTTTTACCTAAAATCGAGCGTTGTAATTTTGTGAAATGGCTCTTAAGAATCAAACGAACTTACCTGGTGAAGTTTGATTCTAATTATGCGAGGGTCTCAACCGAAGACGATTACTTATATTACTTGCAGCATTACATGAGATGGTGCTATCTTCATCACACGTTTAGATCATAAACACTAAACAATTTGATAAAAGGACATATTTTTTATTACAATTTCCTGTTTCACTACCACTGGCAACACCGTACATCATTAAATCATTATTTAGAGTAGATTTTTGTGTTATAACATTGCCTTTTGGCCATTGAGTTGAGGGGGGATAGAGCAGTAATCGTCTTCGGTTGAGATTCTCGCATAATTGGAATCAAACTTCACCAGGTAAGTTCGTTTGATTCTTAATTATACTTCGGGTCTCAACCGAAGACGATTACTTATATTACTTGCAGATGTTTAGAGCACTGCAATATTGCAGAGGAAAAAGAAAAAATTAAAAAGCAGTTTACTTAACATGTTAATTATATAAATGCAATTAATCTTCCACATTATGAGCCGATACAATTGACAAAAGTGGTGTCATTCGAGTCTACCACATCTCTAAAATAATACATAAGAAAGATGTTTGAGCGATTTGCTCCAGCCAGCGGCCTTTCGAACCACCTCCAGACTGACCCCAGATCTGTGCGCGGCAGATGTAGATGCCGAGCGAGTACTATGAGCACCGATTATGGAAATTTCTATTCCTGTCTTGCAAAACCTTTTTTACCCAATGTGCTAATGTTTGAGGGCCTGCTTTTTTATAAGGTTAGCGTACACTCCTTGACTACCCGTCATTTCGCAAAGATCTAGTTATGTATAGGTAGGTTTCAATAGCAAATGCTGGACAAATAATGGGGTTTTCACAAATGTACGGTAGTTTGATAAGTGGTTGGTATGCCTCGGGCCTCGATGTTTTGATTAAATCACTAATTTTAATTACAATCTCATTTTCTTGTATCGATATATTTTTCAACTTTATAACACAGATGGTTGCAAACCATCTGTGTTCATTAAAATTCCAAATATTGTTCCTGTCCTAGATTGCTGTAATTATTTGCAAATTATATTCAACGATCTCCATATTTATGACAAAACATTAGTACGAATTGAACATGAAGTTGAGTTGAGTTCTTTGGGCAGAAGCCATAGCGATACAAGTCTTAGGTATGTGACAAATTCGAGGAACATTTCCGACGTTTGGCCCCCAAACTGGAACGGACTGGGGCTGCCTTCGGGCAGCTCCTGCCCAATCTGGGGAGCCAAATGCCTCTTGCCGAAGGCTCTACGCGGGAGTCGTGCGGTCCATGACCCTTTACGGGGCCCCGGTGTGGGCGCGTTCATTGAGGCTGCGAGCCGCCCACTACCTGAACGCGCCCAGAAAGGTGGTAGCCGTAAAGCTGGCCCGGGGGTACCGTACGATCTCCCGCGAGGCGACGAGCCTCCTTGTCAGATTGCCGTCATGTGATCTGGAGGCGATAGTCCTCGCGCGCCTACATGAATGGCGCGCGGAAGAGCTACGCCAGGGGGAAACTCCGCTGCTGCGACATATTGTCGCTCAGCGGACAGACTTCCGGCGGGATCTAATGGCGACATGGAGAGAGCGACTGTCGCAACCCCGTGCAGGGCACGCCACAATAGTGGCGATAAGTCCCCTCTTTGAGGAGTGGCTTGAGAGACGCCACGGCGTCCTCACCTTATGTCCGCGGCGATTGGCGGCGGTGACCTCTCCGGTCCGGCCCTGGTGCAAGCTATGGTCCGGAGCGAGACGGAATGGGTCACCTCCTTCTGCGAAGCAGTAATGCTAGAGAAGGAGGTGGCGGAACGTGAGAGGGAGAGAACCTCACAGCGTCCCGGCCGTCGCCTGTGGTCGGTGGGCTATGCAGTTAGTACGGGGAAATACCATACCCCTTGGTAAGACTGGTTGTCAGTCTTTTTGGGCCACTCACTACCTCTTACGACTGTCAAAGATGTACAAATGACAGGCGGGACCAACAGCTTAACGTGCTTTCCGAGGCACGGAGGAAACTGGGTATGTAATGGGTGGTCACCCATCCACAGACCAACCTAGGCAAGTACGACCTTAACCTAAAGATCGACTTGAGTGGCTCTTATTATTTAGCCACGAGCTCCTCTCATTGTGTCACGAGTGACTACACTAGAAAATAAGAACTCTTTAAAAACGTGACGATTCGGAAACGTGACACTTTAGAACAATTTATCTTATTCAAAATTTGTTTGTACCAACAATCAATTAATATAGGATTTACGTGTGGCCGCAACTTTAAAAAAAAATGGCGGAAATTAGGCCGGCTATTTAATTCAAACCCCTTTGATCCCCTTTTATGGGTAACGATACTCGTGTGTCTGTCTGTCCGTCAGTCACAGCCAATTTGCTCCGAATATGCTGGACCGATTATTGTGTTTATCTCGATTGAACGTTTTTAGAATCCTTTGTGAAAGTTGTTTTCACGCAAATAAAACTTTTCTAATTAAGAACAAAACAATTAAGCTAATTTTATGCCAATACTTTTATTTTTGGTTATAAAATATGTCAGTCTGTAGTTTTTATTTTTTACAGATGTTCGGTACATATCATATAATCGTCTGTCTTGCTCATTAAAGTAGTTCGGAATGAATCATCGTGAAGTAAAGACGTGTCTGTTATTTTTACAAGGTCCTACAATCAATATTTAACCTTAATCACTCCACCATATGGTCCAAACGAGCCGAATAATAGAAACATAGATAAGGACGACGGAGAACAATAGGCCGCATTCCTGAGCCGCTTTTTGTGCACCTTTTTTTGCAAGACATCTGTGCTACGCGTGATAACTACGATTGACTTTAAGACTTTAAAAAGGTGAATTGTGAGTGCTTTAAAACTATCATAACAAGAAGAATATCTTAATAACTATATAGAACAATGAGTGTTACGTTAACCAGTGAACAGCAACAGTTAGTTAACTCGTTAGAAGATCTTTACTTACTGTTACAAAAGACACAAAGTAATTTGCAGAAATGTCCGAAGCAAAGATTATCAAGAGGTTATATTGAAACTAAGTTACAAACCATCCAAGGATATTGGCGAACGTTTAATACGACACATCAAGACTTAGTCAAATGTACACCTAAGAGGCTAAGACTAAACGAAATGATCTTACATATTTCGCTAACGAAGATTACTTTGTGGTAGAAGATTTATATTCATGTTTATTAGGCGATTTGAAGGATACGTTGTCGATGCTTTCGAAATCTCCAGACAATCAGATACAAGCATGTGACAACTCGTCGCCACCACGGGTTAACTTACCACGCATCGAGTTACCTACTTTCAACGGGAGCTATGATGACTGGCCTATGTTTCGAGATATGTTTACGTCGCTGGTACACAACAACACGTCTTTACGTAACGTCGAAAGGTTACATTACCTGATATTGAGCTTGGTTGGTGAACCTAAGGAATTGTTGAAGCATGTTAGTATAACTGACATTAATTATGAACAGGCATGGAATACACTTGGACAAAGGTATGGAAACAAACGTTTAATAGTTCATTCTCTACTCCAGAAGTTATTTAGTCAAAAGAAAATTACCACTCCATCGGCTATCCAAATATAGAATTTATTAGATACAACCTCTCAGTGCTTAAATAACTGGAAGAATCAAGAAATACCTGTCGAGGGCTGGGATCAGTTGATTATATACACAGTTGTACAAAAGTTAGATGTCGATACACACACGGCCTGGGAAGAAGATTCTTACAAGGAAGATCCTGACAACCTACCATCTTGGAAAGAATTAAAGACTTTCCTGGAAACAAAATATCGGACACTGGAGATGGTTAACCCTACAGCTAAAAGGTAGCAGACGAATGTTAAGGCGAAGTCATTCCGTTCCACATCACCGGAAGAGAAAACAGATACATCACCGACCAAGTCATGCAGTATGTGTAAAGCGGAGCACTCCCTGTGTCACTGCAAAGAATTTAGTAAGTTACAACCGCATGAACGCAATGAGTTTATTAAGAAGAACAATTTATGCTTTAATTGTCTGACGTCAGGACATTCTGCTAGGAGATGCCGCAATCGAATGTCCTGCCGAAGATGCAACCGCCGCCATCATACATTGTTACATCAACCCAGCAGCGGTCAGTCAGACAATGTGGGTCAGTCAACAAATCATAGTCAAATAGAGGAAGAACAAAAGAAAGCAGAACAATCCTGAGTTGGCATTATCTACGCACTTTGTCTCGGAGAAGTCAACAGCGTTGCTTGCAACAGCATTAGTGCAAGTCAGAGATGAAGATGGACATAGTAGGTACAATATTGCGAGCGCTGGTAGACCAGGGATCGCAAGCAAACTTTATTAGTGAGCGAGCAGCGCAACTGTTAAAGGTCAAGAGATCACGAATAAAGGGAACAATCACTGGTGTTGGAGCAACACAGACTACAGTCAATCACGTGATCCAAGTCAAGCTTCATTCGCGATATGATAATGACGTCAAGATTACTATCAATGCCTATGTAATGCCAACGCGAATAACATCACACCTGCCATCTGAAAGAATTACTGGTACCATGCACACCTGGCCGCACTTAAAAGGACTCACTCTGGCAGACCCGAGCTTCCATTCACCAGGGCGAGTAGACATGCTGTTGGGCGTAGAAGTTTGTGCTCAAATTTTAAAGGCTGAAATAATCAAAGGTCCACCTGGCTCCCCTTGTGCCCAAAATACAAGCTTGGGTTGGATCTTATTTGGAAAGATACAAGCACAAACTTCAGAAGAACAAATACTAGTAATGCATCATAAGCTTTATCTAGATTAAATCTTGCATTCTGTGTGGGAGGTTGAAACAGATGCACAAGGAAAACTTACCAAAGAAGAAGAAGACTGCGAGAGAATATATAAAGAGACATACATACGTAATAGTGAAGGGCGCTACATAGTCAAGTTGCCATTTAAAACAGAAAACCCACGATCACCGCATGGTAATACGAAAAAAGGAGCTATAAATAGATTATTTTACTTGGAAAGACGTTTTATGAAGAATGATGATCTGAGAAAGGAGTATACTAAGGCAATTAATGAATACAATGACATGAAACACATGAAGGAAGTTCCAAGTGATGAAAGTAACAAGCCAGCTGTCTATTTACCCCACCATGCGGTGGTAAAAGAAGAAAGTGAGACTAGAAAGGTCAGGCCAGTGTTTGACGCCTCTCACAGGGGCTCAAATAATGTAGCACTCAACGATGAGTTACTGGTTGGCCCGCAACTTTAAGAAGATATAAGATCACTCGTCATGAGGTGGCGCCTGAAAAAGATAGCATTTGTAGCCAATATTCAGAAGATGTATCGACAAATACTTGTTTCGAAAGAGGACGCCGATTTTCAAAGAATTGTCTGGCGTGACAGTCCAAATGAATCTGTAAAGGAATACCGGCTTCTGCGAGTCACCATCGGCACGGCATGTGCACCATACCTTGCCGTCAAGACTCTGCACCAGGTCGCGAACGATGAAGGCGAGAATCAACCTGTAGCAGCAGACACTATTAGACAAGATTTTTACATGGACGATCTGATGTCCGGTCAAGTTACGGTAACCGAGGCAGTTGGTGTTGCGAAGGACGTGAAGGCAATTCTTGAGAGAGGTGGTTTCACCCTACAAAAATGGGCGTCTAACAATTCAGATTTCCTTAGAGAATTTCATCCAGCTGAGCTCAGCTCTCATGTTAACATTGATATCAAGTTAGACGGCTTGATAAAAACACTGGGTTTATCCTGGAATATGGGAGAAGATATTCTTAAATACAACCTAAAGCTACCACCCCTATCAGAAACAGTCACCAAGAGAAAAACATTGGCCGAGGTTCAACGACTTTTTGATCCTCTGGGATGGTTAGCTCCGGCACTGTGACTTGCAAAGATAATGATCCAGAAATTATGGCTTCAACGGGTCCATTGGGATAAAGAACTCTCACCTGAAATAAAAAACGAATGGTTAAATATTAGACACAGTTTTGAAGATATTAAATTCATGAAATTAAAGAGATGGCTGTTTACGACCCAAGAAACGTTGAAAGATGTTACAATTCACGGTTATTGTGACGCTTCAACTAAGGCGTATGGAGCTGTTGCTTACCTGAGGGTTCGAGGAGTCAACGGAGGCTATCAGATAGGAATTATCGCTGCCAAGACAAAGGTCGCTCCTATCAAGGCATTATCCCTTCCACGACTTGAGTTGTGCGGTGCAGTTCTCCTGTCAAAGTTACTAAAGCATATAAGTGAGGCGACGCGCATCCCAACGGGTCAGATATTTTGTTGGACTGATTCCACGATAGTGTTGTCATGGCTGCAAGGAGATCCAACAGATGGCACACATTCGTAAGAAATAGAGTAATAACCATACATGACAATGTTGGAAACAAATGGTACCACATACAGTCGCAACAAAATCCAGCTGATGTCGATGAATGTTGGTTCCTGAATTGAGAAAATACGCACTCTGGTGGCACGGTCCGGAACACCTGAAACAAGAAAAAATACACGTGAAAACATTAATGAATGAAGAAACTGACTTAGAAAGAAAAAAAACCATTAATACTTACCTCACAAGAGAAAGCGAAGAAAATTCCTTGTATAGAAAAATGGAAATTTTCAAAGACTTACCGGAATTACTGAAGACTATCACGTATGTTAAAAGATTTATAAGGTTAAGACAAAATCAACCTGTACATTCGACGATCACTACTGAAGAACTCGAAGACTCTCTGTAGACCTGCATAAAAATCATACAAGATGTTGAATTTCAGGAAGATGTTAGAGATCTATTAGAAAGGAAACAAGTAAGAAATACAAGCCGTTTGAAGACCCTTAATCTATATCTTGATGCTAAAATGATACTCAGGGTGGGTGGAAGAGTACAAAATGCTTATTATTTAGAACACGACCGTCTGCATCCTATAGTCTTAGACCACAAAAATCCACTTACCTCTTTACTCATTGCTGATGCTGACAAAAAGACGCTGCATGGAGGAGTACAACTGATGCTAAATTACCTGAGGTCAAGATACTGGATTCTGAAAGTAAAGGGTTTAGTAAAGACATACCTTCACAAATGTTTTGTTTGTGCAAGGTTGAATGCCCGATCTCGGACGCAACTAATGGGCGAGTTACCGAAGGTGCGAGTAACCCCTGCACGGCCATTCCTCCACAGTGGCGTTGATTTTGCGGGCCCTTATGATGTCCTTATGTCCAAAGGCAGAGGTGCAAAAACCAACAAATCCTACATCGCCATCTTCATATGCATGTCGACAAAGGCGATTCACTTGGAGCTCGTGGGAGATTTGACTTCGGAAGCCTTTATCGCTGCTTTTCGGCGCTTTGTATCACGTCGTGGACGATGTAGTGATCTGTGGAGTGACCAGGGACGAAATTTCGTCGGAGCAAACAAGTCACTTGCAGAGGCGTTCAAGGAAGCAAACGTTGAATTTGGGGATCACATGTCCAATCTACTCGCAGCGGACGGCACTCAGTGGCACTTCATACCTGCATATAGCCCAAATTTTGGAGGCCTCTGGGAAGCCGGAGTCAAATCCATGAAGTTCCACCTCAAACGCATCATGAATACGAATTTGACATACGAAGAGATGACCACCGTATTATGTCAAGTTGAAGCATGTCTTAATTCTCGTCGTATTTGCCCACTTATTGAAACAGATTTAAACAACTTGGATGTACTAACGCCTGGCCACTTCCTCATTGGAGAGTCTCCAATTACTATACCCTCACCGAGCCTGAAAGATATCGCCCAATCAAGCTTATCACGGTGGCAACACTGTCAACGGGTACTGTCGAACTTTTGGCATGTCTGGCAGTGCGAGAATCTCTCCAGACTTCAACAAAGACCAAAGTGGCAAAAAATACAAGAAGAGTTTGACATAGGCCAGATTGTTCTTATCAAAACTAAAGGATTGCCACCTGGCAAGTGGCCTTTAGGACGGATTGTGGACAAACACCCAGGATCTGACGGAATCGCTAGAGTTTATAGCGTAAAGATTGGTACAAATACTGTAAGAAGATCAATCTCCAAACTCTGCTTTCTACTAATCGACAATCGTTAATATTATAATGTTAATCTCACGTTTAATAATTGTGTTATTTTTCTGTCTCAAATTTTGTTAACTTTATGGTCTATTATATTTCACAAATGCAGTGTTAATAACAGTTGTTTTTAAAGACTCAATTTGTTTTGTAATTTAAAACTTATGTTGCAGTCTGTCTGGAACATCATATTGTTTATTTTTGATAATTATACATTAATTTATATTTGATAAACATAATGTTTGCATGATTTTTTTGTTAATTGATTAATAATTATTGTCTCTATGTTCAAAATGTAATTGTAAAAGTAATTTAAAATCCCTTTTGGTGGGCGGTATGTTCGGTACATAATATAATAATAATATAATAATCATATCATATAATCGTCTGTCTTGCTCATTAAAGTAGTTCGGAATAAATCATCGTGAAGTAAAGACGTGTCTGTTATTTTTACAAGGTCCTACAATCAATATTGAACCTTAATCACTCCATCAACAGACCATTGATATTAGTGGAAGTTTTTTAGAAGGCAAATCTCGCATATCTTGAACAAAGAGTTACCAAAACTTTGAAATTTACTCTTATTGTACTGTTGAGTTGAGTGAGCAAAAGCTATACTCATAATGGAAAAAGATTTTACAATCTTTCCAATCTTTTTGATGTAAAAGGTGATCTCCGAAACTCCTCATCCGATTTCAAAAATTCTTTCACTGATGGCAGGCACTACACTATTACAGAGTGCCATGGAATATATTTCTTTGTCGCGGACAGAAGCCAGTCGCAGATAAATCAATATCAAAATGGCTTACCGCTAATTCAGTAAAGTTTACTCTGTCATACTGTGTTTACTCTTTTGTCAGAAGTCATTTTCGTTAAAAGTTCCAGTCTTGCTCCAATGATTTACCTAACATCTTGCGCAACCAAGCAGGTATTAAGATAGTGTTATCATTGCTTCACACATAGTTTACCTCCCGGGGTTGACGTGTTTCGATAGTTTCTAAATACACGATACTAAAATAGTATGTTCTCCACGTAGCAGTAGTGGCCCAGCCCCGGCCAAGAGTTAAGGGGGACTTAGGTGTCGTGTCGAGGGATAGAATCTTACTTTTGAAATTTATTTAATCACAAGAGCTCGCCGTCCGTCCGTCTCATGACGACAGGCCGTGTCGACGGCGCGTTCGTGTTCCACGCGCGCCTCAAAGAGAGTCAGCAAAAAGGAAGGGGTCCGATGCCTGCCGGGGTTGCCGGACTGTTCGAAAGAGCCACGGTATGACCCCGGAACACAAAGGGCGATGAAGGAACATAGATGGGTTTTAGTCAGTAAAAGTCTGACACTGCCACCTGCTCCGCCCAGAGCGGGAGAAGTCATTTGATGATTTCCCATCCGAAAAAAAAAAGGTATGTGACAAATCAACTTAAGATATATTATCGGAAGGGCATAAATCGGAAAGGTATTTCAGTACTACGTTTGTATCCCATGTTGAATTGTATTTTGGTTTTGGGGGAGTAAGTTTATAGACAACTTTAAGGAAGCAGCTGATACAGTCATCTATAGTAACGTTATAGCCCAAAATAACTGATAGGGCAGACCTATGCTTAGTTAAACTATTGTAGCTAGAACCCTCCTCAATTTTTTGTTGTTAAAAATGGTATAATTTGGGCACTATCTGTCTCATAAAGATCCAAGTTATTATCTTTACAATAAAGCCACCAAGATTTATCGAACTATTGAAGCCATCATTATATGTAATGACGTTCGTGGTACTCCACGCTTGATCAGCGCCTCCTGGATAATTTTGCTGCCACCAGGACAAGCGTCGCGTGAAGTGGATCGCGGACTCTCAAAGGAGATTGAGAAAAGTGATTCGAGAGGACTTTCGTGTTATAAAGTTTTGTTCAACACTTTTAGTCGAGTCTAATCTCGACACGATTTTTCGTGTATTTTAATAGTGGAGAATAAGTCCAATACCAATATTATCACGGAATAAAAGATCGAAACGCGATAGCAATCTCGTCGACACAAGTTTTATTTTGCATAGTTTATGTAAGTACATTTTACATTATTACGCTATGAAACATTTCGAATAGCCAACAAACACTCCTTAGAAATTTTAATGGTTTTGAAGAACGCCAGCGGAGTGAATGAGGGTAGGTCGTTAAAATTTAATCTATATTTTTCTTGTACTTAAACAATATAATTACTTATGGAAATACAAACAGGAAATTGTAATAAAAAATATGTCCTTTTATCCTATTTTTTTGTGTTTAAGATCTAAACGTGTGATGAAGATAGCACCATCTCATGTAATGCTGCAAGTAATATAAGTAATCGTCTTCGGTTGAGACCCGAAGTATAATAATAATCTATGGTCTATGCACAAGAACACAAAACACACAGCTATAGAATAAGTATGAAATATAAAAACTAGTTTGCTGTTTATTTGATGTTCCTCCCCTTTCCCGAGAAAGTACCTATACTGATTATTAGTGCCGCGAGGCCGCTAGTGTGATCACCTCCTCGCGTTACCTCACTTGGCATTTAATCAATGCGTCGATATATGTATTATTAGTGGGAGGTCTTTCAACGCATCGTCTTCCGGTTCGCGGTCGCCACTTCAGAACTTTTCGGGTCCATCGGCCATCCGTTCTGCGAGCCTGGTGAAGGTTGCGGGAATCCGTTGGATTCGAGTCGCACGGGACCGATCGATGTGGCAACACTGGGGGGAGGCCTATGTCCAGCAATGGACGTCTTTCGGCTGGAATGATGATGTATTATTAATGTATGATGTCGAGCTTCAGTCGTCAGAACTAAAATGACGAATCAGCATTTTTTTCGAAGAAGGAGGTTCATGCTGACTCGTATGTTGCAGTTTCACTCGTGTGTGTGCACGGAGATCCTGTTCAAGGGCTGGAACACGAGCAATGAGCTGCAGTTGTTCGGTTCGGCGCTGGCCATCTTTGTGGCGGCCGTGCTGTATGAGGGGTTCAAGTACTGGCGCGAGACGCTGACAGCGCGGGTCCCCGCGGTCTCCGACTCACAGCAAAACATCGCCAAGAGCGAGCAAGGCGCGGGCGCAGGGGCGGGCCGTTCGCTCAGGTGAGGACCGTGTCGCAGTGTCGCACCATGTGGATGTGTGTGTGTGTGAGTGCCAGGTCTGACACCCCTCTCTGGTTCCCCCCGCAGGGCGCTGTTGTGCTCAGGCGCGCACGGGCTGCAGACGGCGCTGCACGCGCTACAGTCGACGCTGAGCTACCTGCTGATGCTGGTGTTCATGACGTACAACGTGTGGCTGTGCCTGGCCGTAGTGCTGGGCCTCACGCTCGGCTACTTCCTGTTCGGCTGGCGGCGCAGCGCGCTCAACGACGCGAACGAGCACTGCCAGTGACGTGACGCACGCGGCCGGAGTGCGCGGCGCGCTTCGTTGATCTGTTATCTGTGAACAGTTTGTTATGTAGTACTTGAGTCACCTTGAAATCTCAAGATCATGACTAATAAAAAGCGCCCTATTATGTCGTACTTGCGGCACATTGAAATCTGAAGACCATGATAAATACAAAGCACTCGTTGTCGCCGGCACCCTCGCCTTCTCAACATTTTCGATAGCGTGGACCACTCTTGATTCTCGCATCGAACAATTGTCACGCATCCCAGTTTTACCGACTGTATTGTAATATTTTTTAATAATTAAATAGCTTTAAGCAAATTCTTTTTTATTATTTATTTATTTAAACCACACATACAACCATTATCACAGGTACCTAATACAATAGCGTAGTTATATTTAAAGTTACAGTTAGTTAGTTAACAGTTTACCAAGACTACAATTAATTATTTTGACAACCAATAGTAATTTTGCAAAATGCGGCCCGTGTGAATTCACTCAGTGTACAATTGAAGCAGTCAATCTGCTGTGACACCATATTGAGTGTAGGCAGCGCGCGCGTCAGTGGCGCGTGCTGCAGCTTGTTGGAGCGGGCGGCACCCACAGCAGCGGCGGCCGCCTCCGTCGTCCCACGTACCCATCAGGTACACACAACCCAACCGTGCTTAAAACGCCTGGGTTGTATATTTTACCACGCATAATCTTAAATAAGTAAGTGTCGAGTGCTACTTCCCTTCTAACTTCTAGTTTATAATAGCCTACCATGCCCAGCACAAATAGAGTAGGATATAGCAGTGGATACCCTGGATACATACATCCATCATCCATACAGCTTTAAGTACAGGAATCTCACAAACTTGTTCTAAGTACGTTCTAGCATTAGTTTGTACTTGGCTTCATGTGGCGACCATACGACAGCATTGCATTCCAAATGACTTTTTACAAGCACTTCGTACAACGATCTCAGAGCACTGATGTTCGTGAACTGGTTTCCTAGCCATAAGACCAACCCTAAAAAAATTGCGGTATGCTTTTTTACAGACATCCGTGGTATGCTTGCGAAAATTTTAATCAGTTGTAAAGCGCACGCCCAAGTCCTTAACCTCTGAAACACGTTGAAGTCGGATTCCATCCATGCAATATTGATAATGACTAGGGTTGCGGGCACGGGAAAATGATACCACCGAACATTTGGCCACATTTAAATGCAATTTATTACTACGGCTCCACTCTACCACCCCATCAATATCCTGCTGCAGTATATCGTGATCAGTCCCCTGCTTTATTTCAAGAACCAATTTCAAGTCATCCGCGAATAGCAATGGTTTTGGATTTATTGACCACTCCCGGCAGGTCGTTAGTTGTTAAAATAAAGAGAAAAGACCCTAAATTACTGCCTTGACTGACTCCCGATCTAGTAAAATAGGGTTCGAAGAGCTGCACACTGCAGTCGACATACTGACGACGGTCTCGTAAATAGCAGGCGAAAAATGTTAAAGTGTGAGGAGTACAGCCTACATCAGCTAACTTAGCCAAAAGGACGTCTTTATCTACCGTGTCAAAAGCCTTCCTGAAATGGAAGTAGGTAGGGTAGGGTGTAGTCTCATCTCATACAGACGTGCACATCAATGCAGTATAAAAATAAATAATTTAGGTGACCGAGCCTTCGCTTGACCCACTACATTATTGTGAGATAACCTCTTGGATTTTACGTGTAGCAACACTGGTTTACCATCGGGCACCCCACTATACCGAGTGCGTGACGTCACTTCCCAGCCGATCGCAGCGGTGGGGCAGGCGCTTGCGCTTCTTCAGTACGTCTTGAATTTTGGACGTGTTAACACCTGTGACTAGAAGTGAACAACAAAATAGTTATTTAAAGTGCGAATCTACACAAACTTATTAAGGTAATGAAATGATGTTTATTTTTGCAAGTAGGTTCTTACAAACACTTTTACACGTCATTTTTTTAAAACTAGATGGGGCCGGTGTTTCGTACCTGACTACTCTGAGAAAAAACAGCCGAAACAAACTCAGAGGTCATAGTCTCTTTTGAAGTCCAGACATAATCTTGTTCAATTCAGATGAGGACTATGCAGATTAGTGTCTGAGATGGTCTTTTATTTATTTATTTATTTATTTAAATAACATGGGAGACTTACAGCTAAAACAAACAGATCAAGAACAGTACAATAGACTGAAAGCCAATTACAGGTCTCCACTTATAAAATACAGAGAAAAAAAAAGTAAATTCTACGGACATTCACACCAAGTTACTATACATATACTACAGCATAATTACTATGTTGCTCACACTGCATAACAACCATCATAACAAAATGAACTACTTGAAAAAGCTTCGACTTAAGCACTTCCTGGCTGACGACACACTAGTTTGGAATAGATCTATATCATACTGTTTACAAAGCTTGTTTAAATTTTTGCTTGCACGCACAATGTACGAATTCTGCCTATAATTAGTTGATGCAAATGGCACACACAAAGGTGGATTGTATCGTTTAGACTTCAAGGGAATGTTGAAATAAAATTTTGACAAAATATCACTACAGTTTATGGTGTTGTTAAAAATTTTCAACAAACACACACAGTCAGAAATCTCGCGGAGGTTGAGTAAAGGTAATATATGATATTTTTTACATAGGTTAAGGTAGTTTTCCGAATGATACGGTACTTTTTGATGGTAACATAGATACCTTATGAACCTTCTTTGGATGCTCTCAATGCGGTCAATGTATTTGTGGTAACATGGGTTCCATATTTCAGATGCATATTCCAAGTGGCTTCTAACAAAAGTACAGTATAGTATTTTTAAAGTTTTGGCTTGAGTGAAGCACTTGGATAACCGCATTATGAAACCCAGAGATTTCGATGCCTCAGCGACTATTGCATCTACGTGTAATTCAAAACTAAGCTTGGAATCATGATAGACCCCCAGATCACGGATAGAGTTTGATCTAGGTAGAATTTGATCGCCTAAGGTATACAATGTAGCGATGATTGAGCGCTTCCGAGAATACGTAATAACCGAGCATTTAGCGGGATTAAGATCCAGCTTGTTTCTTAGGCAATAGTCCTCCAGGTGACGTAAGTCATTCTGGAGTGCCGTTACGTCCATCTGAGATGATATTGTGGCATAAATTTTCATGTCATCGGCAAAACACAAAAGTTTGGATGAAGTCAAGCAAGAGTCGATGTCGTTAATGTAGATTATAAAAAGTAAAGGACCGAGTAATGAACCTTGCGGGACTCCACTAGGAACAGGGACCCAGCTAGATATATGATTATTAAGTACCACTGCTTGAGACCTGTTGACTAGGTAGGAAGAAAACCATCTGAGTAGATCGCCACGAATTCCCATGCTATTCAACTTGGATATCAGAATGCTATGATCGATTCGATCAAAAGCTTTGCTATAGTCCGTATAAACGACATCAATTTGCTTACCGTTGCACATGGCATCAGTTAAAAATTCGTTAAGGAGAATCAGGTTCGTGGAAGTAGACCTCCCTTTTAGGAAACCGTGTTGGAACGAGCTAAATGAATTTTTCAGAGCAGAATAAACCTGATTATATATTTTCCTCTCAAAAACTTTTGCTATGATACACAATTTAGATATCGGTCTGTAATTGGCTATATCGGTTTTGACACCTTTTTTATGAATAGGCGTTATAAACGCAGATTTCCATATTTGTGGTACAACATAGCTGTTCAAAGATTTTCTAAATAAAATTGAAATAGGTTGCGCTATCGAAGGTGCACACCGAACAAGAAGTTTGGATGGGATGTTATCAGGACCTGCCGATTTGCATGTATCCAAGTTACGAAGCAAGTTAGTAATTTCATTAGTTTCAACAATGATACTGCAGATATCAGATGTTAGGTTCGACGAATCGTTAAAAAGAGAAGGAGAAGACATTGGATGACCAACACTGGGATTGATGAAAGTAGAATGGAAGTATTCCGAAAAAGCCTCACAAATAGATTCCCCCGTCCGCAAGGTATCGCTGTTATAGTTCAAAGTGCTTGGGACTGCGTTTGAGTTATGACGTTTTTTTACAAAAGTCCAAAAGTATTTTGGATTATTTTTAATTGAATTTTCTGTAAGATCCAAATAGTTGCGGTAGCATTGGGATTCCATAGTTTTCACCCTTTCACGAAGAAGTTTGAATGTTGATTCGTCAGATAAGTTACCATAGGTTTTAAATCTTTTTAAGAATTTATATTTTTCTTTAATGGTTTTAATAAGTGACGAACTATACCATGTTGGATACTTTTTATTCCGAAACAGTTTTTGTGGAATATATTTTTTTTGAAGATCAGCAATAAACTGATTAAAGAAGTTAACTGCATCATCAATTGACCGCGCGGAGAACTCGGTTTCCCAGTCAGTGGTACAAATGTCTCTGCTGATAGAATCATAGTCACCTTTATCGTACAAGAATTGAGTACGAGGCGCACACTTAAGCAGAGGTGTTACAAATAGGTCCAAATTAATTGATAACGCTGGGTGATAGGCATCAATAGGCACTAATGGGCTGGCACATTCGCTCACACTCACTTTTTCATTGGAAAGGACAAGGTCTAGGATTCTACCATATCTATTAGTTACCGTGTTATACTGACCCAGATCAAGAGTGCATAATTCATCGCAAAGCAAAACTTCGTCGTTACTGTTAGGGTTCAATGGAACAAGCGATAGGTTTTCAGATGGAACCCAGCTAATACCGCTCATATTAAAATCTCCTATTACGAGAAAGGTATCAGAAGTATTATTAATAACTGTTTGGTTTAGTTTAGCAAGAAAATTAGAAAGTTGCGAGGAAAAAGAATGGCCTAAGTTTTGTTGGCATAAGTAAATATCACAGATATGCAAGGTTATATTGTTCCTCGTGATACGATTTTTTAGGTATATGGATAGCCAGAGGTCCTCTGCTGTAGAGTGAAAATTAGGTTGGCAAATAACAGATAATTCTCTACGAGTAGCAATGAGTACCCCCCCACCACGCGATTGCCCGGTTAAAACATAGTCTCGGTCGCGGCGCCAAACAATGTACCGATCATCAAAAAACTCCGAACTCAAAACGCCATCCAATAGCCAAGTCTCGGTAAGTACTATGATATCATAGGAATTTAGTGACATTTGACGATAAAAAGAATGAGTTTTAGTTCTAAGACCTCGGACGTTCTGATAATATATATTTAAGTTATTACTGTTATTAGCCATTGAAAATGTAGTCAATAATTAAATATAAATCGGTAAGATGTACGAGTATTACAATAACAGGATTCGTTAAACAATAATGTATGAGGTTAAGGTACAATAAAAATATAAACGTGCAAGGAAGGTAAGCTTTAAAAAAGTTTGCGCGTGAACATAAATCATACGACGTTATGTGGTAAACAGCTGTGCGAAAGAGCAAGCAGTAATGCGTGGTGCGTACAAGCGAAAGCGAGTCAAACGTATTAAAATGTATATGGGCTTTGAATTATTGCGATACTTAGGATCGCCAATAATATAAGTGATTGAAATGTAATAAAATAATGAAATAAAATTAAAAAATAACTTAGTAGAAATAGGAAGCACTTTACACAATCTTGTTTAAATCAGATTCTTTACGTATAATAGCTACTTTACAATTAGCATTTTTCAATATATGGATTTTCCCATGCTTTACCCAAACGAACTCATATTTCTCCTTGGCTATGGTCTTAACCCTACTTAAGAGCTTCTTATACTCCACGCTCAGGTGATCATTGACATATATACGCTGAGTTGTGCTCTGAAACCCGATGTGGGATGTAGATAGGTCCTTAACGGCACGTGCAGCTGCGATAAAATCTTCTTTAACATACCGGTTCAGAAAACTCACAATGATCAGTTTTTCGTTGGAATTGAAAATACCGAGCATTGCACCCTTGAGATATAATTCACCTGTGATTTAGGGCAGCTATAATTGACCTTCCGGCCGATTGCTTCAATAATCGAAAAAAGATTTTCATCTTTTCTTGTAGGGACTCCTTTGATTTCTACGTTGTTTAATCGGCATCGCTGTTCGTACTTTGCGAGTTCGAACTTGGATCTCTCTAAATCAGTCTGCAAACAACTTACTGTTTCCTGAAGTTTGTTAAGTTCCGATGCTTTTGCTTCAACCTCCGCTAGTCTAGTGTCAAATTCATCGAGCCTACCGCTAGTGCCTTCACAGGTTATTTTTAGCTCAGCTAACTCGTCCTTAATTACTCGAATATCATCAACCAGGGTCGGCAAATTAAGCAACTGGCGTTTCATGTCCCGAATTTCGCTCAATATGGTTTCGAGGGAGGCTGGTTCAGGAGCAACCATAGCTGGTGATGACGTTCGACAGGTGGGGCACTTCCATTGCGCCATTCTGCTGGCGCCGAGCTTTCTCCATCCGACTTCGGATATATTAGCACATCCAAAATCCAGATGTTTCTTGCAGCTCCCACATTGGACTCCATCATTGAACTGCACGTTGCAGGCTGCGCACGTTTTCATTATTGAAACTCAAGATAAATAAAATTATATTCCAAAACAAAACTGGCAAAGTTTGAACTTAGTGTAAAAGTTAAAAAAGGTTGACGATCTATTATTTCGAGCGACGCGTACTATACTTATGAATGTCCACGGTGTAGTGAAGAAAGAACCTTTTGAAGAAAGAACCACACAGATTTGAGTAGACTTGTCCAGTCAGTGCAAGCATTTGTCTGTTATCGTGTAGCTCGACTTATAACTCAAGGAGCTCAACGAAACGACGAACAATACCAAAGAAAGGACATTTGGGTAGGTCGCTTATAGTTCTCAAACTGCCAGACAGTCGTGGGGAAAAAAATAAAATAAAATATGTGACCCACATGGTCCTCACATTCACAATAATTAAATAAAATTAACAATAATTTATATAAGGAAGGTCAAAAAAAAAAAAAAATAATAAACATTAAATGTCACAATAATAATAAAAAAGTAAAATACTTAACAAAATAAGTATTCATGTCAAATCAATACATGTCACATAAAATAATGTAAAATAAAGTAAAAAAAAAAAAAAAATACTGAACTAAGTACGAGTATTCATGTCAAATCATTCAATGTCAAAGTGTATAGTGTATATTGTAAGTGTAAAAGAAAGGAATTAATAATAAACAAGCGAAGTCCGAAATTTCGACATTCAAAGAGCAAATTTCATTGGAGCAGCTTAATCCCAGGCCTTTTTATCTTCGAGATAGTGATTAACATGATAGTAGGCTTTCAGGCATAACTTCCGTTTTATAAACGATTTGAATTTATTTAGGCTTAGTGTTTGAATATGGCTCGGAAGTTTATTGTAAAAACGTATACATTGGCATCTAAACGTACCCCCTATTTTCTTGAGCCTCGTTGCAGGAACAACAAATTTGTGTTTGTTCCTCGTATTTATGTTGTGGATTTCACTGTATTTTTTAAACAAATTAATATTTTTATGTGCGTACAAAACGTTTTCATAAATAAACTGAGCGGGCACAGTAAGAATATTAATCTCTTTAAATTTTCCTCTGAGGGAGTATCTGGGACTTAATTTATAAATTGAACGAATTGCCCTTTTTTGTAAAACAAATATTGTCTGAATATCGGCGGCATTACCCCACAAAAGAATACCGTACGACCGACATCACGCTGTGGAAATAACTAAAGTAAACTAAACGGGCAGTCTCTAAATCAGTTAAATCACCAATTTTTCTTACGGCGAATGCTGCAGAGCTAAGTTTTTTTGATAATTTGTCTATATGCGGGCCCCACTGCAGCTTGGCATCCAAAGTTATGCCCAAGAACACTGTGCTATCTTCCGGTTTCGACTCTTCATCCTTGATCTGTACAGTAGTTTCCACTTGTCTTACATGGGGTAGCTTTTTCTCATTTAGTAGTACATTATTTAGTAGTAGAGTAGATTATTGGTAAGCTCCCATTATGAACGTATTTCTGTTCTTAACAGGAAAGCCCTGTTTCTGAATGTTTGATTGCGCTTTATGAATGGGAAAGCCCCCATGCTCGCTTTATGCTTTCTAAAACAGAAGTGTATACAACCTTATCGCGATTTACTAGGAAAGCCCTAGTTTTCGTCGCAATATACAGGGTGGAATTTTGTAATGCCACCTGGAGGGAAAGTACTCTTAATACTGCAGATAGAAAATTTTACTCAAAGGAAACATTCCTTTATTTTTTTTTTCCTTTTTTTTTGACGCTGGGAAAAAATGCATTACGTGTTGTGGGAATAAGGTTCACTTTTGCTTGTGGGAACTTTGAGTAAGAGAAATACGTGTTTGCTTTATGCTGATTTATTTGCGACTGGTTTTAAAGTACAATTTCTTATTGATCACACACACACATGCATACGTACTTGTTGAACTACTGCACACATTCAATGATTCTAACTCAACATACCGCCCACCAAAGGGCCCATTTGCCCTTTAACAAAAAAGTATTATAACATAACTAAAAGGTCAGTGATAATGATAACTCAGTAGTTACATTCGGTAGGTAATCAAGTTTACAAAAATAATTCATTAACTCAAACATTATGTTTCAATGTCTATTGGTAAATAACACAACTTATTAAATGATCTTTGTACAACAGTATCACCACTCTTCACACTGTACCCACGCGTCACCCCGTCAGTGCCCGGATGTTTGTCCACTATGCGTCCCATTTACCCGGAGGTAAATTATCGGATTTTATTAGCACAATGTGTCCTATGTCAAACTCCTTAACTTTGTTGTGCCATTTCGAGCGTTGTTGCATTCTTGACAGGTATTCTTGCTGCCATCGGTGCCAGAAGTCAGACAATAACCTTTGCTGATGTTGCCATCGTGATAAATGACTCATTGGGATATCTTGAAGGTCAGGTGTCGGAACAGTGATAGGGGTTTCACCGACAAGAAAATGTCCGGGGGTTAGTGGTTGAAGGATGTCAGTGTCTGAATCGTCTATGATACTTAGAGGCCGAGAGTTGAGGCAAGCCTCAACTTGACATAACAAGGTGCTCATCTCTTCGTAAGTAACATGATTGGTCAGGATCCGTTTTAGGTGATGCTTCATGGATTTCACACCCGCCTCCCACAGTCCGCCCATGTGTGGGCTGTAGGCTGGGATGAAGTGCCACTTGGTTCCATCTACGGCTAACTTCTCGGCGATTGGACCGTCGAATTGTAATTTGGCTTCAGCCAAATCTGTGGCAAGTATCCTATTTGCCCCAACGAAGTTGCGTCCTTGGTCGCTCCATATCTGAGCGCATCTTCCCCGCCTGGCTACAAATCTTCGGAAGGCTCCGATGAAGGCCTCTGACGTGAGATCTCCTACTAGTTCAAGGTGAACCGCTTTTGTCGCCATACAGACAAAAAGAGCGATGTATGCCTTGTTCGTCCTTGCACCCCTGCCTCTTGACATTAAAATCTGATACGGACCTGCGAAGTCTATGCCTGCATTCAAGAAAGGTTTCGCAGGGGTAACTCGAACTCGAGGTAAGTCTCCCATTTGTTGTGATCTTGCAGTAGCGTTTAGTTTTGCACAAATAAGACATTTTCTGATCTGATATTTAACTAAAGTCTTTACTTTCAGGATCCAGAATTTAGTTCGTAGGAAGCAGAGCATAAGTTGAACTCCGCCGTGTAACGTCTTCAGGTGAGCGTCGGCGACGAGGAGAGCCGTAAGATTGTTGCCATGATCAAGAATAATCGGGTGTTTGCCATCTTCATTTAGGTCAGAGTGACGCAGTCTCCCACCCACCCTGAGGATCCCATCATCGTCCAGGTAAGGTTTTAAATTGTTTAGTTTACTCTTCCCTTTAATTTGTATCTTTCTTTTCAGTTGCTGTATTTCTTCTTCAAAGCTATCCCTCTGCGCTATTCTTGTGCAGATTCTCAGCGCCTCATCTAGTTCTTCTGTGTTTACAGGTAAGTCTTTGTTTTCTAACTTTCTTCCCTTTAAGAATCTTTTGCAGTACAGTATGGCCTTAAGAAGTTCTTGTAATGTGTCACAATTATCGAATTTTGCAGTTATACTTTTCTCATTGTCAAGCTTTAGATTAACTTGTAATGTTTCCTTTCTCTCCAGATCTGTCATCATCGCCCTTGGTCTGCTGTATTGAATTTCTCCTTCTCTCAAGCACTCTGGACCCTTCCACCACAATTCATCGTCTTTCAGGTCTAGTAAGGATTGTCCTCGCGAAGCAGCGTCAGCAGGATTTTCTGGCGACTTGACATGGTACCAATTATGATTGCCGATGTTGTCAAGTACTTCAACTACTCTGTTTCTAACGTACGTGTTCCATCTTGTAGGATCACCGAATAGCCAGGAAAGTACAATAGTGGAATCGGTCCATGCGAATATCTGACAGGTGGGTATATTCATTGCTTCCTTTATCTGCTTCAAGAGTCCAGCAAGTAGGACGACTCCACTCAGCTCCAGACGAGGTAAGGATTGAGGTTTAGTCGGTGCTACTTTCGTTTTAGCCGCGATGATTGATGTCCTTACGTCACCCGTGGCGGTTCGTACCCTTAAATAGGCAACTGCAGCGTAAGCTCGAGATGACGCGTCACAGAAGCCGTGGAAAGTGACGTTATTCATTATAGTTTCAGTAGTGTGAAGCCATCTGTCTACTTCGATATCAGGTAAGTATTGATGGAAACATTCTCGTAGGCTGTTCCATTCTGCGGCAGTGTTTTCGTCTACTTCTTCATCCCATGTTACTCCTTGCATCCATAATCTTTGAATGAGAAGTTTTGCAGGCAAAACAGAAGGTGCCAGCCAGCCTAGTGGGTCAAACAATCTCTGTAAATCAGCCAGGATTGTTCTTTTTGTAGTGATCTTTGACGTAGTAGGTAAGTTCAGGCTGTATTGAAATCGATCCTTGCCCATGTTCCAGTGTAAACCTAATGCTCGTGTGATTCCGTCTAGAGTTATGTCTACCTTGACGTGAGAGCTTCTTTCAGATTCTTCAAACTCTTTAAGAACGTCAGCATCGTTAGAACACCAATTTTTCAGTTTGAACCCGCCTTTCTGCAGTATGGTGTCTATTTCTTTGGCCACCTTTACTGCATCCCTTACATTGTCTTTACCAGACATCATGTCATCCATGAAGTAGTCGCGTCTTATAATTTCCGCAGCTTCAGGATGGTTTTGTCCTTCATCTCTAGCTACTTGATGCAAGGTCCTTACTGCCAAGTAAGGAGCAGAAGCAGTTCCAAACGTGACTCTGGTAAGACGGTAGTCTTTGACAGGTTCTTGTTCATCCCTTCTCCACAGTATTCGTTGCAGATCTCTATCCTTTTCACTAACGACCACTTGCAGGTACATTTTTTGAATATCAGCCACGAAGCAAACTTTCTTCATACGCCATCTCATGATAAGACTTCTCATGTCATCTTGTAACTGAGGTCCTACCATCAGTTCGTCATTGAGTGATATATTGTTTGTTCCCCTTTGAGAAGCGTTGAAAACAGGTGCTGGTGGAGATGGTTTGTGACGGTAAGTTGGTAGTGAGTCGCGTAGACATTATATACGTTTTGACCTTCAGATTGAAACAAGCGTCGTGTCTGGTTTTTTTTTGTTTTGGTTGCGCCGACTCCAGTGATGGTGCCATTGACAGGCGTTCTCTTCAATCGTAATATCTGGGCCGCTCTTTCACTCATAAATGTTGCTTGTGAGCCGTGGTCAATCAGAGCAAGAAGCACTGTCACTTGTCCCGTTTCGTTTTTCCTCACTGGTACAAGGGCTGTGGCCAGTAATGCAGTGGACAAATTAGCAGCGACATGCGATGAAAGTGTAACTTTGGTTTCGGCTGATTGTGCAGATTCTTGAGGAGTTTCAACTTCTTTATCTGGTTGGTTCTTATTGTCTGGTTGATTTGGTGACGTCATGGGCGTGGAATGATGCGTAAGCGTGTGATGACGTTTGTGACATTTACGACAGGACATCTTCAGGCGACATCTATAAGCTGAGTGTCCAGGGGCCAGACAATTGTAGCATAGATTGTGTTGTTTAAGGTACTCGCACCGCTCGGTTGGATTAAGTTTGATAAAGCCCTCACAATGACACAATGTATGATCGTCTTTGCACATAGTGCAGCTTTTTGGTTTCGAAGAGGTCGTAGCATTTAAAGTTGATACGTGAACAGCGTATTCTTTTCCCTTAGGTGTAGGTTTTTCTCTGGTGGGAGGCGTGACAAGCTCAAGCGTGCGGAACTTCGATTGTAAGAACTTGCAAAGTGCATCCCACTTAGGTAACTCGTCGTCATTGTCATCGTAAGCAACTTCTTCCCATTCACGATGCGTTTCTGGGTCCAATTTTTGGACGGCTAAAAATACAATAAGTGAGTGGGTGAGTGTATCACATGAGCTGGTTGATAGTTTCAGGTTTGTCAGTGCATTCAGACATTCAGTAGTTGTATCCAATAATGATTTAATGTTATTTGCAGTTTGCGTAAACATCTTCCTTTGTGCAAACAATCTTTTTAATATTGAGTTGACAATAATGCGCTTGTTACCGAAACGCGCCTTCAGCATACTTAACGCGTCGTCATAGTTAACCTCTGTAACTTGCACGTGCTTCACTAGCGCCAGGGCTTCTCCCGTAAGACTGCTTTTTAAATAGTGCAACTTTTGTACCTTACTTAATGTTGGATTGTTGTGCACTAATGACATATAAAGATCTTGATAAGCAGGCCACTCATCATAAATACCTGAGAAGGTGGGAAGTTGAATCCTCGGTAACTTGACTTGCACTTCCATAAATGGTCCGGAACCACTGTTGTTATTGTCAGCTTGCATAGGTACTGGCGGCAATGCCTTGTTGTGTGCACTCAGTAAATCATTAAGATCGGCTAGTAAACAAATATACAAATCTTCCTGAATAAAGTAATCTTCGTTCACAAAATATGGAATGTCTTGTCGATTAGCTTTGGGAACACACTTCACTAGTTCTATATGTGCATTTTTAAACGTAGGCCAATATTCTTCAATGTTTTTAATCCGTGCTTCTACGTATCCTTTCGTTAAACGTTGTTTCGGGCATTTCTTAAGATTTGCTTGTGTTTTTCCTAACAACATAGCTGTATCTTCCAACACATTTAATAATTGTTCCGGTGTATTCGCCATACTTGTTGTAAAGCCTTTAATTTGTCATAAATAGATTGTTTCTTCGTATCTTGTAAGCAGTTATAATATTATTGGAAGAAAAATTCAATCAAGAATAGCAACACCGCGGCTGGCTATAAAAGAAAGGCGGCTGGCGGCACTCGCCCCTTTTTGCTCATCGGTCGTCACAGAGTGCAGAAGCTCTGCCCGAACTACTAGCGATTGTCATTATTTCAAATTGTTCATTCTGTTTGCTATTTTTATTTAAATTGTAATTTGTTTGGCCGATAGCCATTAAAATCTTTTTAAATAATCATTTTGTGTTTCTATTTGTAAGATCAGTTGTGGGATTCGAAGGCTGAAAAGCCGCTGAACGGCCTACATTTCTGGTTTTATAAAGGAAATCTTAGTATTCTTCCACCTCCACGTGGTTTGATTATTTTAATATTCGGGTGGAGCTTTTGTACGCACGATGCCTGCCAACAATCAACGCAGCAAACAAAAGCGCCGTGGGCGAACTCCTTCACCCAATCACCCAACCCGATGGAAGAGATCCTGAGGAGGCTGCGCGTGTTGGAGGACCAGCCCCGTGCGTCTGTGGAGACGCAAGCCATTGCAACGACCAGCGCTGGCCCTAGCCGCGCCGTTGAGCTGCCTAACACGACACCATCGGCATCAGAGCTTGGGGCGTCTACACCGCTGTGCGAGCTCGTGTCCGCGCAAATGAGGACGCCGCCGCCGACTCCACACACTAGCAACATGGGATCAACGCAGTCTGAAGACGTGGTGACGAACGCTGCAGAACGTCTTTTGACCGCCATCAGCTGTGCTCAGGTCAGATCCAACCGATATTTTGTCTCTGATTTTGATCCGAGTGTTCATGACTTCGACACGTGGTGCGGTGAAGTAGAGAGAGCCCGTGTTTCAAACTCTTGGGACGACAGAGAATGCCTTGCTCGCGTCGGACATTGTCTCAAAGGCGAATCTCGCACCTGGCTTAGCCAATGGACAAGCAATATTCGCACGTGGTCCAATTTCAAATTGGAACTAAAAGCGCTGTGCCCACGTTCCGTCGATGTCGCGAACATTCTTTATGATGTTATGCGGACAGAGTCCGATAAATACTCCACATACGCTGAGTACGCTCGTAAATCGCTTTTAAAGTTACGCATAGTTAAAGGTTTAAGTAGCGAGCTGCTCACTGCTATTATTATTCGTGGAATTTCAGATCCACAAATTCGCGCTATGGCTACCAACGCTAAATTATCACCTGATTCTATAGTGGAGTTTTTATCGAGCTTTGTTAAACCTTCCAACAGCAATATTTAGAAGGTGTATTCTAATAGTAATCGATCTGATAGGTCTCTCAACAGTAGTAACTCAAATCGCAAACGTCAATATGATTCTAAAGATTTAAAATCAATAAAATGTTTCCAGTGCCAACAATTTGGTCATAAGAGTGTTAATTGTAACAAACGGTCAAATAAAACCTCGAGTAATAGCGACGAAAAAGCAATCGCGTTACCGACGACGTCTCGCGGCGATCCGTTGAAGTGTACATTCTGCAAAAAAGTAGGTCATTCCGAGGATACTTGTTTTGCTAAGGAACGCGCAAAATCTCGAAATAATAATGGTGTCAATTTTTGTCGCGAAATTACGGGTAGTTATAAAAATCGTGATGTGATTACTGCTGTCATAATGGGAATACCGTTAGACGTACTAATTGATAGTGGTTCATGTATTTCCTTAGTTTTGAAAAATGTTGTTAAATATTTCCCGTGTCAATTAAAGCCTACTAATCAGTTATTATGTGGCTTGGGCGGTACGGAAATTAGATCGGAATCGTTTGTGACATTACCCGTTGAGTTTTGCGACATCACAATAGAAATAGATTTTTGTGTTGTAGATGGCGATAATTTGAATGTACCCGTCATTATCGGTACAGATGTACTGAATAGGAAAGGTATTACCTATGTTAGGACCGGTGATTGCCAACGTATAGTTCGTAGTGAAGTGACTGTAAACAATGTTATGCAAATAAACACGATTTCTTTGTCCGATCAATTTAATACGTCAATATCTGGAAATAATAAGGAACGGTTACTAGAAATCCTCACCAAGTATTCTGAATTCTTTTTAAGTGGTACCGCGACCACAACTGTGAAAGATAGTGAGATGCATATCAAGTTAACAACTGATGTGCCCGTGTAGACCCTACAAATTATCGCATGACGAAAAATTAAAAGTACGCACTATAGTCAAGGATTTGCTCGATAAAGGAATAATTCGCGAGTCCGATTCAGAGTACGCTAGTCCGATCCTACTAGTAAAAAAGAAGGATGGTTCTGATAGAATGGTCGTGGACTACCGTGCACTGAATCGAATAACTGTCAAAACTAGACATCCACTCCCCTTGATCAACGACTATAAAGATAGGTTAGGTAATGCTCGCTGGTTTAGCTCTCTAGATATGGTTTCCGGCTTTCATCAACTTAGAGTTGCTGAAGAGTCCATTCATAAGACGGCATTCGTTACACCAGAAGCTCAGTATGAATATTGCAAAGTACCTTACGGTTTACCAAACGCGCCGATTTTCTATCAGAAAACTATCTCTAAAACGCTTAAATCCTTCATTGATGCTGGAAAGGTCATGGTCTACATTGATGACGTGTTAATACTGACGGACGGGATTGACGAAAACCTCTTTTTATTAGATTCGGTTATAAAAACGTTAACTGAAGCAGGTTTTTCAATTAATCTTAAGAAATGTACTTTTCTTACCAATGAAGTAGAATACCTAGGTAGGGTTATAAAAGATGGTCAGGTTAGACCGAGCAATTATAAAATTGATGCATTGGTTAAATCACCGCGACCGAGCAATGTTAAACAGGTCCGCCAATTTCTTGGCCTCGCAGGATATTTCCGAAGATACATTCCTAATTACGCGATTAAGACTGCACAAATCGCCGCCCTAACTAGAAAAGCCGTAATCTTTAATTGGAGTAATGAACACGAAAATGCACGTCAAGATATAATTTCTTATTTAACCAATGAACCAATATTAGCTATATTCGATCCTGAATTGACAATTGAGCTGCATACAGATGCCAGTTCTATCGGTTACGGCGGAATCCTTTTGCAAGTACACAAAGACGGCCGTAGGCGGGTAGTTGCTTACTTTAGTAAGTTGACCGCTGGTGCGGAATCAAAATATCACAGCTATGAGCTGGAGACCCTCGCGGTAGTAAAATCATTACAACATTTTAGGCAATATTTAATTGGTAAATCTTTTAAAATAATCACAGATTGTAATGCATTAAAAATGACATAACGTAAGAAGGATCTCCAACCCAGAGTTGCAAGATGGTGGATATATATGCAGGATTTTGATTTCTCGCTAGAATACCGTAAAGGCGCACTAATGCCGCACGTAGACTATTTGAGTAGGAATCCGGTCAATATTATTAATGTTGTTCAAAAACCAAAAAATTGGGCTCAAGTGGCACAGGCAGGTGACGAGGAGACATTATCGTTACTTGAAAAATTAGATAACGGAAAATTAGATAATACGCGTTACGTAAAACGTGATGACCTCTTGTACTATAAGTATGACGTCACGGGTGAGCAAGCGCGATTCTTATGTTATGTACCAAAGACATTTCGCTTAAGTTTATTACGCGTTTTCCATGACGAGCATGAACACATTGGTGTAGACAAAACCGTTGATCTGATCCTGCGACACTTTTGGTTCCCCGGTCTTAGACAATTTGCCAGGAAATACGTCACGCACTGCGTAGTGTGCATTTCACATAAGCAAGTTCCTCGCGCACCTTTGCAACCAATATCCTCTTGGGAAAAGGCTCCGGTACCATTTGATACAATTCACGCGGATGTACTTGGACCACTGAGACAAAGTGATGGTCATAAACATGTACTTATCGTAGTTGAAGCGTATACTAAATATTGCTTACTTTATGCCTTACCGAGACAAGATTGTAGCGAGTTGAAACGCGTCATGACCCAAATAATTTCACTGTTTGGCACTTTTAAAAAACTAGTGTGCGATAGAAGCCGTATGTTCGATAACCATGATTTTATTAATTGGAGTTCTAATTTTATGGAATCGAAGTGCATTTTATTACTCCTGAAATGCATCAGGAAAACGGACAAGTGGAACGTTATTGTCGCACAGTTTTAAACATGATAAGAGTTGAAGTAAATTATAACGAAAATGATTGGTCTAAAATATTATGGAAACTGCAATTGGCTTTAAATGTCACTAAGCATAGGACTACTCAATATTCACCATTAAATCTCCTTATTGGCACTGATTCCACTACACCTTTAATAAACTCTTTGATTAAAGATATAACTTACGAAGGGTCGAATCCAAACCGTAATGCAATTCGCGAGATAAGACGGCAACGTGCAGAAGGACTTATCCGCGAAAACAAAAACAAACAAGACTCTTACGTAAATAAAAATAGGAAACCGTCTAAAAAGTTTCAAGTTAATGATTTAGTACATGTGATTAAGAGCTCTCAAAGCACCGGAAAGCTGGATAGCGGTATGAGAGGCCCTTATAAAGTTACTAAGCTCCTCCCTAACGATAGGTATGAGGTCCAATTGTTAGCCGGAGCTTATGGAAAGACAAGTCAGGCAGCTGCTGCATACATGGTGTTATGGAAGGGTGAATGGACACCCGAAACATGTGCTGCATTTTTTGAAGGTACTTGTTGTACGATTGCTGTTATGCTTACTTTGCTAGCTTTTATGTCTACTAGTCTTTTCCCTATTCCGAGCTAGATTATGTACCAAACAAGCCCTTATTTATTGTGTTGTGTTCAGTGGAAGAGACCCGTGTAAATCCTGTGCGCCTGGTATTGGGTTGACCCTGACACTGGTGGTTTCTGGGGTGAGTCGGTGGCGCAACCGACAACAGACCTGTGTAAATCCAGCCCTTATTAGGTATCTGGGGTGACCTACTAGAGACTGATGTAAGTCCTGTTTGCACACGAGAGTATGTGCGGGGTATTCGGTTGCGTGGGAACAGACCTGTGTAAAACCTATGTGATTTGTAACGCTAGTGTGTAGCGTTTATTACTGCTCATGTTGACTTGTTTGGCTAATTGGTACATAATCTGACGCTTTCATGCACTATATGAACTTAGACCAACTGTTGATACACGATGTAATAAGTATGATTCTTAGAATGTGTGTATCTTCACAGAGACTGATGATGATGACGCCGGGCAGCCGTTGGACGCGGAGGGTGTTGCTGGACCATCCTCGAGTTCCTGCTGAGGGCTTCGAGCACGCAGCCCCGTCAGGAGAAGCCGTATTAGAAGAAAAATTCAATCAAGAATAGCAACACCGCGGCTGGCTATAAAAGGAAGGCGGCTGGCGGCACTCGCCCCTTTTTGCTCATCGGTCGTCACAGAGTGCAGAAGCTCTGCCCAAAGTACTAGCGATTGTCCTTATTTCAAATTGTTCATTCTGTTTGCTATTTTTATTTAAATTGTAATTTGTTTGGCCGAAGGCCATTAAAATCTTTTTAAATAATCATTTTGTGTTTCTATTTGTAAGAATATTATAATCTTGTTATGATCGAACACATTCACTAATGGCTTAAAATGAACGTCTATTTTTTTACAACAAATTCTTTCTTTTGTTCTCCGTTCGCCGAGCGACCCGTCCTTTTGTATTAGCGCTCGGTGCTTGAAACGTCGTAAGTCGCACAGGTATCCGGCTCGATGTCGACCAAAATGTTGTGGGAATAAGGTTCACTTTTGCTTGTGGGAACTTTGAGTAAGAGAAATACGTGTTTGCTTTATGCTGATTTATTTGCGACTGGTTTTAAAGTACAATTTCTTATTGATCACACACACACATGCATACGTACTTGTTGAACTACTGCACACATTCAATGATTCTAACTCAACATTACGCATACCCTCCCATCGGGGGACGGGAGGGGTATGTGGGACTCCCCGGGCGGACGCGGTATACCCACTAAAACGACCCAGCGCATTCCTACTTCGTCCAAGTGGCGGGGGACTAGGAAACTGGCACAGCCTTCACTTCCAGTCCTCCGCCGACGATTGCAAGGCAGACCCATCACACCCTCACGGGTGTGGGGGGGTCGGGGATGACCGACGAAGGTGACGGGTGCAATGCGGGCGAAGGCACCCCCGCGCCTGTCGCCCGCCCGTCACCATGAGGAGGGAGGGCTCGACGCCTTCTCCCCCTTCTTCGTCTGCGGAGCGGCGCAGCGAGAGGATCGTCCTCCCGCGCGCGCTCCGCCTCCTCCTTTTGCGAGAGTACGTCCTCGCAAAAGGAGGCTACCGCTGACCAGGCCTCTTCGCTCCCCAACATGGCGTCGACCACGCCGGGAAGCGAGAGATCCGGTCCGACCACCGCGGTCAGACGGCGGTGCAGCTCGGACCACGCCGGGCACACCTCGAGGGTGTGCTGCGCCGTGTCCTCTGCCGCGCCGCAGTCGTGGCACGCCGGGGTCTCCTCCCTCCCGATCCGGTGCAGGTGCGATCCGAAGCAGCCGTGCCCGGACAACACCTGCACCAGACGGAAAGAGAGGAAACCGTGGGACCGCTCGAGCCAGCCCTTCAGGACCGGACCAAGTGCGTCCAACGTCCGGCGGCCAAAAGCGGCGTTGGCGAGGTCCTCCGTCCAATGGAGGACGATGGCGTCCTTCGCCTCCTGTCGCACGGCCTCCCGCTCTTCGGCGACGGAGCGCTCCCCGAGCGCCTTCCGGTGCGCCGTCCACTCGTCCACTCTAGCGAGTACCCATGCCTCCAACTCCCAAGGAGGGGTGCCGGCCAGAGCGCACGCCGCCGAAAAGCGCACCGAGCGGTAAGCCCTCGCCACCCGCTGTGCAATGGCCCGCTAGGGCCTGCAGATGGCGGTCGCATTCTCCCTCCTACGGAGGGAGTCCGCCCAGATGGGTGCCCCGTAAAGGGCCATGCTCGGCGCGTCGACAGCCCGCTGAAGTGCGGGCCGAAGCGCCACCTGTCGTCCAGCACCAGCCCCAGATATTTCATCTGGGGCTGGACCCCTATACGGACGCCCTCCACGACGATGTGGGCGTCGGGAGGGCAGCGCTGCCGGGGACCGCGAAAGTACACGGCCTCCGTCTTGTGCAGCGCCACCTTCAATCCCAGGCGGCGGATCCTCTCTGCCGAAGTTCCTCCCCCGGGCAGTGAGGAGAGTGTCGTCCGCGTAGCAGATGACACTCGTGCCCGGGAGGAGGGCTCCCCGCAAGAGCCAGTTGAACCCGATGTTCCACAAGGGGGGGCCAAGCACCGACCCCTGTGGAACACCGGACTCTGCCCCGTAGCGCCTCACGGTGGCCGTTTTGTCTACAAAGAGGACCTCTCGGTCCTCCAAGTAGCTGGCCAGGAGATCCCGCAGATATTGGGGCACTCCGTGATACCGGAGCGCCTCCAAAATCGTCGAGTGGGGGACGGAGTTGAAGGCGTTGGCAATGTCGAATGACACCGCCAGCACTCCGTCCCCCGCATCCACCGCCTGCGCGCGCCAGCGCGCCCGCCAGCGCGTCGATCGTCGAACGCCCACGACGGAAACCGTATTGGGCGTCCGACAGATCCGGCCCTACCCCCCGCAAATGGCTGTCCAGCCTCCCGGCGACAATCCCCTCGAATAATTTACCGACCTCATCGAGCAGAACGATGGGCCGGTATGCCGAGGGGGAGTCCACAGGGCGTCCCTCTTTTCGGAGGAGGCATAGCTGCCCCTCCTTCCACAGTTTCGGGAACCTCCCAGCCGTAAAACACGCACTGAAGAGGTCCCGAAACCTGTCCTCCATTTGGGAGGCGGCGATTGCCACCACCCGTGCGGGGACGCCGTCCGGTCCGGGGGCGGTCTTCTTTGCGCGGAGGCTCAGAACCCCCGCGCAGAATTCCGCCGACGTCACCGGGGGGACCTCCGCCTCCGGTGGAGCCACCCCTTGCGGGGGATCCATCGTTGGTGGGGCGAAGTCGGTCCTGCGCGGAAACAGGGACCGGACCACCCCATCCAACAATGCTGGCTCGAGGGTCTCCGACAGTGGTGGACCGTAGGGGCGGAGCTGGTTCCTCGCCGCCTTATATGGCCTCCCATAGGGATCCCTGTCGAGACCCTCCAGCATCTCGGCCCTCGCCGAGTCTTGCGCAGCGCCCATTGCAGACTTGAGGGCCGCCGTAGCCTCTCGGTAAGAGGCGTGCAGGCGGTCCTCTTCTGCCTGGACTCGGTTTTGGGCGCTGCGCCGTCGGCTCCGCGTGTAGGCCCTTCTGGCTGCCACGCAGGTGGCCCGTAGTCTCGCCAGCTCCTCCGTCCACCAGTAGACGGCACGACGGGGAGGCGGACGGCGAGACCGAGGCATGCTGGAGTTGCACACCTCGGTCAAGGACCCCCTGAGCCGGACCGCTGCGGCGTCAACGTCCGGGACCTCCTCGACAAGGGGAGGCGACAGCCAGTCCTGGAGAAAAGCGGCCTCCTTGGCTGCCTCCCGGTCCAGGCGGGTGAGTGCCCACCGCGGGAAGGGAGATTGCCCAGCGCGGGCCGTCCCCCTCCCCTGCTGGGTGGAGATGTCGAACCGCACGTAACGGTGGTCCGACAAGGTCTCCACCAGCTCCACCCGCCAGTTCACGACGCGGGCGGCCAGCGCGGGGGTGGCAAACGACACGTCCACCACCGACCCGCCCTGTTGTCGCACACACGTGTGGACCGCCCCCCTGTTGAGGAGGGACACACCGCAAGAGGCCGCCCAAAACTGGACGGCGGTCCCCCGGACGTTGCAACCGGCGGCCGGGTTGCCCCAGGCCACCGACTTGGCGTTTAGGTCGCCCAACACCACGACCTGGCGTGGCGCCGCCCTCCCTACGACAGCAGTGAGGACTTCGAGGAAATCCTCAAACTCCGAGAGAGGGCGGTTTGGGGAGAAATACACCCCTACCATCACTATCTCTCCCCACGCGGCGGCCACGTATCCCGGTCCCCTCTCTAAGAGCGAGAGGGGAGGGGAGTCTGTGGAAGACCGCGCCACCAACGCCACCAAGCCGTCCCGGTCGCCCAGCCAACGGCCAGGGACCGAGTAGGGTTCGGCGACCACCGCCAAGTCCACCAACCACTCAGCCATGGTCTGCATCAGCAGATCCTGGGCTGTCCTGCAGTGGTTGGTGTTCGCCTGAAGGATGCGATGTTCGACTGTGTCCATCAGTCGGACATCGCACCCTCCTCCGCAGCCGCCGCAGGAACGGCGGTGTTAGCGTGACGCACCGTACCCGGACTTGGCCCCCCAGATTGGGAAGCAGCGTTGACAGCGCGCCCGCCGCGCCCATCAACTTGGGCACCAGCCGCTGAAAGTGGGGGCCGAAGTCCCAACGGCTGTCGAGCACCAATCCAAGGTACTTCATGGTTGACCCGACAGCGATCCGGACCCCCCCGACCACAATGTGTGATCCCAACGGCGGTGCCCGTCGGGGGCCATGAAAAGCGATGGCCTCCGACTTGTTAAGGGCCACTTCCAGGCCCAGGCGTCGTATGCGGCTCACCACCTGTGAGACCGCAGCCGTGGCCAGCAACGCTGCCTCCCTGTACGAGCTCCCCCGAGCCGTGACCAGCGTGTCGTCCGCATAACACGTCAGGTTCACTCCCGGCGGGAGCTCGCACCGCAAAACCCAGTCGTATCCGATGTTCCACAGGGGTGGGCCCAGAACCGAGCCCTGTGGAACACCGCACGACATCTCGCGACGGCCCGCGCCGTCGCGTCCCATATAGGTGACACATCTTCCCGAGAGATACGCCCCCACGATGTTGCGGAGGTAGGAAGGCACCCGATGGTATCGCAGGGCCTCCCCAATGCAACTCCAGGGCAGCACAAGTGGCTGACGAGGCGATCTGCGATTACTCGCTCGAACAACTTGGCCGCCTCGTCCAGCAGCACTATGGGCCGATAAGCGGACGACGAATCCACCGGGCGCCCCGCCTTCTTGAGCAGGACCAGTCGACCAGACTTCCACCTGGTAGGGAAACGACCCTGCTCAAGGCACGCCGAGAAGAGTCCCCTCAGTGGGGGCTCCAGCTCCTTCAGGGCGAGGACTAGAGCGCGGCCAGGCACTCCGTCGGGCCCCGCATCACGGCCGCACTCATCTCCGCCTGTGTCACCTCTGGGACGGTATCACTCTCCTCTTCTTCTTCCGACTCTGCAGCTGTGGGCAGAGCCATCGGCGGTGGCTCATGCTCGGCTCTCTCAGGGAAGAGAGCCGAGACCACTCGCTCCAGGAACTGCGGCTCGAGACCTTCCGTTAGCGGGGGGGCCCCACGGGCGAAGTTTTCCTCGGACCGTGCGGTAAGGGCGCCCCCACGGATTCCCGTCTAGGGTCGCCAGCAGCTCCTCTCTGGAGCGCGTTTTCGACTCACCGATGGCCAGCCACAGAGCCTCCTTCGCCGCGCGGTACACCTTATACAGCGCGGCTTCTTCGTCGGGATCCCGCAGACGTCTCCTCCGACATCGCGCGTATGGGCGTCTGGCGTCTGCGCACGCGACGCGCAGCCGCTCGACCTCGACGCACCACCAGTACACGCGGCGCCTTGCGGACAGAGGGGAGACGCGTGGCATGGACGCGTCGCAGATTTGCGTCATTGCGTCGCCAAACCACTGCGCCTCCTGTTCGATGTCGATGGGACCGACGGTAGCCGACTCCCGAATCCAGGCTAGGACGATAGTGGCCTCCTCGAGAGCCTCCCTGTCGAGGCGTTTCGTTGCGGCGGCTGCGGAGGAGGGTGCGATGTCCGACTGATGGACACAGTCGAACATCGCATCCTTCAGGCGAACACCAACCACTGCAGGACAGCCCAGGATCTGCTGATGCAGACCATGGCTGAGTGGTTGGTGGACTTGGCGGTGGTCGCCGAACCCTACTCGGTCCCTGGCCGTTGGCTGGGCGACCGGGACGGCTTGGTGGCGTTGGTGGCGCGGTCTTCCACAGACTCCCCTCCCCTCTCGCTCTTAGAGAGGGGACCGGGATACGTGGCCGCCGCGTGGGGAGAGATAGTGATGGTGGGGGTGTATTTCTCCCCAAACCGCCCTCTCTCGGACTTTGAGGATTTTCTCGAAGTCCTCACTGCTGTCGTAGGGAGGGCGGCGCCACGCCAGGTCGTGATGTTGGGCGACCTAAACGCCAAGTCGGTGGCCTGGGGCAACCCGGCCGCCGGTTGCAACGTCCGGGGACGCGCCGTCCAGTTTTGGGCGGCCTCGTGCGGTGTGTCCCTCCTCAACAGGGGGGCGGTCCACACGTGTGTGCGACAGCAGGGCGGGTCGGTGGTGGACGTGTCGTTTGCCACCCCCGCGCTGGCCGCCCGCGTCGTGAACTGGCGGGTGGAGCTGGTGGAGACCTTGTCGGACCACCGTTACGTGCGGTTCGACATCTCCACCCAGCAGGGGAGGGGGACGGCCAGCGCTGGGCAATCTCCCTTCCCGCGGTGGGCACTCACCCGCCTGGACCGGGAGGCAGCCAAGGAGGCCGCTTTTCTCCAGGACTGGCTGTCGCCTCCCCTTGTCGAGGAGGTCCCGGACGTTGACGCCGCAGCGGTCCGGCTCAGGGGGTCCTTGACCGAGGTGTGCAACTCCAGCATGCCTCGGTCTCGCCGTCCGCCTCCCCGTCGTGCCGTCTACTGGTGGACGGAGGATCTGGCGAGACTACGGGCCACCTGCGTGGCAGCCAGAAGGGCCTACACGCGGAGCCGACGGCGCAGCGCCCAAAACCGAGTCCGGGCAGAGGAGGACCGCCTGCACGCCTCTTACCGAGAGGCTACGGCGGCCCTCAAGTCTGCAATGGGCGCTGCGCAAGACTCGGCGATGGCCGAGATGCTGGAGGGTCTCGACAGGGATCCCGTACGAGTCCAGTACGAGTCTGACAGACCCCTCCGCTCTCCCCAGGGCGGAGGACATCCATTGAGGATTTCCACATCGAGAAAAAAAAAAAAAAAAAAAAAAAAAGGTTAGGTTAGGTTAGGTTAGGTTAGGTTTTTTTTTTTTTTTTTTTTTTTTTTGTTTTGGCAGGAGTGGGAAATCCCCGCGGACACCTCTACTATCCCACAGGAATTTCTCCTGGGAGACAGTCGAGGTAGTGCCGGACTCGAACCGGCTAAAACCACACTCCTGCCTTTCCAGTGCCCTCTGACATTATCAGAGCCGTTTTTGTGCATATTGATATTGGCTTGGCTTTTGTTTTTATTTATTCCCTTATTGAGGAATCCGGAGAGACGTCCTCTCGGTGTGGACAACTATGACTTTCAGCATTAACAATTTCAAACTATACCTACCTGCACACTGACGATAATTCTATCTGTCTAAAGCTACCAAAATCCCCCCCTCCTATTTTTAATTTAAAAAATACCAACAAACTAAAAATACTTAGCATATATACTTATAATATACTCAAGTATTTTTATTATTTGTTTCTGCAAATCACTATTGTTGCAATTTTTGTGCAGTATTCCAGAAACTTTTCGCGGGTTTTATCCGCCATCAGGTTAGGGAGATTTTGCGTAACGAGCTCTACACCTAGCTGCTGCTCTGCCTCATATCTGGCCCTTGTGGTGATGGGGCACTCCAATAGTATATGGAGCACCGTCTCTTCCTTGCCAGGCTCGCAAGCGCACGATGGGCTCTCTTTACACTTGAACCGACTCAAGTATGCAGAGAACCCACCGTGCCCCGTGAGTATCTGCGTGGTGATGCTCGTGGGGACCACTTTGCGCACGACCTTGTACGCCACTACCGCGTCCGGGAAGAAAATTTTGGTGCCCGAGGCAGTTTCACCGGATCCGTACCTTCCGTTCCACTCGTCAAGCGTCTCCGACCGGATTCTTCGCTTGACGAATGATAAGGGGCACAGATCATAGTCCGGCCTCTTCTTCGACTTCAGTGCGGCCTCTTTCGCCAGCTGGTCGGCTCGCTCGTTCCCCTCCAACCCTGCGTGGGCCTTTATCCAGAACAAGGAGACACTCTTGTTCTGGAGCCTGCAGCGTCGGATGGTGTCCCTGGTTTCCACAGCCAGGGGATGGGGGGAACCTACGTTCGCAACTGACTGAAGGGCCGCCATGGAGTCGCTGAAGATGCCGAACGTGGTTTCACCACTCTCGAGCACTTCTCCTGCCGCCTTCTGTAGGGCCAGAAGTTCAGCCTGGTAGACGGTACAGTATGACGGCAAGGCAAGTTTGAGGGCCTTAGTTTCGGTGGCACCATTCCATAAGGATAGCGCCGCTCCGACTTTGCCCTCAATCTTGCTGCCGTCTGTGAATATACGCACAGCGAAGTCGCTGTGGTTGTTATATTGTTCCTCGTCTACCAGGCTTCCGAACTCCAGTTTTACTTGTTCCGCGGGGTGCGGAGCCTCTATCGCTGGAGCCATCCGCTCAATCTCCCTTCCTCCTAGTACCGGCTGGGGTACACCCCTCTTGGCTTCGTACAGCGCAGCCGCTTCCCGTATACGGAGGTCGAGTGGGAGTATACCAGCCAGCACCAGTGCCGAGTTTAGGGAGACCGTGCGGTAGGCTCTACACAGCTTCTGGGCAAACCCCCTCTGGACCACGTTCAACTGTTTTACGACCCCTAATTTATTGGCGGCAGGTGCCCATGCGCTTGCGGCGTACAAAATCGTAGGCTCTACTGCAGCAGTGTATATAGCCCTTATCACCTCCGGGTGCAAACTCCAACTGACCCGGGCTGCTCTGGCCAGCTGCTTGTACATAGCTATGGCCTTTTTACAGACCACAGCTACGTGTTTGTTGAAGGTGAGTTTAGCATCTATAGTGAGCCCCAGTATTTTAACATCTTGGGACATCCCAATGTCGATCCCCCCCATGCTCAAACGCGGCGTGTCGTATTTCAGCCTTCGCGTTAGTACCATCGCACAGGTTTTGTGCGGTGCGAAGTTCAGCCTATTTCTGACACCCCACGTTCGAACATGTTCGAGAGCGGCATTGGCCTGTCCCTCGATTTCCAGTGCTGTGTCCCCGTCGAATACCAACACCACGTCGTCAGCGAATGCCTGGCAATAATCACCCCTACTATCTAGCTGCTTCAGAAGCGGGTCCAGTATCAGGTTCCAAAAAATGGGCCCTCCTATCGAGCCCTGAACGCACCCTTTGCTGGTACTTCTCCTGCTTTCTTCACTGGCGTATCTCACCGTGACCACCCTGTCGCTGAGATAGCTGCTGACTACCCGTCTCAAATTTACAGGACAATTTTCCTCAGCCAATCGTACTTTGATAATGGGCCACCACGCACTGTCGAATGCTCCCTCAATATCCAGTGACACAAGCGTGATAATCTTTTTCTGTGCCAGCTTCGTGCGGATGTGCTGCACGAGGGTATAGAGGGAGTCTTCAGTGCTTTTTTGAGGCATAAAGCCGTATTGGCGAGTACTAATCCTGGGTAGTAAGTAAAATTTGAGGCGGGCGACCAGCATCTTCTCGTACACTTTCCCCAGGACAGGCAATAGCCCAACCGGCCTGTACGACTTGGATGTTATTGATATATACATATATATTCATTATACATATTACATATCTAAGGAGCGGTTTAGGTGTACGCCGTCGTCGTCCGAGCCAGGTAGTCCCACTTCTTGCGGACCGGACATTCCATGCTGAAGGCATTGTGGTCGGTCCTCTGGAGCTTTGAGTGCAGGCAGTTGCAGCACTGCGGTTCGTTCCCCCCGAGAAATTCTGTACATTTCTCACGGAGGTGCGGTCCTCCGCAGTGACTGCACCTGTCCACACTCTCGGTGCAAAATTTCCGACCATGTCCGAAGGCCAGGCATTTTGTGCATTGGATGAGCGGTGACTGGTCCTCCACCCTGACCCTTTGCAGGTCGAGGTAAAGGGCACCAGCCTCCGTCATCCTCTGCCAAACCCTGGGTCTGACCTGGACGACGACGTGCGCCGTTTTGGGATTTCGGGTCCTTTTCTTAAACTTTATATGGATTTCTGTCTCGTCCTCGTCCATGTCCCTGAATATGTTATTGTTCTGGGAGTGAAGCGCCCTAACCATGTCGTCGTCTGTGCCGTCTAGGAAGACATCCTTGAGGACGACCAACGGGTCTTTATTTCTCATGGGCGCTACCACTAGCCCTTCGCCTCGGCTCTCAATCCTTTCTTGTACTCTTTTCAGTTCCGCCTCTGTGTCGCATCCCAGTATAACCGTTTGGTTTTTGGCCTTCCTCACTTTATTTATTTTTAAGCCAGTTTCCCTGGCATCGACCGCCTTCTTCACTCTGGCTAACACCTCGTCCGCAGTCTCCTGGCTGCCCTCGAGGGTGACCGCCATCGAGTGAAGTGCCGGCCGATACCCGGGTCTGGCTGCCGTGACGCTGGCGTATGACGGCTCCTCGGTTTTTGGCTCAGATTCCGCTCTCTTTATGGCCTCCTTGACGTCCCTAGCGGCTTCATCAATCCTGAGCTCGAGGACTCCCTGCCCCACCTCAACCTTGCAGCTGAGTTCCTCGAGCTGTTCGCCGATCTTTTCTAAGAGGTCGGCGCCGCTTTCGTTTATTTCCTCTTTTATATCCGAGGTGACTTTTGAGACCTTCTGCTCGAGTTGGTTTAGCCGCGTCTCCAGGTTCGATTCCACCTTCTTTAGCTTTCCCAGGATATCGTCCGACATTTCGGGTGGGGTAGGCTTGATGTTCGTTGTGGGAGGAACCGTTCCGGGCGCTGTCTCCAGGCTCTTAACTCGCTTGCTCAGCTCGAACAAGGTCCGCAGGCACTTATCTGACTGGGTCTCCAGAAAGGTCTTGATGTCTTTACGCATCTGAGGATAACTTTGGACTTGTGTCGGAATGTCCTCAAACGTCTTCATGACCTCCTGGAGAAGTTTGTCAGTGGACGATGTGGCAAAGGTACTGGTCTGCTGTTTGTAAGCATCCATTAAGGCTACGGACCTCCTTTTTCGCTCTGGCCTCCGGATAAACGTTTTAGCGGCGTCCAGCGTCTGTGCCGGCTGTCCTACCTGTCTGGGAGTGGTGGTGGTGGGGGGGGAAGCGACGGCACCAGAGGTTCCCGCCGATGGCGACAGTGGCGTTTTGGCTGTTGACGTAGCCTCCTGTGTTCCGCCGGCGCCGGCCCTCGCCCCTCTCCCTGTTACTGGGGTGCGGATTCCGGACATCATTTTTTGTTGCGTAAGCTGCCCGCCTGTTGAATGTTGTGTGGCTAGTGTGTAAAGGGCACTGCCAGGGAACGGGGGAAAAGTGGTGTCAAGTGGTCTGCACACAGTGTAAAAAGTGTGTGCAGTTCAAAAATAAAATAGATAAACAATAATAACAGTCAAGATAAAATATACAAGAAGTTTAGGATAAGGTGGGTGTAAATGCAATCTAATCGTCGGTCATTCCCGACCCCCCCACACCCGTGAGGGTGTGAGAGGTCTGCCTTGCAATCGTCGGCGGAGGACTGGAAGTGAAGGCTGTGCCGGTTTCCCAGTCCCCCGCCACTTGGACGAAGCGGGAATGCGCTGGGTCGTTTTAGTGGGTATACCGGGTCCGCCCGGGGAGTCCCACATACCCCTCCCGTCCCCCGATGGGAGGGTATGCGTAATGCATTTTTTCCCAGCGTCAAAAAAAAAAAAAAAAAAAAAAATCTCTTTATTGCGATTTCATGAAAGAGTACATTTGTAGGTTGTTAGATGAAACACCTGAAGTAGTAGGACTACTGGCATTAAACACTACTCTTAATTTTGTGGTTATGCTATGTTCACGCAGAATACCGTGGTGTGGAATAAAATATGCCAGTGTTTTTGAATTAATGGAACACTCAGACATGTGTCCTAATGAAACGTACTCTTTCATGAAATCGCAATAAAGAGATTGGCAGGAGTGGGAAATCCCCGCGGACACCTCGACTATCCCACAGGAATTTCTCTTGGGAGACAGTCGAGGTAGTGCCGGACTCGAACCGGCTAAAACCACACTCCTGCCTTTCCAGTGCCCTCTGACATTATCAGAGCCGTTTTTGTGCATATTGACATTGGCTTGGCTTTTTGTTTTTATTTATTCCCTTATTTAGGAATTCGGAGAGACGTCCTCTCGGTGTGGACAACTATGACTTTCAGCATTAACAATTTGAAACTATACCTACCCGCTACTCATCTACACTGACGATAATTTTATCTGTCTAAAGCTACCAAAATCCCCCCTCCTATTTTTAATTAAAAAAAAAAAATACCAACAAACTAAAAATACTTAGCATATATACTTATTATATACTCAAGTATTTTTATTATTTGTTTCTGCAAATCACTATTGTTCCAATTTTTGTGCAGTATTCCAGAAACTTTTCGCGGGTTTTATCCGCCATCAGGTTTGGGAGATTTTGCGCAACGAGCTCTACACCTAGCTGCTGCTCTGCCTCATATCTGGCCCTTGCGGTGATGGGGCACTCCAATAGTATATGGAGCACCGTCTCTTCCTTGCCAGGCTCGCAAGCGCACGATGGGCTCTCTTTACACTTGAACCGACTCAAGTATGCAGAGAACCCACCGTGCCCCGTGAGTATCTGCGTGGTGATGCTCGTGGGGACCACTTTGCGCACGACCTTGTACGCCACTACCGCGTCCGGGAAGAAAATTTTGGTGCCCGAGGCAGTTTCACCGGATCCGTACCTTCCGTTCCACTCGTCAAGCGTCTCCGACCGGATTCTTCGCTTGACGAATGATAAGGGGCACAGATCATAGTCCGGCCTCTTCTTCGACTTCAGTGCGGCCTCTTTCGCCAGCTGGTCGGCTCGCTCGTTCCCCTCCAACCCTGCGTGGGCCTTTATCCAGAACAAGGAGACACTCTTGTTCTGGAGCCTGCAGCGTCGGATGGTGTCCCTGGTTTCCACAGCCAGGGGATGGGGGGAACCTACGTTCGCAACTGACTGAAGGGCCGCCATGGAGTCGCTGAAGATGCCGAACGTGGTTTCACCACTCTCGAGCACTTCTCCTGCCGCCTTCTGTAGGGCCAGAAGTTCAGCCTGGTAGACGGTACAGTATGACGGCAAGGCAAGTTTGAGGGCCTTAGTTTCGGTGGCACCATTCCATAAGGATAGCGCCGCTCCGACTTTGCCCTCAATCTTGCTGCCGTCTGTGAATATACGCACAGCGAAGTCGCTGTGGTTGTTATATTGTTCCTCGTCTACCAGGCTTCCGAACTCCAGTTTTACTTGTTCCGCGGGGTGCGGAGCCTCTATCGCTGGAGCCATCCGCTCAATCTCCCTTCCTCCTAGTACCGGCTGGGGTACACCCCTCTTGGCTTCGTACAGCGCAGCCGCTTCCCGTATACGGAGGTCGAGTGGGAGTATACCAGCCAGCACCAGTGCCGAGTTTAGGGAGACCGTGCGGTAGGCTCTACACAGCTTCTGGGCAAACCCCCTCTGGACCACGTTCAACTGTTTTACGACCCCTAATTTATTGGCGGCAGGTGCCCATGCGCTTGCGGCGTACAAAATCGTAGGCTCTACTGCAGCAGTGTATATAGCCCTTATCACCTCCGGGTGCAAACCCCAACTGACCCGGGCTGCTCTGGCCAGCTGCTTGTACATAGCTATGGCCTTTTTACAGACCACAGCTACGTGTTTGTTGAAGGTGAGTTTAGCATCTATAGTGAGCCCCAGTATTTTAACATCTTGGGACATCCCAATGTCGATCCCCCCCATGCTCAAACGCGGCGTGTCGTATTTCAGCCTTCGCGTTAGTACCATCGCACAAGTTTTGTGCGGTGCGAAGTTCAGCCTATTTCTGACACCCCACGTTCGAACATGTTCGAAAGCGGCATTGGCCTGTCCCTCGATTTCCAGTGCTGTGTCCCCGTCGAATACCAACACCACGTCGTCAGCGAATGCCTGGCAATAATCACCCCTACTATCTAGCTGCTTCAGAAGCGGGTCCAGTATCAGGTTCCAAAAAATGGGCCCTCCTATCGAGCCCTGAACGCACCCTTTGCTGGTACTTCTCCTGCTTTCTTCACCGGCGTATCTCACCGTGACCACCCTGTCGCTGAGATAGCTGCTGACTACCCGTCTCAAATTTACAGGACAATTTTCCTCAGCCAATCGTACTTTGATAATGGGCCACCACGCACTGTCGAATGCTCCCTCAATATCCAGTGACACAAGCGTGATAATCTTTTTCTGTGCCAGCTTCGTGCGGATGTGCTGCACGAGGGTATAGAGGGAGTCTTCAGTGCTTTTTTGAGGCATAAAGCCGTATTGGCGAGTACTAATCCTGGGTAGTAAGTAAAATTTGAGGCGGGCGACCAGCATCTTCTCGTACACTTTCCCCAGGACAGGCAATAGCCCAACCGGCCTGTACGACTTGGGTGCGGTGTACGAGTCTTTGCCTGGCTTTCTAAGCACAACCACCGTTGCTTCCTTCCAGATCTTCGGGAAGTGGTGAAGTGCCAGGCACTTATTCAGCAGTGCCAGGAAGTAGTTGGGGTCACAGTGAACCGCGTGACTGCAGATGTCCGCCGTGAAGCCGTCGGCTCCCGGTGCCTTTTTTGGGTTGAATGATCCCATAGACCTATCGAGCTCGCTTAGGGTAAACGGTGGGTCATGTCGTTCATCATGGCTCCATGCATTTACCATTTCTGCCCGTTCTCTTATTTGGCGATGGTCTATGGTATCATCTTCCTCTCGGTCCTCGGGGAAGAACGTCTCGGCCAACAGCTTCACGGAACCCCTCGCGTCCAGCGGCTGTCCACCTAACTGTAGTGGCAGATCCTCTTCTCTCTTTCCGATCCTTCCCATTACCCTGTATATTCCTTCCCAGACCCCTTCTCTGTCCTGCTTCCCGCAGAACTCCTTCCAGCTCTCTGTTGCGGCTTTCGTTACTGCTTCCTCATATCTTTCCCTTTCCTTTATGTACAGGTCTACAACCATCGCTCTTCGGACCGGCGCTGCGTTCCTGACTCTGCGTTTCCTGGTGGCGACCAGCCTCTTCATCTCAGCGAGCTCCTCAGACCACCACGGCAAGGTAAGTGTTTCTGTGTTGTTTTTCCCCGGAATTGTGTGTTGTGATGTGTGTGTAATTGCTTGTGTGTATGTGTTAATGTGTACCTCTAACTCGTGAACCTGTGTAACATTTGAGAGTCCCAAAAGGGTCAAATCCTTGTCCTGCATAATTTGTGTCAGTTTCTCACGAAACTGGCTCCAATTTGCTTTTTTTGTGTTGTAAACCCTAGTGGTCCTCTCAATGTTTATGCCTATTGATTTAATTAAATTAATGCCGAAGATAATGCCGTTGTGGTCGGAGCTCGTGAGACCCTCGTCAATCCGCCAGCCGTCCACCAAGTCCAGCATGTCCGCCGAACAGGCCGTCACATCTACGTGGCTGCAGTACCTGATGCCACCCCGAATGGTGTCGAAGGTGGGTATGTCCCCAGTGTTGAGGATCTGTAGCCCCAGCTCCCCCAGCGCTCCACACATTTGCGTACCCCTTCGATCTTCACTGCTGCTACCCCACCAGGCACTTTTCGCATTCGCGTCTCCTCCAATAACCAACCTGCTAGAGCCCAGCTCTCGCTCTATCTGACGGAGGTGCTCCAGGTATGGCTCAATGGGCTTGTCGGGCTCGAAGTAGAGGGACACCAGCGTGATCGTCCAGGCTCTGGTTCGGACTCCCACCACAACGATGTTGTTTGTGGTGAGTTGCGGGTACTGTAAGACGTCCAAGTCTTTGTCGAAGACGGCTATTGCCGCCTTTACAGTCCCTTCTCCTCCCTCAGAGCTCTGGAAGACCCTTACGCCCCGGTGACCTCTCATTCTTCTTACCCCACCCACGTAGGGCTCCTGGAGCAACGCTACGGCGAGTTTGCGCTTTGCTGCCTCGAGCAAAAGTTCGTTGGTGGCTAGCTGACTCCGTTGCAGGTTGGCCTGGACTATGTTGTACCTAGTAGTGGTTTCGGGGACGCCCTTAGCAGTACGCTATAGAAGCACGGGCCAATCCATCCCACCTCCTACGCACCGGGCAGTCGCTACTGAACGCGTTGTGCTCAGTGTTCCCCAACTTGGCTCTGGTGCAGTTTACACACGCCGCCGCTTCACCGGTCAGTCGGTTTGGGCAATCCGCTCTGATGTGTGAGCCGCCACAGTGACTACACAGGTCAGCTGGCTCCTTACAGAGGCGTTTGCCGTGACCGTACCCCAGGCAGCGGGTACACTGCACCAGTGGCGTCTGATCTGGTTAGGTTAGGTTAGGTTAGGTTAGGTTAGGTTAGGTTAGGTTTGACCTGACGGCCGGCAGCATCGCGATCCTGCGAAAGCCGCAGAGGGCGATGGCCGTCAGGTCTGTCAGGGGGTATCGCACGGTCTCCTACGAGGCGGCTTGTGCACTGGCCGGGTCGCCACCTTGGGACCTAGAGGCGAGAGTCCTCGCGTCACTGTACCGGTGGCGCGAGGAGGTGCGGACGCGGGGAGGTGGACCGATGCAGCGAGAGATCGATCTGCGTCGGTCTCAGCTCCGCGAGGTCATGGTGGCGGAGTGGCGGGAGAGGCTTTCGCGCCCTACCGCCGGCCTCGCTACCATCGAGGCGATCCGACCGGTGCTCGAGGAATGGCTCGAGAGAAGGCATGGCTCCCTGTCGTTTCGGGCGACGCAGGTGTTCTCGGGGCACGGTTGCTTCGGGAAGTACCTGTGTCGCATAAACAGGGAGCCGGACGCCCGGTGTCATCACTGCGTCCATTGTCTGGAGGACACGGCGCGACATACGCTGGCAGAGTGTGCCGCATGGGAGGAGCCGCGCCGTGCCCTCGTGACAGAAGTGGGAGCCGACCTGTCGCTGCCGGCCGTCGCTCGCGCGATGGTCGGGAGCGCAGAGTCGTGGGATGCGGTGATCTCCTTCTGTGAAACGGTCATCTCACAGAAGGAGGCTGCGGAGAGGTTGAGGGAGGTTGAGACCGCTCTCCCGACCCGCAGCAGACGCACCGGGCGTCGGCGGAGGGCAGACAACGCCCTCTTCCGGCCCCCCTAAACGGGTTCAGAGGGACGGCGGACTTGGGGACGTCCGCTGCCCCACCGAATAACTGGACCCGAGGCGGTGGCGCGTAGTGTTCCGCGCGCGCCCCTATTGGCGTTGCGGGGGGAGTACACCTCGCTCCCCCCGCAGACATGAGGTGGCCCGCAGAGGCGGGCCAGCACTAGCCGGGGATCGTGGAAGGCGCACTAGTTCCCATGATCTCCGGTGCAAGTGTGGGAATGGAACACCGGGGTGGTTTTTAGTCGGTTAAAGTCCGACAGACCCCTCTGCCCGCCCCAGGGCAGAGGACATCCGTGTGGATTTTCCACCCCGGCAACAAAAAAAAAAAAAAAAAAAAGGTTAGGTTAGGTTAGGTTAGGTTAGGTTAGGTTAGGTTAGGTTAGGTTTTTTTTTTTTTTTTTTTTTTTTTTTTTTTTTTTTTTTTTTTTTTTGGGCAGGAGTGGGAAATCCCCACGGACACCTCGACTATCCCACAGGAATATCTCCTGTGAGACAGTCGAGGTAGTGCCGGACTCGAACCGGCTAAAAACCACTCCTGCCAAGCCAGTGTCCCTCTAACATGGTGATCAGAGTCCTTATCATCTGTCATTTTTGCTTGTCTACGTTCCTAGGTGGCCGGAGAGACCACAATGTTGTGCGTTTTGGTTTGGCATGATATATTAAACACCTATTTTTGAAACACCTATAATATTTCTTTTATGTTTATTTTGCTATGCTTTCGCTTTATATTTGTGTATTAACTATTTTACTACTATTTATTTTACTGATTTTGTTCTTAAATTTATTACTTTACTAATATATATATCTATTAATAACCCGTTCTAAATATGCCCTTTTTATTTATATCTAATTAATCCCTAATTTTTATGCCCTAATTAAGATTTCTTGCTTTGCTTGGTTAGGTTAGGTTAGGTTAGGTTAGGTTAGGTTAGGTTAGGTTAGGTTAGGTTAGGTTTTTTTTTTTTTTTTTTTTTTTTTTTTTTTATTTTTTTTTATAATGCTTCTACCTCCAACATAATCGGAGCCTATGTTATGCTTAACATTCATACAAGTTCTCGCTATTATTCCTCTCGCACTTTCATTCTGCATACTTTATCTTTCTATCATTAATTCTCCATTCTCTCTCTAAGGGTGGGGCGCCCTTCTACTTTCCCTATTCTGTACTTTATTCCATTTTCCAGTTTTATTTCAGGTGTAACACGACAAGACAAATGTTTTTTTTTTTATTATTCTTCCACAGTGATTCTTATTGTAATTTTTACATTATTTGTTTGTTTGCGACTTCTAACAATCGTTAATACTATTCTTATTTCTATTTACATGTTTCCTAGAACTACTTCTATTTTCTATTCCTTAATACTATTACATGACTGTTTTAACACTATTACAACCATCTTATAAACTATTCTTACTTTTATTTCTACTTATTCTATTAAACAATGTATTTTTACTCTTAAATTTCTATGCTTTCATAATATATATATAACAATATATCTGAAACATAGTTTAAACATCTTCAGCGCTTTTGTTTCTTTCAATAACTTTACTGCAGATTTTGATACAGTATTTTAAAAACTCTTGTCTCTCTTTTCCTAACATTATTTTTCCGATGTTATCTCTCTCGAGCTTTGTGTCTATTTTATTTTCTAATTCGTACCTTTCCGTCGCGTACACCGGGCAATCCAAGAGTAGGTGTGGGACAGTTTCATTTTCTCCAGGGTCACAGATGCACGATGGGTTCCCCTTACACTTGAAGCGATGCAAGTATTCGGAGAACCCACCGTGCCCCGTCATGATTTGTGTTAGCGTCGAGTTTATTTGTATCTTTTTGACCGTTCTGTACGCCGCCACTGCGTCCGGGAAAAACATTTTTGTAATAGAGGCCGTCTGACCCGCCGTATACCTTTGATTCCATTCATCAAGCGTCGCCATACGAATGTGACGCTTGATGAAAGAAACCGGGCACCGGTCGTAGTCAGGTTGCCTCTTGCTATTCATGGCGGCCTCCTTTGCCAGCTGATCCGCTCTTTCGTTGCCCTCAAACCCTGCATGAGCCTTTATCCAAAACAAGTTAACCACCTTGTTTTGGTGGGATACTGATGTTAAATTATCCCTGGCTTCCACTGCCAGGGGGTGAAGGCAGCCGTGGTTTTTCACTGTCTGGAGGGCCGCCATGGAGTCGCTGTACACTCCGAAACTGGATGCCGAGTGCTTTTGGATTTCCCTGGTTGCCCGGCATATCGCCAGGAGTTCCGCCTGGTAGACCGTGCAGTAGTCCGGCAGCGCCAATTTAATAGCACGCGCCTCGGCGTCACCCTTCCATATAGAAAGTGCGGCCCCGACGCGCCCGTCTATTTTACTTCCATCTGTGAAGATTTTAACTTCCAAATTAGCGCTGGCGTCGACTTGCTCACGGTCCGCCAGGCTTACGAACTCGAGGTCGATACGCCTAGCTGGATGCGGGGATTCCATAGCAGATGCCACCCGCTCCACCTCCCTGCCCACTAGCTCTGCCTGGGGCACGCCTCTCTTGGTCTCATAGAGTGAGGCCGCCTCGCGGACCCTGAGATCCAGAGGGAGCACCCCAGCCAGAAGCAGTGCCGAGTTCAGCGAGACAGTGCGGTAGGCTTTGCACATTTTCTGAGCAATCCCTCGTTGCACGACACCCAGCTGCTTTATAATTCCCAACTTACTTGCTGCTGGGGCCCATACACTGGCGGCGTACAGGACGATCGGCTCTACGGTTGCTGTGTAAATGATTTTGATCACCTCTGGATTTAGTCCCCAGCTCACCCTTGCCGCTCTACACAGTCGCTTGTGAACACCTATGGCCCTGCGGCATACATTAGACACATGAGTGTTAAATGTCAGCTTGTCGTCGATGGTGACACCCAGAATCTTGATTTCTTTCGAAAAGGTTATGTCAATCCCGCCCATGCTCAGGCGTGGGGTATCATACTTTAATTTCTTTGTGATGACCATCGCATTGGTTTTTTGTGGTGCAAATTTAAGTTTGTTTTTAACACCCCACGCCCGAACATGGTCGAGGGCGGCGTTGGCTTTCCGCTCGATTTCTATTGCTGTGTCACCATCAAAGACAAGAACAACATCGTCCGCGAATGCCTGGGAATAGTCCTCTCTCCTCTGCAGAGTCTTCAGAAGTGGGTCCAGAAGCAAGTTCCAGAAAAAGGGGCCTCCAATGGAGCCTTGTACACAACCTTTGTTTGTGCCCTTTGCATATTCTTCTCCACCATATCGGACTCTGACCATTCTGTCCCTCAAGTAGCTGTCTATGACCCTCCTCAGGTTGACCGGACACTCTTCCTCAGCCAGTCGGACTCTGATAGCCGGCCACCAGGCGCTATCGAAGGCTCCCTCTATGTCTAGAGATACAAGTGTTACAATTTTCTTTTGTTTAATCTTATTGCGGATGTGCTGCATAAGGGCATAGAGGGAGTCTTCGGTGCTCCTCTGTGGCATGAATCCGTACTGGCGAGTACTCATCCTAGGTAGAATGTGAAACCTGAGGCGGGCCACCAGCATCTTTTCGAAGATTTTTCCTAGAACAGGTAACAAGCCGATTGGTCTGTATGCTTTCGGGGTGGTATAATCCCCTTTACCTGGTTTCCTTAGTACCACAACCGTAGCTTCCTTCCAAGGTTGCGGGAAATATCCATGTTGCAGGCATTGGTTCAGAAGGGCCAAGAATGTCTCTGGCGCACTGCCAATAGCACGGCTACAAATGTCAGCTGTGAGGCCATCCTTTCCGGGAGCCTTTTTGGGGTTGAAGGAATCACTGGCTGTTTTCAATTCTGCCATGGTGAAGGGCGGATCGTCGCTATCCCTGTTCTCCTCTTCGTTAACTCTGTCTGCTTCCAGTCGAATGTGGCAGTGGTAATCATCGTCAGCATTGACTAAGTCATCAGGGTAAAAGGTATCCGTGATAAATTTCACGGAGCCTTTTGCGTCTAATTCTTCTCCGTCCTTCACCATCGGCAAATCCTCTTCTCTACGCGTAGTCCTTCCTATTACCCTATAAATCCCCTCCCAAACCCCTTCTCTATCCTGCTTGCAGCAAAACTCTTTCCAACTCTCGGTTGCAGCTTTCGCTTCCTGTAATTCATACTCTTCTTTCTGTTTCAGGTACTCTCCGACGACCTTCGATCTTCGGACAGGAGCAGCACACTGGATTCTTCGCTTCAGGGTGACGACTTGTTTCTTTAGCTTCGCGAGATTTTCCGACCACCACGGCAAGGTAAAGTTTTCTTTTGTGGTTTTGATTGGCATTGCCGAATTGCATGCTTCTTTAATTGCTTTAGTTAAGTTATTTGTTAGTATATCTATTTGTTCAGTGTTGTTAACCTTATCTATTTCCAATTTTGTGACTTTGTACTCTGTTGCTAATTGGTTGAATTTCTCATGAAAGTCGACCCAATTAGCTTTTTTGGTATTATAGATTCGTGTCGTTCTTTCTATTCTAATGCCTTTTGATTTCCGTAAACTAATATTAAAAGTTATGCCGTTGTGGTCGGAACTCGTTAGACCTTCATCTACTCTCCAGTCATCCACCAACCCAAGAATGTTCGTCGAGCAGGCTGTGATGTCGACATAGCTGGTGTATCTCTGTCCTCCTCTGATAGTGTCGAAGGTCGGGATTTCCCCTGTGTTGAGTACGTGGAGCCCTAGCTCTCCGAGAGTACCACACACGTCTTCGCCTCTATTATCAATGACTGGGCTTCCCCACCACGTGCTCTTCGCGTTGACGTCTCCTCCAATGATCAGCGGTTTGGAGCCATTAACAACTTCGATTTTCTTGAGGTGCTCTAAGTATGCCTCTATCGGCTTGTCTGGTTCAAAGTAGAGCGAGACGAGTGTGATCTCCCAAGCACTGGTTTGGATTCCCACCACAGAGATGTTATTGGTGGTGAGTTTCGGGTACTGTATGACGTTCATGTCATTATCAAAGACGGCAATTGCCGCCTTAACAATCCCTTCTCCTACATCAGTGCTTTGGAAGATCCTCACTCCTCTCTGACTCTTAACAGTCTTGATATTGCCGACGTAAGGCTCCTGAATAAGCGCAGCCGCTATTCCGCGTTTTTCTGCCTCTAAGAATAGCTCATTTGTCGCAAGCTTCTTTCGCTGGAGGTTAGCCTGTGCGAATTTGTAAGCGTGGTGGTCCCCCTGGGTGCCCTTAGCAGTATGCTACTGTCGCTCGCGCCAATTCATCCCATTTCTGACGCTGCGGGCAACCGGCGCTAAAGGCATTGTGTTCCGTCTGGGTGCTGTTTGCTTTCTTGCAGTTTCTGCATGCTGCTGGTATTCCCGTCATAAAATCAGAACATTCGGATCTCAGGTGGGGGCCGCCGCAGTGACTGCACATGTCCACCGACTCCGAACAAAATTTTCTGCTATGCCCGAAGCCCAGACAGCGCGTACATTGCATCAGTGGGGTCTGGTCTTCGGCCCTGATGCGCTGGAGGTCGATATGTACGTATCCCTTAGCTGTGACCCTTTTCCAAATAGTTGGAGAGACGCTGAGTACAATGTTGCCGGTATGTGGATTCCTAGCCCTTTTCCTATATTTTATCTCTACCCTGCCCGTCCCACCGCTGAGGCCGTGGAAAACATCCTGGTTCTGGTTCCTGAATGCCTTAAGGACGTCCTCATCGGTATTGACCAATAGGACGCCCTTAAGGATCAGCAACGGATCCTTGTTCTTCACCTCCTCAACGGTGAGATTGGCCCCATTCTTCCTCAATCTTTCCTTCGCCTTGTCTCTTTCTTCCGTCGTCTCAAAACCCATAATCACCTTTCTGTCCTTTGCCTTTCTTACTTTCTCCACCTTTATCCATCCCTCTTTTGCATCTATTACCTTCCTTACCCTGTCAAGAACTTCCTCTCCCGAGTCCTCCTCATTGCTGGAGGTGACCACAACTGAGTGCAGCGTTCGCTTTCCCAGCGCGCCGCCACTCCCACCCGCAACCACCCCCGCATATGTAGGAGTCTCTACATTCTCCATTCTTTCCTTCTGTGCCTCTATCACCCCCTTGAGCTCCTCCATCCGTTTGTTGCTTTCCAGCAGCAACTTGGAGTGCTCCTCAATTTTTTCCATGAACTGGCTTGTGTTGCTTGCTTGGATGGTTGGGTTCAATTTCTGCTCTGTATCAATCGAAAATGTTGCGTCTATGTCGGCAGCTTTGGGCTCTATGTTTTCCTTAGTCCTTTTTGTTTTGGCCTCCCTTTCAGCTTCTCTGACCAGCTGATAGAGACGATCCAACGCTTCAACGACGGCTGTTTTAATTTCGTTTTTGGTGTTTCTTGAACTGCTCAAGTGAAGCTTTGCTTTGTTTAAGCAGGCCCTAGCTTCTACTGACCGATCCGCATACTGTAACTTTGGCGGCTCGGTCGATTTCGCTTGCTTTGGCAGGGTCTTATTTTCCTGAATCTCTAGCTGTTCTTTCTCAGCAGGTCGTGGAGAGCTTTTAGAACTGTGCTCGCTACTGTCTGTTTTAGCCGCGTCAACACTTTCCCGTTGCTTCGCTGCTTCGGGCTTTGCCTCTTGTGAGAGCGTTATCATTGGCTTTGATTTAGAGGGGTAGGTCAGGACCGTTTTCTTGGGTGGCGATGGTGTTTTGTGGGGTGGAACTATTTTGGATCCGCCTTCCCAGTGTCCGATGCTACGCCTCACCGACGGGCCCGCCTGACCTGTTTGGTTCTCTTCCAATTCCGAAATCTCCGAGGGATTTGCCTTTTTTGCTGGCGTGCGTGTTGCAGGCATTTTGTCAAAGAGCTTTTCCTAGGGACTAGTTAACGCCAAAGGTCTGCCGGGTATTGTAAAGGGATACCACGGTCAGTTAAGGTGTAAAGATAAAAGCAAAAAATAATAATAATAATAATAAATAAAAACAATATAATGTAAGTAGGATTCAATGAATCCTGTCGACTTATATACTAATTTTCCGCTTTCCTTTCCAGATGGTGTACGCGACTTGGAGGTTAACGGCGCGCTTTGGTTGTTCAACGCACGGGCGATGGTGTAAGGCAGGAAAAGAGAGCAAGAAAAGGAAATATAAATAATACACACAAAAAGTAAAATAAAATCAAACAAAATGCAAATAGTCTGCCTCAGATTCAAGATCTTCGGCGGTCGATCTCTATATAGAGTCGCGGTCCTTAGCTCAAAAGAGCGGGTCAATAGGAACCAGTCGGAAAACAGTCGACGGAAAATTTTTCCGAGTCAAAAACACCCAATATAAAGTGATTTTCGTAAGGGCTCTACATAGAGTCGTTCTGTCCAGTCGGTTGGATAGCTCTCACCGAGCCCTCCCAAATGAACCCAAACTCGATGCAGTTACACCAAGGGGTTTCGGAGATATCCCAACTTGAAATTTTTTGGTTTTTCACGAAATTAAAAACCAAAAGTGGTTACAGGAAGATATCTCCGGATCCACCCGTCCAAAAACCCCGGTGTTTGGGCTTTCTGAAGTTGGCTCGGTGAGACCGATCCACCGGATTGGTTTTCAGCCTGAAAAATCTTGGCGCGCTGAAATTGCCTGAAACTCAACCAGGCCTGTGCCCTAAGCCCTACTGATATAAACAGCGAAGACCCCAGCCCTCTACGACTCTCCGTTGGGAAGCTATGGCCGTCTTAAGTTTTCGCAAAATGGCCGCGGTGCTGTCAAAGTTGGTTTTTGACAGCGAATACCCTCCGAGTTTGGGCTCTCCTAACTCGGCCCGAGCTCCGCTGTCCGCTGAAACCACTTTCAGGGTCCTGAAAATTTTTAGCCCCAAACCGCCTGAAATCGTGGGGAGGAGGGGACGGAAGGTCCCTGAGTGTAAAATCAAAAACCGCAATCTCCCACGACCCTTGGTTCAAGAGTTATGGCGGTTTGAAGCTAAACAAAATGGCCGCCGAGCTGTCAAAGGTCGACTAAAAATGTCCGTAACTTCGGAACCCCTCGTCACAATTGGACGGGGTTTTGGATGTACAGCTCGGCGTCACTTCAGGTGTCTCCTGAAAGCAGTTTCAGCGACAAAAATTTGGAACGCCTGAAACAGGATGAAAAACTAAAAAACTTAAAGGTAACACTAATCTTAAGGCCGTAGTGAAAAATCAGGTTAATTCGGGCCAGCGGTTCCCGAGATATCTTGATTTGAAATTTAAAACCTAAAAACCAAGATGGCGCAAATTTGCCAAAAACGCCAAATTGAGAGCAATGGGGCCCGTGTTTGGGCTTGAGGAGGTCAGAATGGGTGTATTGAACCCTATCCTGGCGTTAAAATTTTGAATTTACTATTTATTTAAGAATTATGAACAAAAAACATTAAAAAATCGATATCTCTGAAACCTTTCGTCACAAAATTATGAAAAAATATACTAAAAATAACTTAAATATAGGGCTACAATAAACAGTAATAAAAAATTTTGAAATACAAAAATAAAGTCAAATTTTTATCAAAAATATAGTTTTTCAGCAATTTACCCTATAATTAAAAAACTAGTCAACTTAAAATCTCTATTAAACCGATGAGCGCGCAGCAGGCTGCAGTTGAAAATCTTGACAATGTTTATGGGAGCCGGAGATATTGGGGTCTGAAGTTTGTGACTTTAAACTGTCATATAAAATCTCCCGGCTATGATAAAATTCTAAAAATAGTTGCACTCGCCTCGTGTTATAATAGTCCAGGTTGTGTCCAAATTTCGTCACGCTGACTGTGCTCCTTCGGGTTTTTCAGGCCACGTGTTTTTTGGAAAAACCTGAATATCTCGCGAAAGCGTAATTTCAGGTCGATTCCAAGTATCCCAGATGGTCGGGAACCACGATGTTCACAGGAATCCGGAGAAAAAGATGGGGGTCGCCGATCTCGTTTGCGCAGCGTATGCGTTCCAAGCTTTTGGAGTTTCCACTTAACCTCTAAACTTGAGGTTTTTTGCGAATAACTTTTTGGGCACTGAACAACGGCACAATTTGATAGCGGCACTTTAAGCGGAGCCAGTTTCCGCATCCAAAGACACCTCACTCTTCACAATCGGACAACAAAAACCAATTAATTTGAATTTTTTAGTGCGGAGCGCGTGGGGTTTTGCTGCTTCCAGCTCGAGAGACCGAGTGCAACTGGTTAGGTTAGGTTAGGTTAGGTTAGGTTAGGTTAGGTTAGGTTAGGTTAGGTTAGGTTAGGTTAGGTTAGGTTAGGTTAGGTTAGGTTAGGTTAGGTTAGGTTAGGTTAGGTTAGGTTAGGTTAGGTTAGGTTTTTTTTTTTTTTTTTTTTTTTTTTTTTTTTTTTTTTTTTTTTTTTTTTATTCTTACTCCTCTGACTGAAGTCAAAGCCTGTGTTTACTTTTTTTTTTTTTTTTTTTTTTATTTAGCAAAAGGGGGAAAAATCCGTCATGGACGCCTGGGAAGGGAGGACCCAGGCAGTGCCGGACTGTACCGGCTAAAAAACCGCCAATTGCTATTCTTTTTTTCTTTTTTGGGCTGTGCCGCTTGGGCTTATGCTCTTTTTCTAAATCTTAACGCTATACAATGTTTACCATTTACCCACCACCTTTACAACTACAATTTTTTATATACATTATGTTATTATGTTTCTTATTCTAACTTATATTTTAGGTTACGTTTACAAACAACTACTTGCTTATTATTCTAACTATTACAATTAGTTTATATAATGTCTACGATATTCCACAATATCATATTATTATACTATTATCTATGTCTTATTTCTATCTATTACTTTATATAACAATTTTAAACAGTAATCTAAAAACTCCTGCCTGTATCTTCCTATCATAATATCTTTAATGTTCTCTACCGTTAAGCTTGTGTCTATTTTGTGTTCTATATTATACCTATCCCTACAAAACACTGGGCATTCTAGTATTATATGGGGGACGGTCTCGCTGACGTTTGGATCACATATACACGCTGGACTAGCTTTGCATTTAAAACGATGCAGATACTCCGATATTCCTCCATGGCCAGTAAACAATTGTGTGCTTTGACAGGTTGGCTCAAACTTTCTTACGACTTTATAGGCAGTGGCCACGTTTGGAAGAAACATTTTGGTGATTTTTGCAACTTCGCCTGACTCATACCTTTCGCCCCATTCCCGAATCGACTCCATCCTGAGGGTCCACTTCGCGAAGGAGACGGGGCACGGGTCATAGTCGGGCTTTCTTTTGGCTGAACCGATGGCGGCTTCTTTGGCCAGTTGGTCGGCCCTCTCGTTGCCCTCCAATCCTACATGAGCCTTGACCCAGAACAAGGACACAGCTTTGCTCTGCTGAGAAAGATTGGTTATGTTCTCACGCGTTTCTGTGGCTAAGGGGTGGAGGGCGCCGAGGTTAGTGACTGTTTGTAGGGCCGCCATCGAGTCGCTGTAGATGCCAAATGTTGTTGAAGCATGTTTCCTAATTTGCCTGGTGGCCACACATATGGCGAGTAATTCTGCTTGGTATACGGTGCAGTATGACGGCAAGCAAAGTTTGACGGTCTTTGTTTCCACATCACCTTCCCACATAGAGAGCGCTGCGCCAACCTTCCCGTCAATCTTGCTGCCATCCGTAAAAATCCTGACTGCACAGTTACTATTCTCGTCCACGTCTTCCTGGTCTCTAAGGCAGATCAATTCCAGCTGTGAGGTTCGCGCTGGGTGCGGAGCTTCCATTGCTGGAGTCGGTCGTTCGATCTCCCTGTCTCCCAGCCCTGGCACGGCCGCTCCCTTTTTGATCCTGTAAAGCGAGGCCGCCTCGCGTACTCGAAGGTCGAGTGGAAGCACTCCCGTCAAGACCAGAGCTGAATTCAAGGAGACCGTACGATATGCTCTACACATCTTCTGCGCAAAACCTCTCTGCATCGTTCTTAGCTGTTTTTGCACACTTATCTTTTCTGCGGCGGGAGCCCAGACACTCGCCGCATACAGCACTATGGGTTCAACGACAGCTACGTATATGGTGCGCACCACTTCTGGGTGAAGACCCCAACTTGCTTTGGCAGCTCTTGCGAGCTGTTTATATATGCCAATTGCTTTTCTGCATATATTCGCCACGTGGGTGTTGTAAGTGAGTTTTTCATCTATTGTGACTCCCAGAAGTTTAACTTCCTTAGACATGCCAATGTCGATCCCGCCCATGTGCAAGAGTGGAGTGTCGTATTTGAGCTTGCGGGTTATAACCATAGCGCTGGTTTTATGTGGCGCGAATTTGAGCTTGTTTTCGACACCCCACTCCCGAACATGTTCGAGGGCGACATTGGCTTGCCCTTGCACCTCTAGCGCTGTCGTACCGTCGAAAACCATGACTATGTCGTCGGCGAACGCTTGCACGTAGTATCCTCTACGCTCTAGGCTCTTAAGTAGCGGATCGAGCATGATGTTCCACAATATGGGCCCGCCTATTGAGCCCTGGACGCAGCCCTTGTTGGTCGCCTTTGTGTACGTCTCGCCACTATATCTTACCGTTACTTTCCGGTGTTCAAGATAACCACCTATCACCCTTCTGATGTTGATGGGGCAGTTTCCCTCTGCCAGTCGGACTTTTATTGCCGGCCACCAGGCGCTGTCAAAAGCGCCCTCTATATCTAGAGACACCATCGTGATAATCTTTTTCTCTTGAAGTTTTCTGTCGACGTGGCGGATCAGCTTATAGAGGGCGTCTTCACAGCTCCTTTGCGGCATAAAGCCAAACTGGTTCGAGCTTAGTCCGGGCAATAGGTGGTATTTTAACCTGGCAACTATCATCTTCTCGTAAACTTTCCCTAACACGGGCAGCAGTCCAACAGGGCGATATGCTTTTGGGGTCGTGTAAGTGTCTTTCCCTGGTTTCTTGAGAACTATGACCGTAGCTTTTTTCCACACTGGTGGAAAGTGATGTAGTTCGAGGCACTTGTTTAGTATTCCCAGGAAAAGGCTTGGCTCGTTTCCGATTACCTGACTGCATATGTCCGAAGTAAACCCGTCGGCACCAGGAGCTTTTTTCGGATTGAACGAATTTATAGCGGTGAGAAGTTCGGTTTGGGTGAACGGTGGGTCTTGTGTATCTCCCTCCTGTTCCTGGTTCACCTTCTGTGCGAGAGTCCGTATCTCCTGGTGTACTGGATTGTCATTTTCTTCCAGGTCCTCGGGGTAAAACGTTAGTGCCAACAGCTTCACTGAGCCCCTAGCGTCCAATGTCTTACCGTTTTCTACCAATGGAAGGTCTTCCTCCCTCTTCGCAGTCCTCCCTATTACCCTGTAGATTCCCTCCCATAGGGATTCTTTGTCTTGAACACTGCAGAACTCCTTCCAGCTGTCGATCTGGGCCTTCTTCGCTGCTAATTCATACTCCTCTTTGTGTTTTCGGTACTCCTCGTAGACTTTGGCTCTTCGTATCGGTGCGGCGTTTCTGATTCTGCGTTTCCTGGTGGTGACTTCGTGCTTCATCGTCGCAAGTTCCTCCGTACACCAAGGTAAGGTAAGCGTCTCAATATTTTTCTTTTTTGGGATGGCTTTAATACATGACTCGGTAGTAGCTTTATTGTATTTTCCAATGAATGCATCTAATTCGTCTATTGTTTTGATTTTATTGATTTCGGTATTTGTGAGCCCATAATCAATTTTAAGCTGGTTGAATTTCTCATGAAATTCATCCCATCTTGCTTTTTTGGTATTGTATAGCCTTGTTGTTCTGATGACACTTACTCCACTTGACTTTTTCAGCCTAACGCAGAAGCTAATTCCATTGTGGTCTGAACTTGTAAGGTTTTCAACCACCGTCCAGTCTTCCACCAGGTCCAGCAGATCAGAAGTGCAGGCCGTCACGTCAACATAGCTCGAGTATCTCTTGTTCCCTCGGATTGTGTCAAAAGTGTTTTTCGCAGTACTCTAAAAATATTTTTCTAATTTTTGCCTCCGACATTATTGCGCATATACTATTTGGGGTTATCGCTCTCCCTATCCTCATTTCGGCCTCATGTCGTTCCGTTCCAAATACTGGGCATTCCGTAAGGATGTGTGCGATCGACTCCACCATGCCTGGTTCACAGATGCACGATGGGTTCTCCTTACACTTGAAACGGTGCAGGTATTCGGAGAACCCACCGTGCCCAGTTAATATCTGTGTAACTATCTCGACTGGTTTCAGTTTTAGCACAGTGCGGTGGGCGTCGATCGCATTTGGGAGGAACATTTTTGTGACACCCGCTGTTTCTCCACGCTGGTATCTGCCGTTCCATTCGTCAAGCGACTCTATACGGATCTGCCGCTTGACGAATGAAACGGGACACAGGTCGTAGTCCGGCCTCCTCTTCGAACCCAAGGCAGCTTCCTTTGCGAGTTGATCGGCCCGCTCGTTTCCCTCCAATCCCGCGTGAGCCTTAATCCAGAACAATGAGACCTTCTTGTTCTGGAGGTTGCATCGTCGTAAGATGTCCCTTGTTTCCACGGCTAGGGGATGGGGGGAGCTTACATTTGCGATCGACTGAAGTGCCGCCCTGGAGTCGCTGAAAATGCCGAACTTACATTCCTTGCGCTTGAGCACCTCTCCTGCCGCTCTTTGTAGGGCTAGGAGCTCAGCCTGGTAGACGGTGCAGTAAGACGGCAAGGCAAGTTTGAGGGCCCTAGTTTCGGTGGCGCCATTCCACAAGGATAGCGCCGCTCCGACTCTGCCCTCAATCTTGCTGCCGTCTGTGAAGATCCTCACAGCAAAGTCGCTGTGGTTTCTGTAGTGTTCCTCGTCTACCAGGCATCCGAACTCCAGGTTAAGTCGGTCCGCGGGGTGTGGAGCCTCTACTGCTGGAGCCATTCGCTCAACCTCCCCGCCTCCCAGCGCGGGCTGGGGCACCCCCTTCCTGGCCTCGTACAACGCAGCCGCTTCCCGTATACGAAGGTCAAGTGGGAGTATCCCAGCCAGCACCAGTGCCGAGTTTAGAGAGACCGTGCGGTAGGCTCTGCATAGCTTCTGTGCGAAACCCCTCTGAACCACGTTGAGCTGTTTTACTACTCCTACTTTTTTGGCGGCAGGTGCCCATGCGCTTGCAGCGTAGAGAATAATTGGTTCGACTACTGCCGTGTAGATGACGCGGATGATCTCCGGGTTTAGGCCCCAGCTCACTTTTGCCGCCCGTGCCAGCTGTTTGTAGATGTTAACAGCTTTCCTGCATACGTTTGCGACGTGGGTGTTGAAAGTGAGCTGGTGGTCGACGGTGAGCCCCAGCATTTTGATTTCTTTGGACATGCCAATGTCTACCCCGCCCATGCTCAGGAGTGGGACATCGTACTTGAGTTTCCTCGTAATGACCATTGCACAAGTTTTTTGTGGTGCAAATTTGAGCTTATTTCGAATGCCCCACTCCCGAACATACTCGAGGGCGGCATTGGCCTGTCTCTGAACTTCCAATGCTGTGTCACCGTCGAAGATCATAACCACGTCATCGGCGAAAGCCTGACAGTAGTCTCCCCGCTCCTCCAAACCTTTCAGCAGCGGGTCGAGTAGCAAATTCCAGAGGATCGGACCGCCAACAGACCCTTGCACACACCCCTTATTTGTGTCCCTCTGACACTCAGCACCAGCGTACCTTACTCTGACACTCCTACCAGTCAAGTAACTGTCTAGCAGCCTCCTGAGATTCACCGGGCACTTTTCCTCAGCCAGTCTGGTCCTGATAGCCGGCCACCATGCGCTATCGAAGGCTCCCTCTATGTCCAGTGATACAACAGTGATCAGCTTCTTTTGACTTAGCTTCCCTTTGATATGTTGTATCATGGTGTAGAGGGAGTCTTCGGTGCTCCTCTGTGGCATGAAACCAAACTGGCGAGTACTAAGCCGCGGGATCAGATGCCACTTCAGCCTTGCTACAAGCATCTTCTCTAGAATTTTGCCTAGGACTGGTAGGAGGCCGATCGGCCTGTATGACTTGGGGGTGGTGTAGGATTCCTTGCCGGGCTTACGGAGGACTACCACCGTTGCCACTTTCCAGGCCCCAGGGAAGTGTCCGTGCTCCAGGCACTTGTTTGCCAGTGCAAGGAACGTCCCTGGGTCCCGGGAAGGTTAGGTTAGGTTAGGTTAGGTTAGGTTAGGTTAGGTTAGGTTAGGTTAGGTTAGGTTAGGTTAGGTTAGGTTAGGTTAGGTTAGGTTAGGTTAGGTTAGGTTAGGTTAGGTTAGGTTAGGTTAGGTTAGGTTAGGTTTTTTTTTTTTTTTTTTTTTTTTTTTTTTTTTTTTTTTTTTTTTTTTTTTTTTTTTTTTTGCTTTTCCCCGTTCATGGTTACAACGGGATCTTGTTATTCTAATTACTCATTCATTCCAGTTCTCGCATTTATTCCTCTCGCACTTTCAAGCTTCATACTTTGTCTTTCTTCTACACATCCTTTCATTCTTAGCCGGGTGGGACTCCCGCTATTCTGACTACTGACTATTTTTATTTTATCTTTATTTAGGGTATTTAGGCACACAACTTTGTTTTATTAACATTGTTCACTTATTACATACTTGGTTACATTTTTGTTTCCTTAGGTCTATTTCTTTACTAACTATGTTTCTATATGCTAAGCTTTATTTATTCTAAGTTTCTAATATAATGCTTTTGCACATCTTGTTTCTGGACATTTTCTCTTATTTCTATATTATAATTTATGCATGTGTTTTCTTATTCTAATACATTATTATTTTCTAAATTAAAGTATCTAGCTTATTTTCTTACATGATTAGTTTTACAAGTCTATTATCTTATTCTATGTTACACAATACGAAGGCCATCTTAATACTTTACCTAACTTTTCTTAATCTTAAATCTTCGTATTTTCTAACACATTGGTTTGTTGTACTTGTTTTCCGGTTTTGGACTTAAGGTTTGGACCTGCTTAATTTGGACTGTTTTAAGGCTTGTGTGGATTCCTTTTGCATATTTACGTTAATTTATTTTCCTTAGTATTTCGGCAATAATATAATATATACTTAAGTTATACATATTTATTGTCAATTCTTGTTCCAGGGTTTTCTATTATTCTCAACGTTTTCAGGGGTAGTTTGGGGTGTGTGTTTGGTGTTGTGTATGTGTTTTGATATATTCGTATATATTTACTATATATTTTATATATCTGTGTTTGTTGTTGTTTTTTGGTTTCCATGTATATGTTTGTTTCGTAGTTGTAATCTACTTCTGTAATGTACTCCCAGTTTGAGTTGCTGTCTTGGTGTGTTCCTGTGTTTGTTGCGTGTGTTTCTGTGTGTGTTGCGTGTGTTTCGTTTACCTTAGGGAGCAGTCTAGGCGTATGCCGTTGTCGTCCGGGCCAGACAGTCCCATTTCTTGCGGACCGGGCATTCCACGCTGAAGGCGTTGTGGTCAGTCCTCTGAAGCTTCGAGTGCGAGCAGTTGCAGCACTGCGGTTCATTACCCGCCACAAATTCAACGCACTTTTCGCGTAGATGCGGTCCTCCGCAGTGGCTGCACCTGTCCGCACTCTCCGTACAAAATTTCCGGCCATGTCCAAATGCTAAGCATTTAGTGCATTGGATGAGCGGAGACTGATCCTCCACCCTGACCCTTTGCAGGTCAAGGTAAAGAGCCCCAGCCTCCGTCATCCTCTGCCATACCTTGGGTCTGACCTGGACGACAACGTGCGCCGTTTTGGGGTTTCTAGTCCTCTTCTTGTATTTTATTGCTATTTCTATTTCTTCTTCGCCTAAGTCCCTAAATATGTTTTCGTTCTGGGAGTATAGCGCCTTAATCATTTCGTGGTCGTCACTGTCCAAAAAGACGTCTTTTAGGACGACAAGCGGGTTTTTATTCGTCATGGGCGCTACTACTAGCCCTCCACCTCGGCTCTCAATCCTCTCTTTCACTCTTTTAAACTCCGCTTCTGAGTCGCACCCCAGTATGACAGTCTGGTTTTTTGCCTTCCGGACTTTATTTATTTTTAGGCCAGTTCCCCTGGCATCGACCGCCTCCTTCACCCTGGTGAGCACCTCGTCAGCAGTCTCCAGGCCGCTTTCAAAGGTGACCGCCATCGAGTGAAGTGCCGGCCGATGCCCGGGTTTGGCTGCCGTGACGTTGGCGTATGACTGCCAGTCGGTTTTTGGCTCGCATGCCGCTTCCCTTATGGCCTCCTGTATTTTTTCAGTCCTGGTGGTGACCTCACCGGCAACGTCACCGATTCTGTCCTCGAGATCAGCTGCGGCACGACCTACGACTTTCACCCCTTCTATCGTGTAGCCTATGCTCTCTTGGACTACGTCGATCTTGTCGCTGACCTCGATAACCTTGTCGATGACCTTGTCAATGATGTCGGCACCGCTTTCATTGTAGTGCTCGGTCATGTCTTGGAGGCCTTTTGACACTTTCTCCTCTAGATCGTTGATCCTCGTGTTAATGTTGGTCTCCACCTTTTCCAACCTTTCCAGGATACTCTCCGGTGATTTGGGTGATGTAGGCGTGGTGTTGGTCTTTTTGGGCGGAGCTGTTTTGGGCGCTGTTTCCAGGCTCTTTACTCGCCTACTCAGTTCAAAAAGGATCCGTAGGCTTTTGTCCGACTGGCTCTCCAGGAAGATCTTGATGTCTCTCCTCATCTGAGGGTAATCCTTGACTCTGGTTGGGATCTCTTCAAAAGTCTTCATAACCTCCTGGAGAAGTCTGTCGTTTGAAAATGCAGCATAGGTGTCGGTCTGCTTTTTGTATGCCTCCATGTTTTCTATGGACCTTCTTTTCCGCTCTGGTCTCCGGATGAATGTCCTGGCGGCGTCCAGCGCTTGTCCAGGTGGGCCTACAGGGCTGGGAGTGGCGGTGGGAGCGACAGCACAAGAGGTCCCTTCCGACGACGACAGTGGTGTTCCGGCTGTTTCCGCTAGGGGTCCTCGAACAGCGTCTTTTCTGCCGAACGTCAGGGATATCCCCTTCGGCGCTTCGCGCGCTCCAGAGGGTCCCTCATTTCCCGGGTGGGCGGGCGACGTGGACTCTTGTGGTTCGCTGGTACTGGCTCCTGGCCCTTTCGCTTTTACCGGGGTGCGAATTCCGAGAACCATTTTGGTTATTTGGGTCCCGTGTATTTAATATATATATAGCGTGTTGTGTGGCTTGTGTGTATAGGGCACAGCAAGGGAACGGGGAAAGTTGTCTGTATGAATTTAGTAAATATAAAATATGAAAATAAAAATATAAAATAAAAATATAAAATTATAAATGTAACTACTGCTAGTACTGCACTGTGTCGTATAGTTATGTTTTAAAACCTGTAAATGGGGAGTCAAAATCAAACAGTACAGATCCGCGGTCCAAACGTTTCTATCTCCCGTAGTTTCCGAGACACCAGTATTTTAGGATTTAAGGGATGGGGGAGGGTCCAATCAGTTGGGGGAGGGTACCTCTTGAGCGACTTTAACCGTGGTGTCTTCGACACCACTCAGGATGATTTTGAGGTCAAAACTGTTCTAAGTCCTCTCGTTCCCGAGATATGGTCCGTTACAGGATTAGGGGTGAAGGGTTCAGGATAATGAAAAGGAAAAAGGGGGTGGGGGATATGAAATCTGTGGTGGTTTCCACCTTGTGGTGTCGGTTGGTATAATTAGTTGTCTGGAAATTTGGGTGAGGGAGTATTTTGGGAGGGGGAAGGGGTTGGTGTAATGGAGGGGGGTATCCCGGAAGTGTAGATCTGGGTAATACGGTTGTCTGGCTGAGGGCCACTTGTTAATGTGATCTACTACAATGATATTTATGTGCTAAAAGAGAGATTTTTATAGGTATTAATAATTTAAGGGTTAAAAATAAGAAATATAAAATAGGGGTAGGTTTATGATAAAGGTGGCCTGGGGAACTCTGCACATATACTATACTTTGTATAGGATATGTAGATTTTCGTTAAAACTGGTCTATCTGGCTCCGTTTCGGAGTTATGGGCGTTTTTCGAGATTTTCGAGTCCTGGGTTCGATTCCCAGTTGGTGAATTCCAATACTGACTTAAAATTATACAAATTTACATATTTTTATCAATTTACAAAGAGTTTGAGCTTTAACAAATTGTCTATTGTGGGATATCCTTAGATCCAGAAGTTTCTCGATTTCGGGAACAAAATGAGCTGTCAACAAGTTTATGTTTTCGGTTTTTGCCAGGTTCTTCCTAAAGTTCAGGAGTCAAAGCTTGCGTCCTTTTTAAGGCGCGTGGGTTTTTGGGATTTCGGCTGAAAAGAGGGGAGTTTTCCTTTGCTCCAACCTGTATTTTGGATTCTTCGGCTAAGGGGTTCGGGTGTGAGGTAGCTGCTAAAGGGGTTGTTTACAGTTTCACCACCGCAAAAGCTGTGGTTTTTTAACTTCCTATGCTCCGAAAAATCCGAAATTTGGTTGAAAAGTAGGTCCACCTAGTTACTGTACCCTCTCAAAAACTTGAGTGTACACAGCCCCTTTTTCAACCCCCAATGGTACAATTTCACAAATTTGGACTTGAATGTTCCCACTATATCTATGTTTTAACTATTAAATAATGGTGTAAAAAATACAAAATTAAGCAATTCCAATGGTAAAACCCTTAACGTATGTAAAGAAGATTTTACAGAAATTTTTGGGGTTGAAATAGCCAACCCCCAATTTTTTTAAACATTAAAAACCTAATATCTTAAAAACTACTTATCAGATTTTCACCTAAAATAATATATAAATAGAATTTGCTTAGCCTAATTTTTAGAGTCCATAAAAAACATATGTTGTAGATCTGGTTATCCCGGAAAATTTGATTGAAATTTTCAAATAATTGAACCTTGTTTTTGAAGGTCTTCTACGGGGAATTTCCCCGATGTCTTGTAGTCTCCCGGCTCCTCGTCCGTGTCGCCGTCGATAAATGGTCCCGGATCCTGTTTCAACCCTCGGGAACTTCGACCACGCTCCACGTGGTTTTTTATTTTTATTCGTTATCTCCGGAACCCCAAGTCGGAAAATTCCAAGTGAGGTGTCCAGAGATAGGTCTTTGCGCCGCGCACCTGGCTGCAGTCACAGAATTTTGAGTGCCCACTCAAAATCGAGCAGCGTCACGCTCTGAAGTTTTTTGAAAGTGGTTTTTCACGGTTTTTAGTCACAATTTTTCACTTTTCACCACCAAATTTTCACTATCACATGCGCCTTTGCAGCCCGCTTAAAATGATGTATCACAAGGGTAGTTTTCCCACGAAAATCTTATTTTACAATTTTTCGAGCGCGGAGCGACTTAAAAGTGATCCGATCACGGCGGGGGGTGCCGTGTGACTGAGGGGTTAGGTTAGGTTAGGTTAGGTTAGGTTAGGTTAGGTTAGGTTAGGTTAGGTTAGGTTAGGTTAGGTTGGGGTGCTTCAGAATTCCTCCACGTGTGCCTAGTGGCTGCTGGTCCCTCTCGATACGTCTGGAGGGAAGAGCAGCTGCTGGGTCGGTGCACCCTGGGCGCGGCAGTATCCTTCTTCGAGGCATGAGAAGAAATTCTCATTCCTCGGGGAATGTTACTGTCGTGGCTAATATTCTGGGGAGGTGTCACATGGTTCGTCGTGCGATTACTCACGGAGCGGGTTTTTCTTGCGGGGTGCGATGTGTATCAGGGGTCGGGGATATTGTCGTGTGCCGTGCGATGGCTCACGGAGCAGGCTCATCGGACGGTACGTGACTAGTGATTCACTCCTCGAAGTTCTCGGGGAGTTAATCGGGGAGGGGTAAAAACGTCGTGTGGCGTGCGATGGCTCACGGAGCGGGCTCATCGGACGGTACGTGATAAGAGATTCACTCCTCGAAGTTTTCGGGGAGTGAATCGGGGCGGGGTTAAATCGTCGTGTGCCGTGCGATGGCTCACGGAGCGGGCTCATCGGACGGTACGTGATAAGAGATTCACTTCTCGAAGTTCTTGGGGAGTGAATCAGGGTTGGGGATCCTCGTTCATCTTGGATCACGGCATTCATCGCCCTCTGGTACGCGTCTGCCAATCAGACGTGACTGTGAGCGTGATGAATCGCCGTGATAAAGGATCAAGGGGGAGGGGGGAATATATATTTATATGTAGGGATGTATATATTTTTTTAATAATTATGTTTATGTGTAGGTATATTTTATAATTATATTTATGAAGTAGGGAGACAGGGACCACACCCTTCAAAGGAACAACAAAAAAAAAAAAATGAAAAAAACGATTAGCAAAATAGTACCCCAGGGCGGTACCAGCTGCTCAGCAGCTGGAGAATCCGCCACGATCCACGGATCGTCAAGCCCCTCGTATTCTGGGGAGGGCAGCAATCGTTTTCCGCTTGCCAATGGCAACGAGAGCCGAGGAGGCTCAACAAGATCACGGTCTTTCGAAGACCTGATCTCTTTTACACCGCGCCACGCGGTGGACGCAGTGTCGGCCTCTGGCGCTGCGTCACTAAAGACGGGACCAGAGGCCCCAGCAGAACCACGCGTGGTTTTAGAAAGGGTGAATGTGTCGTTGGAGGTCGACGACACACCGCAACCAGCTGTGACCGCTGTCTCCAAATTTTGGTTAAAGCGGACGCATGACTGTGGGTCGGATGCGGGCTCGGCGGGCTTGTCTTCTAGCGAGGAGAACCTGCCGGCCCCCAAGGTGCCGACAACAAGGAGGGGCAGAGGACGCGGGATATCCTCCGGAACGAGTGCTCCGGCAGCGTCAGCGGGCCGCTTTCTAAAGCCCCCCGATACGCCGGTGAGCGACTCCGACGGGGCAATGCAGGTGGAGCAAGGTGATGCCTCCATCGCATTGGTGTCCACCAGGGCGGAGCTCAATGCCGCGAGGCGGGAGGGCCGGAAGGCCATTGCGACCGACGAGGTCGCTGAGTTGGCTCGTCGAGCAAGGGAGAGGCGGTCCCAGACTGCCGAAGCTCCTGATGGCTTGACGGCAGAGGCTCTAAGTCGTCAGGTTCTGGACGGAGTGGATGTCGTCCTGAAGGTGGCCACGAAGTCGGGCAACCTGAAGGGGACGTTCACGCGGGCCCTAAAGGAGGCGGCGACCGGGATCAAGGAGGCGGTGGACGTCCTCCTTGCCCGGACGACCTCGGAGGAGACGGTGAAGCTCCGTGAGGAGAATTACCGTCTCCATACGAGGATGGAGGAGCTCCAGCAAGAGGTCAGTGCCCTGAGGGCAGACTTCAGCCGGCAGCAGGGTGCGACGACTACGGAGAGTCGTGCCCCGCCACAGAACGGGTCTTTGGGGGAAGACCAGTTCAACCGGCTGTTGAGCATAATGACCGCCCGCTTTGACAGCCTAGAACCCAGGCTCAACCCCCTTGTTAGGCTTCGTCCGCCGCTGGCGGCGGATACGCGGAGGAAAGAGACGGAACCCGCACCAGCAGCGGCTGGGCCAACGTATGCCAACGTGGCTAAAGCGCCATCTGCGCCAAAAAAGCCCTCGTCGGCCCCCAAAAATCCCACGCAGGCTCCCAAGAAGCCCACAGAGGGGGGCAAAAAGGCTGGGAAAGGGACGAGTAATCCCACTGAGGGCAGCAGCTCGTCCCCCAAAGAAGACGAGGGGGAGTGGAAGACGGCCGAAGGCCGCAAAAAGAAGCGGAAGAGGGGCCGCAAGGCCAAGAACACGCAGGGTTCCAAGGGGCAGGCCCCGAGAATCCGCGTCCCTCGCTCCGAGGCTGTAGTGGTCACGCTGCAGCCCGAAGCCAAGGAGAGGGGAGTCACGTACCAGAAGGTACTGGCGGAGGCGAGGGGAAAGCTGGTCTTCGCTGACTTTGGCACCCCGGACGGCTTTCGTTTTAAAACGGCAGCCACGGGGGCCAAGATGTTTGAGTTGGCGGGGACCAGCTGTGCCGAGAGGGCGGACTCTCTAGCTGCAAAGCTGAGGGACGTCCTCAACCCCGAGGAGGCCCGGGTGTCCAGACCCATGAAGACCGCTGAGGTTCGCGTCGATGAGCTGGACGACTCAGTGACCCCAGAGGAGGTGGTGGCGGCCATAGCCCGGAGCGGCGGATGCCCGCCAGAAAATGTGCGGGCGGGCGACATCCGCGTTAATGCTGGCGGGCTTGGCACCATTTGGGTGCGGTGTCCGGTAGCTGCGGCAAAGCAAGTTGCCGACGCGGGACGTCTACTCGTGGGCTGGGTGTCAGCGAGAGTAAAACTCCTGGCACCCCGGGCCATGCAGTGCTACCGGTGCCTGGAGAAAGGGCACGTCCGGGCACTCTGCACCTGCGAAATAGACCGCAGTGATTTGTGTTATCGCTGTGGTCAGCCCGGCCATAAGGCGGCCCAGTGCTCCGCGGAGCCAAACTGCAGTTTGTGTACAGCTGCAGGAAAGTCCGCGGGGCACCGAATAGGCGGCAACGCTTGCAGCGCGCCCAAAAAGCGCAGCAAGCTTTGGAACAAGGCTGCGGAGGCCGTACCCCCTGGCACCTCTGAGACCGACTCCCGGCCTGAGGTGGGACGAAGCGAGGAAATGGAGTGTCAGTGATGGCGCTCCATTTCCTGCAGGCGAATGTCAATCACTGCACCAGAGCTCAGGATCTCTTGGTCCTGAGCATGGCGGAGTGGTCAATACATGTGGCAGTGGTCGCTGAGCCGTATTTTGTCCCTACCCGGGAAAACTGGGCTGGGGATCTGGACGGCTTGGTGGCCATCATCGGCGCGATTCTTGCCGACGTATCCCGGGGTCACGGTTGGGTTTCCGCCCTTGTGAACGGTATCGTCACGATCGGGGCATACTTTTCGCCCAACAAGAGTCTCGCCAACTTCGAGAGTTTCCTTGTCGAGTTGGGAGCCGTCGTCGGCCGGTCTCATCCTCGGCCCATTTTGCTTCTCGGTGATCTGAACGCCAAATCTGCGGCGTGGGGATCCCCGGTCACAGACCCGAGAGGCGAAGTGCTAGAGGAGTGGGCCATAACGACGGGCCTGGCCGTCTTAAATCAGGGTTCGGCCTACACGTGTGTGCGACAGCGGGGCGGGTCCATAGTGGACGTCTCGTTCGCTAGTCCCGCTGTCGTGCACCGCGTTCGTGATTGGCACGTGGAAGCGGAGGTGGAGACGCTATCGGACCACCGATACATACGCTTCGACGTCTCCGCCCAAACCGCTGAAGGTCGTAGCCAATCGACCCCCCGGAGAGACGGTCCGCGTTGGGCACTAAAACGCCTCGACAGGGAGGCTCTCGAGGAGGCCACTATCGTCCTAGCCTGGATTCGGGAGTCGGCTGCCGTCGGTCCCATCGACGTCGAACAGGAGGCGCAGTGGTTTGGCGACGCGATGACGCAAATCTGCGACGCGTCCATGCCACGCGTCTCCCCTCTGTCCGCAAGGCGCCGCGTGTACTGGTGGTGCGTCGAGATCGAGCGGCTGCGCGTCGCGTGTGCAGACGCCAGACGCCCGTATACGCGATGTCGGAGGAGACGTCTGCGGGATCCCGACGAAGAAGCCGCGCTGTATGAGGTGTACCGCGCGGCGAAGGAGGCTCTGTGGCTGGCCATCGGCGAGTCGAAAACGCGCTCCAGAGAGGAGTTGCTGGCGACCCTAGACGGGGATCCGTGGGGGCGCCCTTACCGCACGGTCCGAGGGAAACTTCGGCCGTGGGCCCCTCCGCTAACGGAAGGTCTCGAGCCGCAGTTCCTGGAGCGCGTGGTCTCGGCTCTCTTCCCTGAGAGAGCTGAGCATGAGCCACCGCCGATGGCTCTGCCCACAGCTGCAGAGTCGGAAGAAGAAGAGGAGAGCGAAACCGTCCCAGAGGTGACACAGGCGGAGATGAGTGCGGCCGTGATGCGGCTCCGGGCAAAAAACACTGCTCCGGGGCCCGACGGAGTGCCTGGCCGCGCTCTAGTCCTCGCCCTGAAGGAGCTGGAGCCCCCACTGAGGGGACTCTTCTCGGCGTGCCTTGAGCAGGGTCGTTTCCCTACCAGGTGGAAGTCTGGTCGACTGGTCCTGCTCAAGAAGGCGGGGCGCCCTGCGGATTCGTCGTCCGCTTATCGGCCCATAGTGCTGCTGGACGAGGCGGGCAAGTTGTTCGAGCGAGTAATCGCAGATCGCCTCGTCAGCCACTTGTGCACGGTGGGGCCGAACCTGGACGACAGCCAGTTTGGCTTCCGGTGTGGGCGCTCTACCATCGACGCCATCAGGAGAGTAAGAGTCCTGGCGGAGGAAGCGGTGTCCCGGGGTGGGGTGGTGCTGGCGGTGTCTCTGGACATCTCCAACGCGTTCAACACCCTGCCCTGGAGTTGCATTAGGGAGGCCCTGCGATACCATCGGGTGCCTTCCTACCTCCGCAACATCGTGGGGGCGTATCTCTCGGGAAGATGTGTCACCTATATGGGACGCGACGGCGCGGGCCGTCGCGAGATGTCGTGCGGTGTTCCACAGGGCTCGGTTCTGGGCCCACCCCTGTGGAACATCGGATACGACTGGGTTTTGCGGTGCGAGCTCCCGCCGGGAGTGAACCTGACGTGTTATGCGGACGACACGCTGGTCACGGCTCGGGGGAGCTCGTACAGGGAGGCAGCGTTGCTGGCCACGGCTGCGGTCTCACAGGTGGTGAGCCGCATACGACGCCTGGGCCTGGAAGTGGCCCTTAACAAGTCGGAGGCCATCGCTTTTCATGGCCCCCGGCGGGCACCACCGTTGGGATCACACATTGTGGTCGGGGGGGTTCGGATCGCTGTCGGGTCAACCATGAAGTACCTTGGATTGGTGCTCGACAGCCGTTGGGACTTTGGCCCCCACTTTCAGCGGCTGGTGCCCAAGTTGATGGGCGCGGCGGGCGCGCTGTCAACGCTGCTTCCCAATCTGGGGGGCCCGAGCTCCGCCTGCAGGCGGTTGTATGTGGGGATCGTGCGATCGATGGCCCTTTACGGGGCCCCGATATGGGCGACAGACCTGACGGCCCGCACTATCGCAGTTCTGCGCAGACCGCAGAGAGCGATGGCTGTCAGGGTCGTACGGGGATATCGCACGATCTCCTACGAGGCGGCTTGCGTACTGGCCGGATCCCCGCCGTGGGACCTGGAGGCGAAGACCCTCGCGACACTATACCTGTGGCGCGAGGAGGCCAAACATCGGGGCGAAAGACTGGTGCAGCGACAAATAACAGTGTACCGGTCTCAGCTCCGACAAGTCATGGTGGCGGAATGGCGGGGGAGGCTAGAACTCCCCACCGCCGGCCTCGACACAGTCGAAGCGATCCGGCCAGTACTCGACGACTGGCTCGGGAGGAAGCACGGCTCCCTGACGTTTCGGGTGACGCAGGTGCTCTCGGGGCACGGCTGCTTCGGGAAGTACCTGTGTCGCTTGGGCAGGGAGCCGGACGCCCGGTGCCATCACTGCGTCCACTGCACGGAGGATACGGCGCGGCATACGCTGGCTGAGTGTGCCGCGTGGGATGAGCCGCGCCGTGCGCTCGTTGCAGAGGTTGGAGGAGACCTGTCGTTGCTGGCCGTCGTTCGCTCGATGGTCGAAAGCGCAGAGTCCTGGGACGCGGTGATGTCCTTCTGCGAAACCGTCATGTCGCAGAAGGAAGCTGCGGAAAGGGAAAGGGAGATCACGAGCCCCCATCCATCCCGCAGCAGACGTGCCGGGCGTCGGCAGAGGGCTGACAACGCCCTCTTCCGGCCCCCCTAAATTGGTCCAGGGGCGACGGATTCGGGGACATCCGTCGCCCCCTATCACAATGGACCCGAGACGGCGGCGCGTTGTGTTCCACGCGCGCCTCTCTTGGAAGTAGCGGGGGGAGTCTTACACCTCACTCCTCCCGGGACGAGGCCCGCAGGTCAAGCGGGCCGGCACTAGTCGGGGGCAGCGGAAGTCGCATCAGTTCCCGCTGCCCCCCGACACAAGTGTGCGAGGGAACACCGGTGTGGTTTTAGTCAGTACGAGTCTGACAGACCCCTCCGCTCTCCCCAGGGCGGAGGACATCCATTGAGGATTTCCACATCGAGAAAAAAAAAAAAAAAAAAAGGTTAGGTTAGGTTAGGTTAGGTTAGGTTAGGTTAGGTTAG